>CM056742.1:148164706-149614093 GCA_029851415.1 Eretmocerus hayati | reverse complement strand
TGACTCTGATATCAGTTATGAAGAAATATCCATTACTGGGTACAAGTTTCATAGAGTAGATAGAAACTTTGCTGGTGTGCATAAAAGTAGAGGAGGTGGGCTACTAGTGTACGTAAGGAGTCAAATACACTCTAATGTGGAAACTTCTATCACAAGTAACTGTGAATCTGTAGCCATATCCCTCTCTGTACTGAGGAAGAGGATTATGCTTATATTATGCTACATTCTTCCAATATCTTGCCATGAAGCTGGCAACTATGAGGTGGCCTTTGATGAACTTGCGGATCTGGTTAACAGTGCATTACTTGAATCCAAAGATAATGAGGTGCTTCTTTGTGGTGATTTTAATGTGCCAGGTTATGAATGGAGAGTGACTCAAAATGTGTTAAGTGCAATAGGGTACTCATCACAACCAGGTGTCAGAAACGCTGCAGAAAAATTGAAAACTATTGCCAACTCACTAGGATGTTCATCATGCTTCGGGTTGCAGAATTCCAAAGGAAATGTACTTGATGTAATATTTTACAATAGGAAAGATGCAAAGTGTTATCCATGTATGAATCCATTAGTGGACTCTAGTGCTTTTCATATTCCTTATGTCTTTGAGATGGTAGCACCGGGAAAATTTTTACTTAGCCCAGATGAATATATCTTCAACTACAAAGATGCTGATTATGTGAAAATGAATATTGATCTGTCTAGTACAGATTGGAACGAGTTGCTAAAAAGTACTGTTGACGTTGACGAGTCATTAAATAGATTTTACTCGAGGCTCTTCGAAATTATTAGCTGTAATGTTCCATACAAGCGTCAGTTTACCTCTTCGTTTCCAAAGTGGTTCTCATCTGAGCTCAGGGCAGCTGTGAAATTAAAAAAGCTTCTCCATACTGATTTTAAAGAAATGGAAACAAGAGTAGACTACCTAGAATTCAGCAAACAAAGAAAGATCTGTAAGAAGCGTCATGCTATAGATTTTAGGAATTACATGAATAAAGTAGAGTCTGGAATAAAAACTGATGCAAAAACATTTTGGAGATATGCTAACCCGAAAACTCACTCTGTAATCCCGGAGAAGCTATTTTTGAATGATGAAAAATCTGATAACGTTGAGGAAGCTGTTATTCTTTTTGCAAAATTTTTCTCGGACTTCTATCAAGATGTTGTTCCACCAAGAGACTTTGAAAAACACATCATTTCAAATGAAGCTATTGCACTGTCTGAACTTGACCTTACACCGGATGATGTTCTGAATGTTATGTTGAGCTTGGATGGAAAACTGGGTGTAGGTCACGATGGCATTCATCCCCTCTTTGTTAATAGTTGTCATAAGCAATTACTACAACCTTTGTTCATTTTATACAAACTTCCATTAGATAGTGGAAAATTTCCGGGAGAATGGAAACACTCTTGGATCTCTCCAATTTTGAAGAGTGGGAATCCTCAGAATATTAGCAATTATAGACCAATCACAAAAATTAGTGTGTTTGCTAAAATGTTGGACCAGATAGTGGAAGAAAAGTTATCCTCTTATTTTCATAAGTTCATAATTTTCCAGCAGCATGACTTCATGCCAAAAAGGTCAACAACAACAAATCTTCTCTCAAAGTCAGAATACATACTAGAGGCGTTTAAAGAAGGGGACCAAGTTGATGTCATCTATACTGATTACAGGCGAGCCTTTGACTCGGTTTGTCATCAGATTTTGCTATTCAAACTGCCCGCATATGGGATAAGTGGTTCCCTGTTTGAGTGGTTCAAATCATTCCTAAGCAACAGAACTCAAGCAGTTCGCGTAAATGGGGTATTATCTGAATCCTTTGAGGTGAAGTCTGGTGTACTGCAGGGGTCCCATACTGGAACACTTTTATTTAATCTGTCCATCAATGATATTAACCAGTGGATAAAGCACAGCAAAATTTTGCTCTTTGCAGATGATTTAAAGATATTGTTTAAAATACGGTCGGAATCTGATACTAATTTGTTACAATCCGATCTCAATTCATTTGAAATCTGGAACTACTGGAACTGCATGACCTTGAATCTGAACAAATGTGTAGTAATGTCGTATTATGCTAGCAAAATCCCAAAAGTAGTGGTAAATTATACTCTCCAAGGGAAACAAATTGAAAGGTTAATTGAGGTAAAAGATCTCGAAGTAATATTCGACTGTAAAATGAAATTCAAATCGCACATTTCCATGATAAAAAACAAGGCAACAAGGATGATCTCATTCATTAAAAGAAAGACGGTGCAGTTTCGTTTCCCGGAGTCATTGTGTATTTTATATCAAACGCTAGTTAGATCTCATTTTACATACGCATCGCCAGTGTGGCGGCCTAAAGAAAAAGGACTAATGAAAGAACTTGAGTCAGTTCAGCATAAGTTTTTGAGATTTCTTTCACTGTATACTGATACACTAATTGACCGCTTTCCACATGATTATGAAGCCATAGCAACCAAATTTAAAATTTGTAGTTTACAATCATTTTTTGACTACCAGGATTTGATGATCTTATTTAAAATCTTCAAGCAGTATACTGATGCCCCTGAGTTGTTGTGTAGAATAAATATAAGAGTTCCAGACATGAGGCTGCGAAATAATTTCAAGCCATTCGTCAGTGATTATATTGAAGGAACGTGGAGCGCTAGATCGCCGATGCAAAGATGCATGCATTTGGCAAACGATAATCGAGAATATATAGATTTTTTTGATAGTAGGATTTCGCAATTTAAATCAACTGTGAGGGAGAAAATATTACACTACTTTTAAGTCAAATTGTTGAGTTTTGATATTCTACTCCCAAAGAGAATTTTAATTTTGTTTATTCTAATTTTGTTCATTTTTGGTTGGAGTCTTACTAAGGTGAAGTAAGCTCTCTTTCAGCTGCTCGAAATGAGTGTACGTGTTATGATTTGCACCACATGTAACCTATAATGTAAAAGGTCTTTTTGACCGTGTACTATATAGAATAAATAAAATAAAATAAAATAAAAAAAATTGAAAAATTTGGGGATCAGGACGGTAGAAGTCCATCTTTCATCGCAAAAAAACTCATGAAAAATGCACAAAATTGAGAATCATCACGCCTCATGGAAAAACTGTCGTAAAAACACACTCATTACATGATGAATGAAGCATAATCACTAAAAATGACAATTCGAATTTTCTATTGCAAGAAAACCTCGAAGATCATTAGCCAGGAATGCCGAAAATGGACTTACGCTCTTCTGTTTGGGAGCCGTCCATAATGTATAATCAAGTGTATCGGGCCAGAGATATTTTTCGGCATTTATTACTATTATGAATTTCAATGACACAAAATTTGAGTCACTCAATGCATACGTCTATAAGTCCATAATCCAGACCCGTGTGTTTGGACCACATTGATAGTTCACTAAGGTAAATTCGTATTTTACCTACGGGGTGCAATATGAGGACAGACTACGGATAAAATTAACGAATTCGTTGTGGAAACCAATTTTTTGACAATACGTTTTGACACGGTGCGAGAGAAGGATGTCGGTGCTATCATTGCGAGCAACATTGGCACTCAAAACTTTCATGAATCGCAACACTTATTTTCGTTGGCGGTTGACTGGATTTTTCTGTTTTTCCTCTCCTTGTTTCTACGCATCAATTGACGGATGGACCGATGCATTCAAAAATAATAACTAGACGCTCGTTTTTGCGTTTGGTTTCGACATTTTTCGTTTTTGAGAGTTTCGTCATTTGTAAAATCCAGCTTGTTTGAAATTCAATTTAGCGTCGATGTGGATTTAGATCCGAGGACAAGTGATTCTAGTCCGCGTCATCTCAACATACTGCATACGACGAAGGAAATATCAGTTATTGCATTTACGGGATTTGTAATGCACATGTACATTCACTCTTTCTGACATCTGCAGAAGGTATTAAAGAATCCCGGGGTTCGAAACAAAGTTTTAGACGTCCGAAGTTTATATTACTCGAGTTGGGAAATAGTTCTTGATATGCACTCACTTGTTCTCCTTTTGTGACCGGACGAAGAGTGAACAAGACTATCTTTGGTCCTGGCAAGCACATTCTGCTAAGATGTTGATCACAACTATGATTGATAAGGCTGCTACAAGGAGCAAGGATACTTCCAATCTTGGAGGGGCAATTCACATCACAGGAGTAAAAATCGGTACAGGTACATATGCTTGATTGATACTGCAAAATGACAGAAAATAACAAGAATTAGAAGAGAAAACCTTCCATGGGAACTGTGTGAATTTCAAGAATGGAATGGGATTCGAGTGATTTCAAATATTGCAAGCACACATGGATTTATAATGAGATTCCTTCTTGGTCAACGCATTTCCCAAACGCTGTTATCCAGATACTCAAATCCATGCGGAATATTAGTAAAAAATTCGAGTTCGCTGACAAACGTACATATGAACGTGTTTTCAGATTGGCGTATAAAATTTTTAATCCCCCTGGCACGTCATTGATCGCTCTGTAAATCGAATGGATCTTAAGTCCTATAGAAAGTTATTCCACACATGGATATTTTCCGAGTTCTCGACAGAGGAATAGTGGTGTTCCATGGTCAAATCGCTACCTTTCAGACCATGTTAATAGTATAGGAAAATAGTAATTTCCACTTCGGAAAAAGTGTTCCTTGAGCGATTTTAATTCTTGCAGCATTGATAAGCACAAGAAACATATAGGTAATTGTAACATTGAGATATTTTCAGGTTCTGGGGATTTGGAATACCCTTTCATCAGGTATCAGCTGAGGTAGCGCGCGTGAAAGTTCCGAGGGTGGCTGTCCCGAACAAGAGTATGTTTGATTTGCCACGGAGAGTTGGAAATGGCGCACGTTTCGACGTCGGGACCACCCTCAGGGTATCTCTGAAAATTTTGGGACCAAATTCAAGGACTTTTCAAGGATTTCAAGGAGGCGGATCTGAAAAATTCTAGGATTGCTAGAGGACAACTGGAGGCTTCTATAAAGTTCCCAGACAAAATTCTATGCGTAGAAAAGTATAACTACTCGTTAATAGGTTTATTCGATTATGTCGCTCACAGCGCTCACAGTGCTCAGAGCACTCTCAACGCTTTCTAATCGAATGCTCGTTCGGATTAAAAGTGTTGAAAGCGCTTTCGTCTCCTCTCAATCGGAATCCGTTCCTTCCAAACGGCCAGGGATACTAAGGTTGGAATAGCCGAACCACCTGAACCGGGGCGACGCTGGGTAGAAGGAACGGAATTATAGCGAAAGTGGACGAAAGCGCTTTCAACACTTTTAATCCGAACGAGCATTCGATTAGAAAGCGTTGAGAGTGCTCTGAGCACTGTGAGCGCTGTGAGCGACATAATCGAATAAACCTATTGTTACACAAATAATCATACATTATGTCGCTAGAGTGCTTGAATCATGAAGACATGCTTGTTCACGAGAATAACGAAAAATAATCAAAATGGAGTACGTGGGATACATCTCTTCCAACGAAACCAAACATTTTGGAAGCTCTTCAAGAGCATGATCTAAAAGAATCGAGGAAGATGAAAACTAGGAATGCAGCTTGAACGAAAAAACAATCCATCTCATAGATGAATATTGATATTCATCTATATTGACTTCTCGCCATCTCAAAGACAATCCATAGATTGGAGAAGGGTGGATATCACTTTTCTCAGACCGTTACTTTTGCAAAGTATTCTTCAGTTTGGAGATCTGATCTCCGAGACATTAACGTTTCACATGGGTGACGCCCGTGTCCGAGGAAATTCAAGAATCGGCGCGCATATCGATTGATCTACGTTGTCTATCATTCGGAAAAACAGACCAAGAGAAATTTTCAAGGATGTCGCGGGACATTTCAGGAGTTTTCAAGGATTTCAAGGAATTCAAGGATCCCCTGACCCTGGTCCGCACCACCTCGGTCCCCGGCAGTCTCCATGGACCCACGCGCTGCAGCGCGTGGGTCCCATAAGGTCTCGCAATGCGCATTTTCTATCAGTATTTGATTGTATTCAATGAAATCGATGCGAAAAAGAGTCAAGTGTGGGAATATTCCTGTATGAGTACCTCTTTGTATAACTCTAGATACTTTCTTTTTGTGACAAATGGAAATCGACTGCAACGAAACATCAACACTCATGTAAAATAATTTTTTGACCCACATCACTCCCCGCGACAATTTTGGACCCCCAAGTTCCACTTTCGGCGGAATCACTCACACATACTATCAATAATGTTGCATGATGAAAGAATTTTCAAATATGCCAAATCAATCATAACATTGTTATGATGCACTATAGAGAATTAAGATGGTTTCTAAACTACAAATCATAGAAACATACAATCCATAAATAGAATCAGAATCAAACAGAAATTATTTCCGTTATTGGACATCAGAGTCAAAACTGAACTTACCACAAAAGTATTGAATACATTAATGTCATCGAGCTTCTTCAATATTGTTGTCATTGATGTATAGAGTGTTTCATCATCTATTTCATATTGGTTTGTTTCACACTGGTTCTTCAAAAACGTCTCTGATAAGCTCAAGACCATAGCTATATAGTCATCTTGATCGTCTCTTGGGAAAATTTTTTTTGTTTTCATCAAATTATAGATAGATCTAAACTTTTGACAGTCCAATCTATTATTAAAGAGCAGCTTCTCTATTCCAATACCTACAGAAATATTGCTATGTACAAAAATTCATATTCAACTCGAGTAATCGCAATGATCAAATATTTATATGAGAGTTACCATCATGATTATCAATTTCTTCTGCCTCTTCAATGATTTGCTTCAATCCCTCTCTTCGAATGATGATAATGAATATTCTTACAAAATTTGCAATCACAATCAAATTGAACTTCTGGAGCTCTTCGCAGTTAAGATGTGACAGAATAGGACACTGAATATCATGATACAGAGACCAAGCTTCATTCTTACACTTGTTACTACAGTACATGCTAAATACACATGAATCGCATGGTATCCCAGCCCAAGCAAATGCTAAACAATGGGAGCATACAAGGTAGATTTGAGTTAATCTTAGATGAATATAATGGCTCTCTTCACAAAAAACAACTTCACCAGCTTTGATATCGCGAGTGGCAATGTAATGTCTCCCATACTTTTCATTACATACCATTTTGACACAATCAGCTGCGCAAGAAATTGATTCTGATCGATTGAATTTAGGTAAAGCAACTTTTTCAGACGTTTCTATTGTACAAGGTTGATTCAAACTCAAACATTTCATTTGACGGGATAAGAGTTTGGTCTTCAGATCACTCGAGATTGTCATGCTCAGAGCTCTATCAGTGTCTGTCAAACAATGATCATATTTTTTGATATGCAACCACAAAGCAGATCTATTGCTTAAAGCCAAAGCTAGCTCTTCGGAGTCTTTGGGAGCATAAGCAATACTTTGAGAGTACAATGACAGAATCTGTCGATGAGATGTTGTCTCAGAATGATTCTTACTGGTGAATACAGGCGTCCCTCGTTTTACGCGGATTTTTTTAACGCGGATTTGAAATAACGCGGTTCTAAGTTTGACACCTTTGCTCGATTTACGCGGTCATTCCCTTGAAATTACGCGGTTCCATTCGAAAATTTTTCGAATTTTCTGGGCCATTTGATTACCAAAACATTGCTGATGAGTTTTGTAGCAGCATTCAGTATGGTCTACACTTAACCAAAATTCGAGTATGTAATCCATCAGACACGTAAACAAAATTTCAAGTGTAACTCAATTAGTAAATTCAAGTAGTATTTATTCGACAACGATGGCTCCAACGAAAGCAGCTGATTCTTCGTGCTCAAAAAGTGGGAAGAAGAGAAAAGTGCTAAGTCTAAGCGAGAAATTGAAAATTTTGAATTTGATCCAAGCTGGAGAAAAAATCAGTACCATCGCTCGAAGATACGAAGTAAACGAATCGACTATAAGAACTATCAGAGACAATGGAGAGAAAATTCGGGAAAGTTTCAAACAAAGTGGTGATCAAGCTGTTTCAACTAAGTACAGTCGAGACCCAGAATTAGAGCAAATGGAGAAGATGCTGTTTGTTTGGATTGAAGATAGAGTCAACAAAAAAATTCCCCTGAGTTCTATGATTATTCGCGAACAAGCTTTAGTTTACTATCGACACGTGAGAGAAAGAAACGGAACGGCTGGAAAAGAAAACTTTACCGCTAGCAAAGGTTGGTTTGATAATTTCAAGAATAGATACCAATTGCATAATGTGAAATTCAGCGGCGAAAGTGCATCGGCTGATCATGAAGCGGCTGCTAAATTCTCTGTGGAATTGAAGAAATTGATTGAAGAGAAAAACTACTCGGCCTCACAAATATTCAATTGTGACGAAACCGCGCTATTTTGGAAGAAAATGCCGTCTCGGACTTTTTTAACCAAAGAGGAACTGAAAGCTCCAGGATTCAAGGCGGCAAAAGATCGGTACACGCTACTCTTGTGCGCAAATGCTTCAGGTACTTTTTAATTTTCCTTCGAATTTTTGGTGATATTTAAATGGTATCTAACAGCCGCTATTCTACTACACAGGAACGTACAAGTGCAAGCCTATGCTGGTTTATAAGTCTGAGACGCCTCGTCCAATGAAAGGCAAGAGGAAGGAGCATCTGCCTGTGTTCTGGCGGTCGTCAAAAAAGGCCTGGGTGACTAGAAAGATTTGCGAAGAGTGGTTCGTTCAATCCTTCATACCAGAGGTGAAGGAATTCTTACAAAAAGAGAACCTCGACTTTAAGGTACTCCTACTCCTAGACAATGCTCCATCTCATCCTGTGACATTGGTCGGAGCTCATCCAAACGTGGAAGTCATGTTTCTACCACCTAATACGACGTCACTGATTCAGCCTATGGACCAAACAATAATTTCGACATTCAAGACTTATTATTTGCGTCACGTTGTGAAAAAGATGCTGACAGTAATCGATGATTCTCCGTTAGATGACAGAAATCCCTCTGAATTGATTCGCACATTCTGGAAGAATTTCAACATAATCAATTCAATTGATATCGTGCGAGAGTCTTGGTTGGAGGTGGCGTCATCAAGCTTGAATGCTAGTTGGAGAAAATTGTGCCCCAGCCTCGTAGATGTAAATTCTGAAACTCAACAAATACCGCTTGGAGAAATTACAAACATGACAAGGCAGATAGAATGTGAAGGCTTCCAAGATATGGGTGAATCTGAACTGTCAGAGGTATTGAATGCAGATGATAACTTGACAGTCGAAGAGATAGAAGAAATCTTGCGACCGGAATTGCCAGTTGATGAGCCACAAGTGAGTGAAGAGCCAACTCTCACATCAAGAGCTGTTTCTGAAATTATAAAATCGATTCGAGATGGAATCGACAAAGCAATCGAGTGTGATCCCATTATGACGAGAAGCTTGAAACTCAAAGAAGAATGTGAATCAGCTATACGGGCCTACGAGGAAATTCAAAGAGACTTCAGACGACGAGCAAGACAAACTCAATTGACACAGTTTTTCCAACCAAATACACACTCCTGAATAGATTTTTATACATACTTTGATATTTATATACATTTATAGTTTCAGAAAACCTTCTATTTCCTTCTACATAAATTTTTTATGAGCTTTATCGTGATTTTGATTGGCCATTAATGGATGACAGGAACGTAACCCCCCTTTCCCCATAAGAACAATGTCTTGATTTACGCGGTTTTGATTTACGCGGCACTCTCTGAGAACGCAACCCCCGCGTAAAACGAGGGACGCCTGTAATTCATTGCCTTTCTTTCTGAATTCCGTGGATTTTGCTGAGGATTTTGTTGGGATCTGTCCCAATATCTCTCGGAGTTTGGCGGAATCGCGGAAACTACTGATTCTTTCGATTATTTGAGATTTTTTCTCATCATGTGCCATCTCGCAAGTTTTCTCACTATCGAGATCTTGGATTCTCACTCAGACTTCTTTGTAAAGATTTTCAGTTACATGAGATTCCCACGTTTACAAAGTACTGATACGATGGATAAATGACCGAATAAATGAGTTTTTCACACAAAAGTTTAGAATTTCTGCTTGAGTCCGCAGTTTGCAGTCACGTGCCGCGTTTGATCATGCGTGGTCCGCACCTACTTTGGGCAGCTTTGGGTCCACTTGTTGACACGCGTTCCGTGCTCGACGGCTCGAGTCGTGATCGGATCGAAGCAGATCGAAGTGTGATCGGACCCGGGACCCGGGTTGTGATTGGGGTATTTAAGGGGGAAGGGAAACTTTCCATATACTCTGTGATAATTAATCAAGGCGATTAGCGAGATCGGGGAGTTCACACTTCAGACAGCTCAGTATTGCCTCTCAATAAGCGCGGGATCGACGTGCCAAGTTTCATGATCATTTTTACAGTTGTCAAGAATAAGCTTACAAAAATATTAATATATTCAATATGAGCCATTTATTTGGAATATTTTGATGTCAGAAAAGTTACGATTTACGGAAATTACTTTGATTAGATTCCAAGTGACTCCGACGCGTCAGCTGTGCTGCTTGTAGTGGTGTATGAGTGGAATTCTCACGCATATACCTACACATGTAGATTGTGATTCTGAGAATTTGATTCGGTTTGATTTGATCGCTATTACTGTCGTCGTCGGGACATCACCGCTGTGCTGTGTTCGTGGAGGCGCAAGAAAATAAAGAAAATATTGCCAAGTGACTGTGAGTCGAGAGCCGCATCAAGCGAAGCCAGGGCTCATCGGGCGAAAGTGTGTGGTACAGGCAGCCGCAGGCTGTATTTTGCCGCGATAGTTGTCTTTATCGCTCAGAGCAGAGTGCTTTTATACGAAGAGATTGGATGGCCATTCAGCGTTACAGTAGCGACCTGCGCGCTGCTCATCTTCGTCGGCAGCTGCTTCCTCGCACGCTTTGAGGTTGGCTCACCACGATCCATCAGCTGCCTCCTCATCTCACCCTCGTCACATTATCCTCGTCGTCGTACTTATTTCTCGACCAACTCAAATCAAAAGAGTGCTCCCATAGAGTGTAAAAAATTTCAAGCTAACTCGACAATTTTTATAACCATTCTTGCCTGTGAGGACTGCGAGGAGGAGGTGAACGTAAGCCATCTTGTCGGCTGTGCAAAATATACTTCTGCTCTGTTCTCGAAGTGCGCGTGACGATGGCTCAACAACGACCTGGAGCCACCAGCTGTAGCAGCGTCAACGTGGACGTTTGCAGTGTGTAACCTCGCCGTCGCTTATCGTCTGCTGCCATCTGCGACGGCTACTCAACCGAGCCACGCCACAACATTGTCACAGATATGAACCGGGGTGATGGGCTGGTGCAGCGGCGCCGGGTCGCTGCCAATGGATCTGGTAGTGCTGGCGCCGGTGGTTCCTCCAACCAGGATGGCTCCAGCGATGCTCTGTCTCCAGACAGACACTCAGCACATGACTCGGATGCCTCCTCCCTCAAGGACCTTAACTCAAATCCTGCGCATGACGATGATGACAGTGACAAGGAGACCAGGCTTACACTCATGGAAGAGGTCCTCTTGCTCGGGCTCAAAGATAAGGAGGTTTGTATGCTCTTGCTCTTGTCCAATCCAGTAGACGCCAGCAGTCCCTAGCTTATCTTGTGCGCTACTTCCTCATATGCTTATCTCTTCGGTGGTTCCTTTCCTGATGTCTGTTCTGTTTTTCATTAGTAATGCAATCAGCTGCTGTACCACTGCATCCCAGCTTCTCACAATTTCCTGCTCTATGTGAGAAGGAAAACCTTTAAATGAATCAAATCTTGATCTCTTTCTAACTCTAGTGTCTATTATTGTTTCTAGTCCATATCACATGGCTCATATTTTCAGTCTTGTGATGTTTCTTATTGTATTGAACTCTTCTTGTGCATTAGGACATATCAGAGTATTATTGTGATTTTGCATTGTTGCCCCTGAGGTGGTTGTACGTAGCAAGTTCAATTTATTCAGCATTTGAGAGATCTCTTGAGATAACTGTCACAGAGTGGCAGTGGCATTAGTGGCCTGATCATTGTTTGGAGAATTATTAATTTTTCTTCTGAGTTGAAAAATGAAGACTCCACACTGTATGGATATTGAACTTCCCCATAGTAAAAGAGAATACATATCGTTATCCGTAGATGTAACATTTAAAACAATAATGGAGAAGAGAAAGAAGCCGTATTTTTCATCTAACTCATTCTTCTCTTGTAGGGCTACACCTCTTTTTGGAACGACTGCATAAGTTCAGGATTACGAGGTTGCATTTTAGCTGAATTAGGCCTTCGAGGACGAGTGGAACTGGAAAAAGCTGGGATGAGAAAGAGAGGGTTGCTGTCCAGAAAGCTGTTGCTGAAAAATAATTCTCCAACCGGTGATGTTTTGTTGGATGAAGCTCTCAAACATCTCAAGGAAACAGATCCACCAGAAACTGTACAGAGTTGGATAGAGTATTTGAGTGGTGAGGCTGGAACCCATTAATTTATCTGCACTATTGTCTTTGCCATTGTGACTGAGTTTACTGAAGATATGATTCTATCTATGGTTTTCTTTTCAGGAGAGACTTGGAATCCTCTAAAATTGAGATATCAACTGAAGAATGTTAGAGAACGACTTGCGAAAAATCTCGTCGAAAAAGGAGTTTTAACCACGGAGAAACAAAATTTTCTTCTCTTTGACATGACGACTCATCCGCTGACGGATAACCTTGCCAAAACTCGACTTGTTAGAAAGGTAACAAAGTCTTAGTAAACTTATAAAGCTCTACAAAATGAATTTCGATTATCATCTGATAATTTCCCCGGTTCGTGAGCGATGATTATCTTAGCTCAAGTCGGCGTACTGTAATTTATCAGGCAGTGACAATTTCGTGAAACGATCTGCATTGACACTGCTGCTTTCCATGAAAAAGTTGACCCTAATGATGAATAAGTTCGTACCCGGCATTCAGTTTTCCCATAATTGATTCGACCTTGCCGTTATTATGGAGTTGGACCTCGAAAGTAGAGTTGACGAGTCATACATTTGCGCATGCGTTGGACCTTGCGATAATATCTTGTATCTGGAAAAATGTTATCATTTATCTGTTGACATTGTCGAGGTGTCGAAACTATATCGATGAGGAAGTCGTTCCAATAATTTGCATTATTTACCTTAGAGGGACTCATTTTCATGACTTATCTCCAGAAATGAGGCGCAATTAAAAAGTATTCAATCAATGTTTTCCCTCAGATCAAAATCTCGAGTCACTTCTTGCATTCTTTATTGCACATGTTTGAATAATCATTTTTTTTTTGATATTGCGATACTTTGGAAAAAAACTGGGTTCTTCAAGAAATCATGACATTGTGCGACGTCATATAATTTTGGATTGAAATGATATTCATCCAAAAATACTTACCTCTACAGAACGATGAAGAAATTTATACAATGTCCAGGAATGTTGAATTTGATCAAACTTCAAATTGATAATAATAGTCATGTACTTGAGCTCAACCTTTCAACAAGAATAAATGCAGGAATAATTTTCAGATTCAAGAAGCAGTGTTGAGCAGATGGGTGAATGATGCAGGCCGTATGGATCGGCGGACACTGGCTCTGATAATCCTCGCACATGCCGCCGACGTATTGGAGAATGCGTTTGCTCCACTCTCAGACGATGACTACGAGGTAGCTATGCGCCGCGTCAGGACACTGCTTGACCTTGACTTTGAGTCTGAGGCAGCCAAGCCAAGTGCAAACCCCGTGCTCTGGGCGGTCTTCGCAGCTTTTATCAAGTAACGTCTGACGATGCTTCGGCTGTAAAATTTGCAAGGATGTACTTGCAGAGACCAGAAAGTGCAATGTGCAAACGTGATAGAGACCGTGTAGCGAATCGAAGTTATGAATATTCGAGCATAGACAGTATTCGAAGGTTATTTCAGACAACGCGAATAGTTTGTTCGCATCCGAGTCTCACACATCAACTCTCTAGTATGAAAGTTGATCAGTGGTCTCAAATAAGATTATGGATTTGAGCAGTTGCTTACTGCACTCGTGCCATTGCCAAGAATGCGCACGGGAGTGAAAGACAAATAGACGAGTTATTAGCTGCGATTCGTGAACGAGCATTCGCAAGTGATGTGCTCCGACTCTTTCAACGAACTCATGGAATATCGCACGTTTCTCGTGATCACTACTTTCTCTTGACGTTCAAGAATCATTGACCAAGCGAAGGAAGCGTCAAGCTTTACGATATTATTACTGAGAATAGAATGTGATGAAAAGAATCATTCTGCACAAGTTTGAGGGGCTTCAAACGACACAGTTTATTATTGTGCTTTAAATCGAAAGTTGATTTTAGCTTCGGCATAAAATTATGAAATGTTATTGAGAGATAAATTGGTTGTTGCCAAAATTCCGTGCTTTTGAATTTTTTGTTGACATTGATCAGTATCTTGGCAATGGATGTGAATTTAATCAGAATGAATGTGATGTTATTGTCAAGCTCTATTGAGAAAATCGGTATGGGTCAGTCTAGTTTCAGATACCATTTTAAAGACACATTCCCAAGAAAGTCATCAACAGAATGTGAATCAAGAACTCTCGGTTAAATCGTTATCCCCTTTTTTACATGATACAGAGATAATTGTATAAAAATTTACATAGAGAAAGATATTATATCATACACTTATCGATAATAGTTACTTCTCCTATTATTACCATTATGAGATATTGTATTGAAAGTAAGTGTAATAAACAAGAATAAAGAAACTAACACGAGATATCCTTTGTTAAAATGCTAGAGTCTGTACCTCTCTCACAGGTGAGTTCACGGAGAATCTTGTCTATCGGGTTTGTTGATTTTCATTGTCAGATTTGTATTGAATCCGATTTAATTCACTAAAACTACTAGCTTGATTGTGAGAAGTATTCATTAACTAATCGGAGTGGGAATTGAAAAATTCGAGGCATACGTGCATTTTTTAGGGATCTCCGACTGTTTGCGATGAATCAGGGAAGGAGGGATAAATCAACATTATTACCATCAAATTTGTAAACATATAAACTTTATGGAATCAATCAACAATTTGAAATAAATTGTAACGAAATTTGAATTAAAATACAGGATTACATTTTTTAGCTCAACATTTTTGAGAAAAATAAGTTTGGATCAAACCGAATCTTCCCGTTTCCATCCAATTAGGTATTTCTTTTTTCAATGATTCAGCCTTGCCCTCTGGAAGACCAACACACAAATCAGCTTTTATTGTCCTTAGACTCAGTAAATTTGTCGGCGTGAATCCTCGGAGAGCTCTAGAATATTCTGTGGTATATTCCCAATTGATATCACCAAGAAGTTTGCGGTAGTTGAGATCCCCTTTGAATATGACTAATTTGGCCTGAGACAACTTACTATACAACACTGTATCAACTGAACTCATTTCAGAAAAGTCGTAGGGTTGTGTCCAAAATGCTTCTTCCTGAAAGTTTTAAGAATGTTTGCTTAGCACACGCGATGAAAATACATTCTGTGGAATCTTCTTTAACACTCACTTCAATTCTCCAAGAACCATTCTTGAGGTTTCCTTGACAATGACCTCCAAATATTTTGATATCTTCATTATCCGATCTCAACATTTCCTCGATTAGCCAATGAAAATCATTAACTGTCACATCACTTATGAACCAAGGATATTGTTTCACATAGAATCGTATCGTTTTAGCTATTTTTTTCTGAGTTAAAAATACTGCCAAACAAAAGTCAGAGAATAACTCGTAGCCGGAGTTATCCAACACAATATCAATGATGTCATCATTTGATTGGTCTGTGCATTTCTTGCAGAGGTGTTTACAAATTAGTTCACTATCATCTGCCAAGATGTCTTGATCTAATGATTGCAGGAGCTCTAGATAAGATTCTTGTGCACTAACAACTCCAGAACTTAAAGATAAATCACATCTATAACACAAAAGACTCATCATTCAAGTGTATTCTCAAAGAATATCTTACATGCAAAGGAATGGATCCTCTTACTTGTTCCCCCATAAATCAAGTTTGATGAGTCTTTGAAGATCCTTAGGATCAAGATCATTTATTTTGGTCAAGTTTGTGGTGTATCTGGATAGTTGGGCTATACTTTCTTTTGACTTGAAATAAGCTTCTTGTTTCTGGATTTCAAAAGGGTCATATGATTTTAGAAGATTCCTAGAATTCCAGGTTTACTGCAGTCCGTCTATAAACTTAAATAACGATTGACCACAAACAAATCATTACTTACGAATTCATAAACTCCTGTGCTACTCTTCTGTACATGTAACACTCACAGATGAGCCAAATACTATCATACCATTTATGAGGTTCAGACTGTTGGGAATCAAGTTCTGAAAGTTTGTCCTGCCATGCTTTATCCAGTTGTGTTTGTGTTGAGTTCAAAATTTTGTTTGTAACAAGCTCATTTTTCAATTTACTAATGGCTCCTGTGATTTGTTTTACATCCTCTAGAGCTGACTGAAGTATATATGTCAGTATTATTTCATTCTATAAAGACAAATGAAAATCCATATTCTCTTACCTCGCCATATTTTTCAGCAATACTCTCCTTAGTTCGACTGAGGGTATCAATGATCTGAGTTAAAATAACTGGTAGCCGATCCTTGAGAGTTGTATATGCAAAACTCCTGGAAATGGAGTATTAAAGTGTATCAGACATTTAATGATAGGATTGAATAATTATGTAATTCCTTTGATAAGCTGCAAAGCATGAGAACCAGTAAGGATCGCATAATGTTTGACAGAAAACCGTGACAGAGAAGTGGTAGATATCCAGATAAGGAAATCGATCTAGAATGATTGAAAATAGTTCGAACAAATATGCCAAGAGTTCACTTCTTGAAATTGTGAGCTTTTAATACAAGTTGATAAACGTGTTGGAGATCTGGCATAACAAAGTTAGATTGCACGAGCACTTCTCATTGCACTAGAAAGAATCACTAACCTCTTGTATTTTCCACACAGGTAGCTTCCAAAAGGTGGCTCACAATCAATCAGTCCGCAAATTTCGTCTGAGTTTGATCTCCCCATAACTTTTGACATCTTTAGAATTTATTATTATGCTAGTAAATATAAGCAGCAAACTTGATTGTCTCAACGGAACAATGGTTTCAGGTTTGCTAGTCACTATCGCTTATCAGTACACTCTACTGTCTTTTAGAATTTATTGGTAAGTATATATTAACAAAAAAAAATTAGCTTATCAGAAATTGCTGAGGATCAGCTGTCTGCTGTCTGCTAGATAGAGTCTCTGTATTTACCACTTGCACTCAACTCATCATGCACACAGACACAATGCACAAAATCACAACGGCGCCAGGGCAATGCAACCGGAGATACGCGTGTGTATGATAAACGTCACTCACTGCAGGGGCAACTTATTCGTTTGGCTCTGCTCTTCGCGCTTTCTCTTAGAAAAGTCCGAAATCTCGCACAACTTTTGTAAATTGTATTTCAAGTTAGAATTTTTAGGGCTCATGCGTTATTTTCGCGGTGACCATGATTCAGAAGCTGGGAATGCCCATGTACTTGATCAGTGTTGTCTCAACAATATTGAATCTGCAGTGAAATCTCGAGTATCAGAATGTTATAGAAGAAATGAGCAGCCCATTTGGTAGAGTCTTGATTACTACTGAGGATAGCGTATCTAATTCTCCGAGCTGATATACGACGGCAGCTACACTACCTCTTATAATGTAGGGACTGGGGAACGCATAGCTACCCTAGCTACCTCAAAATACCAATATCTCTTGATGAAATATCTCGGAAATATCTGTATCTTTATGCTCTTCAAAATCCTTCTTCCAAAATCGTTCCGGACGTATGTAGTCCGAGTTATTGCTATTCCGAGGGCAAGTGTTTGTGTTTCGGTTTGTGCGTTCAAGACAAGAATTATGAATGGCAGTGCATCCAAGAAGGGCCGGTACAAAATGAGTCCCAGTTTGACTCTGGATGCAACAGAACACGTAACAATCACAGTAAAATATGCCAAGTTGGTTCTCGTAGAGCGATTGAAAACCCAGATATGCTGGGCCCATATCATACTTGGAACTAATGTGTGAAGAGTACCGTATGTATTTGAGTACGGATTGCGGTGTTTTCCGATAACTAATTTTGCAATCGCGATACAAAATCCAGAATAGTCTTATAAATGTCAAAAATTTCGTATATTGGGTGCTACTGATGAATGTTGAGTATATGTGATGATTTTCCCATCTTTTCACTACATTACTGTGCAATAAATGATATAACTTTGAATTTCACCCTGATTCATCATTACGCTAGAAATTCCTTCTTCTTATTTCCATAATTCTTCAAAATGAATAAATTTTTTGGGACAAGGCCCATTGGCGATGGGTGATGCATCTTAAAATATAGTATTAGATACAAACTTCCACTAAATTTCATCCCTTCATATCAAAAGGGAGAGGAGTTTTCAATTTTTTTGTATAAAACGTAAATTTTTCAAATTTCTGAGAAATTTCTGCAATTAATGAATTTGTTTTAATTTTTGGGGCCACAATAGAGGCTCCAATAACAACGTCACGCCTCATTTTGTAGACCCTTAACTACTATCAAGAAAATTTTCAAGGCGGTATACTTCGTGCAATTCGAGAGGCATCACATTTTTCTCTTAGGGTCAGCGTGATCCAAATGTGTCATTCATGATCAGATTTGGAAGTGCGTCATTCAACGGTAAGCATAACAGCTAATTGCGGAATCATCGAATAACAGTTTCGCCCTCTATATGCATCGACTTTGTTCAAATCTTTTTCCGTCAAAAGTTTCCTCAACTTCACGATCTTGGTCGAACTTTGGAGGAACTTTTCAGTGCATCGAAGTTTTGGTGGATATTTATATCTTAATCCATTGCAAGCTCACCATAACAAAAAGAGTTGCTCTTTCAGGCAGCATATACACGAAATGCACGAGCTTTCAATCAACTTTTCTTTTTGCAACTCAAGCAAGTGCTTAATACTAAGTGAATGTAGACAGCAAGCACTGTTTACGAGAGAAGATGGAAAAGAAGGAGAGGCAGGAATAGAAAGTTTTAAAAGATACCCTCTTCTAAAAAAAAAAGAAGAAACCACAGTTGCGGATCAAAATATGAAAACGTGGTGCTACAGACTCGAGCAATAATTTTACATAAATAATCGCATATAATGTGTTCTTTCCATCGTTGCTATATCCATAGAAAAGTTTCTGAGGAAAGACACGATGTTTGTAGAAGATGGGCTGACTTAACCAATTGATCTCTTCGGAGGCAGCGCTGCTACAGTTATAATTGAACTTCACTAGGCGAGTTCGTTCAATTTTTCAATTAGAAGCACGCTCGTTGAAGGAGTTGAAACTTGAACAATCTTTTCCGTGATTTTTCTGATTTGCAACTTTTTGCTCGCACTTCAATTATAAGACGAACGAGGTTTGGACTACAGTTGCTAATCGATTACGTTTTTCGACTATAATAACCATTTTTGTTGGTAATAGCTCGTCATGCATCGATGTAAAATCCGGCTGCTTTGCAGGACGGAGATACTTAGTTTCCCTCTCCAAGTGCAATAAGGGGAAAATATCCCCCGTGCCTCAAAATAGTCCGACGAATAAGGGGTATGATGGATTTCTTAGCATAAGTGGGCCCGAAGGGGTCAGTTTTTAATACGTTCACTGCGATGGGCCCCACGGGTGGGTCCCACGCGTCCTTCCCTGTGTGCGATGGGCCCCACCCGTGGGGCCCACTTTTTATTGAGTTGCAGCTTCCACTAAACAGCGAAGACATATCCAATGACTTATGTTGTGGTTATTTCTCGTTGTTTATGTTGTAATGAACATGTGTGTACAGCAGTTTCGGTATTGGACTTGATTTCGATGAGTTTTGCGCGGTTTTCACTTTTCACTTATTCATTTATTAATCGCATGAGATCAATCGATAAGTAGCAGATCACTCCCTTCGGGGTTGACAATTTTCAACGTGTCTTAACTCAGTTGAAAGGTTACTCCAAGGCCTACAAACAGAGTCAAAATACGTTGAAAAATATCGAAGTTTTCTCGAGTGATCTTCAATTTAAGCGGAAGAAAAGTTTGGGATACATAAAAAATCATTGGGTTCTTCCAAGCACAGCTCTTGCTTCATCTCCTTTGTACTATCATGCACTCTACAGAGATTGTTCTACTCAATTATCTGGTTACAAACGCTGTAGACTTTTGACATACGTCAATGAACCGCAGCCTAAGATCAAGCCCAGCAATGCATGTTTGTTGCAAGCGCGACAAAAATATGGTCACGATCCTTATATGCCTGGAGGGTATATATTGAAGCGCAGGTCCTTCTGGAGGCTACAAACATCGACTCGGACGATTTGGTTGGTCCCCCTCATCACCCTGATGGATATTCTTAGTTTATAGAAAATTTTTTGGGCCCCACCGGTGGGGCTCACTCAAATTCATAGATTTACTGTAAATAGATGCACAAATGATGATTTTCCAAGAAGTTTGGCTTCCGTAAATGCTGAAATGCACATCTGTACTCTCTCGCAATCTAGACCGGAATCGCGATTTCGCGCTCGCAGTGAACGCGTTAGGCAAAGACAGGACTAGAAGTGGCGCTTCAGCCGCAGTTTGTTAGAAATTACTATACTGAAACTGGTGCATGAAAAGATCGCTGCCCTAAAATGAAGCTGTGATTCATATCTATTCATCAGTTAGATGTTTACTATGGCTACTCGAACCATACCATTTTTGATAGGAATGGTTGAATAGCCAGATAGGTAATTGTGTTAGTTCGGAGTTTCTTTATTGTTGTTTTATTACAATAAATTAAACTCAACTCATTTTACACAGGAGTTCTGGACCAGAACTAACGTCTCGTAACCAAGTTATAAATTCAAATTTTTCTCGCACCACATTCCCGCACATACACGTATAGGGGTGGGATTTTTTCTTGCTCATTTATTATCTATATATTTTTAGTGGAGCAAACCACCGTGATAGATTCTGTTAAGATTATTTTCCGAACAAATATCAGTCGGTAATGATTGGAAATTTGCGAGCAGAAACCCCCGTGAAAAGTTTGCTGAGTTCATCTCTTCATTCCAATATTTAACATTTCTCCTCATATAATGTGACTACCTACATGGACTTGCTTTTCATTTCATGAGCTCCGCAAGCTATACGCAGTCAGTTGTCGATCAGAATATTGGTTAGGAGCGCAGTGGAAATCGACAGATAATAACGTGCCCGAAACGATCAGGTGCCTGGATATATTCAACTTTGACGCAAGGTGGAAATTTCCAAATTTCTGTTAAAGCCACGTTTAGAATTTGCTCGTTTGGGCAGGCTAACAGATGAGAATTAATTAATTACAAAATTACATGAGTTGTATGGTGGTAGATCCGACAGAAAAGTGCAACATTGCACGAGTTTGACACGACCTGCACTGTTTCATTGCTGATTTGACAAGTGAACCCTATGGTTGTTATTTTGGGATTCGTAGAAAAAAATGGAACATCCACGATCACAATGACAGATATAGATAATAGGGTGGGAATATTAGTAGTCCGTACCTTACCAGGGTTGACTCATGGGTAAACCTGCGAACGGGGTATACCGCCCCTTAGGCGGCACGTGACATTCGATAGGAAAGAGCTCGAATATGGTACAAAGTCGAGCTCATCAGGGAATAATTTCTAATATGATTATTGTCTGGTCTTAGAAATCACAATTTTCCACATGGCAGTAGTAATATTTGCCAAAAATTAGCGCGAAGGATGGCACG
Organism: Eretmocerus hayati; assembly: GCA_029851415.1. NCBI lineage: Eukaryota > Metazoa > Arthropoda > Insecta > Hymenoptera > Aphelinidae > Eretmocerus > Eretmocerus hayati. The sequence continues at coordinate 149,592,305 of CM056742.1, read as the reverse complement.
CGCACGAGTCGCCATTTTTTCTTGTATTTTGTATACTACTATTTGTTATATTGAGACGAAAAAGATCCAATTCTTCGTCGAATCTTCGCTATCTCTCGAAGGATTGAGTGAGATTGGCGAATTTCACGACCTGATTCTTCTTATAAATCCCCTAAAAATCTAATTTGAGTCTGTGAAAATACGGTTGACGTCTTCGCGGGTGGAACTTTTTCCAATTATAATCTTAAAAAGTTGATCTAGGGAGCAATACGGTAAATGTCCCAATTACTGCGAGTTTTTCGGGTACCTCGAAATTGCGCACCACAGGTTTTGTGTCTATCGGTAGATATCGAGCCCGGGATTTTTCGAGGTTGTTTGTCTACGTCTTGAGAAGATGTCACTGAATTTTTAGACCGATTCGAGTTAATGATGAATACTTATTGATTAGATCCCGAGTCAGAAGTGGTGCTCCTATTACTGCGTTTGATTTCCTATTACTGCGCGGGTATTACTGCGTTTCGCCTATTACTGCGTCCGAATTACTGCGGTGGAAAAAATACGGGTTTGAACGGGTATTCAGCCGTTTTCCTCGGGTACCCACGTATATTCGACAAGCAAATCACAGGACATAACCGATTGTATATTTAAAATACGTCTAGAATGTAAGAATTTGCGATATTCTCGCAAAAAGTGAGCAGCAAAGATCGCGTGCTCGGGGCACGCTATCTTGAGTTAGAAATGCACTGAATTTGGATCGCACGCGGTTATTGGGGATGAACTTTTGTCAAAACCGAGTCTAGAATGCTTCTTTGGTCCCCGTTTGATGATCCAGGAATCGATTCATTCCGTGAAATCGTGTCACGAGACGTTCAAAATGCACACGTATAGCTAGGTCATACACGCGAGCTCGCGGACTGTTTGTTTACATCACATCACTACGGAAGCCGAGGTGGCTCACCGGCTCGCACTCACAGCGATACATTTGGAACGCGCGCCGCGCGGTCGGATCGCATAGCACTCTGACCGCGCGCCACGCGATCTTCAACCAAGAAAAACTTATTTGTGGATTTACGCGGGAAAATTATTCACAAAAGTGCCGCAACATCGGACCAAAATTTTCGGTTTGCCACCGAAGGAATGCTAAAGTTGAGCCTCAGACCCAGGCGATTCGGGACAAGGGCACGGTATATACGCTGGCTGCTCATAACAGTTTTTTGTCCAATTCCTGTGTATATCAAGTTATTGATTGACTCTTGAATGTTACCGAGTCCCGTTACTCATTGCTATGAATAAATCTTTTTTGTTATAAACTGTTATATTTTTGGTATATATCAGTGGTGAAGCCACTATTCTTTGTGAACCCAAGAGAGAAAAATAAATAACTTGGCGGGTATCTTGAGGTAGCTAAATGAGTACCACCGAGATAGGATAAACTAATAAGTATATTGTTACACTATCTAATTACATAACGGTGTACATGCGCACTAGCTGACTGTTCGCAGCGATCTGCCCGCGCTGACAAAGAGAGAACAGCGGCATCAGTCGACTTGACGACCTAGCCTCAACTGACTGTATAAATGCCCATTACTACTGAGAGAGAGGGAGAGATTATTTCTAATTGTGATATGAAACTAATAACACGCTCCCCTCATTGAACAATTTGAAATAATTCCCAAAAATAACTTATTTTCTTTTTGCTCATAAACCCGAAAAATAAATCTCTCATTCCAGAAACTTATACAATACAATGGATGAGAGAAGAAGCTTTTTCAATTTTTCAAAATGACTCTCTCTCAAAAAAAATCTTCATCAACATTACTATACAGTAAAAAAATATAAACTCAGTATTTCTTCCATCAAAAAGATCTCAAAAATATAGTAATTAATCAAATCAAAAAAAAATCAATAAATCAATATCCATTTTCAGTGTTCATATATTCTTCAGACCTGCATCATTATAAAACACTTTATAACGTGGTCCAGGCACTGATTTTGTCAGAGGATCAGCCACCATTCGTTCACCTGGTGAATGATTTACTACGAGTTCATGATTTTCAATCTTCTCTTTGATGAAATGATGTTTGATGGCAATATGCTTGGTACGGGGACTGAAATTTGCATTTTTGCCTAAGTCGATTGCACCTTGGTTGTCACAGTAGATAGTATGTGGAGTTGCATCTTGAAAATTCAACTCCAGTGTGAGTCCACGTAGCCAGAGAAGCTCTTGACATGCAGCTGTTAAAGCTTGATATTCAGCTTCGCTGACAGATATGGAAGTGGTGACTTGTCGCTTACAATTCCAACTTACAGCACCACCTTGCATTATGAATATGTATCCTGTCACAGATTTTCTGTCATCCAGATCCGAACCATAACTGGCATCACAAAATCCTTCTAATCGATGATTGCTTTGCTGCGAATAAACAAGTTTGAGGTCTTTCGTACCCTTGAGGTACTTCATGGCTCGCTTGACTGCTTTCCAATGACTCTCATCATAGTTATTATTGAATTTGCTCAAAGTACTCACTGTGTATGCCAAGTCAGGTCTTGTGCATTGACATACAAATAAAAGAGCACCTACTGCACTTTGATAGGGTATCCTTTTTAGATGCTCCATCTGAGCACTGGAAACTGGAGAGACACTGCTGTTGAGTTTTTCTCCAACTTCCATCGGTGTACTAGCTGGATTGCAGTCTGACATTTTGAAAGTCTTCAAAATTGACTCAATATAGTCTGTTTGATCAAGTTTGATAATAGATCTTTTCCTGTCCCTGGTGACATTTATTCCAAGAACTTTGTTGGCTGGCCCTAGATCTTTTATGGGAAAAACTTCTTTGATTTTGTTTCTGAAAGCAGAGAAAATGTTTGGATTGGTTGCAAAAACAACCATGTCATCAACAAAGATTGCTATGTATAGGGTTCCTTGTGGAAGAATTATGAAATAAACACAAGTATCATAAATACATCTTGTAAAACCTCTATCGATCAGAAAATCATTGAGCTTTTTGTTCCAAGCTCTGCCGCCTTGTTTGAGTCCATATAGGGCTTTCTGGAGAAGGAGGACCCAATCTTCTTTTCCTTCGATTTCAAACCCTTCTGGTTGCTGTAGATAAATGGTTTCTTCCAGCTCTCCATGAAGAAAAGCTGTCTCAACATCAAGATGATAGATCTCCAAATTATAGCGAGCTGCTATGGCAAAAAGTATCCTGAGACTAGTGTATCTAACTACTGGGGAAAAGCTGTCCTCATAATTCACACCTTGTTTCTGGGAGTAGCCTTTTGCTACCAATCTTGCCTTGTATCTCACTTGGCCATTTTCGCTCTTTTTTTGAAAACCCAGCCTGATTTGATTACAACTTGACCTGTGGGAAGTTGGACTGGAACGTAAGTTTGATTTGTAAGAAGGGAATTCATCTCACGTTCCATTGCTTTTATCCATTGGACTGGTCCACTCATGGCTTCAGAATAATTTCTGGGAACACCTGCATCAGTGACTGCTGAATACAGGACAAAATCATCAAAATTTCTGTTTTTCTTTTTCAATCTAGATGATCTTCTGGGTATGAAGGCGTCGTTGTCTGACTCATCATCACTAGAAATCTGTTCTTGAATCTGCTCTGGATCATCTATACTCATATCGACTGTGGGTTCAATCTGAACTCTATTTTGATCATTAGATTCATTTCTATTTACATCACCTGAATCTTGATTATTACTGGCTGGATCTATTTCTGGAACTTCGATTATTCTAGCAGGAGCATTTTCTGTAGACATCTTCTGTTGTGCATTACTGATAGGTAAATGTACAAACTTATCACCTGGTGTGTGAACTTGTTCAAAAAACTTGCAATCTCGACTGCTGATTACTTTTTGAGATTTTATATCCCAAAGACGATAACCTTTCTGGTCATTACAGTATCCCAAAAGTTTACACTCTTTGGTCGTAGGATCCATTTTATTTCTGAATTGACTGGGGATGTAAGCATGAACTTTACAGCCGAAGATTCTGACATGTGATAGATCTGGTTTCTGCCCCGACCATAATTCCTCAGGAGTCTTTCCATTTAGAACCTTTTTTGGAGATCGGTTTGATATATATGCTGCTGTGGCGATAGCCTCCGCCCAAAACTTCTGTTCCATTCCTGCTGCAATTATCATAGTTCTTGCTTTTTCAAGAAGCGTTCTGTTCACCCTCTCGGCTCTGCCGTTTGACTGCGGGTTGTAAGGAATAGACGTTTGATGCTTAATTCCTGCATTACCTGTAATTTCTGAAACCTTTTTGTTCTTATATTCAAGACCATTATCAGACATTATAGTTTTGATTTTCAAACCAGTTTGTCTTTCAGCAAATTGGATAAAATGCTTTATAACACCCGGGACTTCATCCTTAGTCTTGATAAAATATACAAATGTTTCTCTAGAAAAATCATCTAGAAAAGAAACGAAGTACTTTGCGCCACTAAGTGACGGCGTATCCATCTGGCACACATCAGTATGGACCAACTCCAATTTGCGACTTGCTCTGGATTCATTTGGCTGAAAAGGAGTTTTTATCGTTTTTCCAAAAGAACAGTCCTGACAAGGACTAATTTTGTTACCTGAAATCTTGATACCATTTGCTGCATTTTTGGCTAATTGTCACAAGTAATCACTGTTCAAATGCGCCATTCTATCATGCCATAAGTCAATACTCAATGGCGAAACATTTGATACTGCTGCTTTTGCTTGCTGTTGAGGAATAACTGGATTTGATACTACCTTCTCAACTTCAAGTCTGTATATATCATTATCTGTCTTCACGCCTGTGGCTATCAAATTATTCTGAGGATCATAAATCATGCATCTGCCATTTTTATAACTGAGACCGCAACCATGTCTGTCTATGGCTCCAACTGACACTAGATTTGAGCCAAGTTCAGGTATATATAGTACATCTGTAAGGCATATTTGCGAATCTTCTGAATTTCCAATGTTCTTCACTTTTAGCTTGACGTCACCTTGAGCTTGAACTTTTACGGTACCCTTGTTCGCTAAAGTGACGGTTGCCACCGAAGGTGCTTTTAAATTTTGCATAACATTGCGATCATTACACATGTGCGAGGAAGCACAAGAATCCAGATACCATTTGTCGACCTTGAGCTTAGCTGTAGACATAGAGAAAGCATATAGTACTTTGTCATCAGATTCAGTATTTACATTTGAGTTTGCTTTGGAGTCTGCTTCCGTTTGAGCAGACCATGCTCTGCCTGTAGACGAATTTTCCTGCTTGGGGTCATCGACTTTATTGTTATTACTTCGCCTGGCGTTTCGGCAATTTCGCGCATAATGCCCCAACCTATTACATTTGTGGCACCTGAAATTTCTATTTGAATTTGATCCGTTGTTATTAAACTGTCTGGCATTCGATTGCCTTTGAGGATGTGAGCGACTGGTAAAGAGACCTTGGGCGCCTGATTCATTGTGGCCGTATCGACCTTGAACGTCTTGGAGTAATTTGGTCTTTATGATATCAGATGTAATTGCTACACCCGAGCCTTCAATTCCCATCAACAATGGTTTATACTCATCCGTGAGTCCAGACAAAAGTAACGCTCCAACGAGCTCATCGGGAATTTTATAGCCAATGCTATTCAAATTTTGAGCAATGTTCATCAGAGTATTTACGTACTCTTCCATCGACGAAAAATTTTCCAATCTTGTTGTAGGTAAACTTAAAAGAAGAGATACCTTTCTACTCAGGCCATTATCGTCGTATGTTTTTGCAAGCTTATCCCAAGCTGCCTTGGCTGTCGTCTCATTTCTGATGTGAGAATATACAACCGGATCAACTGCAAGCACGATTTTCCCGCGCGCTCTGCACAATTTTTCTTCATCCGTCGAAATTGCTCCGCCGTTGTAGCCTTCAATAGTGCTCCAAAGCCCCTCTGATTCTAGGTATGCTCGCATGGCAACGGCCCAATTTTGATAATTGTCACGGCCTGTGAGTTTTTCAATCATCTGCGTTCCGTGGCTACCCATTTTTCACTGCACCAACTTTCAGAATTCACTGTTCAGAAAAATAACAACGTGTCCGTGTCCAACGTGTCCAAAAAATTCACGTGCACCGCTAACCTCGAAAAACTTTTGCACTAGGCACTTCCGCACACAACTTTTCACTCTCGTTTTTGAGGGTCACTTTTTACTGCACACAAGACTTCGCGAGTCTGGGCCCATAACCTGTTATATTTTTGGTATATATCAGTGGTGAAGCCACTATTCTTTGTGAACCCAAGAGAGAAAAATAAATAACTTGGCGGGTATCTTGAGGTAGCTAAATGAGTACCACCGAGATAGGATAAACTAATAAGTATATTGTTACACTATCTAATTACATAACGGTGTACATGTGCACTAGCTGACTGTTCGCAGCGATCTGCCCGCGCTGACAAAGAGAGAACAGCGGCATCAGTCGACTTGACGACCTAGCCTCAACTGACTGTATAAATGCCCATTACTACTGAGAGAGAGGGAGAGATTATTTCTAATTGTGATATGAAACTAATAACATAAACAATTATAACAAGAAAATCATGATTTTTTTCAGCCGGAGAGAAGTGTTTGATCATATGTTCGAGTTTAATGGTTTCATATACAGAACCAAATTACCGAGTTTTCCGGGTAAATCGTGGTTGTTGGTAGAAAATCGTGGAAACTAGAGAACTTCCGCATGGAGCCTCAGTGAGGACCTTAAGTTTCTGTCCTGTGGTGAGGACGGTGCATTGGCTCTGACATGCACTGCCATTTCGAGATGATGCTTCCGAGATGATGCTTCTTGATTTCCACGATTTTCCACCACCAATCGTTAATGCTCGAATTTTTACTTGGTAATCCATACATTCATGAGTTTTGGTTACAGATCGCTCCCCGCGCGATCAGAGCGCAGTGCGATCCGACCGCGTGCAGAGCGAACAGACCGCAGTGCGATCCGACCGCGTTCAGAGCGATCCGACCGCGCGCCACGCGATCTTGGACAAGAAGAGATGAATTTTTGAATTGACGAATGATGATAAGAACGCTAATGATAGTGCTACTCGGATCAAATGAAGTGAGGGTGTTTGAATTGACCGGAATCTTATTGGATTGCTATGAACGTTTACCCATCTCAACGAAATTATAACGTATTGTATTTCTCTTTGAAGCTTCTTTTGAAACCTTTGGGACGAGCTTGGGCAAATCTCAACTCGATCCACTGGAGTCGAGATGTCCCAATTTTCCCAAAAAGAAGAGCCCCCGAAAGGGTGTACAGGCGTCTCTTGTTCAACGCGGTTTTGATTATACGCGGTTTTTGAATTGCCGGAACGTAACCCCCGGGTTGAACGAGGGACGCCTGTACCTTATTTATCTCCACGTGTAGTAAGACTCACTTCCATAATCGCATGGGTTTTTCATGAGACCAGGATATCTCGGTTCCCCAACTCAAGATGAGTCAATGGGTTCCCATGATGAAGAATAGAGCATCAATAGGAAGTCCATGGCAGCAAATTAGGGATATTGCACTTATTTAGTAATATGGGTCTTGTGCTACAAATATCAATGTATTTCAGCTTATTCTTTGCGTCTACGTCTCAACTTTGAGGAGATCATCGCAGAATTGAGGATCTGATTGCAAATCGGAAGTTCGTCTTCGTCTGAAATTTTTCAACCCAAAGAAAAGTGAAAAATCTGCATAATGAGCTGAGGAACGTCTCATCTCAATGACTCGGGACCGAGATATCCCGATTTCATGACCAACTCAAGGAATTAAATCTGCATAATGAGCTGAAGAATATCTAATCTCAATGACTCGGGACCAAAACATTCCGATTTCATGACCAACTCAAGGAATCCTCTGGAAGTAAGTTTTTCATACACGTGGGGGAATGCAGATAACTCTGCGTCAGTGGGTCAGGACTCAATTTATGAACAAACCAAGAACTCTCGTAAATAATTCCCTGCGTAAATCCACAAATATTTTTTCTCTGGTTAAAGATCGCGTGGCGCTCGGTCAGAGCGCTATGCGATCCGACCGCGCGCCGCGCGTTCCACTTGTATCGCTATGAGTGCGAGCGGTGAGCCACCTCGGCTTCCGTACATCACTTCACACCAAACACAAACCTCGCCACAGTCAAGAATAATAATTTCCCAGGGCTTCATACTCGAGTCATGCCGTTTTATGCATGATTTCGGTACATTTCGTTCAGTAAGAATCTCATATCAATCGAGACGATTGTCAAGACAGTGACGTCGTCGTCTGGTCTGCTACCTGCATTCACATGTGCACAGCAGCCGACGTCGCTGTCTTGACAATCGTCTCGATTGTTATGAGATTTTTATTGAACAGAATGTACCGAAATCATGCATAAAACAGCATGACTCGAGTATGAAGCCCTGGGAAATTATTATTATTGACTGTGGCGAGGTTTGTGTTTGGTGTGAAGTGATGTGATGTAAACAAACAGTCCGCGAGCTCGCGTGTATAACCTAGCTGTACGTGTGCATTTTGAACGTCTCGTGACACGATTTCACGGAATGAATCGATTCCTGGATCATCAAACGGGGACCAAAGAAGCATTCTAGACTCGGTTTTGACAAAAGTTCATCCCCAATAACCGCGTGCGATCCAAATTCAGTGCATTTCTAACTCAAGATAGCGTGCCCCGAGCACGCGATCTTTGCTGCTCACTTTTTGCGAGAATATCGCAAATTCTTACATTCTAGACGTATTTTAAATATACAATCGGTTATGTCCTGTGATTTGCTTGTCGAATATACGTGGGTACCCGAGGAAAACGGCTGAATACCCGTTCAATCCGTATTTTTTCCACCGCAGTAATTGGGACGCAGTAATAGGCGAAACGCAGTAATACCCGCGCAGTAATAGGAAATCAAACGCAGTAATAGGAGCACTATTTCTGACTCGGGATTTAATTAATTAGTATTTACCATTAACTCGAATCTGTCTAAAAATCTAGTGACATCCTCTCAAGACATAGACAAACAACCTCGAAAAATCCCGGGCTCGATATCTACCGATAAACACAAAATCTGTGGTGCCCAATTTTGAGGTACCCGAAAAATTCGCAGTAATTTATTCACTCTAACTCGATTCTCTCTTTAAATGATAGACCTTAAGTTGTAGCAAGGCTTCTTGGAGGCCCGGGTTTAATTTATCTCGTAGATATCTTGGAAAAAATTGAATAATTAGGGATTCAAAGTGTTGGTAAAATTCATTTTTTTAAATTAAATTGTACTCTTTAAAAATTGATTCTGGAGTAAATATTCACTCAATTCACTCGATTCTTTTCCCAAATGATGAATCTGAAGTCGTAGTTGAATTTTATCAAAGCACTATTCTGATATTTTTCGTAGATGTCGTTCTGGAGTGTCGGTGAAAGCTGACTTTGACATGTCTTGAAATATTGAAATGATGGAAGCATGAACAGATAATCTGAGGAGTGAAAATGGCTGAAACTCTGATAGATACCTCCTAAATATGGATTTGGATGAGGATTCGTTGGATTTTTTTTGCATAAGATGAATCCTCCTGAAGTAGGCAGAAACACAGATGAAAAGAATTCATCTAGATTTAATTGACCAGTTCAATCCAAAATGCAAGCAGTCTAACGAATCTTAAAGGAGACAATTAATATTTATAGTACTAGAACAGCGAGCGCAACAGTCTGTACAAAATTCAGTTGAATAATTAAACTTTGTTCTCACAAAATTCCAGCAAGACCGACGGTCGTGCATTTAAATACCCACCTCAAAACTATAAGGAAGACGAAGAAAAGCTCAGATAAAAGCCCAAAACTACAATTCCATTGTCTGACACTGAAAGTAAAACAGAAGACCAGACAAAGTCTCGCAGAACATTGGAATTCGCAGAAAACTATGGCAAAATTCGTTTAGCCATCTTCGGCAGCAGCAAATCAGCAGAGTACACGAAAAGATATCTAGCAAAACTTCACGAGAGATGAGATCCGCACCAACGGCAAACTTTTCGAAAAAAAATTCTTCGACCCCTTTTGAAACCTCCCAACTTCTAATTCATTTGAATTAGCGTTAAATCTTGCTCGCGGCTATGCCACCGAGTATAGGCTAAAATGATTATGTAAATCTGCAGCTGTAGAATATACATCTGTTCTTGCAACCGCGAAACTTGTACCTCATACTTTGTCAAACTCGCACATTGGCGTTTCAGTAAGACTTTCGGTATATAGATAGATATCAGGGGTAGGTATGTACCAAGACAGTTTGCTAAAGACATTGTTTAGCGTTTTACGAAAGAAAACTGAGGTGTATAGAAGAAGCTGAGGCCGAAAGTCGTGTCAAGGTATGTGTAGAGGGCCTACTACTAAAAACGAGTAGAAACATTGTTGAAACTTTTTCAGGGGGCCAAGTTGGTGCTAAGGTCTGCTCTATATATGCCTGGTTGGTTCACTCCCTTACGCGAGAGGACATATAGACTCTCGCGCTTCGAGAGAATACGAACGAGTCAGTGGCTCATCGTCGTCGCCAGACAATGTAAAATTAATTATAATTAGGCTCCATTCAGTGCAGCTATCTCGGTCTAAAGTTTTTCTTGGGTCTCGTACCTCGTGCGAGTGCCCCGGCGATGCGTCACTTTGCTAATTAACTGAAAATTTGCGTGGGACTATTTGAATTTTCGAGGTTACGGTTTCGCCCTTTGGTATTTTGCTATTCGTGCCTTACATTTTATAATTAACACCTATCTCGGACCTTGTTCTTTTGAGTCGTTCCGCTGATTTTGATCAGTTCTTTGATAGCATTCGCTGAAATCATCCTTTACTAAAAATGGTAACGAGCATTTTCCATACAATAGCGTCAAAATTAGATCTCACAACCTTTTATTTGGCACAATCTCTGATCATCTGTTGAAGAGATTAACAAAAACATCGAAGTGGTATTCGCCAAACACAGTTGCAAGTCATTTTGACGGACCACAAAAGAACGTACGGGTATAAGATGAGACGTGATGCAATGAAGGTCAGCCAGCGAGAATATGAGTCACTATCTATTAATGTGGTAACTCCGCCTACTTTTGAAGTCAGGGGTGTCTTCTTCGATTGGAAGGATTACGTCCTAAAATTTGTCTTCATCGTGTGTGAATCAAATCGAAATACGCTTCCCTGTACCATAGAATGATCACCGTGGGTTAACCAGTTTGGAGATTCTTACGCTTTCGGAATTTGGTAACGTGAAAGTAGAGAAAGTTTGAGTTCATGGGACCAAGTAAATCTCACCCTCAAGAAATCTGTTTTATCCGAATAAGCATTCTCGAAATTAAATGGAACAATTATTTTACGAGTACCGTCAATTAGGGGAATTTTGGTACGATTTCGTTACTTTTTATTTTGCTTGGCTCGGCATTTCTATATCCATTGACAAAACCCACTCCTATTAGTAGTCAATTCAAAGCTTACAGTCTCAGCTTTCGATTGACGGGCTACAAAGTTCAATTTGATGTGTCTAAGCAGGAGCTGTTAACAGTTTTGTAAGTGTACCAAAGTTAGACCCCGATGGGGCAACTTTGGTACACTTACAGAATATCTCAACTCTACGCACCACTAAGAGAGTGAACTAATTTCAATCATTCAGAAGCCTTATTCTAAGCTGTTTGAAACATTCTAAAACCCCATAGACCAGAAAAGAAGCTGTCATAGGAAGATGTTTCGAAGTTATCCTATCCTCATGCTTCTTACTTAGAGTGGGGCAACTTTGGTACACTTATTAATGCTTTTTTCCGGTTTTTCATTCGTTAAAATTCCAAATGCAGTAAATACCCCAATGTAACGATGGTTTCTCCAATATGGTGATATATGTGGTCAGAATGTACCGTTATTCACCCGGAGTCTGTTCCGGAACACTTCTTGCCAGGTACACTAACTGGACCACTCGCGTATCGCTGCTAAATCAGCCTCTTTGGAAAAAGCTTTAATAAACGAGTACAATCATTCACGCGGGATCTACGGTGGCTCAACACATTGTTTATGCGTGTGTCAAGAGGGGAGAATAGGTTTCAGACCGATAGAATCATTTACATTGCCAGACACAGCTCTGCAAGGCATTTTTCAGGGGTGTACCGAAGTTGCACCCACTGGACCAAAGTTAGCCAATTTGACGGTATCTATTTATAACAAGTCGCACTTTGCTACGTGATACATACGAAGGGAATAGAAGATAAACTCGTGAGAAACTGACAGCAATTTTTAGCAGGAGAAAAAATTTGAATCAAGTTTTTGAGACTGTGGAAAAGTTTTTATTACGCTCAATTCGAGATGTCCGCCGACTCCAGTGCCAACTTCCACGTATAAAAGTGGCACGAGTGGTCGATTTGCGAAGGTCTTATACCTCTAGTATATACAGCATCACCATTGGTATAGGTATACTTATGCATTAGGGGTACAAGAGCTTCGACACATGATTCGCTAGGTGCGCTACAGTCGGGGGACACCTCAAATAATCACTAAAACTTCTTTGAGAACCCTACTTGTACACAATTTTCAATGTTCCATTCATCAATATAATTTTACAATCCCTGTTGAATGTAATAAATTTATCACACGTCTCTCACAATCATCCAGATAATCTTGAACAATACTTATGGTAAGGGAAAAAAACCTATATTGAATGTCTTCGTCCTAATTCGTTCTGCTCGAGCGCAAAACATAATTCCGTTTGCAATTCCATTGAATGTCTCATATAGTCAGGGTTCCGAGGATCTTGGCATACACATATATTGCTGTCACAGAATCCATTATGAAAATGTACAACAGTTCGGCAGTACCATATGCACTGGTCCTCTGGTACCTTTCCCAAGTTGGGGACTATACAAGAGTCGTCACCTGAGTTATATAAACAAATAAATCTTCATAGTGATGGTCAACACAATATCATTTAATCATTTCAGGTATTTAGGTATCGTGAGGATAACAGCTTTTTCGTTTTATATGCAATTTTCTTTGAAAAGTCACCAAACATCTTGGATTGGAAAGTTGATTGATCACTTCAAAAATGAGGGAGGAAGATATGCTCGTGTATGATTCTTTTGGGGAATCGTATTCTTCTACGATTCTGTCAATCTCGTTTGCTTATCGATGCGTATATTATTACCTACCATACTTTAAATACTTGTCTGACTTATTTTGCCAAACTTTTTATTAGATCTACTATTTCACTTCGATACACGATGATGATTGAGAAACCAATCATAATCGTGCCAATGAATTCAAACGCCACATTGGCATTAATTTTCAGTCGAATGTAACAGTGTCAAGGAGTTTCAATTTTACCATTTTTTTTATCGCTTCACCGTTCGATGAGATCTATAGATTATTATTGTAAGATACACGGATGTACCTGATCTGAACATCTGGCACTACTTTTTTGTGAACAGAATATTTGAATGTGTACTTATCAACTGTGGTGCTGTGCGTTTGATAATGGCATAGCTTGCCAGGAGTTCCAAGTAGCATTGTAATTTTTCTTTGTAAGGAATTCAACCAGCTGGTGAAAGATTTAATCAATTTTCCACGATGAGCATTTGACTCTTTCAATTAAATTTCATTAATCTATTCAACTTATTATTCAATGATACATACACGAGCTAAACGTTTCATTTTGCAACAGTTTTCCGATAAAAGTAAGGCATAGGATGAATGAAATAAATCAATTTTTTAGCAGTAGAACATCGGATGAATTTGTCATATCCTTACCCTGAAACGAGTCAGAACTTCCTAGATAATTGCTGGAAAATTCTTCTGAGCTAGTTCCGGAAGATCTGGAGTCGTCATCCGCTTGGTCATCAAGTCCCGCAGAAAAACATCTTGCGTCTGATTTACTTCTCTTGCAAGGAGACTCTGATGTTGTGTAAAAAAAGTCATTCATGCATTAGACGGAATAGCTAATTCGTCCATCGGGTAGAATTAACGAATATTACAGTTTTTTTCTTTTTTAAAATCAATTAGGAGTTTGATATGTTCCCAAAGTAGCATAGATATTCAAGCTTATAAAAATTACTTTTTGGGTCAAAAATGTCAGAGTGTAGAGTTTATTAGCTTGCATTCTAACGTGTAGTGCATGCAGATTGTAACTTCGAAAATCACCCAAGGAACAGTATCTAACCGTGTTTTTCTTTCTAAAAATATTTTATATATTTTCGCGTGAATATTACAGGACTCAGGTGCATTACATGATTGGATATAAACCAATCTGGAATCAATTCTCCCATCCAAAATGTCTTCTTCTCGAGCACAAGGAAATTTACAGTACATAACCCACACAGATCTGAACCCACATTTCGGTGAATAAATCAACTCACGTCTCAAGAGCTGCATCATTCAAGAATGAAACAAAAGAAATATACATAGATTTACATACGTCGGTATCCAATTCGAAAATTTTATCAAATTATTTGGAATATCGCATTTATCCCAATAAAATACTGCATGAAGAATACATACATACCTGCAGAATATGCTGAAATGACCACAATAACACCGAAAAAATAAAAGAGGTCCTCTATCCCGTTCATCACTTCGAATCTTCACTCAAATTTGCTCTTCAATAAATCGTCTTTAATTTAGAGATATGGTCTGAGAATACACTCGGAAGAAGTATCGCACAGTATGAATTTTTGGCAAGATATGTCGTTACGCAAATCTACAACAAAATCGGCATGATTGGAACGAGACTATCTTTGTTCTTCGCTTTATATCGATACCTCCTACGAAGAAAAACACTTCCCAATGTATAATCATATGGCTTAGACATTGGGAAGTGTTTTTCTTCGTAGGAGGTAGTGATATAGGATGCTACTACAACGATAACTCGAAATCTCTTTCAAGTCAAATTGGATAATCAAGCAAAAAACGGACTTTTCAATTTCGTGACATGGGAGGTTTAAAGGAGTACAAATTCTTCCTCGTGCCACCTTGAAACTCTCACATCACTTATCTGTCATTCGGGTCCTGACAGGGCGATGGAGATAGCCGTCAAGGTCATCTACGATCAGGGATTATTGTTCTTCACCAAAGGTATCTGTCCTGAAATGGCTATCCATGGCCCGAGTCTATATCTGAATCTTTGTTATAGATCCCAAACGATTGGTAAGTGGTGCGAGAGATTACTGTAATGATTTTCAAGGTTGCAGGAAGAAGGACTCGCCTTGATTCCAAAGAAAATCTCGTGTTACCGAGGTGAAACGTACATTTTACCTTATTCACTTTGGCATCTCTTCGATTCAGACTCCAAAGATTTTTGAAAAAGTTTGAGGTATTTTTGGTTAAATCGTGCCAAATCGTTGAGAATTCGAATTTCCCCGAAAATTCACTTCTTTGTTACACTGGTAAGACGGTGATCGTGAACTGATAATACATATCAAAATTTTATCATGTATGAGCTTAGTGAAAAACTTTTCTGATAAGGAGAAATACTATGAAAGGCTCAATAAATAGCTGAGTAATACAAAGAGTGCTATCGCACGGATATGGGAGTTTTCCTGGATCTCTTACACTCCATTGTAAAACAAAACAATGAAACAGCTCAACGCACATCTGTGGAATTTTGCCCACGTGCTAGTGTAGTATTGAGAGTTGCAAATACACTTTTGTAACTCATATAGAGTTGGTGGCATCGCCAAAATCACGTTAACGATTCTAACCCATAGTAATTTTCCACAGATTTTCCAGAACTTTTTGAGCAATTATTTGTCAAGATTAGCCATGTCAACGAATTCCTTGGGATTTTCGTAGCTTTATAAGATAAACTTGTCCGATCACAATTGCTTTTTCCAACATGAATGCACGGTCCACCTACATGGGATGAGAAGTATGAATTTTTTTTTATGAGAGACGGTTCCTTCCATACTACCCCAAAATAGTCATACTCTAGGCGGAAAAAATGCACGACAATGTGGCTTCTCTCAAAATCCCGCAACCATCCTACTTCATATAGGAATATTGGAAACTGACATCAAGGTCGCGGCATGAGTTTGGCGTCATTATTTTTGAGTTAAATAAGATTTGATAGATTATTCATTTCCGAATTTTCTATGTCACATAGTTTTGGTAGAAACAATAACACATTATCGCGCTTGTGGACTAGTTTTTTTCTTTGATATTTCATCTACCAAATACAGCTGGGATCATTGCAAAAAGTTGCGCGGCGTCCTCATAACATTCATAATACTCAATGAGAGTAATATATCAAGTATATTTCCTCATAATTTTCTACAGATCTTCTCTTTTCGAGTGAGCTAGAACGAATCAATTTTGATCAATTATATAGAGGCCATAAAATATCTATAAGGCTTGAATGATGATATTTTCACTTCGATTGGGACCGATTTGTTCAATGGTTCTCTCACAACATTTTCCATAGCTTTATTTCAGAAGGGTAAATAGTCCCAGAGTCACGTCCATATACTCGGCAATGCTCGTCATAATGTCTTATTCAGTATAAATTCTTACATAATGCTCGTGTATACTTTGAATGGATGATACTTTTGTCAAAATTATACTTTTGTCATTCTAATATCCTCACGCACATGCTGTACGCACATAAATGTGAGCATAAGATTCCACCATAAACGCCTAATTGAATTTTGTCATTCTGAGGCACATATGCTGATAAGAATTATTAGCTGAAAATAGCTCGGAAAAAATTCTTTTACATCGTTCTAAGCTGAAAATTCCGCTCTCAAATGTGGTTTTATGGTTCTCATGATGAGATATCACAATTCTCCTGTATTCGCAGGCTCATTCCGATCGCAGAGGACTTATTTTTTTCACTTCGCTCGAAAAATAGATTGTCCTAGAACCCGATCTGGCGTACGCACCCAGATCAATAATGTACTATCTCGTTTTATTTATTGAACCAATTTTTTCATATTTTCTATATCGTTTTGCCACAATATGAAGCTTTGTTCACCCCGCACACGGACCTAATATAATTCAAGATAGAAGAAGTGAAATCGAAATAATCTTAATACGAGAATGGTGGTAATTTTGAATTTTTTTGCTAATATTTCATCTTTCTAGAACGCAAGATCGGCTCTGGAGAAGCTTTGTCAGTATGAGTGTATGATCAAAATCTTAGAGTGATATTGTTGCTCTACAACACAGCCCCTTGTAAATCAGTCTATCACAATTTCTCGGGATTGAGATAATTTAAAAATCCGTCCAGATCATGGGGAGTTGTAATAATTTGGTTGCTCTCGTGTTAGCCTATAGCCATTCTTCGGCCCGATGCATGTTCTGAAAATCGCGTAACATTGGTGAGTTAGGAATCGCAATAAGTGTGAAAATCTTCCCGAGAACAGCAAAACTCATGATCGTGGAAAATTTACAACAGTGATTAACGAAAATTATTTTCGTTGACAGTGCGCTCTAGAAGGCGTGAACATTTTCAGAGAAAAATGTTGTCATTTAGAATGCAATCATAGCATTTATAGGAGTGGATAGTATAAGATTCTGAAAACTGAATTGTCTTTCTGGAGCTCATCAGTAATGACCAAGTGAGGCTGCTCGAGACAACTTCAACGTGTACCTCGAATCCAGTCCGTTAGTGCATCTTTCAAAAGCTGCGATCCGTGTGCTCTCGAGCTTTAATTTCAAGCTGGGTCATTTTTAATTAAGAAATATACGCAGGACGCGTACGCAAAAGAAGGTAGAAGAAGCAAAGCCATGTAACGGCCATCGTCCCCTCTGACATTTTCCCTCTCTCCCTTCTCACACCCTCATTCTCATGCCCTACTCTTCCTTTTTTCATATATCTATACATAAACTTGATGCTCGGGGATGTTACCACGAGTATTTGGAGAGGTTTTCAGTATTCCCGACGCAAGTCCATCGAGTTCGGAGTACTTCTTAACCGATTCCTGGGAAAACTTTGGGTTTCTTCACTGCGTCTACATTCTCTTCTCTCTACCCTACATGTATGCGTTTTCTTTCTCTTTCTGGTCTGGTCGTCTTCCCTCGATCGAAGCAAAACTTGGATACCGGGGCTTTGTAAAGTTTCTGCGACTCTCAGGCTATGTCCGACTCTATCCTTCCTCTTTCTACTTCTTTCGAAAGCTAGATCATGTGTATGGGTGCTCGCTTAGCTCCCCGGAGGCTCTACAAGAATCAAGACTAGAGTTCTAATTCCACACCTAATTCCTGCAAATTAAGGCTTGCTGCTATACTTCTGCTCTCCTTTTTAGCGCTCTCTATAGTTGGTTTAGAGTTTACTTTTCCCTGTGCCCACGTGGCCTGGATTTGGTACAATTATCGCTTGCATAAACTGAAGTCAGTGAGCCACCTATAGCGTTTTCACCTCGGTTTCAACGAAGAAAATGAGAAAAGAAGAAAAGAAGAAGAAGAACTGTTGCTGGATGGATGAGCAGAATCAGAGGTCCCTTTTGAGCCATCCGCGCTGACAAATTTCCAATTGGGGAAGCTTAATCACCTTGACAATTGCTGGCTCCACCTCGATTGAAATCTGACACAGACGGTTTCTGTTGCAAATTGAGCGTTGAGTCGGTAATGAGGATCTCCAATATTTTTACGACAGTTTTGGCTCCATCATCACCCAAAATAGTACATTTCGATACAAGGGTGAAATAGTAGATTTCGAACCGAGATTATGAGGTTGTAGTTCGCTTCTGAGCAGTTGGTTTTCGGCCCGAGCCGCAGGCGAGGGTCGAAACAATCGCTTGGAAGTGAGGAACCTTATGATCGAGGCGCAAATGCTATTTTATGCAATTTTGTAAGCACTCAAATGTCGAAAAATTGCATAAAAACTTTTTTTCGCCCGAGTGTTGGGTTTCCGGCCTGAGCCGTAGGTGAAGGTCGGAATCAACACGAGGATGCGAGAAATAAGTCTTACACCCGTGTATCGAATACGATTTTATGCAATTTTCTGATGTTTGGGTGCTTACAAAATTGTTCAAAATAGCATTCGCGACTCGGTCACGAGGTTCCCCGCTTCCGAGCGATTATTTCGACCCTCGCCTGCGGCTCGGGCCGAAAACCAATGGCTCACAACCTCATAATCTCGATGCGAAACCTACCATTTTGACAAACTGTGAGAGAAAGTGGAAAATCAGTGCGAAAAAGTTACTTTCTCGCACAGTGTATCAAAAAGAGCTTCATAGCACTTTAACCTAGAAATTGCAACTTTAAACATGATTTTTGGATTTTCGTGCTATAAAATATCGTATGAGAATGTCTGCAGATGGGTACTTCTCATTTATACGCAGTGTTATAATATACTCTCCTATCCAGCGAAATTTGTTCTTTCTGTGGAAATTTGAATGCTTCAGAGTTGTCTCATTAATTTCACAAAGTTCCACGAATCTATTCTGTGGGATGAGAAAATTTCGGGTCAATAATGCTATATGAATTTATTAAATTGTCACTTCAGGGATTGAATCCAGTCGATTTCATAACGGCCATGAGGATTTGAATTGGAATCTTTGCCATTCAAGCTAATACCGTTGTATGTTGTCGACCATTTCAGTACCTGACCATATATTTGTGGTAAAATGATTTTTGAGAAGTTTGTTGGAACAACTCTTTTGTCAAACAATTGCGTTCAATAAAAGCATTAAGAGATAGAATTCAAAATCCCATTGAATGGGTCCCGCCGCGCCGCGTGGGATTCGTCGCATAGAGGGACCGAAACTGTGAAATTGCGCATAAGTCACCTTCACGTGAATTCTTAATCGATCAACACGATTTGAAAGGAAATTTTTTCGCTGTCCCTTGCTTTTTAAGCTGTGTCTACGCGAATTTTGACTCGAGCTGCATGGTGCCTCAGAATCATGATTAGAGACAAACGTGAAATAAAAGCGAATAAAAAATGCAATATAACATGAATAATCCAGTCTCTTGGGGCCTTGGTGGTAATGTACAAAGCTTAATTTGGGCTAAAATGACAGATAATTATCACTGCAGTACATGAAAATTGCTTGCTTTGCTGCAGAAGTGGCAGAAGTCAGATTTGGATCATAAGTTTTGGTTTGCTCGTGATTCCCATGGATTTGAGATTGTGGAGGATCGAGTTTTCTCAACCTTGGATGCATCATGTAGCTCCATTTGGGTTCAATAAGGTCTCGATTTCATAATGGTCGATGTCAAAGATACTTTAAGGATTATATACATACCAGCATAAAACAAATTGACTAGGTCCAGAATAATATGACATCTCATATTCCTGAGATTAACGACCACAAGAGATCTGCGGTGCTGGCAAACTCAAAAGTCATTCGGAAAAGTCTCAAAATCTCCTTTAGATACTCCCCGGTTCGTATTCATGTTATTTGACAAGGATTTCGCCAATGGTAGATCATTAATCGATTACTAGAAAGGTCTTGTTATTTTGTAATTTTTCAAGTTGGCCGTTTACCATGATTCTTATGTACCGGAAGAGTTCATATCAGACTTTGCGCAGACACAGTTCACACATCAGGGAAAAACGAAGAAAATTTCTTTGAAATCGTGCCGGTTGTTCCGAAATTCGCGTGGAGGCAATTGATACGCGACTCTACAGTTTTGGCCCCACTGCGCGTCGTACACACGGAAAGCTGTGAATTTTGGCGTCGCATTCGGATTTCGAAGGGTTCAATAACCGATTTGTAATAACTCTGGAAAGTTTGAGCTATTTTCAACATTAGAATTTTTAAAATTATAGCAAAATTCTGACCCTAGCACTCTAGATCTACACTTAAAGTAACATCTGATAGAAGAGCGCATTTAATTTCAAAATTTTACGTGGCCTCTAATAACGGTCGGGTTATGGTCGGTATTATTCTCATCGGGGTAAGTATTGGTGTGAATTTTTAGCGAGATAGTGGCGGGAAATAACTGTATGGTAGGCTGGCAAATGCGCGACGTTGGTATCGGAGGCGGGTGGCGCGAATAATGGGGTAATTGTTATGCCGGGACACGGTGGTATAGCCTTGGCATGCTACTATGGCGCCGGAAGCTCGGCATCGGAAGCGCTTATCGCTGATAAGACACGCTCCGCCCGGACATACTTAGCGGCCTTAGTCTTCCGAGCGGCCGCTTGCACCCGTCTGTTCTCCTTTAGCTCTGATGACTGTATAGGTATATCTTTAGGTAGATCTTGCCCGTGAATATAGGGCATTTAGTGTTGAGGTTCAAGAATCTTAGGCTGGCCTGCTTAATCCGATCTGAAATTCCTTGGATGAAATTTCTTGATGGATGGCTGTGCAGGGAGGCTTAAACACGGTAGAAAAATCTGTGTATTACGGCTCAATGAAGTGAATCGGATTTCGCAAGCTTGACATTTACGAGCGTGAAATTTAACGAATCTTATGATGGAACGGTTCTCGGACAATGTTAGAGTGTGTACCCATATTTCAGAGAAGCCAAATTTTAGAGGGTCATGTTACAGTCTAAGGGATCCAATCTCGTCGATTCTTTCTGCTAACAATTATATTCTGCGCTAAGCTACAACTATTTAGACAAAGTAGATTACAGAACTCCTCGAGATAGAATTGGGAAAAGGTAACCATTGAATTGTTCTAAATTTCGAAACTAGATTCCACGATAATGGCACTTTAATGTAAGGGATTCATTTTGCAATTCTTGAAATGACTGAAAGCCATTCAAAAATTCAGCTCCTGCAAATTTCGGTCACTACAGCTCATACAATTTCATCTAGTAGCCGTGTTTGATCGATATTTCTCAACACTCGTCTGGTAACTAAATCATTTGCATTTGTCCTTCTAACTCTCGCAATTTGTACCATCTGCTCAAGCATGCTGTACCAAAGCTCCTTACACCACCGACCACGGCATCAAAAATCTTTGCAACATCAAATCAAGCTGCTGCCAAAAATCTCATCGACCAAGTCATGAAGCTCGAATGGGTGCAAAATATTCCATCCGTTGTGGATAATACGAGCGCAATGTTGTGGAATTAGAAAGCGGGAAGTTAGGGCAGTCGGGTGCAGAGCTCTCGTTGATTTCGCCCTCGTCTCGGTCTCGGCTCGAGAGTAAATTGCGAGGTTAGCTTAATGGTGACTATTTGTAAAGGGTGCGATTTCTCCTTCGCGAATGGGAAGGAAGGGGATCGGGAACATCGGCGAGCTTGGCGGATTGCAGAACACGAGAGCAAGTCGAAACTCTGAAGAGGGAGAAAAGTAGATGTCCGAAACACGTCGTATGTGTTGATAACAAATCATATGGAACATATAGTTCATAAATACCATAAGAATAAATCGAAATTGTTCGTGAGCTCAATTCTGCACCGATTTCAATGAAGTTGTTTTAATGCATATGCATACACGCGCATACAAACACGCACACACACACCCGACCTCACCCCTCTAAGTTACTGCTGTTGCTGGTTACCGGTGTTGCTGGTGATGCTGGTGATGCTGGTGTTGTCGGTGCTGCTGATGTTGCTGGTGCTGCCGGTGTTGCTGGTGTTGCTGATGTTGCTGGTAATGGCTTTTGACTGGGTCCGGGGCTGGGGCTGGATCTGGGGCTGAGGTTGTGGCTGGGCTGTAACTATGGTTGAGGCTGAGGCTGGGGTTGGGGCTGTGGCTGGGAAGAGGCTGGGCCGGGACTGTGCCTGTGGCTGGGGCAGAGGATAAGGCCAAGCTGATGCTGGGGCTAAGGCTGGGGCTGAATCTGAGAATAGGGCTAAGTCTGAGGCTGGGGCTGGAGCTGAGGCTAAGGCTGAGGCTGTGGCTAGGGATGAGTCTGGGCTAAGGCTGGGGCCGGGGATGGGTCTGAGTCTCGGTCTGAGGCTAGGGCCCGCCCATGGATGGGGCGTGGCTGAGGCAGGGGCTGGGATTGGGTCTGAGGCCGTCGCTATGGGACTGGCTAACTGGGCAAAATTTCCAGATACTTACTGGAGATTCAGGAACCTCACTATGCGCAACATTACACCAACTCAATAGTTCTCAATCGCAGTTACTAGGTTACATCAAGGATATTTTCTTCTCCCAATCCACTGTATTATGAAATCTCAACGTTACATTGCTGAACTACAGAAGCATTTCAGGGGCGTATACCAAATCAGAGACACTTCCGAGCCGTATGAGCGTTAGCGAGAGAGGCAATAACGCTAGTTGAAATGAAAACGATGAAATGGGATCACATGGTCAACGATTTGAGAAGAAGAGCTATATAGTGCATCAATCTTGATTTTCTACCTTGTGTGCTTTTGCAAGGTTTTTTTTCTCGCTAAAACTCTACATAGAATGAAAACAAAGGCAACTACATTGAATTAATTCTCATCAACCCTCCCTTACGCAACATCAGAGGTTTGTCCTTCCGCAAAACTCTACTCACATTTACATGTAGCACGTAGCCGCGTCAAAGACAATCAGAGTTCGCGCGCGATCATTTCCTTGTTCATATCGAGGATATCGAGCCACAGAGCATCAGTTCGGACAAGAAATCAGCTCATATATACCGTTCCAATATGGCTACCCATCTATATCCAGTAAATATAGGTTCTGAAGTGAAGCCATACGCTCTTCTTCCATATCTATCTACACATTGTGCAAAACCATCCAAGCTTCACGCTCGGACCGCAGCCTGATGAAAAATCGACCGGGCGTGCAGCGGCGCGCGCGAGTGCTCTTCATTACGTACGCTACGAACCCTCCACCTTTGTAGCATATAGCATCCCGTCGATTTCGATTACCATTTTTGCCCAAAAAAGAGAAAGGTGAAGAGAGAAAAAGAATAATAATAAAAGGAAGAGTTTGAAAGGAGTGAGAGTTGAGAGCACTGTGCACGCATCGGCGGAGTCATGAGCTGTGAACCCCAACGTTATTTCTGATCTTGCGCAACGCAAGAGGACGTGCGGAGAGGATACGAGATATTTGGGTGATGGGATATCGCTACTCATACATTACACCCTTTTTGAGCTCTGGGATTTCATTGGTTTCGTTCACTAGTGCAATGAGATATCATTTCTTGTATTCGATTGATTACTAAAGACTTGTGCCATTATTAAATTGGTTGCTAAAAATTCTTGCGACTATTATTAATTTAAATGAAATTATACAATGATGCATGAGTCACATTGACAATCACCCTCAGGATAATAAATTTAGTGAATAAATTTTATGTGCTCCCATCACAAAGAAATAACTTTTAAGTTGATACGGAAAAATTAACTTCAAAGACATCAATATCAATAAATGGCAAAAAGTATTATCAGAAAGATATGGTAACTTTTTCAATGTTCCGGACGTGCATTATGGCTGATAAGTTTTGTGTCAGTCAATATCAATACCTGCCAGAACAATTGCTCATTTTACGCTCTAAAATGACCGACAATTAGAGGAAAAATTTCTTCAGTGTTTACTGTAAATTTTCGTATTCTCGTTCTCGCAGAATTGAATGTTGGTGAGAAGAAGTTCGAACCATAATTGAAAATTTTTCAATATCTATCCTCGATAAAGTTGAAAGCTACTTACAATATTAGGAGCGTTCCGTCACATTTTGAACAAGGATTATCAAAATAGCCACAAATTGACAGCAGCTGATGCTGACAAATGCCATGTATTGGTTTAAAGTAGGTGCAATAGATTTGATTACACTGACAGAATGAATGAGTTTTTACTCACGCTTCTGGTCAGCTGGACTTTCTTATCTAAGTGCTATTTATTCTTCTCTCGCAATTGGTTTTGATTTTGCAAATTTGGGATACAGTCATGCACTCGTTGAATATAAGGATGAACTAGAATTGACAGTCGATGTAACGATATTTCTAAGAATTCTACAAGAATTCTCTTCTTGGGGTCTTTTGAAACAGCGGAATAGCATCTCCATATTATTTTCTTGGAATTGTGGAAAGTTTTCTCGAGAAAACTCTTGGATCAAATGTCACAAAATAATACCATAATCAGATATTGAAGCATCAAGTGATGAAGTATTTCCAAATTCTGTAATTGCTCATTGTTGTGATTGGGTCCCATGACTTTGGAAAAACCTGTTACAATGTGGAATTTCTTGGTCTATATGTTTGATGAACGTAATGAACAAATACTTTCAATCCCTTTGGAAAAAGTTGCAAAGACAGAGTTGCAAGGGAATGAGTTCAATTGAATTCGAAAACTTCAATGGAGCAGAATTTCTTCATCAATTGTGTGAGGCCTGAAAAACTCATTATCTGATAAAGCACATGCCTAGAGATGCGCCAGACGAACCTTTGATTATCGTGACTAACGCGGAGTACCACAGCGTTTAACTATTCATGAATGCTTTGGCAACGGTGATGAAAAAGAAGAAACTGTTACATTACGCGGTACAGAGTGGCGGCAGCCCCTCGACACTCGGTCAATTATTCACGTGAAGCTCGCGTTGCTGATGCCATACACTCATCACCCGTACAGTATACAATCAGAGCTCGCTCAAAATCTGGCTCAATCCCTCAAGCACCCAGAAAGTGCTGTTCGAATGAGGGAACCGAGTCCATAAGAGAACATTTTTGCGAGTCAATGCGTAAAATTCTTGAATATTTGAGAAGCATTTTTACTACATCACAAACTCACTACTCTGCTGTACGCTGAATCAGGGAAAATTCCATAGTGATAAATGGTGTGCACTGAATGTTTCAGTATTTATAGAGGTGAACAGCAGAAATACGTGTATTTGTTACGATATACCGATATACTTATGGCGAGGAGGGTAAAAGCCTGGAGAGCTTCTTCATCCCTAGTAAGACGCGGGCTCGTCCTATTAGCGCGTACCGCTGCTGTATACAATACGCTCTCTGCGCCAATTTTGCCATTGCCAGCTCGTTTTGCGGGGATTACCAAAGCTCAAGCAGGTACAGGTGAGTGTATTTTGTGTTACGAGGTTATTTTTGCGAGATCTCAACGGGATTGTGTCTGATATGGATGAATTTGCGCGGTACTATATTCAAATTTTTTTTTGAAATATGAAATTTTTGCAAAAATGGAATAAGTGTGCCTGAATTGTCGTACTGTTTTTACTTCGCCCATAATTTCGGTTCATTCCAATGTTTTCCGGCGTACTTCAAGTCATTTTGAAGCTCGTTTTGGAGACTTTGAAGTGAGCTGAGGCACGTTCAATTTTGACACACTGGAGCCCCGAGCTATCTCAAGTCCCGTAGAAGAAATTTTTTTTTGCGATTAAAAAAGTGTACGCCTAATTTATATCCACGTGTATAAGATGTCTATTTCCCTAAATTGACATGGGTTTCTCGTATAAGTGGGATATCTTGGCTCCCAGACCTTTAATGAGACGTACCTCAGCTCATTATGCAGCTTTCTTCACCCTCCTTTGAATCTTATGGAGTGAAATGGGAGTTCGAAAAGTGACTATGAGGGAAAATTTGCCACCCCACACTTCTTCAAGTAATACGAGCGTAGAATCATGTGAGGATTGAATTTCGAAATTTTATAAAAGGCATTTCGAAGTTGGCACAAAAACATAAAATGAGCTACGGTACGTTGAGATTGATTGCATCAATTTTTTGGCATAGCTTTTAGTGATTAACTAAAAAAGACAAAATTTGCAGAACCACTTCTTCTGTTCTAAGGAATGTGCGTGTCATCTAGGGTCGGTCCAAAACGTTTACTTTCTTGTATTCTAAAGTATTGAACACGAGAAAAATGCATGGCAAGATCTGTGAGTACGTCTATACATTCGAGAACTTAAGTGGAGTCAAATCAGGCACACTCAACTTACCTTCAACCCAGGGATGAATTGAGTCCTTGGAACCTATTCAAGTTTGCAATATGTGGAAAGAATTCACGAAAATTCTATGGATCGTCGATGTACATAGGTTTGGAGTAATGGTTTTTTTTCATATGTCCAGCCAGTTATTTACCCTTGACTAAATCCAATCTTGCATCAATCCACAGTGTTTGCAAACTCATCGTCAAAAAAGATATGAAACACCGACTATCCACCGGATGCAATCCTTCGCTCTATTCCACGCTAATCTTCATCTGAATTTTCGAAACATGTTTTCGGCTGTGATAAATTTAGTTTTTCAGGTTGTACTTTGCCAAAAATATACCTATCGCTTTTGAAAAAGATCTGTACAACAAAGTTGATGGTATGGCATCGAATGAATGCATTGGTTTTTACACTCAATAACTTCATGAGTGTGATAAATCATATCTGGCCGCAGTGATACAATAATGGTTATACAGAGTCACAGACATTATCCTTCTCCGTATCCATACACCCTATCCAAGCAAATCAATCACATACCGAATCCATACGACCAACAGATACTCTTCGAAAACTGTGTAAACCTTGAACGAGAGGCGCATTCATTCCCTTTACTACTAGACTTTAACGGCGACATTATTACCATATAATGCAAATCCTTGCGTTAGCATAACGCGAAAAAGATCCGCTCGCTCTTTCTGTGTGTCGGAGGCACATAAACTTTGGCCAGTTCGGTTTCGTTATCCTGGTATACTTATAGATGCCTAGCTATCAGAAGAACGAACGGCAAAAGTTCGAAAAGGGCGAGTCTCGAAAGTAGTCAAACTTCTTCTGCTGAACTGGCACCGATTGTTATTGCATTTTGTCTCGATGGCGGTCGGTGGTGGCAAGGGCAATACTCATCTTAGGTTGATGACAGACAACCCGCAACGACACGAATCTCACGATGAGACACCACCCGGCACGACACGAAATTCATTCCTGTGAACCCAACCATCGATTAATTTAATTCATTTACATAATCCATGATTGGTACTGTAAAATAAAAACGAATCAAATCCATCGATTGTTGAATTCTCTGGAATGAATTTTGGTCCACGGTGTGCGATTGCACTTCGTAGCGTGGCGTGACAATCTTGTTGTAGTGCGTTGTCTGATGCCATCATCCTAAGGGTGTGTCTACAAATGAGTGACATGCCGTGCTCTGGTGACACGACTTTGCGCAACGACAAGTTTTTTTGTTCGGCAAGCACAAGTTTTACTTTTTATCACAAATTTTTGACGCAACTAGATTACTCTGATACCCAAAAGTTGAAAAAACCCGCTCAAAGTGCACCCCCTGAACACAAACACAAGTTTTGCGCGAAGTCGTGTCGCAGGGGCTCGTCATGGCGTTTATTTGTAGAAACACCCTGAGATAATCGTGGGACGGTCTAACCGCGATGTTCTCACGTACAAGAAAGTTTGCCCGGCTCAACGTAATGTAATAAAGAAAATTGCCACAGATAGAGTGAGAAGCAAGGATAGACGTGCTGAGGTAAAAAAAAAAAAAAAAAAAAATACAATAACGCGTAAGAAATCATCGATGGATGAGCCAAGAGGGCCAATTGGAATTCTCAGAGCAGGTAGCAGTTTGAGTAAAAGTTGGCGAAAGGGTGGATTGGCACTCTCGGAGGATTCGAGATGCCGTCATCCATAATTCCGTGCGTGCACTGTGTAGTAGTGCCTCCGGACCAAATTATTTCCCTTAGTGTAGGTGCAGGGGCTGTGAGGGCAAAACCAAACATGTGTGTGCCTCGAGGCTATAGTTGTGGTGAGTTCAGCTGAAAGAGCACGAATACAAACGTACGTACGTACCTTGTTTGAGGCGATGAAACCCGAGTAGAAAAAGTTTTCGGCTGTACAGCAAACTTTGTTCGGGCCGAACGCGGCAAACGTTCGGCTACCGCGTGCGGCATACGTTCGGCTTTCTAACGCTTTGCCGCACGCGGGCCGCGCGCGGCAAACGTTCGGCAAACGTCTGCCGCACGTTTGCCGCCTCTTTGCCGAAGACTCCGAAAATAGTCGTTCGGCATGCCGCACACTTGCCACCCAATCGCCGCTTGCATTATTACAGGTATCACCGAGGGTATCACAGAGGGCATTATACGTAGCATTTTGAAGGCTTTGGATCAACAATATATCTTTACTCAATCTGCAAACTGTATGCAATCTTGATTTTACTCAGTTAATAAACGATGTGCAGGAACATCTTAAGGATCCGGTTGTATTATATGTATAATATTTCATCTCTTGATTTGTTGATTCCTGACGATTATTGACGTATGATCTCAATTTTTAGAATAACTGATAGATTTTTCGTTAAAAAATAAGTGCCAATGTCACCGTTGTTTCACTCATAATTCGAAACTGATCGCAGTTGCAACAAAACTTTACATATAAAAGTTGTGCAGATGGATGTTGTCTAGAATCAAATGTAGTTTAGTTGTCCCATTAGTTATTACAAAAATGGCATTTGTTCATAATAAATTTGAATATTTTTTGCAAAAATTCAAAATTGTGTAATCTGGACAGTATCTCGCACATATAATTGTTGATTTAGAAGAGAAAAGTACTCTTGTCATTTTTTCGTGAGAACACTTGTGACGGAAACACTCAAGACTCGAATCTTTTTCGAAATGTAACTCGAAAAGTAATGCTCTTGCGAGAAAATAACAAGAGTACTTTTCTCTCTTAAATCGCATATTACGTACGGGATCATAACAATCTTGCTCAGTTTTGCATTTTTGCAAGAGTTATTCGAATTTATCATAAACAAATTACATTTTTGCACTAGCCCGTACAATAATCGAACAACTAACTACATGCGGCATTAGACGGCATTGAAATGCACAACTTTTACTTGAAAAGTTTTTTTGTAACTGCGACCAATTTTGAGTTTTGGATAAAAAACGATGAATTTTGCACAATTTAGCTTATAAAAAGAATGCTATGATTATTTCAAGACTCAAATTTATATATTATTCATCGTACAGGATCGAGGAATTGAAATCAAGAAGAATTTACCGTTTTGTCACCTCAGATTTTGCTGTAGACTGGATGAATGGATGATGTTCTATGCATTCTGTCAGTCCATTTAAAAAGCATAGCCGAACAGATGCCGCACATTTGCCGCATGAATGCCGCGTGCGGCAAGCGTGCGGCTAAGCGTTAGAGTGCCGGTGCGCGGCCCGAACGCGGATCTTCGGTATACCGCGTTCGGCCCGCGCGTTAGCCGAAGACTTTTTTCTACTCGGGAAGGAAAGCAGTGGAGTATCTGGAGTCTGTTGACCGCTTGTTGTTCGGCAGCTTGTTATACCCGCTCCATACAAAAGCTTGTGGTACTTTGAGATCTTTTGTGTACTGGGGTGATATCTTTCTGAAGGTTGTAGTTGAATGATAGACGAGATGATAGAGATATTGAGAGTACCATCCTCGAATCGGATGAAATTTTTGGATTATTTATCGGCAATGTCTCCAGCCAGTTAAATGAAATTAGTTGAATGGATAATCGTCTCAAAATCATCAAAACCCGAACATTTTTGACACTGTATCATTCATCCTTTCGATAGAATGTTAAAATTGAACACAGATGTTGACCAGAATTGATCATATGATTTTGGCGAAAAATTAAGGTGTATCAGTCATTTTGATCCAATAGGTGTTTTCGAACTTTATTGTTACCCCATCTATCGAAAATGACAAATATAAGAGTTGTATATATCTCTATTTTGAGAATAACTGTATCTCAGGACAGAGATTGGATCAAACTATCTGATGTGACTCCATTTTTTGACAAAACGAAACCATTGCCAACGAAAGTTTGCTCAAGTATCGATGTGTTTCAGATTTTTCATGCTCTCCCTGTTACGAAATAATGTTGTCGTTAATTTTACAAATTATGTTTTCTGTACTAGATGTCCAAATTAGCTTTTTCTTCGAACAAAAACGTACACAAACTTATGGGTAAAAGATGATCAAATGATCTTTGAAATTCGTTGTAACAAAGTGATATTGAGTTCTCTATTGCAGTCAACCACCGGTCTCAATTATATAAGGTGAAATTTTGGTTTGGTTCATGGCATTGTACTTAAACAAGGTGGTCGGCTGCTAGGAATATTACGCGATATAACTTGTATCTTCTAGAGGGAAAGAGATGGGAATATTGAAACTTGGATTGGACTCCGACAAAGGCAGACTGACATGACTTAATTTGAAAATAACTTATTATTAGTTTTTGAGACTTCACTGTTCTCTCCTACTCAGCCACATTTTATTCGAGTTCATAACTCGCGAAATCCATGATTTAAATGAATATTGTAGCACACACTTTCAAATTATGGATACATGAACGTCAGGGTTTGGATGAAATAATTCAGAGTAAAAGTACTGTTAGTTTATTCAATTTGGCAATAAACAAATTTTGGACTCATGAGCACACATTACAAACATAAATTGAATGAATATTCAAACAACTATCATAAATTAATCTTCAAAAATGCACCTTCGAAATTCGGCTACACTCTTGGCGATAATTGAAGTAATAAGATAATCTTGCACCATTATCTCATGCACTCGGATTTTTTTAACAACATCCAACTTAACATTGCAAAGCATAATATATGTATACAGCCCTCAATATTACATTTTATATCACGTGTAACATATTAATATTTGGTATTCAATAGTTTTTTTATTTTCCCCTGTTGGCCTTAATATTTATATTTATATTTTTATAATCCCAGTATTTATATATGTATACATGCATACCGTCCCAATAATTCGTTTTTATCAAGTGGTTTTGGTTGTTAAGACTAGACGGTCGAGTATTCTATTAATTTAATTCGTTCTTCCTTACAAACTACATTCAAAATACTCTCATCAGAGGCTTCACCATTGAAAAGTTCTACTTCAGCATCTGTGAGTTATTCATCATCGCACTGCAAACTACAATATTATTCGCCGCTCGCTCAATACTTTACGCTCTTAATTCTGTATTTACAAAATTTATCCACTCCCTTTGCGATGCTCAACATATTAATACTACATCATTTCATTCGAACGCATCTATCAAATCATACTAATAGGGTAAAATATTCTAGACAGTAATGGAATTTCTCGAAATACACTGATAATGGGTAAAAACTCAGCGATTTTGTTCGGAAATATTTTCAGGATAGAGTTCTTTTTCATAAGATTCAAGGTAATCTGTATTCATGATTTCGAGTGAATAATACAAGTGCGTGACCAACATTCTATTCCTTGACTTTTTACTCATTCATGAATGTATTTAGATTCACGAGAAATATTAATATACTCTAAAATTCTGTTTATGATTTGAGCTAGGAAAAATTTACTTTTCATTAGAAAAGTACATGGGTACATTCTTGCAGAAATTTCACTCGATTATGAAGTTGTAATTGATCCAATAACTTTTTTTCACAGATTAGAAAATATTCCAGGTCTGGACATTCGGATATCTAGTGTGGACGAATCATCGAATAAACTTAAGATTTAAACGGAAAACTGGTATTACTGTCGAGGCCATCAGTTTTTGTTATGAATCGAATGAATTGCTCATAGATATTTTATAATTCAGAATATGGCGTGGAAAATGAAGAATTCTAGATGATGATGTCGATTTATCACTATAGGTCAATATCTTCACATCCTCGACAGGTAATTCAGTCTTACAAGAATCAGCAGATATCTCTCCAACGAATATCAGATCCTCAATAATTTCAAAGAGGCTTGACCCAAATGGAAATGAGAGCGTCGTCGCCAATAGGAATAAAATTTCACCGTTATAATCTTGAATAGCGTTTACTCAGACTTACAGAAGAAAAAAAATCAAGTAACGAGAAGCGTGCTGTTGGATAAGAAGATGCATCAGTCCAGAAGAAAAATCGAAAAGTGGAATCGTGAATCTGAAGAGAAAAAAGAAAAACAGCTTCTTGCGCACGTTCGGGTGGCGTCTCGCCATTCTTACGCGATATCACACTGTCCGCGGTGCCAGCTATAAGATAAATGGTACAAGGCAGCCTATCTCATCCTTCTTATATAACATTTCTAATAATTTTCAGACGAGCCTCTTTCATTTTCATGCCGCATGACGGAAAAGAAGACGAAGAGGGCAAAAAAGGAGAGCCCTTGCAAATTATAATATTCAACTTTTTAATATTCGATTCAGCGGGCTGCTTCTGTTTCGACCCCGTCCTATCTCCGTCTCTCTTATTTCATGTCTGATTCGTATAACATGTATATTATAGAGGAGAGTTGGGACGAGTAGTATGGCTCGGGGACACTAGCACGAGCTTGTACAGAAATCTGACGTTTCAATCTCGAGCATCCAGATGGGATCCAGCGATTTGCTCGTATACCGATAGGATGAGGCATGAGTTGAGTATTGAAGAGATGAAATCAGACGGGAGGTGTCTACTCCTGGTGTCTTTTCTGACACTCTTGCTATACTCTGTAATCGAAAGTTTTTCAGGGGTTTCGATGAGAAAGTCTCTAACTTCGAAATTGTGTTGAATCGTCGAAGTCTAATTCCAATACGATTCTATAAATCAAAAATATTTGTATCGTTTGGCGATTCACATGAATTTACAGATACGTCAGTTGAATACACACAATCATTCACTTCAATCAAATGGGAGAGGTGGGCAATATTGCTGGATTGACCAGTGTCGGACAATCAGATTGAAATCATCAAATCAGTGGATTTAATTAATCTTCTGAGTTTGTTGAGCTTAATGAAAATTGCTTCGATTTGGTGATTCGCTTGATCCCATCAAGCAGTTATCATATTTATTTTGGTTTTTCAGGATAATCAAATGTTTACGTACGGCAATTGGATTGCATTCAATCAATCATATTCCTCTCACAAATAAATCACTTATTTTATTGGAGTGATTTATCAATAAATATCCATCATGTTATTGATCGGTCTGTACCTGAGTAGATTTTGTGTCAATTTGAAGATTGACAGATATTGATCACGAATATTGCACACTAATTTCGTATCTGTCTCCAAATATTTGATCTATAAATGAAATTATACCAACATTATTTCATCCATCCCTGACGAAAAAGTTCACGGACGAAATTAAACTCATCCTATCGAATCAAGACCCATCAAACTAATCGTGGCGGAAATTCCCCCTTTGATCTTGGATTTGACCCTTTCAATCCGATTGTTTTCAAATAGAAAGCTACAAAATATGAATAAATTTTCAATAACTTTTGTGTAGCTGATTGAAGAATCTAGAAGAATCCTGAAGATCATCTGGGATTATGAGAATCAAACAATTTTCGCAGGATTCCCTACACACGCTTGCAGGAGACAAAACTATTGAAATGTAAAAAATCGCTTGTTTTCGTGCTTTTCGTCTATTTTGCAGAGAAGTAACATATTCGGGTCATGGGAATTACATTCACAGGTCGAGATAATTCCATGCTTTTAGAAGCGATCGAATACGAATCAATCTTGAACATCAGAATTCTGGGCTCTTCCAGTTTTAATCAGAGTTCGTGACTGAAAACGGAATATTTCTGAATCCAGTCACTCTAAACTTACATGTACGCAAAATTACTCTGACTCGATAATGATGAGCATCGCAAAGGATGTAAATCACGTATATCGGTATGATGATCGCTTGTCGGTCGTTGCACAACGCGTAATATATTACATCGAAAGCGATTAAGGTCTCGTGTATGTTCATGGCAGCATGTCTCGCGCATCGAGCTATCTCGTCAACTTCGACGCGAAACCTCGTTTCCTTACATTTCTAAATTTATAAAGGCTTCGTTTTGTCTTTCTTACACCCTGCAGCCGTTGACCATGCTTTAATTTACTCTTGAATGCCTGTGTTGGTGTTGTAGATCGCAGGCAAAGCGAG
Source organism: Eretmocerus hayati (assembly GCA_029851415.1). Taxonomy (NCBI): domain Eukaryota; kingdom Metazoa; phylum Arthropoda; class Insecta; order Hymenoptera; family Aphelinidae; genus Eretmocerus; species Eretmocerus hayati. The sequence goes on along the minus strand of CM056742.1, from coordinate 149,557,670 downwards.
CTCATGGGATAACGCAGATTTCACATCTACGCGTTTGCTTTTAGGCTGATGATCATCGGGCCTGTTACGGTGCTACAGTGGCAGTAGCATCAGTGGCCCGTTCCTATGAGGCTTATCGCACGATCCACGCTAGTATCAGTGGCAGTGTTAGTAGCGTCGTTGCAGACGATCTCTGCAGCGAGGACACTGAAAACGAAAAATGCAAATGTGATTAGAAGAATGGTAGGATCAACTTTCTGAATTTCATCATAGGGTGGTCTTTATTATCCTAAAATATTCAAGGTAAATTCGAATTTTATTTTGTACTATGTGAATTTTGTTTAGCTAGTGTCAATAACCTCAATTTTAGACCATTTGAGATTTTTGATATGATTTTCGGGGGAGAGCATGAAATATCTCATCTAAACTCCTAGAGTATCTGAATAAAGTTTATTGTAATAACGGGAATTCAATTTGAAGAATCTAACCGTACGTCAGTATGTTACTTTCAGCCATGATTATAGTTTCCTGGTGATAGCCTACGAGTAATTCGACGAGAAAACAATACACCAAAAAATAGTTGGTTTCGGAGTTCTCTCCAAGTAAATTTTTTCAATTCTATAAGTCAAAAAATTAAAATCTGCCACCATGGAAACAATCACAGAAATTTCTTCGGACCCTCGCGCACTGATCAAAATTAAGTTTTGATCATTTTTTTCGCAAAATTTTCGTAACTTTTTTCACAAGAATCGTTATAACTCGAAAATAACGTAAGATAGTCGAACACAAAAATTACTTTCCAAGAAGCTATTTTTAAAAATTTTCTAAGTATACATTTTTCGTGGACGAAGCTGTGTTCTTTACGGAAAAAATAGTTCCAATCAGCTTTTCTACGATGTAAGCCGTTTTTTGGACAATTTTTGATCTCGATAATGAATCACCTAAATTTCCTGTGCATGCGCAGGAATTTGGAATTTTAAAACCACATTTTTCAAAAAGCTGAGAAAATTTCCTTTAGAACGACATGTTTCTGAGTTCGATTTCATCAACTAGAATCGGATCTGCAGCGTCCTAATGATAAAAGGTGTAAATCAAGTGAAAACATGAAGGCATCCAGGCAACCGTTGAAGTGAACACGGTACTTCTTATCAAGCTGCCTTTTGTACTGGCTGTCGAAAGTGATTGAGACTTTGGTTTAGATCGACACAAGTCAACGCAACAGGTAGTGATTTTGAAAGAAATTTTCTCAGCTTTCCAAGAAAAGTGGTTTTGGAATCCCAAATTCCTGCAGATGCGCAGAAATTTGATGATTTTTATCATCAAATCCTAAAATTTGTCCAAGAATTAGCTCAAAACTCAAAAAAGCAGATTCGAACCTCAATTTTCGCGGAGAACACAGCTTCGTACATGAAAAATGAATTCTTAAAAAATGTTGAAAAATAACTTTTTGAGAAGAAAATAAGAAAGTGGTTTTCACGGAATCCGCAGTATATAACAGTGCTAATATCAAAACCAAAGTTTTGAAGTGGTTTTTGATAGGTTTTTGGCTTATCTTTCAGATGCGCTAAACCGCGTTCCGCTATCTCACGTTGCTTTTGAGCTATAACGATTCCAGGGGAAAGAGGCACCTAAATTTTGCAAAAAAATAATCTAAACATAGTTCTGATCAGTGCGCCAGGGTCCGAAAAATTTTCTTCATGGTAGCAGATGTTCGTATTTTGACCTATAAAATTGAAAAAGTTCACTTCAAAGAAACTCTGAGACCAACTATTTTTCGGTGTATCGTTTTCTCGTGGAGTTACTCATACACTAGTTTCGATGTTTTTTTGAAGAGGTGCTTCGGATTTTGAATCATTTATCGCGAAGTACCTCCTTCAAAATTCTAATGTACGAAGATAGAAGCTCACTTTGGAATGAGCTAAAAGGCAATGAAAGGAATCAAATATGTAGTCTGAGAGTAAGACTTTCTCTAGAGGCAAATCTTCGCCTCTGAAGCTCAGATACGAGTTTTGTATCTCATGTTCCATCGTGAGACTGTATTTCATCATGCCGTTTCTTGGAAGTTGTTCAATTCCCTCATAGAGAAGGTATTATTTGATCTTGTTTATCGTCTTACGCTAAGGAGCTTGTCATTACAAGTTGAAAATAAGGGACTAGTACTCAATTACTCAAAATGTGGTAGTATTTCAGGCTCACAGCGATATGGTTTTTTCCCATATGTTTATCAGAAAACTGCATTTTGTTGACAATGCAATTCCTTGCTTGGAAGAAAGTTTCGATTCTACATAAAAAATCATCACCCTCACATGTATCTGAAGAATTTTCCATTTATCTCATCTCAAAATTCAGGCACTATAGTAGATGAGTAATCCTGACATTTATTCGGGGCTTTCTTATCCCATTACCGAAGTAGAAATTTCAAGATCTCTTTCCCAATCATCGAATTGTCTTCCCTGTTACCCTCGAATCTGAGATTCAATCATTACCAGTGCCGACACTCCACGAGAATACAAGCCCCCAACTTTCCGCGAACATTTGCTTGCTTGCAATTTTCTCACGGTTCGATTCATTTTCTTCCCTCGTAACAAGTTTCTAGCCTTTCTTCGAGGAACCATCCATCCCATCGTCCAGAATTACACTTTCCAACTCTACATAGTCAAGAAGAAATGCGTCGCGACGAAGACAGCGACAACGACGGATTATTCTTTCGCTTGATGTTCCAACATTCAGCCATTAGCCAGCCTCGAGGCAGCTCAAGCTCTCGGATGGATTTCTCTCTGGCGGTCCCACTCACCTCTAATTACGAATCAGGAATATAAGCTTGCTGCGTCGGTTGTCGTCTCGGTCGACGAAATCCGAGCCGAGCCATACGGAAATATGGTGACGATGCGAGGCCGAGTCTGTTTCAGCGCGAGGATGTTGTATATTCTAGGCTTTGAGAGTAAGGCATGCACGAATATACGAAGAGGTATTTATATTACGAGGGAGTTTCCTCAAGGGAAATGATGCGTTTGTCGTGCTCTGGCTGTCTTTAACGTACTCTCCCTCTCTCACGTGTACTTAGCTTCCGAGCTCATTATTTTTATGTTTAGTATATGGGTGTTGAGCAGAGTCTGCGACTCACTTTGTAGTTAAAATATTTGTAATATGTAGCTTGGAATTTAGAGATGCAAGTGCGTCCTGGACTAATTAATGAATATTTGTGGATAAACCGAGGATATTAGAGTGCTTTTGTAAATTAGACGGAGTTCTGTGTCACTAAGACGATTAAGAAATGTTTAAGACGTTTTGACCTAGTAGTGAAGCCTGAATCTAGTCAGACGTCACAGTAAATGAATCAGTTGTGCACGGGTGATCCAGTAAGAGTTATTTGATTCAGAGTAAACCAACGACGTGATTTATTGAGATTATTACCGTTTGGAAAATGTAAGACCACTTGAACAAATTTTGGTTATTAAAAAGAAATGAAACTGTTGGAGAGCGAGACCAGTGGATGGCACTCGAAATTCAGGAGAAATATCAAGCTTTGGTCAGACCCCCAAACTTCTTATCTGACCGAGTCGAAAAATATGTTTATGAGTCAGGAAATGAGTTTTAGATGTTTCTCAAGATCAAGGAAAATATGTGCTGTTGTGCCGATTACCATAAGAGTTTCTGGTTATGGAAAAAGACCTTGGCGCAGTAGTACAATCTCGTTTTAGTCAGACAACGTAAACCACCTTCATGATTCAGTGAATGAGAATATTCCAGTTTATGATCATGATGATGACGACAACTCAAAATATCAGGTGATGCTAGTACTACTGACTAGGATCAATTCAAAACCATTGCGGTAGAGTCACCTCACTACATTACGAAGCAAAGTGACAGAAACTATGTGCTTACGCAAGAAAAAGGAAGTTTCATCAGTGAGCCTTCTCACAGTGTGGAAAAATTGAAAGAACAGCGAATGGTAACACATACAGCGTTGTGCAGTCTTACGATCCGGATACCTGAGACAAAACAGTGCCACATTCACAAAGCCACTATACATCGAAAAAACTCTAACGGTACAAAATAGCTCGCGAGTTTTGTGCGCGTCACGCAGCGATTAATTTTTCACGGCAATTTTGCACTGTGCCTTCCTCATATCTCTCCAAATTTTTTGCTCTTGTTGCCTGGACTTTCGCACTCGCCGTGGTTTTTTCCGTATTCTCGCAAGACTTTGCTGTGCAAAAGATAGAGATAGGGAAGTACAGGCTGGTACTTTTTGTGTGCGCGCGGGAGCAATTCTCCTCGCACATCCACTTTTCATCGAGCACTTGGATGATTTATGGTGGCAAGAGAGCGATCCTCATACTTTCAGGGCACGATTTGCTGTCGGCGACGGACGCCTGCCAGCTGAGCCGAGCACTTTTCAGACCGCTCGAGTGTGCTCTAATTGACGCGTCCAATTTTCAGATAGACCAAGCGCGCCCACGTTTCTATCCTACTATTTTCTTTCTTTCTATTTGCTTCTCTAACTTCCCGATCACGTTCGATGCGATGCCAAGCAATTGCTAGCCTCGTCATCTCAACGGATCTACGTGAGCGATATGATTTTTGAGGATGACTCGAGTTACATTTGCAATGTTGCCCGGAGTCCCGAGTAGGATATTATTGATTTTATTGTAGCGTTGAGGGCTTAAGAACAATAAATGGTTCAAACTTGTATCAAGATTTTACGTGCTATTAAGATTCTTGTTTACCTAATATTTCATCCTCAAGCCTTTTTTTGACTCTGTTTTTCTCAAAATACTGGGGTATCGTATTCATGAGATTGCCGAATTTCCATGGTTGGCATACCAGAACAGTTCTAAAAGATTTTTTGCTCATATCTACGTCAAAAGTTTGATCAAATCTTGGATATTCAGCCACGGAGTCACTCTTTGCCACGAGTGTCATAATTTTGGAGACAAATTCGATCTTAATTCATACCGAGTGTAAGTACCTTTCGATTTAGTGTCATTATGATTACGAATGTCACGCTGTGGACATACGACTTCTAATAAAACTTGAAGCCACTTGATGGCATACCAATGATCAAAGCAGAAGAATATGATTCAGAATTTCCCATCTGAGGAGGCAGAAACTTTAAATAAAAATCCATCAATAATGCTAGAATCAAAGTGCGCAGAGCACCAGAATGGAATCACGTAAATTGGCAATGCAGTGCGGAGGAATTCGCTGAACAATCACTCAGCCGGCAATATGAAATATTAGCACGTTCGCGGGTATCGCACTCAGTGAAATAGTGCGGCAATCACTCGCTTCGACGGAATCCCCGGAACGAGGTGTGAGTCGTAGAAGAGATGAGAGGCAGTCCCGGATGCGGATGAAATACCCGATATGTGGCCGTGAAGTACAGTAGTTGTACTACCCTCGCGAGCTTTGCGTCGGGCGTCGGGTGCTCCCCGGGGAGCCCACACCCTCACGAACGTGCATCGGATGTGCAAGTTGCCGAGATAATGTAAAACAAGAGACGCCGGCATGAGGGGCAAAAATCCTAAAGAGTACAGACTTCCTACCACAGTTGTTGAGCATCAGATACGCGTACTTACGCCTTTCTGATTTTTTTTACTCTCGAGCTTGCGATAGTGGAATAGCGTTTCCTATGTGGGAGACTCAAGAGACTGCATATGCAGGGCTTCTTTTGACAGATATTTTTGGTGCACTTTTTGTAAGGTCTTACTAAAAAAAAAATTGTAGACAGGCAGAAAAATTTCCTAATTGGTAAGTGCACACCCATGAATCCTGAATTTTTTCTGGAGGTATTCGATAGATAAAGACATTTGAATTGTTGAATTTTCTGGAGTGCGAGAATTCGGAAAATTGTCGAGAGTGGATATGATCAAAACACAGAATAATCTCCAACCTGACTTTAGATGAGAGTATAATACTTCACAATAGGTACCAAAAATACTTCTTATTGCTTATATTCATTAATTTGAGAAAAAAATACTCACCCCTGTTTTGAGACCAGTCCATGTTTTGTTTCTTGTTCATTTCAATTGCTTTCTGCTCCGACTTTCCAATGTCGTTGAGATTCGATTGTGGTTTGTTGCCTGAAAAATAGACAAACCGTTATCACAACTCTTCTCCGAAATTCAAGGGTGAAAATTTCAAATGTCTATGACAAGGCTGAGATATAAGTTTCAGAATATTTTAGCCTCGGACTGCTCGCCATGAATGGAACATCTTGCCTATGACACGCGGGGTTATTTTGATGGGTTCTTGATGTCCCCATCCATTTTTACACGATCATAATTGCAGATACTTTTGAACGGTTTAAAAACAAGTTCAACCTCAAATCTCATTCTACTTCACCGTCCTTCGACCAGCTACGTAAATCCTAATACAGTTGTAGTGGTGAATATCACAATGCAGATTGAGAGGGGTAGTCCGAGATAGATATTTCACCCATGCCATTCCTGGCCAAAGAAGATAGATTAGATGATTCACCTCTATCTAAATTTTGAAGAATGAGCAGTGCCACTGTTGTACTGCCGGTACCTAGGCAAATGACGCACTTGAAATTCCTAAAGATTTTATGTTTGATCCTTTTAATTAACATATTTTCCTAACCACGGACAACAGTAACTGGTTCTCACACATGGGAATTATGATGTAGTTGAATTCACTCAAAACATGAATCAAATTGGAAATTTGAATTCTTCGCCTACCCAGGCATTCCCCGAACTCGTCCGTCCGTATTCGAAATCCTTCATCAATCAAAGCGGTGATTGGCCACAATACTCGACGCAAATATTCTCAATCCGAACGATCAACAATTCCAGATCTCCAAGCCAATTACATTGGCACACATGCACAGAATACCCCGTTTTCCGCCATCGGGCACGATCGTCCCAAAGACAATGGCATCCGAGAAAGCCAAGCTGTACCAACGGCAATCGACATTCCGCGAGTGTCTTCTCGTCGACCACAGACACTGCCCTAATCACATACGAACTCACACAATTCCATCACCTAATTTTCCAAGATTCTCAAAGCCAAACTCTCGACCTCAACCCGCTGTCATCCTCCGCGCTGTACTTTAATTAGAAATTAGCGCTCACGATTCCCGATGCCTACCTTCACTACAGTTTCTATCCACATACACTTCCAGGTAAGATGTGCAATAAGGTGGCAAGTACTTAAGAGCACGAATCGTGAGTTGGCAAAGTGACACAAAGAGACGTGCGACGAAACTGACGATGTTTACGTCACTCAGGAACCTAGCTCTTGTGCATTTAGATATGTGAGTAAAGGAGGGGTATAGAGTCAGAAAAGCTACTGTTTTGTTGAGCCCTTGCGGCTTAACTAGCATGCAGCGAACTCTGGCCGAGGGTAAACAAAATTCCATTATCTCGTGGGATGTTGCAGGGGTAGGTTAGCTATGGTATATATAGCAGAACATGTGTGTACAGAAGGAAAGCCGTTGCGGCTGAGGCAGGCGAGACTCGAATGGAAATGCTCAGCAACGTGGCTGCATTGCTTTGCGCGCTTGATTCTCTTGTCTCGTGTATGTATAGAGGATGTGGACTCCCACGTCTGATGCCACTGGTACAATGTTTCGCTTGCTGCAATTTTCTCTGGATGTAATTGAGGTCGCGTAGCGGCTGTACCGTGATTCGTTTATAAAATTGCTCTGGTGGCGATGGTGATGGTTCCTCGATTGTGTCATTATGGCGGAGCTATGAGTTGGTGGAATTTTTGCGAGGAATTAGAAAAATTTGATTAGAGTAATCTGATTGATGCAAAAAGAGTTGTTTTTGTACACTCAGTATTTAGGGCTGGATCAGTCATGGATCAAGACGTTCATGTTGGACTAATTATGAAACATTAACCACTGTTTCTGGTTGATGAATGAGATCATCGTCTGTAGTATTTTCCAACTCGCTTTTTGCCCGGGGCACGTGACAGAACTTTTCTTCTCGTTAGCAAGCAAAAGCAGATATCGGCATGATTCTCATGTGATTTGAATCTTCAAAGGCTCGAGTAATTTTCTATATTTTCTTCAATTTTTTGTCCAATTTATATTGAAGTTATCGCCGATTTATTGTTCCTTGAGTGCTCATAATCATGGATGCCCGTGCTGAGAGGGTAGTGAGTCGAATCATTTTAGTTTTCATATATCCACGAGCTACCTATTCTTGAATTTTTCTTCATGAATGTCTTCCTAAAATGTCAAAAAAAGCAAAATTTTGTGGAAATCCACAAATCATTTCTCTGTGCATAAATTCGTATTCGAGTCTATCTGTCGATAAATAAATTCACTAGCCATTCATACGTTACATAACCATCAGTTTCCTTAGCCTATTTTGCAACAAAATTGAATCAGTGACTGACACAAGAATAGAAAACAATCATACAAAGATTAATCAGCGGTCGAACGACTGTTAATTGCTCTTCGTGGCAATACTCTCTGAAAACGATTTTAGTGGTTCCATCATCGATTAAATTCACCTCCGCCGATAAATTACTAACTGAAATTAATTTTAGCTCCACCGCATCCAAATAGAATCTCAATTCGTATCCGGCGGCGTTATAGAATATTCGATTGAATTTTCAATAGAAAGCTTTCACTTCAACAGTTGGAAACCACGAATAAGCGTATACAGTGCTAAACCCGGACTACACTGAAACGCGTCCGTTGGTTGATCTTTGTTGCGAGAGATTACAACCAGTGTCGAGAGCCAGCTAGCAAACACCGAAGCAGTTTCAGAACTGGTATGATTCGGATTCACAATTTTGCAGTATTCCAGAGAATTCTCTCCGAATTTCCTATCAAAACAAAAGCTTTTATCCTGTGTCTGACTCACGCTTATCCTTGTAATTTCGATTTCATTCAGAATATCGAGCTGAGTTACTTCAAACTTTCTCGGAAACAAAACCAGAAACAGCAGACACTTCACACACTACCAACCACCCACTTGAATATCCTATTACAGAATAGAAATGTCCCAGACGTAATAGACTCCCACAACGTTCATGTAAACTCTGGTTTGTGGATAGCAAAGCGACACCTTACCGCAAATGAGCTCGTTATACGTCCGAGGCGTGATAGCGTCCAGAGACAAGAGAAGATTCAACCAACTATACCAACATACTCACACTGTATACGCGTATATAACCGAGCTATTATGCGGTCGCGCGCCCGATACACATACTAGAGGCTATAGATATCTAGACCGTATCCCGATCAGGTTCATGCAAATGCCGGCCAAACATCAGGCGTGACGGGAACCAAACTCAACTCTATATATCTGAGCTTAGCCTGTCTCGGCTTTGGAGGGTCTAGATTTGAGCTTGGATAGTTTGTATGTATTTGAGAGAGACTCAAGCCTAGGAGATGTCACACCGCTACACCGATTGTGTCAATTATTTGCCTTCAATCATGGTTAGGACTTGAGGTAGAATTCATTGATTTATGGACAGCGTTGTCTATACAGGTTAGGCGATTTCAATTAGGGGTTCGAGATGATCGATTAGGTCTTTGTAGTAATAGTTGCGTAGAGCTCAAGATTCGATTGCTTTTTATTGAAAATTTTGACAGGTCTTGACGAGGAGTAGGACTTTATTGAGTTTTGGTATTTTTGTGTGATGCACTGTTCTCGCGTTATCGTTTGACCTATCTGAACTTTTATGTCGATTGAGTAGTTGATTTTGAGACTCTGAAATTCATGTAAGGAAGAGGATTTTAGAAGATATTTCGAATGTATACGTTAGAAATGATACTCTAATTAGTTCGAAATGCCGGTTTCAAAGAATAATTCATCGGAAGATGAGCAGGTGGAAAAATTCTCTCCGAGCCATTTGATTAGAAATCTATCAACTTTAAGGACCCCATGCAAGACGCATACTATCATGGATTCCCGTCCTCTTTCACGAATCGATTTTCACGAATAACACATTTCACGAATCACTATTTCACTATGAAGTAAGAGCAGTGACCATGCATCAACGAAGAAATTTGGATGGTTTTGCTACTCATGGGGAACAATTTCTTGGCTCTACAAATGCAAGATATACACGTTTCCCTTCGAACTAATGACTACTAGCAGAATTGCTGGGCTCGCTTACAACTTTTAAAAGGAAATTTCCAAAATCTCTTGGAATGAATAAATACAAATACGAAAAATGAAAAAATACAAATTATGGCGGGTACTCTAACAATCAAATTCATCATTTTTGGTCATCATAATTGTTTCATTGAAAATACTCGACGGTTATGAGGAAATTGAAAAAAAAAACGACCATATGAGGGAGCCAATAATTCATTTTGTGAATCTAAAGACAACTCTATGTAGCATTATCGCGTGTGACGTCAAGTGCAAATCTCAAAGTGTTTCTCAAACAAAACAATGTACATGATACCAGGGAAAAAGAATAAAAGAGGATATTTACTCCTATTCTGTACTAAAGACGTCGTATACCAAGAGGTATTCGTTGATTAAATTTTAAACTTTTACATGCATGTACGTATAATTTTCTTCTAACTTCATCAGCGACTCACTTTCGCTTATGATTTATCAATCTCACCAAATCTATAACTAAATCAGCTAATGTTCATTAGCAAACATCATAATGCGGGCGTTCTTCCGATGCTTCGTTGTCATTGATGAGATAGACAGTCTCAACCCTGTAAACGCAGAGAGTGATGATCATACATATCACATCATTCATACACGCCAATGATCGCCTGCTTGGAGATGAATTCTTGCACGCAGGTAAGTCGCCCTAGGGTGCAGAGGTTGCGGCAAAATTCATCACCATGTAGGAGGGTGAGGCGATATTTCTCATTTATCTCATCGCTTACTTCATCTCAATCTCATTTAAATCATTCATTCATTGCATCCTTCAACTAATCCTTTGCATTAACATCAACTCATTCTCATTTATTTTATTACCCTTTCCATGCTCATTGTATCTCTTTCTCATTCAAATCATTCATTCATTGCATTCTTCAATTAATTTTCTACATTGATACCGACTTCTCTACTCTCATTTCATTTCTTTCCCCTTCCTCATTTCATCTCATTCTCAATCTCCATCATCTACATTAAGACAATTCATCTCCTTTTCTACATTCTTATTTCATGAATTGTTCCATCATTCACACCACATCGTCACATCATTCATACACACCAATGATCACCTACTTCGGATTGAATTCTTGCACGCAGGTAAGCCGCCCGCGGGTGCAGAGGTTGCGTCCAAATTCATCACCAAATAGGAGGGTAAGACGGTCATTCTCATTCATCTCATTACTCTTTCCTTGCTCATCGTATCGAATTTTCATTCTAATCATTCATTCATTGCATCTTTCAACTAATTTTCCACATTAACACCAACACATTTACTTTCACTTCATTCCCTTCCCCTCCCTCGTTGCTTCTCATTCTCTCTCTCCATTATCTACATCAACACAATTCATCTTATTTTCTACATTTATCTGACATTCAATTCCTCCATCATCCACACCTTCTCGTCACAACATCCATCCACGCCAATGATCGCCTACTTGAAAGTGAAATCTTGCACGCATCACCAAGTACAAGGGTGGGGTGATTCTTCTCATTTTTCTCATAACATCAACACCATTGTTCTCCTTTCCCTATTTTTCGCCATCTCATCTCCTTTTCCACATAATTCTCACCAGTTCATCATATTCATCATAAATACGCCAATGATCGCTCACTTGGATGCAAATTTTTTCACGCAGGTAAGCCGCGTTCGGGTGCAGAGGTTGCGTCCGAATTTGCATACAAGTAGGAGGGTGAGGCAATCATTCATCCCATTATATCACACTCATCCATCTCATACATGACATACATATTTGTCATTCATTGCATGTTTCATCTCATTCCTATTTCGCATTTCATTTCATACTCTTCATTGTCACCATCTCATCTTCTTACCTACTCTTTCTTCATCTCTTTTCCGTCTCTTCTTTTATTCTATCTTACTTCCATTCTATCTCTTCATTTCTCATACCATTTTCTACTCTATCTCATCTTCTTTTCTACATAATTCTCACTCGATCATTCATTTCGTCCGAGGCATTCCATTAATCACTTCCGTACATCACATTCCATCTCTAGACTAAGACAGAGGAACCCAAACTCCCATCGTTGGAACAATCTGTACTCCCGCACTTGCGACATCATAATACCTATGTATGGTGAGTATATCCGAAAATCGGTGCGAATTCAACGGTGACTCGGGGGGAGGGTTCAACAGACAGATTTTAGACAGTTCCACATCATAAATGAAATAGATTCAGACAGAAACAGAAGGACTCACAATACGCCTAGAAACATTGCAGTAGCCCATGTTCCTGTACCTGACACCACACGAAAGTATGGTGAGCGGGAGCTTCAAAAAACGTAGTGCGAAAAGAATGATAACACAAGGCAAGGGTGCAACGAACAGACTTTCGACTAATTTATTATATTTTAGAAAATTTCAGAAGATTATTTCGTTCTCATTAATCACCCTTAATCATTAAGATCATAATTAGAGGGGGAGGGTAGTGGGTCAAAAGTAATCGGTTTAAAAAGCCGTATTGAGCGAAAACAACGAATAAACAATACTGATGAATTACGAATCAAAATCAGGTAATAGAGGGGTCAAAACCATAATCAGGTAAAAAACCTATATCGTGTGGTAAACAATTGCGAAATCACACAACTGTATACCAAGGTAATTGACAAATTCTCAGAAGAGAACGCGAATAGTAACCACACTACGCGCCAATTTTTAGTCAGGTAAAATTAGGAAGGTCAAAACCGAAATCAGGTAAAAAACCTGTATCGTGTGATAAACAAGAGTGAAATTAATAAACTATAATCCAAGGTAAGTAAAAAAATCTCAGAGAAAAACGCGAATAGCAATCGCGCTACGCGCAATTCTTCCTTCAGGTAAGGTTAGGTTAGCAAAATCTAGAGATATTCCATCCTTGGGGTAAAATGGGAGAAAATTAGGTCAAAACACGTCTAGGGACATTTTCCACTACGACAGGTCAGGTTAGGTTAGGTAAAAACAGGGCTAGTGACATTTCTACAGGGTTAGGTTAGTGTCTAGGGGAAAATCTAGTGACTCCGGACACCACAACAGTCGTCACACTTAATATAATGTAATTACTCTTGATGGATGTTGTAAAATCTAGTCACAAGAAAGTTGCATCGAATCGAGCCAATTTCAAACAAAATCTTTTGGAATCCAAAACAAAATTTTTCGAGATGAGTGATATCTTGAATATTGTTCTCCGGTACAAATAAAGTCTACAACATCAGTTTATCTGTGACATGAAAAAAATGAAGCAAGTGAGTGGATTTTCCACCCAATACAGTTTCACGAAAATCTTCAACCTCGAATATTGCGAGATGAGTACATTCCTCTCTCGATTTTCTCCTCTTCGTTTTGATACTAGTCTGTTTCTTCTTCCTTGCCATGAAAACAATTACAGACCGCTGCCGTTCACAGCCACAACACACGTGTGTTGCAGTAGAAGCATAGGAGAACCTCGAAGAGCCACCGAGAAAGGCTAAGTTCGCGGGATGAAACGACGACGTGAAGCAAGGATGTAACAGTTTGTGGCACAGATGTTACACCGCAATTACAAACCTCAGTCTGCTATGGAACGTCTATAGAGCGTGGTAGTCTTGTTGAATGGACTTGACCTCCGCTATATTTGCGAATGAAGCGATAGACACGAGGAAAACGGCGCTGAGACTCTACTGTGCAACGAGAAACTTGGAGATGTTGGATAGGAGCCTGCAAGAATTTTTATTGCTTCTTTTGATTTGAGGAGGCGTCGAGAAAATTTTCAGACACAGCGTTGATAAAAATTATCAGTGTAATGTCATATTTTAACTCAAACTCTCGTTTGAAGTTTAGCGAGGAATGATTCGGAGGAAAAAATACCAAGCAAAGTTAATTTCATAATCTCTTTCCCTTTTCTCTGGACTGGCAAAGGATGTACTAGCGATTATGGTTTGGAATTTCGCGGCTATCAATAGCGAGGTATCACAGCTTGATCAGTGACGATTCTGTTATGTATGAGCTTTGACAGACTAGGAGGCAAGATGATTTTATAATATATAAACAAAAAAAATGATTGACATCAGCACACTAATGACGATATCTTTAAAGCTATATGACCAGCAACACATGACTGAATTCATATGAATGATGAATACTACTTCCATGATAATAAGCAACCTCTGATAGGTCAGTAAGCCGACGTTCTGGCTATTTTTTCATGACGTTTTTCAGGGTTTTTCATCGAAATTGTACGGAGATAATATGCACGGGTCACATTTGAAAGGCTTAAAATGCTTAAATCAAAATAAGTTACAGGCGCAGTTTAAATACGCTGCAAAGAGACATTTGCAGAATGCTTCCTCTCCTCCTATTGATTCCATCAAACTATCATTGGAAACCTAAATTGACCTTTTCTGGTCAACTTTCGTTATTAAATAGAATTCTACAAATCATAGTATACAGATTTACAATCACACAATCGAATTTTCATTAGTGCTGCCGCGATAATCGATAAATTGTCGATGCCGTATCGCGATATCGATAAAAACGATATCGACATCGAAATCGATAACCCTTGTTGTTTTCGACATCGATAACGACATTGCTTGAGCGACATTAATTGTCCATCGACATTATATCGCGACATGTCGCGATATTATCGATATCGAGGTTATTTTCCTCGATCCGAATAGAATCATGCCTAGAATGACATTCGAAGTATGAATTTTGAGAATATCGAAATGAGTGAGAGCGTCATCTAGTTGTGAACAGAAAATTTATTATATAGCACAATACCCTGCCTAAAATTAATGACTCATTTGGAATGACTCAAGGATTTGGGATATATTTAAATGACTCATTTGAAGAATGATCCAATAGGAATGACTCAATTAATTGTTTCTCATGTCAAACGAGTCATTTCTGGTATCCCAAACCCTGAATCATTTCAAATGAGTTCTTCATTTTAGGCAGAATAATATGCCACATATACCAGTAGTGCACGATCAGTTAACGAGAATTCCAAATGAAGTCATGTTAACAAATATTGCAGAATCTCATACTTCACACATTTGATGTTTCACTGACTCTATTGTCTTTTACGCACTATTTTTGAATCCATCGCTTGTTGAAGGTCTTGGCTTGGCTATATCCTCTTGTTGGCTGCTTGTTGGTTCATCTTTTGATTTCTTTTTTGATCGAATTTCTTGATCGGAACTACTTGAATCTGAATCTTCACGGAGTCTCTTTGACGACGGCATCAATACGCGTGAAAGGTAGGATATAACTGATTATAGTACCAATTCCACCTGGCGTTTCGTGTTTACAAACTTACCCTCGCACATTGATCACACGATCACATTCAGCTTACGGGGTAGTCCATTAATCACGTGAGGAAAACTTTTGTATGTTTGGCATACCCCTACTCGCACTGGGAATTGAAGAAACTCCGCGATATCGATAATATCGTCGATAAATTATTGTGAGGGTCGATACGATAACGACAATTGACCTTCGACATTTTTCGACATCGATAACGACATCGATAAGCCATGAAATGTCGATGCTCGATAACGACATTTCCAAATTATCGATTTTTATCGTATCGCGA
Source organism: Eretmocerus hayati (assembly GCA_029851415.1). NCBI lineage: Eukaryota > Metazoa > Arthropoda > Insecta > Hymenoptera > Aphelinidae > Eretmocerus > Eretmocerus hayati. Next base: position 149,542,015 of record CM056742.1, on the reverse strand, counting down.
CAGCACTAATTTTCATGAGAAGTTTTTCCGTGAATAACTCTAATCATCATATTGGTCCCATCGCACGAGGAAGTTGAACAATGCCTAGGTATTCCGAAGGGGTCCCTAGAGACCTTTGCCAACTTTCGAGAATTTAAATTAGAAGGAAATTGAGAGTTTTTTCTGGAAGAATCCAAATTTAGGATCACCAAATGTTATTCGACAACGATCTTGAAAAACTTTACCTATATATTAGTTATTGAGTGTGAGAGCTTTTGGTGAATATGCTGTTGAATTTTAGGTAATCAACTTCACGTGGAGGAGGAATTATCGAGAATATGAAGCTGACAATTGATTGGGCATATGTATGACCAATCAATGTAGATTGTAGAACAAACCCTCGAAGTTTTACGAAGATCGCTCGGAGGGTTCTGGAAAAGTTTCGTGACAATGTGAGAATAAAATAACATACTGACATACACAAGGTGTACTTTGGATCGATTCACAGACAGTGTTGTACATCGGAAATGAAATGTGTAGGAGTATTTTTTATAGATTCTGACAAGCACGATAGGATACATCCACTTTTATTTACGTAAAGATAGAATTGAGTGGTCAAAAATGAGGAATTTGAGAAACTTTCGTCCAAGAATTTACGGGCGAAAACTCAAATCCAAAGTAAGAACATCTCTAAGGCCAAAATAAATCGGCGGATGACGCTCAAAAATGACTGGGCCCATCGCTCGAAAAAACTGAACAATGCCTCGGGATTTCAAAGAGATCCATCGAGCCATTCGCGGAACTTCGAGTGACATAGAAGGTGAAACTAAAAAATTCGATTGGGGAAAATAGCAATTTCAATCAGAATTCCGTATTACCAATCTTTTCAGAATGATCGAGAAATACTCGAACAGCAATATGTCACAAACTGTATTGAGAGTCTTGGATACTAGAACGTTTGGACCAACATAGTCTGAAATTTGTGTTGAAATTTACGTAATCACTTTGCCGTAGAAGTAGAAGTATTGAGAGTATGGAGTTGTTTACAGAATAGGCCCATTATTGGTCAATTCAGAACCAACCCTCGAAGTTTCAAGAAGATTGCTTCAGGGTTTCAGGAGAACTCGCGTCACAATGGGAAGACAACACACAGACACACATACATATGAACATACACAAGGTACCGTTTGAAATAATTAACAGACAGCGTTGTACATGATATGTGGAATGTATAACGGTACCATTTGATAGGTCTCGGAGAGCAAAATAAGATGGATTAACTTCCATCTCGGTACCGACACAGTTGGTGGGGTCGCTGGGTGTCAGCTCGGCCGATCATCGAAGTTAAGCATCGTCGGGCGCGGTTGGTACTTGGATGGGTGACCGCCCATCTCGGTCTAATCAACCTTGACGGGGCGACTTTTCTGATCGATTAGTTGACACTTACACCTCAGCAACGTGAGTGGCAGGCACGAAATGTTACAATTGCGGTGTTCATGCTCACGAAATGTGTCATGCGCATCGTAAAGGTATCATGATAAATGTGCCGAACTCTCCGGAGCAGGTTTTCTCCCTTCAGGAGTTTTTCCTCGCTCCACGGTCATGATTCCCGGGCAAATGCGGAGAGAATTAGGTTAGGGTGAGTAGCTGGATCTCAAACACGCCACGATAAAACACGAAACGTTAAACCCACAAGATCCGCCACGGTTGTAATAGTCCATTAGCTCAAGACGACCGTTGAACACATGAAAAAAAAACCTTCCATCTCGGTAGAGATTGAGGAGTCAAAAATGAGAAATTCGAAAAAATTTTATGAAAAAATTCCCGCACTGATATAATACTTTCTCCTCAAGAAAGCAACAAAAATTGATTCATATTGGTCACTGAGTGTTGTCTGATAATCGAGTTATTCTTATTTCACCCTAAACATACGTTCACCGCTTGGACCTACTTGGTTAAACTCAATCTTCCATAATCCCTCATTCCGATGTCAATGAATCTCATTTTCCGAAAGAATTTAATACATCACGGCATGCACGAGCGAGTGAGCTACGCTAGTAGAGTCACGTGGTTTTCCAGTTGCACGTATTATTTCACTTTTGCGCGTTGAAGTGCTGGCTACACAGCTGCTCGAGCCAGCTCTAGACTGGAAGAGTGGGCTGATATTGTTACCGGGCATTATTAGTTCCGGCGTGTTAGCATACATGAAATATTGATGTTACTCCGAGCTCGGCTTTATGAGCAGCTCAATGCTTTTCTCTTGCTTATGGTTCTGCACTTGTCCAACAGCAAATTTTGGGGTTTTAGCATTGCTTACAATCTGGCCGCTTGTTATAATGCACTTACACCTGGAAAGCTCTGAGATAGAACTTCTCAAATTGTGTGAAATTGATGAGCTATCTTGAAAATTTTGCTAATTTTACTAATGATCAAAAGGACTAGGCAGTTAAGCATGGTGAAGTGGACCTTGTCAGGTATGGCCTTGAAAGTATTTTTTCCCACTTTCTAACCCCAAATTATGAGGAAAAGGTCTGTAGGTCCAAAAGTCGCCCCTGTTTTCTACGGCGCCCTAGGAATCCTCTAAAAAACCTTCAAAATCGATGTTCTTTCTATCAAATCGCATTCTGATGCATTTCAATGAATCGATCTGAAATTATTTCGACATATTCTTGAAACTTCACCAAATAGAAGAAAGATATTTGCATACTGACAACTCTGGATTTAGGCCCCAAAAAAAATTCTTGAATATTGAAAAACGATTTTTCTCATAGAGGTTGGGGATTAGCAAGGAATTTGAACATTCCACCGTGTTTGTCAGGTTATTTTACATCAAAAACTGCTTAGAAACATATAACTTTAGGTGGTGGAACATGGTCAAGAATGCAAAAAACCATTTTCAAAGCAAATTTTGAGTTAGTAGTTTGCATCTTCTGCGCATGCGCGTCCTCCTACATCTCTGAAAGTATTTTTAATCGATAGCTGATGCAATTTTCTTCAAAATGACCACTTGAGGAGGTCGATTTGATGCAGAAAACCCGAGATCTAGCTGGTCCAAAAAATGAGAAAATCCAAGGTACCAAATCCGTGGAGCCGTGTCTCCTTCAATGGGCCCGAAAAGTGCAAATTTTGAGTCGGACTGTTTCGAAGATGTGAACATGTGTTTTCGATGTAATTTTTGACGTAGAAACCAAATCAGGCGTCAGTTTCATTCCAAACCTTCAAGATTTCCCATTATACTAAAAAAACCGACCATAGGGTGTACGGCCATTCACAGTCTTTTTCCACACATTTGAGATGTGTGTTGAATATAGGCAAAGTTTTAAGCTTGTTGCGTAGAGGATGAAAGCATGTATCCTTTGTGTTTTGACCAGCTGAAGACGACGCCGAAGATTTCGAGGCTTGGGGATGACTTGGGAATGAGATTTGGGCTGATGGAGCAATATTTTGTTACATGCTTTCATTAGAGAAAACTGTATTATACACCTTATATCTCGCCTTCAAGTACTTATCAAGCCTCAAAACCATTGGCATCGTCTTCAGCTGGTCAAAACACAAAGGAAAACATACTTTCATCCTCTACGCAACAAGCTCAAAACTTTGCCTATATTCAACACACATCTCAAATGCGTGGAAAAAGGCTGTAAATCGCCGTACACCCTACGGTCGTTTTTTTTAGTATAATGGAAAATCTTGAAGGTTTGGAATGAAACTGACGCCAGATTCGGTCTCTACGTCAAAAATTACATCGAAAACACATGTTCACATCTTTGAAACAGTCCGACTCAAAATTCGCTTTTTTCGGGCCCATTGAAGGAGCCACGGCTTCACGGATTTGATACCTTCATTTTTTAAACCAGCTAGATCTCAGGTTTGACTGCATCAAATCGACCTCCTCAAGTGGTCATTTCAAAGGAAATTGCACCAGCTATCGATTGAAGATACTTTCAGAGACGTACAAAGACGCGCATGCGCAGAAGACGCAAATTACTGAATCAAAATTTGCTTTAAAAACGTTTATTGGCTTTTTTGACCACTTCCCACCACCTAAAATAATATGTTCCGAAAGTATGCAGATATCTTTCTTCTATTTGGTGAAGTTTCAAGAATATGTCAAAAAAATTTCAGATCGATTCATTGAAATGCATCAGAATGCGATTTGATAGAAGGAACATCAATTTTGAGGGTTTTTTAGAGGGTTCCTAGGATGCCATAGAAAACATGGGTCACTTTGGGAACTACAAACCTTTGCTTTCGTCATAATTTGGGGTTAGAAAGTGGGGAAAAATACTTTCGGGGCCATATCTGACAAGGTCCACTTCACCATGCTTAACCGCCTAGTCCCTTTTTGTCAACGATGAGTGACATTATGCAATGTGATTTTTCGATGGGCTGACCTTGAAGAAAACGAGTTCTTATTGAATAATTGAATTCACTTACCTTTCTTTTTCTCACCCGGGACGGTTAACGAGCCGTACACAGAATTGTTCAGCTCTGACGATGATTCTGATTCTGGAATGAAATCAGAATTGGGTTCTTATAATAGTGTGGTGATGATAAACCTGTGTTGTGAAACAGTGCCAGGTTTGTGCAAGGATTTGACACAGTGGAAAATCGGCTTTTAATAATCGATGATTTTTCAGATCACGAGCTCAGGTAACCACGAGACAAACGTTATTCAGAATTGAACTCTTTCATTTCACTATACGAAATGCTTGGATAGAAAATTGTTGAGATAGGGAGACAGATGATAATTCTTTTTATTGAATATATTCACGAGGCATTGGTGAGGATTTTCATTCTATACTGTCATTGTGGTTAGGGTAGGGATCTTAAATTCATAGAAAGCGACTTTTTGGTTGTGCTCGTGCGAACCATCACATTAAATACTCATTATGATAACTTATTTTGGTATTAGCAACTACATGAAGAATCTGTCTTTCTTATGAAAGACAAATGGAAAAAGACGGACGCTCAAGAGATAAACAAAGTCTATCATGCGATTATTTTGTCACTTACGCCCTTAAGTTAGAAATATCATAAGATTCGGAAAAAATGCTCAGATGCTGAGGAAGAACGAATGAATTCTCAGGTTGAAGCTATGTACTCAAAACTTATTCGAAGTATGTTCTTGTTTACTAGTGACCAATCTGACCCTGTCTGACCGAATCGAGTTTGTACTACTGGGTGTGAATGGTAGGACTGAGGAACGTGTCTCACATTGAGAACAGAACTGAGGGAGTCAGAATCATATCATGCTCTTCCAAAAAAAAGTCATGGAGTTTTATTCACCTCTAGGCAGTTCGGTGGTTGTTGGTCTCGGGCTGGTACTTGGTGGCTCGGATTCTGGAAAAAACAAAATAATAGATAGGATTTTAATTCAACATATTTCTTCAACGTGACTCCCCTCTGGAATCCTGTTACACTAGAGAATGACGGATGGTCGGGGAACAGGGAGACAGAAAGTTTTTCATTCTCATCCATTTTCCATTTCCATGAATACATTTGGTGGGCGCGTTGCTTCTATCCATTTGTTATTCGATTATTGGAGAGTGTGCAGGGCTTCTAAAATTGATGTATGAAAGTGCATTTCATACGTATGTACAATCAGCCATAATTTACGTAGAATGTGAGGACTTTATCGGCGTTGATGATACTTTTTCCTGAATATTATCTGTGATGCATGATGAATTCAAAAGTATTGTGTGAAGAATACTAATTAGTACTGACAAGGGGAATCCGGAGGGTCCGGGTCACCAAATCTCACCAAACATTCTCCACTGTCTTGTACCACCCAGAATGTGAAGAATCCAGAGTAACTCCGTCAAATAGGCCTTTTGTTCAGAGCTACAAGTAAAAACGTTAGCACTGCCAGTACATCTATATATATATATATCAATATTTAATATTGGCCTATATGGGCAATGCTAATATCGTAGGCTGTAGCTTTAAACAAGAGGCCCATTTGAGGGAGTTACTCTGGATTCTCCAAATTCGAGGTGGTACGAGGCTGTGGAAAAATTTGGTGAGATTTGGTGACCTGGACCATCCGGACTCCTCTTGTCAATGCATTCAACTGATAGCTGATAAACTCTATACATCTCTATTTGATATAGTATGATTTATTTTCTTGAGTTGTTTGGAAGCCGTATTGAGAAGACAGATATTGTAAGACATTTCAGTTGGTTTCGCAGTTGTTAATTCAATTATTTCAGTGAAGTCAATATAACCCTGATTCAAGTTTGTAAGATTTAACAAATTTTAATGAGTCGAAGCAAGAAGGTCGCATCCACAGAGTGATAAGTTCTTGCTGTGATCTCATTCTTGCATGAACAGGTGAAAGCAACTTGGTATACCTCCGCTCCAAAATGCGCAACTCGAGCAACGAGCCAAGTTTGATCCAACACTCGAGCATCGCGCCAGTAGTTTGGCACGACTTTCGAGATTCCAACTATCTCGCTTACTTGTATAGCGTAAGTGAGGCACACGAGTCACTTTCTGTTATCTCATATCGCAAGTCGCGGGCCACCTGTTACCTATGGCATGCACGAAGTATTGCTTGATCGCGAAAACGATAAATCTTGTACTTGAGTCTACACTCACGCGGTACACTTATCTAGAGCAATATTCACTGCGGATTTCAAAACATCATTTTTGATTATTCTTATTTTGGGTAATCCGTGGAGAGGAAAATTTGCAAAATAAATTGATTGGACGAAAGAGAAGAGTGATTCTATTATTCAAGGGTTTTCCAGAAATCTCCCTGAAGAGTGTTCGGAATTGTTAGATGGTAAAATCGCCTCACTCGTTCGCCCATCAGAATATATATGGAGCTTTTAGCTAGCGTTAACGTCGCTTCAGCGGGCAACACATTCGGCGCTAATCGCCTAATGAGAATTTCGAATCGCTCTCTCGCTTCCCTCGTTGCCGGGCTCAGCGTTGAAAGCTAGACCGGCTCAACGCTTCTATGTTCCCGCCGTTACCCATTCAATTATCATCGATGAATAATTATAGCCCGGGCAATCACCTACGATAAATCTCGGTGAGTGCTTGCGTTTTGCCGTCAGAGTGTTTTCCTGGCAAGGGAAAACTTTTTGGATCCTGCGTACCCACATCCTATCTATTTCATCCACTTTGGGGAGGGTCTCGATGTGTGAGGAGGCAAAAAGAAATCTTTGTCGAATAGACTAGTATTCGGTGTGATGGGTAGAATTTGGATGAATGCGGAGTTTTTCTTAATTACTGAAACCTTATATTGGTGTAATATTGCGAACGAGTTTGAATTTTTTCCTCTAAAAAGAATGCTTGTACATTTTTGGTACCGTTTATACAGACCGTGGTAGACAAGAGTACCGGAGTTGCCAGTGACGTGAATGAATTGAGTGATATTTTTATTCAACCAGCTGATTGATGGCATAATATGATCACTTTGAATGCTTGTTATGGCGAACAAATATGTTGCAATCTTAACAAACGCGTTGAATTTGTTGGTCATCTAAAAAGTTCTTACAGAGCAGTTCCTCTACATCGTCTTTAGATTCTTTAAATTTTTTGAGTTCGCTTATGCAGGCTAGATTGATTCGTGAATAAATTTAAAAATCTCTGCAAGAAATTCAAATCAGATGCAATACCGACGACTAATGTCAGTATGAGAATTCCCTCATACATGTATTTTTTGAAGATTGAAACAGGTAATCTCCTCACGTCGCTCTAGTGGATGATGAAGCTCACTCCTCCAGCCAGAGTTGGCTAGCAAAACTTCTCAATCAACTCAATTTCAATCGCTTCATTTGATGCTCATTGTTTCATAACATCGTATGGCAGGAGAACCAAATATAACTATAGTCCATCAAAATCATCAAGCCACGATCAAATCGACTGGACGCTCAGGAGAGATTACATCCAGTGGCCAAGTATGATACCCCGCTTGTAGCTATCAATTTACTTCGACGTAACACAACCATGATAGCTCAAGCACCGCATCTCCACAGCAGCAAGTGGTTTTCGAGCGACCGCACGCGCGAGGCTTTGACCCTCGCCCGAGCGATTATCACGATAGTAGAAGCTGCTCGTTAGCACAATTCTATACTAGTGACTACGCCCAAGTCGGTACACGTATAATACGTCCAGCCCCAACGTTTCAAGTGAATTCATTCATCACTCATGATTCAGCATAGCACAGAATCTACGAGGTGTTCCTCATAAATACAAATGCATATAAACGAATATATCCGTAGCATCTCGCATCATGTCGTATACTTTGGTGAGCTTCAGAGAAAAAGGGACGCCACGTAGCAGTTAGACGGCGACTCTTCACTTTTGATTTATCGCGCCAACTTTTATTCCAACATCCCCCCCCCCCCTCTTCCCAGCCCAGCCCACGTCGTCCTTACCGTTCCATCTCTGTTCTCGTGCACAGGCTAGCTTGGAGAGATATTAAAACCTTGGCCATTTAACTTTGCTACGCTGATTGATGATTGGCTCCTGCCGGCGCTTTTGCTCTGTCTCGCTTATACTCTCTCAGAGCCACACTTCCGCAGTCGCCACGCTACCGATCAATCCTCTCAGTCAAGTCGCTGTTACAATGCTGCGTATGAGAAAGAATGACTACAAAAGCGTGAGATTTGTTTTTAAATTTGATCCGTGGTTATGATCGAGAAAATAGATCTTAATTGAGCCCAAAGACCGTGGAAATGGTAGCCATTTTGATAAGAACAAATGAAAGTATGAAATTCTTAGAATTGATAATTTATTTGAGAACATAAACTGCATAAAATTCACACGAGGGTGATGAAATTCTTTGATTAACTATAGAGAAATGAAGTGTAGAGTTGGAACAATTGTTTTCTTTCCTAGCAGAATCTTCGACAAAAATCCACTCTGGGAATCTCACATTTTTTGCAAGTCTGTACGATATCCTGATCATTTATAATGGCAAGGAGAAAGAAGCGCGTAATTTTATTTATTACGATAGCCTGATTTATTCCCAAAAACGAATAGCTGTATCCAAGAGCCTAGCTGATAAAAAAAAAACCATGCACAAAAACCCGTACTTCAAAAAATTGGCTTTTCCCTAATTGGAATGATCTGACTGGACAATAAGAGATTGGCATTTTATTCTCTGTAAAGTTCGATGATGGAATCTCATCTATATAGTAGCCATCGGTCCAGTTCGAGGAATCATAATATGATTCCAGGATCCCAGAAGTATTGCATTGGTCAAAATTATAATTTTGGTACTCAATCAATATCTTTGATCATGGCATTGAACTGTCCAGACAATTCTTCAAAAGCAACAAAAAAAATCAATCTCATTTGGAAGGACAATCTTGACCTACACTCTCAGAGATCTCCAAAAGTGGCTCTTTTTGTGGAAACCCCGAAGGGATTGAGTCAATTAGAACTAATTTTGTACTCAATCAATATGTTTGATGGTATTGAGATTTTTATGATTATTTCCTATCCTGTGATTATTCCTCAGAGGCAAAATGAGAAATTTAATTATATATATATATATATATATATATATATATATCTTATATTCTACAAAATCTCTAAAAGTGATTCTTTCTCTGGAGGCCCCGGAGGGATTGAGTCAATCAGAACTCAATCTATACTCGATCAGTGTGTTTGATCATGGCATGGGGTTGATAGGATTGCTTATAAATTCTTTTAGATTCGTGATTATTTCTTAGAGATAATGTAAGCAATTCATCACAACTTGAGGAACGCAATATTAATGACTCCTTCTTCGGAGGCTTCGGAGTGATGAAGTCAATAAGAACTGGTTGTTTACTCAACCAATATGTCTCATCATGTCATTGGGCTGTTCATGAGTGATTTACTTATAAGTCACAGAAACGACATAGGAAACCAACCACTATTTTAATAGATCGATTTGAATTTTCATTGTCCAGAAGTCATTCTTTCCACGAGAGACCTCCGAAGGATTCTTTGTCGACTCCACCTCACTTATGAAGAACATCGCGGAGAGATTGTTTTTGAAAAATTGTTTGATGTCCATCAGAATTGCATACCTTTTGAGCATTCGTTTTGGAATTCAAGCTGTTCGAGAACGTGTCACATGACTTCAGAGCTTAATTTATTAGGAATTTCCGTGAAACCGATACTTTTTCCAAGAACAATCTCGGGTCTCACTTTCTTTCCACAGTTGATCTGTGTCAGGTTCCTTCTTATGATTCAATATGAGTCGAAAGTCCAGAAAACTGTGAATTTCGAAGTCTTCAGAGAATCAAGCCAACACAGAAATGATGAATTGAATCAACTCTGACAAATCCACTCATGGTTCAGGAATTTTTAAATTTTGGTTACCTCAACGTCCGTAGAAACTTTCCAATATCAAGTGATCACGGGACAGCCGAAATTTCATTATATCGAAAATTGTGAATCCACAGGAATGCCAAGTAGAAATTAATCATACATGCAATTTTGACGTTATATCGTGAAAGTACTCTGACTTCATTATGAATATTTTCGATCTAATGAGTTTTTGAATATGTAAGCGATCGTTCGCTAGCGAAACCAACTTCACATGTATCGCTGTTGCATAATTTTGACTCGCGTGGAATATTCATGACTAGCACTCGCTTATGAGAATATTATCGTGTTAATAAGCCACGAGCAAATTCAACCAGGTCTGTTGAATTGAACATACATATATTCAAGCGGCCAAGCTGTACAGTAATTGAGCAGCAAGTAGAGCAACAATTCGTTAAGAAATTGATGAAAGACCAGACGGGTGATAACGTCTCGACTCTATGCGGTTCTCGTTTACGGAACTTGTCGACAAATTGGCCAGACCGCGCAAATCTGATTATATAGTCGGGCGGCTTCGCGACAGTGTCTTGGTGGTAAAGTTGTAGTGGTGGCTTTGCTGAATGCGATCGAGTGAGTTATATGGGGCGTCACTTGAGTGGTGCATTTGTCAGAAATTGAAGTGGCACACCTTACGGGCATGTAATTGTCGTCATTCTTGGCATTGTTGGCACATCCTGAGCATTCCTGCTTGCCATCTCATGCTTGACACTCTAAATGAGTGTGTTTTCCTGTTCTTCTCACATTCGCATCTCTAAATTAGTATAACTTTTCTATCTCCGCACTTAGATCATCAAGATCATACTCAGACAATTTCAAGATGTTTTGTACTTTTCACAAGATGTTTCATGCTTCTTTAGCATGATGGGAAGTACGCATTTATTACTCATAAAGTTTTTGGAGCGACACTCAAGATCAAAAGAAGGCAATAACAAATCAGTTCCCGGTATCGTTTGACTCATATTTCATCTTTTATGCACGCGATCTCTCTATTCCATTTTCGACTATGCAATAAGTTGTTTCAAGAAACGATTCTCGTAGTTTACAAGTTAGTTGGCTGTTCGCTCGTGTCTTGGACCATTATCCAGCAACTCTGTGCCTTGCTCTCGGAATATGAATATTTCATGATTTTTGTAGAATCTCAAATTATTCGTTCGTTAGTGTAGTACACGGTACAAAGTTCTGCTCGACAAAACGCTCGAGAGGTCATTCCATTTCCTTTAACACACAATTGCGTGCACACGGATGTATAGCCTGTATTATGTATATTCCTACTCTCTTTGAAAATTACGGAATAATTGATTCTGATCAAAGGTTTCCAGATTCCGATCTATTCAATCCTCATGATTATTCAAAATTATTACGTAATTCAGGTAGACATTGGATTTACTGTAATGTAACGTGATTGGCAAATCTCTAATTAGTGAATTACCTTATCCATAGAAATGATCATGGGATACTTTTTGAGTGTGGCGGTGGTGGAACTTTTGATGAGGTTTCCCATTGGGGCAATTTCATCTTTCCCTTTGACTACTCACATTACTTGATACCCGAGCGGTAGTTGGTGAAAGTCAGCCACTCGGCTATTTGAACAGAAATGTTTGAGAAAGTAATAAGATTACTCGAAGATGTTTGGCCTTATCAAGAGATAGAATCTGCAGCCGTATTGTACCAAGAAACTTTGGATTTATTGTCGAGATTTGCCCTATCCTATTCTCCCGTGTAAGATCTTCCAAGCTCATTACTCTCGTTGAATCGGTTTCTATCTGAGGCTTCAGCGAAAGCTTCTCATGCTATCATAGAAAAGTGATGGTGCTCAATTGACTCGTACCTTACTCGCTGAGAAACTTTTCTATCCCAATGTCGAAACGAATTTTATTCTGGCCCTCTGATCATCAGTAAGGTGTAAAAAATCTCACCATTCGGATTGATATAATAATATGCGGTTTTTCTGGACTATCCTCTTACTTCGGCTAAATTGCTTACGTTTCGTCGACCTTCATGCCGGCCCCTTCAGGGTAACTCATTCTTGGTATGCCACATGTATAAGTACATCGTCACTTGTTGAATACAAAGTATTAATACAGGGCTGCATGGCATAATGGCACACTCCACAGGTACAATTTCTTTGATCAGCCTGAACAAATGAAAGCAACTACGAAAAAAATTTCACCATTACCTAGGGATTAAGGTGAGCTGAATAAGTAATAATTGAAACGAATTTTTAAAATACGCTCTTATGAACTGCGCGAATAGCGTTGTAGAATTTGGGATGGTGTAAAGTAGATAGTTTCCGATACTGAAGAAATTTTGCAGGAGAAAAAAATTACACTATGTATGAGAAACTATAACGAAAACGTGACCGCGCTGGGTGCCCCGAATATTGATACAAATAGCTATGGGTATCTCGTACATTCGGGAAGAAGGTAAAGTGCAATGACTGTGATGGTCAGTTGGGAGTCACATATGAGTGCACCAGTCATCAGTAAACACGTGAACAGATGTAGCACTGCACCGATCGAATTTTCGTCATCCTTCATACAATGCCTCATCAACTATAGTTTACGCATGCACGTGCACATGTGAATCAGGCCTGATGTGCATATCTACCGGAAGTCAAAAACCGGATGCCACAAAGATGGCCCCGAGACTAGATCTAGGGGGGAGAAACCAAGGCTTGGTGAAGTGGAGTAAAAGCGTATAAAAATGAAAGCTTTTGGAAATTATCATGTTCGATGCCCCTCAACTTGTGCACTCACATAAACATACTAAAAAAATTTTTCATTACTCTAACATAAAAATGCCGCGTTTAAATGGGATTTTAGGGTTCTTGTAATGAAAATATATATCCGCACTTCGCTTGCAAGCCCATTTCGGGCACTGGAGGACATGTCTGTCTCGCTTCGCTCGCCAGACAAACTGTTCTAGTGCCCAAAATGGGCTACCGCGCTCAGTACGGAAATATACTATTGGTACATGCTGAGAGATGACAATTTTAGTATCGGCCAGAGATTTAAGGTTTGAAACGGAAATGTATTCTCAGTGCTATTAAGGCCAGTCCGGAGAGAATCCAATTATTTCATTCAATAGATGGCGCTTCGATCGGCCTATGCGTGCGATCGTATGACGGTAGTGACTATTTTTGCTAACAGCGTTTGACCCTCTCCTTTCTATCCCAGAATGAGTAATTCAGAGCGAAGCATTATAAAATGTTGAATCGAATGAGTCATTTCACGTCGGATCATATGCATTCTTTCTCAGGAGGATCATAATTCCTTAGGTTGCTGAGCGTGGTATCCTGTTCGGTGCTCACAACCGTTCACGTTTTTTGGTTTTACCCTCTCGCCTTGAATCATCAGTATTCTTGCGGTTGCTGCGATCCCACCGATAAACATGCATTGTAAGCTACGTTCTCCTAGGTATTTTGACTTCCTGAAAATAGTCCCGGTGGTTTCCGATAGTCATAAAGCACATTTGACATGAGTCACCGATTCCCGGTTTTGGGCATTTTTGCCATTTCTGACGATATTCGGCTGTTTTGACTAATTTACATCTAGTTTTAGGTACGTCATCGCTCCTTGTAACCACTGTGATCGTCTTTGGACAAAATACTTACGAAAATATAGCTTACAATAATTCTTGTCAGTTAGAACGCATAATCCACGAGAACACTGAAAGGCTCGAAGGAAAAAAGTGTGAAAAGAACGAACCCTGGAATGGCACTTCACGTACATTTTTGTTCCAAACTTCAAGTCTCTCACCGAGACCAAAGATGTCGTCTCTCGGTTTGTGCTAAATTTTTTATTCACATGTACATATAAATATAGAAGTTTCGCTACCCCAAACATGTTGAAATTCGAAAACTCCCATTTTTTGTCTCTCCCTACTAGGTATGTAAACACGTTTCACAAGATCCCCGCCACGCCCTTGCATCTGGGTCTCGTCTTCGAAAATGAGCTGACGAATGTCAAAGTCACTTTACACGCCAAGATTCGCCCATCCGTTTTCCATACATATCCATACGTTCTTCGAGAAATTTGTATGCAGGACGTCACGAGTCCGAACGGGAGAAAATGGCAGGTAGCGACGTTATATAGGCCAGTTTCTCTTACAACTCCGATCACATATATCTACATGTATATATTTCCCACAGATGGAGCCCGTCCCAAAGACGGAGAGGGTCCAGGGATTAGTATGCGGCTGCTGTCACTCTCTGCCGGTGCGAGAGCGGTAGCACCAAGCCAGACCGTTAATTTTCCATCTCGTGACTCCAATCAATCTTGCAGCCCGTCAGCGACTCTCATCCCCTTTACTCCCATACTTCTTCTTTCCTTCTCACTCCATCTACATCCTTCACTTGGACCCTATACTATTTCTTTTCTTTCTCCCCTCATAATAGTTGTGCTTGGTTTCTATCCTCAACTTCGTGATTTTTGTAAGCCGATGTATGTGAAATGTACATGCGTGCAAATGGGGTAGCCAGCTGTGCCTTGACGATCAAATGAATTTTGAGGTTGTGGGTTGGAGTTTCTTCTCAAATCTAAAGTTTTTCAGACTTGAAGGAATGGAGATGGTCCTTGTTATGGTTTGCGGCGACGATTTAGATGAATCATTTATCAGTGGATGGAGTATGTTACTGAGATTGATGGACTTGGAGATACTTGGATGGGAATCTGATGTATAAATATCTAAAACCCTCTTTATTGCAGGGAGCTATGAGATTGTGTGTTTATGGGAATTTATCTCGGTAGGGCTGGGGTTGTACAATATCATTACACATTACGAGCGAATTGAGGAGCCAGTTCAGTGAGTTGCCGTCAATTGTGATTACGACTTGTAGAATCATGGATCCGATTTGTGGAAGGTTACGATAAAAGTCACTTCAAAAGTTTTACTGATGCATCTCCAGTCCAAAAAGTCAGCGTTAATATCTCACTCGAATTCGACAGATAAAATCCCACGCAAAAATCTATCTCAAAGTTGTATGGTTTCATGCAGAGTTGGTTTCCCAAGATTATACAACTGGTCTCATGATAATCTACGAAATTGTTATTCAAGTCCTTTAATCTCGATTTCTGCCCACATTTCTCCCGAATTTAGTAAATTTCCCTGATTCAATTTTCCTTAGACCAAAATTCCCAAAAAAAAAATTTTTAATATGATAAATCCAATTCGATTTTCCTAAATGACAATGTTACATGCAATGGTACGCAAATAGTCCCAAACTTCATTATGATCTTCATATTTGGCGTACCCTTGAACGGCAGATCTCAGTTCCGTTTGATATCGGAGCCACTTCTTTTTTAGCCATGCCAGGACATTTCTGTCTTGGTATAGGTCAGTGCCAATGATCGAAGTACCAGATTTAAACAAAAGCTATAGCAAACTCCATGGCCATTCAAATTCTCATACATTCATATTTTTGAATGTTGTAGGCTCCTTGGTGACACTATCTTTGAATTTTCCTGTAAAAGTCCGACTCGAGTGGAAGAAAGACTACCTAATGTTTTCGGATATGCATGAAAATTTTCACGATATTTTGGTCGATTTTTATTTTAGATTCTTTCGTTATGGAAGATAACTCATGAAAACAGCTGGATTCACAAAAGATTTGTTGACCGTATTCTGTACTTGTGATTTATTAATCTCCGAATTTTGATGGTGCAGAGTTTCTGAAGAGAGTTGGTCCAAGTAAATACTCTGCTGAAAGGTTACGTGAAGCAGACAATTTTCTGAGTGATCCTAAGGAGGGCACAAAAACACTACTGGCTCCAAGTCCAGGATAATCGCCTTGATATTTGTGATAGACTGATGATTTTGAAGTTCTCCAGAAGAAATTTATTTTCAGGAAAAATGTTTTAGAACTTACGCTTCAGGAATATCGGGTAAGAAAAATTGTCTTGGGAAAAGAAATTAGAAAAATTGGCGTGAGGAGAGTTGATCACGCGTAAGATTTGATTAGGAAAAATGGTTCAGGAATAGTGACCGGGAACGGATGAAACATTCTGGAACACCTAAATTCTGGGCTTATTCGTGCAAGTCCATGGAATATTTCACTCGGGCTAGCTGTACGTCCATATTTTTGACAATTTCTTCCTAATTAATTTGGAGGGAAGATTCTCTCAAATAACATGCTAGGATGTGATAATGTGGGTTTGGATTTCTAGAGTTATGCCTGCATTATACCACAGCTCTAAGTTAATAATCGTCTTTTCTAGTAACACAATAATCTTATGATTGGTCAAAGTGTCCCTTGATTGGCGTAACAATCCATCACAATCATCATAAAGCAGAACCAGCTAATAGCTAATCGTAAAATGGAAAATTCAAAATCCTGATTCGCCGAAAGTCTCTAGCTCCCATTTCTTAATGATCAAACAAGAATCTCTTCACAATCTCACACAGTCCACTCTCAACATTCTCCAGAAAACCCAACATCCCTCAATGTATCTGAGATCCTTACTCCTTGGGCGTACCATCCGCAGCCAACCTCTATAACCTCAATCATCTCTCCTGTTCAACCAGCACTCGAAAGGAGCTCGAGATCTCGCGCAATATCGCGTACACGAGTGCACGACTACAGTCTCGAGAGCTTGCAAGCACCATGCACGAAAGAGAATCAACTCTGTCCGTCTGCTGCTGTTGCTACTCCCTGACTCGACAACAGATACAGCCTCATCTTTGTGTCGATTTCAACTTCTATTACGTAGTGCATCTAGCCTCGTTTCTACATCCGGTATACACACTACACAATGTTAGCAGACTTCTCATTAAAGCTTCGTCCGACCCAGTTATTCGTTGCCGCTTCCGGCAAAATTTCGGGTTCGAGGGTAGAAGGAAATCGGGCCGAGCTTTCGAGGCGTCTGCAACTCTGGCGCCAAGTTTGCGCGTTAGTCCTGAGAGAAGGTTGGGGGATAGAAAGGGGTTGTTGTCTTGGCCAAGGGTCTAACGGGCCGAAGATAAGACCGTTACGTCGACGACGGTAGTGGTAGTAGCGGTGG
This sequence comes from Eretmocerus hayati, assembly GCA_029851415.1. Lineage (NCBI taxonomy): Eukaryota > Metazoa > Arthropoda > Insecta > Hymenoptera > Aphelinidae > Eretmocerus > Eretmocerus hayati. The sequence continues at coordinate 149,524,703 of CM056742.1, read as the reverse complement.
TGGCAGCAGTTGCCTGATAACAAGACCAACTTGATCAGCGACGCGGTGAAATTGACGGCTGCGGTAGATTGTCTGAGGTTGTCCCGAATCTTAAGCGCGTCTGATGCGTTATTGCTAGACGCCGTTGTAGACTCAGCCTAATGCAATTTCACTGCTTTGGGTGGTTACTTGCGATTCTGACAGTGTGATGTTGGGGTCGATTAGTTATCCGGGATCTTTTCATCGTAGATTTAGATCAGAAATTGACTACTGATACGTTGAGATTTTATGTATGTTATTGTATCTCGAATTGAGATCACTAGACCGGTGAGCTTTTATCAAAACTATGGAAAAATAGGGATATGATTCTTCTCGGCCCCTGTTCAAACGATGCTTGTGGTTCGGTGGAAGAAACTTTCTCACATTATCCGGTAATGGAATGGTTATCCAACCAAAATCTCCTTCCTGACGAAATAACGACTCCTACTTTGGTCCATTAACGAGAGAAAAAGTGGAAAACTTTCTCTCCCCATATCATTTATCAATGAGAATAGCCTGATAAGGATTCGTGAAGTGATCATAAGTTTTCAATATCTCGAGATCAGCTCTGGATATAACTTGTTTTCTGCTCGGATGGAATGAATAACGAGCTCATGGGATTTAGGATGGAACTATGATGATCGAATTGCTTTGATGCTCTGAATTTTTTGGCTCTAATTTCTTTTCCATATTTCTTGTGCCAGTATGCTTGCTCAAGGTATTGAGAGCGAATCGCACTGGTAAATATTTTCCGACCTTCGAAATGTGTTTTACGAATTCAAACTTGCTCTACCTGAAGTTTGAGCTGCTGAATCCAAATACTATCTAGAAGTTTCATCAAGTCAAATTTTTGAGATAACAAATACTGAATCGCCAAAAACACATTTTTGTTTGCTCACCAGTGCTAATTAAATTTAACGGGTGATGAGTCGGACTCATTTCTGGTGGTACTCAATAAATGAATAAGCCATGATCCTTTTGAATCCTTTGAAATTATCATTGAAAATGGTGAAAATCAATGCAAAAAAGTGAAAAAAATACAAAAGTAGGAGAATGACAGAAATGCGAATATTTTGCATTTTTACAAGAGTCAACGAAAGACTGCTCGAACTTGTGGGAAAGAGTCATCCTCTTGAGCGAGAGTGTCCCCAAAATCTGAATTACGTCCTAGATATCGAATCACGTCTATCGGAAACGAAAATCTCATTCGACAAACCACCGATGGCATACTTCTCAAGACATTTTCAAAATGGTGAGAATCGTGCACACCACATTTGACAGCGATCTCGAGCTATCAATCAAAAAACCACACCCATTCTCAGGTTGGCAATCACATAGATCCGGCAATCCTCCTTACTGCCGAAAACTTATCTCATACCAGATTTTGCTCACGTACGACTCGTCGATCCGCGTGGTGGCGCGTGCATAACACACCAAGCTTCAAGCTTCGATCTTCCATCCATCTACAGTAACCCTATCTCTTCAGTAAAGCCACCACCAAGCCAAGTTGCATTATCGCGTCTACTACTTCCCCCCCTTCCCTTCCGTGCACTCAAGCGTTGGAAAATTTCTCTGGCATTGAATGATTCCGCAACGAATTGTCGGCACTCGAACCCCTTCCTTCTAGTACATACGAGGTCTTATACATTCCGATGGGAACAAACTCTCACGCGAGCAGATTCAAACTTTCATTCATATATATATATATTTTGGCCGAATTTTACGCGGATCTGATTTCGTAGACTCGTGTATGTGAAAATGAATCCGTATTGTATGTATGTATGTGATTGGAGGATGGACGGGCCGGATTAGTCGTCCGAAATTGCCAAACTTTATCGGTATATAGAACCCGAAAAGTTCATTTCATGAGTTGATCCTCGATGGTCTGACTCGGTGGAATTCTTCTCATATCCGTGTGGTAGAACGAGTGGTCAAAGTTGATACGGATCGAGTTTGGGATGAGGAAATATGCTGTATGAGTAGTTCGTTGAATTTTTGATGAGTTGGGGTCGAGAAAAGGAAAACCAACAACTTTGATTTCTGCGTCGAAAATCTCTCGCTCCTTCAGCATAGGATTACACTACCCAGTCTACATGAAAATGTGAATGGAGTTATTGATATCGTTTTCGACGTAGTATGTGATGCAGAATTCAAATCCGTTCTCAGAATTGCTCAATTACGTCACATTTTTGAGAAAATCGATGTCAAAGTTGGAAAAAACACCAATTTAGCTGTTTATGAGGACTCTTATCTCTGTTATCAGGACAGCTATTGGAATTCTAAAAGGTCTAGTCGATTGTCAAAAGGGGGATCTTCAAAATGAGCCTACATAGATCAAAATCGATCAAGGGGTTTCCGAGATATATCGATCTTTAGAAGTCAAAAAAGTCCCTGGAATTGAGCCCGCCCATCGTATGTTTTTGCATATTGCATCCCCCTCCACTGTCCTATGCTTAGGCATTGCGTGGGCGGGTCCTGATTCGGGCCCTTTTTTGATTTCTAAATATCGATGTATCTCGGGAACCCCTTGATCGATTTTGATCTATGTAGGCTCATTTTGAAGATCTTACCTCTGATAACCGAGTAGGACTTTCAGAATTCCAATAACTGTCCTGATAACAAAGATAAGAGCCCTCGTCAACAGCCAAATTTCTGTTTTTTCCCCACTTTGGTATCGATTTTCTCAAAAATGTGACGTGATAGAGCAATTCTGAAAACGGATCTGGATTCTGCGTTCTAAACTACGTCGGAAACTATATCAATAACTCCACTCACATCAAATGGGTCAAAATTTGTAGACTACTAAAAAAAAAACGATAATATTATCGAAGTTCCAAGGGAATGAATTTGTTTGGTACAGGAAGAAGAGATATTCTAATCAATTCAGACGAGATTATTGGAACATTTTAATGATAACATTTTGCATGAGGTCATTTGAAGAGAGTAATTTTCACCATTTCGAAAAATAATGATCGCAAAGTTGTATCATCTCAAATTTGTGATTTGGTTCATTCTCAGAACATGAATTACGTAGAAAATCAATTGTCTAGCTCCATTAACGAAATTACATTCCTAAATTTATATTTCAATAAATCTTTTGGACTCCGGAATTCGTATAGTATTCTGAATTCTGTGGGTAGATTTCGTTTGAACAAAGCGTAGCCCTGCATGCTGTTCGCAGTCCGACGTCGAGCAAGTGTTCCCAGAAATATTGAAACTAATTATCCATTTTTCTAAAAATATCCAAGCCCGACTTTCATTTTCATTCTTCTCTCAGTCATTTTTGTGTAAAAAAGTTTGGAATAAGCCAGTAGTCATGAGCAATATGACTATAAATGAAAAGTTAGTTTCCATTGGGAAAGTAACCAATGTATGTGTATTGCATTCCAATTTGCCAGAGTTGGCCACAGCTCATCTTCAAAGATGCCACGAAAAGAAGGAGTACTTTTAACGAGATTTCTTAACGAAGCTCTTCAAATTTCTTCAGAGAAATATCAAGAGCCTCCTTACTCATTCAAACTTGAAATAAAAGGAAGGGAGGGGACGGTGTAGACGTTGCGGTGGATAGAGTTCTGAAAAGGAGTGAGAAACGAACAAGCTCTCAGAGCCAGCATTGCTATGCAGCACCTCGAAAGATCACGAGCATCTTTTGCAAGTCAGCGCTAGAGTAAAATGAAAAAAAAAGTACAGCACAAACTAGGAGGGAAATGGAAAAATGAATGAATTTTTCACAAGCAAACAACATCACGTAACGGAGCTACGAGTGATCATCTGTATTCAACTCGTTTTAATTAACCCTTTTTCGTCTTCTCACACCTTAGTCTCTTACATAGTCAAGTAGAAGCTGTCACAGCTTTGAAGTCCTTGACAATTAGACTTTCATTTATTTTTTTCATTTTTATTCCGCACAATTCAAGCATCAACTAGACTTGACAGGGGCTACTGTCTTTGCTATATAATAGCAAAAGACGTCTGCTGGATGAAATTTTGCATCGGTTTTGGAATATTGGCTGAGAATATCGTCAAGATAGTTGGCCAACAACTCCAGAGATTCCCTAAGGCTTCTGGTGTGTATATATACGGTAGACACTCTCCCTCAGTTTTGAGCTAAGTATCGAGTTTCCGCGGCGACCACAGGAGCGCGTATTGGAATTTCTCGCGCCTCGGGTCAATTCACGCCTTACTCGGTATGATAAGGCCACCTTGTTGCTGTCGTCGTTGAAGTTGGGGCCAAAAGATGTTGGCGTACTGAAAGGACCAAAGTCCATGAGTAAGTTGCAGGAAGTGTATTACGGCCAACAGATCGATACGTAATAATTGTTAATGGATGCTGTCTGGAAATGGACTTGCATTATGGAATTTCCATGTTTCCGCGGGATGGAATGAAATTTGTATTGAACGAAAACTCAATTTGTCAGTTTGCAATCTCAAAGTTTAGCGGTGAAAGTGAATCTGCATCAGCCCGGAATTTCGGGCGAGTTCACTCTAGTACCAGTGTGTTCATACTGTCTCCTGTGCCAGTCTGCAAGTATAAACATTTTGACTACTTTTTTAAAAGTACAAAGTGTTTCCAAAGTAACGTTCTGCACATCACATTACTCCTGGAACAGTTGAAAAACACGGAAAAACCCGAAAGACGTCCAAAAATAGCACGTTTTTACTGGAAGGTCAATGTGAGCCTAAACCCTGTTTGAGTTTCCCCTAAACCATATTTAAATATCATGGGTCACTTCGGGATAGGGCTTAATTTGCCTACATGATAGAGCGATCTCTTTTTCACCCAATGTAATGGCGAATGTTATTGTCGAGTTGTGCGTCGACATTGACCAGGTACCGATCTTCAAATTAGAAATGGACTGAATCAGAGCTTTCAGCTAAAAGCGGGTCCGAGAGGATAATATTTTTCCCGACTGAAAATCACTGGAAAATTTTCGATCGTTAAGATCAAACGTGAATCTAGAGCTCAAATTGTTTATAACTGTCAAATTTTCTACTCAGAATGGGAATCAAAGTTTCCATGGAATTGCACTGTTCCAATTCCATAGTTCCCGATATGTAGGAAGAAGGTAATCTAGAAATACTCCTGTTAGACAATTTCAGTGACAAAATGGATCGATTTAGTTTTAATATTTTGGTAACCACTCCCGACCAATATTACTTCTCATCCATACAACTCTTTGCTTTCAGTAAAGTAGCCAAAAAAGCTCCGGATGAGCTAAACTCCATCAAAGCTCTTCAAGCTCAAGCTCCATAGCTCTATATGAAGATCCTTTGTAAAGAAGAATCGAGCTTCAGCAGAAGAAGTCAAGGTAGAACTAAGAAGGGCGCAATTCAATCAAGCGCGAGAGCAACAACAACGACCAAAACCAAGAAACATCGACAACAACGTCTAAAGCTTGCGCAAGCTCAAGGACCACCACTACCACCGTTACTCCTTGTCGAGTGTCCAAAGAGCCGTGCAAGTCATCGTTGTCGTTGTCGTCGTCGTCGTCGGCTCTTTGTTTGTGAAACGAATAAGTACGAGACAGCGCAATCAAAGCTGTTCTTGCAATACCGAGGCCTTCGTCTTCTCATCTCAACATTCAGTAGGTAGTGTACAAGAACAGAGCCAATTTGAGTGGCTAACGGATCTCTAGGACGAGGTTCTGCATCAGCTGAAAGGCTATCCTTTCGACCATCTATAATTAAATTAGCCTCAACGATTCTAGTACCTACAGACAGCTCTATATTTTATTCAGTTCAAACTAGCTCAAACGAGTGAATTAAATGAGATGACGAAGGTGTGAATAACCCAACTAAAAGGGTTTCAAGATCTATTGTATATCTAAGTAAGTTCAGTTGTAGAACGTCTATGTACGTATGTATGTATGTATGTGTGTACCTTGACCCTGGTAGACGAAGTACTTGATAATATACTCAGAACGCGAGTTGAAGCTATCGTTTTCGGTGCTGTCTCGCATCTCCGACTCTTTGCTTTCTTTTAAGCTCAGCGAGCTGCGTGCTCGGGATATTCGAGAGGGCTTTTTGGTATAGCCTGAGGGTATAAACGCGCGTGGTTCAAGCTCTCTTATGGTTGAAGCCTAGCCCCGACTCAAGCGGCGACAAATCTCCTTTTTATGCCGCTTAATAAAACTCGCCTGACATATCTCTGACTGCTACCACTTAATTTCGAGAAGAGCCGACTTGCGTATACCCCGTTGCCTTTTCTACCCACTTCTAGGTACTCTACCGCGATTTTTCTTTCTCTTGGTTGTTTCCCACTCTCTCTTGCTCTCATATCTGTGTTCTCCACCCCCCCCCACTACTTTCGGATGCTTTTGCCCTTCTTCCAGTTATTATTTGCTGCTACGAATGCTTTTTCAAGCTTTGTCATACATGATTCACAATGTAATTCATGTCACAACGAGTTTTTTGATCTCATAATCTGCCAATTATCATGAGCATAGCATCTACATTATTTTTCATTAGCACAGTGAACAAATCTTCTGACATGCTAACTAAAATAAATCTCCAATTTTTGACTGAAAAAAAACGTAGTCCTGAACTATTATCTGTCTATATAGTTCACTTTTGTACGATTCAAATTCAAGACTGTCTAATGAGAATGCATCAATTTCGAAATGGTAAAGATATGGTTCAAATGTTGAGATATCTCAGGGAAACAAAAATGGATTTTGAATCTATTCTCACCACCTACAGAAAATATTCAACTTTGCGTTTTTGATCGCGCTAAAATCTTTCTCTCAACGATTTGGTCATATCGAAATCATTCTACGAGAAAAATTGATGGCCTCCAATTGTAACTCCAACCAAAAGTGAGGAAAGATCTCTTTTGTTTTTTAAAAAAACAGATCGTTCCCAATGGGCTGCGTGTTATGTTATATATACCTATATTAATAGTACATTTCGATACAAGGGAGGAAAATAGTATATTTCGCACCGAGTTCATGAGGTTGTAGTTTGCTTCTGAGCGATGGGTTTTCGGGCCAATCCGCCGGCGAGGGTTGAAATGATCGTTTGGAAGCAGAGAACCTCTCGTGCGAGGCGCGGAAGTTATCTTTGGAAATCTTGAAGGCACCCGAACATCGGAAAATTGCCAAAAATAGGTTTAACGCCCGCGTATCGAACTGTGTTTTTCGACAAACTGGGCGAGAACGTCGAAAATCAGAGCGGAAAAGACACTCTTCCGCACAGCGTGTCGGAAAATCTGATTTTTGATCAACTTGGCATAAAGCACTGCCTGGGAATTTTCGTTGACTTTCCACATTGTCGATCGAAAAACACTGGGGTGCGAAGAGCTCATGACAGTTTTGACCTTCACCAGGGCTCGGACTGAAAACAACCACTTGAAAAGCAATATCAAACTTCTCACCCTCGAATAGGGAAATACTGTAATCAGGTCTGTTCCTAAAATCTAGTAGAGTGTGAATCAATATCATACAAGTGAAGATAACTGAAAAAATGGAGTGAATTTAAGGAGGCTCGCGCAAATTTAAACAAAACGAAGAAATCGCTTAAATGTTACTTATATTAATAGATAAACTAATGAGGAATCATGATCCATCAAGAAAAGTAGGGGTTGGCGATGAAAATCTCGAGTAAACCTGTTTGGCAGAAAAAATCCTTACACACGTAATCTTATGGGATAAACACTTCAAAACCAGCTGGTGCGGCAACTAAACGACCAAAATGGACATTCATGGAATATTTTGACGCTATTTTGCACCATGAGTTTAATGGTGTGAAAAAATTAATACGTTGGCGATCTAAATTTTGAGTAAATTGAGTTCAAAGTGAGTTTTGAGCGTGGAGCAGCGCGCCGCATTGTACAGCTTGCACTGTGAGTATACCTATATGTAGCGTCAGGATCGTAACGGAAAATGGAAAGGCCTGACTACCTGCGCGTAGGGCCCCGCGCTCGGTACGGCACCACGCGCGCGAGCCTCCTTAATTATTTTGTGAGAGAGATGAGCAAAATATGGAATAGTCACTTCACATATGATGATTGGTATGATCGATCGGTAAGAAGGCAGCGACAGACGTGTTTAACATCGCTTCTACATTTTTGCAAGCGGTGCGTAACGATGATGGATCTCACTCAGAGCCGATTGAGACCTTCGCTGGAGTCCCTCAAGAAAGTGTCCTTGGCCCCCTCCTTTTCACTATTTTTATTAATGACCTCCCCCGTGTTCTACAACATACTAAACACTGTATTTATTCTGACGACACCCGGATCTACACACATTGTTGTATGTCAGACCTGGTCGATTGTATAAGGAAACCAAATGAGGATGCAAACCGGGTATATGAATGGGCAGAACAAAATCTGATAAAATTAAACCCAAATAAAACTAGAGCCATAATCATCGGCAGTTCCGAATATATCAATCAGATAGATTTCACGTCGTTGCCTGTGGTTGTGATTAATGAGATCACCATACCTTACTGTGATCATATATCTGATCTTGGAGTTCAACTTGAGCGAACGTTGAACTGGGACAGACACGTGAATTCAATATCTAGTCGTGTTCATGGAGCCCTCTATGAACTACGCTTCCACAAGCGTGCTCTGTCCAAAAAACTGAGATAGCAACTCGTCGAGTCATTAATTCTTCCATACTTTGACCACGCGTGTGTTGTGTACAACGATGTCTCGAAGAACCAGAGCCTCAAGCTTCACCGCCTCTTAAGGCGAGGGGATAGGGCTGCGCCATATTGGATTTTCTAGGGAGAATCACCCGAAATCCGTTCGGACGATAACTCAATTACTAATAAACAGAATTACCTGAAATTTGATATGGGCGTATAAAATGCCTGTCCGAAGAGCGCATCGTGGCCAAAAATCATATTCTATGCTGGGAAAGTATTTTCCCAAATTGTGATTTGGATGTCGTCTGCTACAATGAAGGCACTCAGACCCGAAATTGATTGTATGCGACGCGATCTCACAATTTATCGGGGTTTTGGCGACGATGCGCTCTTCCTTTGGATCTGAAGATTATGATGAATGCCTCCTTTGGATGTAACTCCTCGTAAAACTTGAGATATTTCCCGAACGGCTTCCAAACTATGCCGTTTGGCCTGCCGGACATATTTTTCTCACTAACATCTTCTGCTAGATCGTGAGCCTTCTATCGCGAGATGGCGCTTGGTTCGCTGCAAAAGCTCCCTTTTCCCAATATGCGCCAGTACTGAGTCTGCTGCAGCCTGCGCAGCATCACTGCTCCCGTCGGATTAGTGTGTGTGTGTGTTGTGTACCCGGACTGAGAGTCACCATCAGTGCTGTGCTCCAATGATTATATTGAAAATGGGCTTCCACATGCATCATACCCTTCACACTGACGTGTACTTGCCCCACGTCGACCTGGTAATCCCACAACCCTGCCCACAACGGGTTTCGCGGACGGGATGCTTCTTGGTGCGCTGTACACTCATTGCACGGGCCGTAGGCAGGACAGCAAACAGCTGCTCTACCTCTACCGCTGCCCTCAAGCAAATTTCTACCTGTATCTATTTTACCCATTTGGAACACAAAATCGATATATCGTCACAGTGTTATGACTTTTGCAGAGCTTTTGACGAATATGCAAAGACCGCCCGTGCAATCCATCCCACGCTTCATTTCTGTTTTGATGAAAAGGTGCTGTGAATTGCATGTCCAATGTCAATCGTTCAATGGCCCATGTTCATTCAACCTCGACCACCAATGCCAAGGATACAGTTGAAGCTTCTATGCGGTGGAAGAAGCCAAGCAGCACCTTTGTCCCTTTCCCTACTGGATCAGGTGGTTCTATGTCTAATTCACGAGTAATGCACTGAACCCCTTGATGTCATGTATGACAGCATTGCGAATCAAGCTAGAACCATGGAGGTCATATTGGGTTTCACATGACCCACCCTCTGTGCCGAAACAGGAAATTCGCTTGCACATGTACCTATGCTTAGGCAGACCAAATCCCAGGTATTTACTTTTACATTTGTTACTGTGCGTCCTAGTCTACCCATCCTCCCTAAAACTATTCAATGATACCTGAATGATTAATACTTTCAGAACCATGCTCTGGACCTGACAGATACAAGAGCACCTCTTTCTTATGTGTATGAACACTCATTTATTGATCAGACTGGAAATGTATTATACTACTCGTCCGCTCATAGCAACCATCAGCCAAAATGGAAGGAGAAGTCATTGTATCAATCACATGGCAAAATGGAGCTAGAGATTCTATGTGATGTCACATATCCCTTCTGTCTTCTCAATTTCAACAATCACGGATTCACTTTATCTCTGTGTTGTTCATCCAGTTGTGTACTCTGTCCATCAGTTATCTATTGTTCAAGTATTCAAAATTCTCCATCTTGTATTATGCCTTGCAGAGTTTTTCTGAGGCAGTATTATTACTACTGAACGATGTTACCAAGATATAAATTAATTTGGCAGACGGATAATATAATGTATTCAAGGAAGGTGATATTTATTCAACGTGATCAGTATAGAAACCTTTCTCAATAATTACCCAGGTAATCTATTATCCAAAAATACCCAGTTTATTTTAAAGCTACTCATTATCTCTTTGGCAGTATTTTACCATTTTTATACAAAGATCACTCAAATTCCCAAGTTACAATTTATAAATTGTACATACTTGGTCTCTGAACATTTCCAGTACTAATTTCATAGCCAAAATACCTTTTGATGAACTCTGTATCTAATGCTCTTGATGTACTCATGAAATGTTGATTCGGTAGAGAGTTGTTGGTCCAGAAAACTCGCTGTGATTCAATTGACCTGTCCAAAATTTATTGCGGATTACTCTTACATATACAATTCAAGAATCAGTGAACCACGCTAATTTCAACAATACATTTGTATGAGTTTGGTGTAAGCAATTGATACAAGTGGGCGTCAATTTGAATCCACAGTTCTGAATTTTGTTCCAAGGAATCGCGATTTTGTTACGTCAAAACTTAACCAATATTCAAATTGATATTATATTTCTCATTCATCGAAACCGCGTATAATAGAGGCTCATTGCCTGTCCGAGTATTGACTCTCTCTGGTATGACGCAGACAAAATTGGAACATTGCAATATATCACTGGCCAGTAGTTAGTATACACCCAAACATGGAAAAGTCCAAGACAGAAAACTCGAACGCCGCGACTTCGTTGATCCAAAACCATTTCAATTCAGCACATTTTGTGGCTTTTTTTCAAATTTACCGTGGATTTCTTGATAATTGTTATTAGCTTGGTAGACAGATATCCGGTCGGTAAAACTACATCCTTCGAATACTTATTGACATTGGGTCAACACTTGTTCCCTGAGAGTTGGTCATGTGTGTATACGTCCAAATATTCAAAAATGATCCATAAGTATTACTGAAGACCTCCAACATCCGTTATAAAATTTACTCTACATCGCTCATGGCCCCTGCTATGATTGTTTTCCCGTCGAGAGTCTTCTTCTGAAAACTAGTCATGTTTATGACAATAACAAAACAAATGTAATTGTTTAAACCATATACGACGTAGAATCTTCAATATCCTGATTGTCATTTTCTGATGGTTTCTGAATCGTATTGATGAGCCGACGTGCGTGCAGTTTCGCCCAGGTCTCTGGGCGTGCGCGAAATTGTAAGACATCGGAATCGATTTATTTTACAACCTGAGGGAATTTCCTTCAAAAAGACCACTTTTTGAGCTTGCATCCGTTGATTTAAACAAAGCTTACAGTGACTTGTGACAGTTACTACAAAAACAGTTCGGTGCGAGGCTCCATGTTCGCTTCCGTCAGTGCCTGAAAGCCTTCATGTTTTCGCTGAAATCGTTCTTCATAGAACTCGACATTGGGTATTTTTTAAGGTAATTTTCTCAGGTTTTGAAAAATTTTTGTTTCAGAATTCTAAAATCTCGCGCATGCGTAGATAAAGGAGGGTTTCCGTTATTTAAATTCAAAAATAGCTTAAAACCCAAAAACGCAGAGTGAAAATATTTTATTCGTGGAGAACACAACTTTTACATCATAAAATGAAATTCAAATCTTCCTAAAGAATAGCTTCTTGTGAAAAAAAATTAAAGATGATTTTCACGGAATTATCCATATATAATCAAGGTTCTATATCCTAAGTGGTTTTCGATAGGTTTTTAGCTCATTTTTCAGATGCGGTTCATGCGCCGAACCGCATCCCTCTATCTAACGTCATTTTGGAGCTATAACGATTTGAGTGTGAAAAAGTTACGAACATTTTGCTAAAAAAAGTTGCAACCATAACTTTGATTAGTGTACCAGGGTCCGGAGACAATTTTGCAATTTTTTGTCATGACTGAAGCAATTCGTTTTAAGATTAATTTTTTGACCGTATTTCGTTCCGCACGAGTGGCTGGTATGCGCGATAGCCTCGTCGAACGCGGGATAAGTTTCTCGGCTCACATACTTTTCTGAGTTCTTAGCAATGTTAAGCGCTTCCTTTCTGCGAGTACTTAGTAATCTCTTGCATATTTATCTACAGAGGTTGCAGGCAAGATCCGCGCAGCTCCGCGAGAAAATAAGCAGGATTAGGGAGCTGGAGGCACGGAATTCCGCCCTGGAGAACATCATCGTAAGACTCGTTTCCACATCATGAAAAATTGACTCTCGTAAGTAATGATGATAATATAATGTTTATTATCGCCCAGATTCTGCGTGACGCTGCGGTGGGCCAAAATGGTCGTGGTCACGGAGAGAGATACGAGCGCCGAAACAACGTCGCACCACGACGTAACTTTTACCAAAGGTGGCCAGGACACCCTTATCGAGGCAGACGTTACAATTACGATAACTTCTTTTAATACTTGACAATTTTGAACGTTGTAAAATTCAGAACAGCCCTACGTTGAACGAAGTGAAATGTGGATAGATTGATTAAATTCAGTTCTATGTTAATGGTAAAATGATTTTTAAATTCAATACCCAAATATTGATGCACGAGGGTGTCCGAGGGATATTTTGTGATTTTTAGGATATTTTGTGATTTGTAGGCGTGCATAGAGTACGCAGGATAAATCGCGAAGTAATACGTGCGTTAGGCGTATTTTTTAACCGACTACCTCTATTTTCTACATGAATGAATAGATAAATTTTTTCATCGAATAATTGATTAACTTAGGTAATTTTACTGTTGAACAACTGCCAGAAGCGAGTAAAATTTTGCCTGTCTTTTTGGATTGATTCAGAAAAAGAGAAATTATGGGAGAAAATTTCAGTTGTACTTTGTTGCGTTTGACTTAGCATTTTGTGTTTGAGATTTTGGCAATTGCATCCTCTACATGACACCATTGTGGTGGACACAGTAGGATAACAGTATGGCACCTGGCGACCCAGGGTCTGCCTTGATGTATCTGCTGTGGGGCCCAGAAGTAGACTCTTCATCCTCGAAGGATAACAACTGTCAAGGAATTACCACCTTCACAAGAAATTGTTTAGGTACAGTGGGTGAGAGGTTTGACATTCATACTTTGCTGAAGCTCAAATTGGGTATGTTTTTAATCCAATTCTTTATTTTGAAGGAAAGTAATTGATGCATCGTGTCACAACATTCAAGACTGAATCAGTAAATCGAAAACCACCCTTGGTTGGGGTTAGCAGGTTTCAAAACACATGAGGAATTTCCATGAAAATTTCATCAGGAATGTCAATATTGGAGCGTTGAAACAATTAACAACACTCAGATGCCATATACCAGAACCAAACTTTCTAGCCTTATCTTTGAATGGGATTGAAGTTTCCAATCTTGTTAGTATGCAGAGAGCAGAGTTGAGACTGATGGGCTCCCTATCGTGACACCATGTGTGGAGTCAGTATTAGATGATTACATTGCAGAAGAGATTCGCAGAACTAACAATGTGAGATGACGGTAGTATCCTGCTCTTGTGATGGGATGTTTGTTTGGCTGGACAAAATAGTAGGTACTTATACTTTGAAGAGGCCAATATGGATTCATCAGATAAACAATGTTTTTGGCGAAGCAGAACAAGGTAAATGTAGAGGATCCTCAAATATGAATCTTTCAAATACCATTTCAATACTTGGCAATGGGAATAATGTGTTAATCCCCCATTCTTGTAGTTGGAAAACAGTCAATTATGAGGTATTGGTTTCAACCGTGACCCTCCAAGGAACTCATTGGTAATGTAACAAGTAATAATGGAGACGTAATTATCCTAGTAGAAGAAATTACCTGTGTACGTGATTGAAGTCCATGTAGGTTATCTGACAAGTGTACGTGCAGGATGATTTATTAGTATAGACTTGCTGAAGCCGCAAAAGGTAAATTATTTCTTTGCAAAAATAATGAAAAGAAGTGACTCACAAACATTATATTAAATCAATCACAGGTCATCTTCAATTTCAAAAGAAAGAGCTATCCTAATGTCGCATGACATATTGTGGATGGTGCGGAGAACTCATGCCAATTCAAATGAAAATAGAGGTTACATCGGTTAGAAGAAAACACTTGTGCAAAAGCTGTCAAATAAAACTGTGAGCTCGTGTTACAATAGCCACTGTTGATGGAGTCATTGAGAAGCTGCAAGATCTTTCGTAATTCATTACATCTACACTGAATATGTCAAACACTGTTGCGTGGATTTTGACCAAATTGTAAAAGTTGATGTAATTTCGTGAGAATACCAAACTGCCTGTGATCATATGACGTAATGTAATGGGACCATGACCCAATTTTACTATGACAAGCCTTACCTAAAGTACCAAGCAGTATGAACAAGGATGCATGAATACTTGTATCGTAAAATGAACTTGGTATCAACTTAGTATGCTGATGAGGAGGATAAGTGGAATGAATGTGTGGATGCTATAACTGTGTAACAAAAAACTTCTAATTTTGTATGATAAGTGTATATATAGGAAAAAATTATCTATGTTCCACATTGAGTCTGAACTTGGAAACTTTGATTGAGGATACAATAAGCAATGACAAGTGTATCAAGAGATTTGCTAAGAATCGACAGAAAAAGGCATATCAATGTTGGCAAGGATTCTCCAAGTGGTTTTGAAGATAAGGATGTTCAATCTTCACAGGCATTGAGTGTAGTGAGATTTTCTGTTCTTAGTTAGGAATCAAATTGAGATGGATGACGATAACGTAATTACTGAAAAAGGTTTGATGATCATCAGCATACCTATGATTGGCTGTTCACATTTTCATGAAAATTTGAAATATCTCGTGCTTATTGAATAAAACGAGTTATAAATCGTCGTGCATTGTAAATTTGTCAGTCTGCTATCCCACATCAGAGACAATATGGTAATTGCGAAAAGATTTTCAAGGCTTTATCTTTACTACAATCTAATACAAGTGTAGATGTAAATAGTCATCACTTGACTCAAAAATGGAAAGAACATGTTAGTATAATCCTGTTTCGATCTTGTATCAGAAATAAGCTTCTGTAGCTGATATAGAAACGAGCGTATCTGCTTATATTCATTCACTCTTGGTAAAATGCCGTTTTTTATTTCTCAGAATATAAATGCCGTTTTTTATTTCTCAGAAGATCTGATACAAATTTGTGATAGAAAAAAAGCTTTAATCTGTCAAAAAGGTACAATTATTCCCTTGGTGTTGCTTGCATGAGGAAAAATTTGTGGAAAAATGGAGGATTGGTTCAAATCACGCATTCACGAGCAAGATTGAAGAACCTAATATCGGGCAATTTTCAAATGAGAGAAAATTTTCATTTTGTTTAAAACGTATGTAGGTTGAGCGGGAAAACTAAGGATTCGCATGGGAAATAAAAAGACGACTTTTTGACGAAGAATAATTTGAGACACATAACATACAATGTTTCCGCTAACTTATCAAATCGCACATTTGTTGATGAGGAATTGTTAGTATTCTCGGATAAGATGCAGCTGGTGGGAAGGAATTCCATCAAGATTGTGTTCGAAACCCACAATTATTCCCGCTTGAATTTGATTGGCTGGGGAATAGACATGTGTTTCGCTCAGCCTGGGCGCAAAACCTGATCGGCCAGGGCTGTCTAACCTAACCTGTGGCAATCGAGGAGCGCTGCGACCAGCTGCAACTAGTCAAGCAAAGAACGCGCTATTTGTTGATATTTGGTTTTCGTTGGATTTGCTACTGGGGTCATTACCCTGTCGTTAGAATTTCGCAGGTAGTTACGGGATTCACGGTCGTAACTATTGCAGTGAGATGAGGACAATAATAGCAAGAGCATGACCGCTGCGAGCGTTATATCTTGAACGCCAGCTCGTCGACGACGATAGCAGATTTTGTGAGAGCGTGCACCCACGTCTATTCCCAGATTTGATAATTGAGACGGGCCGTCACTTCTGCGAAGGCATTGACAGCTATTTCATCTTTCTGAATCCTTATTCAAAGGCATCAAATCGATTGGCACGAAGGAGACCTGGCACGACGCATGCTGCACTCCTTGGAGGTTAAGGATAGCAGAAGGAATCAGAGGGGTTTGTAACTATCATGTCACTCAGCCGATGAGTATGATTTGCTATCTTGACTAATTGAGAGCTACATTTGTTTATGGTTAATGCAAACTACGTGGTGTTGAATAGTGTAATCAATTTCAGGCCATCGATCTACTCAGCTGATGCTTCCACAGTTGCCAGTTGTGATCAATCAGCTGATCCAGGCATTGTTACAAGGAAAATTCATGACAGTGTGAATGAGTTTTGAGATAAATGCAAAGGAATTGTTTCATAGTTTAATGTTCTGCGAGTGCATGATAGGGACTGGACTGAAAGCCGTTGGATTTTGGGTGGCTCAGCAGCCTGGAGAAATTCACACATTTCAACAGCTTTGTATCAATTGGCAGAATCTGCAATACTTAACACAACAGACTGTGTGAGCTCATTGAGGATGGGCCAGTGATTTGGGTGCACGATGTTGCAATTGGTGAATCGTTTGCTGTGAACTGGAGCACCAACTGGAGTCATGACATGCCACGTTAGACTGGAGGTTGCCCACAACACGCAAATGAGTGTGGGAACAAGTCACAGAGTCATGGATTAAGTCATCATGCTTCAGCCATGGTCATTCAAATTTGGAGTGCTCTTTCCCAAGTAATGAGCCATTTCAGGCCATTATGTTTGCCTCAAAAGCAGTCCTACAGCTAGGTATAGGCTGAATGGTAAAGACAACTGACTCGACCCATTACAGCGAGTATTCAGAATCATCCTTGTGACATAATCAAAATTGTTCCTCAGACTGACAAGTGAAGAGGTAGGAAGTATGGACCAATAATATTTTAGATGGTGAGTTGCTACATAATGCTTGACTGATGGTTCATAATGACAGCACAGATTTTGAATAGGTAAAGTGGAAGGACACTTGAAGCTGTTGTGTAGGGCTCCTGCCTATCAGAGTACTTCACAGAACTTGATTATGTATATGAATGGAATCAGAGCTACCCAACCAAGGTCGCATATTTATCAAGGGAATTTAACCTGTGGCTGTCTCATCTTGTGAAAGGAAAATACATCTTTGAACTGGGTGGTAAGAATTGAAATAATATGCGATAGCACTTAGAGTTAATAGGTAACTTTGATTCAATTTTTCTCCCATAGAACAGACTGATTTGCTTGAGATAATTTCATCCTTGAGATAGAGTATATCAGTTGTCGCCTATGTAATTGCTGAGCGGAGCCACTGGACCATGGTGCTTATTGTAAGCATAACTCCACTTGTTATGCGCCCCCATTAGAAGATTAGGCACTTTGTCAGTTCCGGGTGATATTGTCATGAACGTGATAGGGCAGAAGTCGCAACAGTGAGGTAAGTAGGTAGAATAGTTCACATAAGATACTGCATGTAAAGTACGTATTGAACAATAATTCTTCACCATCACGAATGGACTGGAACTGTTTTTCTACAATCATTCATTGATTGCAAAGCATACAAAAGTTTGTATTTGAAACAAAGAGCTATCAGATAAGATGGACCACGAAAATGCTAGAGAATATTGAAAATTTCTGTCAATATTGGCGTCTGTTTGTAATTTTAGCGAGAAAAATTTGCTATAGCACGTCATTCATTCGTGTTCTTCGGAAATATCTTTGTTTTGGTGTTGATATTTTATATTTTCTGTTACAAGTATTATCGCCAAAGTCGATAAAACTGGTCATGATTTGCATTGGTATAATTTCGTATGTCATTCTATCAAGGCTTGATTGGAGGCTCCTTGATTAAAGAAGTTATTAGTGGATTTCCACGTATCACTGGGCGGATCTTAGGACGAAAGTTGTATGCTACAGGATTTCCATGAAAGTGAATCGTTGCTGGAACCATGCTGAGAACAAGCAATCTGGTACTCCTCTTCTACTGTGGAGACACGTCGATAGTACAGAAAGAAATGATATTCTGAAAGAGACCCCGTCCCCTCGGGAATTGCTTCCCTTCTATAAATTTTTCTGCACTGGGCATTTTTGTTCATCAGCTAGATAATCCACATCACTCGCTATCTTACACAACGGCCACGCGTGACTCACACAAGACAGCTGGTGATCTGGACTAGCATGCTGATGGGCAACAATTGTAAGCGTGAGAAAATTACTAGAATGGAGTAGATGTAACTACGTGGATGCGTATATTTTCATTTTGAAGACTGTTACGGCTGTGTAATTTCCAGGTCGGCACGGACTGTAAAAGAGGGGTGCTAGAGTGCTTGGTTCTTGCATGTTCATCGATTATATAAAAATTTCGGCTTGGGGTGTTTTTCAACGTGGATTCGTATTGAAGGTGTTTCTTGGGTATAATTTGCTCTTGTTAGAATCCCTGTAGCTGACAATTTCGGCGCCAAGATCTCCACCACGTATGTAGTTTCCATAATTTTGCCATCATAATTCAGGGAAAGTGCCAGACAGAGTTGCAATGAGCTTTAATTTGTTGAGACATGGAAAGTTGACGTACCGAAACGAATTTCTGGCTAATATAGGTATTAATTCCGCAGATGGCAGGCAGTCCAGTCCTCAGAGAAGAGAATCAATGTTCCACTGGGGCACTGCTGTGATCCTGAGCATGGGCAGCTAATCGACCAAAGCAGGGACCTCCTCGAGAGCGATTGACGACGCCAAAATCGCATCGCCACTACAAGAATACTGTACGGACGCTGCACACAACACGCACGGACGCCGAAGCCGACCGATGGAATGCCGTGAGTGAATGAAAAAGATGTAAGGCTGTTTTGACCTGGAGACACAGAACAGCCTAGGGAGTCGCTATGCGCGGGTTCACGCGAGTGTAAACGGGTAACTGGCAAGCCTACTGGCAGGAATTACTATTTCCAAAGACTTATTTCCTTCTTTGTCATCCCGCCTTTCGCCCGGTATATATGTATCCAGTGTCTGCCTTATTGTAGGACGGGATCGACGTGTTGGTATATTGTATTAGTGAGCGTGAGCAACTGATGCTCACGTTGTCGGTGAGGCTAAAAGTTATGTAGTTCGTTGAGGAAGGTTTCTCAAATTTCTAATGATATAATTGAAACTCGTTTCGTCGTCATACTAGAATATACGTTGAGTCACACAATATTTATGCATAGTTGATGTCGGAGGTTTGCCGACCTTGGGTGATAGGTAACTCAGGAAAAATCGATTTGGAAAAAAAAC
This sequence comes from Eretmocerus hayati, assembly GCA_029851415.1. NCBI lineage: Eukaryota > Metazoa > Arthropoda > Insecta > Hymenoptera > Aphelinidae > Eretmocerus > Eretmocerus hayati. The sequence goes on along the minus strand of CM056742.1, from coordinate 149,505,044 downwards.
ACATGAGAAAATTTCCTTACATTTTTGAAAATCATGGAAAAAGTTCTGCAAACTTTGCCCGCACAACGCACCTAATTATAAATGTTTGAGGATTTTCACAAATAATTCATATTTGCGACTACATGCATGATGTCGGGCTCATCTTCACGGATAGAAATGGTAAAGTAGAACGCATAACAAATTGTGTAAAGCAATGTTTGGTAGGTTTCTAGAATGTTTTTTGCGTCATTGGTCACGGAAAACACATCCGGTCTGCGCTATTGGAATATGACCCTTGTTGATAGGGAAAGTGTTATGCAAATGGTAAAATTGGGCTAGAAAAACCGACGAGTGATGCATGCACGACAGGCAGTGACAGGATGGCAATGTACGTTTTCCGAAGATCTATAATAATTTGAAAAGTATAAGCATCATTCACATGATTTCAAAGCAGAGAAATGTAAAAAATCCTTACAACAAAATGATATGACGAGAAGGATAAAATAGATCCTTAGAGATGATCACAAAATTAGAAGGATGCAACAGATCCTTATAAAGGTGATATGTATCAATGATTAAGTTGCAGCATTGCAATCAATCATAATTATAAAGAGACGTCAAGATGGGCAGTGTATCCAACTTTGTCGTAAGGAGCACCCATGCACAAATCTGAAGTTCGTGTATTGTCACATTGGTCTTTGCAGTGTGTGACTAATTAATAATCCTGCGTAAATCATTCATTCGACTAATAATGAGCCTTTCTTTGCTCTACAATATTAAAGAAAGCATATTCTATCAATATCTTGAGAAATTACGGACTTTTATCAGCCCAAATATTCAAAAACTGTACTGCATATCATAAATTATGTATAAACTTGATGTTGAAAGCATTTTCAGTGTTCTATCGTCATTCAAATGTATAAAAACAAAAGGATCTTGAAAACTTATATCTTTCTGCACAGCTAAATTACTTTTATGATCATTTGACTGAAGAAACCAACAACATTGTGATGGACTTGGTGACTATGCGTATTTATTGTGTGCACATGTGATTGAAAGTAAGTACTTTTTGATGAGGATGACAGGTGCATCCTACTTCCTTTGAGAAGTATAAGCACCATTCACATAATTCCAAAACAGAAAAATGTCACAAATTCATAAGACAGAATGATCTGACGAGAAGAATAAAATAAATCCTTAGAGATGATCACGCAGATAGAAGGATGCAACAGATCCTTATAACGGGTGATATGTATCAATGAATGTGTTGCACCTTTGCAATCAATCAGAATTATGAAGAGGTGTCAACATGAAAAGTGTATTCAGCTCAGTAGGAGAGAGCAACCATGCACGAATCTGAAATTTGATTATTGACACATTGGCCTTGCCAGTGTGTGACTAATTAATTCTGTGTCAGTGATTCATTAGGCTAATGATGAGTATTACATCGTTCTAAAATATTCAAGAAAGCATATTCTATCTGTATCTTGAGGAGTTGAAGGCTTTTATCAGCCGAAAGATTCACAAACTGTACTGTATATGATAAATGAGATATGAACTTGATGTTGGAAGCATTTTCAGTGTTCCATCGTCATTCAAATGTATCCAAAGATAGGGATTTTATATCGTTCTGGACGGCTAAATCACTTTTCTGATCATTTGACCGAGGGAACCAACAACATTGTTATGGACTTTGTGACTATGCGTAGTTTTTGTGTGTACATGTTATTGAAAGTAGCTACATTTTAATGAGGATGACAGGTGAATCGTATTTTCTTGGTTCAGAAGTTGTTACTGCTTATTACACTGCATCAACCTTGATGGCCAGGTGCGTGAATGCCAAATAGGTAAGAAATGAAGAGCTCATCCCACAGAGCGTTTGCAATCGCATAAGTGCCTTCACCACAAAGGGGAGCGCATATAGAAGGTTGTTGTGCAACTCTTGGGATTGCAAAATTCATGACTCCTCTGTAAAGTTAAATATTGCATTGGCACCTCATCTAATCGAAAGTGAGGTGGGTTCCATGGAGTGTCAATAGAACAGGCACCTATCAACAAGGTGTGGGGAACTGGGTGACCTAACCTCCCTCAATAAACAAAACTGTGCATCATATTCAATTTTCGTCGGTTCGAACACGAAATAAGCTGAAACAGACTAAACCAAGATGAAGGTTTTACTGTGTGGACTCGGAGTTGTTCGGTCCAGCAACATTTGTGTAGCTTAGCGCGGCCACGAAGCAGACGCGTAACATGAGCTATAGACGCAGTCGTATGCATCAGTCGTAGGCCCCATCTGCTCACATCTGCTTTGATCTGCTGATCTGCTTGCGCACTGGCAGGGCAGGCACTGGCGCGTTCCGGCGTTGGCACTCTGCTTACACTCATAACACATACATACATCTACACAATTAATTGGTATTGCACTATCGTGGTGGCGCCACTTGCTGAACTCGAATTCTGAATTTTTTCATAATTGAGACGCTGGTGGCGCCGCCACAATTCCCTAGGGCTGATTCAACATGGCGCAGCCCTATCCCCTCGCCTTATACCCATGTGTGTGATTTGTTTACGGCAATATACCGTGGATAACTCCAGTCACGCCGTATTGCCTTGCGTTAGGTTGGCTCACAGTAGAGGATCGGCGAAAATACTTACTAGCATCGCTAGTTTTAAGTGTGATATCGTCTAAACAGCTCTCTCATTTGGCAAATCTCTTTCGATTACGCATTGACGCCCCAAGTCAACGCTTTTCTACCAGGAATACTCCTCCACCCCTGCTCAACGCAACGCCCCGTACTGACACCCTAAAAGATTCGTTCCACAATGCACTGACTAACACAATTGCACCTGAATTTGATTTTCAACTCAAATATCTAAATGCTTTTAAGAGTAGAATCCGAGAGAAACTCACATCTGATGAGATCGATCACTGGCGTGACAAAGCTACAAGAGATGGACTTTCAATTAATCCCTCTTTCCCCTATCTTCCCATACCTTAACAGAGTCATCATTCGGTGAGACGGCTTAGTTTTGTTCAGTTAAGTTTAGTTTGTATGATCTTGCATTTCACCGCGATCTGTATATACCTGAGCAGATTCTACAGTCATTGGAGTTAACAAATTTTGATCATAATTAGATCAATTTTGAGCTGATTATTGGTAGTCGTCTGTACTATGTAAAATTATGCTGCTTATGATAGTAATACTAGTTGTACTTGCTTATCGTGTACATAAATCAATCAGAAATCTCATTATATTTCCTTTCCAAAATATTATACCATGATACTCACTCTAGCATAAGAACTAATCGATAATTGTGATTGGAACTGTATTTTACTTTGCGAGGCTACATAGGGTTTTACCCCACAGCCTCAATAAAACATATATCATATATCATATCATATAATATCCTGGACATCCTTGCGTGAAAAAAGCAGTAAACGAGTACCTTACTACTTATCAATTCAATCGTGACTTAATTTGAAGAGAATAAACAATTTATGAAAAGAGATATCCAGTAATTGCGAGACTGCTGAAATATGAATCAAACTTGAAATTGACGCAGTCATTTCAAATTCAAATATTCTTTCATTGTTTGTAACATAGTTTCTAAAACTTTCACATAATTCCAGCCAATGATGATTATACCATCATTTGAACATGAGGAATATATCATGACTCTACACTTGTATTGACATTAGTTCAACCCAAGATTATCTGGCTCACTTCAGTTTAGTTACTCAGATTAGATCTTTCGCCATGTTTTAATTTCACTAAATACCTACATTCACTCAATGATGACATTCTGTATACGATTATGTTCTCACCTACCACTATTCTTCGTAATCATCCAGATGATCCTGACAGGTAAGTGAAGCTAGAGTGATAGATTCACCCACGAAATAAAGGCGATATTTACTCATAGATTATAAAAAATTGTCCATGTGACTGGGTTGTTGGTTTGATATTTTATGACGAGCAGAATTCAAGAGTCTGATGGTTAATTAGATGATTGAGAGAATCACATTCGAATTACAGAGCCACCGTGTAAGAGATACAAATCAGATGAGGCATGTCCTGATTTCACCGACGAAAGTTTGGAAAATCTTGCTGATGATGATGATGATTTTTCGCTTATGAGCTCCGACGGTTCGGAAGCTACAAGTGCATTCGATGGTGAGAAATTAATCAAGTCGTATGTTTTTTTTTTGTCAAATTCAATGTGAATTCAAGCGAAACGTGGAAATTGTCAAGATGTAGGCAAATGTTCAATGGTGTGATTTACATCGAAATGTTGAATTCTTTTGGTATGCAAGAGATTAGTGTGATAAGCCTGTCCTGTCAGCTGGATAATCATTATTCAATGAATCTACCACATGTGGTTACTGATAGATCGGAAAGTTCCACATGGGTCTAAAAGTAAATTCTTCTTATAAGATCAAATGATCAAATCGGGAGCTGGGTCGAAATCACTTATCAGTGAGTATGAGAGATAATCGTAAATGTATATACGGTAAGTGTGCCTAATATGCCCCCACTCAAGTTCTCGAATGTACGAACCCGCAGACGGTGCCGCGCTCTTTTCATGTTTGCTACGTTTAAATAGATGAAATTAACGTTTTGGACCGGTCCTAAACGACCCGCGCTTTTCTTAGAACAGTAAAAGTGGTTTTCAGTACTTTCGACTTCTTTTTTGTAAGTCACTCAAAGCTATGCCAAAAAAAATTGATGCGATCAATTCCAACTTACTACGCTCAGCTCATTCCCTTTGTATTTGTCCTAACTTTATGAAATGCTTCTTCCAGAATGTTAAATTCGATTTCTAGCCGATTTTACGCCAATATTACCAAAGAAGTGCAGTGTCCCTAATTTGTCCCCACAACTCCTTTTCACGTATAGAGGGCGTTGCGCAATGCTCCGAGCACTTTTGTCATTTTTTCGTTGTCTAGGTTACAGCAGTTCTCAGTTATTTAGCCTATATCCAGAAGCGTGGAGCCTTCAAAACGCACCAGATCTCACAAGATATGCCGAAATCGATTTTCATGTAAATTTTGAGCTCAGATACACTCTTGATCATAGAGATTATCTAAAAATATGACGATTCATCCATTTCATACATCACTGTTATGTTCCGGAACGGATATCGGAATTTCCAGAGCTTTAGAACCGCGAAATGACTATGGGGGCATATTAGAAACACATTGTTAAAACTTTGCAAACAATCTTTTTTTGCAAAAATCGAGATAGCTCGGCTCCATTCTCTTGAAATCAAACGTACTTTCATTCATTTCGAAGGCCTTGAAGCGATTTTCGAAATGAGCTGGAATACGTTGAATAATATTCAGATGAGCCAAGAATATGAGCAAAACAAAAGTAGCGGTGGCATATTAGGCACACTTACCTCACCTCATCAAGGATTTTGGAAATTTATTTCTCAAAGTTTTTAACTGAATCAATACCTGTGAGAAAAACTATTTTTGAGTGAACGAACCGTGTTTTCTTGAGGAAACTGGTGGATTGGTGGTTCGAATGTCACTCATAGTGGAGAAGGGAATCCGATTAATTCAGCTCATCATATTCTCAAAAATACCTCATCAACTTAGATTGAAGATATGATAAATTCTAGCTATATCTTTTCTATTTCCATAGGAGTCCGTTACTGCGTTGTAGATGGCAGAGGTTTGGTGCAAGAATCTGTGTGCAGAGATTTTTGTCTCGAACTATCGAATACATTATTTGGACGATGTATCGATCACGTGTGTGTTTGCGACGGTGAGCAAAGTGATCTAGATAGATTTGACAATGTGATATGTACGGAGAACCAAATGTCGAGAGCAAGTCACCGAAGATATACAATGAAATGAGTCATGTGGCTGCTAAACTAAGATAAACTGTGTCATGAAAGGTTCTCATTTCACAGGTTGTTGTGACTTGGTGTGAAATTTAGTCATTTCATACAGTCGTTTTCAATCATTTGAGTAGATATACATATGTGATACTTTTTGATGAAGTTCTTGGCTGGAATTAACAACTCTATCTCATGGCTTGAACCGTTATCCAGTCAATCGGTAATGTAATTGTATACTATAGTATGGAATAAGACAAGTGAATATGAACAGTAAAGATTCGATCAAGGTGGTTTGATAGTCACTCGAGAATCGAGATGAAGATCAAAAATAGCAATAAAATCATAAAACCATAATCTCTACTTTGATTGCGTCAATTTTTTCCTATTAATTCGAATTATGAATTGAAAGAAGGCCAACAATCATTTGTACAAAAAATGAATTTAAAAAAGGCAATTTTCACTTTATTCAAAAATAGGTATTCACTCATTTAGATGGAGTCGTTTTCTGAAGATCAAATAGCTCCAATTCTAAGAACATTGAATTGACTCGAAATTCTCATGGCATTGATTCATTGATTCAAGGTAAATGTACCCAAGTTGCCCCCACTAAGCCATATTCCCTACAATTCTGGCTTATCTCAATATTTTCCAACGTACTCTACTCATTTTGAAGCTTGTCTCAAGACATTCAAAATGAATGAAAGTACAGTAGAACCTCAGTTAACGGACACCTCGGAATAGCGGACTCCTCTAAATACCGGACATTTTGAGATAATTTGTTTGACTCCCACTTGATTTCTATAGGGCTAAACCCTCGGAATAGCGGACAGGCCAATAGCGGACACCTCGTATACCGGACACATTTTTCGCCCTCGATTTGATCGATCCCATGTTAATTCACCTCGATATACCGGACACTTGAATTTTGAGTCTGACTCGAAAAGTATTCGTAATTGGAAATGCTGAAAAATGCTTGCTCACAATGCGGAAAATTTTTGCTCAAAATATTTCAAGTATATCTTCGTCAAAAATCTTCGAAGCCCAGGTAGAGCATCAAAACGCAATTTCGAAGAAGACAATGGAGCAAACGTCTAGGATTTGCTTTTTATCAGAATCGACCGATATGATCAATAATTCAGCTATTATATAGCTATTTTAGCTGATAATAATTAGCTATTGTATTATTAGATCAATATATGTCTTGTATCGATATTGCACACTCAATTTTCAATTTCCTTCTTCAATTGAACAATCTAAACTTGAACAATGAATAATTGACCAGCACAATCATATCAAATGATAATTCAGACTTAATGGATAATTTTGATTCAGATCGATACCTTTACATGCAATGGACATTGCGGAAATTCCCATGCAAGACCCAAAATTTGGCGACCCTCGGAATAGCGGACACTTTCATGGTGCACCGAGTGTCCGGTATTCCCGCGTGGAAAAAATTCCCTGGGAAAATCATGGGAAAAATTCCCTGGGAAAACCATGGCAAAACCATGGCAAAATCATGGCTCCTGTCTGAATCCCAGGCTTTTCCCATGGTCAGATCATCTTCGCAGCCATGGCAAAACCCTGGCAAAACCCTGGCAAAATCCTGGCAGAATCCTGGCAAAATCCTGGCAAAATCATGGGATTTCATTCGAATTAATTCTCCCCATGGTTTTCCCAGGATTTTGCCAGGATTTTGCCAGGGTTTTGCCGGGATTTTGCCAGGATTTTGCCAGGATTTTCCCATGGATTTGAAGATGTTCCTCTGTAGGGAAAAATATAGAATTTCACGTAGAGCAATGATCTCTTCATGTTTCGCCTGCTAGTTTTGACACGGTTTCACCAGGGAATTACTGAATCTGCTATCAGATATTCTGCTCGCTCAGTCACATCCTTCGTGACCTTATTTATGGGACACTCACCTTGTCAGCGATTGCTCTACTGCTTGCCTCTTTCGCCTCATCACTCAGCAACGATGATTATCATCTCATTGTATTGTCATTGGATAATTAATCGAGAAGCCGATAGCATTTCATTTTATTTACAAGTGAAATATATATCCTATAAGCTAATTAAGCTTACAATGCTTAAAATATGATGTGTTACAAACCGTTGAAAACCATTAACTCACGTATACATTTATTTCGATTATGTGTAGAGCATAACCATATGTCCTGATACATGAGCTATCTCTGTTATAATATTCAATGAGAAAGATATTCGGATGAGATTATCATTTCTGTATTCTTACATATTATTTCTCATTTTCCCTACGCTATTCTCCATTCAAGCTGACTGAATGAGAAAAATCCAACGTTATCGCGGAAGCGAGATGTGTCCTCTAGTTGCAAGGCTCATTCGTTCTCAATTAAATTGATAGGCTCCGAAATATACATTTTGCTTTCATCTAAAATCTCCATGAAATAACAGACACATTGAAGACTTCGCACATCGATTACGTCTAACTGATTCGTCATTGACACTTCATGAATGTAGGACTTAGAAATACCATACCTATTACGCAGAACATTATCGACAATTTCGAGTTTTCTTAAAAGTGCAAAAAATTCTCCTTGGCATGAACATTTTTTAACGCAAGTGCAATCAGATGTTTTAATGAAAAATCGAATGCCTCCATACCTCGTTTCCCCGTTTTTTATGTATTTTACGAATCTCGAACAAGTCTTTTTGCTTTCTCTAAAGAGAAAGCTTTGTTTTCGACACAGAAAATTTTTGATCAATTTTTCCATTCAACCCAATATTTTCTTCAACATAATTCATCTTATCAAAAAAGTGCTTTAACCATCTTATTCCTCTCGCCAAAATCTAACGATTGTAAGTAACACTTTTCCCCTTAGAATCCTCAAAAACCCCCCAGTGACTCATCTCTCCGGCCCTTTGTCTGTGTCTGTGTGTGTGTGTGTATGTGTGTTGTTTTTTTTGCGCCACGCTTTCTCTTCTACACTCCACTCTATCGATTTTTGCTTTTCTACAAGTTGTAGAGAATGTCTCAGAGATGAGACCAGTGATTTGCCTGGTCTCCTCTCCAAATCGAATTTAATTTGAACGTTTTTTGAGGTAAAATCGCTGAAATTGTGTACTTTCATACTAAAATATCTCTTTCTAACTTTACCTTACCCCAATTTTGATTACCTAGGCTACGGTTTTTTTGGCTCAATCTATCTTTTGGTTAATACCGAAATTCCATTCAAACTCCATCAACGTGAATTTTTATAAAAAAACCAAAATTTCCAACAAAAACAGCAATTTGAGCATGTTTAGACCTATTCTATCAAAATTCTGTTTTAACCAAATTACTCGTTTTGTTAAAAAAAACCTCACTTTAGGTAGCCCAAATCCCCATAACTATTTTCCTCAAAAAAATAACCCAAAATATACAAAAATATTTTTTTCAATATTCATACTTTCCTCATATCTCTCCTCTAAACTACTTTATTCAAATTTTACTCAACTAAGTTGATACTTTTTCATCGTTCTAAATCGATTGGTTGATACCGAATTTTCTCAAAATCCGTTTTAATACATTCAAAATCCCATTTATTCCCGAAAAATCCAAATTTTTTCAAATTACTCCCATTCAACCCAATATTTTCTTCAACATAATTCATCTTATCAAAAAAGTGCTTTAACCATCGTATTCCTCTCGCCAAAATCTAACGATTGTAAGTAACACTTTTCCCCTTATAACCCTCAAAAACCCCCCAGTGACTCATCTCTCCGGCCCTTTGTCTGTGTCTGTGTGTGTGTGTGTATGTGTGTTTTTTTTGCGCCACGCTTTCTCTTCTACACTCCACTTTATCGATTTTTGCTTTTCTACAAGTTGTAGAGAATCACTCAGAGATGAGACCAGTGATTTGTCTGGTCTCCTCTCCAAATCGAATCTGATTTAAACGTTTTTTGAGGTAAAATCTCTGAAATTGTGTACTTTCATACAAAAATATCTCTTTCTAACTTCACCTTACCCCAATTTTGATTACCTAGGCTATGGTTTTTTTGGCTCAATCTATCTTTTGGTTAATACCGAAATTCCATTCAAACTCCATCAACGTAAATTTTTATAAAAAAACCAAAATTTCCAACAAAAACAGCAATTTGAGCATGTTTAGACCTATTCTATCGAAATTCTGTTTTAACCAAATTACACGTTTTGCTAAAAAAACCTCACTTTAGGTAGCCCAAATCCCGATAACTATTTTCCTCAAAAAAATATCTCAAAATATACAAAAATATTTTTTTCAATATTCATACTTTCCTCATATCTCTCCTCTAAATTACTTTATTCAAATTTTACTCAACTAAGTCGATACTTTTTCATCGTTCTAAATCGATTGGTTGATACCGAATTTTCTCAAAATCCGTTTTAATACATTCAAAATCCGTTTTACTCCCGAAAAATCCAAATTTTTTCAGAATACTCCATTTTTATAATCCTTACACCAACTATATTAAAATTTGCCCTCAACCATACTACATATATTCCATGGAAAACCCTAGTTTAGGTCATCTGAATTCCCCTAAAAGGCAATCTTCTTATAATAACTCAAAATATCAGAAGGAAATCGCATCTAAAATTGATTTTCCGCTATTACCCACCCCCTAAACTAATATATACAAATTTTACTCAACTAAGTTTATACTTTTTCATCGTTCTAAATCGATTAGTTGATACCGAATTTTTCAAAATCCTTTTAAATACATTCAAAATCCAATTTATTCCCGAAAAATCCAAATTTTTTTTTAAAAACTCCATTTTTATGATCTTCTCACCAACTGTATCAAAATTTTCCCTCAACCAGACTACATATCTTCCATTAAAAACCCCAGTTTAGGTCATCTTAATTCCCCTAAAAGTGAATCTCGTAATAATAACCAAAATATTAGAGGAAAATTGCAGCTAAAATTCATTTTATCCTCATATCTCCCTCTACAACTAATCTATCCACCTTTTAATGGACTAGAGAGATACTTTTCCCTCATTCTACATCGATTGGTTGGATCCAATCATTGGATTGTGAGTGTGATATGAAATGCAATTAAATTAGATTAAAAAATAAAATTATTCCGTAGGAATCCCAATCATCATTTTGGAATTTGATCAGTTTTGCAAATTTCTCATTAGGTTCAGTGAACCTCTTAAACTATTTCGCTAAGAGAAAGCATTCTGCTAATCTCATTTAGCAGCGTATTTTGTCTGGTGTATAGCTCAGAAGTGTACAGGCAGTTGTTTTTCAACAGTCTAGCAAAATGCAACACATTTTTTCCACGAATCAAGGGAGCAAGAAATTCGCGATCTTCGCGTTCAAGAAGAATCTTTTTGAAGGTACCTACAAGATACAACGATTCGTCTATTCTTGTACTTTTCCATTGTCTCGTTGGAGATGTGACTTTTTTGCAGAAAGAAAAAGCTCTACTCCCCTCAGTCAAAGTATCTTTCAGATTTGCAATTTGCATCAACATAAACAAAGATGAAACAATCTGGAGTTGGGCTGCTTTACTGCTGTTAGCTAGATCACCCAGTTTTCCGTTAATATCTTCTAATGGGAAGCACGAGTGGGTCCACGAAGGACCTAACTCTAGGACATCATCTGCAAGATGCAAGGTAGAATGAAGATTTGAAGTGGCGTGTCTTACGCCATACAATTCTTGGAATTGTTTGACAAATGCGTTCAGGACTTTTCTCGCATCTTCTACATCTCTGAGAGATACTGAAGATTGATTCAGCAGGTATAAACCTAAAACAAGGAGTTTGAAATTTTCATAATAAATAGGTTGCATGATGTCTTTCAATATGACTGGACCAAAGTGAAAACACCAATTTTTTGATTCTGACATCTTCCAGTAGCTCGAATGCTTTTCAATTGACCGTGGGCGTCTTTGAATACTACATGGTGGTTTCATATTATCAAGACGAGCATCAATGAGTAGAATTTTATCCCTTAACGAGAATATTTCTCCCGAGTAACTGGCATCGAATAATAATTTATTAAGGTGAGTTGTGACTCCACCGAAATGAGAATGCATTGTGTCAATTCCAGTACTGCGAATGGGCTGATGAACGAATAAGTGTAAAATCGATAGTCGCTTGACACCAAATACAACTTCATTACTTTCCATGGCTTGCAAGGCATGAGCTCTAGTCTCTTCGTCAGTTCTCAGTTTAGGATTTTTCTCGTATGGGTATACCCAAGAGCCCTCAATTTTTAATCCTCTCAATAAGCATTTAATGCAGCCACATCTCCCGTTATACTGGTGCTGGCACAAAAAAAGTGACCGAGCAGGTGAATCTCCGGTCCCATTGGACACTATTGCTCTGACCAATGAATTATCCTCGAGTCCTACATCTAAACCATTGTACAATTCTTCACACTCATCTAAGATGGGAAGAAGGAACAAATTGGGGTCGGGTTTGTCTTCTCCAAACCAAATCCTATATATAATCAAATTCTCGAGCTTGTATCGCTCTTCGTAAGGGAGATTATTGATTGTCAAGAGGAATGGCCAAAGTTCTATTTTTGATGACTTGGAAAGTTTGAAACCATCCGCGTACCAAGAAAAAGCTAAGTTATATGGGTTAGCGAGAATTTTGTTAGGAGCAGCTAGTTCTTGATGGATTCTTCCATCACGAAGATCTTCCAAATTGTGGATATTTTCTTTTTGACGATCTCTAAATAGTCTGAGTTTTTCTCTAAAATCTTCGCGAGTATACATTTTCTTCAGTTGGTCGACAATAGACATGTGTATAAAGTGAGAATTTTCATCTACCGATTCCGAACAATTAGGGCACATTTTCAATCCATTCTCAACGGGTTTTTTACACTTTCTACAATAAAATTGACGTTTTATAGGCGACCGCTTTGCTTTGAAAAATTTCCTGAATTTGTATAAAGTTGTGATGCATCGATTCGGTCGCGGGCAGTGCATCTCGATTAATTCCAAATTGCTCTGTATTTGTTGACCATTGAACTTATTTTTAATCGATGATAAGAAAATAGAAATCACACTCTCGCGCACAGTCACCTCGGCTCCGTCATAAAGAGGAACATCTTCCTCGTCTAGCCCTTCTTCGATATCGGGCTCAGAAGAATCATCATCAGATTCGTCATCACCAGATGAGTCGTCCCGGATCGAGTCGTGGTCATCAGCAGCACTTTCGCGGAACGAGTTTTCTTGTGTCGAGTCGAGGTCATCAGCAGAAGAATCTAAAGGGTGATTAGTTCATTCAGTGTATATGAAAATAGGATCATCTTATGATCATCTTATCGTCTTTCCTCTCGCAGAATGTGTCGAGGGACCATTGAGGAGTCCCCGTTAAGTGCTACTATTTTTTGAATAACACCCATGTCTTACGTATACATGACAGAAGATGAAATAGTGACTTTCAATACGAGGACGGGAATGTTTATTTCCGCACAACAAACGATATTTTCCGGCCTGAGCCAACGGGAAGGTTCGGAAATCACGAGAAAGCGGAAACCATCCAGTCCGAGTGATAAATACTATTTTTCCATCAGCTGTGTGGGAAACAAGATCAGAAAAATCGTGCGGAAAAGTAATTTTCCGCACAGAAGATGAACAATACTTTTTCCGGACTAAAATGATCGTCGTTTTCTTTTTCAATTTTAAATTTTTGTAGCACTTCAATTCTTCAACAACTTTGGCTACGTTCAAATAAAATTGTATCTTCTCTCATTGGGAGATCCAGACTGAGATGTTTTGAATTTTTGAAGAGTTCATGGACCAAAGTTTGCCAGCGACATAAATCGAGTAATAAATATTCTAGCGATGTTTATGAATGTTTTAGAAGCGTTATGAAATTCCTCGTTGATGAAGTGAGTACGTGAAGAGAATTTGGTGTAAATTTACTTTGAGTTGGAGCTATTGACTCTTCATCGCCGTCAGTACTATCTACGTCGTCCGCAGCTCGTCCGAGCGAGGTATTTTCGATGTCACTGTCATGTTCACGGTCATCAGGATCCTGACTATTACTTGAATCGTACTCAAGCTCGGCAGAAGTCTCGACGGCAGCACTCCGTTTCCTCGCAGGCGATTCCGAGTCCTAGAAAAGTTCATCGACTCATTAAATACCCTCAAATTGTCATCATATTAATCTTTCCATTCGAATAAAATCGCGCACAGCATGTCCCATATCTTAACTATATCATTTTTAGAATCTTATAGAACCGAACAAATTTGACTCGAGTAACTTACCGTAGATGGCGGTGATAATGAGCGCCCTCTCTTCTCCATCTCCCGTCCCGATTGCAATATTCGCAATTGAGTTCTCTCAGAATATTGTGAGAAACCTTTTTTTTGTTGGTCCTCCATTTTCTTGGCGAGAAACTCTAATCAAATTTCGAAATTTTCGTTAAAAGTTCTAAAATTTGACAACGTCGGAGGTTACGATGTGTTATAACGTATGACTACCTTCATTGCAGAAATTCTTTGCGGTGAATTTGCAATCAAAACACGTATTGTTTCGAACACGCGAGTACTGTTCGAATGTTTATCCAGTTGAGTAACCTTAAATTGCATCCAGGCTGCATCTAACCCCTACCGATGTAAACATTGAGAAAAACAGTGAGGAGATAGGATGCACGCGCTTGTTTATTTCAAAAAGAGCAATACAACAGACGTGCTGAAAAAAAGTGCCTTAAAAGAGGTGAAAGGTAAAAAAGGTACCGTGGTCGCGGCGTACGGGGCAAAGCGGTACGAAGGTGTCATTTTAAAAGAGCTCCGTGAGTATTTACATTTGAGTTTCTATCCGTTTACAAGTTCTTGCTCGCATTTTCTTCCATTAAAATCGCGGCTCATCGTTCGGTTTGTAGAAAGTGCCAAATTTCTGCGATCACTAGAAGTCGTGGACGGTGTGATACACAAGCCGAAAGATACCCCGGTGTTGAGTGAGAAAATCAAGAAGATGAGGTCCACGAGAGCGAGCAATAACAAAGCGCAGAAGACTTCCAACCAGGAGCTTAATGCTATCATACAAGGCCGTAACAGTATATTTGCAGAACACAAAGATTCTGCAGTTGACCCTAAGCCGCGTTCCAAGACTTCCAAGCGCTTTTCTACTTCTTCCATCGCCAAGAGTAATGACATCTCGGAGTCAAATACGATTTGTGACGAAGAAAATGACTCTGTTGGGAATAATTCAGGAACAGAGCTGGAAGAATCTGAAGAAGAAGATGGCAGTTTGGAGGAGTCGTCAAGTAAAACCATCTCAAACACGAAATTCGAGTTCAAAAACGCAGGTTAGCTTATTTTTTCGTCGTTTAATTTTAGACCATCGATGTTCGTTATTCGACTCAAAATCTTCGTATAAAATCGAATAATTTGTGATCTCTCTAAAAATTCCAGTGGTTATGAAGGCCATCCACGATCTCACCCTCGTCGCCAAGGATTTGGAATCTATCTGTGAGCAGGATAAAACTAAACGTGTGAGTGATAGTTCTTCATTATAATGTAATATATGGGTATTATTATTAAGAAAATAATAATGTATTCCAGACAAAAATTATCTTGAAGAATCTACCAGCTTTCAAGCAAAGAAAAGATAGCGTGGAGCTCAGAGAAAACTCAGGGGTATATATTGATCCCCTCGATGAAGCTGATGCTCTCAGGTTCAAGGCTCGTCCTCGAGAAATGATCAGAAAATTGTTCCTGCATCTAGTTGGCGCCAAGTATCTCATAGATATGACTCCCAAGGGAACATCTGGCAAGATTGCAGTTCCCTCGATAATAAAGAAGACCGTTTTCTGTGAGTCGATAACAAATATAACCTCATCAAATTTTTAGAAACTGAGTGAGATGATTTGCGACTGGCCATCGATCATCGAAAAGTTATTTTCTTTCCTTTCAACAGCCCTTTTATCAATCGCCTGCTCTGACAAGTATCTCAGACAGTGTGGGCTTTTCACCGCGATAGTTGACCCACACTGTAAAAAGTTTGATGAATTTTCAACAAGCCTTTCAAGCAGCTGGTGATATGATTCTTTCCATTATGATTCTTCTCATTGGTTGGATATTCAACCAACTGGCGAACACTTTTTAGATAAATTTTTTACAGTGCGGTTTCAAGTTCGCGATGATCGTGTTTTGAAATCCTCAAACGTTCATTATGGATGAGTCCTCACAATGTTTGCAATGCTATATGCGTGCATCAACCTAACGTTCATTATGGATGAGTCCTTACAATGTTTCTGATGCTATATAATTGCATCAACCTAACGAAGTGCCACCCGTGTTCACTCCAAGTCTCGATTCTTGCAGGAATAAATAACAGAATAATTGATTTTTCTATAATCGAATACTCACTTTTAACAGACTCTCATTGAGATTTTGATTAAGCGACTCATGAATCTCTCAACAGGGTATGTGAATCAACACGCTGAGCCGAAAATCGATGCCAAGACTTTTACGACGGTTCTGTCAAACCAGTGCGAAACTCTGCGTAGTCCCAAGCAGAAAACTCCTATGAAGCCGCCATCATCGCTTAAGAAGACGAAAGGAACTACAGGAAAGAACGAAGAAAAAGCTCACTCCTCTCGTTTAGCGTCGCCAACGCTCGATAATCAGGGGACTAGTCAGGCTAACAGCGCACAAGTTCTTCCACCAGTTCTGCCACCATTTCAATCACACGACAACGAGTTGGGTGAGCCGAAAAATCTCGCCAACGGAGATGAGCCCATCGAGGCTCCATCCTTGCCCGAGATAATGAAGAATGCCAGGCCGATAGAGGTATGTGAATTTACACAAATTTTACAGCAGACACCGGTATTTTACTCTTTCATCTCGGCAGCATTACAACAGGTTTTTTCGTTCGTGCATCGATCCATCTGCGACGGAAGTACTTGCATTCTCGCATATTGCTGTGTGTTTAGTGCTTTGTGATATTCTGACAGAAAGTTTCAAATCTAAATTTCAAAAAATGTTGTACTCCACAATTTTGAACAAGTAAAATTCGGTATCGTGAATAAGTTCCCGAAAGCTTATGCTAATTTCACGCATGGACATAATCTGAGACGGTATCGAATTAAGAGACGTTTTGAAAGGACAACTATGCACAGAACTCTTGATCTTCCTCTAGACACGTGTGCCTTGTTCATTATAAAATGAATTATTTCATCCCCATCGAACGAATGTCTGGCCCAGAGCTATACTGTAGACTTAGCAGATTTTGTATAAACTTCCAAAAACCATGATCAGCTCTTTGTTCTAAGATTGAGTAAAATCCATATAATGAGTTACCTTAGATCAAACGGAGCTAACCTATTTTTCCTAAATTACAGGGAATGCAACTTGTCAAGGTGGCGTCAGCAAATATCGAGGTACAAGAGTTACAAGGAAAAAAATCAAAACCCATCGGAGAGCAATCGTCGTCGTTTTTTTTGGGAGAGACAGACAAACGCTCCTCGCCCGCGATTCGTAACTCAATTACCAAATCACTACACTTGGAAAGTCGATCACGGTCGAGGCGTCGATCACAGTCCAGGCGTCGATCACGGTCGAGGCGCCGATCTCGTTCAAGAAGCTCTCGTTGCTCGAATCGACATCGCCGCTATTCGCCTAGTCGATCTCGCTCTGCAAGCTGTTGCAGCAGTCGCTCTCGATCTCCAATCAAGCGGTATTCTCGCAGTTCTTCCAGGCGAACGCGATCTCGCACTCGTTCCTATTCTAGACGAAGCTCGCAGCGACGTGGACAGTCAAGATATTCTGCGAGTAGTGATCGATCCCGGAGGCATTCTAGACGCCGATCAAAGTCAAGAAGGTCTTCATATGATAGATCGTCCAGATCTAGCAGATCTGCAAGCCGGAGGAGCACGCGCTCTCGCTACTGACTACTTACGTGTTGAGTTGATACCTACCACCATGTTCTAAGTTGATTTTGAAACATTCATTTATTGTTCTACTCCTACTAACGTACTATTACGATTACTACCCTTGTTACTACTGCTAGTTCTACTTTGATTACTATTAAAAAAACTACTATGACTACTACCACTCCTGATTTTGCGAAAAACTTAGCGTATAGAATTTAATTTGATGAGTTATTCAGGCAGAAAACTAATGTTGTGGAATCGAAATATCTCTAAATTTGCATTCGTTTTTATACATTCTGAAAATAAGACAGTAACTTTTTGGTCTCGAAATAGAAATCATCAAAGTTTGGCGCATAATTCAAAACATATGATAACAATAAGATGACCATCGGCGCTGCAGAATAGTGGAGCCAAAGATGCGAGCAATAGAGCAATCGCAACAAGGTGAGAGTATCATAATGGATGGAGGTGACGAAAAATGTAAATTATCGGCAAGATATCTGATAGATTATTATCGAATAGCAGACTCAGTAATTTTCTGGTGAAACCGTATCAAAACTAGCAGGAGAAATATGAAAAGATCATTGGTTTACGTGAAATTCTATAATTTTTGCGTACAAAAGATCATCCACGAAATCATGGGAAAATCCTGGCAAAATTCTGGGAAAACCATGGGGAGAATTAATTCGAATAAAATCCCATGATTTTGCCAGGATTTTGCCAGGATTCTGCCAGGATTTTGCCAGGGTTTTGCCAGGGTTTTGCCATGGCTGCGAAGATGATTTGACCATGGGAAAAGCCTGGGATTCAGACAGGAGCCATGATTTTGCCATGGTTTTGCCATGGTTTTCCCAGGGAATTTTTCCCATGATTTTCCCAGGGATTTTTTTCCACGCGGGTTGCGAGGTTCTACTGTACATTTAATTTGGACCAACTGAAGCCGAACTGTTTGAATTCTCCCAAAAGGTGATTTTTGATAGTTTACAAAAGTTTGTACCCAACTTGCTCCCATTATTTAAAACAATGTGAACCGTCGATAAAGTGCGGAAAATCGTTGTAGTCCGTATTTTATCGCCGTGAAATCCCATTTGGGGCTTTTTACCGGTCCAAAACACTATTTCCGACCTATTTTGATGTGATAAACATGTTCTGAGTGGTGGAAAAAGTCGCCCTGCACGTTTTTTCAAGATAACCACGTGGAGGCACCTTGAAATCAAAGTTTTGCTGCTCTGAAGAACGGATTTTAAAAGTCTTGAGACTTGAAAAACGGATTTTGAAGGTGTTTATCGGATTCGCCAAAACTTTCTGTCATCGGTTTTACGAAACACAATTTCCTTGCCGGACCCATTGTGCAAATGCGAAAAATTGAAAAATCACTTTGACTCATTTGGGAGACGCAGAAATTATAGGCGGTCGGTCTAAACAATCACTTTCCTCGTGTATCAACATAAGAATCGATGGAAAAATTTTCGGGAAGGTCAACGAGTGCCCATTCCTGAGACCTACATATGGGAGGATATCGAGAGGCAAGTTGGGTACAGAAGCATGTTGGGTACACTCAGCTCACTTATTATTGAGAGTTCCATTGCAATGAACATCGCGTGATTAATACACGAGCTATTACATTACACGAGATAATGATTTATGAACCATAAGCTAGCATAGTTAATGGTATATCGATGCAAGCATTTGATTAAGGCATGTAATTGGCATTACAATTTCAACACCCCTATGAAGATGAAATAGTCAAAGGATAATGTGGTTAAGCATTGTAATCCAATATGTTCCCTCGACCAATCCTAATTGATAATTAATTTCTGTAACGGCATATTGGCATGCTCGGCTTATTCAGTTCCTCATTTCATGAACTATCGTGCTCCTGGTATCGATAGATTTTTGGTAATAAGGCTGACCACCTTGCTCATTCATGTATAACTACCGAAAAAGGCAAATCGGCCTTGCAAATGCTCAGAATTTTTTCAGTTCATATCAGTAGGACTCACATTGAACCATGTGTGTAGCTGCATATTGCAAAATTGACAATCTTCCACTACATTAGAGCCAAATATTAATATTTGTTAAAAATCTGGAAGGTTTGACCTGCAAATTTGTATATTTTGAATCTACAAGGTTTATATTTTATGAGGATATTGAGCATGGGTGCCCTCCATACGTCTTTTTCGCAAACGTACGCTAAAGCCTTTTATGCTAAACGGTAAGCGGGGGGCTCTTTTGAATGGGGCTAATGCGAAAAACCGATGCATGCTAATGTAGAAAGCGGAATGGCTGTGTTTACACGCGCGGGCGGGTCTCGCCGGAGAATTCTATATATATAATACCTTGATGGTGTCCGGCCGCAAAGTGCGACCGGACGATGTGGCGCGGGTGGTCCTAGACGTCACGTGCATACGCTCAACGCGAGACGAATGTTTTCCCGCGAGTGAGAGAGTGGAGCTCTTTTCTAGCGTATACACCCCGAGGCTCGTTCACAGCTGTTTGCTCTCGGGCTAATGACCAGGATCAAGCGTCGCGCCCCTTTCATTTTTCATGAGCTTGAACTTTGCGTAAAATTTCATTGAGAGCACGCGCGCGCGCGAGAAAGCTGGATTTCTGGATGTGCTTGAGTGAAAAGTGTATACTTCTTCAGTGGATGAATTTTTATGCAAGCTAGATTATGTAATATGAGAGTAAGAGAAGATTTTTTTTCATCACTCCCACGCGAAGATGAATATTCAATAAGAATTCGTAGAATTTGAGTAACGTTTATATTACGATATTTTACGAGTTTCATCGATCAGAATGGGATGGTAATTTTACTCCGGTCCTTTCTCAACTGATGTGGTATTGATTTTATGGACTGTACATAGTTGTATCTGATACGGTTACTGTGTCATACAGTGATCAAGAAAGGACGATGGGGTCAAAATAATGTCAAAAAATTTTGAACACGTGTTGATTCAGTACAACCTCCCAGGATGAACATCACGTTGGAATTGAAATGGCGCAATCTCCTTCGTGTATAGGAATGCAAGCTCAATCAGTGTTTTTACATGTCAATCAAATGGAGCGCTTTTGAGCAATTAAACGTGGCAAGATGGCAATGATTTTCTAGAAGTTAACCGAAACACATCTCATTATTCTTCAACGTACTGAGGGTCATTTTGAAGCGCATTCTGTAACCTTCGACATGAATTATAGGACATTTGATTATAACGAACCAAAGACGAGAAGCATCATTTGGAAAACATACTCAGAATTTCCTCTTCTGAACACTTGAAACTTTTCAAGTTTTTACTTTCTTAAATAGCTCGGCTTTGGTTCCTTATAATTAAGGACCCACTTGAATCCAATCTAAAGGTCTTGGTATGAGCTTGAAAATGAGTTGAGGTACGATTAAAAAGATCGAGATGCGTTCAATTTATGAGCTTTTGGGAGCTGTCATTGTCTTGCCAAGCTGAGGTGCTGAAACGGCTCCATTTGATTAACATGTAAAAATACGAATCAAGCTTGCGTTACCAAAAAGGGGATTGCTTCATTCCAACTTCAACGGAGGGCTGATATTTGGGCATGGTATTGAATTGCTACTGATTTTTTATTGATTTCATGGATGAATAATATACGGGCAATACTGCCCATTTTACAAATATTCAACAATATTGCAAATCACGATCAAAAACCTAAAGAAATATAGAAGATTGATGAAAGAAAATATCACGTATAAGCTAGTGTATCATGGAAATACATGAGAAATGGGAGGTCTTTCAAATTAGTAAATCATGCAAAGTATCATGCAAACCTATTTCTTTGATTGCTCCGAAAAGTAAAGGCTTGAAACTCTCAGCTGATGTTGAGTTTTGGAGGTTTAATGGGAGTAGATTCCAGAAGTGTCGAAGTCTATCAGCAGGAGCAAAGAAAGAATGGTTGTTCTTTCTAATTGTTTCAGAGATATACCTTGGTTGTCGTAAATCATAGTTGAGGTCTTTCATTTCAAATAAATTATTAATGTCTGAGCTCGAGAAAAGTTGATTCTTAAGGCGAGGCCGTAGTCCGCGGCCATCTTGAAAAAGCTAGGGAGATTGACCGAATCCGTTCTGTGAATATCTCGAGTTTTACTTAACCAAATCCCTTCATATTTTGTATGCGTCAACAAAATGCATGTCAGAATTGCGCTATGGAGGGAAATCCCAGAAAAGTAGAGAAAGAAACTACCATGATAAGCGATGGACAGATGTCGTCTGCTCCTGTGGTAAGGCATGCTGTTATACTTCATTCGATAATTTTGTAATCAGCTCGTTTTTGCTCACTTTCACTCCATAGCGCAATTCTCTAAAGTTCGTAGATGATAGTAAGACCCTTATTTGTTGATAATTCTCTATAAAACTTGAGATAAATCCAGAACGGCGATGAGTTATACACGATGACAGCCATAATTTTACGTTTCTTCAAAGTGGTCAGACTGATCAGCGGGCGTGAGGCGGGACAGCAGCAAAACCGTCTGCTTCGATCATGCACGTTCCCGTGTGTTGTCATCGCGGATGAGATACGTTGTGAGACTTGTCAGCCGCGACTTCCCGGTGGAAAGCGACGGCCCAGCTGATGACATTATATGTCATCATCGACCGGACCCGGGTCCTTTTTCTGCGATCAGGCATGGTGGTGAATCTGATAGCCGTCCGCTGCGACATGCATCTTTTTGCATATTGGCAGAGAGCTCAGTGCAACATCATCTTTGCAAATTTGCATACACGAGCCCTTGAACAAATACAGAATGTAAGTGTTTTGTTTGGATCTCTAAACCAGTTCTGATCATTTTGATGATTCCAGTCAAGGTCATGTCAAGGTTCAATACCCTAGAATACTTGGTGAATAAATAACGTATCCGGGTCACTTTGAGTGATAAAGTCAGTCTTGGAATATTGAATTGGAGCTCAAATCATGTCTGCTAAGATCTCTGCATTTCAGTGGGATAATTTCATATTCATTTATCTGAATCCGTTGTGAATTACTTGAGTTCTAAAGGTTTCGTGAACAAAAATTAGAAAGTTAGTTTATGAACTTTGTTGTCCTCAAGATGTATTGAACAAATACTGAATGTAACTGTTTGAGCCTCTAAACTAGTTCTAGTTATTCTAACGATTCTAGTCAAGGTTCCACTTTCAATATCCTAGAATACTTGGTGAAAATAACGTATCCGGGTCACTTTGAGAGATAAAGTCAGTCTTGGAATATTGAATTGGAGTCCAAATCATGTCTGATAAGATCCCTGCATTTCAGAGGGATAATTTCATGTTCAGTTATCTGAATCCGTTGGGAATTACTTGAGTTCTAAGGGTTTTGTGAACCAAAATTAGAAAGTTAGTTTATGAATTTTGTTGTCCTCAAGATGTATTGAACAAATACTGAATGTGAATGTTCTGTTTGAGCCTCTAAACCAGTTCTAGTTATTCTAATGATTCTAGTCAAGGTTTCAGTTTCAATAACCTAGAATAGTTGGTAAAAATAACGAATCCGGGTCACTTTGAGAGACAAAGTCAGTTTTGCAATATTGAATTGGACTTCAAATCATGTCTGCTAAGATCTCTGTTGTCCAAAGGGATGATTTCATGTTTAGTTATCTGAATCCGTTGGGAATTACTTGAGTTCTAAAGGTTTTGTGAAAAAAAGTTAGAGAGGTAGTGTGTGACTTTCATTGTACTCAAGATGAACTGAACAAATACAGACAGTGAGTGTTTTGTTTTTGGGCCTCTAAACCAGTTCTGATCATTTTGATGATTCTAATCAAGGATCCAGTTTCAATATCCTAGAATACTTGGTGAAAATGGCGCATACAGGTCATTTTGAGAGACAAAGTCAGTCTTGGAATATTGAATTGGAGTTCATATCATGTCTGATAAGATCCCTGTATTTCAGAGGGATCATTTCATGTTCAGTTATTTGAATCCGTTGAAATTTGGTTGAGTTCTAAAGGTTTTGTGAAATAAAGTTAGAAAGTTAGTATGTGACTTTCATTGTACTCAAGATGAACTGAACAAATACAGACAGTGAGTGTTTTTTTTGGGCCTCTAAACCAGTTCTGATCATTTTGATGATTCTAATCAAGGATCCAGTTTCAATATCCTAGAATACTTGGTCAAAATGACGCATACGGGTCATTTTCAGAGATAAAGTCAGTCTTGGAATATTGATTTGGAGTCCAATTCATGTCTGCGAAGATCCCTGTATTTCAGAGGGATGATTACATATCCAAACTTGTGGATCAGTTGAGAATTGATAAATTTGGATTTTCTGAAGTATTCCTAAAATTGAAAAAATTGGGGTTTCTGATAATACTTATTTTTCAAAAGTTCATGCTCAGTGGCTTTCTGTCCATTCAAATTAAATTATCAAGTGAATTGAATTGCATCGAATTGCATCTGTGGTTTCCACTATAGGTACACATTATTTCCAAGGCCCCTAATGTATGTAAGAGAGGCACAATGTCAAGACCTCTGATATTTGTGTGCGAGAGGGGTACAATGCATAAAGTGTGTGTGTGTATATATATATATATACCTTTGTAAACAGTGTTGTTGTGTGTGTGTTCACACATACATATACATCAACAATCAGTATGTTTACAAAGGTTAGATTGTGCGGGCTGGTGGTGACACGCCTGCTGATCATCACTGAGCTATGGTGGTCGCAGGGGTGCCACCGTAAGTTACTAGGGCTGATCCGATATAGCAGACTACGGCCTCGCCTTAATCTTGAAAGCAAAGACACAGTCGTGGTAAGTAAGCAAGTGAGTGATCTGAATGACTTTGAACTTATCCAAAACCGAGGTGTAGTCATGGTCTGTATAATTCATTGGGGTTTTCGATTTGTAACATAGATATCTCAGCATCTTATGTTGAGCACTTTTTGCATATTTAGTTGATAAGGGGACCATACTGTTGAGGCATATGTCAAAACTGGGATTACGAGGGTCTTATACAGATGAAGAATCGCAAATGTACCTCTAAAATCTACCGTGGAGAGTTTGATGAAACCTATAATTTTATGGGCTTTGCTAGTGATAGTATCAATATGTTCATTGAAATTCAATTCCGAATCAAAAATAATACCTAAATCAGAGACAGATTCAACCCTACTGAGCAGGCTATCACTGATTCTATATTCAAATAAGAATTCATCTTTAGCTCTACTGAAGGATATAACACAGCAAAGTTTAAGCCATTTACTTTGCTACGTGCTCAGTTTTTCGTGAAATTTTTGTGGAAGCTGTCGTCCTTTCCTAAGCATCGTTGCGTGGCAATTGCAACAGTCGAGGCAAGAGTCGAGGAAAGTTGGGTCTGGCTTCATCGGGACAAGTATACGGGTCTGACCTCTGTGGCACAAGTGGAGTCCCGGCTTCATCGGACAGGGTATGCGGACCTGAGTTCATTGGAAAGGGTACAGTCATAGGAGTCTGGGGAGTATGATTCCATGAGTGTACGAGGGTACGGTCTTCCCGGTGGTGGCGTGGAGCACGACACTACCGTAATTGCATATCGATTTGATACTGGGCCCCAAAAATACAATGAGACCATGCTCTCATACTTAAAATGAGGTCAGGCCCACCCCCCTCCACTACTAATTGTTAGTTTCGAGCTACAATCCAATATTCACCAGTGACCCTTTCACGTTCTAGATTTTGTTTGGTCGATACATCCATTGCAATTTCACGTCCATGCTATAACACGATTTAATTTTCAATGCAGTGAAACCTCTCTATCCAGACACCTCTAAAATGCGGACGCCTCTATATCGTGGACACTTCGCCTGTGATCGGTCAAGCTCTTATTTTCTTCATAGATTCGCTTCTCTTCAAAGCGGACACCAGGGGGCGGCTTACTTGGGAGTGTCCGTGGCTAATCCCGGCTAACACGCTTAGATTTCTGGAAAATGCGCGCTACTGCGAGAGACCCACCACAGGTGCAAGTAGACAGAAGTGGCCAAGAGTAGCCTCGCTGAGATTTGAAAGAGTAGCATTGTGGGGCCATATTCCACTTCAAACCACTTCATCACCACTGGAAGCTACTTCTGGCTACTGTGGAGCTTGTTTTGCGGACCCAACAAGCGACCAACAGTAACCAAATAGTAGCTCGAAGTAGCCATGAGTGGTCCTTACAGGGCAAGGGAGTAGCGCTGTCCTGCGCTGTGTCCCAAAACCAGCTAATATCGGCTACTTCCAACTACTCTCAGCCTGTACGGACCACTCGTGGCTACTTCGAGCCACTATCTGGCTACTGTTGGCTACTCGTTGGGTCCGCAACACAAGCTCTACAGTAGCCAGAAGTGGCTTCCAGCGGCGATAGAGTAGTTGGGAGTAGAACCTAGCCCCACAAATGCTACTCTTTCAAATCTCAGCGAGGCCACTTTTGGCTACTTCTGTCTACTTGCACCTGTGACGGATCTTTTGCAGTAGCGCGCATTTGCCGCAAAACTAGCCGTATTAGCCGGCATTGGTTACGGCTACTCCCTAGTAAGCCACCCCCTGGCGGACACTCTATAACCCGGACACGGACAAAAATTTCGATTACATTCGCCCCAAAGAGTATACGTATAAGCACCTCTATTAGCCGGTTTTCGAGTATAACGCACCAGTCATTCTGCAGAGTAACAACAACGCTTTCGTTCCTATTCAGGGGGATTACGATGGTTGACTTAATCTCAATCACTTACTCTCAATCTTGATCCAATTGACACAATTCATTTTCATAGAATCATTGAATAGCCGACTTGACATTTTCAGGTAGCCTCTTTATAAAAAAAACACCTCTTTAAGTCGGAAAATTTTATTGCGACCGAAGGTGTTCGCCTCACAGAGGTTTCACTGTAATTGAACTGAAAGAAGTCCTAAATCTTGGCTACCGACGGGGTATCGACAACCAAAAGAGCATATTTAAAAATTGGTGTAATGGAAGCTATAACTGGTCTCTGTAGCCTAGCAAATATTAGTAATCAAATGATTACTAGTGAGTAAGCCGACCAAATGCTGCAAGAGGGAGTCAATGCTATTATTTGAGAATTAATACGCTCAAAGTGAATACAGTGATTAAATCTCAACTTTATACGGTAGCCTGACAACACGGCCGTAAAGTACCATTCACCACTTATGTGAAAATTTCAATGGTACAAGGTTTGAGATCAGTTGTCTAGTTATTGTTATTGTCCGACTTATTCTCGACAACTCAACGTTCAGTCCAAATCATTAGATTATTGCAGAAAAGTTGGAACCACTGGGCGTCTGGTACACCCTAACCTATAATATACACACATTTTTGCTCTAAAAATGCTCGAATTCTTTTTCGACTTGAGCTAAACGACGAGTTGAGCTATTCAAGTATGATAATAACTTGAATGGCGTAGCTCATCGTTTATCCGAAATCGCAAGAGAATCCAAGAATAATTGGAACAAAATTCAGCTTGCAAGGCTACCGCATGCCCCTAAGGGCAATTTCGATTCAAAATTCATGTACAACTTTGAAAGTAGATTATCTTGATCTCATAGTAAATATCTCTGAGGAACGAAAATTTTTTCTCAGAGCATCATTGAGTATCCAAATATTTGTGTCAATTTGAATATTAGACGAGATTTAATAGAAAAATATACGATTGGTGAATTGTCCTTCCTGCCTGACCTCACATTGACCTTGATCACTGGAAACTTCGTTGGTTCATTCAATGGCACAATTTCAGGATTCCAGTACAAGCATCCATATTGATATTGAATCAATCTTGATCACGCATGTCACGAAAAAAATCGTATCACAAAAGACACCAAGAAATTGTACATCTGACGAAAAAGGACATCCAGCTGCAGATGACGAAGAGAAAGAGTTTAGTATTCTCCACGCAGTCGGACGTTAAACGTCTCGTTGGGTTGAAGTTCCGATCTCCAGGGCATTTGCGCGTTGAATACTAAAAGATCTCTTGACATCTGACAAATGCCCTTTTTCACTCTCGCCAAATAAATTACAAAAATCGAAAAAAATGAAAACGCAATGCGAGAGTGGTATACGTGGAATAAATCACACACATTGCATATACAGAGCGCTCTTTTAGAGCAAAACAAAGTCTTGTGGATTCTATGAATACATGTATTGGAAAAACTCACCATAAACACGAATCGTGCCTTCCGTTTCTCCTCGAGGGTTTTTCGCCACGCACTTGTAACTTCCGTAGTCCGATTTCTGCAAGAAATATTTTCAGTTACACCAACACTTGTCTCCAATCTCTTCAGTATGGATGTTGAGTGTATTGGTCATTTTGAGTGTATTGGTCAACCAGCATGGAAAAATGGAATTGTTGCAGTTGACCAGTCAAGATCTTCGAAACATGTGGTTGCGGTTCTCCCTGCGTTCGCTCCAGGAATAATATCAAAAGTAGTTGGATACTGCTCTTCCAGGCTGAGTTATTGAATTTTGAGTAAACTATTACACGAGGTCCAAATTAAAATTTGACGAAGGATAGCTTTACACTCATGTGGCACCACGTTGGGCGCCAAATCGACAAGGTGGGGTGATCGTGGGGCCGGAGGCCTTTCTTGAATATCTTGTTATTGGTCTGGATTCATAGAACTCGAATATTGAGGAAGTTCGGGTTGCGGTTGAGTGCACACACATCAGTGTACACAGTATGTTGAGAAAAATATGAAACAAAAACGAAATGCGAAACACAAAACACGGAACTCGATTGCGGAAGTCTCACTAGGTCGTGGCAACGACGAGCCTGACGGAATCAAGGGACGTCAGTTTTGTCGTATCCTGAAAAATAAGTGTACCAAATCTGTGATTCGATCAAGATTTCGATCTACTTACACGGGAAACAATGAGCTCGTAGGGAGAAATATATGAAAGTAAATGAATAGATCAGTTCAAAACAGATCCAATCTTGATTGTGAGTAAGAAACATGAATATGAGTCTCGGGCCATAGTCTGCGTCATTATTATCTCAGATATTGAATCTCAACCCGAAAATTTCCCAAATCAAAATCCAGACTGTTTGTTGATATTATCTAATCTGGATTTCATGACACTTCAGCAGCTCATTTTTTAAATAGCCATCATGATCTAACTAAGATTTTACATGATTATACATTACACGACTCAACATCTTAGGTGGAACAAAATTTTTGAAAGATAAATCGACGTTTTGACGTTTTCTACAATAAGAATACTCAATACAGAGCACAAAATACCCCGGAATCAGCTAACTTTGGGAAAATGCCCGATACATCAGTGTTGTTGTCATTGTGTACATTTGGGGTGAGCTGTGGCAAATTCGGACATCCGCAACCCGCTCGTAACAAATCTCTCGGCAATCGCGAGTACCAAATCGATAAAGCAGCTAAAATGTATATCGAACAGAGGAAGAGGGGAAGCTTTATTGCCGGTCGTTAAGCATTGGTGCAAGCTTTTTGAGGCTACAGTGTGGCGCGTCCTCTGCCGCAAGCTTGAGAATAGGAGGCTCGCGCCCTGCTCAGACGCCGAACAAGTTGGCGAATTGCGATCGTTTCAATGCGCTACATTTATTTCTCTTTTCTTACTCCCGTGGTTAACCCCTCTTTCCTCCTTCTCATTCTTTCTCACAGTGTCATGCCATACTCTATATTGCTGAAGCTTTTCTCTTAGTTCCGCGGAAACGCGCCACCACCACCTCCAACGAATTTAAGTGTTTCGCGTTTTCTGCTACTACTGCCTTCTTTTTTCTTGGCGCGCCGACATATCTCATGACTTTCTCTCTATACGACAAAGCGCCTGCCCGACGACAACTATTACAAGCTTGGGATACAAGTGTATATCGCTCAGCTCGAGCATCGTAATTTTTCGTGTCGAGAGATCTACACACGTTTTTCTTGCATTACTTTCGAGTTGCGAGTATGTGAGTGTGTTCTCTCAAAAGCGCGACTCTGAATTTCAATTGGGTGGATTGCTGCGGAAAATTCTGATGTGTGCTTCGTTGTGTTTTGCTACTTTTTTTAACTTGTATCTTTGAATTTTTGGCTCGAGAGTTTTGGAAAGAGCAAAGGTTGGAGTTTTCCATCAGAAGAAGTACGGAATCTATCACCAACTGAACAAGTGCGCTTGTTGTTGTTTTGATCGGAGGAAAATTCTTGCACAATCTTGTGATTTTTTTTCTTCGGAATCGATTCATCCAAGACTAGAGTAGTTTGATGTCAGCAATTTCCATGAATTCAATTACCCCGGACGTCCCCGAACCGAAGCCTTTTTTAGAATTAAATTTTTTCCTTAAACGCCTGTGAGAGTGTGTGCACAAATTATGCATATGCAGTGCACACCGTGCGTACGCACGGTGCAGTTCATTGCATTTGAGCAGGGATTGATGGGCTCGAATCAGAGAATTTCTTGATTTGAGGCGGTTCGTCTATTTTCTCTATTACCGGCTGATCCAAAGTAGAACTAGACGAGTTACGGCTGGTTCTGGCTAAAATTTGATTGAGCTGCACATGTGCACGTTTGCAGTGCATATGCGCATTTTGCACTATGTATGCATCATTTGTGGACACACCCTTACGGGAGGGATGCAGTAAATCACGAATTATGTCATGTCCTGAATTCAACGGTTACGATGGGAAAATTGCTGAAAATTCCTTTGAGCTACATGGGGATGTTATGTGCGTGGTTTCATAAACTGTCTAAAAAATGCGGAGAAATCGTAAAAATTTTGGTGTGGAATTACTTACATCGACGTCATAGATTGTCAATGTCATATTCGTTTTGTATGAAGGCTTCTCCGGGACTGAAGAGACCTTGTACTTTCTCCCTTCATGTATCATAACCCCATCGTCTCTCGTCCAGTAGTTTAAAGACGTCGGGTGAGCCTCTGTGTGACATTCTAGTGTGGTTGAGTATCCTAGTGGAACACCAACCAACTGATGAGGTATCCAGAGCATTGGTGGAACTGTAATCAGAAGACAAAAATATATGGTGAATTTTTATCCCAAGCATCCATTTTTTCTTTATCACAAAAACTGTTTGTGGGTCATATGATCATTCAGTAATTGATATTTTGATTCATTGAGAGTATTTTAAGGTTTCGCTTCATCGCAAACTTTTTGTCGTTTACCCATTTGTAACTCTCGTATACCCCGATTTGGAATACTATTTACGACCGAGTCAAATTGGATGGGTCAAATTGGATCGGACAACACGTTATTGTGTGAGCAGTACCGCAGCAGTGATTGATTAAGTCATAAATGTTCCATTTACTGATGCTGTGGTACACGATGTATACATATAGAATGAATACTCCTTTGTCCGAACTTTGTTAATTACGAGATTCGTCCACTTTATTGCTTACACTGTGCTACATGTGCTCTGTTGGTATTTTCTGTAGATGTATCTTGCCTATGTTGACAATCAATCAGTTGATGATAAATTAAAGTGCACTCATAGTAACAAATATTGGTCGACGAGATATGGTTCATCATTTTCATCACTTTCCAGGATGCTTGATGTATATTGATACTGGTGTTGTATGTCTGATTTGATGTGAAGTTTGAAACTAGAAGAAAAGGGCCATTTGATGAGTGTTTGATATTCTGTGATAGCTTCGATGAACATACTTTTAATTCTTATGAATGAATGACTTATTGGTAGGAATTGATCCGTAGTTATAGGATCTGGTTCACTTCAACTACAATTTAAATTCGGTGTGATGGCGGGCAACTTTTTTTTCCACTCCGAGTGTTCTCGGACAAAACTGAGAGCGAGGGTCAGAAACACTTGGAATACAAGGAAGACTATCACAGCCGAGTGTCAGATTAATTGTGCGTAGGGAAGAGGGAATGCTCGGGCGAAACGCGCTACAACTCATTGCGCATAGCCTGTAAAGAACACTTTGCGCAATATTTGGTAACACTTTATATTCTATTACGATATTTTGGCATGCTGATAAAGGTGGGACTCAAGGTCCGAATTGCCAATCCCGCTCAAAATTCTTGCAGTTTCGAATCAGATAGAATTTGATGAATCCAGAGCAATTCCGTAAAAGAGGCTCCCTGTCCAAAGATACAGCCAAAATCATTAGCATCGCCCGAAATATTCCATCCTCTGGATCGTCAATTTCTTGTCGAAATGTATTTTTTGATTGACTGGGCAGAGAAAAAAGGTCCTGGGCTTAAAATACTACAATCTTAATGCCTAGTCGATCGAAGAGATTATTCTTCTGCTCAGTATATTAAAAATGATCGTGAAATTCGGAGAAGTAAGGTATGATTTCGTGAAACAATTTTTCGGACTGTTACAGATTCATATTTTTGCGCAATAGTAATAATACTTTGATAAACTTGGAAATCAAAATTTTTTATACTATAGTCTGACAGATTATTTCTCAGCTGGAAAGTTAAACAGATTCATGTTTGAATTGAATCATTACAGGCTTGGGATTAGATCCTAGAACTCGACATGGACAGTAATCAATTTTGAAATTCGTCGTAAAGGGTTGACATAAAAGCTTAGATCATCTTCCACAGTAAGTCTATCACGCTTATCTTTCCTGCAGCTTCGTTCGTTTGACTTTTCGTATCAAAACATCAATCCTCTAAAGCACCCAAGATCTGATCCGATTGCTTCTTTACATCTCAAAACAAATACTAGAAGTAAGCATCTAACGAAAATCACATTTCCATTCTTTATTCAAAGTGGCCTCCCTCCCTCCCTCCTTCCATCTATCCCTTGAAAATTCTCAAGTTACTTGAATCCGATAGTTTTTCCTTCATTCTCACATCACTCGCATCTCTGACATCTTCCCCGGGAAAATTCGAATTTCACCTTCTGCAAAAAGGCACACTTCTTTAATCCATTCCGTCCCTCACACGCATGTCGTCGTCTTTTTCAGATCGCAGATGTCTTCTCAGTTCTCATCAGGTATAGCATAGCCTGCGAATAGAAGAAGAAGATTGCCGCGTCTCGTCTCGGATGCTCTCTTGGCTCTTTCTCTCTCTTTTTCTCGCGAGTCTTGGCCGTCTCGGGTTGTGCCGAAGCTATACCCGACACCTTCTTAAAATGCAAAACAGCCGTCCGGGTGAAAATATATATACACATATATATATATGTATATTTACTTCACCCCAAGAGCCGGTGAGAATGAAGCTCCTGACATCGAGAAAAAGATAGAAGGAGATACTCAGATAGAGATAGGTATAAGCAAAAGAAGGAAAGAAAAACGAAGTAGGAGAGAGTGAGAAGGGGGTCCGATGACGCCGACGACTTTTTATTGCAAGGACGTCGCGTTGCTAGCATTGACTTAGGACCACGCGAGATTCCCTTTTATGTACCAAGAGTGGCAGAGTGGTGCAGTAGGATGAGAAAAAAAGAGAGAAGGGTAGAATCAATAGAAATCTCAGTCGGCACGCGACGAGAAGACGAGCCGATCAATCTTTTCATTTGATTCCCTCTTACTCCCCCTTCTATCTTTTTCTTTTTTTTTTTCTAGTTTTCTTTCTCTGAGTCTCACTTGCGAGAGAGTTGACTTGGTTCTATACTTTGGGCAGAATGGTACACAAGATCGAGAGCTTCAAGAAAATGGAGCACAATTACCCAGGAGTGTTTGAAGCAAAATCGAATTCTTTTATATTCCCGGTATCGTTTCTGCTTTTGCTGCGTCTCGTTTACTAACGGAGAGCTACGAGTATTCCTAGAACATAATTATTATTCATTCTTACTCCGACCGTGTCTACTGCCGACGACGATGCCTGGCTGTTTATTTCTACGGTGTTCATTACATTGTGGTTATGTACTCTTTTTTTCATCCTTTCAATGAGGTCTGTTATCCTTTAGCTTGTTTATTTGAGCTCTTGGTGATGGTACTGGGGTAGTTTGAGGTGATTAAGATTGATTTTGATGAAGTTTTCATGTTGAATGTTGTGGTCCATTTTAACATATTGAAACCACATTTTCTACAAATAATGTATTGAGTACGTGGGATCCTTCTAACCTCACACAGTCGTTCCCATGCTAATACAAATATTGGTACAAATCTGCACAGTGAGAAGAAACTTTCAAAATCAGATCAATCATCTGAAATCTAACATTCAAGATTATGGATTTTGTGGTGATTCAATACGATTTTGATTTAATTTTGGGAATTATTTTCATTACCTAAGAGTAGCCAATAGGTTTTACCAACTTCTGAAAATTTTCATGTTGAAAATCCATACATGAGAGATAACCAACTAACATGATACCAACCAGCCGATTATGTCAAAACTGAGACTGCGTATATGCGCGTGCGCCTTTTCAATCGACAATTGTTGCTACAGCTCCTGTCAGTTCACTTTCGAAGACTCTTCATTTGAATTTGAAAAGCGCTTGAGTTCTTCTGAACCTCATGGGACCTCAATACGTCAATTTAGGTCTCAGGCTGTGGACTGTTGGACAGCTAATATTTTATTCCTCTTATAATCCAACCTACGAAGATGGTTCGGATATTTCTGCCAAATACGTCAAGACAGCTCTTCATGGTTTTGTGAGCATAGACTCGAATAGAAATTTTTAAATTCGCAGTTTTTCCATAAACTTCTGTGGTTTTATGAAGAATTTTTCATGTCTCCTGGAACTTTAATGAGTTCTTCCAGCGTCAGCCACTCATAACAATAATTTTATCATGTAAGAGGTTAAATTCATTGCTCTTGTCAAGATGTAATATCAAATTCAGATTGACAGATGACTTCAACCGCTAATAAAACCAATTCACATAATTATACACAACCAGCAACTCGTCTGCGATTCACACGTGAATTTGCATCAAGAGCGGAGAGATGATATTTCAGAGTTCATCAAATAGAATTGTCTCGAAGCTCATACGCAGTGCGATTTATCTTGTTATCCTTGGTGCGATTCGATCTCATGCTTCGTTAGTTAACCGTCGCCGGTATCAGCCGGCCCCGGTATCCGCCATCCCTACAGTGAGTCTTCTCGTCTTGACAAAGCCAAGTAGTAGTGCGGTAGAATGAAGAGATAAAAAGGATCAAAAGCTAGTTGGTGAAAACCAAAGAAGCGATGTTCCACAATTGAGTAGTATGAAATCTATAGGATCGCAGTGAGCTCGGGAAACTTTCTACCTGTCTGCAATCAACGAAGAGAGGGAATATATTCCAGTAAAATATTCGATGAAAATGCTTCTCATTTTCTTGATGAAATCGGGGGGTTCGCGGAGGCAAAATACATCAATCTATCAAATTTATCTAGTCCTGATAATACGCACAAATGTCCTTAAGAGGTTTACAATGATAATAATATTAATAAGAATTCTAAGTATACGGCCTACACAAAACTTTTTGACAATTGTAGTCCGATGTATTCGTTTTTTTTTTTTTTTTGTATGAAAAAGGTGCGAGCTTTAATCCTGTTTATTTTAGGGAGTTAGTTTACATTTGAGGATAGATTAGTTCTTTGATGAACGAAAGTTTCTTGGAACCAAGAACTGCTCACATTATATGAAGATTGTAGATACTTGAGGAGTTTTGGAATTAAACTATAAATTATATCGATGCTCCTTCCAAAATGAGTCCGTTCGGATCCCGCGTATTGGATTTCGTACATTAGGGGAGGTAAAGTGTAATGGGTGCACGTATGGGTCATGAATGACTCGAAGGGTGGATGAGTGGATGGATGGGTGATTTGGTGTAATTCAGTCTAGTTCGGTCTAATACGGTCCTAGTACCGTACTATAGGCATACTAAAACCGCAGTAGTATCGTAATAGAGACGCACTAGAACTACCGCACAAGTACTATACTTGAAGTATCGCACTAAAATTACCGCGATAGCACCGTACTAGAATACCCATTCTAGTACCGTACAAGTATAACCAAACTAGTGCTGTGCTAGTATTACCACACAAGAACCACCTTACTAGAATCACCGTACTTATACCGTAGTTGTGCCGTACTACTACCGTACTACTACCGTTCTAGAATTACCTTATTAGTATCATACTAAGATTACTGTACTAGTACCGCACTAGCACCGTAGTAATATGGTTTCTATTGCGGTCTAGTTCGGTCTAATTCGGTCTAGTTCGACCCAATTTCGTCTAATTTGGTCCTCATAGGTCGGTCTACTTCGGTATAATTCAATCTAGTTAGGTGCAATTAGTTCTAGTTACGTCTAAATCTGGCTAGTCCAATATAGTCAGGTCTAATACTGTTCTAGTATCGTACTAGAATCATGCTGAAACCGCACCAGTATCGAAGTTGAGACTCACTAGGACTACCGCTATAGTACCATACTTGAAGTACCGCGCGAACTGAAATTATCGTGAAGGTCCCTCATTGAGATGACCCTCGCTAGTACCGTAGTTGTTCCGTAGTAGTATCCTTATAGTACCGCTCTAGAGTTAACTTATTGGTATCATACTAGGATGACTGTACTAATACCGCACTAGCACCGTAGTAATACGGTCTCTATTGCGGTCTAGTTAGGTTTAATTCAGTCTAGTTCGACCTAATTTCGTCTAGTGGTCTTTATAGTTCGGTCTACTTCGGTATAATTCGATCTAGTTACTTCTAGCTACGTCTAAATTCGGCTAATCCAATCTAGATCGGTCTAATACTGTTCAAGTGCCGTATTAGAAGCATGCTAAAACCGCACCAGTACCGAAGTCGAGACTTACTAGGACTACCGCACTAGTACCATACTTGAAGTACCGCGCGAACTAAAATCATCGTATCATACCTCATTGACATAACCGTGCTAGTACCGCACTAGTACTGTTCTAGTACCGTCCTAGTATTACCTTACTACTATTATACTATTATTACTGTACTAGTACCGCACTAGCACCTTAGTAATACGGTCTCTATTGTGGTCTAGTTCAGCCTGATTCTGTCTATTTCGACCTAAATTCATCTAATTTGGTCTTTATATTTCGGTCTATTTCGGTATAATTCCATCTAGTTAGGTCTCATTAGTTGTAGCTACGTCTAGATTTGGCTTATTCAATCTACTTCGGTCTAATACTGTTCTAGTACCCTAGTTGAACCATGCTAAAACCGCACCAGTACCGAAGTTGAGACTTAGCAGGGCTACCGACTAGTACCATACTTGAAGTCCCGCTCGAACTAAAATCATCGTAATAGTACCTCACTGAGATTACCGTGCTCGTACCGTAGTAGGATTACCATACTAGTACCGTACTAGGATAACGATAGTAGAATTATCGTGCTAAGTTCACCGTATCAGTATCGTAGTCGCACCCTACTGGTACTGTACTAAAATTACCGTGCTAATATGTAACTGGGATTATCATACTAGTACCGTACTAGTACCGTAGTACTACGGTCTAGTGCGGTCTAGTTCGGTCTAGTTAGGCATAATTGGATTTGGTCAAATTTGGTCAAGTTCGGTCTAGTTCAGTCTAATTTTATCTAGTCAGGTCTAACTCGTCCAATGCAGTCTAGGTCGGTCTAATTTGGTCTAACTCGGTCTAGTTCAGTCTAATCCAGTCTAGGTGAGTCTAGTTCAGTCTAATTTGTGTCTGATTCGACGTACATGTAGAGTGGTCTCGTGAGTTATAAGTGGCACTGACTGAACAATCCACTAAGTAACAGTTCGCCATTTTTCGCCAAATTCACGAAAAACCTCTCCTCAGTATCATCAATTGATTATCACTCATTACCTTACAAATATCATTGTTGAGCTGGGAAAGCATTTTACGAGCTTCTAACTTAAGAACATTAATAAACCAAACGAATGGTGAAGAGAGAAGCAATGTTGCTAGTATTCAGCATTTTAAAGTTAAGATGCTCAGTCATGGATGAAAGAAGTTTAGTGGTTCATTGGACGATTCGATACGATTTTTTGTTCATATGTTTTTGCTCAAAATGGGGCGTTCCGTAAAATAACATGAATTTGAAGTCTTAAATACCTACAGGGTTATGATGAGATCTTGAGTTTGTCAAAATAATATGCCAATAAAATCAGCATCCAATGATATGAGTTGGAGATTTGCATGAAAGTATTACAAAAAAGGCTCAATTGACTAATTCAAGATTAATGATATTAGAGCTTCAGGTTCAGCATACTGGAATTACTTTACATCAAAATTCGTGAAAGATTTCCACCCGAATTTAACACTTTGTTCTGCACACTAGTGATTCTCAACAGCGTTTCAACACAAGAAGACTCTCCTGAGAACTATCTTCGTGGAGAAACACGTGCCACGGAGGCAAACGCCATCGCGCAAGGATTAATTCATCTGGAAGTCAAACAAGTACTTCATGCCCGGATATAGTTCGACGCTCCATTGGACGCGTGACATATAAGTACTACACGCAGTGCAACAGAAAAGAGCATTGGTAGTGTGGTAACACTGTTCCCTCTCGCGCCAAGTCTTAAATTCATCAGGTGCGCCATTGCCCTCGGGGTTCTAGCTTGTACGAACAATCGTGAGTCAACCCATTCAGGCCTCGTTGCACCGCATCTATACAGTTATATAGAGCAAAGCTAGAGTTCATATGAGTGTGGCGTTCTGTATAGCTGAGCACACCTTGTGTGTACATACGGTTCTCTTGAACGAGACTTCGTAGCTTATTCGCGGCCTTGATCGAGCTTGTGACTTGCGAGTCTGTTCACTCGAGTGTAGCTGATTCATTGAATTTTGTAACGAAGGAAATTAGGTTATTCGGAGAATATTTGGCCATGGATTTTTGATAATTCCTTTAGGAGATGGAACTGAAAAATTCTCAGATCTTTCATAGGAGGTAGTTGAAGTCCGCTGGGATAAAATTGGATCTCGAACGTCTCTGGCGACGAACGATTCTGAAATCTCCCGAGAACAAACCGTTGGCTGCTTTAGTCAATTCAGTGATGCATCCTTTCGAAAACGATAACCTACTCTTGGATCAGCGAATGATTTTGATCGGAGTACCTTCGCTGACTTCGTTCACTAATCGAGTTGGATGTGCCTGATTCGACTTTTTCAAATGATTATTGGATATTACAGGATTATCAAAGGATTTTGATGAAGATCGAATGTGTGAAATGAAAATGAAATCAGGAAAGTAAGTTGGCATTACGCTGAATGCTTTCGCTTTTCACTACATCCTAATTTCCAAAGAACGGATGAAATCTAGTCAATAATTCAAAACCCTGAATCATGTTGATCGAGTATCGGACTTGAGTTTTGATGATTTCAATTGATTTCACGATGAGGATGAAAAAATCCTCTTCGATTTAAGTATCGAATAAAAGAAGTACATACATATACCACAAAACAGCTTCAATCTCAACACAGCATTTGAGCATTGATGGAGATGCAAGAGCCTCTTACTTTCTGGTTAGTGAGCTTCCAAGTGCTTGTGCGCGCAAAGGCAAAACCTTGCTCAAACTTTCAACGTTCCCTGCCAGGGTGGAATTCTCATGGAATTTTCATCCAGTCTCCCACGAGTGCGAGAAAAAAAGAGTACCCCAACGCTTGTGTGAGCCTAAAATGTCTGAAGCTACTTTCTAGAGCTCATGATAACGCACTCGTTCCTTTGAGCTAATACAAGTTTTCAGAACCAAGATATCAAAGCTCAAGTCGTTCCAACCCTTAAACATAAAATCTTTGGTGACTGAATTCGATATTGACAACCTTTTGATGTGCTCCAGGTGATGGCTGTATTCGACTACTTTGATCGAGTTTAAAATGAGTTTTTTAAAGTTAGCTAGTCAAATTGGCTTCTTCTTGATCGAAATGATTCGTGGCAACCTTTCTCGTACGTAGAAAGAAATATAAAATCTAGTACTTGTGCGACTTTGATAAGGTGATTGGATAGTAAATCTGTACGTCGTTGCTCTTGAAGCAATCAGGATATTCATTCCAACTCTGTACTCGTATCGAATCAATTAATATAATTATATTCACTACATGTGTCTTCATTGCGACTAGCGTTATTGCCTACCTCGCTAGCGCTCGTCCGGCTTGGAAGTGTCTCTGATATGGTATGAGCCCCTGAAATGCTTCTGTAGTTCAACAATGTAACGTTGAGATTTCATAATACAGTGGATTCGGAAAAAATAATTTCCTTGATGTAACCTAGTAACTGTGATTGAAAACTATTGAGTTGGTGTGATGTTGCGCATAGCGAAGTTCCTGAATCTCCAGTAAGAATCTGGAAATTTCGCTTAATTAATTTAATTTGTTGGAAGGATATTGCGAAATCTACGATTATTCGCCTTATGAATCCTATCCTACTCATGATTTGTACCTAGATGAAAAACTAATCACGAAGGATATTCCTCTCTTCAGCAATGAATAACATGTATACCCTTATTGCCTACCTCGTTTGACTCAATCAATACACTAATTTCGAAATAGTTATTTACATCGGATGATGCAATTATACTGAAATAGACAACTATTCGAATCCAATAGACGGTGGAAACTTGAGCAATTTTCACTGAAATTTCATTGGAAGTTCCACTGAAACTCTAGGAATTTCCACTGAAATTTCAGTGAGAGTTTCACTGAAACTCTAGAAATTTCCACGAGAATTTCAATGAAAGTTCCATTGGAACTTGAACGATTTTCAACGATTTTCTATGATTTTCATTGAAATATTACCGTGTTTCGTTTATTATAAGACCTGGCTTATAGCTCTTTAGGCCTGATTAAGAGGCCCTGTATTCGAGATAGGCCTTATTTTCGAGATAGGTTTTATAATTCCAACCCCGGGAGATATGACCTATCCAATTTTTAATACGTAGGAATCTGTTTATCCAATCAATATGAAGACAGATTTCCGAATTTCTTACTTTATCGTCGGAGGGTTAGGATAAAGGAGCGTAACCGAGTCAATTCAAAGACATTTCATTTTCAGGGATAGTTTATACTTGAGGGATGTCTTATATTCGAGATAGGTCTTATATTTCACCGGGTCCTCAATAGGGGTGTCTTATATTTGACGAGGTCTTATATTCGACCATGTCTTACAATAGGCGAAAGACGGTGGTGAAATTTCCACTGGGATTTTAGTGAAATTTTCACTGAAATTTTAGTGAAATTTTCACTGATTTTTTAGTGAAATTTTCACTGATTATTTAGTAGAATTTTCACTGAGTTTTGACTGGAATTCTAGCGGTTTTCATTGAAATATTAGTGAAATTTCCACTGGGATTTTAGAGAAATTTTCACTGATTTTTCAGTGAAATGTCCACTGATTTTTTGGTGAAATTTTCACTGATTCTCCAGTGCAATTTTCACTGATTTTTTGGTGGAGTTTTCACTGATTTTTCAGTGAAATTTTCACTGATTTTTTAAAGTGAAATTCTCACTGAATTTTTAGTGGAATTTCCACTGAAATTCAGTGATTTCTACTCTATCCATCTACCAAACAACCCACCTGACCACTCACCCACCAACCCACCCACCCATGACCCAACCATGACCCATACGGCCACCCATCACGCTTCACCCCCTCCCGATAGGCAACCCGAGACGCGAGATGCCGACGGACAAATTTTGGCTGGGCTTTTAATTATTTTAATGTATTACGTCTTTCATACGTGGTTGAATCTGGGGATCTCATAAATAATTTTGTATACGAAAACACTGAGAATTATCCGCATTGTTTTTTTGGGCATTGGAACAACACAGAATTGTTCATTGCCTTAGTCAAAATATATTTTGAACTTCGAACCAGATCGAAAGAATGTGAGCCAATATTACAATATCATAATATTGATTACTTGCCGTAGAAAACTATTATAATCGGAGATCAGCTTTTGAAAAAAATGCTCTCGGCCACATACGCTTAGGTTCCCGTTTTATTGAATATCATTGAAATTTGTTTGGAGAGTTATCATTGATAGGATTAGCCCCCAAAAGAGCTTGGGCAGCTTATTGAAAATTTGTGATTGACTCATACTGTGCACGCTCAGAGCTGAGCATTTGTATCTATTTGGACCATTATCCAAAGTTGGCCAGATGGAATGTACTGAAAATTAATCAAAACCAAGCCACCAAACTTTAAGAAGCAGGACATACAATATTGTGTGGAGAAATGAAAGCTTTTGGAGCCCCATCCATTAATCGGGATCAAGCTCAGGATACCGGGTGAAATTTCTGGCTTGAACCAAAACTCACATTACTCTGACATTGGAAAAGCTTCCTATGAATCAAGATAGAAAGGTAGAAAAGCGAAGGTTTGTGAAAGTTTGAATTTGAGAATTCGTTGAAGCAATCACTAGTCTTGAAATTATGGAGTAAATTAGGTACGATCATTGATTGTATGTCTTGAGCTGTACCTTGCTTTCAAAGTTTGTTTCATCTCATTTTGATCGATACCAACCACTATACCCACTTCAATATTTTGGAACAAAAGATAATGTTTCAATTGTGACTCCATGATCAACAAAATTCAATGACATAACGGGGTTAATTCTTGTCATACCAGTCCAGAACTCATTGTCTGATGCCACTGAAAATTTTCTACTTAAAAACCAATGAGGGCTCCTCAACGAATTTTCGTATAAATAAATTTTTTCCTGTGGGAATTTGAGGTATCAATCAACGTTCAAATCAACATTTTCGATATCAAAAAGTACACAACGTCTAAAACCACTCTGCTTTGAACGAATAATACGAGGAAAAATTGAGCACTTTTAAAATTCAGAAGCCTTTGATCTAGATGGTGATGATAGAGTCGTAATGATAGCGCAGTGAATTCTCTCGGAAAGTGAGCGTGTTACTCTCAGTGTCGGGTAAGTATACATTCTATGCAGACAGGAAGTCTTCACAAGAATAAGCGTGAACAGAGAGAAAGACGCGTGAAATGGATAGTGAGAGCAGCGCAGAGTGAGCAAATCCTTAGGGATCTTCGGGATACGCGAGTTCGTTTGTTGAGACTTGCCTTCCGCATAAGACGTATCCAAGCGCAGTAACAGTAAGAGCTTGGATATAGACTTGGTGTGAGCTAAAAGAAAGCCTCGTGGACTAACCCCAGTGAGTGAGCGCAAAGAGAAACTGATGGAAGAGTGTAGAACAGCTATATAGATATCTGAAAGAGCGGGCATCGTCGCATTAACATTCCTTTCGTGCTAGCTGAGACTTCCGTACCTTCAGACGTGGGAGATTTGATTAGGGCTGGTTGCCGGAGTGGCCTTGGGAGCAAAGCCAGACAATCGATACTTCATACCTTGGGAATCTGTGAAAATTCATCCGGAAGGGTAGCAAGGATGATTATTTTACTCGCTCAATTTATTAGGCTATTTCTGAGATTTTACCTCGTTCTGAAAGCTAATACAAGGCAATGCCTAGTCTTTCCCCAAATTGCTCGATTTCTACATTGAAAACCTCGTGCTAGGCTTTCTTGGAGAAAATTTAGCAAGCTTATTCTTTGGGCAATAATTTTAATCATCGTCTACTTTTATTGAATGAGCAATTGTTGTTTCTATGAATTGAGGTAGTCATAACTTTATTCATATCAAAAATGGAACATTCACAACATTTATTTTCACAGGTTTACTCAAAGTGCGTTTTTAGCATTAGGCGACTGAAGTGACTTTTTGGTCATGGCTGCAAATAGAAAAATTGGCGTTTATTTTCCCTTAGGAAAACCAATGCGTCCCCTTTGCCCGGGTAAAAATTCACCCCCAATTTTCGCTAGATAACAAACAATATGTCGCATCAATCGCCAAAATATGGCTTGTACTAACAGCCAAATTGTGTCCCAAATGAAGCGGTAAAAACAACCAGTTATCGACCATAATCCTTGGCCATGGTTAATAGACAAATACTGGCATAAAATGACCATGATCTGGCAACATCATAGCTATGCCATTCATTATTTACGACTAGTAAATGGCGATGTCAACTGTCTGTATTTGGTTGCTCCGTTCTTTCATCATGACGCAGTGTTGCTTGTTGACTGACGCCGATTAGTTCACGGCGAGTCCAATGTGCACGATGGAGTATTATTGTTTCAGAATCGCAAGAAAACCGTATCACTGAATCTGAAAGTCTTGCAAGAGCGAGTCCCATTCCCTCTATTTTTTAGGCAAATCAAACATTGATCGACTTTGATGTGTTCCCAACTGCTACTTGCTCTAATGTTAGAGCTTCGTGATCGGATTGATTCTTCTCATTTTATCCAATAGGCGCTACTCTGTGTCAGTTAATAATCCAATCCTGCTTCAAATCATAAAATTCTCAACAGTATGGGTTCCCAATTCCGGTACTCCCTTGGATACAGAAGTGAATGTAAGTCATTTTGATGACACATTCCGTACTGCGAGTGAAACATGGAGTAGACAACGCACTCAAAACGCGAATCAACACTCTCGGCAAAAAGAAGGATCACCTGAGCCGGTCACCTGATTGGATCAGGTGACTGGATCGTCTGAATTGCCTGATTGTACGGCCCATCGAATCAGGTGATCCGATTGTCTGTGGTGGGCTTGGGTGGAATGATCTTTAGGCACGTTATTTTTTGCAACACGGAAGGAATTTTTTGGTTAATTTTCTGAGTATTCATACGCGTAGAGCAGTTATGAAAAGATAATTTGGCTTCAAAATTCTTTACAACAGGTGAGATATTGTATGTCTGAAATTCCTATTCCCCGTGGATAGTATATACACTCACCGGACATTATATCTGTCCAAATATGAAAAAGCTTTTTTGTACCTGAGCTGTTGTTTCAATCAAAATCAGATCGATTTTGATGCTTCGATAATCGTAACTCCATCCTCGAGATCTCAGAATTGGAACTTTAGTCTCAGTGTTTCAAGTAGCAGTCCAGGAACAAAAAAGCTTTTCCAGATCTGAACAGATATGATGTCCGGTGAGAGTACATCCACAGAATTCACAACTCGGGTACCGAGACTTGAGTATTCCAGAATGAGATTATTCAAAAAATTCCTCCCACGTTGCCAGAAAAAAAACGTGCCAAAAGATCGCTTTAGTCAAGTTCGCCACAGATCATAGGATCACCTGATCCGATCAGGAGTCCAGATCAGGTAATCTTTTTTTAACTGGGCTGTTACTGCTGTGATGTCACTTCTTTGA
The DNA here is from genome assembly GCA_029851415.1 of Eretmocerus hayati. Taxonomy (NCBI): domain Eukaryota; kingdom Metazoa; phylum Arthropoda; class Insecta; order Hymenoptera; family Aphelinidae; genus Eretmocerus; species Eretmocerus hayati. The sequence goes on along the minus strand of CM056742.1, from coordinate 149,460,345 downwards.
AGCGGACTTCTCATTGGCTCAGACATATTTCAATTTAGTACCAGCAAATTTTTCCCGAATTTGTTTGAAATGCCTTGTTGACTTTAAACTCTGGAATATTTTGAGATTCCATCTCTTTTTCAAAAAATTTCTGGGAGCAGCACTGGTACTTTTAGATGCCTTCTTGACAACTGAATAATTCATGTAGTTTGTTTGAAAATGAGCCGTAGCTTATCGATATCTCACTGATTTAAAGTCTGACTTCGTGAAGTCATGATCAGCTACGATTCAACCATGTATTGTATATATATATAAAACTTGCTGGAAAATGGCCACGTCAGACATGTTCATCAAAAAATATCGTTGAACAAGCTTAGGTCTGCAAGATTTTTCTTTTCCATTCAATCTCTTACCAGATATTCAATTACCCAGCATTGGGGATAAATATTGACATTACCGGAAACGTGCCATCATTTGGCTTTTCCGGCTCCCAACAAATCCGTAGAAAAGTCATGTCTCGTGTGTCGTCTCTCAAAATTGCAACTAGCGCACAAGGCAATTACCCCTCTGAGTCACGTATTTTCCACAAAGTTGTTCGTCAGATATATAGAGAAGCTTCTCTCGAAAGTCGATTGCACTGCAAGCTAGGGTACCACGTCAAATCTAATACAACTGGAATTCTGGCTCCAAAATATCGTAGTAAGCAAACTATTAAGGCGATCTCGTTGTGGCCAATTGAGAATTCCACGATCGGGGCAGAAGTTCTGGCAAAGAGAGTTAGCTCAACAAATTTCAGCTGCACAGAAATGCCTCACGTAACCCCTACTCCGGAAAGAAGTGTCCACATTCGAACTAGTTCAAATATAAAATCTAGCTATCGCAAAAACTTGCCTCAATTTCATGTATACCGAAAGAGTCCAGTAGTTGATCGTGGCCTTCTAATCAGTTGAAATCCGTGCCAACAAGAAGATTAACTTTCAAAAGTCGGTTAGCCTTTTGCGTTCCCTCCCCTTCCACACAACACACTCACACACACACACACACACACACGCGCGCGCATATGTACTTCCTAACCTAGCAAATGTCACGTATATTTTTTCGAGAGGGAAGAAGACGGAGGCGAAAAATTTTCCAATAGCCGTTTCTGTTGCTACGATGGCAGCTGCGCGGAGGAATCGAGGTTTTCGATTGAAGAAAGATCTACAAGAGCAGCGTCACGTACAGTCACCAACCAACGTCTATACATACAAGCAGACATCGTACCAAGCGGTCAAGTTGTCGCGACTCGTGACTCTCTAGCAAATGCTTGCTGAGCACGCGCTATACTTGTCTGTTATACTTCAGATTCAAGAGTTGAGAATGTGGACAACGACCAGGACGATTTCGATGGCCCGTCGCCAAAAGTTTCCGCAGCTAACGGGAAATTGGAAGATGAATATCGATCCATAACGCGTCTAGAGATTCGAATGCCTTTATTGTGAAACCATCTTCTAGGTATTTGTGTGACTTGACTTGACCCTTGACACTGGTTATATCAAGATTCTCGAGTGTTCGATGCTCAGTTTGACAATTTGAAGGTACTGTATATATTGTTGAAAATCTTTGATGTATTCAAAGGATTGGGGTAAGATTCTGATGAGGTTTGACGCTGTGGTGAGAAATTTGCACGCCTCGTTGCGCATAGTTGAATGAAATTAGAGGCTAAGAGATAGAGAGTAAGCTGTGTGCCAAGACGGGATTGAATCTATCAAGTCATAACCGTAAGACAGAGTAAGCTGATCCTGATCCGACGTTATCCAAAGTTGCAAACTGGTGGCGAGCCTCATCGTCATCGGTAAGATATATATTATAGGGAGGCTTTCGTGGAACTATGTTGGCTGGGTCTATTAACGAGGTTGACTTACTTGACGTCTTCTGAGATGAAGTTTGCGATTTGTCTGAAAATGTGTTTCTAGGCGATAAGATAATTTGAGAAATTCATTGAACTTTTGAGGATAAGTTGATGCGTATCGAGATTGTATGTACGGCAGACCGAGGTGAACTAATTGATTTGGATATGACAGTCTGAATTATGCTACATCTTGCAAAGACCATGCTTATTTTGAATATGAAAAGGCATCAAAGGAAGAGTGAAAGTACTCTTTGAACCATTCAGGAAAAAATATTTGCGATAAAAAACCAAGAGTTAAAAATATCGATACAAAAATTTCTTTGTCTGACTAATGGTAGTGTTTTCTACTTGTACAATTTTAATACTAAGGGTGCTCCTATCACTAGATAAAAATTTCAATAAAATAATGGGTCTAATATCAAACTAATGAATCAAATGTTTGCTTTCTACAGACCATCGATCGAACATTTTGATCCAACTGATGCGTATGCCTCTGCTTCTTTGGTTTTTTGATGCACTTTCCACTTTTTACCTGTTCCAAAAATAATTTACCCATGTTGTGGGGCTTTCACGTTGCAACCCTCCTCTTTTACAAGCTCTGAACAGCAAAATACCCATTACCGTTTGTGTGGTTAATACGCTCGGTCGAGTTGATCGTTCAAGTGTGAATTTGCTAACGTATGTGCATACAGTCGAAATTATCCATTCTACTGATCATAATGCTATCCGATCATTGTATTATATAGACTCTAGAGCCTGCTCTTCCGGGTTGAAAATGAATCCATAGTTATCAAATTTTTCAAAATTTGTTGAGTTGTGGCTTTTATTTGAGTAATTTAAATGAAATATTCGGATATAATCGAAAATAATTCCAAAATAATCGGAGAAGCAGAGTTAATGGTTGGTTGTCGATTCGATTTATAATCATTTTTTGGTTTTTCTCATTATTTGGTGATTAATGCAGCAGTTTCGTGCCGATCCAGAGTTATCCATGATAAATTTACGGTGTCTTGTGCCTTATATCCACGAAGAATAGGAGTATAAGATTCTTCTGGTCTGTTTAACCACTGGTCTTTGATAAATACAAGCTTTGAATCCTCTCAATTTTTTTTACAGAATACAAAATTAAGGTCTCAATGTAATTTATGTTGAAAAAATATGGAATAACCCACTTAATGTAGTTGCATCCTCAATCTATTTGGAAAACTAGAATTTTCTCAGCCTCGGGAGGATTATGGAATGCATACGTCACAATGAAAAATGAAATTGAAAAACGGTCTGCAGACTCAGAATCATGAATGTTTAGAATGGCTGTACAAAATACTCTCGTTTGGAATAACCACTATTACACCAACATCACCTACAAAAAGTACGATCAGTGATCACATCAAACTGAATTCTTTTGACTCGAAGCAAATCTGCAGATGAGGCTGTGGGTATTTCTGTTGGGTCTATTTTTGATCATCCGAGAGATCGAAAATTCTACCAAAAAGGGTATAGAAAAAGTTTCCCACCGAGCAACAGTTAAAATTGGCGTTTATTCAAATACGATACACCATATCAAAATATACAGCATATTGAAATTCTTCGATGCGTGAAATTGGCCCTTTTGAACTTCCGAACTTGAATTAAACAACTTTTTGAGGTTTGAAATATCGGAAACGAATTTATCCCGAGGGAAAAAATCACAAAGAAAAATCATCCGTACTTCGGACAGCTGCTTTCACAGTCAATACGATATATCCCATCATACTTTCCACGCATCAAATGCATCAATACAGCTCTTACTATACTCGTTTATTCGAAAATGTGTAAATTCGTTCTGTACAACGCTTTAACATAGATATATCATAAATGCAACGTTTCGTTTTAGCAATCATCGCTCACTCTGTTTTCGCGGCTGATGTGCTGCATTCCGTTGATTCGTATATGGTGTAGAAATTTTACGATCTGCAAAATTCCCACCGACTCACTCTTTGCGCTAGCATCATGGCCCAAACGTATGACTATCGCGTACACACACACATACATATATAGGCTAAGTATCAGGATAAGAGACAACGGTCTATGGTACATATAGTTGGGGCATTCTTCATTCCGAGCCCAGCGCGTTATTGGAGTGAATAAAAATTCAAAAGTGCGCTCCGGCACGAGCACAAGTATGCACCCGTAAAGGCGTAAAGGTACAGGATGCATACATACTTTACAGACACATAGACAGAAAAAACAACAAAAAAAAGACAGGCGTAGAGAGCTATCTCGTATCTCTAGGCGAAGATCGAGAGGCACCTATTTATTTGAATACCAAACGTGCCAAGGTAATATGCTACAGGGCCTTGCATACATGGCTCACACATACATATAAGGATTCAGGGCGCACATGTAAACAGTTGTATTCGAGTATACGGAACGATGTGCCATTACACCGTGGCGTCACCCGAATACCAAATTCCACCCAAGAGAGACCCATCTGCCTTGGTTCTGAACGTCCAACTCCCCACTCTAAAACAGCGCCAAAGAGCCAAGAAAGGTATACCTTCAACTATGGAAAGAACGCACCGTGCAAAAGACAGAGTCGAGAAGATAGGGTATATAGAGGTTAGGAATCTCATTCGGGACTACGAATCACGCGCGTGGAATCGATCTTCCTGACTCGAGATAGTAAAGGAGGAGGGGGGCTTTCTCTTGCCCCTCGAAGTACCACCAACGAACAATGGATTGCTAGTACAGGGCTGAAAGGGGAAAGAAAAGGAAGGGGAGGTTACATTACCATTTACAATTAGACTTTGCCGACTAATGAGACTTGGGTGTGGTGTAGAAACGGCTGTGGGTGGCCCTGAAACGCCCGAGTGTACGAACAACTGTGACAGCTGTCGCATCGAAGCTACTGTTATACTACTGATTCTACCCTGACGGGAAGCGACGTTGCTGATTCTGTATGGGATCTGGTCCGATTGAGAATCTAAATACTGTATGGCAGTGTGCTGTGTTTGGTGTGAGTATAGGTTTAGTTTTAGTTGGGGGGACTTCTTCGACAGACCAGTTTAACGAGCTGTATAGGGGTTTGGGATGTGATGGTTAATTTTGTTTTTGAGAGGCGTTTGATGATCAGTTTTGCGACATGCTTTCACTGATTAGTGACTTGAGCTATTCAATGATTTGGTGAAGATTTCGATAGAACGACAGAGGTATCATTGAGTATTCCATACATTGATTATTACTCATGAATCTCACTCTTGTCAGCCCTAGTAAAAATAAGTGCCTCGTGGTCATATATGAACATGTTCCCAGCTGAACTGTGGTCATCTATGACCATCTATGACCTCAGAAAATATTATGTCTCCATGGTTAGTCATAGGTACACGAAGCCAACTCGTGCATGGCCGTAGAGTATTGTAATCAAGTGGTTGTACATGACATTTTCAATATCGGATGGAGGCCTAGCAGTTGGAGCCCCAAGCGCGCTCGTTTCGAAGCTTCGGATTGAGAAACATTTCGAATTGGCAATGAAGTGCTTCATTTCCAACATGAATTCCTAAGATCAAGTATGGGGACCAATGACGACCTATGACTCCGGCCTCATGGTCATAGCCGGTCATGTATGACCACAGTCCGGTCGGGAACATGTTCATATATGATCATGAGACACTTATTTTTACTAGGGAGGTTTGAACACCGTGAATTTGTGCTCCGGTAAAATGCAAAGATTTTTTTTATTCAAAGCATTGAGGCCTTGAAGACGTATAAAATCTTGCTGTGTAGTGATACTGTCTGATAAACTGTGTACTGTGTTACGACTAGCGCAAGCTATGTTCTGTTCTTGATACTCGTGGTTGATACGTCTGAGACCTCCCAGGCACAGCCCACCAGAGATGGCCACTGTGCCCTCCTTGTCCATCCGGGCCCTCCCGACAACTACTACCAGATCTCACCGTGTGCATCAGACGACCTGTTCAGATACGCTGAGAGGCACCTGAACCCTTCATTCAAGGCCATCAATGACCCTTTTATTCAAGGCATCAACGGTTGAAACTGCTCGCAGTGACGGACTCACCTGCTCGCAGAGTGGGAGGTCTCATTTATATGACTGAGAGATAACAGTGTGTCAGTGTACTGTGTGTTCATGTAAGCTCCTTGCATTCGCCCGGTTTCACCCGTGAGGCAACGAAAACGTTATGGTGTTAAAAAAACCCGACTGAAAAGCCCGGTGCACTTATCGTGTTACTGATTGGGCATAGGTCTTACAGATCAGCGATTGATAAATACCGAATCTGTGAGCACTTCGCACTTCCCGCTTGCACTGCTGAGTCGTGAGCATTAACCAATCGATCCGAAAAGTCAACAAAACCGACACGGTAAACCTGAATGAGTGATCACCCATTCAAACCCGCGCCGAACGATGCTTAACTTGACTGAGCGAAAAAGCTGGTACCCAACGACCCAACCAATGCGGCGGTCAACGTGCAATGATATGAAACTATTCAAAATAGGAAATTATTTTCGTTCCAAAAATGTCTGTCCAAACTGCCAATGGTTTCATTATAAAAGCCGTGAGATAAAAACTACGAAAAAGGATTTTTCATCATTCTAACCTAAAAAGACCGCATTCAAATGCGGTTTTAGGGTTCTCATGATGAAAAATCATTATTGCTCCGTGCTCGCAGGCCCATTTCGGGCGCAAAGGACTTATTTCCCTCGCTTCGTTCGGGGAATAAACTGTCCTAGCGCCCGAACTGGGCGTACGCGCCCAGGGCAATAATGTACTATTGATTTCGATGAAAATTTTCATAAGGGTTTTTTTCAGTGCTTCCAGTGATTCAAAACCCACCTACGACTGTGGGCTCTACAAAATTACCTCGAGAAAAGATTGAATCATACACAAAAAAGAAAACTCTGTGGGACTTGTTTTTAGTGCACTCCTTGAACACAAACAGGATAGCCTCTGTCTTTAAGTCGTTACTCATATAAGATTCATCGTGCTATTTTTTCTATCCACGTGACGGATCAGCCGTGAAAGTGAAAATTACCAAGGAATATTGTTTCAAGACTCGAGTAATGGCTTCCCTTCAAGCGCTCAGCTCATTCTCATTTTGGCTATTAGTCTTAGCTGGCGTACGACATCTTGCACGGATTAAGGAATCGGCGGATTTCCGCTCGTGCGAAGCCTAGTGGAGTTGATGCTTGGTAGAGCCCTCGCCCGCTATCCGGATAAGCTGCTCAGTACTTACATATATATTGGGAAATTCACCGAGTCAGCTGCTCCTTTATTATTACAGCTTCATTTGGAACACGGCCATTTATTTTCATTCGTCAACGTCTGCGAAACTTACATTGCCAATATAACTCATATCAAAGGCCTTCACTTTATCAAGACATATTAAACGCTATACTTGATGAGGAGTAATCGAATATGCATAAGAAATTGGATGAATGAAATTTCATCATAGTTCTTGCCCACAATAATCAATACGCATTGACTGCTCGATTGACTGGGTCGAATCTTTTTTTAGATTTGCCAAAATTTCACCAGCATTTATACGCAAAAAATTGAACTTGATCAACTCTACAACCTCGCATTGCGGTGAATTTGAAGTTTGGAAATTCACCCGTGAATACGGGATCAATGATTTGATGGATATGTAATGATCTTCGGATGACATTATATAGGATCAGAACAACAAGTTACTTCGTGTTTTTCGTAAGCAAATAGAAATAAACGACAGCAGCAGCGCTGAGAGCCTTTTTGGTAAAAAAAGTCCACGTCAAGCAACGTTTTCGCGATTCGTATCCGGATGGGTTACCGCCAATCCGAGTTTACAAAGCCTAGCTTACGTAAAAGTCCCCCCGCTACCTCATTATGGGTATACGCGTATGAAAAGTGGTAACCGGTAAGAAGTCTCCAAATGACATTTTGGGTGAAGAAAACCATGTTTCCTCGTGTATTTTCACTATCGAATACAAATAAATACCGGCGGAATAGCTGAGAGCATCTCTGGCCAAAAATCAAAATTAGGGAACGTTTCGGCGGGATTCTATCCGGATGAGTGATCGCTCATCTTGAGTTTGCTTAGCAAACTAAGACAGGCGGTCACCCATCCTGATACGAATCATACAAACGTCACTTGAACTGGATTTTAGACCGAAAAAACTCTTAGTGCTGCCGTTGTCGCGTATTCCTATTTGTTTACGAAAAACCATGGAAAAACTCGTTTTTCAGATTCTGTTATATCATCCGGAGACTACCACTTATCCATCAAATCACGAATCCCATATTCGTAACCATATTCACGAGTAGATTTTCAACCATCAAATGCAGCGGAACGCGAAGTTGTAGATTTGGCCAATGATTGAGTTTCAAATTTTGAATGAGCAACTTTGATTCCGGGCAGGTACTGATATAATTTGGCTGCGCTATTTCTACGTTCTTTGAGGAAACTAGGAATTACAGAAAAGATGGTACAGAAAGATTTTGTTTCTAATGTCTGAGTTACTTTTCGTCAACGATTTGTTCATTAAATTTTTTCTGATAAATTTCGCGAACAACATTTAAGCAAATGATGATTTTCCCAAATCGTTGAGTAGATTATGAAAGAATCACGCAGGCATTAAACGCGATGAACGAGAATCTAATATGGAATTCATAACTGTCAGTAGCCCGTTATATGAAGAAAAACGTAGTAAAAGAGTAATAGTTGGTTAGTTGAATCGAAAAGACGCTGGCTAAGCCTCCATCGGATCAAGAAGATCGGGAAGAGAGAAGACATGAGTGATGGATAGATGAATACGTGTGGAGAAAATAGTAACTGGACCAGTTGGCAAAGAAGAAGATGAAGATAGAGGGAGAAGACAGTGGAATCGAAATGAACGAAAACTCGAGTGGAAAAGAGAGAGAGAGAAAGAGAAAACAAATACGCAGTGAGGGAGCCTCCGGACACCACGAAAGACTACGTGCTTGGATTACGTAGTCTCAAGCACTTTCCGAGACCAGGAACAGGTTAACTCTGGGCTCGTGTCAGAAATTTTGAAATTTCCCCCTGGCATCCAGCTTCATGTTAGCCTCCGGGATCGCTGCCTCATCTTTGCTTTTTCTTGTCAGGGAATCTTGTTTCTCATCACATTCTATTTTTGAGCTAGAAATTCATTGCCTCTAGGGGATCCGTGGTCCCAAGTGTCTTACACAAAGCAGTCGTCGAAGAGAAAAAAATTAATCGATCCTTTGATAAAGAAACTTCACTTCGTCATCGAAATTCTTGTCATTATGTGTCTGATTCTAAGAATCTAAAAAATTGATAAATATGTAAGAAATGGGAAGTTGTTGAAAAATAATAGGCACGCAATGCTTGAGTGGAAATTTCACCTGATGGGGTTACAAACCAGTCACAAGAATTGAAGAACACAAAATATTGATAACACATACAACCCTATAAAAACTCTGCATGCAGCTCCTATAAAATCGCTAACGGGACTAAAAAAACGTATGAGATAAGTGAAATCAGTAAGTGCTAAGTCGTATTTTTCTAAGTGTATGACACGAGGTGACAGACTGTTTACGACTTTCTCCGAATTGTTTGGATGGCTGGGCTCAAATTCTGTTAGAGAAGCCACGTGCATAGCATAGTTTTGCTTCTTACATGCCGATAGACGAAAACTAATTAATTAGGACCATCAAGGTTTCTGAGGAATTTCTCTACCTCTAAATTGGCGCCTTTGAGAATTAGAGAATATATTATACATCTAGTTCATCAAAACAGGGCTCACGGACAAGGCTCGATGGTGTCAAACTGAAATGATATTCTCTTTGATTATGATAATTACACTGGGCAACAAAATGTTGGGTCTGGAATCTCCACCTTGGAGGAATGAGATTTTCTCATGTATTCTTTGGCGTAGAAACCGAACCCGTGAGTTCTGCTCCTACACGTCAGGACTATTTTTTAAATCGCGGAGAACTGATTTTCCAAGAATAATGTTTATTGGATTTGGTTTCAATTTTCAAGGTTGATGATTATTGAGCGGAAGAGTAACGTTTGTTTAAAATGCATATCTTTTTCCTACGTCTTTTGACTCGCTGATTACGACCTCCTCGTGGTTATAGAGCGCTACAATGTATCTGTGAAGCCGCGCGTATAAGCTAATTAGTCCACCTAGTACCTGGAAAAAAAGTCCAATTTCGCAATAAATTATCAAAAAATCATAAAACGGGCTAGGATAGACTAACTTGATTGTTCGAGGTCGCATTTCTTTTGTTATGTTATTTACTTTGAGGAAAACAACTGCCCAGTACCCGTGGAGAATGCCGTTTCATGCTACGGATTCCTTGTTAAAACACCCGTTTTCGTAATAATTTTTGCTGTGTTCAAATCACAAGAAGGAAGATTGCCCATTGCATGGGGTATCCAAACATAGTTTCCCTGCCCAAAATGATCTTCTCAATACGGTCCTGTAGTCCGTTCTGAACTACCATGCTAGGGTTTTTTGTTAAAGGCAAGAAACCTATTTTTTCAGGGATTTTTGGCCTCGACAAAACTCCTGATGTGTCAGGTCAAAATAGACTCCGAACCGTGTCCAGACAGTCATGATGAGTTGAAGGATCATGTTTGAATATCTCGTGCAAAAAAAATTCTAAAAATGATCGGAAAACCGGGTATTTTAAAAAAAAATTCGTGGCATGAAACCGCACTTCCTACAGGTACCGGACAACTTCTTGACCTTGAACGTTCAAATATGGTTTTTTGAAAATTTATCCCGAAATTTAACTTTTTCCCCAAATTCTAGGTGGACCAATCAGCTCATTTGGCTTGACGGTGACATTATAGCGTTCTGAAATCACCGGGATCGTGTTTAGCGGATCAAAATACGTAGAAAAATATATCCTGATATACGTTTTGAACAAATGGTATTTTCTCGCTGAATTATCATCAACTTCGAGGATTGGAAAAAATCCAAAACACAATATTTTTTGGAAAATCAGTTCGTAGCAATTTAAAGAAAATTCTGACGTGGAGGAGCAAAACTGAGTACGGATTCGGTTTCTAGGTCAAAAAATACATACATGAGAAAATCATATCCTCCTAAGATGGACATTCTAGACCCAAATCTATGCTGTCCAGTGTTGCAAGTAATCCAATTCAATTTTGGGAAAGAAAAATAATGGTTGGGGATAAAAGGAAACGGGAGGAATAACAAGATTGTGAAGTCCACATGTACATACAGATATTCAGAATGAATGTTTTACAAGCGCTTTCTTCTATGAACTGGCAACTGATACTCTGACAATTGAAAATACTTCTTTGGCTGAGAAGTAATCATTCTAGGGTATGACTCAGACTACGAACTTATTTTGTGAAGAATTCCCATGCTCATCGAATGAGTATTCTGAAAGTTCTAATTATCGTCCGAATCATTTCGAATGGATGAAAAAAAGATGAAGCACTAAAATACGATCAGCCAGACATTTATCTAACTGATCACGTATTGTAAACGTAAACGAAAGGACTACTCTTTTCTACCAAATTGGACATGCGAATTTCAAACGTTTCCACTTTGCTCCGCAATTAGTCATCGCAAGAACACTGTAGCTCTTGATGAGACGAAATTCGTCGACTTTTTTCTCCTCGTCGTGCTACAAGGGCTCTCATTCCGAGCTCTTAAACGCGCCACGTATACGTAAGTTTTTCCGAGGGCCGTTGAATTTTTATGAGCTTGCGCGCCGCGAATTAGCCGAGCCACGCCCGCTACCTCCTTCAAGCGTATTTGTATTCTTTTTCGCTCAGCAGCAACAGTACAAGCTTCGTCGTATGCCGAGAAGGCTCGCGTTCTAGTGGAACGCTTATTTGCACGTTCGCTTTGTTTCTTCCTGGATTTTTCTGGCTCTTCCAGCCCATTGTCTTCCGGCTCTGGCACCTTTTCTCTTTAAAATTAATAATTTTTTAACTGCTGTTTTACAGGCTTGATGACACGTGGTTGGCACGCGAAAGCGTGGTTCCGAACCATTTGTTAACCCTTTGATCTTTTTTTCTGTTGCTTTTGTCGGTGGGCAGGTTCGAAATGGTGAACTTTTTTGCAAAGTGTAGTAAAACAAACTGTTAGGGACTGACAAAGATCGAATTTTGTATTATTGATGGGAGATTATTGTCCCATTTTTGTCGGTGATTTTTCAAGAATGAAGAAGATATCCTTTGAAAAAAGCCATAATGTTTCATAGTTTCCTATAAAAGAGTATAATTTCAGATGGGAAGATCTTCGACTCCAGAGTGTGCTTCCTAAATCCATCAAATTGCGGAATATTTTGTTTCCATTTTGAATTATCATCAATGATTTCCACGATATGCAAATCAAGAAATAGTCATGTATTATCAGTGATCAAGACAAGTATAGATTTTACCTTGCCTATCGGATGGTTGCACATACTTTTGGAGGATAAAGGCTTCACGATCTGTTTTGAAAATTCTAATACATTGATGTAAATTCAGATAGTTCGAGGAGTGCTGTTCAAATAGCCTCATTAAGGCGAAATAAGGGAAAGCCAGGAACATGCCTACAAAGAAGTATCGGGGTAATTATTTCTACTTTATTCTAAGGACAGTCAATACTCACTACCATTTCAGTCATGAAGTATTTAAGTCAGTCTCTTATGAGATAATTGAGAACTTGGAAGAGTTTCTGAAATGGTATGAGCCCCTGAAATGCTTCTGTAGTTCAACAATGTAACGTTGAGATGTCATAATACAGTGGATTCGGGAACAATAATTTCCTTGATGTAACCTAGTAACTTTGATTGAGAACTATTGAGTTGGTGGAATGTTGCGCATAGTGAGGTTCCTGAATTTCCAGTAAGAATCTGAAAATTTTGCTCAATTAATTCAATTTGTTGGAAGGATATTGCGAGATCTACGATTATTCGCCTTATGAATCCTATCCCACTCATGATTTGTACATAAAAACTAATCACGAAGGATATTTCTCGCTTCAGCAATGAATAACATGTATACCCTTATTGCCCATCTCGTTTGACTCAGTCAATACACCATTTTCGAAATAGTTATTTACATCCAATGATGCAATTATACTGAAATAGACAACTATTCGAATCTAATAGACAGTGGGAACTGGAGCGATTTTCACTGAAATTTCAGTGAAAGTTTCACTGAAACTCTAGCGATTTTCAATGGAATTCTAGTGGTGATTTCACTAACAATGTAGTGATTTTCACTGAAATTTAAATTTCAGTGAAATGATGATTTTTAGTGGAATTTTCACTGATTTTAAAGTAAAATTTCCACTGATTTTCTAGTGCAGTTTTCACTGAATTTTCAGTGAAATTTTCACTGAATTTCTATTGAAATCTTCACTGATTATTTAGTGAAGTTTTCACTGATTTTTTAGTGAAATTTTCAATGAATTTTTAAAGAAATTTTCACTGAATTTTCAGTGAGATTTTCACTGAATTTTTTGTGAAATTTCCACTGATTTTTCAGTGAAGTTTTCACTGATTTTTAAATAAATTTTTAACTGGATTTTTAGTGAAATTTTTACTGAATTTTTAGTGAAATTTCCACTGAAATTCAGTGAAACGTATCACTTGAACTTTAGTGATTCCCACTCCATCCATTCACCAACCCACTCACCTGACCACTAACCCACACTCACCCACCAACCCACCCACCCGTGACCCAACCATGATCCATACGGCCACCCATCGCCCTTCACCCCTTGCCGATAGGCCACCCGAGACGCGAGATGCTGACGGACAAATTTTGGCTGGGCTCAATTATTTTAATTAAAAATACAACCAGCCTAACTTCTCAAATCAAGCTCATGATTCTTGATTCCAGGATTGAAATTTCATTTTCGTGGTATTATCGCTCTAAGATCAAATTGTCATTCTTGTTTTGCAACCACCATTAGTTCCTCTAAACAAAGCTGAAGAGAGTACGTTCCAATCAAGTATCTCATGAGGCGAATTTCAATGGATTCGGAAACAATTTGTTGAGAAATACAGCGGGAAAAAAGATATCATATACAAGAATCTGATTTACACTTTTGTAGGAGCTAATAATCTGTTTCACCTGTTCCCAAAAAATCTGGTGGCACCGATTCACCATCCCAGAGCACGGTCGTATTCCCACAGCATTTGTCTCGGATAACCACACTCAAATAATCTACTCATGAATGACATTGAGAAATCTCCGCTACACCACACACTCGCTATCTTCACGAGACAGCTTCCAACGAAAAATGATGTACCCAGTCACGCAGAACCCGGATGTCTCACGCTTCCTTCATCCTTCTCTTGAAGAACCTCTTCTCTCTACACATCTCGCAAATCGTCTGGAAGCTCAGGAAACCCTGGCGAAAATTTCACAGTCTACTGTCTAGTATGTGTATATCCTGTAAGGTATGCAGCATATAGTAGCCATGAGGGACATTCCATGAGTTGACTGGCTTCGCACATGGTATACTGGGTATATATTGCCAGATAGCCTCGCATAGCGCGTCCTCGAATTATTATTCCAGTTTGCAGGAGCATAAGGGGGTGCATGTGGCAGACGAGCACGAGTCTCGCCTGGATGATGCATCGCTTGGCCGAGTGTATATTGTGATGATGGCCACGCGCAACAGAAGAAGAGGAGGAGGAGAATCCCGTGGTACAGTAATAATCATGTCACCCTACACGTATACAGTCCAACGCTTCCTGATGTATACAGTGCTTCGCATTATTGCTGCAGAGCGCGAGAAACTGTAATTATTGTCAGCGTGCAACTCTGGGCTCACAGTTGACCCTAATAATACTGGTAGTGTGACTCTGTTTTGATTTCTATTTGGTACTTGGTTTGTATTGACATCGCTCACACGCTTCTGTGGTCATTGATGTTTGATTTTGATGACTATTGACTATGTACACCATTGACATTGACATTTTTTTGTCATGAATACGGATGGGATCGAAAGGGTCGAACCGAGTTCAAAATGTTAATTAATTTGAAAGACGAAGATTTTGCTTGTTGCTTGAGACGTATTAAGTTCGAGGTAAAGCTTTAAATGGGCTGGTGTCATAACCAACGTTGAATAGTCTGTCCAGTCGAAGGGTATGAACCCTATTCCAGATTTTGAACCCCCAATTCTTCCGAGGAGATGAATAAGATAAATTGAATCGCATCGTAAAACTGCGAAGCGTCGTGTTGTTCGATGGCAAAGCCTTTTCGGGCCTACACTGTAATAAACATTCCGATGATTTATATCAGTCGATGGTAAATTTTAATATCACAAGTTCGTATTTTCACTACCTCCCCGCCAGTGAAATCGCTAACCGATTAGTGAATTTAATATTAGTTCGTAAAATCGCCACGCTCAGCGAAGGTTGCTCTGTTACCTCCCCTGAGTAATGCAAAATTGCTAATCTAAGATCAGCAAATTTACGCAAGACCGCTGGGGTGAATTCATTGAAGTTGAGAAAGCCTCAAACATCGGTATTGGGTCAATCTTCGTATGTCTTTGCAAACCCGTCATTTATTTTCTAAGTATAAAATACTAACTCAGCAATGCCCTGCACGTGCAAGGACTTCTGGACAACCGAATCCAGTCGAGGGAAAATAAAGTCGTCCATAACCTCAAAAATTTGGGATGGGCTCCGTCCGGTGGCATAAAATCGCTAAGCTCTCGTTAGCAAATTTACATTACCGTAACAAATTAACTCCGCCCAGCATAGGTCGCTTTCATTTCCTACTCTGGGGTTAGCGTTTTCGTCAAAATTATTTCACAGTGTCCGTCATTCATCTGGTTTGCCTTCGCTGAGCAAATATTTGAACTCCCATACCGCCGGATACCTGGCTTCCGTTTTTATCCCGATTTGACTCTATAGGCGTGAGCAGGGACAAACCCTGTCAGCGCGTTGGTTCGGAGGAAAGCGGGCCCACTCGCCCTCGCCAACTACCAAATTCTGGAGTCGATTGCCAGCACACGACTGTTGCCCACCCTTTATTGGAAAGCTCCGAAATCATCTACTACGCATCCCTAGTGCCCACGGAGCCCCTCGGTTCTCTGAGCAAGTTTAATAAGTCGCGCATTAAGTCACCCCTAAGGGTGTGTCCACAAATAAAGCACACGCACTGCTCACGGCTCACAGCGCATACCCACGGCTCACATGCGCCATCGGATTTTGGCCGGAGAGTGATGTGGATTTCTCACGTTACCGGCTGGATTCAAGACTGAATTTGAGATCAGCGACCGAGGATGATGGAAGATCTCCTATCACTTGCCGACAAGAGTCCGATTAGCAGCGCACGGTGCACGTGAGCCGTGAGTAGTGCGTGCGCTTTATTTCTGGACGCACCCTTAGGGCAGCTCGGACGTGAGTCCTACGCCACTAGTTTGTCTCATGTCTTGATCAGATCCTAATAGACTCACACTCCTTAGAATCTATCTCGTTTGTGACTCATCCGTGATTTCACGTTGAAAATTGATCAGTACTTCTATCTTAGCCGACTAGAGCTAGGAAAAAAAGTTTGAGCACCTTCTTTGCGTATTTGTTCACAAGTGATGAGCATGATGAGGACAGAAACTGATCGGTCGGTCTTTTAAAGTCAACAATCAACGTGATGCCCCATGAGATAATGTGCTTAACCTTTACAAATGTTATTGCTGATGGTTTGACCCAGGAGTATCCGAGGCTCGTGAAATTTTTGCCGTGTTCAGTTGACACGTAAATACACTTCTCTGCCAAGTTTGACCAAAATCTGAGTGGTAGATCTTTAAACGAGGTTACTTCCTTAACCTTCGCGCGGTTAGACCATTCATACATGATACACACCTCCCAGGCATAGAATATTCCAAGTAAAAGTTGGAATTCATTAAAAGCCAAGTTCACAAGTGAACTTATTGATTATCAAAAACTGTCCTTGCTTGGAAAATCGAGATTAACTCTTAGATGAGCTCAAACTAACTTAAACTTTTTTTCCGCAGAGTTTCATATGCTGAGCTCGTTCACGTCACCACCACAAAAAAGAAATAACCGACAACCTACGCTGGCTCTCGACTTTGCGAAAGAGAAATCCAAAAGTGTAAGGGAGACACAGAGAGTAGAGGATAGGAAAGGAAGAAGAAAGTAAAGGCAAGGACAGGGTAGATACCAGAAGGGACACCTTTGGCAAGTGAGGAAGAGGATCGGCGAACTTTGGTAATTTCCCGAGTCAGAGCTTTTGGGATGCGTATTGGATGGTCTTCCGCAGGTGGCTTAATTTTTGCTTTATAACACGCCTGTGTCGGCCAGCACAGGATACTAGTATCAGTGTCAAAAGACGAGTATACATATAGATGCGATGGCCCGTTTGGATACCAAGGATGGGATGGTAGCGGGACCATCACCCCCTTCCGAGATACGGCACGGATTTTTCTCGTTGCTGATTTTAATAACAGATTGCCTCCTGCCACACGAAGGGTACGAGCCCATAGTACCCAGACACGTATACTATATACCTATGTTATAAGGAAAGAAGCGACGCAGACAGGCATGAGTCACTGCCTATACGTGACCTCGTGAGGCTTCTCCAACCATCGAAGAAGAGACTGAGATTTGCTTCTAGCATCACCCTCTATACGAAATTTTCCTCTTCCGCGTCTTCAAGAAATAAATTAAAAGGATTTCTTATTGCACTGCTAAGACGAGGAATAGATGAAGATGGAAAATGCCTGCCCTTCTCTCTCTCTCACTCCCTCTTTCACTTTCATTTTCATTCCCATCCTCTTTGTCTATACCATCATCCTCCCAAGCTACTGGTACTTTTCATTTCGCGCTCGCTCGCGCTTCGGTGGAAGCATATTGTAACATGGAATCGGAATCTCGACGAGGAGTCAACCTAGCACGTGATACTGGTATTATGTAGATATATAGAGTCGGAAATGCTATGCTATGTGCTTCCGGAATGAATAATTGCATTTGATTTCTAGGCTATGAGCGGGAAGCTGAATTTTGCAGGGTTTGCCTGCGTGTGGGATGTTTCACGCTGCTGTTTGAATTAGATATTGGAATTCGACGTATGATGGCAATGGTGATGGTGGTGTGATGCGATGTCTAATAATGGAAATTTTTCGAATGCACGTCGCGTCACTGGTCGGCGTCTCGCTCAGTGATACGACTTTTTGTGGATGGGTGTAACATTTGACAGGCTTTGGGGATGTGTTACTTTTGCGCTTTCACATCCGTACACGGTATTTTTGGGTTCGAATACTGATCTGTGTCATTTATTCCTTTTTTATCAATCAGTGTATGACTCGGAAGATCACCATCAGTGAGTTAAAGAGAGTTTGAGCAAGTTCAATCAACATCATTCATTTTCTGAGTAAATTCTAAGGATCTTATGATAGCAGTGTTGTTATTTCCCGCCATGGCAACCTGATGGGGACCTTACAGAACCAAGAAAATCACATCATGACGACTTTGTGATGAAATTGTTGCCAAGTGCTCATTATTTTCACACACCAGGCACTTCCGTTATCAAATGAACTGACGAGATGACAGTTAATTTCCAAATCCCATGACTCACGTAAGCCTTGGACCATCTATAATGATTGGTAGCACACTAAAAAGTTGAAGGACAATGGATATCATCCTGATAAGCTGTCACGTAACCAGCTGACCACCCTAGATATTGTAAGTGATCAGCAGATGAATATGAGAACTTATCGGGTAAGTTAAATAGTTATCAATTGGCAGAACACCAGACTGATTAGATATGATGGATCATCATTTTTTTACTCTCTGTACGGTTCAGTTGGTCGTTAAGTCGTGAAGTTCTCGTGTTTCAATCCGTGCAAGATGTCCCGTATTTTAATTTTCTGATTGATAACAGGTTGCTAATTTGATTGCAATGATCCGGTTGGATTCCATAGAACATTATCAACTACTGGTCTCCTGAATAGTCTTCCTCAGATTTCTCGATCAGTTGATTTAGGATGAGTTAGTTGTGGCGAGTCAGTCTCACGACTCACAGCCAGCGTGAATGAATCGGTTTTCATGTCGTCTAATTGGTGGGTCATTGATTTTTTGATGTTATCCAGATCTTGTTAATAACTTTTAAGATGTTATGTCATCAAATCAGTACGTGATTATGTCAGTAAGCTGTCAATTGTACGAGTTTTCAGATTTTCGAACTGCCTGTAATACGATTCTGACCCCATTCGGCTGTTATCAGTAAAATGTGGCTGATTAAATTTTCAAATATTTATAATTCTGAGACGAATATCTTCATTCTTCTTGAACAACGGTTTCAACCAAGTATTAAAATCATTCCTGAAATAAGTTGAAATAAGTACAGTCCTTCCATTTCATCGTACTTCAAAAGATTTCTCATTAATCCATGAATACGTCAATTTTAATAACTCGCTGACCAACCCCTTGAATAAGGTTCTCGCAGGAAGCAAAGCTCTATAGAAGTACCCCCACATCAGCCTGTAATGGGCGTGCGAGCACGTGCCGGCACTTGCATACTCGTGGTGAACTCTCTTTTACCCGTTTGTTTTTCACGCCGCTCGTAAAGCCGTAATGTCATCGGTCGGCTATATATAGCGCTAGAGGTAGTGATGGCGGTGGCGGTGGTGGTGAGCCTGAAAAGTCCGGCGACGGGTTTAATTAATCTCAGCCTGGTCAACAGTTTAAAAATACAATGGAGGGTCGTGGTGGCGGCACACCCTGCCTGTCCTAGCATTCGCATTCGTTTCATTTTTATTGAATCAGTTCGAGGCCTTTTCAACGGGTATACCGCACCACGACCCCAACCAACCACCCACTACACCACCGCTTCCGAATGTCGGCAAGCCAACGTTTCCCGTATACCGAATATTTCCACCTCCGCTCGAGTAATTTCGAACTTTTTTTCCGAATTTCACGTGCACCAGTCGGATACAAACAGGAAGTTGCAATGGGTACTGGAAATATATGACCATTCTTCGTATATAATTTTGTTGAAGACGAATGTGACGTGTGAAATGCTACATGCACAATTTCTACGTACTTGTCAGAAAACTGCTTCCATTTATGGATGTAAATCTTGCGATCACTGTTATTCAAATTTGGTACAGGCGGCTCTCGTTCAACGCGGTTTCGCTCAACGCAATCTTGGTTATACGCGATTTTTGGAACGCCACCTAAATTTTGTTCAACGCGGTACGGGACTTGTTCAACGTGGTTTTAAATATGAAATTTCCCCCCGCGTTGAACGAGGGACGCCTGTATGATATATCCAGCCTTCTAGGGCTCATTCTCTCAAGATCATCAAAAGAAATACGAATGTCCAAATCTATGAATTTTCAGAGAGATGATTTACTTGATTGATCAAATATCAACAGCAAGATTGAATGAGTCCTCTACGTGACTTTTCGTGGGTGATCAATTAATCCTCCTAGGATCTAAAAAAAACTTTTAGAAATCTGAAAAAACGTTTCCGCGTGATTGTAATAATCACAATCATCCAATGAATTGATTAAAGAGAGCGAAAGTTGAAACTTGTGAGAAGAGACATTTGAAACAGGCATGAAAAAATCTCGAGTTATTTTAAAACGGCCTTATTCCAGTTAATCATTCCAGAAACAGCCACAAAGAAAAAAATATACCGGTGAAGGATTCCTCCTTAGAATGAGCACAGCTTTGCAACTACACCGGTAGCGTAGTTGGTAACGCAGCCACTCGCGAATCGGGAGAACGTGAGTTCAAGCCTCACCCGGGAAATTATTTTTTCATCTGAATTTTCTCTTCCAAAAAATGCTCGATAAATTTCTATGTTACTTTGATGGAACTCAGAGGCTCTATAATGATTGAATAGAAACCGATCAAAATCTATTGCTCACCCAGCCCACAAAATAATATCTTCAACTCTAATTCACAGATTTGAAAGATCTGACATTATTTTATGTACCCTGCACAGCAATTCTGATCTTACTATGCAGCAAAATTGGGATTCGGAAAAAGAAGAGGGAAGAAAGACAGCACACTTTTTATCCGACAATAAGAGTAAAGTACACAATAAGTGTGGCATGCGAGCCAATTGAAACAGGCAGAGCGTGGTAAGCCATATACACTGGGGTATACGAATCGCAAGTGTTACTGAAGTGACAATAGGGATAGCGATGCTGGCATAGTGATAATGGCGTGTTACACTTGGCTCAGGCTTACTTTTATGTTCTTCGCGGCTTTACCTCTCTTCCCCTTACCCTACTACTCGACCCTCTTACTCTTTTGCACGCCGTAAATGTCTCGACTGAAGCATCTGTTGAGCTAAACAAGCATTCAACACGTCATACCACTTCATGCAAGAATATTGAAGTACGGAAAGAGCACATAAAAATTTTGCATTTGCCAGACCATAAGAAATCAGTTAGTAATTCCTTTGTGTATCAAGACGTATGCCATCAAATTCTGTTTGATTTTAACGATATGTGACCTTTTCTTTCACAAAGTTATAAGATATACAGAGTAAGCATACTAAGGGTACGACCGAATCCTGTTTTTGAGACACGAATAGCTTTTTCTTGATCATTAATAATATCGCTTCAGTGCATTTGTTCGATGATGAAAAAACCTGGATTCCGATCCGCCAATCATTCATTGAAAGTACTTTGCATTTTAGTTCGAGTATGGTAAATATAGCCTGCAATCTATCCATGAAAGGAAATGGATGGTTAATGTGGGGATGTCTCTGCATTGTTTTCTTAAAAGCATAGTGTAGTTTATGAAATTTTGACGGCGATGGAGTGAAAATAAGCCCTTTCTCCGAACTTTGAAGCTTTTAAATGAATGGAATATTTACGGGAATACATAGTACATACTGGTTCGCCTCTCGAAAAGATGTCTTGAATGCAAGAGCTTTTATTCGGGGACCCACTTACAATCCAATCATTAAATTTGTGTTATTAGAGTGCTATATGTACTGTACATTTATATGTCTTCATTGAAAATACATTTTCGTAGGGAATATCTATTTCCTAAATATTCTACAAAATCAACTCCGTACTTGATGCACTGAAGGTTCAAAAAGATTTAGATGCACTGGTCTCGTGGTATCATTCTCCAACAATCGTGATCTTATAAGATTCGATAGTCAAATTGGTGATGAAATATTGTCCAGAGTTAATACTAATAGAAGATCTAGGTGTTGTTTTTGAGGGAAATTTTTCATTTGGTGAACATGTTGCGGGCATAGTCAAAGAATGTAGTCGTTTGCTAGGATTTAGCAAGAGAAGTGCCCAAGTACAAGTGATTTTACAAATGTTGATAGTATTAGATACTTTTACACTTTGCTGATTTGTCCCAAAATAGCGTTTGCTTCTGCAATATGGAGACCTCAATTGAGTTCATCAATTCATGAACTTGAAACTCCAGCATGGGCTCTTCAGGTATCTCTCGTTCAAAAAAAAAAAAAAAAAACGAGTCCGTGCATAGATTTGATCATGACTACGGAGGCCAGTACAAAAAATTCAATAATCTGACAGGGCCGCGTCGGGGGTTCACGGCAGGTTGGTGTGACCCGCGAGACCGGCCGACGGTCTGTCACTCAAAGTTCAAGAGTCTTGGCTCGTCACGACACTATCACACCTTAGGTCGCGGCGAGAGGGCGAGAATCGAATGGAATTTATGTACGCACATGAATGGCTCTACACTTAGCTCGGTTCGCTGTGAAATGGCACGGCCGTGCGTTACACTGGACACTGACTCCGTTGCACTCCCGTGCGTGACACTCGCGTGTTGACTGAGGCACCACGGGTGCTAAAGAGTTGGGTGATTCGTAGGATTAGGAGGGAAAGGGGTTGAATTAAATATATAGGGATTATACACACACTTGACGCGGTGGTCGACACTACAATCTAATTAACCAATACACACGTAAGTTACGCACAAATACAACACTATGTATAATTAACTATCGCGGCCCTCTACAAGACCGCGGCGTGACGTGAAGTGAATATAGCGTAGTGATGACGGGCAACGGCTGACGGGAGGCGTCCGCGTCCAAGCCGAGCGAAGGCGACTGATGCGCCTGATGATCGAAAGATGACTGATGATGGGTGGCTCTAGCGGCCGTCCTTATATACCCGTGGTTTTCTCGGTAAGCCGGGCAAACCGCGGCTTTCGTGAATTTAGCATGTAAAAATTTCGTAAGCCAAGGAGCGAGCGGCTTACGTTTCGTTTACGTTGAAAAATTTGGTAAACCGGTAAAATGCCGGTTTACGTGCATTAAACGTGAGAAAATTTGGTAAACCAGTAAAACGCCGGTTTACGTGCATTTAACGTGAGAAAATTTGGTAAACGGGTAAAACGCCGGTTTACGTGCATTTAACGTGAGATATTTTGGTAAACCAGTAAAACGCCGGCTTACAACCGATGACTCATCCACACGTGTTGGGTAGGAGTGAAGGATGATGTAATGTATTAGGAATGTGGGCTGATCATGCAACGAGATGCGCACGTCAAATCCATATTGCTATTATCACTCGTTATGGTTCGACGAAGGAATGGAAAAACGGCTGATTAACGAGTCAATTGTTTCGTTTAATGTGACAACGTTTCGACGACTATTTTGTCATCTTCTTCAGGTCTTAAAAATTGATATTCTGAACAGTATCATCTCGTGGTCATGTGTTTTATTGTTTTCATCGTCAAATAGCTCTGTGATTTTCTATGCTAAGTCATCTCAAGAAGTATTTATCCACAAGTGTGTTAATAATATTAGTAATGGTCGTGTGTAACATGGATTCAATAATTATTGGTGATCGAAAAAGAAATGTGAAGATTCATGAAAAATTGACACATATGATGAATAGAGTCTAAACCCAATCTGACTTCAGTCCATAGGACTGATGATACTGTTTGAAATATCAATTTTTAAGACCCGAAGAAGATGACAAAATAGTCGTCGAAACGTTGTGACATTAAACGAAACAATTGACTCGTTAATCAGCCGTTTTTTCATTCCTTCGTCTAAAAATCCAATGTTGCAATTATTGATGAATTATATGATTACCATGACATCGTGATTCTGGATTTTGCTTCGTTTCTCCGTAATTCGAACTCAAACATTCACTCGAAACTTATTGATTTTGATCACAGTTATGGTACAGAGTCCACGCAATCTTTTAGATTGCCACCATTTAGCTCCCAGGGCTCGAGAGGATCAACCCTGCGTCGCTGTATTAAGTTGTGGAATAAGCTTCCAAGTCACGTTGTTCGGAATCAATGAAATCCTAATTTTGAGTTGTTGGTGAAAAATTCTGTTTTGCAACATATGATTTAGTCTATCTGGTTTTCGCTGGTTCTTTTTTTCAGTTTATCTATCAGTTGTTTTGATGGTATGTCACCATTCAATCACTATTCATGGTTTTGACATTCCTTTGATTTATTAGCATTCAGTTAATAATTTAAATATTGTAGACGAATCTTCATAATACTGATATATATCTATAGGGCCCCCATGTCCTTTCGATTTTCTTCAATAAAATAAACTCTATTTGAGTGTGACCATAACACGTTATAAAATTTGTGTCTCCCTGGTGTTCCAGTTGTATTGTCGAGAGGTGTTTCAAATCTGAAGAGACGTGTGATTGCAGAAATTTGGAATCGATACAATATTAAATAGAGATGTAGCAGGTAGCCTGTGGATGATGGCAATAAATCGGAGTTCAAATGAAAAAGGATTCCTCAAATGTAAAAGAGGCGCTTACAAGAAGACAATGTTTTCATTCTCTTACGAACTTTGATCATTTGAGTGGGCAGGGTCTCAAATTTCATTAACGCATTTGAGTGCTATGTAAATTTGCCCAGAAAATTCACTTTATGTACGATACATTCCAAATGAAGCTCAGATCAGAAATCAAAGCTCATTCACGTTCGACTTTGAAAAAAGCCACCGTTCCATTGACCAACTCTTTACAAACAGAGCAAGCAATCCCACTATCGAATCAAAAGGAGAAGCCACAAGCACACCACGAAGAAGTCAAGCACTTATCCTATCCGGAGCTCTCTTTGCGCGACTCCTGAAAAGCACTCGCCATCATCCATTGCAGAGTATGGTATATACAAGCAACACTCTCAAGTCGACTGTTTGACGAGGAAATACATGTATGGGGTTGCATCAAAGCCACGACTGGTATTTATTCTCTGCTGGAGGATCGTTTCTCACGTCTATACACAGTACCCGCCGAGTTGTGTGATAACGGTATATATGTACAGGTTGAATTTGGTTGTGATGGGATGGGTCAATTGAAAGCTTGAAAGATGTATGTACGAATGTATGTGTACTTACAGTCGACGGACACCTTGATCTGCTTGCTGACCGAGGGTGGTACGCTGTTGCTCGCTATGCAGAGGTAGTTTCCCATATCGAGCCTCGAAATTCGCGTCATCTCCAGCGTGTTGCCCGTCCACTCTGGTACTGTAAATAACGTACTCGATTCACTTTAACTGTATGCTTCGTTCAAATGATAACAATCTAGGTTGTTGAAATGTTCATGTTTCATGAAAAGGTTGACTTTGCATGCGTAATTTGAGTATGTGATCAGTGTTTGAGCAACCTGTTGTAATCTCTCGAACTAAGAGAGTCTAATTTTTCATTTAATCTTGCTGAAAATGGGTGAAATTCTTGTAAATGTTCTGTGAATTGCATTCATACATATGAGGTGGTATTTCGTTCAGTTTTGTGAAATCATAATAACTGAACGCCCAGCCAGAATTTGGCCGTCCGCATCCCGCGTATCAGATTGCCTAAGTGGAAGGGGTGAAGTATAATGGGTGGCCGTATGGGCCATGGATGGGCTCATAGTCGGATCGGTTGGTAAGTGGTCGGGTAGGTTGTCAGGTGGATGGATGATTTGGTCCAGTCTGAGATGGTTAGAAACGGTCTGGGACGATCTGGGACGGACTGGAACGGTCTTGAACGTCCGGGTATACGGTCTGGAATATTCTGAAACGGTCTGGTATGATATGTGACAGTTTGGAACGATTTGGGACTTTCTGGTACGGTCTAGAATAGTCTTAAATTGCCATCTTCTTTGAGACGTACTAGTTGGATTTGGGACGGGTTGGAATAGTCTGAAATGGTCCAACGCGATCTGGAACGTTCTGGTACGGCCTGGGATGGTCTGGAACTGTTCAAAACGGTCTGAAGTGGCCTATAACGGTTGGATACGGTCATGATGGGTGGTCTAAAATGGTTTGATACGATCTGGAACGGTGTGGTGTAGTCTAGAATGGTCTGGAATGGTTGGAGACGATCTGGAACAGTCTGGCCGAGGCTGGGCTGGGCTAACTAAAACATAATACGCGGCCATGTGGGTTATTGGTGGGGGCGCGGGAGATTTGGTGGGTGGGCACGTTGATGGACGGCCTGGCGGGTAAATAGGTTTATGAGTGGGTGGCTGAACGGGCTGGTAAGTGGTTATTACAATAAGGCCCTCGACAGAAAGTGCGCGATGCTCTTTTCTCCATTTTTCCCCTCCGTGTATAAGCATAGGCACTTTCGTTGCAGTGGCCGCCACGGGCGAGGCCACGGGCGCGCAATGGCGCTATTTCCACGGAAAAAAACGGGATAAAAAGCAAGCGCCCATACTTATACACGGGAGAAAGAATGGAGTAAAGAACATCGCGGACTTTCTGTCGAAGCCCTCAACGGCACCAGTTCAATGAATCTTACCCTTCACGAACTTCACGAGGAACCTCTTCTTAATACTATCGTCAATAGATCACTATCCAAACCAAACAAATCAAACCATCAAGTCAAACAAGCGGTAGCGAGCGAAGCAATGACGCTATACATCTATTACTAACCCATAAAACTGTGAGCTACAATCGTACTCATTTGAGGAAATTCAATCTTACAGTGTCTTGTTTCGAAATGTCGCTCAGTATTCAAAGATACATCAATTTTACAGTGATCTTTCGTTTAAACCTGTGCGATTTGAATTCTTAAATTTTCAACAAGCTTGGAGGTTGAACGAATTCAGAATCATTCTATGGAATTATTTTTGTTCTGAGCTATGATTCCATACTTACGTGCATAGCTTTTTAGATTGTCTTTGATATCGAATGAGAACGATCAGAGCTTTCTGCAACGCCGTGGAACAACTAATTTTCCCCAAGTCAAAATAACGAAAATTGATGGATCGATAAAATCACTCAAATGAATTCAATATTTGAAAATGAGCCATATGAAATATTTGCAAGTAAGACGAATATCCACTTTGAAACCATCGGTGCTTCCATCGGAACATTCACTGCCCGAATTACTCATCATTGATGCATTGTGACTTAATAAAGTCGATTTCATCATCACTCACCGGACAAAGTTTTGTTGATAGTAATCTTGTTGTTGTCGTCCCTCTTCCAGCGTATGCTCGGCATTGGGCTACCCGTCGCCTTGCAAACGAGCGTCACGTTGGCGCCCTCCCGCACAATCGTGTCCGACGAACTTAGTGAATCGTCGATGTTTGGAGGCACTGCAATCATACGAACGACCATACCATGAATCACTTGTTAGATACCTACAAAGTCTGTGACAATCCATTCAACTTGATCGATTTGACCATCTCATTCATTGCTTTGAAAACTGATGGTATCTGCAATTCATCACGTGATTTAATCCGAGGGAATTCCCTTGAATACATACCAGATTCTTGTTCATTCCAGTGTGCTCTCTCAAACAATATGAAAACGAGGATAGAAGACAAATCAAGATGCTGCGCGTAAAATGTTCAAAGAGAAATTGTCGTTGTCTTTTTCCGTGCTGTAAATTTTTTCTCACTTACTCACTTCATCAAAAGAAGTAGATTTATCGAGAATTTTCCATTTTTACCAATTAGCTGATTATCCCTCAAAACTATGATCTCATCCGTCTAAGTTTTTTTGCGATACAGCATTTATTTTCATTATCGACGACAATCATATTACCTTGTGTCACTGCAAGTTTCAGTGTACGTGAGAATTCATTACCAGGGGGATAAAAGTGAAAATTCGAAGTTGACTTTTTTTCTCAATGTTCGAGGAATTATACGGAGTTTCATTCAGAGTCCAGCTCTCATGTTGATTAATTCGGGTGTGGGATAATAACCATCAACGAAACTTGACATTGATCGATAATCACCAGGAGAATGTTCCAAATCTGGATCACAGATTTGGCTGAAGCTTTTGGAATAATTTTTTTTAGCACCAAAAGAAGATATTCAGGGCTATAGTCCCTAATGCTCAAGTATCACCAATCCACAGCACAAAGCATCAGCATTGATTACAAGGGCCCATGATCTTTTGTGCTGCAAATCGGAAATCCTTGAGTGTTAGTATCTACAGCTCTGAATACTATTTTTCGGTTTTGAAAATAAACTATTTCCAACGTTTGAGGTAAATTTATGGCCCAGATTCCAAACACTCATCTGGGTATTGACTGCAAACTTGCATACAAAAAGTGAATTCACTGAGGAAATTTTCAACCGATTCTCAAATACTAAATGGAAAAATTTCTAAAAATTTGGCCACCAAAATTTTTGGCTATTTGTTGAATCAATTTTGAACAATTGTGAGGTGAAATATCTCATCGCAAGACTTTAACTCCTGAATCGTGATCTTCAACATCATACGAAAGATTTTGCGTATGCATTGGAATATAAACGTACCATTTTTGCCCGAATGTGTCATACACAGTTTTATCTGACCATCTAAGAATCGTGTAAGGGTAACAAAGTTTCGATATCATCCAGATTTCATGGGCCCTGAAGTTTACGTCCCGTAACATAACGAAGGTTATATAGCTCGCATTCTCACTTTCTGTACCTACACCTTCGCATTTTTTCAAATATTGCCGCGCTGCTGGTCCGGATTCTCCAGTTGTTCGAATGGATTCGTATTTCGCGTTGACGGCAGAAATTTCCATAGATACGAATACTATACCAATGTCAGCGGCTTCGAGCTTTCACAAAGCACACAACACGGTATATATACAGGCATCGCATAGTATATATATAGGTATATGACGACGACAGACGTGTACTATACACAGAAGCTTGCGGGAAGAAAAGCTCGAGTGAGAGTCAGCTATGCGCACATGTCATTACCCGGCTCGTTCCCCCAAGAGGAGAGCTATGATGGAATTTGCATCTGAAAGCGCGAACGCGGGCGCCTTGACTCTTTGGTATATATAGCATAGAAAGGGCGAGTGAGAAAGAGAAGTGGTAGCAGTAGAGTATAAGGGATGTATATATGTTGACGGTGTACGGAAAAGTCGCTTCCAAGGCGTAAGAGAGTGAGAGATGCCAACACTGACGGTACTGCCACTCTGCGCGTGAGAATGCCCGCGAGAAAGTGAAGGGGTGCGTGTGCAGGAGAAGAACGTCTTCCCGATTCCACCTGAGTGCTGCATTCTGAATTCGTGAATTTTGCCGAATAAATCATTCTACAAGATCTTCTAAGAAAAATTTTGCGAGAGGGTGATGGGTGAGGGGATAATGTCGGCCCCGATTTTCGTTTCGCTTTGCTTCAAAAGGATTTCGATTCAACCCAAAATTCTATTAAAAATATAATGTTAGGTGAGTGCTTTCTGGCGAACTTCTTATGTGAGAAGGATTTTGAAATATGTTGAGTATGTTTGAGAGGGACGGGCATATTTGGCCAGATGATATACTCGATTCCGTGATTCTGTTTTCTTTCAAATCGATTTTGAATGACGAGAATGACAATCAATCCACGTAAGCCCAAACAGTATCCGGTCCCAATGCATTACTATATGATAAGGCCGATGCTGAAATTCAACGTTTGTGCGAGTAAGGCAAGATTGAGAAGTCAACAAGCGAATATTTAAATCCGATTGTCGTGGTGATGAAGCAAAGTGGGGACGTCCGATTTTGTTTAGGCGCTCGTGAAGCCAACCAGGATATCGACGATGACTACGATGGCGCGGAAGAAATGGATAAAGGTTTCCGTCGGTGTTCTACAAAAGGTAAGGTATCGTGTCGAGTGTTGACTCAATTGTAAGCTTTCATCAAATAACTCTCAAAGGAATCGCGGCCTTTGGCTAGTTTTCCTCACCGTGGAATAGTTTGGCAACATACCGTCGCACAGTTGGGCCAAAACTGTAAAATTACGCATGAATCGCCTTTACGCGGATTCTTGATCGATCAACATGATTTATGAGGACGTTTCTTCGTTTTCCCCTGCTGTTTAAGCTGTATCTGCGCAAATTTTGACTTGAGCTGCATGGTGCCTCAGAATCATGATTAGATACAGACGTGGATGAAGGTAATATAACGTAAATGACCGAATCCCCTGGACTTTGGCGGCAATTTACAAAGCTCTATTTGAGCTCAAACGACAGATAATTATCACTACAGTACATCAAAATCACTCGCATTGGTGGAGAAGTCGTCAACATCAGCATTGTGTCATGATTTTTGATCTGCTCGTAATCTCCATGGATTTGAAATTCTGAAGAATCGAGTTTTTTCAACTTTAGATGCATCAAATAGTTCTACCTGGGTTCAAGTCGTCTGGATCTAATAATGGTCGATATCCAAGTTACTTTGGAGATTACATAGCAGCATAAAACGGATTGGTTAGGCCCAGAATGAGATAAGATCTCGCATTCCTGAGATTACCGATCACAAGAGATCTGCGGTGCTGGCGGGCTCAAGGACTATTCGGTAAAGTCTCAAAATCTCATTTAGACACGTTCCAGTCACTGTTTATATGATTTGACAAAAATTATGATAGATTACCAATTAAGCATAGAAAGATCACGATATTTTGTATTTTTTTCAAGTTTGCCGTTTACCATGATTTTGATGCATCAGAAGATTTGAAATCAGATTTTGCGCAGACACAGTCTATACGATAGAGACAAACGAAAAAAATTTCTTTTGAATCGTGCCGAACGGTTGAGAATCCGCGTAAAGTCAATTTATGCGAAATTCTATCGTTTTGGCTCCACTGTGTGCCGTACCGTTTGAAATTAAAATCAGTGGGACTGCATTGAAAAGAGCTGCATAAATAATCCTCAGCCGATCGCACGGTTTTCTTAGGGGTTCTGTTGACGTCTGATTGGTTGCATCGAGTGATTTTGAGCAACATATGCAACCCCTCAGGTTGTTTTTCAGGTGCGTGGAGCGGGGGAAGGTAAACTTATGTACTCGGCAAAGCTGCAGCCGGAGTGGTATTCTTAGCGAGCAACTCCAAGAATCGAGACCTGAGGTTCTCCAGGAATCAGTCCCTCTGTTGGAAAATGTGGACTCGTCCACTTTGGCCGTTGGAGCAGCTGAGCAACGCCGACGTATTTTCTCCCTACATGTAGCAAACGCATTTCGTGTTCCTGAGTTGCAACCCTGGCACCCTACGTCGCGAGAAGCCAAAATGAGCAGCATTTCCTCCCTACCGTATATTAGTCTCCTCCTCTTCTGGATCACCCTAAGTTTGTGACTTTGCATGATCAGACAAGGCCACGCCGAAAGAGAGCTGGCTGATGTCTGACAAAATCACTGTCAATTGGAAATCAATGAATGAGCTATTTATAGAGTCACATCTTTCTGGGTGCCTATACGAATCAGTGGTGTTGATGTGTCGCCATAGATTCTTAACAAGAAATATTTGAATCATTCCGTATCCAAGAGCGAATCCAAAAATTGATTCCATGGAAAGATGCTTCCATCTCCATGTTGGACCCCATGCCAGCAATGAGTGCGACAAAAAAGTTGGAGTGATACTTCCTTGTCACACTTATGCGGGGTATAAAGGTCAATATGACATCAGAATCCAAGATGGCTAATCCATCCCTAAGAACTTTGGCGCGAGTTCTCGATTTTTTTCGATTGAAACTTTGAGGATCTGCCCCCACCCCCCTCATTCCAGCGGACCTTCCGCGAAAATCGCATCTTTATCTGGCTGAAAAGCATGGAAAGTATTGCCGGTAAATTCTCACATGCTATTCCAAAGTCGGCTCGATTCACTCTGACTAGTCAGTTGCACTTCCAAACGAAAACGAAATATCTCTACGTCAAGACAGGGAGATGATTGATTTTTGATGAATCGCGTTTTCTTAATTTTACCAGATTTGAGCATGGGCTGTCTGAATTTTGTTGGAGCCAGTTCAACTCTAGAGTACTAGAAAATTCAGAATATCCTGAAGCAATGGATTAATATTTTCATATCAGCACTGTAACTCTTGTCAAAAACATTAGACTATGTTCATTCCTTTGTAATTTGGCCGACTGTCCCTGTGAGTTTCTCATAGAATTGAGTTGCATGTTCTGAAACGGAATATATCGGAGAAGTTATTCGCAACAGTAGTCTCGAATATAATGAGCAAGAATGGCATAAGAAACATTCTAAAGAGAAAGATATCTTTTATATTATTTCTCGATATTTCACTTGATACATGAGGCTGGAGTGATAAACGGCCCATCAAAGACATTTAGTGTTGAAACACATTACCTATCAATTTTACAACGACAGCTATCTTCAATTATCAACCCATTATACACATTGGAATTGAGACAGGGTAATGTAAAATTGAAATGAACTAATCGAATAAAATTGCCACCGATCTCGACTTATTCGTTGAAATTGATCCCCCTTATATATATATGGAGTGCCGGCGCGCTAAGTGGACAATTGATATTCACTCGAGTATCGCGCATAAAATTCAATAGTAATCAAATATCCTCTCATTCGTGCAGCATCTCTTTTTTTAGCTTTCATGTGCAAATCGACCGGCCAAATTGAAAAGAAATACGTGGTGAAACAAAGAGAAAAAGAATGAGAGAGAGAGAGGGTTGAAGCTCGAGCAATCAGAGAATTTAA
Organism: Eretmocerus hayati; assembly: GCA_029851415.1. NCBI lineage: Eukaryota > Metazoa > Arthropoda > Insecta > Hymenoptera > Aphelinidae > Eretmocerus > Eretmocerus hayati. The sequence goes on along the minus strand of CM056742.1, from coordinate 149,427,658 downwards.
TTCGACAGACGAGAGACATCGATTCAAAACTATCACCAAGCTGACCAAAGAGAGAGCGAGAGAGACCATTAAATAAATCCGCAAATTCCATTCGCTACGAATAATTCTCACTTGGCATTTCGAATAGTCGGATGGCTAAACGAGCTTCCCAAAGCCGACAATCGACACCGTGGTATCGTTGCCGCACTCTGATTACGGCTTGCATCGCCCGTCGACAACATTTTGGCCTCCACATATAGAGAAGAGGGTGCAACAATAATAATAATAATAGCCCGGTTCGCTCAGGCACGAATTAATGAGCAGTCGATGGCATTGGTCCGTTATAATAATGCATCGAACGGTGTCCTAGCATCACACGACCGATGCTCACGATGAGGTAGTCGATATAACCCACACATGATCACTTGGGAATATTATGACCCCGTCAGACGTGAAATCGATATAGATAGATGCATATACATACATACAGTTCCTGCAGCATCAGTTCGATGTTCATTTGTATTTTTTTTCAGAGAGTACAGTAAGAGCTTTCCACATCGAATGACGACAGCAGCCTTGCCATCGTATCAGAGCAAGCCAACTAAACGCATTAGGGAAAAATGACAGGTGTCCGTGGGTTTCGAAAGCCTTTTTTTTGCGCGCGCGAGCCGAGAAGAAAAAAAAATTATTTGCACCCGCAGAATCTGCTCTGCGGACATTGACGCCGCTGACGTTGCGTTTATTTGACCGGCAATATGTAGATATAACGCGAACGTTTTTTCCGATCGACGAACGACTCTGGTGATGGTGATGCTGTGCCTGCCTGGCAAACGAATCGCGCATTTCTGCATACATCTATATGGATGGCCCAGGATCGTCGTCGTCGTCGCCGTCGTTTGTCGCAGAATCGAGATTGTAGGATGAGCGGAGATACGAAAGAGGTCGCAAATTTCGAATTCGAGAAGAGAATTTGGATGACCCGGTCGTTTGACACCCCTCTTGTGGAGATTGGCGTCGACATGTACATATATACTATGTTACTGGAACAGTGGTGCGTTTGGAGGATTTTGTTTTAGATTTGTCTTTTATAATGAAACTGTAAGTGATAATGCCCTAGAAAGGTTTATCTATATTCCGCCGAAAATTCTTGGAATCACAACAACGCGCTCAGTAGAGGAAGATTGACAAACTCAACTACGGAGAAGTTATCTAGTAGCTTGGGTGATTTTCATTGGACGACAAGGAAATCTTTTGGCAATGAGAGTTTATTACCGTTCCACCAGAAACATTGGGAGTCAACCAAAATGTTTCTAAAACCCCTAGAACTCCCTCTGCGCGTTGGGTCATGGTGATCGATTATGACCCAGATATCCATAACGATGGATGAATTTGAAACCCTTTCGCCGAGACACGCGTTGATTCAAAATGCCAAATAAATTTGGATACGCTAATCACGTCATTTTTGAGACTCGCCATCAATCATTCTCTCATCATTATGACCACGTTTGACTAAAAAATCCAAAGTTTCAAGTTTTTTGACTGCAGGATTTCAAGACAGCAACTGATGCACAAGTTTTTCAAATATGAAACTGTCTGTAATGTCAAAAAATCAATTTACTTTAGACTTTGTAATTTCTCCAATCGAGATGTTTGGATCGGAAGTCTACTAAATACATAGGAAATATCCTTGTAAAAAAAGTTCGTGTGAATTTTTTCAGGGAATAATGGAATTGTTTGTGGAAATGACTTGGGGAATACCACTCCTAGAATCTAAATGAGATATCATGGCCCATTTTGACTAAAACTTCCTTCAAATCCTAATTAGAAGATTATAACAGATACGATTCTCGTTTTCATTGGCAATCAAGATTGTCATCAAACCTATCATGATCTCTGGGAAATTTGGTCGATCTCGTCAATACTGCTATGTGATTACACTTGTTCTCATCGGTATAGGTTCTCTAAAGATGCGCTCACTTATACCAATGCAAATCTAATCCATGACAATACTCAATGGCTACGGCTTTGAAGTTCACATGATATCAGGCAAAAAACATAAAACATAATGTGTCGTTTCGACGTCTCTCGATCTCACTCACGGAAAACGTCACTGACGTACTCAGCTAATATTGCCTTTTTCGAGCTTGTATGGGGTGACTTTCCCTGAAGTACGGCTCTCTTTGGATTGGGCAAAGAAACGACGACTGCAACCTTTCACTCCACAGCAATTCTGTAATATTCCACGGTCGGAAAATGGATGACTCTAGAGATGCTGTTTACTTTGAAAGATGCACAGAAAGCGACCAATAAGCCAAGATTAGTAGCCGCGTGCCGTTTGAATCCCGTGAGCAAATACTCTCAATTTTAATGAGTATAACCGCGAAGTCCCCACTTTTCGAAATCAAGTGCGTTTGAAGTGAAAACTATAAAGGCTGGTGTCCTTTCTTCGTAGTGATAATTCTCCAGCGTATAGATTACGTTTATATTATATTCGAATTAATGGTTCTATTCTGTGCTATGACATTGCATTTTTCAATTTCTCAATTTTTCAATTCCACGTACATTGAAGAGTGATGAATTCGAATGTTTCAAGCAAATCAGAAGTCCATAGCATGGCACATACAATACAGAGGATGATAATGACTCTTTCCCTATCAAAATAAAAACTATCGACTTTGATAGTGGATAGCTTTTGAGCTCGAGTTGACGATTAATTTGATTTTTTGGTGCTTTCTTCGTGATTGAACTGTGGCCTGTATCCGGGAAACTTGATCAGCTATAATTAGGAGAGCTTTTATTGACTCTGCTTTCATCAGACAAAACCGTAAAATTTTAATATTTCTCTTTTACATTCAACTTTTAAGTTGGAGTTTTTGGTGAATTGCATTGGATTTTTTCAGATCGATCTAAGCACCTTCAAGCTTCGTTCAATTACGAGAAGGAGTTGAAGACTGGAAAATAATTGAAAGTGGTGGTGAAATAGAGTAATGGAGAAAGTATTTACAACCGACAACAAAAAGTACGATGCTTTACACATTCAATGCAATGGACCTTACTGAGCCCAATTGCCCACGACTTTTTAGTTTCCAATCTTTACTCAGTAAAGACTTGTATTAATTAGTTTGGAAAATGCCTCTCATCGCAATCTATCATGGTGAATCACGTTTCCGTGTAAAATTCAATCCCGAGTCAACGACTCATGGAAATGCCTCGTTTGACAGAAATTCGTGATTATTGAAGACCAATGTTGTCATCTGCAATTTGGTTGTGGGCGAAAAGTTTGTAACAAAAGTACCACAAGTAAAAAAAGTATATGAAAATTTCCCAACTTCGTTACTTTCTCTGTAAGCGAAAATCGCCGAAATATACATGGGTCGTAACATGAGTGAAAACCAGGAATTTTGGGTCAAATAATTTTTGGAGAGCATAAATTGATAGCTTTTCCTCTCATCTTTCGAATGCTCATTGGAAAATTGCCGTACACCCAAAGGGCGTCGGCGTAATTGATGTTTTAGTGAAGGTAAATCCGTGTCCCATTCATTTCGACGGGTACTGTACCAATTTTAGCTTCGTATCATCACTCGAGTACCGGATTTAAAAAAATGATCGAATATAGAGTATATACATCAAAATATTAATTAACCCTTAGACCAACGAAATCAACGGAATGACGTACCAATCTCAACATCAGATGCATAAAGCCTCATTATGTTCGTGTTATTATGTATCATTTGGCCTGAATGGTAATTAGCCAGGCACGGTAACCGACATTCTTAAAAGGTAAAGGTGATGACAGACAACCCGCATACAACACGAGTCTCCATCGACACGGCACCACCGGACACGATCTGAAAGTTATTCCAGCTAACCCAACCATCAATGAAATGGATTCATTTTTACTCTACCATTCGTGAAGTATGAAAATATTAAAAATATTAGTATTCATTTCTGTGTACGTTCATACATCTCCCGTTTCAGGCGGATTTTCATCGGTGATTGAATTTTAATTTCATTCCTGAAGAATTCAACAGATAATGGAGATTAATTTGTCTAGAAACCCTTTACATGTCTTGATTTTAATAGTAGTCTCATTCAAATAATGCCTACTTCATTCTCATATCTGAGCAAGTCTGTTTTGCGTGCTTGAAAACCGTCCTGGGGTTTTACACTGTATTGAAACATGGACTGTCTTTGTAAACGAGAATTTCTAATAATTTCTGAATACTTACGAACCAACAATTTTGCAAGTTATAAGAAAGTATAAATCTTGATCAAGAGCATCAGGGCGAGAATCAGGTTCTGGAAGTTGACTTATCGAAACAGAACATGAAAGGGTTGATAATATATGATTTACAAGGTTTTCACACAAGGAGATTTTGGGACAAGCGAGGTAGTCAAGAGTGACACATGTTGTGGATAATGGAATTGAACATGGAATAAAAATTTGCAGGTTGTCATTAATATTTATTGCGTAGTATCGAATGTAATTTAATTACCTCAATTTATGAAGTTCCTCTCGTGTACATAATCCTTTTTGAGAGTTGAAGAACGTAACATCAATTTTGCCATTATAGCAAGTCTTATTCGAGGCGTGAAATCAGCGTTGTCGGAAGTCTTCTAAGTGACTACGTTCAGGGTACATTTATTTTAAAATGGAAGAATTGGTCTAAACATTGCTGTTTAGAAGAGATTTACACTGTAAAATATATGTGATGCGCCAACGCTGGGCGGTAAGCGAGCCCTATAAGAGACAATGTATTTCAGGTAGGATTGGGCATTGCGACAGCTTAATAGTTGACTATACCTTACGCGTTTTGTCGTGGTATTTTGGAGCTGTAATTAGGGTTGACACTTCGAATCTAACGCAATTTTGTTCTACGCGATTCGTGTCTCAAAGTGATCCTCCGCGTATAAGAACAAGAGTCTTATGTTCCCTTATGCATTGTCTTGCATATTTTGACACGCGCTTGTCAAATGTCATTTGAGTTTGGAAGCAGTATTTGAAAATTTTTACCCATTGAATTAAGAATACGGCTCTATATGAATTTCATTATCATTATAGATACTATTTTGGACTATGCGCAAAGAAAACCCATCAACCATATCATGTTTGTACACTAATTATGTTTCATTTATTCTTTTTCTCCGATTTACAGCTTACTGTAACGAAGCTTGAACAGCTTCGAACTCATTTTCCAGCTATGGGCTCAGACAGTTATGAGAAAATATTGTATGCAGGGTTGGAAACCCAGGGCGAGCGTCGTTATGATCGAGAACTATTCGATGACGCCTTGGAAATGGTAGATACCCTCTACAAGAATTTGGACGGAGAGCTGGCGTTTCACGTTGGAGATCCATTGAAACTAGCGTTTTTGCCTTACTCGCTACCGCTCGTTCGGCTTGTAAATGTTCTTGATAAGTCATAGGCACCAGAAATGCTTCTATAGTTCAACAAGAATAGTTCTAAAATAATGATTGCTGATCAATTCAAGGTGTCTAAAAAAAGTTTTAAAATAGTTCGCAAAATTGGTATTATGTCAAATTATACTGGCTAATGGTGGAGATATAACTTCAAGTGAGCAACAATGAATATTGCGGAATTGCATAGTTTCTTCTCAATTAGCTGAGCTGGTATATCTTTGATGAATCGATTAGGCTGAAAAACTTCCGTTACATGGCGTGAATGTAAAGGGTTAATCAAAGCGATGTCAATTCAATTCATTGTGCAGTGTGCATAAGTTGACCGTTGATCTCCGGACTTGGTGCATATAAGAGCAACTAGTAACTAGACCAAATTAGGCCAAACTAGACCGAACTAGAGACCTGATTGGACCAAACCAAACCGAATTAGACCGACCTAGATTGTACTAGACCTAATTAGACCGAACTAGATCGTATTAGACCATACTAGACTGAACTAGACCGAATTAGACCGGAGTAGGCCGAACGAGACTTAATCGCCCCAAACTAGACCGAGCTAGACTTAATTAGACCGAACTGAACTGATGTAGATTCAATTGGCCCGATCTACACCCAACTACACCGAGCTAGATCGAAAAGGACCAAATTAGACCGACCTAGATAAAAGTAGACCGAATTGGACGGAACTACGCCGTATTTGACAATACTAGACTGAAATAGACCGAATTAGACCTTGTCTCATTGCTCGAGCTTTTCGAAGTGGTTGAAGAGCAATGAGAATTCACCACTGACACGCGGCTCAAGTGGCCGAATGTTCGATGGTTAGAACGTCCTTACATACGAAAGTTCATCTTCGTTGAGCACTTGCGACGAAGGTGATTTTAACCCGCTATTTCTATTTGATTTCTCACCATTTTTACTTTTGGCAGGTCTTCGGCCTTCTGCCGGAGATATATATATGATTAATTATGACACTCGATCGATATGATCGGATATCGTATTTATCACTCGCGGGAATTTCAAATTATGGAAGTATATTTGATCGGTCTTTGCGAGTTAAAGTCAGCTGGTATTTCTGAAATTGATCGAGAGTGGAGAAAAATCCATTCTCGATTGATGACAAAAATTCCAGCAGTACCAACTGACTTTAACTCGCAAAGACCGATCAAATATACTTCTTTAATTCGAACTAGACCTAATTTAACAGAACTAGACCGAACGAGACCTAATTACCCCGAACCAGACCGAGCTAGACCGAGCTAGACTCACTTAGACCGAAGTCGACCGAATTAGACTAAATCTAACCTAATCAGAAAGGAATAGACCGCATGAGAATAGGTTAGACCGAATTTGACTCAATAACGCCAATCTGGACCAAACCAGACCGGACTATACCATTTCAGCCCGGTACTTCCCACCCCCATCCCCGTCCTCATTATCATCCCCAACCATCCATCCACTCATTAATTCACCCATTCATTCATCCATGCACCTCCTACCCATCACCCTTATACAACCACTTGTTACACCGGATTGAACAAATTAAATCTAGACTGCCTAGTATAACTTTGCAAGTTTTGACTTAATTTTGTTCCAAATATAAGGGTTGTGGTTTGGTGATTTTATGTAGTAATCTCTCTTTGACATTCATTAAAGTAAAATATTCTGATAGTAAACCTAACGAAATTGTTGCAAAGCGTTGCAAGCAATAACTGGGTGCTTACTTCTTGAAGTTACCAAATGAGAATTTCAAGTATGCCAACATCCTATTCTTCCGTCTCATTCCATCACCAGCGTTGCCAGAAATCAGTCAGTCCCCTGTATAAAACAGCTACACTTTACAAAAGCAATAAATGCGCACACATTGCATGTAATATCAATCAATAAAGAACGCACGAACCATCCGAAGCCAATAGAATCTGGCATTTAAAGATATTTGACTTTGAAAATACTTATATTGTACAGCTTAAAACATGTCATCAATGAATGACCTATTTCCACTATGTTTTCTTAGCATGAGCCCTTCTGGGCAATATCAAAGTCTGTAACTCTAAAGCCATTGAGCATCCAACTGTACACCTTCAGATATCGTCTTTGGGGGTTGGATGAGACTGTTCACCAAAACCAGAGACCTACATCTCGTGCACCCCTGGTTAGCTCAAATCGATATAAGTTTCGCAAAAAATTTACGGTATTTTTGTGCCTCCACGCTACTTCTCTGTACCATTGCCATAATCCATAACCCATCATTCACCAACCTACCCATGGCCCACACGGCCACCCGACCACGGACCCACCCACCCATCTACCCACTCATCCACCCACCCATGATATTTCAGTCCTTCCACATAAGCAACCAGATACGAGGGATCCGGACGAACAAAATTTAGACTGGCGCTTGATTATTGGAAAAAAAAATTCGATGATGCAATTACATTTCAATGCCTAACAGAGTATCCAAAATAACACACGACGTAATCAGTGAATGAATCGAACAATCTTTCACGTAACTCCGAATCGAACAAACTGCTGTAACTCCTCATCTCAATTCCTCACGACTCAATTCCTCATAACACATTCCCACCAATTCACCAACCCGTGTCCCACACGGGCACTGTTCCACCTCTCCATGACCCATACGACCACCCGATCACAGACCCACTCATCGACCCATCACCCACGGATTCACACACCTTCCCATGACCCATACGGCCACCCAATCACCGAATAGAACCCAACTTGACCAAACTAGAGCGAACTACACCGGATGAGGCCTAGGTACACGTAATTAGACCTAATTCCAGCATTTCTATTCCCATGACTATGCCTCATTTCTGATAATTCATTCCTCATCACAGACTCCGCAAAACTCGTTCCTCATAACTCGAGTTCCTCATAACTCTAGTTCCTCATGACTCGAGTTCCTCATGACTCGCCGAGTTCCTCATGACTCGAGTTCCTCATGACTCGCCGAGTTCCTCATGACTCGCCGAGTTCCTCATGACTCGAGTTCCTCATGACTCGAGTTCCTCATGACTCGCCGAGTTCCTCATGACTCGAGTTCCTCATGACTCGCCGAGTTCCTCATGACTCGAGTTCCTCATGACTCGCCGAGTTCCTCATGACTCGAGTTCCTCATAACTCGAGTTCCTCATGACTCGAGTTCCTCATGACTTGAGTTCCTCATAACTCGAGTTCCTCATGACTCGTCGAGCTCCTCATGTCTCGAGGTCCTCATGACCCGAGTTCCTCATAACTCATGACTCGTTCTTCAGAGGTGTTTATACCTCATTCTCCATAATTCGAGCCTCATACCTCATAGCAATCCATCCATCCATCCATCCATCCATCCATAGACTCACCCACCCACCACCCTCCCCAACCATCCACCCACCCATTACACTTCACCCCTTCCGGAAAGGCGACCCGATGTGCGGCATGTGGACGGACAAATTTTGCCTGGCTCCTTAATTGTTATAATTCTATATTGAAAGAGCTTTAGATAGCTTTTATGGTGAAACTGTGCGCTTCTCCGAAACTTGTTGATCCGTTGAACATGCACAAGTAGAAAATAAGATCTTATCGCACCGATTGTGTTGCTATTTTTTATTTCATTCAATAACTAAAAAATATCTGTATCCTTGAAATCACGATAATAATTATCATTTCTGTAATGTTTTACCCACGAATCTTTGGACGCTGTTCATTTAACGCCCCATACTTATTGGCAAGCGTTCTCAAGTTTTAAAAAACCTGTACGAAGTTTTGACCTTCCGTTTGCTCGAACATGCCAATCATTAATGTCAAGAAGCGATTCTTACATGAAGAATTAACTTGAGCTACTCTTATGAACCATACTAGCCACTGATTGAAAGTATCCGAAAAGACAATTTAATTGATTTAATCCCTCTCTTTTCTTCATTCGAGCTTATCAAAGTTATTCAGAAAATAACAGGTATGCCCGGAAAAATTTGGTTTTTTCGATCTCGCGAGCTTGAATGCATCATGATAAATGGTTCCATCAAAACTATTAGCTGTATTTGTGCCCATGAGAGTGAGCAGTAAATGGTCCGAGGCTCGCAGATCAAATGTGTCTAACAAATATCATAGCTCATATTTTGATCGAATATGAACATTAGAGAATCTGAGAAAGTTGCCCCGTAAATCTCCACGTATGAGAAATTGAGTCCACAAGTCGCCGTGTGAGGATTGTAAAAGTCAAATTTTGCCGCCTCCGCATGCCACGCCCATATCAAACTTTTGAAGATCAAGTCTGATATTTTAAAAAAGAGTGGAGTAGATATCTAGGATTTGAATTTTAGCAGACATATGTCCTCCGAAGGAAAATTGGTTAGCATTCTTCGTCGGTAAAATCCTAGCGACAATTCTTACTAAATGCATCCTATTATTCTTTCAAATGGCAGATCACGTCATATTTTTCGAGTTTCTATTCTTCTGGTGGCTACTTTTTTGGGGAATCGAGCGTAAAGAATTGATATTGGTGTGATTTGTCACGTCTGCATAAGTTGGCTCTTCCGCGTCCTCATACTCGATTGCTTTAACAATTCAAAAGATCGTAGGAGAAGTGATTTGACGTAATTTAATTCATACCTGGACTGATGGTGCACAGGTGTAAGGTTCGAAGGATTGTAGAAAATGCTGTTCTAATGTCACACACCAGCTACATTAAAAATACTTTTCTCGAACCACTGCTGAATATCGCAAGTCACTGATGATTTTCTGAAATCACCACTGCCTTTCAGATGTGAAATGGGCTGTGTGATCAAAATCACGGAAAATAACTTTCTTTTAACCTCCAGAGAGTAAAATTAATTTTCATCAATTTTGCAAGGGTCAGTCACGCACTGTGCGTGCTACTCTCTACCTGGGGTAGAAAAATGGCATAATGCGATGATGAACAGCACAACAGGCTCACCCCTTCTCATTCCGGCTTCGTATATTAGCTTCTCTACTACTTATTTGTGTAATATATTGTCTCACCTTGATGTTCTTGATTTAATAAAATGAGTTTTCAAAAGGGTTTTGAACATTCAGTAGTTACTTACGAGGTTGTAAAGAGGTAGATGATAATGGTCTTAGTAGTGTGTTATTTCGATCATATAAGGTATAGATAGGGTATGAGTTGTCGAGTATCGTGAATCGGGGACAATGTCACCGGCTTATGTTCATACGATTCTCGGTCAATTTTCCTAATCAAAATTTCCCGAAACATATTCTCTTAATTCCAAATTTCCTAATTCAATTTTCTTGAAACCAAAATTCCTAAAGAATGAATTTCATTAGGAAGGATCGAATAAATTTTCCTAAACAACAGTATTACATGCGATGGCACGCAAATAGCCCAAAATTCGATCTTGATTGTTATATTCGGCGTAATCCATAGCACCGAGCTTGATATTGCAGCCTCCTTCTGTAGTCCTGCCGTGACATTTTTGCCTTGGCTTCAACTCTGTGGCAATTGTCTTTTGTTATTAATAGGCTCACTATTATAAAGCCTGTTATTTTTGAATCTCCGGCAGAATCAAGTTGAAGGTGGGGTGGCTTTTCCTTACAAGAACCTGGAACCGGTTATGCCAACCCTCCGATACGTTATTGTTGGTTTTTTGATCACTATCCACGGTAGCTTAGTTTGGTGGATGCTCCATTTGGCTGGCTGGTATCTTGGCGCAACTGCGGCTCGCCTTCCTTTAGCTCCGATGCCAGTGATGTAAATTTACCGAAAATAGTCGAAAATGGGTGACAAATCACCCACAACCTCGTCACGTAGAAGTTCAAAAGTGGCACAAACATCGTCGAGTGGGACAAAAGCTATACCAATCATCATATAAGTGTTTGAGACTTCAGGAAGCAATGTTCTACGTTGCTATAGGCTTTTTGAAAACCTCTTCTAATTTTTCCGTAAACAGATTGGATCAAGTAGAAATAACAATATAAAAAGTCTCATTCTAGAGAATGCTAGCTCACAAGCATTAATCATAACGGTTTTGAAATATATCATGACTCCCCGAGGATACCAGCTGGGAATCCTACTGAGTCGTTCAGCGGTTATAATATATGCTCCTAAAACTTTTCCATACTGTGCTTTGTGTAATACTGTACTTTTTCATCATTCTAACCTAAAAAGGCCGCATTCAAATGCGATTTTAGGGTTCCCATGATGAAAAATCATCATTGCCCTCTGCTCGCAGGCCCATTTCGGACGCGGAGGACTTATTTCCCTCGCTTCGCTCGGAAAATAAACTGTCCTAGCGCCCGAACTGGGCGTACGCGCCCAGGGCAATAATGTACTATCTTGAATTGTGTCCATGGGAACAAAAATCATAAGTGATTTTGGTAGATTTTTTCGTCCTTGATGGTTAATATACGAGTTGAATCTTTGGTCTCGTCGATCTTGAAGGACGGTCCGTCCTTCCCGTCCTTCAAGATCGACGAGACCAAAGATTCAACTTGTATGGGAACAAAAATCGATACATGGAAGTGCTTCGATGCATGTTTCATTCGAATTTTTCAAAACGTTCGGAAATTTTCCTTTAGAATGATCATGTTGGAAAATTTGGTTTTAAATATCGGATCAGGAGAAATGGTTTAGGAAACATGACCGGAACGTATTATTTGTCCCAAAGTGGCCGTGAATTAGCAGATTTTTTATGAATGCCATTGAATGTTTGAATGTAAGAGTGAGAAGACCATATCCAAATGATTCCTGATCCAAATAAAATAAAAGCTCTTCTTATCGATGCAACTGCGACTTTTACGCCTGAATTTGGAAAACCCGACATACCCAAAAACCGGCCATGGTAAATTCATATGGGTAAACTCCATTACCAACCATATTATCGCACATTAATTATATATAATTATATATGGCGCAAGCGTGAAAATGCAATCTTCAAAATTTTCTCTGAGAACTTTAGAGAGCTCAAATCATCATTGACGACTTCATATTCTATCAATATTCATGACAGAAGATGATGAGTTTATTTGCACGAAGCATAATTAATTAATTTTTGAGATGAAATATTTTACGCCGTGTTTTTTTCCTCTCTCCTGCGCCCATATAAACGGGGTGCCACGAAAAAGACATCTATTGTCATGAGCATCAGAATACCCAAGACCTTGATATGCGAACTATATCATCGTGCCTGTACCCTAACCTACAACCTCTACAACCTAACTCCATCTGTGAGTATTGACAACGAATATAGACGCTTATAGAAGCCCAGTTCTTCAGTAAAACTGGAGCCCGGAGCTTGGATAACAGGGGGGTTAGTTATGTTAGCCAACCGCTTGGTGGCGCTCCTACTGGATAACACGTGTGTGAGCTGACGTGTGCGTGTGTGCATGCACAAATAACACAAAGCAATACGGCGATAACCAAACCTGCAAATTTTACATCAGCGATGCATTGCTTAAATTATCTCGATTTATTTTTTCAAATCGGACCAACTTTCGAAGTTGGACGCGAAATGTAAACTGTTCATCAATAAATGAACATCCGTTGGCTGTGCACGAAAACCCATCTTGGGGGCAAATGGTTTATATATAAAGTTTAGTCTATTGGATTCAATAGCGTCATAGCTCAGTCGATAGCGTCCTTGGGCGTTGAATTCCGCGTGTGATGGTGCTACGGGGCGGGGTTCAAACCCTCCCCAAATCTTTTTTTTTTTCAATCATAGCCAATATTTTTTTTACGGACAACTTCATCAATATTTCGTTCACGAATTATCCAATTCAAAAATATTTATTTCAATCAGGAAAGCTTGATATATACTTTTTTCGTTTACAACAAATTAACTGATTAATGAAAAAAAAACATCAAAATTCTATGGTAAAAATTATAACGTAAGTGGAAAAATTGTAGATTCAAAAATCGAATCAATTTTCAATATTGTTTCGTGATTGATGTTCTTCGGATTGCAAAATAATTTAGAAACCCGTAAATGGATTTTTGAAAAAATGGCTTTAATTATCGAGTAAAGTTCAAGTATCGACTGTTTCCAAACAAAAATTACCCAAATTGCAGATTCAAAGAAATCAAACCCCCTTTCTGATGTTAAAATCATATTAGATTTTGTCATTGACCTTCTTCATATTGCAAAACAATTTTTGAAGCCCCAGAAATGACTTTTCGCGAGATGAGCGACTGTAACCATACCTTTCTAATTGAACAATTTTTGCAACAGAGGTTGTTCATTGTTCGCATTGAAATAAACTACTAATTTAGATGAAAAAAAAAAAAAAAAAAAAAGTGCGATCTTGACGGGATTTGAACCCGGGGCCAAAAGATTACTGGGCAGGAACACTATCGCATACGCCATTGACGATGTACATAAATTAAGCATGAAACTTGTATATAAAGTTGTTGCCGTCCAGTCAACTTGACATGCTTGTAAATTTACTACCTCTTTTTAGACTCAGATTAAAATCTTAATTTCATGTTTTGAAGAAATGATGATCGCTGAACGATATTGCATTGAAACAACGCTATATCACGAATAATCTAATTAAATGCCGATGTTTGTGACCATCTATACTGCGAGTAACTCCGTCTCTCATAAGTATAAATTGACAGGGGAAACATAAATCACAGAAAATCATTCAAAATTGCGAGTCTATTTAGCGGTCCAGTAATTTTTTACTGAAAGAAAGAGATTGATTTGGTCGAGGAATAAAATGCATCAGATTCTGTGCGGATTTGAGCTGCCGCCTCCGTGGCTTGCAAGCTCCTCGATAGTGCCGCCATCCTACAGTCGCTTCATCAACTAACGATTTCGGGCATCGGGTCGCCCATAAGCAATAATCTTCTATAAGCGTCTATATTCGTTGGTATTGATACTGATTGATACTTTTGATCTTTGACGAAGAGCTCATGTGAGACATCAATAAGTAATCAATGAGTATATCTCGATTGTAATAGCACTATTATCCAGTGAGCGTGAGATTTCAATTGGCCACTGATAACAATAAATGAGCGTCTGCACATATTCGTTGCTACAACTGTTTATCACAGGAAGCTAAGCTATCACATCGAGCATTATATGAGATTCAGAAACCAGAAACCACCATGGGCTCTCCACTGTTCGAATCAGAAAGAATGTGGAAACTGAACAATGATCGACCAGCATTCCAAGAATACATGGATGTTCTCAATAGATATGCATTCTTCAAAGAGCAAGAGAAATGGGGTCTCGTGCCAATGAAGACCTCGAAGAAGTCAGTGGAGTTCAGAAAAAGAGGCAATAATCTGTATTTGAGTGGGAGACATGATGAGACAGCTTCTCATAGAAAGATCTTGATCCTCTACTCTAAAGCTGTAGCCTATGCTCCAAATGAATCTGAAGAGCTAGCGCTAGCTCTGAGTAATAGATCTGCTCTATGGTTACATGTGAATAGATATGATCTCTGTTTGATAGATGTAGAGAGAGCTCTTAGAATCACCACTTCAAACGATTTGAAGAACAAGCTCTTAATTCGTCAAACTAAATGTTTACAGTCCAATCAGCTTAATTTGCAACATGAAGCTCGAAGCAGGAATGAGCTCCCTACTTTCAATCAGTCTGAATTCATCTCATGCGCAGCTGACTGTATCAAACTCGAACTTAATAAGAAGTTTGGGAGACACTATGTAGCTACACGGGACATCAATCCTGGTGAAGTTATCATATCTGAAAAGAGTCCTTATGTTTTTGCTCCATACATCAGTCGAGAAACCAAACCTGGTGAAGTTATCATAACTGAGGAGTCTCCCAATGTTCTTGGCCCATATGTGCACTCAAGACAAATGTATTTAGTATGTTCTCACTGTTTAGCATCTGCATGGGTAGCAATTCCATGTGGCTCTTGTGTGTATGCCATATACTGTAGTGATATTTGTAAACAAAAAGCTTGGTCACAGTACCATGATGTTGAATGTGCTATCACATCCTTTCTGATGTGCAAGGGCTTAGAAAAGAAGAATTTGTTTGACTACTCCTACTTGGTGAAAATGATGATTATTATGGTTCGAAAAGATGGCATTAAACCTATTTTGCGAGATGCTAAGAAGATCGGAAACCACAAAGGTAACGTGATATAAAATGTAAAGCTTCTGTATAGTAACAAGTTAACATCATCATTGCTATTTTTCCAGTTACAAATATCAAAAATCTGCTTTCCAATGGTATGGTGGATGGGGAAAGTTTTGGATTTATCTATAGATTGGCAAAAACTGGTGATCTCGAACCAGAAGTTGATGAACATGTAACCATCACTTTAACCCTATTGCTAAAATTTTTGATCCAAGAATGTGAAACGAGCCACTATCAAGTAGACTGCGAAAAATTGATTCTATCCATGAAGACAATACTGAGAGAGCTCAAGAATATACAAGAAACCAATTTCATCACGGTAAAGTAATTCTTATTCACTTGTTGTCTTAAAATTACATAATATCAAATACCAAAATGTTACGGTAGTTTTTTGTGATATTAGACGCGCTGCCCATGTATTAGGTTTCTATAGTATTTTTCCCTACTCCACAAACTATGTCAAGAACTACAGTGCTACTGTGTAAAAGTTTAATTTTCCACCAGTTGTTTTGTTCCAAATTGCTTTTGTATCAGAAGAGTACAAGAATAACTCCTTGCGAGTTTGACGACATATTGCACACTCTTTACGTACACACGGACCACACATATATTTTTTTTTTGAGTGAGATTGTCTGATCCCTGATCTTTCCAATTTCCCAATATGTACTCCATTTGCAGGTCAATACTCCTGGTTGTAACTGTCTCGGTGAGAGATGCGAGGAGAATTGCATCGGGAAGAAAGGAATCATCCTTGCCCCGTGCAGCAGCCTAATTAATCATAGTTGCAACCCAAACGTCACCTTAATGTATACACCAGAATCAGGATTATCCACTTTTAGTCTTCAGCCCATCAAAAAAGGCGAACAAGTGAGTTCATTTTATATATATATTTCCCCAGGTCAGGAATGAATATGAGGTTATATCTGCGTTCACAATATCTTACATAATTTAATTAATATCTCGAGCCTTCTTCTGTCAGATACGTTAAACGCTTTAGGAATATGAATCAATCGTTGAAATACAGTATCTGGAAGAAGCTTTGTGATTGTAGCGTTACAATCTTTTACGATAACTTCAACTCGAGCCGCTTATATTACAAGGAAATGGCTCGCGTACGCATCTACTTGATCAGTGTTTCTGCAGACTGAGGTCCTCTCTAGTGAACCTAAAGTAGTTCTCTCAAAGCACATGTAGAATTTGTCTTTTACATGATTATTTCTCTTTTTCTCAACCGCTCCCCCCCCCCCCTCCGCCCGACTCTTCCTTAAGCGTGGTTGAACAAGAGGTAGTTTAAATATTAGGTACAAGAATTGCAGATTCTGAGGGTGCGACAGCTTTCTCTTGAATCATCTAAATATTTCCCTGCTCGACTCACATTTGGTTCAATGTGAAGCTCAAATATCGACGGTGAAGATACCCATAATGATTTCATTCATATCATAATAGTATTTGAAACTACTAATTACTAACACCCACATTATTGGACTTGTGAATATAACGGTTGCCGTTCCTCGCATTTCCCTGACAATCTCTTCACGATGTTCAAGGTTACCCTCATGATAATACTGGTCCACGTATTAATTTATGCTGCAGCCGTTGAGGGCGAAAATCATCCAAATCCAGTTCAACATTCAAAATCGTTCCCAATATATTACATATTAGATCTGCATCTTAGTTGTGCTCTGATGCGTTGAGATGTACTCCACATTTGGATTCAGTGTCACTCAAAATAATGCAATTTTCGCTCCTCTAGATTTTTATGAGCTATGGTCCGCAAGTAAGCATGATGACGAAGAACGAAAGACGTGAGCATTTACTGATGAGCCATCGATTCATTTGTGAATGCGAGGCGTGTGATGGGAATTGGTCAAAATGTTTTGAGGTAAGATCCTTTATTTAGTTACATGATAATAGTCTCCCAATCCATGGAATAAGAACTTCTGTGATGAATATGATCATTTTGACTACTGCATCGGCAGTGCTGTGAATATGCTCTTCATAGTTCTGATACGAGACACATCTCTGAGAAATCATAGACCACTGTACAATTGATTGGTAAAAATTTCTACCCAGTCTCTTTACTTGTCGTGAGCGTAAAATTTTCTCCGTTATTGGTCGAATTCAAAGTTATATCGTTTTTATGTACCCCTACATCATTTTGCGAGCTCTGGTGAATGTATCATTCGAGTTCAAAAATAGTGCTTGAAGATATTGACCGAGTGATTCAAACAAATTGAAACTAAAGAATCCAGTTATCTCATTTTAACCCCTTGGCGCAGAGTTTGTATAGGATGAATTCCACGCCAAAGCGACCTACGGAAAGGGGTCATCTCTCAGATTCTTTTTTAACCTTTTTCATTCGATTCTATGGCCCAAAATAGGAACTTCGGACCACCTATGGGGCCCAAAAAAAATTTCTCCTCTCCATTGTACGCACATCCGTCAACAGACCGAAAATTTATCGTGTAAAAATCGATGCTCTTTTATTCACGAAAATGGGAATATTTCGAGTTTTTGAATAGCTATCGATTTGCGGGTTGCGGCATCTGAAAGGGCATCAAAAAACCTATCGAAAACGTTGTCGAAAATTCCTTCTCTGTGATTTGGGGGCCTCCTGGAGGCAAAAGAGTGTTTTTCACTAAAATGTTGATTTCTCAAAAAGCCATTTTTTTTATTTTTTGAAAATCATATATTTGACGTAAAATTTTGCGTTCTTTCGAAAAAAATGGGTTTCAGAGAAGTTTGGGGCGATCCGAGTGACTTATGAGCCATTTTTTGAAAATTCAATTTTTTCGTTTTCAGAAAAAGGCGATTTTGTGCGCATGCGCACAATTGTAGACTTTCGGCGCTACTTTCAATAGAAAGCTGACAAAATTTCCTATAAAATGACTACCCGCAAAGTTGAAATTCATGCACTGAAACGCGATCTGCAAGGATTAATTATGTCGAATCAAAATCACATGAAAATTCAGCCCATTAACGCCTTCGTGGCGCCTGCTGAGATGACACATTCACGAGATCTTCTCGGGACTCAATTTTGAGTACGAAATTGACCTGAAAAAAATTCGGACCACATGGTTTCAACGTAAAGTTGTATGAACTTTCAAAATATGCGATGAAAAACCCCATTTGAGGCGAACCCGAGGTGCTACATTCAATTTTTCGCAATTTTGAATGTGAAATATCGTATTTTCTGGCAAAAAAATGGATGTAGCACCTCGAATTCGCCTCAAACGGGGTTTTTCATCGCATATTTTGAAAGTTCATACAATTTTACGTTGTGGTCATGTGGTCCGAATTTTTTTCAGGACAATTTCGTACTCAAAATTGAGTCCCGAGAAGATCTCGTGAATGTGTCATCTCAGCAGGCGCCACGAAGGCGTTAATGGGCTGAATTTTCATCTGATTTTAATTCGACATGATTAATCCTTGCAGATCGCGTTTCAGTGCATGAATTTCAACTTTGCGGGTAGTCATTTTATAGGAAATTTTGTCAGCTTTTTATTGAAAGTAGTCCCGAAAGTCTACGTTTGTGCGCATGCGCAGAAAATCGCCTTTTTCTGAAACCGAAAAAATCGAATTTTCAAAAAATGGCTCATAAGTCACTTGGATCGCCTCAAACTTCTCTGAAACCCATTTTTTTCGAAAGAACGTAAGATTTTACGTCAAATATATGATTTTCAAAAAATAAAAAAAAATGGCTTTTTGAGAAATCAACATTTTAGTGAAAATCACTCTTTTGCCTCCAGGAGGCCCCCAAATCACAGAGAAGGAATTTCCGACAACGTTTTCGATAGGTTTTTTGATGCCCTTTCAGATGCCGCAACCCGCAAATCGATAGCTATTCAAAAACTCGAAATATTCCCATTTTCGTGAATAAAAGAGCATCGATTTTTACACGATAAATTTTCGGTCTGTTGACGGATGTGCGTGCAATGGAGAGGAGAAATTTTTTTTGGGCTCCATAGGTGGTCCAAAGTTCCTATTTTGGGCCATAGAATCGAATGAAAAAGGTTAAAAGAGAATCTGAGAGATGACCCCTTTCCGTAGGTCGCTTTGGCGTGGAATTCATCATAGGGATCCCGTGTTACTAGGACGAGTATACTCGTCTTAGTACGCATGGGGATTAAACGATGAACCAAGGAAACCACCAACTAATCATATGTTTGTCCGTGGATTAAGCATTTCATTCTTTTTTCTAATTTATAGCCTACTACGTCAAAGCTCCAGAAGCTTCGTGCTCATTTCCCAGATATGAGTTCGGAAAATTATCAGAAAATAGTACACGCAGTGGTAGAACCACGAGTCAAACGACATTACAGTCGAGAGCTTTTTGATGACGCCATGAAGATGGTAGATACCGCCTACAAGAATTTGGATCGCCAGCTGGCGTTCTATTTTGGAGATCCGTTGAAATTGTACATTGAAGGAGCTTTTGAGTATTTTCATGGAGAAATTGTGAATTTCCCTGAAACTTGTTGACACATTGAACTCATAAGAGTAGAATATAAGATTGTGGTGCATTGATTGTGTTAAGCTAAAGATATCTGTAAGTTTCGAATCATTAAAATAATCATTATGTTACATATTATAATCGTTGATATGGTTTATCTATTGTCTCATACCAGTCGAATAAAAAGCCACCTTTGCATGAAAAGTTATAATATGCTAGTATCAGTATAAATCATAAAGCCACGGATCGAAAGGTCTAAGAAAGACAATTTGAACGGGTTGAGCTATCTATTTTCTCTACCCAAGCATATGAAAATTAGTCGAGAAACAACAACTCAGTATAGAATATTTTGGTTTTCTTAATTTGACGAGGTATAAACGAATCATGATGAATAGTATCATCAAAACTTGGAGCAGCATTTGGCTCAACCCATTCACTACCTCGAGCTTCAAGCACTCGAACATGTACTTCTGACATAATACATGTTTGTGTGACGAAAAATGTCAAAATCTAATGTTAAGAATACTTTGATCTTTATCTTTTCCATTTCATGCAATCATGTATTTTGGCTTGCTCTCTTATTTGATTTGGTTCTTGCATTAATAGGGACTTGTGAGAATTTTTTCAGATTTTTCTGATGTGTCCACCAGGAAGGAGAAGTGTCTGGATCAACACAGTTTCCAGGTTTGTATCGTGTACTAAGACTAATACATATGACACTGAATTGCTTAACGTGTGCGAATTTTTGATGCATTATTCAGTCCGGAGTTTGCCATACCCTCAACCCGATACCCATCGTATGCGAACCATTCGACGCCAACTCGATTGCGCTCAATGTGCACAACTCACGTGGACTAGAAGACATGTGTCGTTATTGGGTCGAGTGTAAGGATTGCAACTGCAGCCTCTGCTCTTTCGATAGCAGCTGAATTTGAGTTAGGCGTTCTGAAGCAGAGTCGATGCTAGACTTTGATGCGAATATGAGGCCTTGTACTTTCTGCCAGGATTGCCCTCTTTCTTTTCTCTTTTTCTCTTTCTGACCTCATATGCCATCACACGCTATGCGTATGTCACATGTACGAAACCGAAAGGGTGGCAAAATTGTGCCGAGTCAAGACGTGCGACTCTTTCCCTCGTAAATGTCTCTTCGGTTTTCCGCAGTTCTGCGTTCGAGACGTGAGCAAAAGTGATTTATTGTCACACGTTGTAGATGTGCGGCTCGTAACTTGCTATGAAATTGCACCTGACTAAATTCGAGATATTTCATAAAATATGAATCTATGTATGTAATTGTCGTTGCTTCACTGGGATACCCATGATAAGGCCTAGAGTTTCTATTGAAATTAATTAACCTTAGAAAATCTTACGGGAATTGACATCAACCATTGATATTAATCTGCTGATCTCTTCTGATCCTTCGAGTCATTACAAGGTAAGCGGCTCAAAAATTGAGTTAAGACAAACGATCCAGACCTCTATAATTATTTTACAAAAAAATTTGAGTAACATGGTCTCACTTATTTGATCTTTTCCATGAAAGGTGGCTGGGCTGTCTAAAAAGATTTCCGAAGAACCGATATTCGTTAGATCTTGAACTCGTTCCGGAAACCTCAGATACTTTAAAACTGTGAAGGCTTGTTTATATCCATTCAGGAATTCTTAGAGATTCATGGGAGTGAGGAGAAACGACCATAAATAAATATCCCCAATTCATTTCGTTTTCGATTTCAGAAATATCTCTCTCATTTTTCAGACCGTTATCATATAACTATCCAGAGCCATTCATTGAAATATTGTTATAATCTTGTCTGAATCCTTACCATCTGAGTTACATCAGTAATGTCCTAAAGTGCGTGAATTTTGAAACTTGATTTAATAATCAATTTTGGCTCCAAATTCGTCTTTCCCTAAAATACGAAAACGAGAAATAGAAAGATAGGTTTTGAAACCAGTGTCAAAAAAAGTTGAGTTAGGATCAGTAAGATTCTCATGTATCTACCACTACCGTCAACCAGGTTTACCTCGAGCAGACGAGGTAACTTTGAACATTCGTTTGAATTCTTGTTTTCAGCGGAGTAGGGATGCGCAAGGGTTCTAGTACTAATTTGCTTGATAGTTGCATGCGTGGGAAAACATTTTTCACCGGTGAAGGAGTCCTTATCAGTTGTGTGGGGTTGAAAAACATAAATTTGGAGCAAAAAAGACTTTTTTCAGTATTTACGATCTAAAATCATGCTTTTTAATCACTCACAGTTAATAAGGGGCTCCTCACCGATGAGAAATGTAGTCCAAATATGCAGCTATCAAGCAAATTAGACCTAGGACCCTTGCTCATCCTTACTTTGCTACAAACAAGAATTCAAACGAGTGTTCAAAGTTACCCCTTCTGGTCAAAGTGACCCCGGTGAACGATACTTTGTAATGATAAAATTGAACCCAAATCTCGGAGCTGAGTTTTATGTAAGATTGGTGGGAATGACATAAGAGAGACGGTATTCTTATAAATACTATGTGTTCCAATAAGACGTAAGCCCTAACTGTTACATCACAATGGGCATTTTGTACACACAAACCCGAATGACGTCAAATCTGCCGTTGCTTGCAGCAAGACGCATTACTCGTCTTTCCATCGTTTGCTTTCATTTCCTGCGTATACTGACTTAGAGCAGTATTATACGCGTGCGTCGCAGTGACTGGTCTGGTTGCGAGGGAATAGAGAGTCGAGAGGGAAAAGAGTTTGCAACCCGCTGACTGACACTGACAGCGCTCGTCTCGGCTTATTTTAGAAACACTGTTTGCAGTACGATCCTTGCGGCTGACAGTTCATCGGCTCTTACGGAACGGATGTACGCGTATACAGAGTTGCCATTTCCTTCGCTAAGCTCCTACCGTACCGTGTACTACCTATGCGATATTTTTCATAAAAATTTTCAAAGAGACGCGTAAGTAACCCGAGGCGTTTTTGGTGGAGATTCAGATTTCTTGTTATACTTAGTGGAAGCAGTCAAGTTACGTAAAAAGTAACGACTGAGAAATTGAATAGAATTGGCTGCATCAATGTTGCATAGAAATCCTGATGCCAATATCGAATTACAATGAAGGGATGAGAATTTCCGTTGAAGTCGAGAAACCAGTAGAAAAACCGATGAATAGTCAGACGTATGAAGAAGTGATTCCGAGACAAATGTTATCATTATATGATGTTAAAATCTTGGCTCTTGGTATGATAGCATAATTTCACGCTTATCAATTAACTTATTAAAGTAAGCCGTTTTGTTAATAGTCTTGGCCTGTATATAATTTCAGTATTTTCCAACGTACTACATTGCATTTTAGAGCTCATTCCAAGGCCTTCGAAATAAGCTGGAGTACGTGCGATTCTGAACAACCAGAGCCGAGCTATCAAGACTTTTCCGAGAAGTGATTTTTTGCGAGTTCGCGAAAGGGTGTAGTCAACATGCCTCCATGCATCAAGGATTTTCTCAACAAATCTCGTCCTTTACAACATTTTTCAACGTGTCCTGGCTCATTTCAAAGCCTGTTATAAGATCTTCAAAATGAGCTGAAGTTGGTCTTATTTCAATTATATGGAGCCAAGCTGTCTCAATTCTCCCGGAAGAAAACTGCGTGAATCTACAATCAAGTGCAAAAAATCATTTTTATCGGTACGCAACCACAATCCGAGCTTTTTGCCAGTCCAAAACACTATTCCTGATCATTGTGAAGCGATAAATACGTTTCGAGTGGTAAAAAATTCGTATTGTACCCCCTCTCGAGATAAGAGTATGGGGCCATGTTGGGTATACACCAAGTTTGGCCTCCATTTCCGTTGATGATCTCCGTATTTTGCTCATAAAATAGCTCCATATTCGATTGTTGCAAACAAAGAAAAAATGCAAAAATTCACTTTATATTTTCTGGAAAACGCAGAATTTATTCGGGGTCGGTCCAAATCATTAATTATCTGATGTTTTAATATGACAAACGTAAACAAAAATAGGGCAAAAGTCAACGTGTGCCTATTGAGATCGACCTATTACGGGGGCGTGTTGGGTACAGAGGGGATGTTGGGTATACTTACCTTAATTCTAGTATTAGGATACCTGGACATCTAAATGACGGTTCCTTATCATGCGATCAGTCGACACGAATAAAATGATCAGTCATTTTCGACAAATTTGTCTGTGAGTAGTAAGGCCCGTAAATAGTCAGACATACAATAGATAAAAAATCGTCGTGAACAATGATCATCGTGCACTCCTAACTTTTTGTTTTATGATCACTATTCGTTTCCTTTCGCTTGAAATAGCCTTCAACATCGGTCTGGAAGCTCTTTAATCAGCCAAGGATCGGAATAATAGGAATGAGGCAATACATAGTATGGCGAGTATTGTATTTTCTAACAAAACGGGAATTTGTTCGGGGTCCCAAGGAATTTGACCAAGCACAAGACAAATCATGGTCTATTCTGTTGTGGTTTTCTTACAACTCTCATGGAAAATGATTACTTGAGTGAAAATCAGAGAGTAATTTGCAATTATCGTGGAATTGCGAAATTCTTGGTTTCGATCAAGAATTACTAGGCTATTTCTTAAAATCGAACCGTTGCAATTCCTAAATACCAATTTGTTTCTAGAAATATAAAGCCTTTGACGAATCGGAAGTAATTGGGGCTTACGTGTTTTAGGGACAGGTGTATCTTACATCAGCTCATTTTATCTCATTCCCATCATCCAGACGTTTACCACGAAAGACATATCCTCTCATGCGTCTATTTCACTGAGCCTGTCACAACAGGCGATTCAATCTTCTTGGACGATGCGGATGAAACGAGTGAATGAAAAACAAGCTGCTCAAAACTTTACGCCGTAATCCCGAATATTCACAGCGCAGTACCCGTTTTATTTGCCCTCGGGTAACTCTTGACATCGTCGTCGTCTTCGTCTCGGTTATACCTTAGTAGTCAGCAGAGTAAAGTCAAATCGTCGGATGCTGTTGCCTGTAGGAATCTCAGAAACCTTTAGACAAAAGGAAGGACCAATGAGCAAGAGTATCTGCTTGAAGCAAACACTCGAGAGTCTGAGCTAAGAGAATAAGTAAGAGAAACGATCCTTTCGCTGCTCAAATCCAGGAATTGAGCTATCGTCGATGACGAGTTGGCCTTGAGAGGGTATATAAAGGACCTAAAGAGGAATACGTGTCCCTATACTAAAGAAGGAAAGGGTCGAAATCGTAGATTTTGCGTCCACATAGATGTACTACTTGGCAAAAGAAGCCTGAGACTGTGGAACAGGGCGGAACTTTCCTCTTTCGGTTCGCAAAGCGCAAATCGAATAAAAGTCAGATATCCAGAGCAACGCTCCAGACTCCAGCCCCCCGCACGCGTCGCTCTTGCTTTATTTACGATGGAGCAAAGTATGTATGTATGTATGTACATGCGGCGCGTGGAAAAAGAGGAAACCGGAAGAGGGAACGAGAGAAAGTGGTGTCGGGTTGGAAAAATCTAATAGATTTCCGGTGAAGCACGAGTTGCACACGTATGTATGTATACCATTGTACAGACACACGTACAAGTGATGCAATATACTTTGTTCAACGCATGTTGTCCGCAGCGTATATATAGTCTGGGCGGTTTGCCGATCCGACCTGCTTGACTACCGCCACCACTACACTATGCTGACATTGAGTTATGATGCGTTGGTCGACACGCTAACGTTCTCTGTTCTATGTATGTATGAATGTAGTATGAATAGTCCAGAACTATGGACTGTTTGTTTTAGGGTCGTAGGGTTGTGCATACAGTAGTAGTGGTAAGCTTTTGCTGTTTCACTCGTTAGCCCACATTTGGATGACGGTAAATCGTCCTCTCTCATTCGACCCAAGTGATCCCTAACAATTGTGTATTTGAGTTCGTTGGCTTTCTAGCTTCCTCTTTGCAAATCGTACTCGCTTACTCGGTTGTATTCGAAATGTGTGATGATTTAAAATCTGCGTAACATTACAATACAAAAAGTGTG
This sequence comes from Eretmocerus hayati, assembly GCA_029851415.1. Lineage (NCBI taxonomy): Eukaryota > Metazoa > Arthropoda > Insecta > Hymenoptera > Aphelinidae > Eretmocerus > Eretmocerus hayati. The sequence goes on along the minus strand of CM056742.1, from coordinate 149,401,700 downwards.
GTTCCATCGCAACGAGAGCTCGAATACCGATGAACATGAGATTAAATATTAAGGGGTAGAAATAGGCCAAAGTACTCAAAGAATTGATCCTGCTTGCCAAAAATTATTGCATCAAAAATAGAACACCGACGCAGCTATGTCAAAAAAAGTCACGGAAAATTTGAGTCATATCATTGACATTTCCAGGAAAATTTTACAAGGTTCTACTAATCCGTGATTCCATCCTTAGATCTATTTGATTATGCAGTTCGAAGCGCTTGGATCTCTCGGATCGTTTGATTCTCGCCTATCACCGAATATGACGTTCGTATCAAATTTCGCTTCAAACGTTCCGAATGCCCCGTTCAAACGTCATGGTGGTGGAGGACATTATGTATATTATTCGAGATAATCTAATTCAGCTGATCGTGGTTGGGGGAGATAACTCATCCCTAATAGTGCTGTACAATAAATTCCTCCTTCCCGCTACCACGATTTTTGGGAAAGATGACGTTCGGAGCCCTTGGAGCAAACCTTAGTTTAAGGGCATACGCGGTAGCCGTGCAGCACGGCCGTGAAGTTCCATTCACCACTTTCGAGGGGAGCACCAACCTTGCGGGTCCTGGATCTTGACGAAACTTTGGCAATCTTCTTGTTTTGGTGAGAAATGAAGGTAACCAAAAGGGTTTCGTCCAATGGGGCTCCTATCCTAAGATACAGCCATGGAGGTTAGTATTGTCAGTATATCTATATATGGGCGGCTCCGGATCAGAACGGTATAAGTCCATTTTGGTGAAAATTGAGTTTTTGACGGGAAACGATAGAAAATACATGTGAAAACATGTATGCACAACTCCGGAAGTAGAAATGCATTTTGAGGCATCACAAGCGACACGACCGTTTTTGTCCCGAAAAAAGTTTCGCCTTTTTTTCCGGATCAGAACGGTATAAGTCCATGTTCTCGCTCAATAATATCGCTTTTGGGTCATCCACGTTTAGCTGTCGTGCTTTTATGCATAGTTAGAAGTCGTAGCTACTCTCAGAAACTACAAGTTAGGTTCGCTATGTTGTCCAAATGATTGCATCGAATGGTTTCGAAGGAGGTGGGCCGACGTCCGATCACTTCCTTTTGACGCATTTGGACACAGGCAAGCCCTTACGAAAATGAACAACCTCGGGTTAGTAATCCCATTGGCCTGGGATCTTTCTCTAGAAGCCCTGAAGTCTCATTTTCTTATCTCTTATCGTCATTGAAAGAGCCGAATTTCTTAGTGATGGTTCCAAAAGCGTAGTTATAAGAGCGATCGGCACTGAGCTTGCAAAGAAATTTGATTTTGCTCCATGTTTTTAGGCATCTTCTCTAGAGAAAAATCAACGACGTCCATGATACGCCAAACTCAACTAAGCTATGCACTTCCTCCTTAGGAACAATGCGAATGGTAGAGAAAGCCTATAGCTTCATTGCAGAATTTCGGTTACAATTTCACTATGAGTGGTTGTGATCTATCAACTGGGGCTCTTTTCATTAACAGTCACCCGGCCTTCGGTTCGATCTCCCCGCCACTCGGTACAAGTGAACCTCATTTAGGCAAATCTTGTAGATGAAGATAGCCTTCCTGCTCGCCTTCCTGAATTGAGATAGCTGCAACTAATCTTAACCTTAATAAGTGATTTTGGTAGATTTTTTCGTCCTTGATGGTTAATATACAAGTTGAACATTCGGTCTCGTCGATCTTGAAGGACGGTATACCGTCCTTCAAGATCGACGAGACCGAATGTTCAACTTGTATATTAATCTTAACCTCATTCTACGGTTGATCAACAATCTGTTTGTTGAGTGGGGATCAGTCCCAATTCATCGTTTGGATTCCCTGGTCGATTGAATTCTCCGCATTGCGATTTTTCCTATACAACCTTAAATTGCCTCTGAATACATGACGTAAAGCTGCGTGCTATGTGATCCCCAAAAACTATACTTCGCACCGGGCCGCTTGAGTAAACTCTTCTTGACTGGATTTCCAAATAGACGCTTGTTGACCTCAATGTTGGAAATATATCCTTAGTCACGATATCCTGAATGAGATCTCTTTGCGAAGAACAGTCTCGGCTGTCAATGAGATTTTATTAAAGTCATCCTAAATTAGAGAGGAATTTTGTTTACTGCGAGAAAAAGTCGAGGACAGTCATTAAAAATCCAAAGAATTCTCAATTTATACCGTTCTGATCTGGAAAATTTTTCCACCCTTTTTCTCGCTCAAATCGGCATAAGTCCGTGGTTTTTTCAACGTTTTTTTATCTCAAAGGTGGAAACTCATAGTTTCTCGACATTTTCCTACTTCAAACGGTAAGAATTCATCATATTAAGTACTTCTCCCTATCTAAAATATTAAATGTGAATTTATTTCAGAAATGGTGGACTTATACCGTTCTGATCCGGAAAAAAAGTTGAGAAATTTTCCGGATCAGAACGGTATAAGTCCATTTTTCATTGCAAAATGAGATGTAAAAAAGTGTAAACAATTGAAAATCAATACGCCCCACGCGAAAAATGGCATGAAAACACACTCACTACACGGTAGAATGAGAATATTTACTTCAGATGATAACTCGAATTTTCCATATCACAAAAACTTTGAGGCGCATTTTCCAGAAATGGAAAAAATGGACTTATACCGTTCTGATCCGGAGCCGCCCATATGTGTCACTTTAACATGGGCCTATATGGACAATGCTAATTTCCATAGCTGTATCTCGGGGTAGGAAGCCCATTGGACAAAACTCATCTAGGTACTTTCATTTTTCACCAGAACAATAAGATCTTGAAAGTTTCATCAAGATCTGTCATTTGCAAAGTTGGACCTCCCCTTGTTAGTAAAAATTTTAATGGGACAAAGTTTGAGATGAGTTGTCTAGTTATTGTTATTGTCCGACTCATACTCGACAACTCAACGTTCAGCCCAAATCATTAGATTATTGCAGAAAAGTTGAAACCATTGGGCATCTTGTACATCCTAACTTATAATATACACACATTTTTGTTCCAAGTATTCTCGAATTCTTTTACGATTTGAGCTAAACGACGAGTTGAGCCATTCAAGTTAGATGATGACAAGTAAAGCTCAACTCGTCGTTTAGCCCAAATTGCAAGAGAATTCGAGAATACTTGTAACAAAATTTAGCTTGCACGGCTACCGCATGGCCTTGAACGCTTATTCGGTGATGGTCGAGAGCCGAACGAATCGAGCGATCTGGACGCTTCGAATTACATAATCGTATGAACCCTCTAGAACATCGGATAATTTGACGCAAAACAGTTGTTCTCAAAGGAAACATGAACGAGAGCTAAAATCATAATCCATCAGATACTTTTGCGAAGATAATCATTATCAGTTAATTTGTTATCCAAATGTTTGAAACACTTTTAATTCCAGACTATGCAACTGTGCTTTTCAGATTCTTCTTACTAGCATTGGTATCAATTTGATTACATGATTCGAATTGTGTATCTTCAAACTTCCTGATGGAATGATATAAACCTCGGTTCAAATCAAACATCAGTAGAAGAGGTAGATGCTTATGAATAAGCTCATTTACGTGAAATAACAAGAAGTAACATGTGTAATTACGAAATCATCCGTTTGACTTTGGGAAAATTGAGTTATGTCAGACTTAATGGTCATCAATTCCAGCTACATCATGTTTCAGAAACGTGTGAAAAAATCACGTTTAGTTTAGCTGTGAGGGAAGGTTTTTTTTGTCAAGTTTGAGATAAACTTCACTCAAAGAAAACTTCCCCCAAAGCTAAGCCCAAACGTGGATTCTTTACATGGGAGCTAATATACCATAGTCTGGAATCACCAGGTTTTATAAAATAACAGAACCTTACGATTCCCTGTTTATGAGACACCAGGTTCATCATATGAAGGCTTATGATTATTTGAAATTCAGTATCAACGCACTCATACACGAAAGGAGTATTTGTTGAGATTATACTCACCAACAACGTGAAGATAACCATATTGTGTTTTCGCAGTGGCAGTGTTTATCTGGCACATATACCTGCCCTTGTCTTCTTCTTGTACATCATTGATATGTAAATACCACGTCCGATGCTTGTCATGTGACACGGATATTCTTGGATTTCTTGTAATGACATGATTATGCACTGTGAGAATAGCACTCTGATCAAATAGCATCCACGCAACCTGAAAACCAAAATAATCATAGATGAGATTCTCAATCGTCTATGAGTCATGGAAGTCAAAAGTCAATTGGATTCGGGAATGAAAACCCTAGTCTGTTTGTTAATTTTATCCTTAAAAAATCCATACTGTATATGAAGATTATTACATCGTGTCAATGCTGGAAATATATTGTGCTATCCTGGATTACATAATGTGATATTTCCGCTATAACTGACTCTCATGTTACTGATTTACGACCAGAGATTTTCGAGAATTCAGAGAGCTCATCATCCTCATTACAAACTCGTTGAGAAATAATTGACGCTTAATTGAATGGTGGTTTGAGAATGTACAATCATTAATCGATAGATCTCTCAGACTCTAATCTTAGAAATGACGCCAGGTTGAAAGGTCTCAGTGTTTTGTCATGAAATCGTTCAAGTTCCGATGTCAGAGAGGGGTTTATGAGAAAGATTGATAAGACTGCGGTAGAAATAGAATGTCGACTATATAGCAAACTCAAAGCAAGTGTATGCTATACTATCTCGCCAAAAAGTCAACTCACAAACTCGCTAGGGTAGGGCTACAGACTAGCTGGCGGCGCGGCGGGTTGAGGTACAACATGAAGTATCAGATCCGCGGTAAACAAGGCCGTAACTCTCCCAGCGGTAGGCGCTTGCCTCTACGTTTCTTATGCTCGCGCAACGAATCAATGCGGTTCCAGTGTGTATGCGCTCTTTGGTATCCATCTTATTTCTGCCTATGTGTATGAATTTGATAGGGACGCAAGCTCAGCGGTCGCTGTAGATCTGACGAGAAAGATATCTTGATCTCGAGAGGTTCCGGCCCAAGCGATCATTATTGGAAGTGCAAGAAAACATGACGAGAAAGTTGTTTCAAAGTGATGGCGTCTGATACATCAAGAAATATGATACACCGACTTGTTTTGGATACTATACGAGAGTTTTGCCGTTTATCGTGAGGATATCGGAGATGTGTTATTCAAACTTGAAGTTGTCATGCATGAAAACCATGGCCGGTTAAATTGATTCATTCTTGCTTACTTGACTCAACAGTGCGAGTTTATTCCAATCCGAGGGTGGATCTGCAGACTTTACTGGCACGGAGCCTAACGGTAGCAGTATTTGGATGTTTTACGTGATCTTTCTATCTTTCAATTTTGGCACTAGTATCTATTTTGAAAATCAAGATTGAGGGGATTATTTTAAGCTCGACGAAAGATAAATTCGAACTATGTGTAATCAAAATCAGTTACTATCATCCCAATGATTGACTCAACCAGCTATGTTCCGACCGGCTTGTGGATATCCCTACCTCTTGTTGTAAGGGGTGGTCGCATTTTCAACGAGTTGAGTCCAATTTTCGTTCACCCTTTGGTCGAATGAAAATTTCACTCATCTGGTCGATTATTAGAAAAATATTTTTTACAGTGTTATCAAACTATTCAAGCATGTATTTAAAAAAAAACGTCCATGTCTAGACGGCCGGACTCGCGTGCGCAAAGTTGCGTACGCAAAATATTGCCTCTGGGGGCGTGACGTCTTAGCTGAAAAAATCCCTAGGGAATCTGTCGTGGTTGCGGAAGCCTACAGGCAGTAGGCCCATTCTTCACCTACGCGAAAATTTTCAGGAAGAAGCCCGGCAAGAAACTTCGCGTGAACTGGAACATTTTCGCATACGCGAAGGAAAACCATTGTTCCCAGGGTGTCACGCCAAAGATTCCGCGTACGCAGTTAGAAATATCTTGGCGTACGCGAAGAATGGGTTTCCTTCGCGTACGTGAAAATTTCCCAGTTCGCGTACGTGAAGATTATTGAGCGCGCGAAAACTGGGCCTTGTGCCTGCTATCCTTTTCGTACGCGACGGATTTCCTGGAGATTTTTCTCGCAAGACGTCACGTTCATAGGCTCCCACTAACAATGTTTCGCGTACGCGAGAATCCGGCTGAATGGACACACCGTTAAATAAAACCAAGTAACATATAAATCGAAACACATCAATTTCTTCACAACTCTGTATTTAAAATGCTGTAATTGCAGAAGTGTTAATGCCACAGATCGATTTATATTGCTCAGCTCCTGGACAATAACGCGAACGGATTGTCGTGCATCCACTGGATGTACAGCCCCGCAAGTAAACTCGAGCGATAATCTACTTGTCTCACCACCGCCGGAGTACTGGCGCTCAAACTTGTACACAGCGGAAGTGCGGAGGCACTTTGCAAGCCGTCGAAGCGATTCCATGTCTTTGCAATCCGCAAGCGCCTCCGCAAGCCAAGTGTGTGTTGTTGCGGCTATGCCGGGTCATACTTAAAGGTGCTAAAGCGCAAGTGAGTTTGCGCACAATGAAAGCTTGAGTGACTCAGGCATTGAGTAAATTATTTGTCCAGTTATGCTCAAATCGTTTCGTTCATCTTCTAAGAGATTCTAGATAGTTATATGTATGAAATATGATTTCTAATCAGGAAGACGGATTTGTAAATCATCAAGCCGCTCATGCGATTTAATGGCTCTCCGAAAAGAGTTTGACCAACGTTTTTCTGCGCTTTGGAGTATTGTGTATGCCCTTGAATCTATTCTTCACTTAATGAAAAATGTACTCGATTAAAGATGGAAAGAGGAGAATTGAGCCTCGCTCCGGTTTTGATGTGAACCGGAAGAATTCCGTCACGATTGAAATTCATAAGGAATAAGATTCCAACTCCTTGAGATGCTAAATCTTCTCATTAATCGTATGAATTCATCAATGAGGTGTTATGAGTTGTCTCAGAGCCTTAATGATAATTTCTGATGGAGTTTGTCGTACATGACAGTATATATCTTTCGAATTCCATCTCATTAGGCCAATTATTCACGAAATTATGGATATTTGTGTGATTCAGAATCTTACGAACTTTAAGATCTTACGAACTTTAAGATGAGGATCCCCACCTTCAGTTCCCTACTGAGATTCTCAGAATTTCGATGAATGGTCTGTTTCATACTCCAGATTTTACCAGCAACATGGCACTTGTTCTTGAAAAAAAAAACACCTCTCCTTCGGTCAAACATCTTATGAATATCCTCGAAAATATTCCTCACCACACACGGTAGCACGAGTAGCACATAACTGCATCTTCCTCACGTCTCGCCCTTTCCTACCAGTTTCAGCCATGAATTCGCGAACATGCAACCCAGACAGCGTGCGAACAATCACTCATCGCAACTACCAAGCGCGCGGTATATGGCCGTATAGCAGTTGGGCGTGAGTAGTCGGAGAGTATAAGGGTAGTTGTGAGAGGGGAAACCGCAAAAGTTGGCCAACCCACCCTGCAGCTAAACGTATTACACAACCACTCGGGCCGCAAACTGTTGAGTCTTGCAAACGCTCCTCTCTTAATTGGCCCCGTCATATAGAGATGCTTGCAGGTCCCATGAACACTTATATGTGGTGAAGAAGTGATGCGTCGAGGTGGCCTAATATGGTCGGCCTCACCGAAACTACTAATATAAGCCAAGCGTAATGACGACACGTGTAGTCAAAGTTTTGGTAGCTTCGTGATTTATTTCCGTGATTTTGAACTTTTTATTGCAAGCTTTTGAGTAAACTTATGGTTTTGTGAATTTATTCAAGAAAAGAGACTGGTGATGGACTGCACTGGCAACAATACCTTGAATCGATTCATGGGTGAATTTTCTGTATGGTTGCGTTGATAGTCTGCCATCAAGTAGAGCAAGTCAATGTTTGGTCAGACAGAAGTGGTTCAGCATTTCTCGTCTCACAATGACCATGATTCAGGTACGTCCTCAAAAACGAATCTCAGGTAGTGAATTTATCTCCAAGCAGATCTGAAAGAATGGAATTAGCCAGCTAGACCGCAGGCGGAAAAATTGAGTCGACGTATCTCGAATTGCTAATGTATGAATTATTTTGAGCTCGAAAATTCTTACAGCAACCTTATTCCGTGTTTAGCCCGGTATATCGACTAGATAGACCGAGCACAGCTATGACTTATTTCGAATAGACCCTATGTTCAATCGAGGCAGGCAATTTTTTGCTCCGAATTGGTGAACATCTCAGCAAGTAGAGTAGCCCAATATTGAGTCAGACTTCAGCTTCTTACTCTCCATCTAATCTATCACCAAGTTCTCAGATTGATCGAATCGAGTGCATCTCGAGTATGACATGTGAAAAGCAGATTGCAATCTGGAACACAATTAATGATTCCAGAATAATCAATCTTGATGACATGGTGATCATGTGAGATATGAACATTCAACCCAACTATGAATCATTCTAAAGTGCCGCAAGAACAGATATTCTGCTCGAGTTGAATGTATTCACACTTGACAAACGCATGGATATATGAGTGCAATTTTTGTTGTCTGTTGAAGTACAGTTTACGATGGAAGGGCATGTTTTATCGACAAATAAGTTCTTCAAAGTTGAGCAAGCATTCTGGGCCAGTTTTCCTTCATACGCCGATGAAAAGAAATGCAACTATCGAAATGTCTCGAGATGAGCATTCGTTGAAAATCGACTATTGGTCGCGTTCGGCAAGTTTTTCTCTATACAGGTTGGCGTAGCAAAAGTTCATGGAATCTGGTAAGGATGGAATTGTTTACGGTCGTACTAGCTTATACTCACCGTAGCAGTATAAAGATTTCGTTTCCGTGAATGGTTGAACTTTGAGCGTGCTCGCGACCGAAATCCGAGCGAGCAAAGTTGATGTTTTGATGAACGCGATTTTGTAGAACTCAGACGGGACGTAAGGTATTTTCGTGGTTGCCGAGGCGTGAAATATAGTTTTGTTTATGTGGCATTGGGTACATTTCTGTACTATCTCGAATGTGCTATACGTAACAGATATATTCTGTACACTAGAAAACAAGTTTGCGAACTGTTTGAGACTCGGATGAATATGGGAATGTGATTCTGAGTGAAACATCAATGTACACATGCTGTGGCATCAAACCTGGAACTTTCGTGATTTCTGCGTAGAATAAATTTTGAGTATATACGAGTGAATTTTTTAATGTCGGAGACTGTCATGAACCTACTAATTGGATCAATTATCAAATATAGGACTTTAACTTCTCCAATGAGAATATCAATGTCACTGTCTGGATCTGAAGATGCTGAATGAGCGAGGAGTAAAGAAAAGGAAAAAGAGTCACTGGTACAGAAAAAGCAAGAAGAATCAGAGAATTTTCTCAAGGAACAATGAGGCAGATTCTAGTCGTTGGGTATCTCTGTATTTATGCTCGTCAACGCGTCATTTAGCGAATCAACAGAGCGAGAGTTTCTGTTACAGAGACTACCCGAAGGAAGAACTGATTCAATTTAAAAATCATTTGCTAAGTGCTGTTGTAGCTTGTTGGTCTTTTTTCGTCGCTCTCAACGTCAGGATCTCTCGTTCTCGTTGACTCTGCCACGCTTCTTTTGCCATTCTATTATTTGCTTCACTGTTGCTTCTTTCATCCCCTAGTTTGTTTCTGAATTTGGAAGGACTAGAATAAGGTTCTCTGAGATCTCGTTTTTCTGGCTACGGTTATACATTTAGCTTTGTTTGTTTCTCCATTTGGACCTCATCTATGTCGTTCTATGGCTGTCAAAATCTTATTAGGATGATATCGAATTTTTCATTCGAGCTCTGAGATTTTTCGATAGCAAAATGATACCACCAGGCAGTATTACATTCTGATCCCAGTTCCTATGACCCGAATTCATAGTCGTAATCCGAAGTCCAGATGAGTTAATCCGAGGTGCCATAATCGGTGCGGCAAGTTTGCGCATCCATTAGTATTGGTGATCGTGGCACCTTGGGTTAGCTCATCCGGACTCTGGATTTTACGACTATGAGTTCGAGCCCAAGTTGATCTTCGTTGAGACTAAGAACTATCGTTCACTCAATTTTTCTTCAAGTGCTGGAGGGCGATAACCTTCTTAATGAGACGAGAATGAGGAGTGTAGAGATGTTACGGATGGATCAGCCAAGTATTTCAGAGATTGTATCAACTTATTGTGGAAATACCGATTAAATACCGCTGAGGGATTGCGAGACTATTATTAATATGTCGTAGGAGTATTACGAGGACAAAGGTAAGATCTGGGTTACAGTGTACCAGTCCATTCCTTCGACATTCCCATAAACCATACTGTCACCCATGGTCATGAGATGATTGAAAACACTCAATTTGGATAAGATCTGACCATATACTCTTGTGGTAGTCGAGCAGTATCTAATCTGTACTTGGATGGTACTTAGTCGGAACTATACCAGATTTCATAGTAGTTTCTTCCAGTATACACGCACTCCCAAATGTCATTTTTAAGGTCGTTCACAAGTGACTCGGCGTCGCCGGGTCTCGGCAATTTTGATCGGATTTGGTTCAGACGGTTGCCTCACACAGATATACTTGATAAACACAGCAAGCAATGCGTGACGTTCGATTTTGCGAAAAACGGGCTGAAGACTATCCTTGCAGGTATCAGCTTGTTATTTCGGAAAAATCTATACAATTTTCAGAAGCTCGGGTTTATTTGAACCGGATCTCATCTAAATCTCATTATTGAATTCTATGCTGTAAGAATTTAGCTTGGTCATGTCATAAGCGCACGTTATTTTGATTCTATGAAAGAAACCATAGCTCTGCTCAGAGGCACCCAAGAATTACATGATTTTACCCGAATATCTTGGGTGTAATTATCTTCGTGTACAACGAGTTGCACCCCTGAAAAAATCAACTTCCACAGAAATTGGGATTAATTCGAATTGATGGAGCTTTGTGTCCTGGTATCGAAGACCGAACTCGAATCACCAGAATCTCGTTCCGGGCAAGAAAACGCACTTGTTACGTACTGTATACGCTACATCAATTCATCGTGTTATTATATCTATGTGAATCTGGCTAAAGTGAGCGTTTGCTGAAAAACTAAAACTGGTGGTTGAATTGAGTTGGATAATCGTATTTTCATAGCTGGATACATTTACTTAGGAAATCTGCCGAATATCGAATTACTTCAGAGTACGCCATAATTTGAACGTGATGCCGAGAGCTAAATTCCAAGATAGTGAATTAAATGACTCGTTGAATGGTTGAAGATCTGAAAAACAAACTATTTCCGAACCAACTCAATTATTCCTCGAGAGAACAACGTATAAATCGTATTTCCCACCCACGCCAAATAAAATATAATCTCGTCATGTCTTGGCACGCATAATTTCCTCTCGCAACCACACAGCCATCGTATCGCTCATTCAATTAATCGTAACCTCATAGAATGGTTTATCAAAAAGTCGGCTCTCCCTCTTTCTACTTCTAGAAGAAGAGATGGAATTCTCTCATCTCCTGTCGTCATAACGATAGACAGCATCTGCTCAACCTCACTGTTTTTTTTTTTCTGTACCGTGTGGTACACACATATAGCCGCAAGGCTCTCACCGTATGAACTCGGCTTTATATCACTCTTTTGTACGTCGGCGTCAACGCTACCGTTGGCCACGCTGGTATATCCACACGCACGAAAGTGGACGTGACGCAGCAACGGCCAGACGAAGATAGACAGAGATAGACACAGACATAGAAATGCACACGGTGATGAAAAATAATGAGCGAACAAAGAAATTCCGCTAATGTGATAAAATTCTATACTCGGCTTGGCGCATTTACGCGTGTATGTCCATATACACTCCAATGCCGACGAGTTACTTTTGTGGCTAGCTTTCGCAAATGAATTTTCCATGCTCGAAAGCACTGCCAAGCTTTTCAACTCGCCTGGATTCACTCGACGACGACGACGACGACTGCATTTATCTCATCGCCACCTGCTATGTCCCGATTTTCATCGCTTAGAGAGAAACTGAGAGACAGAGTAAAATAGAAAGATAGAGGATCGACGACGAGTGAGAGAGAAAATTTTATTCGCATCGCTTGGGTGAGCTGAGCAACAATTGGCTCGTTCGATTATGCCTCATGAATATTTCACGATTTGGCGCTCTGCAGAGTATTGCATATATCTGTTTTCATTCGTGAATCTACGATAATTGAGTTCTGGAAAGTGAGTAGGTTAGCTGGGGAAAAGAAAGGTAGAAATTGAGAACCTGGATTTTTTGATTGAAGGGGCATGGACTTTCCTGATTCAGATGTACTGAGCTAATCGTTTATCTAATGAGCTATAGATCAAAGGGTTGATAGTGAATTGGAATCGGAATAGAGGTGACGAGGTGCCTTTGAAGTCAGTGACGAGTTGGACATTAGCCAGTGCACGAGTACACGCATCTACCCATGTATGTCACCCTTTTGCGATTCCTGATTCTCTGTTTGTCAAACATCAACTGCGGGATGCCAATGCGAGTGGTTCAAAACTACATGCACTCGAGTAAACATGTAAGTGTGTCAGTAGGGAATCATGCGATACTAGTAACTATGAGTGCATTGTAAAATTCTTTGAGGGTGTCATAATGATAATGATGATGGATTGGTTCGATTGGTAAGAAATGGCGATTTAACAGAAACTGATACGCTAATTATATTAGTGTGAGCTCTATCAAAGATTCCTGAAGTTTATGGCATGAGTTTTGATTGAATTTTCAAGATATCGGAGTCTCACTTTCGAGAAATGTACTTATCAACATCATCGAGTCTTTGAAAAGGAATATTAAAATTGTCAAAATCTGTTTCACGAGTGACAAAATTGGAGCTATCATCAAATTTTTAGGATCGCAGACAGTCATAGGAAAATTGAGTAGTCAACTTTAGGTATCGGTTTCTGACATTCCACTCATTGTCAGTTCAATTAATCCAATTGGATCTATTTTCAAAGTAACACATCCGCCTATGAAAACGCAAATTTTCAAAATTCATCGTTTAATTTGATCGAATAATCTAATAATCTTCACTCCTCACCCTCATTCTTAGGTCACCTCTCCAAATCTTTCTCCCGGGGCAATTCCGAAACAGACGATTGGAGTTAAGCTAGGATAACTTTGCCTCAATAATCATTGAGTCTATCACGCCTCATAACATTTTACGATGAATCACCTTGTTTTGTAGGTTCTATGGTTTTTTTCGAACGAAAAAATTGAATTATTTTGCATTGTTCAAATCATCGATTGGAGAGCTAAATATTCTGATTCCAACGAGGATTCCGCGGAAAAATCGAAATTCCATATTCAATGAAAAATGTTCATACTCATCCTATTGTGTCGAACCCTTCCAGAAAATTTTCACAGTGTACAGAACTTTCACTCATAAACTAATAGTCATCTGGGGGTGTTTTTCCTTGGTTCTTTTGTGTTTATTGTGTCACATATAATCGCAAAACCCTTATTCAGTGAATGCGGGAGACTCCGTCAGAGACATAAATTTGGATTGAATCTAATGCTATCCATGGACAATATGTTACTACGATCGGATACTTTATGAGCCGGTTCCTATCACATTTTTGAATCTATTTAAGGGGAGCTCGAAGGCCGAACTCTCTAGGAAAAACATGATACGATTGAGCGAAAGCACAATCAAACCGCAATAATTCGACGTGAACTCTCATGTTCCGGTTTTTATTGAGTGAAAACTTACTTTGGTTGAGATGTTTGAGCATCCCATAACATCGTCTGATTGCAGGATACACAATACGCGAGTGTATCGTTATCATAACTTCTTTGTAATTCAAATAAATACAACACAAAAACCACGCTGTGCGCTAACACGAACGATTCGATATCAGAGCACAGATTGTTGCAAATAAAATACATACAACTATCCATGCGATATCGGATGATTCCATTAATTTAATGGATTAACTCGTGACGAAAGCTCGAGATGCCTGATCATTTCCGACCACGGCCATGGGAGAAAGTCCCTCAAGCTTACGCAAACTCGTCCGATTTAATCCTTTTTTCATCATCGCTCGAGGCTCAATCGCCCGATTGTCAAATGGCGAATCTATGCTCGACAACTAAAGCCGCAAAGCGGAGCCGAACGTTGACCCATGTTCTGAAGGAATGATTGGATTCGTTTGGGAGCATTAGACCGATCATTTTGTGAAATCCATACGGAGAATCTGGATACACAATCAATGGTTGAATAATTCGCGACATCAAATGCGATTGGATTGAATTATCCACGCTATGTAGATGGTAGATTGGTCTTATGATTATGTTATCATACGGTCCATCGAATAAGAACGACTGATACAAATCATCTGGTATAAAGGGCCTTTAATGATTCAAACTGGTCTAGGAAAGTTTTAGGATGGCACATGCGTTACAGAATTCGAGATTCCTAGAAGAGGGTCGAGACATGGTCCGCTGTACATTGCCCAGCCTCTGATCATTTTGTATACGTATAATAGGCGGTGTCGTGGATATAGGTGTAGTGAATAACACGGCGTTTGGACAAAACATATCGAAACGGAATCACCGTGTCTCGACACCCGTATAGAGATTTTCACAGATTTGGCTCTGCTTTAGAAGAACCCGAAATTTCCACGGAAGTGATTAATGATCGAAATAACAAGTATGAATCCAAGGTCCTTGCAAAGCGAGAAACACGCAACACAGGCACACAAAATAGGGAAGTGGTTCGCGCAGGAGACGAGATCACATAGGTCTGAACCAATTCGATCGTTTGAACATAAATTTGATGCCTGTTTTGCCTTGCGACATCAGAATTTCCTGCTAGACGCCAAAAATCTGTTTTTTTCGTCGATTTTCTTGGTGTCCAATACGGGATGTCGTGAACAGAGTATTTTTGGTGACACACTCATTTTTAATGGCTGGTGCAAGCCGCAGAAGCTGACGAGAAACACGAAAAGAATAGCAGAAAAGCGCGAATTCGCGAGAACAAAATGACCACCGCGCGGAATTTTAAATCGAACATATGAACTTCATACGATTCTAAACACTTGGCATAGGCGAGAATCCTGACGTGGTTATTCAGAATAGAACGAAATTGTGTTGAGACGGTCATCTTGTGTCGGAAAAATATACGTGGATACCCCGTGCCATTGAGAATTTTCTTCCCGTTATCTTGGAATTACAAGAATTATTGCGATTTTGGTGTTTTTGCATGTTCTAGGGGCTAGAGGTTTACTTTTTCGCTGGTCTGGGTTCCATAACTAAAAACATTCAAGTCAAATATGTCGACGTAGAATTGTCCGAATTTTCAGAATCGGTGGTCGGCATTGGCACCAGGCGTACAGCTAAAGAACTCTACTCGCTTTTGCACAAGATTATCGTTCTTCTTCTTCTTTATCAGTTAAAAAACTCATGTCAGTTTGACGAAACGATCACTGTCGATTGGGGCCACATCTGGCACTCATTAAGATCACAAAATCTAACAACTTCATGTCAAAAAATGTGGTTTAGATATTTTTGGTTATGAAAATTACTCTAGTTTTACGGTCTAATGTATTTCAAACGAGGGTATCTTTGATCTCGGAAACATGAAGAAACACCTATTTTTGCAATGATTCTTGCTGTCCAAAAATTAAGAGGTCACCTAATCTCTACTGCGCAAGATATCCAGATATGCTCTCTCGACGCAAAATCACTGTCTCAGCTCGATTCCGTCCTTCAATTTAAGCGTTCACGTCAGGATTTCTCTCTACGGCAAGGATGTCTCTAAACATGGCATGGAATCTGTATTTCAACGGTCGATTGGAGTCGAACACATATACTCTTGTCTACTGTGCGGACCATTTTTTTTCCATTTTTTGTACCTGTGGGTGATTCAATTTTCAATTCCATTCAGGCAGAGTGACTAGGTCTGTTCCTCTGGTTATGGTTCCACTCAATTTTACGGGAACGTTCGTATATCTTACTACAGAACAATGTCCAATAATTGGAGAATCATTGATTTAAAATAACTCGTGATCATTTTTGCATCGAGAAAATCCGAAAAATTTCCGGAAAACTCTTGGGGTTACAAGGAGCACAACGCATTTTGAATGGGACTTTCATATGAGGTCCCAAGAGATATCCAAACGGATGAAGAGTGTAAAAAAATATTGACGTCTTCCACCTCTATCCTTTTTTTGAATGTTACCCCTCATCGCTGTCTCACAAACTCATTTTAGTAGTAGACACGGCATCTGTGATACCAGAAACGACCCCGGACTAATTAGATTTCTTCATGGAAATCTTTGCAGTATTCCACACAGATTTTTGTACTGAATATTGTAACTCCAAGACATGTCCATAAGACTAAAAAAATTCTACATCATTCCTCCAATAATATATTTTGCTGGAACACATAGTGATGACCCGAATAATCAATTAAATCTCAGGATGTAGTGTTGACTGAATACTATTGTACATCGATAATCATCTTTGTCCAAAAAGGATCAATCGACTGCAGATGATTTGTAGAACAAGTGGAAGTGCCTGAACAGATGCGTCCCCATCTAGACGGCGCGGTGGCATAGCACCTCACTTAATCCCGATCACTCCCAACAAGGTACTGAATATAACAATGAGAAGTCTGTATGTGGTATTTACGAATGCCGAGGGTGCGCATGGCTAGTAATAATCTTCAAACAAGCCACGCACGTCCGAATTAATCACGCGCTCAGACCGTACCTCGAAAGCCCATAACTTGCCAAATGAATTTTTACCACCCCCTTTCCCTTTTTCCTCCATGTTCTTTCTTCCTCCATCTCTTCACTTATCTATCTCCCTCTCTTCCAAAGCGCATCGACCTTTCGCAAAATTTCTCAGTTCTACACCACCACAACCAACCAGCCAAGTAAGTATATAATACGCATCGGCAAGTGTTCAATTCGGCCTCTAGCAGCAGCATCTGGCGGTAGTATGACGACGAAAACGGTACATGTCTATACTATACACTATAACATAGAGTAGCCCATACGTGCGCCATCGTGGCTAGACAAGGCTGCAAGCTCTATAGCCATCACACGCGCTTTTCTCAAAGTCGAAGCACGCGCTAGCGTAATTGCGCGGACCGCCTGCTCCCCTCATCGAAACGAGACTACTACGGATAGATAGAAGGTAGCTTGTAGACATAGAGGCAGTCGAATTTTGGTCGAAGCGGAAGCTGACGTCGTCGTTGTCGTCGTCGTCGGCGTTTCAACCGTGTGTTGGCTGTGGAAGGATGAGTGTTGGAGCTCATTAAAGCTTGGCCAGACTCACCCGGCATACCCAATTGCCGATAAAATCATCCGGCGATCATCCGCTTAGCGATGAAAGCGAAATATGGGTGGCGTGGATATCCCGTGAGCGATTGAAAATTGAACGATGTGACCGTTTTGTGTGTTTGTATGTAGAGGATAGTTCAAGGATAAATATGAGGTAAATTGAGAACTGTAAATGCTGCGGATGGTCGATTGTTTTGAGAGATAGCCTGTTTTTGTGTCTGAATAGGGAGTAGGGTTTCCGAGAGGGACTTATGGCCGAGTAGAAACTATTGAATAATTACAATTTCTTGGTGCGTGAAATTTTCAGCCGTCATTACAGTAAATTCTGTGCAAATATTTGTGAGTGCTGAGAGCTTGAAACTTGAAAGAAGTTTTTAAATGATGCCCTATGAGAAAATGTTCTTCGACAGATTCATCACTTTTAAACGGTGAGGATTTGAGGAAAATTATGGAATTGCCTCTTTTTGATCTTCGATTTCGTATTTAACACTAGGAATAAAATTTCTTGCACACGATAAATTTTCAATCTTCATTGAACCGTAAATGGGCCGAGGTGGTGGCGTGCACAAAAATTGATGCAAATAGAGAATTCTTCTTTCAAAACTGCTCTGTGAAAGTGGAGGTCTGCGATTTTTTAAATGCTGAATCTGGAAAGTAGTTATTCGCTCATTTACCAAATATCATGGTAATGACCCATGCCCCCGACCGTAAAATCATCATTGAGAACGTTCTAAGGAACATGTTTCATTTTACATCTAGAGAAGTTAAAAAATTTATAGATCTGATCTTGGATTTAAGATTTTTTGCAAAACTCGAAGTGTAAACTCCATTGTAGCAGCTCACAACTCTGTCTGCTGAGAATGGATTTCTGTGCGGATTTCTTGAACTATTGAAAGTTGTGAAGGATGACTTCCTTTGGGTAACAACCAGATAATCTAAAGTCAACATCGCAATATATCCCCCGTGACAGGTAGGTAACGAGTGACCCGCAAGTCTGACCTAACACAGATTTGTACTACTGAAAATTCCATACTCCATAAGGAGGAGCAAAGATGAACGTGTATCAAATCATTATCGGCCATTTCTTCGGCATGTTCTTGGTACCATATGGGAATCCCCATATCACTTTCTGTTTGAGTTTATTGATTTCGAATAGTTTTTCACGCCCTCTTATTTCAAAGCACTTTTCGCAATCGAAGTTTAAGGAATTTTTCCAACTTTACTGACTCAATTCCGCTTTTATTCTTGTATTTTGTCTGCTCAATGATTCAGATCTATCTTTGTGATTCATAATACTCAGAACATTGGGATGGGAGAAAGAAGGGGAACAATGTAAGAGCTCGGCTATCATACAAGGCCATGACAATAGTATAACAGTCTGGGTTGTCTCAAGATATATTGGTAGACCAGTCCAAAAAATCGAAGTGCGAAACACAAGGAATCAAAAACAGTTATTTTTTAGGTATTTCATCATGCAAGTTTCGTATTCTCGGCCAGCTAACTTGCACGAAACTGAAACAATACTGATATTACACAGGGCCAGCTGCTTGCAAGACATCTGTAAAGAGCCGAGACACTAGAGTCGTCGGCTGGTACTCGGCGCCAACATCGTGGTATTTATATTGGCTTCCCGCGGCGCGACAGTGATCTACTGGGAATTTCAACAGCCTTGCCTTTTGCGACATCTTGGGCCACGCCTGTTCACTTTCTCTGTCTTCCTTCGAATATACCTTTCCCATTAGTCTTGCACGGGCTACTCTATACAAATGTTTTCCTTTTCATTTTCTTTGTTCTGAACCATATAACAAAAGCTTTTGCCACAAAATGCAAGATCCACCCGACAACCGTTACGAATTAGCAGAACCAGAGAGCTCGATTTTGAATACTTTTGTTCCTTGCTCGTTGCTGAGTCACGTGCTACTCAGACACGCTGAAATATTTCGGAAGCAGAACGAGTAAAAGAAGGGACTCGATGCAAGAGAGAGAAAAATGGCACTGAGGATTGAGGATGAGGACCTATTCTTTATAGAATGAAATTAAGAAGAGGCTGACACATCGAGCAACGACCTATATGTTCACATTGCGTGTTTCATCGGGTTACGGGCACTCGTTGTCTCTTTGCGAGAGTTATCGTGGCAATAAAACTGAGCGACTTTGTCTATTGCACTTTATCCCTGTTCATGCGTTTTCTTTGCATTTTGCCTCGACACGCGGAGTTTTCTGATATTAAAGGGACGTTTGTTTCATGGGGACACTTTTAGTATCATCTTATTCACTTTCAAAATTTTCCTAGTACATTCATTCATCAATGATGTGACTGCATACACTAATTTTTTTCCAATCCTTGTCATGTTTTGTACGTGAAAAAGTGGTCTGAGGCTTTTCTTGGGCCATCACAACGGATGATGAAGATGACAGACTTTTCGATTTTGAATCATGGACTCACAAGGAGAGGTTTATCCTTACGAAACACGGATCTTGATAGAACTTGGGGGATTGTCTCTTTATGGCGAAAAAAATGATATTCAAAGCTGCAGCGTTGGACTCTTGAGCGTTTCTGAGGTACAGCCCGTGACACTAAGCCTATCTTGGAAGTTGAAAGATATATGAGTCATTCTGGAGCAAGCTGGACAAAACTGTCACCAGGGGGGTCTGGGAAAATTCCGCAAAAATTTTTTTCCATTAGTGCTATGTTGAAATAGTACGAAAAAATTTTTTTCAGATTTTTTCGGCCCCCCCTGTCCCAGGGCCCATGAAAGAGCCATTTTAGGCCCTTTTTTAGCCTATCCTAGAAAAATCATAGTTCCAACGCGATTCAATATTTTTCAACGTACTTGGGCGCATTTTTCTCGTCAAGACTAGTACTTTTGAAAAAAAAAAATTGTCCAAGGCCACTTACAAGGAGAGGTCATGGTCTGTGGGTCATGGATTTGGCTGAAACTCTGGGAATCACCTCCTATTGGCACCAAAAGATGATATCCAAAACGGCTTACTTGAATGCTAAAGCGTTTTAGAGCTACAGCTATAGAGATTATCATTGTCAGTATATCTATATATGCGAATTTTTAACATGGGCCTATATGGGCAATGCTAATGTCATGGGTTGTAGCTCCAAAACGCTTCAGCATTCAAGTAAGCGGTTTTGGATATCATCTTTTGGTGCCAAAAGGAGATGATTCCCAGAGTTTCAGCCAAATCCCCGACCCACAGACCATGACCTCCCCTTGTTAGTGAGCCTGACGACTTCTGCAAGCTAATTATTGAGAGCAAATTTTAGCGATTTTTGGGCCTGCTCCAAAACGATCTAGCTCCTACTAGACATGTCATAATCGACTTCTGCTGGTGGTCATTTTGAAGGTCTTGAAAAAACCTACAATTTGACCACCTGCAGAAGTCGATTATCGTACTTTTTATAGGAGCTATAGCCGATACAAGTTGAGCTATTTACGAAAAAGTCGAAAATTCAGGACTCGATTCCAAAAATATATCTCAATTTTTTTTCACGAAACTTGTGCGAAAATGTTCTTTCAGACATCTACTTTTAGTGAAAAAAATTTGGCGGAGGTTATTTTTTTTGATTTTTTTTTACCGAGCATTACAAAATGCCCCATTTCGTGGTTTCAGCAAATTCGGCATCATCGACCACGGTCACATATGCTCCCATCTGGACCTATGAACACCAATCTGTGTGGAAATACTCCCCAAAGTACCCCCAAGTACGTATAAAAAGATGCGGGGACGAGCCTTCAGCCAGGAGCGAGCTGTAGGTTCTATTTACCGTGTCAAAAATAGGCATTATTTTGGCTATTCGAGCGTAAGCGACCGAGAGCATGATTTTACTTGTTCTGACTTACAAATGAGATAATGGGCTAGAATGAGGATCTAAACATACTTTTCCGACTCAAAATGACCATCTGAACACAATTCCGAGGTCAGTTTTGCTCTAAATAGTCGTCCCTCTGCCCCTCAAGAACTTAGATTCTGTCGACGGGTTCTGACACCGTTGAGGCACTAGACGACATTCTAGAGCTAAACTGACCTCGGAATTGTGTTCAGATGGTCATTTTGAGTCGGAAAATTATGTTTAGATCCTCATTCTAGCCCATTATCTCATTTGTAAGTCAGAACAAGTAAAATCATGCTCTCGGTCGCTTACGCTCGAATAGCCAAAATAATGCCTATTTTTGACACGGTAAATAGAACCTACAGCTCGCTCCTGGCTGAAGGCTCGTCCCCGCATCTTTTTACACGTACTTGGGGGTACTTTGGGGAGTATTTCCACACAGATTGGTGTTCATAGGTCCAGATGGGAGCATATGTGACCGTGGTCGATGATGCCGAATTTGCTGAAACCACGAAATGGGGCATTTTGTAATGCTCGGTAAAAAAAAATCAAAAAAAAATAACCTCCGCCAAATTTTTTTCACTAAAAGTAGATGTCTGAAAGAACATTTTCGCACAAGTTTCGTGAAAAAAAATTAAGATATATTTTTGGAATCGAGTCCTGAATTTTCGACTTTTTCGTAAATAGCTCAACTTGTATCGGCTATAGCTCCTATAAAAAGTACGATAATCGACTTCTGCAGGTGGTCAAATTGTAGGTTTTTTCAAGACCTTCAAAATGACCACCAGCAGAAGTCGATTATGACATGTCTAGTAGGAGCTAGATCGTTTTGGAGCAGGCCCAAAAATCGCTAAAATTTGCTCTCAATAATTAGCTTGCAGAAGTCGTCAGGCTCACTAAGTGGCCTTGGACAATTTTTTTTTTCAAAAGTACTAGTCTTGACGAGAAAAATGCGCCCAAGTACGTTGAAAAATATTGAATCGCGTTGGAACTATGATTTTTCTAGGATAGGCTAAAAAAGGGCCTAAAATGGCCCTTTCATGGGCCCTGGGACAGGGGGGGCCGAGAAAATCTGAAAAAAATTTTTTCGTACTATTTCAACATAGTACTAATGGAAAAAAATTTTTGCGGAATTTTCCCAGACCCCCCTGGTGACGGTTTTGTCCAGCTTGCTCCAGAGTGACTCATATGTATACTGTCAATCCTAGTGTCACAAGCTTTAGCTTCAGAATGCTTTAGCATTCAAGTAAGCGGTTTTGATATAATATTTTGGTGCTACAAAATGACGATACCTAGAGTTTCAGCCGAATCCACGACCCACACACCATAATACCTCTGTTTGTGAGAAGACATCTCAGCCTCCTATTCTTATGTCCCATTCCATACATTTCATTACAGTTCATTCCATTTTACTTCTTTGAGAATCAGCATTAGCGAACTTGTCAATTTCTGGTACAACGTATTGATTCAGCAGTCTGTTTGATAAAAATTTCAATCAAATCTCAAACTGTGAATCGAATTTTGATCTGAAAACGCTCATGACTCCCTGTTTGTAAAAATGTAAATACGCTGCATTACGAATTCAATCCAATTAGATGACATGGTGGCAACGACGATGCCACGATATCGATCATTGATTGGCGACAAGTACAGTCACCTCATTTATGTCTGCACTTTGGTGCCTTAACACTCAAGCATGGTTCTGGAAATTTTAACAAATGCGTACCACCTATACAATACTGTTTGTTATCAATATAGATGACCTGGCTATCATTTGTCATTGAAGTGTCAGTGTTTGAAACGTATGTCAACACTTTGAAGGAATGTAAATTCTTCATTTAGTTTGCATTACGGTTGCGTTGGTTACACATGGAACCAATACTGACCACCGATTTTCATATTCTGTAGTACTTAAATGCACCTCAAGGAGTTGCCCTGCAGTTGCCAGGCAGTTAATGCCAGAGTGATAAGAATTTTCAAGATAGTTGCCCAACCACAATTTTTGATTAATCATGGGAATACGTGACCTGATCTTGACCGAAGATTCCTATGACAGATGTATGTGTTTTATCCAATTCTTCATGAAAGTAGCTGGATTGTGGCCAGAGCAGTCACCGTTAAGCAAATGGCTCATAATTATCACCAATTTACTGGTAGTTATATCATATGATGCACTTGTGGTAAGTTGTAAAATATGGATATTTTGAGAACTATCCATCTGTCTTGAGAATTATCCATCATCCTACAAGGAACAAATGGATCATCCTCATTTTTTAAGTCAAAAATTAGGGGTTCAAGCCTGATCCGCAGTTTCCGGAGAGAATTTTCGGCCAAACAAAATCAGTAGGCATGCCCTAACCGAAAAAATTTTTCAGCTATGGCCATTGCTTGTTGAGCTCTAAAACTCTCCAAGAACCTCATTTTCAAACATTGTGAATAGAAATTCATTATTTTATTATTTTTAAATTTTTGTTGGAGTGAGGAAGTTTCTAGGAAAATTGTTGAGCTGCGGAGGCACAGGTACAAAGTGCCAAGCTAAAGTTGGTGTACGAATCATGTGATATGCCAATGTCAGAATTGATTCGTGCACTTTCTTTGAATACTACAGTTTAATTATTTTAGATTGTGTCCATTTTACGAACCCGAGATCAAAGCTATGGTGTATTGATGAACAAAATGCACCATTTGATGACTGGTTTGGGTTTCTCCATTATCTACGCAATGATCATTTTTGAAATAAAAAGGGTATGTTATGTGATAATGTATAGAATCGGCAACGGTCTGAACAGACCGAGGTTTGATCAATCAATCGGTCTGAGCGACCTCAGGTGCATTGCAAAAAAAAACGTGCGATATAGAAGTACCTACCTGAAGTTGCCGAACCCGGTCGATTGATCGAACCTAGGTCTGTTCAGGCCGTTATCGAGTGTACATACGTCTGAGATAATAACTCTTAATTATTCATTTCTTCCTCACTCACTACAGATCAACTTAATTGTATCGGAATCTACGAAAATTTGGCAAAGTATTGTCGATGCGAAAGAAAAAAAGTTGATTCTTGATACTAGACGTAGTGCATGCCTAATCGGTATATCAATAATCGGTGAGTATAGAATAAATATTTCAGCTTAGATAATTTCATCATCATGTAAAACAGAAGTTATAAACCAAACGCTGAATGAGCTCAGATTTCTTCAATGGTTCAAGTATATTCGTGGATGAGTTCAAAATATAGTTGTAACGAGAATTGAGAATGCTGGAGAACGATTCTAGCCTCGGTAAAAATAATCCGAAGAGTCCGAGATATAAAATTGAAATGATAGGGATTGCCTTTTAAGCGATAGTTTTGAATTGATCATTCATTTATCGGTTCAAGTGTTCATTTCAACTTCGAAAACTCGTCCAATCATCGTTTTGGCACGGTGCTGTAGAAATGAATTCCACCCAAAGATGCTTGTCCTTCAGATTTCTTTCCCTACTTGAACAACACGACGAATGTGATATTTCCTCGCGGAAAGAAAAATTTCAACTGTTCCTACATCTGAGAAACGTCTTTCTCGATATTCTCGAATGAGAATAAAGCTTTCATTTGGATTAGAATAAGAGTTTTGGTATGAACCAATTTTATGCATTTTGACTTATTGTCAAAGTTTCCAATTTAAATTGAAATCTTCAAATTAGCCTTTTGATTACTCAATTTTTCTTGTTCAACACATCCGATAAACCCGAATTCTCATCTCACATTCAATCGTTGATAATCATTTATAGCCACCGTGCAATATAGTCATGCGAAGCACCCATTTCTGATTGTTATATTCGTGCCATACCGGTTGAATGTCATCGTCAAGTAAACGCTACAAATACTGCTACCCTGCACTCGTGTTTACAGAAAAGTTCTCAAAAGTATCCGTTATAGGTGAATTTTTAGTGTCTACGTCCGTCAAGTAGACGGTCCGGTAATTAGGAATTTCTTGTCCATAAGAACCAATTCGATTCTTCCGGTCGATCCTAAATTGTTCCTTATCACAAGTTTCACAGTACTTGGAAACCATAGTGTAGCTCCAAATTGATCACTCTAGTGTTTTGAACATTTTTGACACTTTTTAATAGGACCTACTGGATGTAACGCGTAAAAAGTGTCGCGATATTGAAAATGTGCAGTCTTTTGTATGTTTGTTCCGTTATTATAGAGTAACTCTCATAAATTGTCTTATCAGGATTTTGTATTCTTGCGATATTTGCAATGAGTTTGCTAGTCATCTTTTTCATCTTTCTTGATGAATTTCGACCCTTGAATGGCTCTACAAGGATAGCCATGTTGGCTCTCCCACTTGATTATGATTTCATTGGATCACACGACGTCTTACCATTACTACACAGTGCTATGGTATACACTATAATTATCAATCTAATCGCTGGCTCGACAAGTCTTGTGTTCATTAAGATGAAAGAACTGTGTGGCTTATTCTCTTTGATAAGGTAAGACAAATGCAGAGTGACTCGTGCGCATTCAAATCTAGGTTTGAATGTCAGAGCAAGTTTACGCCCTGGATCAGGAAATACTTCACTTTTGATCTGAGAAAATACTATGAGTTTATCCTGAGACTAGGTGGTCCTATTCCCGGTGACGTCGAGTCTTGTGTAGATTAGTATTTCGCGTTGCTAATCTTGCTGCCACAATTCTGGGAGGGAAGCCGTTCCGACTGTCCCAAAATTATTCATAAGAAACATATTCATTAGGCCTGACACATTGATAGGATTCATACACCATCATTGAACTTTTACGTGCTTTACTCGATATCTCTTGAGAATCATGGGAAAGACATTCTTTGGTTATGAATAGTGTAAGCGTTTGACCAAATCAGACTCTCATTTTGAAGTAGATTACAGCTTTGCGTGGGATCGATCAATCACATAAAGCAACCATACTGTTATTCATTCTGGGAATTGAAACCTCATGAAATGATCCACTTCATACCTCGCGCGGGTTTTGTATGCTTGTGCTATTATTTCTTTATTCAAAACACTCTTTTTGCGGCCTTGATCGTGACAATCATCAGCCTTGACCGTGACAATTATTAGCGGATACCTTGAAAGTGTGTCTGAAAGATGCGGTCAAGATAGATTGGCCTTAAATGATAATCTGGCATTAGTTGCAGCTTCCGGTGTACAAACTCATTTATATATACAGTATGTTCAAAAAGCACCACCCTCCATCCCCATATCTCTCAAGGGTGACGACTAGTAAAAAATTGGGGAATACAAAAATTGTTCTGAGGGTTAAGACAAACCCCCTCAATCCCCCCATCAATTTTCCTCATGAGGGCCAACTTTGGATTCTCAGATAGAACCCCCCCCCCCACTATTCACCTCAAACTCAAATCCTAAGAGAGTGGAAAGTTCTACGTCCAGAGATCCATAAAGCACTGGTCAAGGTGACCTCCAGGGGTAATGAGGAGCGGGAGGTCACAAGAACCTACACTCTCACGTCCTTCAATATTTCTCCAGGGTGACGCACTGTAGGAACAACACCAACATTTTTTCTCAAAACTCAATAGGCGGTTGCCATTACCAACGCCTGTTGAGTTTTGGGAAAAAATTTTGGGGTTATTCCTATCGTGTGACGTCTGGTAAAAAAGTGCTGAATAACAACAGTTGTTGGATATCAAAGGAAGGGAGGGTTCAGAGGAACC
This sequence comes from Eretmocerus hayati, assembly GCA_029851415.1. NCBI lineage: Eukaryota > Metazoa > Arthropoda > Insecta > Hymenoptera > Aphelinidae > Eretmocerus > Eretmocerus hayati. The sequence continues at coordinate 149,374,842 of CM056742.1, read as the reverse complement.
CCGCTTCCCCCTCCATTTGCCGCTTTGAAGCAAAGTTTGTATTTCTGAATAGAAACCCATATCCATCACCTCAGATTTGGAAAGGGCAGAAATGTCACCATTCAGATTCCTACGTTCTCATGACAGAAGAAGAGGAGGGTGTGGCTCACCTTGACTGACGTCATGAAAACATATCTGGACATAAAACTTACCGCTCTCTCTCTAAATATGGAATGAGAAATCAGGGTTCACATTCGAAAATTCAAAGTTGGCCTCAACGGTTCGAATTGGGGGGGGGGGAGGGCATCTGGACTTACCTTTAATATTCAACAACTTCTAAAATTCAACCCATTTTTTATCAGACGTCACTTTTGGGAGATACTAAGCGGGGCGGGGCTTGGAGGAAGGAGGATGGGGAATCCATCTGAACCCTCACTTGTATTCCACAATCTTTTGAGGGCGGGAGGGGGGACTGTTTTTCGTAGATTTTTGTGACCCGCATTCACCCACGGAGGTCACCTTGATAAAATCATGAAGACCTATCTGGGCGATAAATTTTTCGCCCCATCAGAATCTGAGGTGGAAAATGGGAGTTTCTATTCGAAAATTCAACATGGGCCTCCATGGGGAAACCGGGGGATGGGGGGAGTAATCTGAACCCTTATTAAATTTCCAACAATATTTGTATAGACACTTCCTTACTAGACGTCCCGCTTGGAAGATATTGGGAGGAGGGGTGGTACTTTTTAAATATACTGCATTATTCATATCTTTGAAAGTCCGAAAAACATAAAGGATGTGGTCATTAAGTTTCAGATTACGTAAAATAGTTAAGTTTGGAGAGAAAAGATGGAACCAGACCACTGGTGGTGACATTAGACAAGATGATCTGAGAGATTTGGTGTCTTTACATGGAAATTTGATTGAGTATGATATTCATTGATTTGGGAATTTTGAAATTACGATGAAATTCTCGTTATCTGGTTCCTGAGCATGATGAACGAATCACTGATACAACTCTTCTTACAGATTAAGTAATATGTATGGAGATAGCCTTGCAAATTTGTTCTTGGTACTGGAGATGGTAACTGTAGCCCTTCTGTCATTAAGCTACTTTTTTGTGAGTTATCAATTTATAAGTATCAGTAATCGGGGACATTTTTAGAAGTGAATTGAAAATTCTAGATAACAAATCCAGGCGTACCTCTATTGCAAAAGTTTCAGCCAGTTTTGACCACAACAGGAAACTATATCTTGTTGACTGGAATTAATTTCTTGGGCCAAGAAATCATCGACTCGAGCGGGGAAATACTTCACTCGGGGTGAGCGCCAATATTCAGAACTTTCCACAGCATTACTCAAGTGAACTCATATTTCTTTGATAAATCAGATATTCTTCGGAATGGTACCTGATTCAACCAGAACAGCGCATGATCATTTTTATGTTCATGAATCGTGGCTTGCGACCATGTACTTTGACAGCTGGTCAATTCATACCGATTTCTATGGAATCATTCGGAAAAGTACGTGAGGATAACTCATAATTTTTGAAAATTTTGTCAGATTCAATTCAAATCTCTACAAATTTCAGCTGATCAAATTGTCAACGAGCTATTTTGCGGTCATAAAATCTCTAAATGAGGAGAAAAATTATGAATGAAAGAAGGTCATTTTCCTCTCATCAGTGCTGAATCTGGTTTAGACATGAACGCATCGACATATTCTTGGTGCACAACGAACTGATACAGCAGCTGTCCAAAAGCAACATTAGATTTTCCATTTAATAGATGTAGCGTTCAAAGTCTGCACTGGTCCATCCAGTCAGGTGTGAATTACATTAGGTTATTTCGTACTCCCGAAGCACTTCCACAAGATATTCACGCAATTTCGCATTCGACAACCTGATATGACAGAGAAACATTTATACCATGCATTTGTTCCTTTGGCAATTCGTGGATTCTATATTAGAATTGTATAGATGGTGAATCTCAACTTGATATTGGAGGACTGGGATGGTGCTTCAGAGAAATACACGAAAAGATCTTGTATCGTGTTTTATTTACTGCAGCGTTTCGTCAACTACATTGGTTGAGCTCATCATGCACTTGTATCACAAAAGAGTTATTACCTAATCGAAAATTACTTAGATTATGAGTATAAAGTTGGACTCGTATTCACGTTAGCTGATCCATTGGATTCAAGTGTAATTCAATATTAGAATCGTTCACCTGGTGCACTATTTTAGATCATCTAATGTGAAATGAGGTAGAGCCTTGGCCACGTGACAGATTGAATATGTAATTTTCCTAAAGATTCGTGAGCGAACATCTCATCAAGCGTTATGGGCAATTCTTATCGAACTCTTGTTGAAAAAGATATCGAGTTATGAAACGAAAGAAAACAGAAAGGTTATGAAAATGAATATGTACACGAAGAAATTATTTTTGATTCAATAAAATTACCATGAGCTCTATGATTGCAAATTCTAGCTTCTTTTTCATCGATTCTTCTTGAATGAAATCCATAGTCTTGAGTGAATTGATTTTGTCGTAGTATTTGCGACATGCAGTTAATATTTTCAATTTTTACGCGAGCCACAGCAAACCACAATCTTTCACGAGAAGAAAATACATAACAAAACTCAGCAACCGCGATCGGTCTGTCCCTCCATTTCTTGAAGCATGGAGCTACATCGTATCGATGCAATTACATCATCCATATAGCCTATATATTGGTCATAAAAGCATCGCTCTCGTCGTGTGGCTTGTTTGCATGCGGTGATCTGTGTGCTACCATGTCGTCATTCTCTCTCTCTCTCTCTGCCTATACAGCCTGCTTTGCTTCGAACGTGCGACTCAATCAGCAGCCCTGATTGATTTTGGTTGGCTATCGTATAAGTGTATAAGGCTATAGTTGAGTGTTCGAAGGAAGACAATATCGAACGTTACTGACGTTATCTCTGTGGTTCTGTGAACCCTGTTCACTCGATACACTCAATCTAGAGCTTCATCACAATCAGTACCTTCTATTCTAACCTAAAATAAGAGTGTCGAGTCTCGTGGTTGCAAGTTTCTTCTTTTTTCGAGAGTACTTTTCAATGTGGGGTACGGACAGACATAGGAATCGGTATTTGGCGTCTGAACTGGTTGATAGCATGTGTGCAGTTTTGACAAAGGGAAGGGCAGGTCACAGGACTCGATTAGAAGAGTGAGAACTGGAACGAGGGTGATTCTCAATTTGACGCTGATGAAGTACATACACGTGAGATACGAACAAAAGAGAGGGACGACGTCGTAGTGGTGGCTCAGAGGTTACATGCATAGTATATTCGTTTGTGAATTTTCACGTTAATTGGATGAGACTTTTATTGACAAGGATGGGTGCCTTGCTTTCATCGCTGTGTTGAGACACTTTTTATTTTTTGTGGAGGATTAATGGCCAAGTCTTTGGTCAGAATAATCGATACGGGATGACTGTGAGGGCATACCGTATCTGAGGTAGTTTTCGATGGAACGCTGCCGAACTCAGAGTAAGTTGTTTTATTCATTCGATTGAAGATGGTATTCTAAAATGAAAGCCATGTTCGTTCTTCCTACGTATGAACATCACTTTATCTATGTACGTTGTGTACTGAGTTGCATCAAAATCTGTGTCGTGCAGAGCTGGAGTTTTTATTGTCATCAATCATTTCCAGACGATGAAAAAATTAATGCGACAATTTTGAAATCATGTTTTATTCGATCATGTCATACGATTCAACTTGTATGCGGAATCATTAAAGACTACACTCAGAATGTACTCGTGATTCCCAACGAGGATTGGCATACGATTATTATAAGAGGAACTTGGTAAGAGATGAGAAATCTAACGATAATTCTAAGTCTTGTCAATTTTGATGACAGTGGGGAATCAAATGAAATTCCCAAAAATTTCATGATAGGAATTTCATCGCGACGTTTCGTCCACAAGGTCTCGTGGACCTCATCAGGCTTGAGTTTCCTATATCCATATATTATACAAAAAACTCAAGCCTGATGAGGTATACCAAACCTTGTGGACAAAATGTCGCAATAAAATTTGTACCGTGAAATTCTTGAAAATTCATTTGATTGACCCAATTCCTTTAAGATCGACGAAATATTGTTTTATCATCATATTAAAGCGCAAGGATGACAATAACTACCAATATTCCCTCGATATAAGAAATTATTCTTGTATCTATCATTTTCTAAACTATAGACAGTTGTGTACAGTAACCAAGTTTCAAAATTAGAGGTAAATACTCTTGAATATGATGCACTGGGGTCAACATCTCCATCAAATGATATCGATATTGATTGGAAATGTGTACGTCCTTCATAAAATCCGCATGATTATCTAGTTCATAATACTTGTAACCTCTACATTTCATCGAATCAAAAATTTAGCATGCATTGCAATGCACACAAATTGTGAACTGCTCAAGTACAATGTATTTCTGGATCGCGTTCCAATTTTCCGTATAGATCTTTGTCCATAGCGAACAATTTTCACACGATAATAGTCTTTTGTGCATATTCAACAACAAATGGTAGGGTTTAAAAGTCATGAATCAGCCGGTAAATACGAACACTGGGTCAACTCTCCCACGCATGTGTATATCCACGTGCATGCCTCTTTTGAACGCAAAACAGGACAGTGCGATGAATGTGTGGTTTACCCGTGCTCACTGTATCAAGAATGTGGTGCGGGACTTTAATGAGCACAATCGTGTTTCTTGACCGCATCAGGAAATAGCATGTGAACTTATTAATTCGAATAGATTTTTGGAAAAATGTCTCATACTCTGAATATTTTCAAGAAAATGAATTCAATGGTTGGGCCGAGGGCTGTATTTTGAAATTGCCGGGATAGGTGGCGCTATCTGCTAACCTGTACTTTTTACGACTAACCAATCGTTTTACCTCTAACCTGTAATTCTTCTGTTATCAGTAAAAATATCAGTTTGCGTTATGCTGTACGTATGTCGGATAGATAGTTGTATAGGTTAGAGATAGACACTTTGGTGGAGTCATTTTTTGAACATGTGCTGCAGAGCAAAGGAGATATTCATTACGCGTCGAAGCGTGTCGAGTGTCAAAGATAGAGCCAGAGAAGTGGTTTCGGCAAAGGCATTTTCCAGCACGTTTTTGGCCAAGAATTATCCACACAGGCTCATTATCTGTGGAACCTGTGTTTTTAAAATCCAGGGAACATATACAAGAGAACCTGAGACCCCAAAAATTTTATGAACCACGAATAGAAATGACAATGTTTCGAATGAGCCAATCCAGGATGGCGATAGAGAGAAGTCATGAGGACTGGAATGGAAATAATGTTACTAGTGGATGAGGTTTTTCAGGTACAGATATTGACCGCGTTCGATCAGAATTTTATATCCCGAGAATACTTTTTTTCAACCTACTCACTTCAGACCTCACTTTCCGATCTCGGAAAAATTTTTTGACTCAATAAATATCAACAGTTGAAGAATGACGAAAAACATCAAAGTTACAGAGTTGACGATTCTTGAGGTTTATCCATCTGTCTTTAGAATAGAGAATTTACGTTTAAAGACTCCACCATTGTGGGAATATATTTTTGGTGTTGTCAGGGATTTGTTTAAATTTCTTTAGATATTTAGGATGAATGCAACTGAAGTTAAAACAAATGGCGGTTTTAGGCATGTCCACTGTGATGAACAAAATAAGTCGGGAGGGGGGCCTAAACTATAAAACTTTCTATTTGCAAAACGCAAGAGGCAAACGGCTCCGTGAAGTGGACACAAATTGCTATTACGGGCCTGGATCAATTGATTAGCCTACTGATAATCTATCCAAAAGTGGAATATTAGATAAACTCAAATGTTCCATCATGGGGTGAATCAATTTATCAGTCAACAATTTATTTTTCCATGAGCTCAAGTTTTCGATTTTGTCACATTCAGTCATAAAATGTATGTATCCATCTCTAGTACAAACACGAAAAATATAATTCATGGTATCGATCCGAAAACTTCTTTCATTAGAAAAAAATACATTTTTAGGTTCAATCTGTTGTCAACCGATCGATCTGAAGGTCACGCACAATAGCTGGTTTACTCGGCGCGCAAAGTTGAATTGTTCGATATAAGTGAGTTTGGCAAGAAGACTTAATTGAAAAGTTTCACGGCTAATTAATGTCTGCCTGGGGATAGCTTGACCGTGGTTGAGATGAAAAGCTGGCAGGATCGCTAATAAGATCCGAACAATTGAATAGAGGAGCGTGCAGAGGGAGAAATTGAGCGAGGATATAACCAAAGAATGAGAAGCGTAAATGAGTGACGTGGGAAATTGAATAAATTGGATAAATCGCTCAATTTGGAAGACAAAACGAGAGCCAGCCGAAAACTCGGGGGTGCTGAAAACTAATCTTCCCAAAATAGGTTCAACGTTGTGCACTGGTGTGTAATTGAAGAATGCACTGTGGTTGCATTATTTTAGCTAAAAGAGAGGAAGAGTTGAATTACTGTTTCAGAAAACAATCGAGCTCATCAGCGCTGTCAATCATAATTATGGACTTGACAAAATAATGCAAGCCTTGTCAATCCTCGTGATTTCAGCAGCTTTTGATATCAAGTTATTATAACATATGTGTTTTAATTCTGTTTCAAGTATTTCGTGACAACTAACTAAAATTGATACGATAAATATAGTTGATATGATGACAAGATATTTGTCAGCTTAAACTTTCAAATTTTAATGATCGATTGTTTCCATCCATCCATCTTATTAATGATGTAAACATTTTCATGATAAAGGGAATAACTTCAAAAATTACTTATAGGAATACTGAAAATATCCCGATGCACAACTTGATACGAGTAAACTCAAACTCGATATATTGAAAGATACACGAATCAATAGCAGAAGTATTATTTTATCGATATCCATTTAAAGTTTGAGTTGAGTGATGCCTTGCTTGTCACCAATTGATACGTCCACCAGATGACACTCGTTGAGCTTGGGGCTTTAATTTTTCCGAGTTTTTCGACATTAAAATTTGGTAAACATTTTTTCCAGAAAAATTATTTGATTCACGAGGATTCGCTAGATAACCTCGATCGCATCTTAAATTAATTCATAATTCAGGAGGAGTTGTTGGAGCAAATGTAATTCGGCGAAACAAACAAGGAAAATAATCCTGACCAGAGGCGTTGCATTGCGTGTCAGAAACCACATGCTGCGGTCTCGCCAATGAGAAGAAATCTCCCAGAAGCGCGCTAAGGATGGAATTGCGAGGTGGCTAGGGAGCATTTAATAGAGCAAAACGGTGGTAACCACTTGAGTGGTATAGAGGTACAGAACAAGAGATAAAAAAAATCCGAAAGGCCAAGGTAGAACATGAAAGCGACATGACTTCGGGCTTGCAAGTTAACGCAATCAGCATTCCGCGTTTAATGAGCCCCGTATCTAGTCTCTTCCCACTCACTCTTTCACTTTCCCATCCTTATCACTTGTCTCTTCTCTCACTCTTACTTCTCGCATTCTCTTCGCAAAACTGCTATCTCACTCTTCCCCTAACCTCTTTCGAGTCCTTTATGAGCTTTTACGCACGTTTTTTCAGACCTTCGTCCCTCTCTCTCTCTCTCTCTCTCTCTCTCTCTCTCTCACTTTGGCACGTCTATACTCTCACTTGTAGTTTTGAATGAGTTTCTCTCGGTTATTCTGCTGTAGTTATCTTTTTTTAAACGCTCCTTTTCATCTTGCTCAATTCTGTACCTTGCACGACCGCGTACCTTTTCTGATCCCTTTTCTTTGCCACAACTCGGGTTCTTTACAATAAATTGTTCCCAGAACGAAACTTTTGCGTTTATATTCCTGATTTTCTGTGCTCAATATATTTTGAAGTTTTTATATTACAGATTTGATACTTTATTCAACATGGAAGCACCTTTTTGTCACTCATCTAAGAGTTTTTGATATATCTCATGCTCAAATAATGCCTCTGCGTCTTGTTTGAAATTGTTATTTTGGTCTAGAATACTTCTGAACTCTATCTAGTGATGAAAATTACATTCTACGGTATATCTTTTTGTTGTTTGGAAACTTCATCTCCAAGTGTCCGGAGTAAGAATTGGCATATAAATTTTTATTTTATATCACTCTTTCTGATTCAATGTTATCTCAACGAAGTTTTTCACAGAAATTATAAGACCTAAGTTGAATTGAAATACTCGAGATGAAACGGAATGAGTACTTTTTGGGCTCTTATACAACTGGATTAATTCTTGGTGAACTAATTTGTCTACAAATGATACATCCAAACGAAATGTCAAAGAAAATTTCTGAACCGTCAGACTTACAAGGGGGAACCACGGGGTCCGGGTCGCCAATCTCCCCCAAGATTTTTTTACAGTTTTGTATTATCGAAAAGATGGATAATCCAGAGTAACTCCGTCAAGTGGGCCTCCTTTCCAAAGATACAGCCCTTGAGATTAACACTGCTCATAGGGGCCCGTGTCAAAAAGTGATATAATATATAGATATACTCGCAATGCTAACGTTTTTGCTTGTAGCTCTGAACAGAAGGTCCATTTGACGGAGTTACTCTGAATTCTTCATATTCTGGGTAGTACAAAACTGTGAAAAAAGTTTGGTGAGATTTGGTGACCCGGACCCCGTGGTCTCCCCTTGTTAGTCACCGACTACTGATTCTCTTATGAGCCGAAATTCTATCCTATGTAGGTGAAGAGCAACTTCTACAATGAGAATTTGGTGATATGTCTTATGATATCAACCTAAGAATGTCTTACATAAAGAAAACATCGCCAAGTTCTAACTTGAGAAGAATGATACAAAATTTTGATAACAGTGATCAAGGGTGCTCAACAAGATCTCAGTAATTTATAGGATAAAGTTTTTGGACCCTCGTGATGAACGCTGGTTTTCGTGAACTCATGCTGCGACCAATACCATATTTTGAATCACTGAAATCACGACTTATCCAACTGATTCGTCAGTACACGCAGTATTAGAGAAATATCTCTTGATTCTTCATGTAACATTATAATACATAAATGTTTAAGCCCAAGTGAACACCGTGACTTGAAGTCGCGGTGGCAGCGAGGTTAGAGCTTTCGCCTTTCAATCGAAAGGTCGTAGGTTCGATTCCCGGTGCCGGCACCACTGGAAATTTTTTCAAGTGCCTTTACCGTGGTTTCGGTGGTTCGGAATCCACCTTAAACTGTACGTCCAGTGGAGATGTGAAATTCACCCTCCGTACACTTCGCCTCAATAAAAAAAAGTGTCGGAGATGGATTTCTCGTTTCCACTATAGAGAATCCAGCCTGCGCACAGGAGCTCTGAGCACCTTCTGCAGGAGTACCTGGTACGCTCCACCCGTGTAAAAATGAAAAGGACGTGGTCCCGCGGGACCACGTCCTTCCGAGGGACGTGCACCCGCGGGATCACGTCCAACAGGAGGACGTGACCACGTACCTCTCAGGGACATGATCCCGCGGGACCACGTCCCTCTCGGGGACACGATCCCGCGGGACCACGTCCCTCATCAGGATGGGATTCTGGCCAATCGGGGACTGAAAAGTTCCAAAAAGAAGGAACACAGGAATAAGATCGCAAAGGAACGAATAAGAGTGAGAGTGGCAGATGGAATTGAACGAATAAGTAATGGTTAGGCGAGCTGTAGAAATCCATTCACATAATGATCGGAGCCTAATGAATGGAAGAGAATTTTTCGTGTTACCTTTAGAATTTCATTTGTAGTGCTGTCATCATGAATGTACGAGGGGGTAGTTTTAGTGTTACATGAATTTTTTCATTATAAGGTAAGTGTACCCAACTTGCCTCTGTAACCAACTTGCCCCCATATGCCGATCTCGGGGATGGGCACTCCTTGGCCTCCCGGCAATTTTTTTTCACGTTTGTTATTTTGAAATATGACAAAGTATAAGTAGTTTGCATCGACCCCGAATCATTCCTGCGTTCTCCAGAAAATCTAAAGTGATTTTTCTACTTTCCGTGATTGCTTAGCTAAAAAAGCACCGAGAGAATTGCGTTCAGTAAAATCGGTGCCAAATTCTTTGAGATCAACCAATTCTGACGTACCTTAGCACATTCGATTCCTTGTTACAAGACCTTCAAAATCCATTTCTCAAAATTGCCAAATTTGAATATGGAGCTGTTTTATGTGCAAAACACGGAGACGATTTGTAAACAAGGATGCCAACATCGGAGTGTACTTAACATTCCCCCATATGTTTATCTCGAAAGGGCGTGCAGAACGACTCTTTTTACCACCCAGAACGAATTCATCACGTCAAAATGGGTCAGAAATAGTGTTTCGAACCACCGAAAAGCTCCAAATGTGCGTGCACGGTGATAAAAACACTTTATTGCCGATTTCCATCAGTTATTTCAGAAGAATTGAGACAGTTCGGCTCCAATTGATCCAAATTGAACGTAGTTTAGTGCATTTTGAAGGTCTTTGAACAAGCTTTAGGATGAGCTAAAGCACGTTGAGAATCGTTGAAGTAAACCAAAGTAATTAAGAAAAAGGCTTAATGGGGGCAAGTTGGGTACACACTTTCGTAAACTCCCCAAAATCACCTTTTGGGAGAATTAAAACAGTTTGGCTCCAGTTGATTCAAATTGAATGTACCTTAATTTATTTTGAAGGTCTTGAGACAAGCTTTAAAATGAGCTAAGGTACGTTGGAAAATATGGAGATTGGCCAAAGTTATTAAGAAAATGGCTTCATGGGGGCAAGTTGGGTACACTGACCTTATATAGTGGAAATCGGTAAAGTGTTTTTATCGTCGTACACGCACAGTTGGAGCTTTTCGGTGGTTTGAAACACTATTTGTGACCCATTGTGACGTTATAAACACGTTCTGGATGGTGAAAAAAGTCGTACTGCACACTTTTTCGAGATGAACATATGGGAGCATGATAATGTTTAACATGTACTACGAATTTGTTCATCTTGACACGGATATCGCTACACATGGTCATCCAAGTGATGAGAAACGGTGAGACTTCTCCGGAGTCGAATAATGAATCCTAAAGCGGTGCGGTCGCCGTGAACGTTGAACTTTGTTCACAAAACTCTCAAAATCTTTCCCAATTTGAACTGAAGGACGAGTTATCCAGGCTTTATGATCATCTAATTAGACCTGGATAGCTCGTCCTTCAGTTCGAATTGGGAAAGATTTTGAGATTTTTGTGAATGAAAATGTGATTTTCATTCCATGCCAAAGGTAAGTGATTTTCGTTCATTACCCACAGTCTTGCGATTGGTGACGAATGACGAGTTGTCCACTACAATTTGGATGATAGTTAGTAGTAAACAACCCGTCTTAACCTTTGTATCATCAAATTTTTGAGTTACATGTAGATGAAATATAGTTCCCGGGTTGCATGGCACCCGCATGCCCTTAATCAAGAATCTGAAATCGATAAGGTTGTAACTCTTCATTGTGTACAAATAGCTCTGATTGTTCTTAGATCTTATTTTGAGGGAACTGGAAGGATTGGGAAAGAGATATTCCCAGCTCTGTCTTGATTAGAGATTGCTGTGGGTCGTATGAGAGCGCAGTCCCGACCTCAAGCAAAAATGACTGATTTTTTGTCATACCTGAGATTGAAAATTCTCTTAATATTGTTTTTCAATACATCCAATCAAGTATTTCATAATATCATGATGTGACTTAAGAAGACTAATTTGGGGATACATTATACCATTTGGGACATTACTTGTCAAGTATCGTTCCAAAGAACTACTCAATTCGAATTTTTCATCGGGTCTCTTAAGATTTGAGACAGAGAGTTTCTGCTTTATTCAATTCTTTCGGAACCCAGAGTGATAGGCCTCGAGGCCTACACAAGGCTCAATCTAGGTCCTTAAAAAAAGGATGGCAATATTTTTAATACCATCAATTTTTTATGAATGGTTCCAATCCATCAAATATCTTCTTCAAAGAAATCTCTTTCACCCTCGTGGAACTTGGATAATCTTATTTTTCGTGTTGAATGATATCGATTTCAGGGAATACTTCTTGCCTCATCACCCTCCCAAATCAATAGGAAACTCATCTTCGTAGATATTGAAGTTGGTGTCTTATCGATCTTGAAGGACGGTGGAAGATCCACCGTCCTGAGTTGGTGTCTTATCGAAGACGAACAATTTACAATATCTCCCATTGTCATCTTCGTAGAGTTTCGTCGTATGTGTTGTTGTATTTCTATAAGGTCAACCCTTTCTCTTCGTCATGCAATATTTCACTTCGAAATTTACAGGATTTGTTTACAGACTCTTGTCTAGTAATCAGAAGACGAGAGCACTCATTCCCTAACTCGCTCTTTCCAGTCGTACTCAGTTTACGAAATGTTCGAACCAGAATTCCAACACTTTGCCCAAAATGTATTCATTCATACATAAATATCTTATTCTACGACTTCCCCATTGCATGAATTCAAGCCACCTAAAAAATTTTCATCTGGATTAACTAAACGATGGGATTTTGATTGAATCCTCATTTATCTTGCTTCTTCAAAAAACTGGGATTTTCAAGAAAAATTTCACTCTGAATCATGTCAACAAAATTGAAAAAGAATCTTATAATTCATCGATGGGACATCCCGAAAAATCTACGTTGAGGTCAATCAAACTCACGCGAGGTAGTCGTGGAGAAAGATATTTTTAAACGATGAAAACAATCTTGCCAGTTTGTGTCATTTCCACATATTTTTCACGGCTACGTCCTCACGGAAGTTTGGTTATTCCACACAAACTTTATTTTAACATGCTCTATCGATGGGTTTTTGCCCTCTTTATCAATAGTGGTTGATAGAGAATTTGGATTCAAACTTCCTGTATTCTGAGTGTAGCGAAAATAAAAAATTTGAAAAAACGTTGTACTTGAATAATGTTTACATTGATTTCAACGGATTTTCAGTTCAATCAATCAATAGTGCATCAAGCCAAGTGTCGATACATTTTTTGATTACGAAAATCGTGAAATCACGATTCGACGTGGCATCTTCTACTCAGAGTAGTAAAAAATACTATAGTCCAAGTCACTAATTCAAGTCAAACTAACTTGTAGGATGCGGGTTGCCAGAAAAGAGAAAGTGAGCTATATGAAACTGATCCCTACGGACGGAGTCTCGTTCTAGGAGTTGAACAAATCAAAATCCCGTTTTGCAGTAGATTCTAGCTGCTCATTTGTTCGAGTGTTGTGATATTGAGCATTTGAACGAGAAATCCCACGTGAATTACGTACAAATGTGTATCGTGATCGATGTTTTCCTCGACCAATGTCCGGTATCGACACATACTAACTTTCCAAATGCATCTTAGCTTATTTGGTAGATAATGACAAGAGCTTGGAGATGAGGTAGATTACGTTCGGTTGTGGTCAAAATAAGCCGAGACGAACCCCATACTCAAGAGGCGGAGATTTCATTTTTTCGAAAAAGCAGGAGTTTTCCTCGTGGAAAATCATTGTTCGTCAAACTTCTAGCTCTGGTGCATTTCAATACTTCTCGCTATACTTCAATTCGTTCTAAAATTTATTACAAAAAATGTGACACTGATTGAAGCTCAATGAATTTTCATAAATATCTTATATTTACTAGAGTAAATTTACTGTTTTCCCCAGGCCTGTTTCTTCTTATTTTTCAATAGCAAATTGAGACTTCCGTAGCTCCTAATTCAAGTTCAACTTCATATTGTATAGGGATTGGACATGGTTGTCGGGTTGCTTGCAAACAGGCGTAAAATGGCTACCGTTCGGTATAGCTTTAGCATTGGTAGGGTTAGGGCTTTTGTATTATACGAGGCATTGTTCACTCAGTCTGGCACGAAACACTTATGCTGGAACCCGGTCTACTCACTCTTGCGTTTGGAGGATTACCAATGACCGAGAAGAGTAAAAAACGCAATATTATTAATATGGCCCCATGCTCCCAATGCTTAATCCATACCCAACGGCAGCCATCTTCGAGGAATAAGCGCCTGTATGACGGCAACCCGACAAGGATGTCCAATCCCTATATCGCGGTTCAACACAGAAGCTCACTACAAATACCTCAGAATAAACTGCGAGCTACGTGGAAAAATGTGGAGATGCATCTGAACTAGAGGCTCAAGAATAAACCTCGATTTGCTATCAAAAAATAAGAGCCAGCCCTAGTAAGAGTAGAATATTTCGCTTAAAGAGAACAGGATATTTATAAAAATCCAAACACGTATCAACCTGTGCTACAATAGAAGTAATGAACTTTGAATCGTCCTCAGTTATTCCAAATTGATAAGTTGAAAATCTTGAAATCGATCGTGGAGGACTAAGGTCTGTGAGGATGATAAAACACAGAATTCTTGCACATATAAGTATATTGCAACGTTTCGTCTGCATATTTTGCAAACCTCTTCAGGCTGTAACACAATTTCAACACATGTGGTATATATTATGGACAAACAGTAGCACGATTCACAATGAAGTTGCAAACAACAATTCACATACCTAAAGCTTTTTGATTTTTAGAACGATTATTACATTTTTACACTATGATTAAAAACGTAGAAACACAGAAACTGTGATTCACGTCTTACGTCGATATTTGGTATATTGATACTGATCAGTCCATGCTAATGTGTGTATATGGAAACGGGATGAGGAGAGAAAGAGAGAGAGAACCAGGTGATTGGACGGGGAGAGGAAAGGGAAGGAGAAGGAGTCAAGAGAAGCAGCTATATGTCATAATCGACGATGAGACAAACTATAATAGGAGAGAGTTATAGACACGGTTTAGATGGAAAATATCGTCTTTCAGATTGATGTTATTCTTATCAGAATTAATGAAAATCATTTCTGAGAGTGTCCTTTTATGAAAATTTGGTTCTCTATCTAAGATCTTAGTATTTTTCCAATCAAACTCGTGCCCTAGGTTTTTTCGATGGAGCGACACTACAGAATTGGGAGTTTTGAAATTTATATGTTCATCGATTCTCACATCTAAAGCCCTTTTAGTCTCTCCTACATAGCTTGCTGAACAGTTTTTACAATCTATTTTATATACTACATTTGGATTTTCAAATTTCTTCAATGTATCATTGCCTAATTTTATAACATTATCAAGTCCTTTAGTGATTTTTGGCAACGTTACAATATTGTGTTTCTTGAAAACATATTTACATTTTTGAAAGAAACTTTTACGAAACGGAATGCTCACTTTCTGTAGTGAAGCAAATGTACGTTTTTTCAAGCTATTTCCATTATTCTTCTTGTTTTTCAATTTTTGAAGTCTGTTTCTCATGCATTTTTGTACAAAATCAATGGGAAAGTCATTTTTTAGCAGTAAATTTTCTACGTATCTAATGTTTTTTCTATGGAAACAAGGTTCAGATAGATTAATAGCACGGTCTACTAAATTGTATATAATATTTTCTTTCAATTGAGTTGGGTGGTTTGAGTGAAAATTCAAAATCCTATCAGATGTCGTGGGCTTATGGTACCAATCCGTGATAATCTTATTATCTTTTCGTATCAATTTTAAATCTAGAAAACTAATACTTTTATCTTTTTCAATCTCGTGAGTGAATTTTAGACTTTGATCATATTGATTAAAAACTTCCAGCACTACATTGATCTGGTCTTCTTTGATACATAACACCGTGTCGTCGACATAACGGAAATAAAACAATGGTACACAATTATGTTCATTTTTCAAAATCTCAAGACAGTCTGTCTCGAGGTCTTCCATGACCATGTCGGCAAACATAGGTGATATGGGAGAACCCATGGGACTGCCCGAAATTTGTTGGAAAAAATTATCATCAAATTTGAAAAAGGTATTTTTGAACAAAAGTTCAATATTGGCACGTATTTCATCGAATGGAATTTTGCATTTTAGATGTATGTCATTATGGCGACGGTCTAAACTGATGAGAACTAGTCTGAGTAGAATATTTGTGAACAGCGAAATGAATATTTGTGAACAGCGAAATATACCAAATATCGACGTAAGACGTGAATCACAGTTTCTGTGTTTCTACGTTTTTAATCATAGTGTAAAAATGTAATAATCGTTCTAAAAATCAAAAAGCTTTAGGTATGTGAATTGTTGTTTGCAACTTCATTGTGAATCGTGCTACTGTTTGTCCATAATATATACCACATGTGTTGAAATTGTGTTACAGCCTGAAGAGGTTTGCAAAATATGCAGACGAAACGTTGCAATATACTTATATGTGCAAGAATTCTGTGTTTTATCATCCTCACAGACCTTAGTCCTCCACGATCGATTTCAAGATTTTCAACTTATCAACCTGTGCTACAGTTCTTGTGATAAGGTTCAAGAATAGCTAAGGTCAGTCGAAAAATATTGTGATGCGTTAGAGCTTTAGGTTCAAGAATATTTGAATGAATCGGCTTGTAAAACTTTTTTGAGCTCTCCTTTTCGAGAGTTTCTCCACGCCAGTTCGAGTTAATTGATTTTTGTAACTCATTGTGATAGACTCATTCAATTTTCTTCCGGACGACCACTTATTGAAGTCAATTTAATGGAGTAGTGGCGGAATTGCGCGCTCTCAATGATTGCGGAAGTCGTCGAACACTTTCTGGGCCCGCGGATTTGGTGCTTTGAATTTTGTCTTGAATCATAACAACTATATTTTCGGTTGTACTGCATCATTCAACCCCCGCAAGGAATCATTTTGAAGGAGGTGAAGATGGCTATTGATTTATAATAATTTTCGAGGCGTAGGAAATCGCGCATGCTCAGGAAATGCTGAGTACTGATCCAAACTTGACTTGGAATTGTTCTATTGCTAGTTAAATCTTTTCGACGATTAAAGGATGCATGAATAGTATGATTCATTCATCAAAAGAAAACTCAAACGTTGGTGAGAGCTTCCAAGATTTTGCCAACGTGTCTTAAAAGAAAAGCTACGTGATTTCTTGTTCACTAAGATTTTTCAGCTCTCAAGAAAACGCCGTGGAACGCTCAATTCGCCCAAGTGCTGGCTGAAAATTGTTGCAAAGCGAGACAATTATCTGCCAAATAAATGAGAAATATCTTTGAGAAATCAAAATACTCATAGATCAAGGAAGTCGTAGACAAATTTCCTTGGAGAAGCCCGGAGAGCTCGTTAGAGGTTCTACGAGTGGTTAATTCATGGGTATTTTCGAAACATTTTTCGAATTCTTTCTGAAAAATTAGAACTGATTGAAGCAATCTAAAGGTGGCACAGTCTGGATTTGGTATTTTTCAGGGTAATAGCCACAAAAATGAGTCTGTCTTGGCGAATCAAAATTTTTGAGCCCAAAAACTGAGAGAACAATCATATTTCGACATCTCGAAACAGGAGCGACGTGTACGTTTCCTTTCATGAGTACTCATCATAAAAGATGTTGAAAAGACCCACAAGTTAATCATTGGTGAACGTCGATTATCAGGAATTGCCGTCGGAATTACGATTGAATCGAGCGATTTTGTGAAAATGCTATCCTGTAAGCTCGATTTTAAATAATCGCTCTTCATTCCCATTCCCCAAAACTAGGAGGAAATGCTTTTCGATACTAGTCCTACGAATAATCGAGGTGGGTCATTTTAGATACACTTTTTTCCGACTTTCTAATAAAAATATTGGTCTTGCTCGCAGACACCTCTATCTGAACTGATGCACACCAAAACCTTGTTTAATCTCTCCCTTAACTCTCTAAATAAGTGTCAACTTTCCCAAAGACGAGTCTCGAGTCGGAGGCAAGCTGATAGGAGTCCTATTTGACGAGCCCAAAACAGGAATTCTTATCTATTTAACCCGTGATGACGAGGCTCAGGCGGTCTTGAGCGTGACCCCAATTTCGCTCAGCAGAGAAATGACGACTCAAATGGGAGCTTCAGTCATGATTGTCCGAATCAAAATTCTCATCTTGAGACAATTTTGGAGGCAGCTCGGCTTGAGGATATTTTTCAATGCTTCAGCGTCAGTAAATCTTGTCATGAGAATGTTTGCTCCTCCATAGGAAATAACAGTACTGACATATAATGAATTCTTATGAGAATAGATTGTTTTTGTTCTCCGAACCCTTAGATGTATTCGATATAATGATGATGTAAACTTGTAATATAATGGATAAATTCATGTAACACTAAAACCACCCCCTCATACATTCATGCTGACAGCACTACGAATGAAATTCTAAAGGTAACTCGAAAAATTCTCTTCCATTCATTAGGCTCCGATCATTATGTGAATGGATTTCCACAGCTCGCCTAACCATTATTTATTCTTTCAATCCCATCTGCCACTCTCACTCTTATTCGTTCCTTTGCAATCTTATTTCTGTGTTCCTTCTTTTTGGAACTCTTCAGTCCCCGATTGGCCAGAATCCCATCCTGATGAGGGACGTGGTCCCGCGGGATCGTGTCCCCGAGAGGGACGTGGTCCCGCGGGATCATGTCCCTGAGAGGTACGTGGTCACGTCCTCCTGTTGGACGTGATCCCGCGGGTGCACGTCCCTCGGAAGGACGTGGTCCCGCGGGACCACGTCCTTTTCATTTTTACACGGGCAGGTACTTGTTGATGTAAATCAACCTGGGATTGAAATCAAATCAAATCAAATCAAATCAAGTATGTTGATTTGAAAACTCTCATTTAGGAGGATCTTTCATTGCTTATCCAAAAACAAATTAGTTTTCAGCAACCTACAAAAAATGAAGATACTAAATCAGCTAAGATATGAAGTACCCTTGGAAATTTTAGTCTCATTTGGTCTCTTCTGTGACGCTAAGTAATGATTAAGTGCCACACAGGGCTGTAGGAGTTCAATGAAAAGTACCTTTTTGGTATCTCCACAGTATTCAGGAGGACGCTTTCAGGTATCACAATGATGGTGTCAAGATGCCTTCAGAATTGATTCAGAAGCTTGATTTGATACTCCGAACTCCACTTAGCCTCAACAACAAGCAACATTTTTGAGAAGAGTATAATGTATCCTGGTTATTCAAATCTTTCGCGGGTGGAAGATTACTTCAAATTGATTCATAAGCTGTTGACTTTTCAGAATCACTTGAAAGAGTTGAATTTTAATGACCTCGTGGAATTGAAAGGTTTCTCTACAACAGAACGGCTAGATTTGTGTAGTTTTCTTAGAATTCTTGCTACTCCAAACTTCTTTGAGGAACTGAAATTTGTGGGTGATACGAAGAATTTCAGCAATGGGAAAGTTTTTACTCTGACGATCCTCCAGAAAATTCTATATCACCACGATAAACCAGCGAAGCTTCTCCATTCATCATGGAGTACGCATAAGCATTTTGAAAACTATTACACAGTTTCATTAAAATTTCGAAGATTTTCAACGAAAACATCCATCATCCATGTAACGATAATTTAATAAATCTCTTCTTATGCGTGGAAATACATAGATTTCACATCAAAGTTTTAATCCAACCAATCGGAGTTTTCATGATCATTCATCAAGATCCCGATTGAGATCATCCGATTGTGTGAGATCCTTAATATTTGGGCCAATACCCCCAACAATATAATATTCCGAAGAAATAATCTCAACAACATCGAGCAGGGCTTTCAAAACGAACATCAGAGTCAATCGGTGCATGCAGTTAACGCGCTGGAGCTTTGCACTCGTCGCATTGAATGAGAGAGAGAGAGAGAGAGAGAGAGAGAGAGAGAGGGAGTATTCGTCCCGTCGAAGCTTATATGGGAAAAGGGTGGTAGACAACAGAGAGCCGATTTCGACAGAGCTGAGTGCCGAAAAGTGTTTCCACGTGTTCCGACCAATTGGAGCGTTAAAAATCTCCGGAGCTTGGGTGATGTGCAACCTCTTCCGAGCAGCCGGATGCTTTTTCGAAATTCACTAAGCGACGCGTTACCTCTATATGCCCTCTGATTCCTCTTTTTTTTTTTTTTTTGCACCCTCTCCTTCTCTTTTTCTGACTCTATCTCTCTGTTCCCATTCGTATCGAGCTCTTTGCCCCTCTCACCTCTCATTCGTCCTTTAGCCTCAGATTTTTTTGCTAAACTCGCTGGTTGCGATCGAAAATTTTGTACACGTACGCTTTATGGGCGCACTGATACTGCTTGCTCGATCATCTGTGCCCCTCTTTTAAAGCGTAAGCTCATCTGAGATTTGCGAGCTGGCGAGGAGCTTTTTCACCCGATTGCTTTTAAATTCATTCAGCGAGGATCTGCAGCCTCAATTTTTATCCGTCAAACATGAATGCTCCATTCAGTTAATTCGTACTAAGGCAGTTTACAGTTAATATTCATTAGATAGAATTCGATTCCCACTCTCATTGACACGTATTGATGAATTGAATCTCAGTGTCCGATAAATTTTAAGCGATGAGATTCAAATCCAACCCATTTACACCCTCGCGTATTGCGATTCCACAATCCATTCACTGCGATAACGCTTTTTTGATAATTTCATGTCCGTCACGAAATAGACTCTCGTTTTGTGTCATACACGTCTGTAAAATTGGAGAAAACTCTTCCTCGTGAACTATTTACATCTTTTTTAGAGTCAACTGTCATTATGAGTTGTCATTGGGAATATTCCTTGATTTTTAGATGGGTGTCGGTAAAGATTGAAACGTAAAGAACTACGTGTCACACCGTTGGAGCCTAACGCAGTGGACGTGTTGATTCGAAGAAAACCTGAAACAAGTGTTTCGCTCACTCTCTAATTTTGAATAATGTGTTATCATATCGATCCATGAATTGAATCTGCTTCTCATTTGAATTTCATTTCGGACCTAATTTCAGTGGAGTGTGTGGTTTGTAGGCAAACTATTGACATCCTATTTCTCAGGAATCAATTCATAGTCTGGAATTTCATCTTCATCTATAACACCGGCCCACAGAAACAAAGTTCTCCAACGTATTCCTGAGCTGCTGAACACGACTTTGAACTCAAAATAGCACTTTTCACCGGTCATTTTGAACTTATGGCTGCATTCATGGGTTACAAAAATAACTGGATATGAGATTTTGCGTCTAAGAGGCCAATTGAAACCTTTCACAGCGAAAGTATGAGCGGTATCCAGTTCTACGTTAAAATTTTCGTCGATAACGTATTTCATGAAAACTTTGAGCGATGCCAGGAGCCAGAGATGAAAGGCAGAGCGAATATCACCAAGGAAATCGCTGAAATAACATTACATTAATAAGTATGTTCATACCAAGCCTGATACGTGTAATCTCTCGCTCGCATTTTGCCTTTCACTTTCCCAGCACCGCTGGAAATGATAATAAAATACATTTTCGACGTCAAATCGGACGTATTGTCTGATCCCCTCCCGATTTTGACCTATATCATCACTGTTTCGGTCTAATACGAGAATACCCCACCTAGGGAACTTTAACACATCTAGAGTTTTTACTCTCTTTCTAGAGGGTACAAAGATCGTCGAGAAATTCGTTTTCGACATGAAATTCCATGACAAAAAAGTTCCGCCCCCCCCCCCCCAGTTTTACTGTGGAAGGTCTCAATCTACCTTCAAAACGCAAAAACTCATACCCACGCATTTTTGTAACCCATGAATATGGCCTTAAATCAAAATCGGCCAGGGAAAAGTGCTGTTCTGAGTTCGGTCTCGTCTTTCGCAGCTCGAATGATATCAGATGTGATTTCCACCTTTTCTGATCAGAAAACTTCCTTTCTCATGGACCTGTGTAATCATCATTATTGGAAATATCGTCTTTGTATTTGAAGGCCAAACTCGGCTCCGGGTGACCGAGATCAAGCCAGTTTCAGCTCATTTCATAATTCTCACCCTCTTCCATCATAAAATTAGGACATGAGAGTAACTTTGATCGATCAACCCAGGCAGTATCTTAATTCAGCACTTTTCGAGACCAGGCTGACCCAGAGAGGGCAAAATGGTCCGGAAGAAAAACATTCTGGATATTTTTTCAGCACCAAATTCCGAAAAGAAAAGACCACAGTCCGAGGATTAATAATATTTGTCCCACCTGTGTCGGTAAGCCACGGGCTGAAACTCGATGTAAATCATGGCTGAATTTTAAATTTGTAAGTCCGTATTGGCTGAAGCTAGGGACCCAGAATTGACAAATAGGTCTTGATTGGTACAATCACATCAAGCCCTCATCTCACAAACGGAATGTCAATATTCAAATCTAATTTCAAGATCTGATAACCAAATGATAAGATAGGTGAGGCACAAATCAAAAGTTCATCGTCCACGAAAAATTTTCCAAGTTTGCGCAGCTCCACAGGAGAAAAGATCCCTCACTTACGCATAATACAAGAATACAGTAAACTTTGCAATTGGATAGAGTGAACTTTTGCAAAAGCATCGCAATTCAATCTGTCACTTTTTGCCATCTCAAGCTATGGATGTAAACACGGAAAAAGACTCGACTCGTAAGCTCTCCTCTTTTTCTCAATCTCCAAACTCCCTCTCACTCAGGAGTGACTTCGAACCGAGCTACGACGACGACGAGGACGATCCGACCCCTCGACAGACAAACAGAAGATTCAAAAGGAAGGAAAGAGTGAAAGAGAAGGGAAGCTACCTTTAGATGTGGAAGAGAGAGCGAGTTAGTGAAACTCGTGAGTTTTGCGGTCGGGGAAAAATAATTTATCTCACCATTAGCAAACAGGAAGTTGAAACTTTCATCGAGGAGTGTGCTTGGGGTTGAAACGATGTAGCTGATGCGATGAAAGGCCGAAGAGAGTTTCGAGGATGGAAAGGCAGAACGCGAGGTAGAGAGAAATGGAAATCGAATTGAAGATAGATCGGGTAAGAGGCTTCAACAGCATAGGAGTCGGGATGCGAGAAAATTCGAGCCGGTGAATTAAAGCGTCCGCGTGCCTAACGAAGTCAGAAACGTTCTGCTGTGAGGAGGTAGGAAGAGAGAATGAGAAGCGCGCGTTCTAAAAAGCTGACAGCAACGTCTTCGACAGCCGGAAACTGTCATAACAAGCGTAATCTCGTATACTGAAGCTCTTTTGCAGCCGAGGGTCACTGTGGCGCATCGAGCAAACCCAACATCACCACAGACGCGTTAAAGTTCTGAATTAATCCGCGTTGAGGAAAAAGTAGACGCGAATGATGCCGCAAGGTTGTTATGTAAAATTCACAAAATTATCTGAGTTTGAGTGGAGTTTAGCTTCGAGCTTTTGAATTGAAAACTAAATAACCACTGGATGAAATACTTTTACTCGGTGTTTCAATACTCTCTTACAGGCATCGGCTGCGGTTTTTGCTTAAGTAGTAGATGAGAGGTATCATTCCGGATATATTTGGAACTAGCAGAAGTTACGGATTTGGATGAGTCTAGTTAGTAAACTTGAATTCTGAGAGTGGATGCTCAAAAGTTTGGATATGAGAGATAAGTGTACTGATGCAGTATGAGTTGACGTCAATTTTTCGAATATTGAGTTTTTTAAGACCCCTTAGTTAATATCCTGACAACCGCATGCCGAGGTGTGGAACGATATTAATACGTTCACAAAATTTGCAATCGGACCCTGTGTGCGATAGATCCTACCAGTGGGGCTCGTTCAATGGGATTTAGATCTCCGCCGCATATAGAGTTGGACCCGTGGGGGACCCGCAGTGAAGGTGTTAATATTTTAGATAATCATACTCTAAGGAAAAATTGTAATTCCTTTTACTCATTGATCAATACTAATTTCTTTATCTTCAAAATTAAGGTATTCTTCAAGTAGTTTGTCTGGGAAAAATCGACAGAATCTCTGAGAAAAAAAATATTTTCCGAAGTCGCAGGAGAACCTTTCCTGCGAACGAGGTTTTGGGTTCTTCAGCACATATGAGAGACAGGTTATATATTGGTGATCGCAGTAGAGAATTCCCTGCACCTTCGGAAAGCAACTGTTGATGCCGAGTGTACATTGAAGAATTAGGACACACACGGGTCGAAAATGGAACATTACAAAGCAACAATTTTTCCTACTTTTTTTGCTTTGACACTCAAAGTTAGAAACCGTTTGAAAAACCAGGGTCACAACAGTTTCTGAGCCATGCTCGTTCATTCTTCAATCTGAAAAATCAGGTTAAGCTGAAATTAGCTAAATTTACTTAGGGTGGAAGTTTAACACACCATAAATAAACAACATTGCTTCCCGAACTTTAAAAGGTCTTTTCTCGATGAATCACTCCTTACAGACCAGCCGTTCTCCTTTCTTTCCATTCAAAATTTCAGATCGTCTCCAATTGACACTGTGGTGAAGATGTCACGACTAAACAAATTGGTTATGAAAGTAAGCTACCTTCATTGAACGTTTTCGAAACAATCATGGAACTGATAGAGACTCGGAGAGGGAGAAATTTAGGCTTGAATTTTCAGTAAAATATATGGTAAAAGTAGAAAATTTGTCCAAGATATCATAAAAGAATTGCCGCATGGAGATTGAGCAAATTCTAGATAGATCAAATCGGGCAGTTTCATGGTGGCCATTGTCTTACGCAAAAGTGTGAATTAAACAATAGAAGTTTGCTGAACCTAACGCTATGCTAATAATTACAACTGTAAATATCAATTCAAATGCGGCTTTCAATGTATGAAGATCAATGGGTAATACAAACACATCAATCATCCAACCCACACACACACCTAAATTATGCAAAGCAAATCGTTCAACAGCCAAACAGCTGTACGAGAGTTGGCGTATGTATACCACAATTGCAATCTCCCATGAAATTTTCACAGTCTACGTCAGAGCAGCAGAACCAAAGAGAGGTAAACGGCTCGCTATACTATGGAATGGCAGTGCAAACTCACCGACAAGGGCGGAATTACTCTCCATTCCGCTCCTCGAGCGTCGCTCGCTTTGCCTCGATGCTTTTTTTTGCCTTCACCTCCATCAGGATTCTCGTCCTACACCTCCCCCTTTCTCACTCTTTCATTCTACATCTATATACATATATAACACAAATTCCAGAAGCAGCTCAGAACACTGTTTGGGAGGTTATACTGTAAGGATGGAAGGGGGGGGGGGAGCTCTTGCTTCACTCAGTCGCGTGCCATTAAAATGATAAAATAATGTTTGCGATGGTAAGTGGTACTAAAGCCGGCTACTTATACCCTACTTTACCCGTCGAAGGAGCAAACGACAAGTTCTAGGACTAGATATATACTTAGTGTCAATGTGATGGGTTGGTAAGATGAAAAGCAGTCCAAGTGCGAAAGGGTGAGTCAGATCTTCTCTAACTCGAAGAAGATGCTTTCAGAGGATCCAGGAAGAGGTGAAAGGACCTAAACATTTCACGCGAATGACTCGTTAGGGATGAGAGACCCTTATTTTATGGATGAGTAGAGAAAGATACAAGGTGGCAGCTAGTTTCTTGATTTCTATCTTACTGCTGTTGACACGGGGAAATAGACTCCTAAGATGTTTGAGGATCAATGTGCGTTTTCAATGAGCGTGGATGATTCACGAGTCAAAATGTCTAAGATGTGGAGATGTAAAGCATTGGCTTGATCGGCTTCTGATATTCTACAAAAGCATAATGCACCACAATATCGTCGATGCTCATTATTTCTGTGAATATGAATACATCTTAATTGTCATTGGCTTTGGATATTCCTATTTCGAAGAGAACCATGATTACAAATTCATGTTTTTAGTGAATTTTCCATCAAAATGGACACATCCATTTTTGTTTTTGTTCGTAAACTCTGAATAGTTAAGGTTATCAATAACATAAGGAGTCAAATACCATTCCGTATCAAAGGCCCTCAATGATGTTGAATATTTGCCAGTGGTACATCAGACAATTTTGTTTGATGAAAATCCAATGCTAAGCCTATTCATTTGTAACAATACTTTATAAATGACAAATCTGTAAATGGATTCGCCATGAATAATTCTTCGTTTTGGAGATGCTGTTTGCACGTGTTACAAACCAGTGACGTATTTGCCATAGAGTCTTTGATGCGGCTATAGGCATGTAAATACAAATGGAATAATCGAGGTAAGAGGTTTTCCATTCGTAAATGAGATTCTTTGCGCATAAATAACAGCTTCAGTACCATTATACATAAAGCAATATATGGTACTCTGATATAGCATGCAACTTGGAGAATCAGATTTATCTTTTCTACAACGTGGAACATCATTTTAAGTCCAATATTCATGCAAAGGACGAAGCACCTTCCTTACTTTTGGAAGCTGATCAGATCAGTATAGACTCCTTAATATTGAAAATTCATTCATGTTACAATTTCAGAATGCACAGTATTACCCAGAGATCTGTACTCAGGTCACTCTCAACGCGTGGGAGTGCTAAATAATGTGCAAGCTGGAATAGCAGAGAGTTCGATGTTTGTTCCGGGCAAAAATCTCGGGTAAGAGTGGTTGCTGACCTACCCTCCCGGTTCACTTCGGCTCCATTTCCATAGAAAGTAGAAGCTCCCTATTGCCGTTACAGTGAGAGCCAAACTGGCCTACAGCGAGGAAAGGTTGCGGGTGTAGAAGCTCCAACTGAGGCTGTGTTCGGCGAGCCAAGCCGCGTGTTTGCGGTTTTGCCCGCGAGTATACTCGACCCCAAAGCATCAACCGTGGTAGAGTTTCTCGTTCGCGCTACTCTGATTGTGTGGTCGTGTCTTCTGCATGACTTACACGGGAGTTACACGTAATCAAGTCACGCCTAATCTAGTGCAAAACAACACTCAAAGGGATCTCTAGCTTGAGCCTTTAGGAAACTACGATAGGAATAACCAATAACTTTTCCGAAAGACGTTGTCAAATGTTTTGGAAAAATACATCCCTTTAGGAAAACTCAAAATATTACCACCATTATGGGACCATATGATAGCGAGGGAAATGATAATAATACCCATAGTCAACTGAATATATTTTGTGTCTGATTACAGACACTAAGAGTTACTAAAATTTCCGAATAAAAAACTTTTGATCCTTCATTTGTCACCCATTCAATAAAGTAAGTGAACTTGACATGTCTCGATATGCCAATCTCAGGAATAGGCACTCGTTGACCTTCCCGCAAATTTTTTTCACGTCCCATATGTTCAAATACAAGGGAATGAGTGGTTTCGAGCGACCCCGAACGATTTATTGGTGTCTTAGGGACTTACTCGGACTTTACGGTGAGTTTCTCAAATTTTCTTTCCTGCACAGCTAAGAAATCGTCAAGGAAATTTAGTTGAGTAAAATCAGGGCCAAAATTTTTTATTCCATCAATCGATATCTTTTCTTATGACTTCAGAAACCCTTTTTTTGAGCCGCAAAACTTTGACGGGGAGCTATTTTATGTGCAAAATACGGAGATCATTCGTGAAACATGAAGGTGACCCATAAAAACACGGGAGTGTGCCTAATACGCCCGCATGCAAATATTTCGAAAAGTAGTGTACCATGACTTTTTCTACCATCAAGAACGTATTTGATACGTTAAAATGAGTCGGTGGTTCCACGGAGATAAGATCACTTTATGCATTTTAAAAACTTCGTCGCCGATTCACATTGTTTTAAAGGATGGGTGCATGTTGGGTATACCACTCCGGAACCCACCCCAAAAAATCACTTCTGGGAAAATTGTGATAGCTTGGCTTTGGTTGATCGAAATCGAATCTATCTTGCCTTATTTAGAAGGTCTTAAAACAAGCTTTGAAATGAGCAGAGGTACGTTGGAAAATATTCAACGGGTCGAGGGAGGGGGGTATGTTGGGCACAATTACCCGGTGTTGATCTCCTTTTTCACGATTTTGAACAGAATTTAACCTCCACAACAAGATTGTAGGCCTGTTCATTATTCTGGAAAGATGACAAAGTGATGGAATTATATATCTAGTGAAACTATAAATTTTACACGTTTCCACAGATTTACAAAGTTCACTACGATTTTCCTTAACACTTTGTGTTCCTTTGTGTACCAGAACCGTGGAAAATTTTGGGAAATAGTGGAGTTAGGATAACAACACGGCTTGTTATAATACAAGAGTGACACAAGAGCCTCGTGAAGGCCAAGGCAAGTTGGCCAAACATAGGCGCGCCACCGGTAAGTAGTAGTAGTCGACGTTTGGTCGGACGAGTGTGAAATTCATGGGCGGCTCTATTGTGGTGCTTGTTGAACCGCTTGAGGCCACAGGGTTACGTCTCAATAATACAACGAGCGGCGCGGCAAACTACCTCGACTCTCGAGTTCATTACCCATTCCCCGGTAGACTGTGGCTCTGTTGAATGTCGGCCGTGGGCAACCGTAGCAGGGCCGAATCAAGGATAACGAGGTTCCCCGTCTTGCAAGCTCTTGTTTACAAGCTCCTCAAGTGAGCTATCTTGAGACTCGATGAAAAAGTCATTCAGATATCTCATCAGCTTGAGAATCAATTGGGATATCACCATAGCCAAACGATCTGGCAATCATAATTGAATTCTTCGAGAAAGACTTTAACGAGCAGAATCAACATTCTTTGGGGAAACGGATCCTTTTTACTCATTCCATTGGGATATTATACTCTTCATCTTGTTACTTTTATTGATTCAGAGCTCAAGGTGGTTGTCAGAGTGAGATGTCAGCTAGACTCTCTTCATTGAGAAATATGAGATCTATTTATGATTGGAATCAATCTAATTCAGGCGGTAAACAATTCCAAGAGTTGGCTCAAGATTCGAACCTGAAGGACCATGTGAAGATCCAGGACTCATTTACTTCATTTATTGTCAAGGAGCTTTGGGTTTGTTCCCTTACTCTCACAGATGTAACCAGCACTTTTGTGTTTGTAATACCCACTATTTCTCTTCTGTAGATATCATAAATGCAGATCTCAGAATCATTTAGACTGGGATTTATAGCGACTCGTCTCTTCTCTATCTGAGCCTGGACACATAATGGCATGATTCTTGCCTATGATCTTTGTAGAAGAAATCCCATGTTACATATTCGCCTCTCTAATATATTCGCCCCTCTAATGATATTCTAGGTAGGATCTCTGTCCAAAAAGTACATGTAAGCCCGTAAATACTGACTGTGTCAAGACTCGTCAACAATTTTGCGTTAAATTGTGGGAAATGCAGTTGCTGCACTCAAAATCAAGTTCCATTTTTGATTCATTTTTCATCGAAGAATTAGTTCTAGCAAGTGATTTCGTGGCTTTCTGTGTATCCAATGAGCATCGATGAATACTAGAAACCATCCATAATTTGGTCCAACAGGGCAGAGTCTAACTTTCCTCTTTGAAGTTTCCTCCCAACTATCGTCTTTGTGCTTGATCAATCTAAATCGAATTTTGAGTTGCATAGGAGATTGTTCCTCTTCTGCCCGACATGGAATTCATGAATCCTTGCAAAGTTTCTCGCGGCTTTCAAGGGAACACGGGATATCTTATCGATATTGTGTCACTTTCTCGAAAATTGGCGAGTTCAAAGTAGAGTCAAAAGCCAAAACTGCAAGATAATTTCAAACTCACACCAGGACTTAGGAATAGGTTCCGGAATCATCCCTGTAAGCTGTATCAAAATTAAATTCAGTAGTCACTCCTTTGAACATCCCACGAATTATGACAGGTACTACGAAACCAAATTCATGATTCGATCGAGATAATGCACGATCGACGAGAGAATAATTCAATTAGCCAAGCGACCATGTCGCTTATATAGAAGGCGATTGCGCGTGTTTAAGTTAGTAGTTGTCGAGAGCTACTAGCTTCAGGGCAAGTTTGCGCTACGTCGCTGTCGTCACCGCGTGATGTCGCTTCTACTCTGATTCTGCGGTGTCCGTAAGTCCTCGTTCCCTGCGGTATTTTGTCCTCTGGCATCACGGTAGCAAGGCAAGTTGCTTTCGAGTAAGAGCGCAACGGGGTTTCTGCTTCGATGGAGCTAGCGCCGCAACCACTAAACGCACCTCTTAAGCTCTACCCGATGTCTCTTAGATGTATCTATTTGGTTGTGAGACCGCTGATTAGCTTCGTTATGCTTGTAGGATCGAGTACCGCACGCCAGGAGACACGAAGCTCTTTCGCCCGCTGAGAGTTTGGTACTATCGTGGTGTCGGGTTGATGCTGAAATTCCCTTGACTCCTTAGCTAATGGATTCTTGAAAGTCACGGAATGCACTTTGAGTATATGGGTGTAAGGATGAATATTGGTATGGATTGGGACTGTTTTGAGACTGTATGGAATAATTTCGAAGGGGGATGGTGTAATTTAAGACCAGTAATTACGCTATTCTGAGTATTTTGCGAGAAAAAAAATTCAAAATGTGGGACTCTTTATAGGAACAAAGCCAGTAGTTTCATCATTAAAACACGAAATAAAAATTTCCGATACTTCGGCATGTGCTGATTCAGCTTTCCACTCAAGAAGGTATAACGATGTGCTCTTAAGGTACTCGAACAAAACATAAGACCCATAATGCAAAATCTCAGCGCACTCCATTCTAGATTAGTTGATTAATACGTGAGCTTCAAGGGTTAGCTCTTCCTTACTATGATTCAGAATATTTTTCGTGAGATCGGATTCAGTCTCAGGCCAGTAAGTTCGGAGTTGAGTGAGGAAATTATTTCCATCATCTCCGAGGATCCAACACTAGTGAATTACCCTCCAGGTTTTTTGATTTTCTATGTGATGTCATTGAATAATTTCAGTTTGGTTAGGCAGTCTGGGATCATACTAGTGAGACTGGGTCACAGCCCTCATCATAGGAAGAATCCTTCGAGAATTGTGTGTAGACTTCTCATGCCAACTATCGAACATTTGAGCTGTGGAATATCTTATTACTAAATAATGTTTGGCATTCCAAAATTAGCAATTTCTATCAATCGATAATGACAAGCGTTACGAAAACAACAACATTTAGAAGTGTAGGTATCTATTCAGCTATTGATATTGCCGAGTGATATTTTATAGTTTCTAAGACCCTAGCAGACTAATCAGAATCTCGATCAGGAAGATTCCCATCGCAATCAACGGAATTTCACGTGGGTTTTCACATGAAGTTTTCTCTGTAATCGCGGTTATAGCCCCTAAGACTAAGATTCGCAGAAGCATCTCACCATCAAAATCCGCGCGGAACGGCGTATCTCGTTCTCTGAAGTTTTCTTGAGATTCATGAACTTTGTCTTCATTTAGCCATGTTTTCAAGTTTTCGAGATCAATATTCAAGATTTTTCATCCTTCTCATCCACATAGTAGAATATTGTCACGAACCCTCAGATTTTTTTGAGAAACTTTCGAACTTTTTCAAGGAATCCTCACTTTTCCATAGTCTTCTACGGGAATATTCGCATTGAATTCCATGGGAAGCTCTAGAACGTATTGACTGGAGGAAAATATGTTTAAGAAAACTATATCGAGATCAGACTCTTCTATATCATGACTTCTTGTCTGAATAATACGAGAAAATTCAAGAGATGATGAGGATGCACCAAGCCGGACTCTCAAACTCTCAATAAATTCCACTCTCATACAGAAGTAATCTCCAAACCGTCACTGCAGCACAAATCTCAATCCCGACCGCATGCTACGGAACGTTGAAAAATTTTCCAGCTTCGAGTGGCGCAAACACATTGGCGAGGCTAGGGAAAATAGAGCAAAAATCTCCATAGCCATCGGCAGTTCCTCGAATTGTAGAGGCACTCCGATTCTTCCGCACTTTGCTCTACGTGTGTCCGCGGTGTACAAGAAGTACGAGGAAGCAAAGCTCGAGAGGCGGAGTTGCTGGTGCTTCTGCTGCTGGTCGACGCGCAAGTTTTGGCAGGTCTCCAAACTAGTACGCGAAGCCGCAAGGCCCGATTGAATTTACTCGGCCGACGCGCACCACACACATCTCTTGCGCATCGTACGTATGTCTGAGCCATACAACTTGCCATCCCCATCGATTAAATCTCTCAAGCGCTGTCGTAGCTCGTTTGGACTCCCCTATTGCTATCCCACAGTAGTATAACACAGTATTTGGTCAGACATACCCTTGACAAGCCTGTGCGCAAATTTCAAACGCGTTGAAGTAATCTGGACTCGTTTACCTGTCTGTCTCTCTGTGAAGTTTTTAGTTTTCCAGTGATGCTTTTTGTACTCAGGGAAAGAGATTTTACCCCTCGTGGTGGTTTTAATGAATGCGATTCATTGGAGGGCCTCATTAAAATCGAGTGTCACGCGCGGATTCTTCTGTACAGCGATTGAGCGCGAGTGAGCGGCAAAACTTTGACGCGTAGGCAACCTCGTGTGAGGTAGTCAGCTTTGAAGTATACTCAACGAAGGTATATTCTGTTTCCTTTCTTTCTCCAGCTCTTTTCGGTCTCTTCGTGAGCTTCACAACGAATGCTGGATGAAATATACACTGTTTGTCGGGAACTAGGAAACTGGACTCAGAGTGTGAGCTTGCTTTTGGATGCATACAGGATTTCGTAGATTGTGACTTGGCTTAGAATTTCTAGAGAGAGTATCGTTACATGAGACACATTTTTGCTTTATGGTCGAAAGAGGATTCGGAACAGAAGGTGTATACGGCAGTGTGTACTACTCACTTTGTACGATCCAAGATCCTTGACTGTGCAGGCAAGTTTGACACTTCGGCCGGCCGGCACCGTGATGTTACCGATTTCCTTTACGAATTCTGGCTCCATGACTGTTGAAGCTGTGAAAAAAATCATGAATATGAATGTACGTCATGGCGTCTATTCATGAGTGAATTATGCCCATAGAATATGCCTCTCTATTTGGTGAATGGTAGTAAGGAATCTTGATGTTTTTTCCCCACGCGTATTTCAATCTCCTTCCATGATGACTATCTTGTCAATACATACGATTTGAGATTTTGCCGGTGATTGTCAAAAAACTTATTTGGGGGGAGTTTTGGGAAGTTCTTCTCAAGTAGCATAGCAGTACATTATTGCCCTAACACAGGGCAGTTATGATTTTCCGTCATGGGAACTCTAAAACGGTTTTTGGAAGCGATAATTTCAGGTTGGAATTATGTGAAATTCATAAATCATCTTGAGAGGAGATAACTGAATAAACTCATATCTCCCCTGGATCTACCGATGTATCCATGACCATAGAGTCACCCGATCGAAAACTTTGTAGGGGAATCCTGATCATAGATCCAGCGCCCTATCCGGAGCTGGCAGGGGTGCCCCTAGAATCTGATCTGGATATGGCAGGGCTGGGTACCCATACTCGATCCGCCGCCCTATCCGGCTTCATTCGGCTACCCGGACTGATAGAGTTACCCCTATCATGGTCCTACCAGTACTTTTCTACCGCCTTCAGGAAAATCAGCCGGCTGTTGAATAATTTCAATTCGTATTAACACATTCGCTGCGACGCCGTTTTTTCATGATTCTATTTCGGTCATGTTCTGGAACCCCGCATTCCGGTAGAAACGCTAATATGGGTCTAGACTCTTCTTCATCTCATTGTCTACGTTCCTGGCAAAGTAAACCTCCATGATAGACGCTTTTGGAAAATTTTTTCGAGCAAGTCTAAGTCGGGAAAAATCAAAAGATAAAAAATCGCGGGT
Organism: Eretmocerus hayati; assembly: GCA_029851415.1. Classification (NCBI taxonomy): domain Eukaryota; kingdom Metazoa; phylum Arthropoda; class Insecta; order Hymenoptera; family Aphelinidae; genus Eretmocerus; species Eretmocerus hayati. Next base: position 149,341,349 of record CM056742.1, on the reverse strand, counting down.
CCCACCGGTGGGACCCGTCGCAGCGAACGTGTTAATGTGATCAATTCAGATATGGATAGAATTTGGGAACACTCTTAAGACTAAGTTTGGACGTGATGAATACTTCGTGTCAATATTCTAGAAACCTCTGATTCTGTAGATTTACATGAATTGCCAGAGGTTAGAAATCATGAATAATGTTGACCATTAATCCCAATATGGTGTACAGTATTTTCTCAATAAGAGTTGAATAAGTTGACGAGCTCATGCCATAGATGCCATATAATAGATTTTTTTTCAGTTGTGAATAACAAAAAAGTTTTGGCGATCATTCTCCAATTCCAACATTATCACAACCAACAAATTAATATTTAACGATGACAAAATCAATAGCACGCAATCAAATCTTATTACTCAGCTCTATTAAATCTTTCACCAAAATTGTGTCGAATGAGCGTTATTGTGCCAAAAAATAGCTTTGTTAGGGAGATACTTGTTTATTATGATAGGGCACTGCTAGGGCAACGGATTGGATAGCCCTAAGTCTGAGTAGCCGGATCAAGACGGATAGGGAGCTGATAAAAAATGGGTGCTCAGACCTATGGAATCCTGAAATGATCTCTGCAGGAGATAGGGCTACCCGGATAGGGTACCGGATCCGAGCCCTGCCCAACTTTCCGATCGGGCATCCGTGAAGCGCCAAATGAAAATTAATATCTTCAAAAAATCAGGTTCATTCTTAATTGTTTCACTGGGTGGGAAGTTTTTTACATTTTTCGATTCCTCCTTCATCATTTTTCACTGCGTCTATACGGAAGCGAAGTGCAGCTTCCAAAAATTGATACTGAAATCGCTTTGAAATCATCCCAGAATTGTGAATGTAGTGGCATTATTTCAATAAAACTTTTCACAAGTAATGGATGCATTCTGTAACATGATCGAGACAAGAGTAAACTTTGAAACTCGTATATCGGGCTTATTGGAAAATAGATTCCCAAGAAAGATGATCTTCAAGACACCAAAAGTTTCCAGAAGATTCACAACATTTTTCGATAGGTACCACTTAGATGCTGCAGAGGGTAAATTAGACTCTCTGCATGAATGATTGAGGAATGAGTCTGATGAAACTCTTGATGATGTTTGTGGGAACTCTGGCTCCGTAGCAAACTCAACGAGTAAATTCTACCTCTGTTATCGAAGCTTTTTCACTCCTCTCACGTAACGCACAACCTCTTTTTTTTCATGCAAATCAAAGGTGCAAAACAGACTCTATCTAGCTCTTACTTACCCCCCCCCCCACACACACATATATATATATAAACTCACAGCTCCATGAGCAACCACCCAAAGCTTTTGCCAAAGGGCAATACGCAGGTTTACCAAGTACAGAGCAGTAAGAGGGATCCTGATATTCGATGCAACTGGTGTAACGTCCCCGTGTAAAGTCACTTGATATCCTTTCTTATAAAACGTAGTCCACGTCTGTGTGCCGACCGTGACTTTTAAGCCGGATCAAGAAGAAACGTCGAGCTTGGTGAACATGTACCTCACTTGGCGAGCTTCAGACTTTATACGGCACGGGGCCAAACTACTGGGAAATTCTCTTTGGGACTCTGCCATGGACTTCACTAGCTCATTCTCTGACTCGAACTTCTGAAGAAATTGCCGCGGCCCTTTCTGCGTTGCAATGTCGCGTATGTTCGACGCGAGAGGAGACCCGGAAGAAAAAATGCGATAGCTATATGAGAGATCTCTTTACTATTGAGGCGGAAAGAGAATGAGCGACGAGTGGAATCGATGGAATGCTTTTGTAAGGAGCCGATGCTTGAATGCCGAGTGCATGAACGAGCTAATAGTGCGGACAGGGTCATGCATTCCTGAGTCGTTCATGATTTTGAAAGCTAATTTGAGATCAACGAAACAGAATTTGGATGAAAATTTCTGGTCCTTCTAGGTGAGTTACTGCGAATGATCAATTATTGAATAGTAATTTACTCCGCTACTCCCATCTTTTGATCATATTTTCAAATCTCACTCTAATGTGTTCTCCAAATCTCAGTTTTATCTTGAACAGTTTTCTCTGTCTCAATTCCAATATTCGATAAATCTCCTATTTCCTTGTTATAATTTGTTCTTCCTTCAGCAAACTAATTCTTATGTCTTTCTTCCTGTACCTGAATCTTTCATTATATCTAGCATTATTACCTCAATCGTTACCGCTCGTTTTGCTTGTACACTACTCAATGATCTTAACTGTACTGGCCAGGACGGTCAGTAACCGTTCGAGATCTTCTGTCTTATTTGGATTTTCCGGTTATGTAACGAGTGCGAGAGAAACAAGAGATCTCGAACAGTTGCTGACCGCCCTGGACAAGACAATTCAGATTGTTGGGGAGTGTACATGTTCTTGATAAATTAGAGGTCCCTGGGATGCTTTTGTAGTTCAATAATGATGCTTGTGAGACAATGGTCGATGATCAACACAAGATTTCAAGAACCAATCTCTTATGAAGTTCACAAGGATGATGTTACGCTGAATTATACCTGCTGATGAATATTTTGTTTAGAAAATTTAGTTCAACTGCTTTGAATTTCCGGAGCGGCTCAGTTGAGTTCTTCAAAGTCCCGAACTATTCAGAGATTTCTTTAATAAATAAGGTAAGTGTACCTAATTTGCTCCCACTACTTTTGTTTTGCTTGCCATTCTAATTCATCTGCATATTCCACAACGTACTCTAACTCATTTCGAAGCTTGTTTCAAGGCCTTTAAAATAAGTTCAAGTACGTTAAATTTCCACGAATTGGAGCCGAGTTATCTTAATTTTTGCAAAAGAAGATTTTTTGCGAGTTTTCAAAAGTGTACTCCTAATTTACCCCCACGTGGAAAAGAGGCCTATTTCCATCAGATTAAATGGGGTTTTTGTAAAATCGGAATATCTCGGGTCCCAGACCCCTAAATGAGACGTACCTTATTTCATTTTGCAGCTTTTTTCACCCTCTTCTGAATTTCTATAGTTAGATTGATGTATTCTGATGGAGTGAACAACGAGTTTGGAAAAAAACTATGGGGGCAAATTAGGAACGTTGCACTTTTTCCAGTGGTATGGGCGTAGAATCGGCTAAAAATCGAATTTTGCAATTCTGCAAAGAGCATTTCAAAGTTGGGACAAAGACAAAGAAAATGAGTTATAATACGTTGGAATTGATCACATCAGTTTTGTTTTGCATAGCTCTTAGTGACCAAGAAAAAAGAAGTCGAAAGTACCGAAAACCACTTTTTTCGTTCCAAAGAACGCGCGGGCTATATAGCATTGGTCCAGAACATTTATTCTCTCATATTTTAACGTAACAAACATGAATTGAATGCGCGGCAAGGTGTGTGGGTGCACACATTTGAGAACTTGAGTGGGGGCAAATTAGGGAATGGGGGTAAATTAGGCGCAGTTACCTTGGTCAATATGTTTGGAAAATGTTCAATGATGCAACGAATTCAAGATACATTACGGGGTATTCTTCAAACAAACATGACACATGATGCACGACGTACAACGCACAACACACAACGCATGGCTTACAACCAAGCAGTGGGTTGTGCAATAAGTCGATTAATGAGACAATTAGTGAATTGATCAGTCTGTCCCACCTATAACCCACACGACCACGTAATATATTTTGACCAGACTAGACTTAATTACACTCAGATCGTCTATCATTTTCGCAAAGGTAGACTCAAGGAGACCGGACTAGACCGAACTAAACCGAACTAGACCGTATTAGACCGAACTAGACCCAACTACACCGAATTAGACTGAACTCAACAACAATTAGACCATACTAGTGAGGCAATTCTGTTATGGTGCTAGTACAGTACTAGCGCGGTCCTAGTCATTTTAGTGGTTCTAGCGGTACTAGTGCGCCCTAGCAAGCGTCTTACAGGTATAGTGGGGTCCTAGCAGTACCAAACCATACTAGTGCAGTCCTATTGGTGCTAGTGGTCCTATTGGTGTAGTGAAGCCCTAGCGATTGTAGCATTACTAGTGAGGACCTAGTGGCCCTACCGGTACGAGTGCCACGCGAGAACCGCACTATTACTAGTATTAGACCGAACTACACCGTATGAGATTGAACTAGACCGGACGAGATCAGACCATCCATCCATCCGCCGTTCTACCGGAACACCTACCTTTCCACCCATCAAGCTATATACCCATGACTCATACGGCCACCCAATATACTCTACCCCTTCCGCGTAGGCAACCTGATACGCGGGATCCGGGCGGAAAAATTCTGGCTGGGCGTTAAATTATCATAATTACATCAATGTCTCTGACATGGTATCATGTTAATAATATCTGGGGTACAAATTTTTCCTGTGCCATTCTCGAAACATCATGAGCTTCGAGTGTGATACACAGAACTTTCTACATCGGATAGAAAGCTAATATCACTTTGTTGCCGTTGTCTCGCACAACAAATGCGAAGCCGCAAGATACAATTTGATACAATTCCACACAATCATCATCGTTTTCATCCAGATGCATAGGCACTTGTGATATCTCTTAATTGAGCTCAAGTACCTTTCATACGTGTGATACGATGAGATCAAATCATCTCTCAAGATCCATTCCTTGAAATAATGAGCCCATCGTGTACCCCACTCCAGAGTCGAAGTAGCTTCATAATTAGCGTCAACTTGCAAAGTACTCCAGAAATCTACACCCAACGTGAATCACGAAGCAATTAGAATGATGTCATTATCAAACATCTGTACGAAGCAAATGAGCCTACTCTTGGAGAAATTTTGTATATGAAATGGGTGCAGAACTCTTCAAACCAAGATCCAATCCAGAGCAAATATCTCATCACATAACAAGTTGAACCAAGCTGATGATGCACCGATCCTAACCTTTTGAGCACCTCCCTGAATCCAACTGCAAGCCGCCACAATCTGGATATACCTCCTGAACCAAATTGGGATGATTTCTAACTCAAATGAAAGTCGGCCTACTTCCGGACTCGCCCTTCCTCTATTTGAATACCGAATCAACAAGCCAAAAAGAAATTGGAGGTACATCCCAGCTTCGGATACTTGAAAATATACGTAACTGTGAAGGAGACTACATTCACCTTTCACCTTAACTATACTACGCTCTGGTGATTAGAGACCGGAGTTTTTTTACAGATAGATACGACTCCAAGCAAAGAGTGACGAAACGAGGGTGAGAAAACGAGAATCCACCTTCATTAAGTGACGAGTGCGAGACGCAGATTTTAATTACTCTTTGCGGATACACGTCGAACGACGCGACGCGACGCGACTCGAATTCAAAGATTCCGCCGATGAAGAGGGACTCGACCGCGTCAACGCAATTAAACTGAACCTTCCATATCTCGGATAGGTCGGGAGGGGGGAGGGGGCACTGATACTCACTATCTCGTTTGCTATACGAATCATGAGTCGTCATTCTGTGGCTTTTCGATCCCTAGCATACTCGAAGCTTGCGGACCTGCTTTTTTGCGCGCACCAGCCCGGAATGATCAGGCAAACTCTGAGAGACGAAGACGGGTACTTCATTTGGGATGGGAGCAAAACCTTGATAGAATGATGAGAAAGCGGGTTAAAGAGTAAACCTTCCGGTCGCTCTCAATTCGACGTCGACGGGAAATTTTGTCGAGATTTTGTGCTTGGATTTTGGTGAAAATGAGGGGCTACTAGAAGGCCAAATTTGCTTTAACGGCATCGTTACAAAATTTTGCTTACTCGAAATGAAGATATGAGTTCGTGGTTGACGGATTTCACTAAGAGAAAGTTCACAAGGAAATTGTATGAAAAAAAATTTGGTGGTTTTTGAAAACTTTTTCAAGAGATTGGATTGGGTGGCTGGATTAAGATGGAGTTACAAACTAAAAGTTCCGATGTTAATGATTTGTTCTGACATACTGATATATCACGGACACTTGGGTCTCGATCCACTAATTTTTCTGTCTGATTGGGAATCACCTCAAGAAAATCTCCGAAGATAAAAAAAAATCGATGAGATACTCTGCTTATCGGTAGTCAAGGGCAGGATGAGTTTTGTGTAACAAGAATTCCTACAATCTGATCGAATTATAAAATCAGGGAATGAATGTCATCAAACTTGGAAAATATAAAGCTCGAACTTTGAATGGGTAACATCAAGGTAGAAAAGAGGTAAGTCAAAACTCGAAGAGAATCATAACCTTATCTGTGTTATTATACGTTTTTCTATCCCTGTGATAACGCTACCATTGAGTTGAAAGCGTGACAAGAATCTAATGAGTTTCGGATAGCTCGATTGGTAAAGCATCTACACGGAGAGGAAGGTTCCTACTTCAATCCTCGGTCCAGACGGTTCTTTTCCCGATGTTAATCCTGTGAATTTTCACAGGTAAATATGAATAAAATTTTTTGCAACTGTGTGCGCGAAGTTGTAAAAAAATGAGACTTCTCTTAATTATTTACAGTGCGAGAAGTAATGCGTGAATGACTTCTCGCACAGTTTTACATTTACGCACTGGTGAAGTGTGCGTAAATGTAACTTGTCGCTCTAATGCATTTTCATTCACGCACAGTTCCAGAATATGATGTCACGTCATCCCTCTGAATTTGGCCTTTCTTGAAAACTTCGTTTTCAAGATGATCTTGCTCGGACAGTGGTGCATTTAATTACAACTTCGCGCACAGTTGCAAAAAATAGTATACGCAACACGTGCGAGAAGTTTCCGCACACGTTGCCAACTCGCGCGAGAAGTAACATTCACGCACACTTCGAAACTTCTCGCACACCCAGAAGTACATATTTACGCACGCTCGCTTCGCGAGGAAAATTTTTTCAATTCTGAGTGTGGATCATAGGTGTGAAATTTCGATTCAAAGAATCTGTTAAGGACACCATTTGACAGATTTTTTTCTCATCTTCCAAATGCTTTTTTCAAAACTGTTGTAGACCTAAACGCGTCGGAGTTATTGCTGTTTTAGTGAAGGTATCCGTGTTCCATTATTTATGCAGGGTACTGTATATGTTCATATTGGGCCATCAGGCCCGTGAATTTTCCTAAATAAATACTGAATACTAAATTACCACAATAATATTTTCCTCGATTATCAAAATTTATTCCTATCGAAAACATTTCCACGACCGAATGATCGACCACCGTGCACCGTGACCATGGACCTTGAAAATACACCTGACATAAAAAGTTTGATGATCCAAAGTGTGAGACGAGTTGTCGGATACTTGTTATTGTCCAACTTGTATTCCTCAATCCGTCGGTTAGCCCAAATCACAAGAAAATCGAAGAAAAGTGGGAATAACTCGGCCACGGGAACCTCCTAACCTATAACATACGCACGTTTTCATTCCCAACTTACTCCGATTCTATTGCAATTTGGGCTTAACGAAGAGCGGACAAATCTAAGTTAGATGGTAACAAATATTTGTGCGCTCGTCGTTTAGCCCAAATCGCACCAGAATCAGAGAAAGATGGGAATGATTTTTAGCTTGCATGGTGACCGCATCGCCTTAAATATATTAATATAAGGGAGTAACATTACTTCGGTAATACCTCAATAATAAAACTCGTCATTGTCGAATGATCCAAACGTTATTATCCGAATATAACATTCTCGAATAAAGAACAAACAATGAGGTTGATCTCCACTCTGAATGATCAAAATTGAACGTGATCAAAACAAATATTAAAACATAGGATTTCCTACTCAATTTGAAGTCAATCTGATGATAAATCTAATTCAATTTCGTCTCTCTTTGTAAAGTATGAATGTGTATGAAGGTTATGTAATAGATACGTATAGAACAAGGCATAGAATGATAGAATGGTTAGGATAATCAATTAATCATTGAATGAGTAATCAAAGCCAGACTGTGCATATGATCGTTCTACTCCAATAATACAGATGCCAACATTAACTGAGTGGTTGTGGGAGTTAGAAAACGCCATAGTGGCTAGCGAACGTCAGAACTGATACTCCACTCGAATCAGTCATGTTGAAAATACTCTGCAATATTGCACAGAGGTTATTGAATAATTATTCACACTTGCTTGAATAACTATACACTTCTCATTGATCCTAAAAAACATCAATCATCGAGTGCACGAACTAAGTTTTGAGGATGAGAAATGTGACCAAAAAATGTCCACGGATGCAATGCCCCGATCGTATGTGTCGATTAATGACTAGAAATTTCCTCAGATGATGGTACTGAATTGAAACCACGATATCATAGCGAAGATGATCAAGGTGTTTCTGCGTACAGCACTGATTAGCGATTCATAAATGACGATACGCTCTTGGGAGGTGAGAGGGAGGTGGTTCCAGCTGAACGTGACAACAGGAGGGGGCAGGGGTCGAAAATGGCCTATTCCAGCGTGACGTCGTTTATGGACGGCCCCTAAGGCCATGAGGGTGTTTTTTGCCTCTGAGCAGGGATTTGAAATTTCTTCAGCATTAGTCTCAAGTACACCGTCTGGTCTATTAAAGCGTTATAATTCGAGAAGAACGGCATTATCTCCAGCATGAATGATAAATCTCGTCTCCCGAGTGCTTTCTTTGCTGCAAATGCACGACGAAGAAGAGTCTCCGGCAGCATAGGAAAGCATCAGCGATTTTCTATGCAGCCAGCCTTCCGAACACCAACGAGACCTTGCACAGCATCTCAACTGGCTACCCATAGCTCTTTTTGCCCTCCTCGATGTTACAAGTTGTACCACTACTACTACTATTACTACTACTCTTACAAGGTACTCGGATCCTCCGACGTTTCGCTCGACTGCATCTCCTTCTCTGATCTGTTTGGTGTGAGGCAAGCTTTTTTAGCGATACTCTCTAAAGTGAGCTTTCCAGTTCTAGAATTAGGGATGCATTAATAACGATTCTTTGATGCACATCGATTCGATTATGCACTGCGCATACAGAGATCAAGTCCTACATTATTTAGAAGAGGTGCGACGTCTTCAAGATTGACAAATTCGTGGATGGAATTGGAAGAAGGTCCTGATAATTATTGTATCGTGGAGATACGGTGCGAAAGAAGTTCTGGGACATTTAAATATTATCTGCTACAGTTCTCACGGATTCAATGAACATCAGCATAAAAGACTGGGCTATGACGTGCAAAATGAAAATACAGTAGAACCTCTCTTAGCGGCCACCTCTCAAAAGCGGCCACCTCCCTTAGCGGCCGAAAATTCAAGGTCCCGGCAGAATTGTATTGAGTCTTATGGACGTAAAACCTCCCAATAGCAGCCCCTCTGTATAGTGGCCACCTCTTCTAACGGCCGGGTTTTCTCAGTCCCGAGAGTACCTTTCATATGTAAATTGAACCTCCGAAAAGCGGCCACCATATTTCAATGGTATTTCCAATATTCCTGTTGTTTTGTTACTATACTATTTATATCAATTCCATATGACGATAGAGGTTCTGATGAGGATTGTAACATGTAAAGACATTCTGCATATTGTCCCAATCAGAGAGTGATAAGGATGAGAATGGAGATGTAGCAGAGGAGGATCAAAAACCAAAACCAACCTCGGAAGATGGTCTGAGTGAGGCTCTGAGCCATATGAATGAATAGAAAGAGTTTTATGTGAACCGCAATCATCTCGATGGATGGACATCGATATGTGATTTGTAATTGAAATTAGGTGATGATTTGATGGAAAGGACTCAAATACAAACCTCAATCTCGAATTTTTTCATGACAAATAGCGTTCAAAGTTTCTAATAGATAAATAACGAATTTATACTTCATTCATGATTGCATATGACATCGGATACAGTAGTATATTCGATATTTCTCTATTTTTCTGAGGCTTTGTAACTTGCTTTGATTCGATGGAATCATCTCACTGATTATTGTTTACTTCAGATATTGAGCTGATATGAAAAGTATTGACTTTTAGGAACGAGTCTTTTCCCTGTCGGAACTATCGAAACCTCCCAAAAACGGCCACCTCCATTAACGGCCAATTTTTCCCGGTCCCGCAGGGTGGCCGCTAAGAGAGGTTTTACTGTATTCAAAAACTGGAATGTGGGGAACGTGCAATGTCACCTCAAATTATTTCCGGATTTTCAGAATACTTTAACCTTTATATGTTACATTCCATAATTCATCTTTAACACTGATATTCATAGTCGTTATAAACCGAGAGTTAAGAGTTGATCCGAGGATTAGGCGCTGTAATCGGCGTTTCAGGAGAATGAATTAAAGACTGTTCATTCACTTCACGTTGTCCCAGTGCAGCAGAACATCACGGGCTTGAACTCAATTTTTGTCCACGCCGAGTACAGCGCCTAACCCGCGGACCAATTCTTAATTCTCGGGTTATAACGACTATGAATACCAATGTTACAAACGCTTATAGCATTTCCGTCAGTCTCGGGAAGTCATACGAATTTTCCCTTTCGAAAAACTTCAATAAATATATCAGTAAATCATGTATAACACACGAATGAAAGTACATTTATCATACGTGGGTACATTTTATTCTTGATCCAATAATTTGGCTAATCAGAGGGACAGGAGATCAATGAAACTTTGTCACCAACTGATGGCCTTCGTGGACAAGCGATCAAATACCTGGATGAGCTAATAATAAGAACCAATATATTGATTTACGATTGAGCATTCGACCGTTAAGCCCTCACGTCAAGGACAACGTCTACTGATCACTTTAATGTCACCAATTATGGAGCAAACTAGGTCCGAGCTGAGATTTGTTGGGAATGACACTCTCCTCGATAATCATGTCATCTTACTTGATATCCAACAAAAAACATTCTGATATACTTATTTTCAAACGAAGAAATTGCGTCTATGAAGTTGGAGGAAAGCTTCATTCATTTCATCCAATACTAACTCTATCATCAAATCAACAATAACTCATATTCCAAGCTCTTTGCATCAAAATCTCGAGCGATCTCCTTCCAGTAAAGAAACCACTCCCATCATCATGCACCCCCTCCTCTAGAAAATTTTAACACGTTGATTGCGAAGCGGTTCTTCGTAATTTTTGATCAGTCATGATCTCGAACACCACATTCCCATTGATGCAGCTGTATAAGGAATACTCTTCTCTAAGTCATAATTCAGATCCTTGGCGAACTAAATCACCCAGTAAAATTGACCTTTGCATTCGTTTTTGAGCAAACATGAGCCAGTAAGAATTGCAATGTGAAAAATCGTGGGTCCCCTCTGGTGGTGGGGCCCATGACAGTGAACGTGTTGACAAACCACCCAAAGCATAACTCGAACATCAGATTGATTAGTAAGAGGCCTGAAAGCCCTAAAAATTCTACGGCTATAGAAAACGAACTTCAATCGTCATGAAGCCACTATTCCCGCAATCAGACTCAGCACTCCCAAGACGGCGTCGTTCAGTCGTTGCAAAGAGCCTCTCAACGGGACACTGAGGCACGCGACGGAAGAACAGAACAAACCCACAAAAGTCGAGAAGAGTGAGAGGGAGCCAAAATAGCAAGAGGGCAAGATTGCCAAAGCAATGGGAGGCAGCACACAGCCTTTTTCATTAAATTGCGATCTCTATCGAGATGGCTGAAGCGAGATGGCTGGCTTCGCCCCACTATACCTTTATCTCGCTCTTTCGCGCTCTGAAAAAGAGAGCCGCAGTTTTGGCGAGCGTTCATCAGAAATGCATGGGACCACCCTCCTATGGTCCAGTCTACAGAAACCTCACCGAACGGAATCCGAGTGTTATAAGACTTGCTGGCGTATATTTATATGTGGATGTATCCATGTGTGGGTATTTTTCGGTCTATCTTGATCGGACGCGGGTGGCGACCGCGACGCCGAGCATTTACCGATGTATACTCCGTCTTGAGGCGATCTTATTTCGTTGAATGCCTGCCTTGGATACATTTTGCAGTTGGATTTTGTTGGCGATGAGGGAGGGAGATGTAGAAAGAGACCGATTTACTGAATCGAACAGTTGGATACGAGTGGTATTCCGGCGGCAATCTTATTGAAGCTTCGTCTCACGTTGTCTGTTTGAATATCACTCTGTCTTTTTTCAGATTGTGACCTCTTATCTCATCAGGAAGGGCTCGGTTTTCCAATTTCCGAGAGACAGTGTGAGCTGTTTTTGTTCGACATTTGATGTTCCGGGCGCTTGAAAATTGTAGGCTCAAATTTTTGATACGGTTGGAATTGAAGTTGGGCTGGAGAGTAGAAAAATCATACTTCTGCATCACCATTTTGCTCGTAAGTCGTCAATGTCAGTATCAATACCAAATAAGATTAATCACGGATTTATAAAGCCAACAATTTTGGTATTACACGAGGAAGATTGATTGATAGATATCGCAGTTCCTAGAATTTTATAAAAGTAATAAGCGATGAAGATACCCAGGACTTGTTTGCCGTCATCTTTGCGTGAACCCACGTATTCATGAGAATTTCACAATCTGAGGAAGGCGTCGATGGTAGCAGAAAGAGCGTTCGTGATGAATGATATCAATTTTTCAGCTTCAAAGAACGTAGGATGACTCTTATCAAATATTCTCTACTCATGCTATTCTGAAACCAAAGACAAAGCACGGTGGGAGACAGGCAAGCTGAGGTGAGGCGTCATGATATTCATTCACATTACTCCCAGAGTATGATGGAATCGGTATTGATGATAGGTAAGTCTTAGATAAATGTGATCACAGTTTTCACCGATACTTCATCGTCTTGAAAAATGCATCGGTCTTCCACGTCAATTTTTCAAAGCTGATAGATACTCGTGATGGCATGCATATGAATTTTCAGAACAACGACTGGAATTACTCATGTTTTAGAGTCATGTAGTATTTGATCCTTGATAGTTTATGAAAATTCTTGGTAGTCAAATAAATGCAACTTACTGGAACGCACCTCAGATATAATTTCTCGACTCATGTACATGACTTGCGTAGGCTCCTACTTTCATCCCATCAATACGGCCGCCAAAATCTTATCAAGATTCTCACAGTTCCTCAATATACACGAGCAAGAAATAAATTAGCAGTCAAGCAGGCGAGACAAAATACTTCCTTCAAATAAAAAAAGAGGCACAAGCCAGAATTTCTCATAGATACTCACGAGTCCAAGAAAAATGTAATCAGACACAGCTACAATTATGATCAGTCATGAATCCAAATTAAATTCTACCCTGGACCAGAGAATATTCATTCGTCCCTTCTACTTCGAGCTTCCTTACAGCTTGAAATGGGTGTTATAACGCACAAGTACGAGAAACTGTAGAATCTGCGAAAAGAATTTTCGATTTCTAGTCACTTTTATGTGCAACTAAAAAAAATACCCACTTACCGCAAATGTACCGCAATCTCTCATCAAACTATTCGATTTTCACAGTTGCATCGGAATGTAAAAGTCTCTTTACGATAACCGTAACTCGAATAGGTTGTCAACGGCTTGAAGTTGAAGATTACATCAAAGATCTGGACATAAAGATAGTACGTTTCAGAAAAGTCTAACTACCAGAACATCTCATGAAGGAGGTTTTTGAGGAAAGAAATATATTTTTCTGGGAATTTTGATTTTATTAAAATTTAATGTAACGAGGTTCAGGAAATTTGCGATAATCGTTTCATCCCGATAAAAACCGTTCATACCCGTAAGTATTTCTATCACTGACCATGAAATATCGCGAGGTTATAAATGATTAGGACGGTCGAGATAGTTAATTTTGTCAGGGTTACCCAAGTGAGATAGGACAGTCCGAAATTCATATTTTAGATTTGAATCGTAATGGCTACTTTTGGTTGGGAATCTGCGTTGCTTTGGAAACAAATACAATATCTAATAGCTACAGATCTACAATAAAGTCGGATGGAAAGATTGGCAAGGAGAAGAGTCGAGTCTATGGTGTATAAAAGAGTGAAAAGCCATCCAGATGAGCAGAAAAGAGCATACTTGAGCATCACCCGGAGATATCTCTTCAGTCGCATTCTTGGTCTCCATGAATAATATTGCTTGCCATTCTGGAGAGACTCGGCAAAGGGCATCAAACAGCGATACTGTTTGTTCTTGAACTAGCAAAAGAGAGTAAATCGTTATGAGTTAGAAAGAAGGTCCAAGAAAGATAGAATTCGCAAGACTGTGAAGAGTATTGCACTGTTGAAAGAATAATGGGGTTCTGTTTTGCCAGTTCATAGAATCCAGAAATGGCAAGATGAATGGTCTCCCCTATCCGAATGAAAAAGTAATCAAATTAGTACAGACGTCCAATTGTATTATCCATCATTATACGTGATATGTTATAGAAGTATAAAATGAACAAACGGAGTTAGCTTTGAATCGCTCGCATCTGTAATCTGCAGAATATATGTCGTGAGATCGCTGATAAACGGAATTTTCACCAAAAATAGAGCCACCCAAGAAACTGAACATGCCTTACTCAAAAATCCTAGTCCGTGATGAAGGATCTCACTCTATCTCCATCAGATTCCAAAGAATTCTCACTTCGTAATGAAATCTATCCATATGATATATCGACGATCGAATTTATCTCCTATTGAAATGCTTGCGTGCGTGTGTGTGCGCGCGCGCGCGAGATCGTGCTTGTGTTTGTAGAAGTGAGTGTATTCGCGAACATCCCGAGAAATTTCTCCCCATGGAAAGAATTCCGGGTTGACTCGTACGCGCTTCAAACCCAGACCCCCTCCAAATTCCGCGTTTTAATCGACTAAAACGGAATCTATCATGTTTCCCAACAAGGACACTAGAAAACTGGTCGTTCATCGATTGACCTGAACGCAAAATGTTTCAAGGTTGGGTAGCATATTCATTATAGATCACGGAACTCAACAATCCAACAAATATCATGAAAAAATTTTTAGTACCAACTCGAGCACCAATCATCATACGTATTCGATCATAAGTAGAAACTTAAAAAATATTTGATGCTCGATCATCAATTGATCGTATGATCATCATATCGTCAGATTTCAGAATATTTTGAATGAGAAAGTATGCTGTTCAAAGTAATTGGCAAAATGCTTTCGACCATATGATAATAAATATGACGAATATCACAACTATTAGCGGGAATATCGATACAAGAAGAAATAGTTTGCTAGAGTTTGATATATTCCTTGAAGGAAGCTCTTAAGAGAGATATAGGGAATCTAGATTATCTTTTTCTCAGCTATATCTATCGTTTGGTTGGGACGCAATTTTTGTACAGTCAATGTGAATATGATTGAAATGGAGGTTTTGGTTAAAATTTCCTCTTCTCGGAAAAAAATTCTATTTGAATGATGTTTAACGAATTTCAAAAAAAATTGGTAATAACCAACCGATTCAGAATGTGGAAAAAGTGTGTCTCCAGGATATTGAAAGTGAGATGAATAGGTTGTAGAGGAAGATACGAGAAGAAATGAATATTAATGAAAATATTTTCATACATTTTAGATTACTTTCCCGAGAAAAAACCTTAGAAAGATTCGAGGCATTTAAACTAAGGATTGTTTCAACAATATCTTTCGTTTGGTTGAGACAAAATTTTAATACAGTAGCAAAAAGATTATTTCGACTGGAGTTTTTGGCAAAAATTTGCAATTTTTGAAAAAAGCTTCCATTAAATGATTTTTACGAATTTCAAAAATATTTGGTATGAACCGATCGATTTAGAATCTAAGAGAAGTGTGTCTTTAGGACATCGAAATTGTGATGAATGAGTAGTAGAGGAACTTGAGAGGAAAAATGAATATTAATAAAAATGTTCAATGTAGGGGAGAGCGGGATATGTCGGGCATAGCTAATTAAAACCCGTTTGGCAACTACGATTTTTACTATAATCGGATCTGCGAGTGGTCATTCGACAGAGAAACATCTCAGGAATGATAGGATATTTTTTTTTAAATTTTTTCACTCGCACATTTTCATAGAAATGCTATTTTCTAAACCTTAATCATTGGGGCACGATGGATAATCGCGGGGTATAGCAAACAGTCGTGTAGGGTATGATGGACACTCACGATTTTTAAGTATAATAATAACACTACACATACAGAATTGTTGTCATTCGCATATTTGAACATTTTTCTACCTAATCTGATGCCTCAGGTCCATGTCATGCCGTGAAATGATGGTAAAACTCGATAATTCAACAAAAAGATGTCACAGCTCGGATCTCACTCGCTCGCACACACGAGTTTATTATGCATTCTAGATGCATGGCACGAATCTGGTGGTCATATTATGTGATACAGCTTCTAATCCACCACCCACGGCATTGATAGCACTCTCTTTTCACTCACATCGAGATAAAATTATCAATAATATCGATAAACAATTACATCCGTGGTGCAGCGAGAGCAGAATATCAACAACACGAGGCGCCGCGAAGGTTAGGTTAGGTTGGGTGGCGCCACGCGGCTCATGTGCTGTGGCTGCGTATGTTAACGCGTTGGCCAGTTCCAATTGGAACTCGCCAACGCGCCCCGCTTTTTGTGTCCATCATACCCCGTTCCACTCACCTTCGTATTACCATTATTGCTCAAAAACTACTCATCGGCTCGCTTCGATTCAAATTGGATATTAAGGAGGTTCGATGGTGTCATGAGGGATCGGTGAGGGGGGAAGACGAAAACTAACCTAACCTGCCGCTCGGCTGCACGAAAATACACGGCGAGTATACCTATATGTTGATGATTTTCGACAACAATTCGATCATATTTCCACAAAATGCATGGTAAGTTGTCATCACCGAAAGGTATTATTGTTCTTTATGAAATTCTCTATCGTCTGAATATTTTATGAGAATTTTCTCTACATCTCAAGAGGTGCTAGGCTTGTTTTGGTGGCGCCGTCCATAAGAGCCCATGTTATTTCAAAAAATGTAAGGGCTTAAATCTTGAAAAAACGCCCGGTGAAAAATACTGAAAAAATTCACAGAGTATTTTTTTGTCTCAAAGATAATTATGTAATAGGTTTTGTCACGATCTCTACATCTTCGTCAAGACCATCGAACCTCCTTAAAGCTAACGAACAAAGCTACCGATGAGAGATGGGTAGTCAAGTGTTTTCGATCAAATTGGCGCACGAACGGTAGAGTGCATACAGGCGTGACACGCGATATTTTACCTCGAATTTTGACATACGATTTTGAAGGGTCAAAACATGTTGAAATTTTTTGTAACTCCCCAGGGAAAAACTAGGTGATACACTGATGCAAATTCATGAACATTCGCATTTTTGGATATTTTTTTGTATTTTATAACTTGGGTGCCCAAATTTTCGAGCTGCCCACCATACCCCGCTCTCCCCTATTCTTTTGGAAAAGCTCTCCAGAGAGATTCAGTCTCCGTAGACTGAGGATTTTTGAATAATATCTATCATTCAGTTGAGACGGAATTTGGATGCAGTGGGTTTGAAAATGATTAAAGTGGAGCTTTGGGTGAAAATTTTGATTTTCTCGAAAAGATTTCTCTGAAGATCGGATAAAATTTCGGCCTCAGCCAATCAATAGATTGAGCTAAAAGAATCATGGTATAGGTGACGCAATTTCCAGTGAGACTGTGTTGGAAAAAGATATTCATGTTGTAAGAGATGGAATTACAGCAATTTTGTTTCGAAAAGCTCATGAATTAATTTTGATCGGAAGGTGAGAGCTGCCAAATCATCGGGCTCTCACATTTTTGATTCTCTACAATTTGTAAGAAGCCAAAAATTGATCAGGTGAATGATAGAAGAGAAAGCGTGTCCGATAGAAAACAACACACGCACGCGCACCTGAACGCACAGACGCACACGCGCGCGCGCGCGCGCGCACACACACACACACACACCACGCGCGCGCGCACACACAGACGCACACTCGCACACACGCGCGCGCGCGTACAAAAGACAGTAGAAATGAGTCTCTAACAGATTTGAAAGGCTATAAGGAGGTGAAGTGTTACCCACTATCGGTAGATTTTGGCGAGACGAAGAAAATGGTATAAGTATTTTATAGATAAACGGAATTTTGTTGGAGAGAATATTGGATTTAGTGGAAAATTTGATCAAAATTTTGCTGGGGTGAGAACAAAGCCTGCTCTTTAGAGAAGGCAATAATGGCTCGCTGCATGGCTTGAATACACACTCAATGTATCAGTTATCCATAACATGGCCGATGATATTTTCAATCTTGAAGATACCAGGAACCAAAACAACATATCATAGATACTATACGGAAGGAAGCAGACCTTAAATCAACTAACTTTCTGTTCGAAGCAATACTTGGCTCTCGCCTACAATTCTCATGGTCAGCAATTTTTTTTCTCCCTCCTATCGCAAGAGTTCCAGAAATTCATCTTCTGCCAAGTGGCTCTCACGGTAAACACATCTCCTCGCCATTCCACCTACCCTGCTCAAACAAACAAGTCAGCCGAAAACCCATCGAGTGCGTTACTTTTTTCTACCATCAAAACTCAAAGCATTCTGTTAGTAGGATGTTAGAGGCGTAAATTACCCCTAAAATCTCTACTCAAATTGTCACCCACAAACCCATGTTTTCTAGCTCCGATTGCAATTCATCTCTTCTTGCCTCACTCTCCCCATCCTTTTCTCATCTTCTATGTACCATACGTACATATCCATTTCCTTCTACATATCCACTAGTGTACGTATGTATCCGATGCTATGTACGTGTCGAGTAAAGGCGACTATATGCACGACGCGTCGTAAATTTGCCACGCCTCAGATTCCCTATGCCAGAAATTCCTTGGCACTTGGCTCGAGTGCTGAGAACGTGCTTCGCGAGGCATCGTTTTATCGTTATTGATAATGCACACACATACCTACACTCGATTTCCAAAGTAAAATCGAGGTTTGATATTCATACCTCTAGAGTAGATTTTATAACGAACACGAGTATGATGGGTGTCTGTCGACGAGCTAATCGATTTTAATTTCCTGTGACATCTCACTCGGCTGATGGTTGCATTTTATACGTCATGACAGTGCTGGAGTATTTTGTGAGTAAAAGAGAGCGGGCTGATGGGCGGATTTCAACGTGGACCTACGGAAGCTTTAAAAGTATCGAAAGAGGTGCCAGAAGCCGAGACGAGTACAATATAGCTTTCACTTTGCATACCGGTCAAATTGAATTTCTACGTTCGCAGCGTGAGAGCACGTGGAACTACGCGCGTAACGCAGTCCATCGTCTGACGGAATCTTATGGGCCGTTCATGGTAAATCACAGATGAAGTATGTAGTGACTGCTGTGTGCAGTGCCAATCTTCTATCTCTCTTTCTTCCCTCGAACATTTTATTCGACGGCCCTTTGAATTCATTTGTGTGCTAGCCAGCCAAAAGCTCGCAGAATAACACATGCTTCGAAGTCTATCTAGTTTTATGAGACGCTTGTGCATTTATGAGAATGGTAGAACCTGATCTTTTAAAAATCCATTCTGGAATTCATTTTCATGTCTTCCTACGAGAATTCATGATGTTCGAATCTTAAAATAGATCCTTGTGCTATTGACTCCCCCTTAATGATTAAGTGGTAAGGTCAACGTACAGTCAGACATGGGCTATTTCTGAAGTATATGTAAATTCAAGTTTTTCAAAATATATTGAGCATCTAATTCGTTTGGAGTATCTGATAGTGATATGGAAATGGAAATTTTCAAATAGAGAGTATTTCGTGAAAAAAAGAAAAGTGGCACGTTATGAACTTGACAGCCATACAACTTGTTCCATACAGATTCGCTCCTCGCCTCGTGCAGCGAAATATATTTCGGCTCATCTGACAGATCTTTCTGAGTCCTGATTCAAGAGCTACCATAT
The DNA here is from genome assembly GCA_029851415.1 of Eretmocerus hayati. Lineage (NCBI taxonomy): Eukaryota > Metazoa > Arthropoda > Insecta > Hymenoptera > Aphelinidae > Eretmocerus > Eretmocerus hayati. Next base: position 149,321,549 of record CM056742.1, on the reverse strand, counting down.
GTTCCCATTGTATTTCAGTTCTTCTCTGATTGTACAAACTAATTCATTCTTTCTACTTCGACTTTTTCTCTCCGCCAGTGATTTTTACTACAAGAAAAACTGTGAACTAATTTCAACATACTCTAGTTTGATTAATCATCCCGATTGTGATGATGGTGCTCTTTATAGAATCTCAAAGTTCACTTCCTAAAAGATGCAAAATATCTCATCCGCTTTCACCCTGTGTCTGGAAAGCCCTGTTGCTCCAGGATAACATGGTCTTTCTGTAGAATATGCCATTATGCGGCTCCCGAAACTCGGTTTTGCGTGACTTGATATCTTCATTCTCTTGGAAAATGGTCGAGTTATTTAGTTCCCAGATGGGAATGATTTGGAAAATCCTAATAAACGATCATCAGCTCTGAATTGGGGTGGAAACTTTAACACTATCGGAAGAACCATAGGCTATACTGTTAAAGAAGCTCCATGTATGGGGATCTATCTTCAAAACATTGCCCACGAGTCAGGAAACTTTCATTGCTTTCTGTCTCTCAAGCAATCCTTGTGAAACTTTGAAAATCTTCGAACTATCAAGAATATTATAATGTCCTTAGAAATTTTTCGGAAAATAGTACGAAAACTTTCGAAATAGTCAAACTCTCAACGAAAAATCGTCCGCCTGGACCTCGTGTGTCGGGTTGCCTAAATAATATACCAATATGGGTGTCCGTAAGGGTCATGGATGGATCAATGGGTGGATGAGTGGATGGGCTGTAGAGTGTGTGAGTAAGTGGTCGGCTGGATGGGTGGATGGTGTGGTCTGGTCTAGTTTAGATCGGTTTAATACAATTTGATTAGGTTTAGTACGGAAAGTTCGATTCTAGTACTGTACTAGTACTACGAGGATTGTTTCAGTGCCACTAGGACCATTTGGACCGCAAGGACCACACTAGTACTGCTAAGTCTGCTACGACCACATTGGCCTCGCTAGGACCGCTAGGGATTGGGGTATAAAACCGCTAGAACCGGTAGGACTGCACTAGTACCACTAAGACCGCACTACTACCGCTAGGTTCACCAGGACCACACTACTAGTACCGCTAAGTCCACACTAGTACTGATACGTCTGGTAGGACCGCATTGGCTCCGCGAAGACCGCTACGATCTGTGGGACTGCGCTAGTACCACCGGTACTACTGATGGTACCGCTAGGACTACACCAGTACCGGTAGGACGACTAGGACCATACTAATACCGTCAGGACTTCTAGGACAGCACTGGTACCGTTCGGACCGCTACGAGCACTAGGACTGCACTAGTACCGTACTAGAATTGCCGTACTAGAATGGTCTGAATGCGGTCTAGTTCGGTCTAGTCTAATCTAAACCGGGCTAATTCGGTCTAGTCCGGCCTAATTAGTTCCAATCTAGTTTGGTCTCATTTGGTCTAATTAATACTTGTTCGGTTTAAAGTGGTCTAGTTCAGTCTAGTTCGATCTAGTCCGGCTAGTATAAATTGTGTTACCATGTGGGTTATGGATGGGACTGACTGATAAATTCACTAATTGACCATATGTCATCCTTACAAACTTCATAAGGAACCTCTCCTTGATATCATTAATTGATCAATCGATTGATCAACATCCATCATCCTACAAATGTCACTTTTGAGCTGCAAAAGTGTTTCAGGAGCCTCTGACTTATCAAGAGCATTCACAATAACCAACCAAGTCGTAGCTAGAGAGGCAACAACGCTAACCTCAAATTGTCATTTGAATATCGTTTTGACGTGTAGTTACTCTTAGACTGAACTGTATTCCATTCGATACTCTATGATGAGCTGTGTATAAACGTCCGTGCAACTTGCATGCAGCTCTCTAATTTAGAGCTCGTTGGAAGCATAATGCATACTCAAATTTGCTAATCGATAGGGTCATTCAGGCCTATTCAAGTGGGTCAAACTTGTGAGAAGTATTCCAATTTACAAACATGTAGCCAAAACCAGAAGCTCGATAATCCGCCACCAATACTCAGATGTCAATGTAACGTCAATTCGCAAGAGTCAGACCCTGATACAGCTCACTAGCTAGTCTTTACTCGTTTCGTGGTAAGGAAGAAACCGAGCTCAAGGACGAATCCGGTTTGTTTTCCGGTCACATATTTGTCAAGTACTCAGAGCCAACTCTATTCATTCTCGTCCATCCGTCGCTTGTTCAACATCTTGTTCCATTCCCTATTACTCCTATTCCTATCTTTCCTTCTCTCTCACTCTCGAATCCTTATATTCTGTACAAGCAAACTCTCGGGTTCACTCCCTCGAGATACAAGTATCAGCGGTATAGCTTGCAGTTGTATAGTATAGCTTGGCGCATAAATTTCTCCGACAGCCTTGGCTCCTATACCATCACTAAAAGAAAGACAGAGATATGAAAATGTACACAGGTAAGTGACAGAGAAAGAACTCGTGCTTCACTTTGTTTCTCAGATCAACGAGATGTATATGATAACAAGAAGAATTTTATTTGTCCGTTTGGTCGCTTTAGTTGTCGGCAAGGCCCGTTTGGCTCTATTCTCGCTTTTCTCTTTTCTCGGCGATTTATGCGAACTCAAGAAGCTCCGGACTCTCTGTGATGTCTATTCTTTTGTTCGTAGCACCCGTGGGCAGCTCTCTTCTCGCTCGTTTAGAGATGTGGTAATTGGTTTCCCGGTAATTGTGAACTCTGACCCTCTCTCTTTCACTGGCTCTGATTTATTCATAAACGTTAATAAAGTTTTGATGCTATTCCGAAACGAGACAGACCGAAATTGATTTGAATTTTCAATTGACCCTTGAGATATACATGGAACATGCATTTTTATAGGGAAACTTGGGTGTATTGCATTGGTTTTCTCGAATGCTATCGACAGCCGAGTGGTCCTCTCAGTCCTTGCAAAGCCAATTATTTTTGTCGATTCGGTTGCGTTGAGAGGTCAGATGGAGCTTGTTGGTATTTTTTGTCAGTCACAATCTTGTTTTTGTTGTGTTGCAAGATACATTTTCGGATTTGAACTTACATGAGCAGGTTTTGAAGGAATTTGAGGTCATCAAAATGATCTCTAGAACTCACCTGTAACAGAAAATGTTATTTTCATTAGTATCTCAGATCATGGGATAAAAGAATAGGTTCATACATTTATCAATTACAACTGTTTTAGTTTTCTTTAGTATGATCACTATCCTCTGCCCTTCCATGAAATTACATCAGTTGAACTCCCAATATTCTTTTTATCAACGTGAAAAATAGTGGATGCTTTTTTGGAGATCTATAATCATTCTTATATGAGTCCGAGACAGCACCACTGTCGATGAATGCGTACTCTCATAATCTCCCAGCGTCTGAGTTCATTAGGAGCTTCATGGTCACGCTATACCCAAAGTAGGACAGGATAACCACCGGTCGTGAGTAACATATAATATTTTACGTGTGCACATGTCCAAGGTGCAGTCTGCGATTGGCCATCGCAATTTGCGACAACTAATCTAAATTCAAATTACTTTGAACAAAACTAATCTAGACCGTCGAAGCCAACCCCTTTTGCCGTGTATCACGGACATGCTTGTCTGGTTTGCTTTTACCGCAAAGTATCAAAGTAACACCACGTGTCTACCTACATCCAAAATAGACAATTTCTTTTGTTCACGTCTTTTGAGACTATTTTTTATCTCTATTTGCTCGTTCGAAAGAGATGAGATGCATATAAGTCATGACGCTACTTTATGATGTAGATTTTAAAATGTAACAGAATAAAAGTGAGTTACATAAATGACATACTAATGGAATGATGGTTATTTAGCAAGGATTTAAATGAGGTGTCTGGTGTTTGGATCCGGCAAGAATTGAACGGCAATCTTGGAAGTCTGCACAAGAGTGATCTAAGTGTGGTGAAGTTATTTATCTTCGAGACAATGAATATTCATGATTCATCAAAGACTTGTATCCAAGGTTATTTGATGATTCGACGTGGATTTTTCGAAACATTGTAAAAAAAAAATTCATTGAGCTACGAAGCAATAGCAGACCTGGTGTTGAAGCTGTTCACCATCTTTGCATTAGCTTCGAGTAATGGCAACGTCAACGTAACCGTACATTCCACGTACTACGCAGATTTTCTGTGACGCGAAGCCCTCCAAATTTTACTTACGAGCCAGCTGTGCTTCACGATAATTCCGGTTCTCATTTCTCTTCTCGCAGTTTTCATGAACTCTCACTTATTTTTCTGAATTTTCGTCACGAGACTAGAAGGCAAAAATTAAACTTCCAATTCTGATGATTCCAGTGTAACCTTCACCTGTTTTCAGTATTTGATTGTAAATGAGGACAATATTCCCATTTTTATTCTTGATCTCAATACTAGAGAGATTCACGATCAACAGATGCATTGGATTCGCTTGGAAATTTCATCTTCGATCTATAACTACTATCTCGAGCTACTTATTCGATGACTTGGTTCTAGGTTGAACCGATGTTATCAGTCATGGAATGAAGTTGAACCCTACCTCAAAATGTATTCCGGCATTCCCATCAGCTTGGTCAGAGTCATAGAACAAAACTTACGAAAATCTTTACTCTTCAAATTTTTCGATTATTCTCCTTTGCTAGAGATTCGTGATATAATTTTCAATAAAGCAGAAAATTGTGGACAGATGACAAGATACGATTATCAGCCTTAGAATTTGAGATCACTTGTATACGGTTGAAAGCGTGGCGGAAATTTCGCGGGTTTTACGAGGCACATCGCAATTTTAAAGACACTTGGAAGGTTTAAAAATGTAATAAATTCCCCCTAGATTGTTTCTACCTTGTCCTCTCCAAAAAATCTTCAACGCTACCTCTCAGCCAATTAAATTCATCGCTACCACTCACAATCGAGCGTTCGTAAATTCAAACTAAACTTGCAATATCGGAGTAACGAGCTTTTGCCATTTCTTGAAACAATACAGCCCTCGAAATATGACGACAACCAAATATTCGACGATGAAATGTCGAGGAGGCTATGTCGCATAGAGATTGCTGAAATGAATGAATGAATGAATGAATGAATGCGGTATATCCGCATGCCGAACTTTAATCTGAATATTTCGGTATACAGATACCAAGCAACAGAGACAAGGTGATTCTGACGCTTATCGACGTGCCTCTCTCACCGTGGTGAGTTTTTACGGTCAGTCGTTATACGAGCGCTAAAGATGTCCTCGTTTTTATTAAATTTTTGCCACTCTCTGGTGTTACACAGGCTGCGCATCGGTATAGTGTCTCGTTAGCACTTGGCATGCAAAAAACACGAGCCACGCATACCACTGCGGCTGTTACGCGGTATTTTTCTCTTTCGAGCTTTTGAGCTGCTGTCCTTTTAAAGATCACCCTCAGCTAGAATTGAATGTGGCACACAATTGTTCAATTTCCATCCCGAAATTCGCTCTCAGAATTCCAGTTTGGACGATTCTTAGAGATGCGGATGGTCTTTTTGGCAGATTCTGTACAGTCAATAATATTGAATGGAATAAGATCTCTGATTTCTTTATTTTCCTATAGTACACGATGAATACTTGATGATGGAATTATTTTGACATCACTCTTGAGTTCCCTATGCCTTACGGGGTACTTAATTGCCCTCGGCCATCGTCTCAGAAAATGAGAAGCCGACGTCCACTTGGAATTACTTTTGGCATTTGGGACCACAGTAACCATGAAATCATGGTGAGTATTGGAATTTCTGAGGAGTGAATCACTCATTTCTAATTTTCCATCTCGTTTTTTAATTCTGGAGATAAAATCGAAATCAAAGCCTTACGTGGCGACCGTGCTGTCTCGAATCATTTGCACATGGTACATTTCCAAAAAGTGGCGTTTTAATGCAAAAACTAAATGGTACTCCGTTGCATGATTGTCGACAACAGAAAATCGATCAATATCTTGCAGGGTTTAACGCGAAACTGATTTTTGAATTTCGGTTCATTTCGGATCGGGGGGTTAAACTTCTGTGAGAATCTTGGAGATGTAACAAATAATTTTGTTGCTGTGCATTCAAGATGAATAGAGATCAATTTCAAAATTATCACAGGAGTTTGACCCCCCGATCCGAAATGAACTGAAATTCAAAAATCAGTTTCGTGTCAAACCCTGATATCTTGGAATCGATGACTGACGGTGAATAACAACAGCTCGCCGAATTAAAAATGTCATAATTCTATGAGACCACAAACTGGGTGGAATGAAAATCCCATACTCATAAAATTCATTCGATTCAAATCCGACATTCATGCATTTTGTTAATGTGCTATTCCTAAATCGACAGCCTCGTTCATCACGCGAATCGCATGAAATAAATCTTTTAATCATCCACGGATCATCATACTAGCTGTCACAATTCTGCTATCTAATTATCTTTTTGCGTCTACAGATCTCGACTTTTACTTTGATTGCGCAATATCATATAATCGATAAAAATTTGGCACAATCTGTCTGGATTGGTAAATGTCACGTATAAAAGTATCATTCTCGAGTAAATATCGAAGAATTGGAATCTCAAATTCATCCATGACAGGACTAATCGACGAAAAAGTGCACGTGGTCCCAGTAAATTCATCTCAAAATAACGAATCCCGTATACATTTGCACAGCAACACAACGAGCCAACACGTTTTGCGACACCTTGCAAAATATGAATGAAGGTAAACGAGCACGGTACGGTGTGGGCTATATAGGAACTGAGAAACAGAAGCCATTCCACTCTCGCTGACGCGCATCTTTTATTCATCCGGCCACTAATTAAAGGTAAACTCTCCATTCTCTCTTCTTCCTTCACATGTGTGCAAGCATATATTCTACATCACAGATCCTGCATGCATCCATCCTAACCTCATAAATATATAGATATACATGAACGTATATTTCACTTGACTTCACTTGCGAATAAAGCCTCGAATCGCCCGGAAGAGAAACATAGAACCAAGCAGCATATAATATAGTTCAGTAGGAAACGCACAAACGCATTGAATGCTTTTGCGTGTTTGTTAGTCTAAAGTCGAAGACGCAGAGACATCAGAGTATAGAAACCAGTCCTGACAAAGATGGCAAATCTAGTGGGAGGGCGGGGAGGGGAGGGGGTCGGAAAGGAAGGAAGGAGGCGAGAGATCCGTTGTTTGGAGAGCTTCTTACAAATTAGCCGTGAATATTCATGCGTCGACAGCACGTGAAAGCCGACCGTGTTTCAACCACCCTGTGGTTTCAGTCTACCATTCTCTAACCTCTAACTCTAATACACGAAGGTATATCCTAGTTTAAGGTTGAAAAGCGAGATGGGATTATAGGAATCGCTTTTCAAGGTACGCGACCGTGACATTGGCTATGGCAGGCTCATTAAAATTGATAATTATGTCTCTGGAGGAGATTATAGGCTGAACTGTCTCTTGAACATGAATGTTCCTATCACTTTACCTTTTGTCTCACATGTTGTCACGATTATAGGACGTGATTGCACATCACTCAGCTGAAGGAATCGCTGACATACTTGGTGATCGTGAATTCGATTGCGAATCCCGATTTTTATGGAATGATGCTCAATTGTTATGCATATCTATGGTCCCGCAGAAGATTCAAATAATTTTGATTTTTAACCACTTACAGGATTTGCGAGTGATTTTGATCCTGAGATTATCTCAAATCTAAGATTCGATAACTTACAGCCTGAGAAAGCTCTGCACTAAAAAATTGATGAGCATTTCTTGAGATTGTTTGGACTTGTATAGAATTGCTAACACAGTATCAAATTCCTTTTATTTCAACTCTTGTAGAGGCAACGTGGCAACTATTATTATCCCAAAAATAGATGAAATTCCGAGAATCTATCATTTTTCAATAAAGGCAGGAAGCTATGTGAACTAATTTCGGAAATGAGAATAATAAGAACAATGTACTTGGGCAACCAGAATGTTATTTGCTACATTCATGTAAACACAGCTATGCAAGGTACGTATGGAACGCTTGTCCTGGGCAATAATACCCCGTTGTTTTGTCTCAAACAGCTTTATTGTGGCATTGACTGTGTCAGCTCTCTTGCGTGTATTGATGTAGTATATGTATAAGAGTATATTCTGATTCAGACAGACAAATTTATTTTTCCGTAGCAACGCATGAACTTAGATATTCGGTTAACAAGTTGCAAGACATTGTCTTTTCTGTAAAAGTCTTCATACCCCGATGGATTCCGAGTAAAAATTGCAAAACTTGAATTATAGATTACACTGTATACCAACAAAATTTTAGGATGTCCTTTTGACGAGACCATGACTTTCTTACGTATATTCTAACGCTGAATTCAAATCCAGGCCCCGAGTCACTCCAGAATCGGGAGTCGGGATTTTTTTAATCGCAAAGATCGCTTTTTCAGAGATTTTCCCGACGTAGGCAAAAACGCTGATGTAGGAACTCAAACCGGGGCTCGGAATTGTCTTCAGACGGTCATTTAATGTTGATGAAGTTTATTCAGATATCCCGTGCAAGCGAAAACTTTCTTCCTTATGATTCTTAAGCAGTCAGAGTTTCCACAAGAATGAGCGATTCTGCGTGTTTTTTGCTCCCACAAAATTGAAAACCTACCGACTTCACGTAAGTCTTCACTGCTGAAAAATCACGAGGAAGATGATTTTCGTCCGTGCGAAGTACTCAAATGTGCTTTTCCAACGCAAAAAGACCACCTGAACGAAATCCCGTACTTCCCTTTGAGCTGTTATGTCATGATCTTGTGTACGCCAATAAAAAATCTCAAGAACGATTCCTGTGAATTACAAAAACCCTGACGTTCTGGAGCAATTCGGGACTCGGATTCGGTTTCACCGTAAGTCACGTAACACAATCATGGTATGGTCACGTGACCAGACCATGATTGTACTATGACGTCTCGACCCCAAAATCATGTTGTCCAGTCTTATTTTAGTGATCACTCTATCCCATTCAAGTAAACCTACCCAAAGACTTTTTCATGCTACCAATGACTAGAACTAATTTTAACTTCGCATTTCGGTCTGTCATTGTTATTCATTTCATAAAAAATCACATTAGTTATCTTTAGCGAATTGCTCAGAACAATATCAGTCAGTATCAGTTTTAGTGTATTATACGATCCCCAGAATATTCAAGCAGAAAAATGCAACTACTCATGAAATATACCCAAATTTTCAACTCAACGTTTTAAGTAAAATGCGACTATTCTGTAGCATTTAAGATATCACACTTTGCATACAACGGAGCGAAAAAATGCAAAGAGACAAAGTGGCAAACGGAGAATAATACAGCGATATGTAGAATAGCTGAGCGGTATGACTCGAGGATATCGTCGCGCTCGGGTAGCGGTGCTCCGACTATTTACACACATGTAGAATGCCACAATCATACAGAGCTTGTGTACAGAGTGGAAGCGGCAAAGCGAAACGGACCCACGGGAAGAGCCAGAGAGGCTCTCTTCTACTATATATCTATATATCTATATACTATATGCAGTCAGCAATGGGTACACGGCAATACTAGACTCTGAAGCTTGGTCGCATAGCTCGTAAATCTCGTCCCTCTTGCTAGTAGTAGTACGGCAATGCCAACTCCCTCTCTCGTACCAAACGGCTGATGCATACTGCGCCTATATTCTCCGTGTACGCATGGGTATTTGCCTCTGTTTGCCTCAGTGCGATACCTAGGCTTATTGTTGCTTGTACTATATTCCATCGAAGAGATACAGTTCTACATCGGCCCTGAATTAAAGAGGTGTCCCACTGTGATAGCAGCAATTTAGCTTGTGAACGAATAGGTTTTTGTTACGTGTTTCATGGAAATACATCGTGTAATTATAGGCTTCCGAGTCTTCTCGATTTGAATATACAATGTTTTTTGAGGGAATGGATGCGTTGGAGGGATCGCTTTCATCAGCTTTGAAGTATGACTTGCACGAGCTGTTTGTGACTCTAAATTCATTGTTTATTCCAAATTCCTTCCTGTGAATCAAATCCTGCGAGTTTTCCTACTAAACGGGATCTACTACCATTTTAATTATCGGGAAAAATTATGCTTCAGGAGTGATACTTGAGTGGACTTGACCTGTGACAGTCTGCAGTCGATATAGTTAGCTCCTAGCTAGTGGTCTAAGTGACCTCATTTCAAGTTTGTCATGGGTCAAAATGACAAAAGTTGCCCGTAAATCAGCGTGAACCAATATAAATCCATCTGGATCTCATTCTCTAAGAATGTCAATGTTGACAAAATTCTTTGGATTAAGGTCAGTCTCGAGTCCCCGCAAAATTGCAACCAGACACGCACCGGCGTACTTTCAGGTTGCGGCTGCATGCAATGATTCTGAGAATGGAAATATTGTTTATACGCTTTTATTAGTGTGGAATGTGCCACTCCGATAGCGGGCGACTGTGGAATCTTATAACAGGAGACCATGCAAAGTTTTTTTGGCATTTCGTTCAATAGGAATCGGGAAAAACTTGAAGTAAATTTTTCGGTGGGTCAGAGCGCGTCCTCGCCTATTCTGATTCATTCCTCAATAACAGAGCAGTTTTGGCCAATATCAGATAGTAGACCACCTGTGGATTGGAATTCCCTGTCGAATGAGCCTTCCCACGTCCGAAAATTCTGAACGTGAACGGGTGTGAGCATCGAGCAGTATAACTTGCCCACCGGGCCGAAGAACTACGATTTTTCCGAGATGTAGAATGACTTTCCGGGCGTGAAACAACTCATTCGGCTGGAAATCTAATGATTTATTTCTTTTGGGTCAGAAATATGAGATTGAAATGCTATTAGGCAGAAAATTGGTTCAAAATCTCCCTTCACATATATATGCAGTGCGATCAGAACGCCATCTATCGGGCAAAAATCCGGATCCTCTCCAGACTGGCCTCTGAACTAATTTACGATCTGACGTATCATCCAATTCATCCGAGACATTATTCTTCAAAATATTTTTTGTCTCGGTTAAACCTTTTCCTCGTCTAACTAAGGAGACCTGTGAAAAAACACGAGCAAAATAATTATCTTTCTCATTTTTCATCATCTGTCCCATCTATCTAGAATAGTCCTGATATTGTAACATCTAGACCATCAAAGAGTGAGACGAGGATTCACTTTTTCAATATGCATCGTCGGAGAGTTGGCCAAGGTTAATACGGTCAATTTTCTAGGTGTGTTCCTGAACTAGGTGTGTTCCTGCCCTCAAAAATCACTCATCTTCGATTTCTTGACACACGTCTCCAGAAGGTTGCATAAAATTCCACGACAGATTGACAAAATCACTTCATCCTTACTTATTTTGGAAAAGCAATGATGATTTTATACTGACTGGAAAGAAAGCTCTAAATGTTATGACGAACCGATGGAAAAGTTGCATGAGCGACCTACTCTGACCAACATATTCTAACCCTAAGACTCCAATGCCATCATTGATGGATGCAATCAAACAGAGCCTACATTCCGGAGCAAGCCTATTCTTGGCTGACTCGACAGAGGTAAGCCCTCGGGTAAGTAAGTCAGTGAACTATGAATATCTAGTTTAGTAAGTTCATCATCATACATGATAAATGTCATAATTAATTATAATGAATGTCTAAATCAATATCTTATTCGCTCGATTAGTCATTGACAGTAGGGAAACAATAATTTTAAAAATACAATTAAAATCACCCAAAAAGACATGACCAATTTTCAAATCCTGCTGAGGCACTCTATCAAGATCAAAGACTTTCATTCGACTCCATCACTTGAGTCAATCGGGTGCCTCGTAATATCTCTGGCTCATACATAATTAGTGTACATACCCGACTGAAAATTGTCTAAAGCTTCTTTCGAAGCAATGCAAATCTGTGCTCAAATCTGGCCCGAGGGAAGGAAGAGAGTAGATCGCATCAAAGGAACGCAAATACCACATTCCGGTCTATATACTGCAGACAGGAGATAGCGTTTAATTTCTCAGGAGCGCAGACCTCACGCTCACCCCCGACCGATGGCAGCGAATTTTCAGTTATACGGCTTTGGGAAAAGCGAAGGCGGGGAGCGACAGATAAAGGCGGATCCGACACACAGATGTTGGACTTTGAACACAGCTGGGGCTATATAACATCCCTTCTTCTCTCGTCTTGCTCTTGCAAAGCTGCGGTTGTGGGACCCGGTGTCCAATGACCGGTTCCAATCAAGTGCCACCGCTGCCTCAGCCAAATCGATTCCCGCGTATAATTAATCGAGATGCCAAAGAGATGGTTCAGTAGTGTAGGTACCTATGGCAGGTTTGCGTCGTTTCAAATTCTAAGAGAGCCGATGATCTTGTGTCACGTTTTCCTTCTTAGTCATTTCGTTTTCAGTATCAAACGCGTGGCTTGCATGGACGCTTGTTTCAAATGAATTTTTCTGTGATGCTTGCGGTAATGGAATGCAACGATGGAACTGATTGGATAGAATCTCATTCAGGATGATGGACTTTTTCCATCGAACAGTGATATCGTCTTTTTAATTTGATTGATTTTCCTGCAGCTGAAGGGATCCTATGAAGGAATGGATTTTCAAATATTGAACGTTTTGATAGGAGTTTGCTGCCTGTACTGAGAAATGGATTTGGACATGAAACTTGCTGACTCTGACATTCTTGGAGATTAAAAACTTTTACCAGAGTCAAATAGGCAGGCCTTGATATTTTTCAAAGTTCAGCCAATGTCATGATGTAGTCGTTCAGTTTTGGCAAGTAGTTGATGTGCTCAATCCTTTCATGATGGATGAATCTGGAAAAGTGGTTCGAAAAACATCAGATCATTTGAAAACGAGCTATTGCGCAAAGAACTGCAACTTCAGTGTATGTGTCATGCATGATCTCAAGTTCCTGGAACTTCTTGCTTCATTTCGATGACCATTTTTCATTTCGAAAGAGATTCACTTTGAAAAGGCGCTCAAACTGTGCATTTCTATTTCAGTGACAGTTGCAGGATTTTAGAAAATTCTAATAAATATAACCAAAGTAAAAAATAAGACATTTCAAGGATATACCCCTTAAAAAAATTGAAATTCCAAAAGTTATTTTGTCTTTTCTCGTACGAATGATAAGTCTTTTATGCAATTTTCCGATGTTTGGGTGCTTACAAAATTGCATAAAATAGCATTCGCGCCTCGATCATGAGGTTCCCCGCTTTCGAGCGATTATTTCGACCCTCGCCTGCGGCTGGGGCCGAGAACCAATCGCTCAGAAGCGAGCTACAACCTCATAATCTCCATACGAAATCTACTATTATGGGTTTGGCACCGTGTAAAGAAATACATTCGTTCGATCATTTCTCGGGAACTCTATTGAATCTTCTAAGCAGACTAAACCAGGAACAAGAATTTGATTGATGATCTGCCAGAAAAATTGGTCTGTGCAGTTGAATTATTCTGAGATTTGTGGATATTGACAAATTCGCCCAAAGAATCGATGACACGACACCAAAATATGATATTCTACCAAGAATTGAATGAGATCCGAATATATCCTTACCGAAAAACCGATCATTATTATTTTACTAGAGTCACAAAATCAAGTTTGATGTTGTACGCCAAGATTGCCAAGAAGAAGAGCTCACAGACCGATTTGATAAATAAAGGAGCACGCGGATCATGCGTAGCTCAATAATCTGATCTATAAGCCCGCCGTGGGCGAGGAGAATCGTCTTGCTGTTGAAACGAGGAAGCAGTTTTCATTCTTGGTGAGCACGATTGATCCACAATTCCCGCTTCCATCCAAGCGATATTTCTATGGTCACAGTATTCCTTACACTTTTACGATTTAGCGAAAGGAGCATATACACACTTGAGTAATATGTGAGTCCTGTCATCACGATACCCGTATTACGGTTCATTTTCCGATCAGGTGCTGATTATTGAATTGTCGCAGATAGTAAGCACAACCAGACTAACGGGGAGAGCATCAGGTTTGCGGAACACGGATCTTCATGAAACTCTGGAAATCATCTTGTTTCGGAGGAGAATGAAGGTATTTCTGAGGGTAACGCTCAATGGGCCTTCTATCCAAAGATACAGCTATGGGGATTAAGATTGTCCATAAAGGCCCATGTTAAAATAACACATATATGATCTGTAAAAAAAATTCGAAAAACTTCAACCAACCAGCTGATTGAAATGTTGGTTGAAAATTCGACCAAATTGTTTACAGTGTAGGAATACTAACAATGCTAACCGCCATAGCTATATCTCAAGAATCGGAGGTCCATTGGACTTATTGGAAGATAATTCCTAGAATTTCATCAAGATCCGTCATCCGCAGACCCGATGTTTGAAATACCATCATCGCGACTTATTGATGCATTTGGTGCAATTAATGCTGATTCAATTAGAACCACGGTGAAAAAAATCTCTCTCTCTCTCTCTCTAATTCATTTTCTTGCTATTCAGCAAGCATGAGAGGAGGACACTTTTGGAAAACCAGAAGTGAGAAACTGGGAGAAAGAGTTTTGCGCGCGAACACCATTGATGAGTACGAAATTCTCCATTCGATACAACAATTATTGGTCATTAGCGAACTCGTCTTCAAGTTCTTTGAATCCTTCCTCTATACAACATCCAACATTTCAGGCATGGTCTATTAAGCAATGATCAGCTATGTGTCCGAAAAAGACTGGAACGATCCAATCAACTGGGTACGAAATGTTTATTTTATGCCATTTTTCAAAATTGCAACTTATCGGGTGCTATAGTTGCGCAAGAATACGCTTGAGAATAGTGCTGTCCGATCCCATCCATGAGTTTCCATCTATACCTCAAATAATACAATGGATCAATTGCCCTATTTCAGGAATTATACTGACCGGATGTCTGACCAAAGTCGATTTGTTCCACTGCAAAAATGTTTGCAGTCAAACGCTTCTGAGATTTGCTTGATTTTCATTTGGGACGAGGCATCAATCATTGGATGATACATTTCAGTCATCAATTGTGCTGATAATTGTCATCACTCGTATTGAGTAGAGAAGTTTCAAAACCAATTATTCGCAGATAAACTTGTCCGAACGAGCCATCAGAAATTCTTCGAACTTGTTAACCTGAGATGTCTCCGAGCCCCAGATTTCTTAAAAAGGCCACCCATTTCTACATTGCAATACATACGCGACCACGTAAGTTTAACCCAAAAAGCACCACTTACAAGCTAGCGTTAATCCGTCTTATCGTTGGGAAATCAGTAACGTTCAATGTATATTACCTGCAGCTTCGTGGCCACAGTATAGAAGTACTCAACCCAAGAGATTCTTATCGGATTACACTTTTGGTAATTTAGCTCCCCCTCGTTATGTGACGCCTCGTATCGTTATCGTTTAATACCAACTACACTACACCTAGGGTACGACAGGTGCGATTACCTTTGTCTCATTCTCCGCGTGCTTGGTTCGCCAAGTTGAACCAGTAAATGCTCATACCATACCATCATTGAGAGAATTTTCATCTGTTTCCGCGGAATTGAGCAAAAAGTTTTGCAGAAATCAGCTTACTTGAAATAGGATGGAGGATTTGGATAAAAATTATGTTATCACATGTACTGCTCAACTTGATCTCTACAGTTGTAACGGAACAAAATTTCCTAATTTTATAAAACCTGAGGTCGAATCTTTTTGCTATATCATATTTCGGGTTTTGGTAAATAATCCATACAAATACCCGTCATCGCTGAAGATTCTTCCTATATGACACGCTTGAAGTTGGTTTTGTCTCGGGCTGGCCGAGTCGAAAAATATTCTGGCGATGGTTGTTGTTTTTTGAGTGTTTTTCTGTAAATCCTAACCTATCAACACATCCGTTGCGACGAGTGCCACCAGTAGGATCCGCTCGTCTTTTTCTGTGTGCGGTGGTGATCAAAGTTTCATTGAATAGGTCCCACCGGTGGGATCCATCGCACACAGCAGAGGTACTGCGGTTTCCGTAGTCGCAGCGAACGTGTTAACCTATCTTTTCGCGATTTTTCATCAGTGTTGAGATTTAACTTCCGACAGGTATTTTAAGTTGATAAATAAAATTGAATCGTAATTCATTGTTATGATTCTTAATTCCTAAAGCATCTGTTACAATACATATCTGTTGAAATTAGATCGATCAACTTGTAATTCTCCAACTGATGCTTGCAGAAATAATTGACTTGCGAACTTTGGACGAAGTTTGCATGTCAAACTGATCGTTCTAACAGTGTCAATACAGAGACGGGGTCGAATTTTGATGTGACTGGCGTGTAATATGGCAGCGTTTTGGAATAGATCTATGAAACATGTTGCGATCTTATATCATCCCCTGATTGAAATCCTGAAGCAACCTCATATACTCCTTTGAAACTCATTGAGACCACAAAGGAGACCTTTGGGTCCCGGAATGTGGTGAGCTTCCGGCCTCGATCCGAAGGGACACCGTACCGTGGGTCTCAGTCCAAATCTAGTAGGAAGGAACCTGGTACGGAAATTTGTACTCGATATTGCTTTTGCCCCTCCCGCAAGAGGCAATGAGTTCCAGCTCCTTATAGAGGGGTGGGTTCGGCCGTGTTCTGGGGGCCGATCCCAAAACTTGGTAGTTGGCTAGGAGGAAAATGACTTCCCCGAGACCTATGCGCTGGTAGGGCGTATCGCTGCCGCATGCCCGTGGGAGCAGCCGAGGTTGGGGTAAGAGCTAGGCACTGGGGATATAGAAGACAATATTTTTTAGACCCATATTTTTCTGTTCATAAGTTACAGATTGACAAGCAAGCTGCTTTCTCGATCCAACAAATTGATTGCAAAAATGGATCAATTTCTGGAAGAGTCTCATACGCAAAGAATTCCCTATCATCAGTCCTTCTTGACATGAGTGTTGTGCTCCATTTTCTCCTTCGGAACACAATTCTAAAGTTGAAGCCATGACCAGAGTCATCTTACCATCGATTGGAACTCTCACAGAACATTAGAACCGCCTTTCATTTTCAAAATTCCAAGCGCCGAATGAAATGGATAAAACATTCTGATTCCGTTTCACGAACTTTCACCAAACTCAAGTGGCAGCAGCAAGGGAATAGTGAACCTGGCGCCAAGCAAATTTGAGCTGCTGCTGTTCAGTATGCATTGGGCTAGCCCTCTACCACCACCACCACCACCACCATCGGGTGGGTAATGCTCCAAGCCGGTATATGATATGCTTCGTATGCGTGCGCAATATGCAGCCCACGTGTATACTAGTATTATAGTCACCAGGATGCTGGCATGTACACTGATACCGTTGCTGTCACTCGCCAAGTCATGTACCCCACGAGTCTTGCATATAAACTGAGCCTTGCCTTTCTTTATCGATACCTTCACCTTCGCCAGCTAACTTGGATGATTAATAACAGGGGGAACATATGTTATAATATTATCTGTTCGATCTGAAATTTTGTTCAGTATCGAAATAATGGAAATGAGTCGACAAAGATTGATTATTAATACAATTCATTCCTGTTCTTTTATTTTGAATTTCGATTTTTTCAACGATATTAAACCGTAAAAACCGGAACCATCTGAAAACGGGAAAATACATTGTAAAAACGTTCGATCGCTCGTATTCTGTGTTATTAGGATCAGAAGATTTCGACCGATTTTGACGAGCAAGTAGAAGATCATCGATTTGATATTTCTCATCGTCAGTCTCACATGAAGCGCTAACACAATTCGTGCCTCTATTACTTCTCATGGGACCAGAATCACATTTCGCAGATCCAAATATACCATTAAACTATGTATGACTCGACTTTTATCATTACTATTGTGAATGTGTGTTTCGGCCCGATTTCTCGGTTGGCCTCGTCAGAACAACGGTGGAGGAATCTATTGTTGACACAAAAGATTGAGACATACAATATTCTAACCTGTATCGATTGCATTTTCAATTTTACACTGGAATCACATTTTTCAGTCAAGATTTTTGAGATTTAAGAATTCGATCAATGTTTCCGTCTTTCACAATGTCCAATCATTTCCTGTTTTGTTCCTGTTCCACCCCTTGGTTTCATCCGACACCAATACGGCTGAATTGTTTACCTAGATCATTTCATGCCTGGTTGCTCTGACGACATGAAGATTGGAAATAAGGGAAAGTTTTTCATACGTGTCACATGCTTGGTTGCTAGCGTCGCTTGGTTTGGGAGCATAGATTCTCATTACTTCGGTTCTTGCGATATCGCGGACCAAGATTTACGATCTGGAGTGTATGATAGAGTGGCTGTGCCTGAACTCGTTTTTATCTCTATCTAGAGTATGCGAAAATATTTTTGGAATTTTCATTTGCACATGACTCGGTATTAATTTGACATAAAATGGATTGGGAAGAAAGGATCGAAGTGAGTGATCCGAATTTTTTTAATGAATTCCATATAATAAGTTTTGTAACAACAAGGGCCTTAAATATTTCCGGATAACTTCAGGAAATCATCGCACAGAATTCTCAGGCTTTGATGGATTTTGAAATATGCGCTATTAATAGGAGATATCGAGTAGCAGTGAAATTTACTGATGAGTCAGGGGTAATGAGGCGTCGTGTATTAGGAATGCGTTAGAACAAATATCACTCGAGAAAAAATTCCTTGAGAAATTTCCAGTCATGCAATACCCAAAAATCATCAGAGCACCATCACTGACACGCAAAACCAAAGCATTCGACACGACCAATTATCTCCACCGTTTACCACGAGTTCACCCCAAACCGATCGTCTCAAAAGCCACAAAGGGCAAAGACAACGACAGCCAACACTTCACCTCCATTCAACCAAATCCCACTAATCTCCCATACTCTGCCTGTGCAAATCACTCACCTCTCGTCTTTCTCCATAGGTATATAAGATCCAAGAGAATCCCTTACCGGCAAACTTTCTTGGAGATCAGCGCGTCACATGACTATCGAACACCATCGTGATACTAGACACACCACGGGTAAAGTCACCAAAACCACTATCAAAGTAGCTAGACAAGCCTACACTCACACCATGCACAGAGTTTCATCAGCAATCCATACCCCCATAGACTTCAATGCTCACGAGCTTGAGCAGATTACCCAGTATCGAACGATAATCCGTAGAGCAATCAAATTTCCCATCCGGCCGTATCGCTGCCTACCTACATACCCACATCCATTTATCCTATAGTAGTACAGAGCTTGAACCTTTGGGGACTGCGAAAATTTCAAAAGGGCAAGCCTACCAACATACATACATACATACATACATATAGATGATCGACGAGTGGCACGGATTTTCAGCTCGCTTCCGGGGATCCGATTTGATCCATTAATGCGCATTGTTCGCGTAATGAGCGACGCGACCACCCCCGAACCGGCAATTTTGTGCTCTATACAGTATTCTATATATCTGTGAAGGTGCGCATCCCGGCTTCCGTAGTCGTCCTTTGCCTTCGTACAGACTATATTGAGATACTACTACATTTTCCGTCTCGGTGTTGGCAGTACACGTCCGTAGTATCTATGTATAAACGGAGCGATCCGACTCTGATGCCCTCCCTTTTTCTCCCTGTTTTCCGCTTCTGTGCTTGTGTTGGTCGTCCGCGTAATTGCCAGAGCTGCGGTAATTAATCGCTGATTGCATAGGTTTTTAATGGAGTAATCAGGCAGCGTTTTGGAGGCTTTGATAACTTCTGAATGCGGAATTTTATTCGCAACGGATTAACGCTATGAGTTGCAACGCTCTGAAGCTATTTACCTTTTTTGTACCGATTATATGCACTGGTAGATCAAAATGAATAGCTTGCAGAAGCGTGGCTGTGCTGTGAACTTTTTTTCGGTAAAATGAAGCACTGTAATCAGCAGCTTGTTTTATTAAATTCAATTTTTGATCGATCAATTTCATAAGAATTGGTAGACTGTCGAAAAGTTAGTGATATTGAAAGCGGCTTTCAGAATGCCAAAAATTCGGAAAAAACTGGAATTTTTTACAATCACCGTGGAATTTAAGATTGGATTCACGCTGCGTGCTAGTTTGAGCACAGATCAGGTCAGGACACAATAGATCTAGAGATATTCATGTCTATAGGTCAAAACAGGGTGAATATCATTTTATGTGAGCTTCGTGTGATATTTGAGCCAGGTCAGCTCACAGGTCAAGTTAGGCTTTTTTATAGTATCAAGAGAAAGGATTAGGGCGAATCGGTTCGGGTGCTTGTTATTTCGGGAAAATGTCTTTGTGGGCCCATGAATTCAGGTGAATGACCTGTATCAGGCTAGGATATGTTTGGGGATATTTATCTCCGGTCAAAATGAGTCAGGTTAGGTTAGAACAGGAATTTGGAGGAATTGGCCACGACAAAGGGTCAGGTCAGGATAAGTGGTTTTGGTTAAGCAAGTGAGCTCTCTCAGTATTCGGTTAATATCTAGGGGGAAAGCTAGGGATTTTGGACAACAGACAGTTGCCACATGAATCAGTATTATTTGATAATTTAATGCCTCCATTCATTCCATCTCTGTGCAAGTGAGTTTTAAGCCGAAAATCAGTAACTTTACATATTACACCTTTATTCCTCAATTTAATTTCCTCAGTTTTCTTTAATGTCTCGTGCGAGGAAGGGATACACGCTGTAAATAAAAGATTCAGCCTTCGTAGAGATAGATGATGAATGGAAAACTTGTCTGGTTTCTGGAAATGTAAAAAAGGCAAACAAACGCCAATGCAGCCAGTCTGGTACCTTTCAAAACCTTGTTTTGATACATTTTGCACGGGTGCATCCCATGAATCTTTTCCGCAATGAATACATACAAAATATCCTGCAATTAGACTACCTTGGTACCTGATTTTGTCAAACGATCCCGTGGAACGCACTTGAAGTAAGAGTATAGAATCAAAAGCTCAAACAAGCATCGCTCACCTAAACCAGTTCGCATTGAGAGTGAAAGACCTACTTAAGAACGTATATAAGAGCTCTACAAGTCTCTCGAGCAACAATCATAATAACACTGGCGAATTGCAGCTTGAAAACCCTGTCTCTTTTGATATCCTTCTCCCTACTCTCTCTTGCATCCTTTTTTACCTATAGCACCCTCACTCTCGCTCTTTCTCAAGGGGTATAAGAAGAGGGGCTTTCTTGTGTACTTGCTGTAAGGAGAGCAAAAAAGTATATTAATTGCTCGCCGTATTGCGCGATGTTATTAAATTCTTATGGAAATGGGTGAAAAAGGATGCTGAGGATGCCACGTTGAGAAGAGATGAAGGAGAAGGAAGTAGGGAAAGGAAGGTTGAGACGAGCCTTGAGAGCTTCGTATACTCATAAAGTTGGCTATTGTGTTAAAAAATCTGAATAATTCAAACTTCTACGCCACAGAGCTGGAGTTTGCGGCTACAAACGCTGCTCGCGCCAGAGTTGCTTTCTCTTGGGTGGCGCTACGTTCGTTGCCGAAGTGTAGTCTTTGCGTGACTTGCAACTTTGAGATCAGACGGGAATAGAACGGAAACTGGTCTCTGTGCAACGATGTCTCTAGATTGTATGGAACAGGAGAGAGGGATGGGTGGGGGAGGCGAATTATCGCGGCAACATGCGTTGAAAGACGTAGAAATTGCATTTGAATCAAAGGGCTTGGCCTGAATAGTAGAAGGAATGAGGTCGGACTATTGTTGATTCAAATTGAGATAAGTGGCTGGTGCGTCATCAAATTAGAACTCTAATGACTTTATTCCTTACGAATATGATGTTCTTGCCATTGATGATTTTAGCCGAACCTTGTGATAGATTGAGATGAGATATTAATGAGTTTCCGTGTATTAGATTTTGATTATGATGAGGGTGAATGCTCTGATTGAATGAAGACGTCTTTTCGTCGCAATTTGCGGTGAAGTGAGTTCATCCTGTATTATTTTGTCCTTGGTTCTTTATTATGATGAAATCCTGAAATCTCGTTTAAATTTTGTATTCTGTGGATTACGATAGTTTTTCTTCAATTAGGTTCAAACTAAAATTTTACAAATTTTCAGGAAGAAAATTGTTTGGAGAAATTAAGACCATCAAGGT
This sequence comes from Eretmocerus hayati, assembly GCA_029851415.1. Lineage (NCBI taxonomy): Eukaryota > Metazoa > Arthropoda > Insecta > Hymenoptera > Aphelinidae > Eretmocerus > Eretmocerus hayati. Next base: position 149,299,514 of record CM056742.1, on the reverse strand, counting down.
CACCTAGGATAACTAACATCAGAGTTGATGATCGGAGATGAGTTTTACCGCCGGTTGTCCTGGATTTTATTCAATATCGAACGATGCAGACCGTAAAAAATTACTTCATAGAGTTACGCATTGCATTTTCCTAACATTGATGAAGCATCTAACCTCAGATTGACGTTTTACTTAGACTCAACTAACTACGAATCATTCATAGTAATCATACAGGCCGGCGAGAAAAAGTACCCTTTCCCAGAGACCGGACCTATGTATCCCTAGGTGAAATCATGTGCCATCAGTTTTCCCCGGGCAACCCCAAATTTTTGAGGAAAACGGGGAATAATTTTTTTTAAATGCAGGTGCCTGACCTTTAACCTCGTATTCTGGAGGGGGTAGAGGTTTTTTACTACTATGGACTAGAAGACGCAATTTACTCCCGCTTCGCGGAACGTAAATGACGCGAGTTTCCGTTCCCTCGTAGTGGAAAGTAAAAAGCGCAACTAGGGAGTAGGGAGGACGACCACCTCCCGGGTTTTTATCACTCTCGGCTGCGCGAGGGGTCCGCCCACTTTTTTACTCTCTAGTTGCGTAATATACTATTACGTTTAAGTATGGAGTTCTGAAAATTTCCACCCCGATGATGATCTTGATCCAGAACTCGAGGTGATACTCGTGATCGAGAACTCGGTGTGGTACTCGTGGTCGAGAACTCAAGGTGGTACTCGTGGTCGAGAACTCAAGGTGGTACTCGTGATCGAGCACTCAGTTCGGTATCCGTGATCAAGAACTCAGTGTGGTACTCATGATCGAGAACTCAGTGTGATATTCGGCAACGAGAACTCAATAAGGTACTTAAATTCTCGATGACCACATCGAGTTTTTGCACTCGAGTTTTTTTTTGAGTTTTCGATCACAAAAAAGACACTGAGACCTCGACAACGTGTACAATAGTAAGGTCTCGATCACGAGTACCTCATTGAGTTCTGGATCACGAAAATCACATCGAGTTATCGATCACGAGTATTCCATTGAGTTCTGGATCACGAGTACCACACTAAGATCTCGTTTACAAGTACCTTATTGAGTACTCGATCACGAGTTTCTATCGAGTTCTCGATCACAAGTACCACACTGAGATCTCAATCATGTGTATTTGATTGAGTTCTCGATCACGCGTACTACACAGTCCTCGATAACGAGTACGACATTCAGTTTTAGATCGAGAGTACGACATTGAGTTCTGGTCCTGAGTACCACACTGACTCCTAGATCCTGAGTACCACATCGACTTCTGGGTCACGCGCACCGGACTGAGGGCTCGATCACGAAAACCCCATTGAGTTCTTGATTACAAGTACCACACAGAGTTTTCGATCACAAGTACCACACTAAGTTCTCGAGCACAAGTACTAAACTGAATGCGGGATCACGAGTACCTTATTGAGATCTCGATGACGAGTACCACACTGCGATCTCGTTTACAACTACCACACTGAGTGATCACGAGTATCGAACTGAGTGCTGGATCACAGGTACAATCTTGAGTTCTTGATGACGACTGCCATATCGAGTTCTCGATCACGAGTATTACATTGAGTGCTGGATCACGAATAACACATCGAGTATTCGATGATCAGTATCACATCGAGTCCTCGATGACGAGTTCCACATGAAGTTTTCGATCACGAGTACCACATTGAGTTCTTGATCTCAAGTACCACACTGAATTTTCGATAACGAGTACCACATTGAATTCTCTACCAGGAGTAGCACACTAGTTCTCGATCACGAGTACCGAACTGAGTGCCGGATCACGAGTACCACATCGAGTTTTCGATGGTGAGCACCACACTAAGTTCTTGATGACGAGTGCCACACTGAGTTCTCGATCATGTGTATTCGATTGAGTTCTCGATCACGCATACTATACAGTCCTGGACGAGGAGTACAACACTGAGATCTCGATCACGAAAACCACATTGAGTTCTTGATTACAAGTACCACACAGAGTTTTCGACCCCGAGTACCAGACTGAGTTCCCGAACACAAGTACCTAACTGAATTCGGGATCACGAGTACCTTGTTGAATTCTCGATGACGAATACCACACTGAGATCTCGTTTACAAGTACCACATCGAGTTCTCGATCACGAGTACCATACTGAGTTCTCGGTACTGAGTATTTGATTAAGTCCCGATGACGAGTACAACACTGAGATCTCGATCAAGTGTACCACATTGAGTACTTGATTACGAGTACCACACCGATTTCTCGAACACAAGTACCAAACTAAACGCAGGATCACGAGTACCTTATAGAGATCTCGATGACGAGTACCGTACTGAGATCTCGGTCACAAGTACCACACTGAGTGCCTGATCACAAGTATCGAACTGAGTGCTGGATCACGAGCACCACATCAGGTCCACGATAACAAGTACCACATTGAGTTCTCGATCACGAGTACCACAACGAATTCTGGATGACGAGTACCACATTGAGTTCTCGATCAGGAGTAGCACACTGAGTTCTCGGTCACGAGTATTACATTGAGTGCTGGATCACGAACACCACATCAAGTATTCGATGACGAGTATCACATTGAGTTCTCGATGACGAGTACCACACTGGGTTCTCAATCACGAGTACCAAACTGATTGCTCGAACACGAGTCCCACACTGAATGCTCGATCACGAATACCATTTTGAGTTCTGGATCACGAGTACCACATCAAGTTCTCGATGACGAGCACCAAACTGAGTTTTCAATCACGAGTACCACACTGACAAAGGGGGCCACAATGTTTGGGTCGTCAATCACCCGCAAAATTTTTTTACAGTTTGGTACTACCTAGAATATGGAGAATCCAGAGTTACCCCGTCGAATGGGCCTCCCGTGAAGAGCTATGGTCAAAAACGTTATCACTGTCAGTATATCTATAGATATCATTTTTTAAACATAGGCCTATATAAGCAATGCTAGTCTCAGTGGCTGTATCTTTGGACAGGGGCCCATGGGACGGAGTTACTCTGGATTCTTCATATTCTAGGTAGTACCAAACCATAGAAAAACCTTGGAGGCGATTGTCGACCCAAACACTGTGGTGCCCCCTTGTGAGTGCTGTATCACAAGTATCGAACTGAGTGTTGGATCACGAGTACCACGTCGAGTTCTCGATGACGAGCACCACACCGAGTTTTCGATCACGATCACCACATTGAGTTCTCGATCACGAGTACCACACTGAGTTCTCGATCACGAGTAGCGCATCGAGTCCTCGAGCACGAGTCTCACCTTGGGTAGTGGATTAGGACAAGCATCAGAATGGAAATTTTCAAGAGTCTATATTTGGACGCAAAACTTTCTCCTCTTTCAGAATCCGAAGTTGAAAATTTAACACCCGCCTTGGAAAAAGATGTTTCCCTTCCTTCTAAAAATTTTGTGGGTGTCTGGTGCAAAATAGTCTCATTTTTGGATTCAGTGCACGATTTGACGTGGGCATACATAGGTTCGGTCTTTGGGAAAGAGTAATTTTTTCCCGGCCTGGGTCATCATAACCACTCTACACCCATGTTAATGGCATTCAGCCGGAAATGCGATGTGCAGTCACGCAAATTTTCAACCATCTCAAAGATAGTAAGTACTCGTCGAGTAGTGCAGTTTCATTAGTTACTCTCTTAAACCTACCTTGCTCGTCTCTATTCAATCCTTTGCCAAGAAATCAAAAGTAAGGTTCTCCTCTGTCTTAATACAATTCCGGAGCCAATGCTGAACCTCATTTGTGATTCTTCTACTTTCGAGAATAACTTCATACCCCCTACGAACAACATACAAAATCCAACGTGTAGCTCAAAAACTCTAATTTTCTTGCGTTCAAATTACTCAAGTAATCGTGGATTTTTGAGATGTAGGAATTCATGATAATTCTATTGTCTAATTGAATGCCAGTTCAAAATTTGTCCGTCCGGATCCCGCGTATCGGGTCGCCTAGTTGAAAGGGGTAGAGTAGAATTGGTATTCGTAAGGGTCATGGATGGGTGAATGGGTAAATGGGTTGGTGAGTGGGTAAGCAGGTAGTCGGTTGGATGAATCATTTGGAATGGTCTGCAACGGTGTGGTATGGTTGGCAACGGTCTGCAACGTCCTAGTACAGTCTGGAATGGTCTATCAAGGTATCGCACGGTCTAGCACTATCCCGAATGGTGTAGAACGGCTTGGTACGGTTTGCAATGGTCTACCACAGTCTAGAATGGTCCTTGACTGTTACCTACGATCCACTACGGTTTGGAATGGTCTGGAACGGTTTGCTACAGTCTGGAATGGTCTGAAGTGGTCTGGAATGGTCTAGAGTGGTTTGAAAGTGTCTCGGATGGTCTAAATCGATCGGGGACTGTCTGATTCGGGCTGGACTGAGCTGGGATGGCTAAAATATAATACGTAGCAATGTGGTTTATGGGTGGGGGCGCGGAAGATGCGTTAGGTGGGTAGGATGATAGTCGGGCGAGTGTGTGGACAGGTTTATGAGTAGTTTGCCAGACGGGCTGGTGAGTGGTTATACTATGAGTGGCACTACTTCGACAAAATCTCATCTTTACGAACTTCACAAATAACCTCTTTTCAATACCATCGATTGATCCTCATCCATATTCCTACAAATATCATTTTCGAGCTACAAAGGCATTTCAGGCATCCTAACTTATCAAAAACACTACAAGTTCATCGAACTGGAGCGAGAGAGGCAATGACGCTAGTAGGAATTGTGATGAAAACAATCATCTCACTCATGATATATTCTTAAGACCACGCGGCTATCACGACGACTCTAATTCGATTATTACACTGTGTGTATCACTCCCAAGGCACTAAATTCTTTTCCCATCAAATAGCAAATGATCCAACCTCACCCAATTGAAGATCAGACTAAGAGAGCTTATACATCCGGACACCGTGTTCCTCTGGTATGGAAGCAACAACGGCGACGCAAGCTTTGCAAATCCTGAATTCCGAAATCTCGCTCAGCGTTCGAGCTTCTACTATACCGTATACCCAAGACTTTCTCCATAGCATCGACGAATCCGGCTTTTGGACTCATAAATATGATAATGCGCGAACGAGACAGAGAGAGTGTCAGAGGATATCTATAGCAAGATATATATAAGGAGACTGAACATGAGCTTTTGCATGGTATGTGCAACCACGTGTCGGTTAGAATACGGAATACCACAAGGCTTTCCTATATATATAGTATACGCATAAGAATGGTATCTTTTTTCGTCACCGAATCTCCACAACGTGCTGCTGATATTGGAAATTCGAAAGCATGACTATTGAACTCTTCTATATAGCGCTTGGCTTTTCTTGGCTAGCATTGCTAAAGTGAACGAGAAAGTGAGTGTGAGTGAGGTAAAACTGGTTGCACAGAGTCGAGATTCTTCCGTTTGCGAAACTCGTGGCAAGCAGAGAGCTGATGAAAGCTACCACAGACTGGCCGCGAAAACTATTCATGGAATTTATAAAACGAATCGACGATCCGGAGCATCGGTTCACTCCTTTTCTCGACCGATTCGATTCCGTTTCGATGAGACTTTTCTTGGTTTCCTCGCAGATCATCAGCTTTGAGATTGAGGTCAGACATGAGAATTCCGGTCGTTGGAATTTTTGTCTTGCTATCTGTATACTCTTCACTAGTGAGAAAGAAAATTAGAAAGATACTGGGGCTGCAATTCTGAGTTTTTTTCCACTGTAAATCCAAATTTATCAATAAATACGTAGCATGACAAAATTTACTCCTAGGTGAACGTATGCAAGTGTTTCCGAATAAAAAATAAATTTGCATGTTTGTGCATCATGATGCTCTCATTTCATTCATCCCGCTGATTGAATATCAGTCGAATAGTCTTCATTGTTGGATAGCTAGCTCATATTGTTCCAGTACGGCACGCTACCGTGAATAACAAAACAATGTCCAGAGAGAGTATTTGACTCTGTATATCACTACAAGTCACTTCAAACCTCATTTAGAATCTCATCGACAAATCGACACAATTCACGGCCACATTACGAACAAATGTTTTTCTCTGAGAATTATTGTACGCTTGATTTGATTGTGGTTAGCAAATATTGTGATTTCTACTAATAGTACTCCGCGATCATCGAAGTTCAAAAAATTATGACGAATTCTTTGAAAACATTTGCTAGCCTTTCTCCATTAATTGGATGACTTTGGTTCCCTTAAAGTTTCTCATTCGAACTTGTTTGAGAGAAACTTGAATCATCCGATCGTATTACTTCATTTCGATTTGAGAATTTTGATGAGGAATTGCAAACATCAAATCTCTGCTATCTCAAGGGAACTCGTCTATTGCTTTCAATGATGACATTACAGCAATTCAAAACTAAGCTTCTCGAAGATATCACATTCAAAATTAAATTCCCTCGTTTCTCAGATAAAATTAGAGCCCTTCAAAATATAGATAGGATGCATTCATGAACATATTCATAGGAATCCTATTTCACACAGGAATAGAGCAAGGAGCTCAAAGATGTAAACTGCTTTGAGCGATGCATAGCAATATTTCATGAAAAAAACGAATGCCCATTAGGATGATTAACCATGCGCGTCTTTGAGTCATCATTCGCTTTAATTATGCCAAGTACTTGCTATAAGGTCCTTTATATGGATAGAGCAGGCTCTATGTATGTCAACCTTGTATCTGAGACACATAGATAGGAATCATTCGATTGAAATTCACTGAGGGAATGACTATATTGCGCACCGTGTAGTGTGACTTGCACCGATTGCCGATACTCATAGCTTTGCGCACATCAAACGGTCGAATGATTTCAAATTCGAGTAGGTTTCTCTAATCTCACTTCAAAGTAGTTAGCGAGATGCGTCTGAATCGTCTCCAATGTACTAAACATAAGCCAAAAAGTATGTATTTATATCAACTCTATTTTGAAATTGATCTTTGTCCGTTTGAAAAACGTGCGTTTTAGTATTTATTCTTCTTTTCTTTGTTCTAAAATAGATTAAGAAGTTTTGAAGTGGAAATTTTCTCATTTCAGCACAGGAGACCAATTCCACGATTAATGAACTACGAACACAATGCATGTAGAAAGAGAGGTCTCATATTCAGTTTGCTCTGATATAACGATGTATTTTCGTCAGCTACTATTTCACTTACGCTGTGAAGATTTCACAAAACCTATTGCATGATCAGAGATAGTAAAACTTAACGTATAGTCTGCTGCATAGAATTTTTGCACGGTAAAATCTCTCAAATAGAAAGTAATACAAACTCACGCCAACATTGTAAGAGAGATGGGATCTGCTCATGTCTTTTCATTAAAGTAATATTTACAAAGGTCGTTATGAACGTTTCTAAGATTAATGAAACATCTTTTGATTGTCTCTAGGGTAGGGTTGCCTGCCATAACGAGCTCATCTACTTGTACTTCTGTAATTTTACAGTTGTGGTCAATAGAGTCCTCATGGGATTCGAGATGCGATGATGATTCTTGCGTGATAATATCTCCGTATAATCGTTTCTGAAGAAATCCAGATAAAGTGCGCGAGACTCTGACACGAGAATTTACAAGAAAATATACATCAGTACTGTATTACGTTGGAACTCCAACAGAAATCTCCAATAATAATTGCAAAACCAAGCCGAAAATTTTTGAATCTTCATAAAGAATCAATTAGAATAAAACACGGGCTATACTCTTCAATTTTGAAGCTAATGTTTTGCTTTGCCTTTTTGGACCTCATCGCTGACTTTACGAAGAATTTGACGTTGAATCTTCGAGTAGGTTTTTCGAAGAACCTTTTCGATCAAAAACTACTAAAAACTGATTCGCCATCACTCTTTATCCTACCTTATAATTCAAAAGCAAGTTACTTCAATTAATCGTTTACTCTCACATATTCCTCACATACTCCATACTTGCCAGCCTTAAGAAAATTAACGTATTAAAACCAATTCCAAAACAGTGTCTGCACCTTTCAAAACTCGACAACGAGCTAACAGCTACGAAAGGACAACCATTCCAGTCTAGCTCGCAACGAGCTTGCAGGTTCTGCACCCAAGCTAATCCCATAGTACAACCCGAGCGCGTGCGCGCATTTAAATTTCATTAGCTGCAGAGCTTACAAGCTGCGCAACGCGTGTAATATTCCAACTCTCGGTACGTAAACATAAGCATCTATATCTGCTCACGGCTAAAATTCGTTGTTGAGAGTCTGGAATGCTTATTCAGACGCGTTATTTTGTGTACCAAAAACGTTACGAAGGATGGCAGTTCAACGGTACCTACAACAGCCACCAGAAGCTTTTGTCGCGAGCTTGCGTTAAGTGCCGGAGATTTTCGCGGCTTGCCTCGTGCTTTTGTCCAATTCTATGGGTTACGACCGTGCTACACTCTCTTGCCCTGATCTCGCTTTTCACTGCGATCCGCGGCCACGATGTGGTGGTTGGCATTTTCCGAATGTTGACCTTTTACCGCGTGGTGTACAGAACGAGTTGCTCTTTGTAAGGGCAAGAGCTTTAGCCGATTCGACGATTTCAATGGTATCGATTGACGCAGGTTGTTAGGCTGTTAAGTGTTGTATATTTTATCTCATTTTCTTAAAGATCAGGGGTACAATGGGTACCCTTTTGATGGGAAATTTCCTAGGAAATCGGATGTTTCCTGAAAATATTTTACAATTCATACTCACAAGGGGGACCCACGAAGTGCGAGTCACCAAAGCTCAGCAGACTTTTATCACAGTCTTGTACCACCTAGAATATGGAGAATCCAGAGTAACTCCGTCAAATGGGCCCTCTGTCCGAAGTTACAGCCTATGACATTAGTATTGCCCATGTAGGCCCAAGTTAAAAATGATATATATGAGTGATTCTGGAGCAAGCTGGACAAAACCGTCACCAGGGGGGTCTGGGAAAAATCCGCAAAAATTTTTTTCCATTAGTACTATGTTGAAATAGTACGAAAAAATTTTTTTCAGATTTTTTCGGCTCCCCTGTGGGCCCCAGGGCCCATGAAAGAGCCATATTAGGCCCTTTTTTAGCCTATTCTAGGAAAATCATAGCTCCGACGCAATTCAATATTTTTCAACGTACTTGGGCGCATTTTTCTCGTCAAGACTAGTACTTTTGAGAAAAAAATTGTCCAAGGCCACTAAGTGAGCCTGACGACTTCTGCCACCTATTTATTGAGAGCAAATTTTAGCGATTTTTGGGCTTGCTTCAAAGTGATGTAGCTCCCACTAGACATGTGATAATCGACTTTTACAAGTAGTCATTTTGAAGGTCTTGAAAATACCTACAATTTGCCCACTTGTAAAAGTCAATTATCGCACTTTTTGTTGGAGCTACAGTCGATACAAGTTGAGCTATTTACGAAAAAGTCGAAAATTCAGGACTCGATTCCAAAAATATATCTTAATTTTTTTTCACCAAACTTGCGCGAAAATGTTCTTTTAGACATCTACTTCTGGTAAAAAAAATTTGGCGGAGGTTATTTTTTTTTATTTTTTTTGCCGAGCATTACAAAATGCCGCATTTTGTGGTTTTAGCAAAAACAGCATCTTTGACCACGGTCACATATGCTCCCATCTGGACTGATGTGCACCAATCTGTGTGAAAGTACTCCCCAAAGTACCCCCAAGTACGTGTAAGAACTTGCGGGGACGAGCCTCCACCCAGGAGCGAGCTGTAGGTTCTATTCACCGTGTCCAAAATAGACATTATTTTGGCTATTCGAGCCGTAAGCGACTGAGAGCATGATTTTACTTGTTCTGGCTTACAAATGAGATAATGGGCTAGAATGAGGATCCAAACATATTTTTCCGACTCAAAATGACCACCTGAACACAATTCCGAGGTCAGTTTAGCTCTAGAATGTCGTCTAGTGCCTCAACGGGTCAGAACCCGTCGACAGAATCTAAGTTCTTGAGGGGCAGAGGGACGACTATTTAGAGCAAAACTGACCTCGGAATTGTGTTTAGATGGTCATTTTGAGTCGGAAAAGTATGTTTTGATCCTCATTCTACCCCATTATCTCATTTGTGAGCCAGAACGAGTAAAATCATGCTCTCACAAGGGGAGCACTTAACTTCCGGGTCGCCAATCTTCCCCAAAATTGTTTTACGATTTGGTATCACCCAGAATATGAAGAATCCGGAGTAACTCCGTCAAATAGGCCTCCTATTCAAAGGTACAGCCTATGATATTAGCATTGCCCATATAGGCCCATGTTAAAGAGTGAAATATATAGATATACTCGCAATGCTAATGTTTTAGCTTGTAGCTCTGAACAGGGGGCCCATTTGACGGAGTTACTTTGGATTCTTCATATTCTAGGTACTACCAAACAGTAAAAAAAGTTTGGAAAGGATTGGTGATCCGGAAGTCAAGTGCTCCCCTTGTCAGTCGCTTACGCTCGAATAGCCAAAATGATGCCTATTTTTGACACGGTAAATAGAACCTACAGCTCGCTCCTGGGTGGAGGCTCGTCCCCGCAACTTCTTACACGTACTTGGGGGTACTTTGGGGAGTACTTTCACACAGATTGGTGCACATCAGTCCAGATGGGAGCATATGTGACCGTGGTCAAAGATGCTGTTTTTGCTAAAACCACGAAATGCGGCATTTTGTAACGCTCGGCAAAAAAAATAAAAAAAAATAACCTCCGCCAAATTTTTTTTACTAAAAGTAGATGTCTAAAAGAACATTTTCGCACAAGTTTGGTGAAAAAAAATTAAGATACATTTTTGGAATCGAGTCCTGAATTTTCGACTTTTTCGTAAATAGCTCAACTTGTATCGACTGTAGCTCCAACAAAAAGTGCGATAATTGACTTTTACAAGTGAGGAAATTGTAGGTATTTCCAAGACCTTTAAAATGACTACTTGTAAAAGTCGATTATCACATGTCTAGTGGGAGCTACATCACTTTGAAGCAAGCCCAAAAATCGCTAAAATTTGCTCTCAATAAATAGGTGGCAGAAGTCGTCAGGCTCACTAAGTGGCCTTGGACAATTTTTTTCTCAAAAGTACTAGTCTTGACGAGAAAAATGCGCCCAATTACGTTGAAAAATATTGAATTGCGTCGGAGCTATGATTTTCCTAGAATAGGCTAAAAAAGGGCCTAAAATGGCCCTTTCATGGGCCCTGGGGCCCACAGGGGGGGGCCGAAAAAATCTGAAAAAAATTTTTTCGTACTATTTCAACATAGTACTAATGGAAAAAAATTTTTGCGGATTTTTCCCAGACCCCCCTGGTGACGGTTTTGTCCAGCTTGCTTCAGAATCACTCATATAGATATGTTACGGGCAATGTCCGATTTTGGTCATTGTCGACAGTGCCCAGGGGGTTTCGGGCACCATAAAATGGCTCAGATTAAGCTTAGAAACCGGAAATTAGCTCTCGAGTCTAACTAAATGTTTATCCTGCGGACCACGAATGCTGAAAAACTGAATGAATCCCGATTGCTGCAATGATCTTTCATGATTGGGTGTGAACGGAAATCAATTGCTTGACATAAGAGCATGTCTTTGAAGCTTATAAATACAGAAGGAGTTTGAAAAATAAGTAATACATTTTTGATAATCATTATCACTCATAAATGCAGTAAAAAAACATTTTTCAAGTACATCAGATTCTATCACAGTGAAGTGAATTGATAAAATTGTGATAACTTAGTCAAGTGAATTGTTTGGACTATTACGATTTGGTATCGACGCGCGACTACATTTCAAGGCGGACACTGGCCCGCGCAAGTTCTGCAAGCGTGTACACTGTGAACAATTTTTTTTTGAAAAACCTCAACCAAGTGGTTGAAAGATCAATGCGATCAGCCGGCTCAATGGAAATTTTAACCATGTGGTTGAAAATTCAACCAGCTGTATGGAATATCAGGTTGAATTTTCAATCAAAATGTTGAAGTTTTCAGTTAATCAGCTAGTTAAATTTTTCAACAATTGTTTGGAATTTCCTCGGAAAGATTGTCCACAGTTTAGTTAGTACGCTTTGGATGTGCAAGCATTGCAGCATTCTGAATAGGGTTATTCGCTAATTCATTTCTTTTTAATTTGCGCATTTTCAACCTGTTATCAAGTTATTAAGCAGGACCAATAGTCTTAGATGGGTTACCAACCACCAAAGCCACCGAAAAGCACCCATGGAAAATCACATTGGACTGACATTGGTACCGGTCGGGATTCGAACCGCTTATCAGTGACATAAACGGATAAATCTTATGATCGTATGCATGTGAGTGACATTGACACGAAATCGTGAAAAGTCCTCCCGCTTGCGGACTAACCGAACTTCATTTGATGCCATCAAAATATCACGGCCCTTGGTAATGATTGACCATGCCCGGGCAATGTCCGAAATACACAATGAACGCGGACATTGCCCAATATATCCGGGCATTGTCGACAATGCCCGCAAATCGGACATTGCCCGTAACAGATATACTGACAATGCTAACATTTTTACTTGTAGCTCTGAACAGGGAACCCATTTGACGGAATTACTCTGGATTCTTCATATCCTAGGTGGTACGAAACTGTGAAAGAAGTTTGGTGAGATTTGGTGACCCGCACTTCGTGGGTCCCCCTTGTCAGATTTACGGCGGTCACTTGGCAAATGAGAAGAGGTCTATCTTGGAAATGAGTTTGAACATTTACAGAAAGAACATGAAATTTCATATCCTAACTGTAGATGGAACAGTTACTCATCCTGTAGTTTTTTTTTTTTTTTTTGATCTCTGTAGATTGAAAGCAGAACAGTCAGAAAAATAGGAACTTGTCTGCGTATCACACTGGTGGCTCAGTGAGTTGAATATTTGCGATTCTTATTCCTTTTAGTCCTAAATCTTTGAGAATGATGGATTTTGACTTTAATGCTTCTGATGGACTTGTTCGTTTTATTCAGTAGAGGAAACAAAACGACGTGTTTCGGGCATCTAATTGTGCCCTTCTTCAGGTAAAATATTATCTAATCTGGAAATTAAACTTATCAACGTAGTTGCGGTGTTTTGTGATGCTCTTCAAGATGAATAATATTTAAGAGCTTAATTAGATGCCCAAAACACATCACTTTGTTTCTCAACACATTCGCTGCGGTGGGGCCCAACGGTGAACCCCGCATGTCTTTCCCCCAGTGCTGAGATTTTTGGGGTTATGGGAAATAACGTTGACTGGGGCTCACCGTTGGGTCCCGCCGCAAATGAGGAAAGATCACCGATTTCAGCCTCCGCAGTGAACGTGTTAATTGAATAAAACAAACTAGTTCATGAAAAACATTAAATTCAAAATCCATCTTTGATTACTCCCGGATATTGAAGTCAAAAACAAAATGAACTTGTAATATTTTCAATATTGTTCTGCACTTGATCGATCTTGAAGGACAGACTGTGAGTGAAATACTCTTATCATCGATGCGGATTCTGACTCATGGAAAATATTCTCTTTACTCTGCATTCATCACACGATTCACTATCTCAGATGTTTTCACAAGTTCAGCTTTATTTTATGTGACTGTCGGGTAAAAGTACTCAATACCCAAAACCTTTAGCCATAACAAAAACGTTTGATCAATTTATTCTCCGGTATGTCAGCTATGCCTCAGTCTCCCTCTGTTCACGGGGAAAGAATGACTCCGACTGCACAAAATGAAATTGGGTGCGAGCAAGATGCGCAATCTTCGGCAAAGTAAAATTCGCAGAAACGCTAAAGTAGCCCGCGGGTATATTTTTGTCGTATATGCGTATGTGGCACGCAGCTGTTGCATCGTCGCCGTCGTCGTTGTCGTTGACGTCGTCGTCGCCACACGTCGCATCGCTTCCATTATACAGCCGCATCTGTAGTTCGCACTGGTGAATTTTTTTTCTCCACGTTCATCAAGCCTCGAACACTGTTAGGCGCCACAATCCCGCCCTTTAAAATGAGAGCCATAACTCGTCCTGCGACAACTAACGCATGTTTTCTACTATTTGGTTGTATTTTATTGTACCATAAAGCCACGCGTATGGCATGCTGTCTCCTTAAAATGCTCATTCGTCTTGCCTGGGGCACCCCTCGAGTCTGTTTAGATCACGTTTGGATCGGCATTGAATTCTTTGAAGGGTCGAAATTGAAAATTTGATAGATAAATGAAGTTGGAGATCTACTATGGTATTGTAAGAGCCTGATGTAATTACATTAGCACACAAAATATCGAATCCATAAGAAATTGTTTGATACAGATAAGTCGTAAAAAGACTGACAGGCAGTATTCAGTCAAAATAGTCCATGTGAGAATCTATGTCGGAAACTCTATAAATTCACTGTGGATATCCCATGGAAATCCAGAAGTGTTAAGGTGACGACAGACAACCCGCTACGACATGAATCTCACGACACGACACCTCCCGACATGACACAAAATTTGTTCCTGGGAACCCAACCCTTGATTCATTGGGCTCATTTTTACAGTATCAATCATGGATTATAAAAATGAATCAAATCCATCGATGACTGGCTTTGCAGGAATGGATTTGGTGTCGTGTCGGGCGGTGTCGTGTCGTGAGATTCTCGTCGTAGCGGGTTGTGTGTAATCACCCTCATACGATGAGTGTCATTAGAAATTGCCTGGTAAAAAGAGCACGTAGAAGTTTGTGTGTGTGGAAGGGGAGGGGGGAGTACCATGTAGAGTTTTTCGTAGGATTTATGGAGTTCTTTGTGTTAAATAATCGAAAGACATCAAGAAATGTTGATCACGAAGATTCCACGTGGGTTCCCATGTCAATCTCCACAGGAACTCCATCAATGAGGTAGTGGAGTCAAATGACACGCTCTTCGTGAAATGATTCGACTAGTCTTTCAGTGACGGTCAAAATGAATTGAATATCGGCAACAAATGTCATCATTATTCAAATCGCACTAGAGGAAATCTGAATGAGAAATGGTTAAATTTGGAAAAACTAGTATATCAAGTATAAATTTATGAGTTCGGGAAGATAAGGTGGCTCATATTTCTTCGACTTTTTGACAAAACAGTCAGCTAATGATCTATAAATGGAGTATTGGGCCCTCAAATGAATCGGTGTTCTACAACGGTCACAAGCCAATGTAAAATCTTCATGATTCATACAATGGTAACAAATTAAAGTCCATTCGTACAATGGAAAATGATGAAAAAAAACTTCTGCATCAACCAACTGGTGAATCATATTTGCGAGTAGAAATCGACAGTCATATTATCTTTTGAAAATGTTATATACTACCTATAAGATGTAATTTGAAGAAAGCTTGATCACGCGACAAAGTTATGGTGTAAAAGTAATTAGCTCAAACCGCATGACCTATTCATTTGCACTGACTAGACTGCAGATAGCAAATTTATATTTAGAATAGAAAGCTTGCCATCGTTGTATGCGCTGATCTTTGGGACGATGTGAACTCACTCCGATAAAATTAGACTCTAGAGAACTGCATCTTTGCTGATCAGATAATCGTATTCCAGGCGTCATATATTTTACTTTTTTGTATCAATATCATTGGCTATTCTCTGTTTATGCTCATATTTAGCAACGAGTATGACTGCTCATTCTAAATAATAAGACCCTACCAATTATTGTTCCAAAGTATTGATTTGATATTTATTCAAATTCTGCAACTAGTTATTGATTTTTTGGCATCACAAAATTATTCTGAAACCGGAAGGTAGGTTTAAAGTAAGCGATTTGAGATTCGTTGTCTGAAATATGATAGAATTTGATCATTTCTATCTAGCCTATTGCTCCTTGTAGCTCCGTACGGTTTCGCCCCAAATTTTCCAAGAGACGAGAGGCATACAGAAATCCACTCTATGCGTTGACTTTGGCACATTCAGTATTCTCTTCAGTAATCGGACTCATCCAGAAAATGGAGTGAGAAAACGAATCTTCGTCGGTGTGAAGAAAGATTCTCGAAAATCTTCGTCATTCCTCAAAATATAATAATTTCGACTATCCTCATGCATGCTTCTTCACTTACCACCCTTATGCACAGACCTTGTCTGCTAAAACTTGAGCAACCCAACTAGTCTGATCTGCCCTCGAGGCAATTGTTACGAGTCACATGTCACGCACATCAAATTTACTACTGGAAGACTACTACCTACACAAGTTGTATTATAAGCCTCGGGGCGTTTTTCCTTTCAAGCGTTGATAACATAATTATTTCGTCATAGGTCAGAGGTACCCCATCAGCCCGCCTAACTTGACTCAAAGTGATCCATAAACCTATACATACAAACTACCCATATACCTACATATATCTGAGCTTACTAATACACAGCAAAACCAAGGCGAGACTAAAAGGCACGAAGAACCCACGCAATTAAGATCCAACGTGGCAAATCCAAGCGATAAATAGTTACGCTGAGTGCACAGCATACCATGAACCAAGTTCGTACACAAACAACGAGGATAACTCTGCAAGAGAGTAGGAGCATCCGAGCTATTTTCCGACGCATCATCCAAACGTCCCTCTTCTATACACGTACATACATGTGAATGCGATGCTCTTCATACGATTTATTATTGCACATTTTGACGCAGGCTCGCGTGACAAGATTCATGGACTTTACGCGAGGGTTACGCTATACTTTTTGCAAGCGCAAAATCGACTTGTTTTGTATTTGTGCGTATTATACACTGTGATACTCTGTTACAGTACAAAAGCTTTTCGTAGTAAAAAATGCAACGTCCCAATCATGCGGTACCATTCACTCTATAATGAAAACCGATTATTGTTCTCTCGAGACGAGTTGAATTTTCAACGAAATCAAATTCAACATTGAGTCGAGCTATGTTTTTGCGTATTCGCAGTCCAGTAAATGTGCAGATCGCAGCGGAACAATGTATCTTGACAATGGGTTTGGGGGGGGGGGGTTTGAAACACAAACTCATTCACGGGTTTGAATTCTGGATGGTAATTGATGAACGAGTGCTGTTTGACATTTGTCTCTAGTTTCAAAGGACTATGTATTCCTGGCTTTAGGACTGTTTGTATGAATGTTGTATGAATGTTATTGATCTGATGTGCGTATCGTGTTTGGGTTCCGGTTTGGATTGTTAGAATTATAGAACATTGTTTCTTCACGGTATATGAGCTATTCAAAATTCAAAAGGACCAGGGCCATTTAATATCCGTACGAATTTTGATGCTTTTACTAGAGGTGAGGTATCGAAAAAGATATTCAACCCTCAAAGAGATTCGTAGAGGTGGAAGTTAAATAATATACTATGCCATGAACAATCACATCGGATTGTATAGTCATGATAGAGTCTGGAATTACTGCGAAGGCCTTGAGAAGACATTCTTTCTGGTTCACAGAAGTCAAAACTGTATTTTTGTTTGAGATATAATCTTGAGATATAAAATTTGATCATGGATGAAATTCACTAGATACAAACTGTTCAAGTTTGTCCCATGGGTTGATCCAAGAAATTTATGTACGTACCTGCAAGAGTACATGAATTTGAAATCACTTTTCTAAATTTTCAAAAATGTTGTGTGTCATTAGTTTCAATAAGCTCTACGAGGATCGGGTAGCCTTAGTCCAAGATGATAAAAATCGATCTTAGATTAACGTAAAATCGCTCTGGTATTCAAAGTCTCTTCGATCGACACCTCATTACTCTGAATGATTTGGTTAAAATTTTTTGAAGAAAAATATTGTAAAAAAAGACTCCGAAGTACCAAAGCGATTTTCACATGATTTGAGAATGACTTTTACCGTCATAACTTGGAGCCATCTGTGACCTTTTGTTTTGCATATATAATAACCAAATAAAAAAGAAAGTTGATACCTCATTATTGTTATATCTGACTTGGACTATTCAAGGATTCCGATTTCGTGGCCACAAGAAAAAGTCCTTAAAATTGACTTGGCAAGGTCAAAGAATTTCCATTTAAAGACCCAAGGTGAGCGTATGAAAGATAAGTAACATTCCATCCAGACAGTGCGAGAGCTGGTTGAGTAAAGTTGCAAAGAATTCACCAATATCAATTTAACGAGTACGCATTACAAAACCGCGTGATAATCAAATAATATCGATATACAACTCAACAGTAATGAAATCCTGACAAGGTAAACTTCATGTATAGCTACACTCCTACCGATAACTCAAACTGATCAGTTTACGCATCGTGTATGAATGCATAATCAGATGAGAGGATGAGCCCACGTATATTCACAAGCCTATTTGAGCAAAAACACTCTCGATAGGTGTAGGTATATATATCCATAATATTATCGAGAGCTCGCGCCGGCAGGAGCATCATAAGCGCCTATCAGCTTGCCTCCATTGGCTGCGTCCAGATTAAGCATATATGCGTGTGCCGTGCATGTGCCGCGCAAGTTTCTGGGGGCCCCGCGTGCAGACTAGGTCGGTACGGCAGATTGCCTTTTTGAAATTTTTTCAATGTTTTCTGCTCTGCGCCCGTATCTAACTAATATATAGGCTGAGTAAAAGGCTGCATGGCTGTATGTTATAGTTGATGTATATTGAGCTGCAAGGGAATACTATCATCAAAGATGCTGTAATTGTTGATTATTTATTGCCAATTATTGATGCCGCTTGAGCTAGTTCAACAATTATTTGTAAAAAATTCATGTTCCAGAAATGATTATTATGGACTGACTGATATGATGGTCAAGTGCATTTGAATTAATCAATACCATATCAATACTTAATCAATCAGTTATACGTGTATTCAGTGAGAGGTTAGGGTATTCAAATCCAAACATTGTTATTGTGGCCTTTATTGTGTTGAGGGCCCTGGCTTTTATAACAATCGCAGCTTTTATAAACTCATGAAACTTTGTGATTAACCGATTAGGTTGAGTGATAGTGAAGTATTATGCTACGCTATTAAAAATGTCATGGATTTTCATCACCAAACAGTTACAAATCACTCTTTACCACATATTTTCTTTTCAACAGTGCACATGCATATTTTTGTGATGGTGGAGACGCTAGGATGTGAGATTTTAGTGTCTTCAGTCCTTGGCACAATCAAAAATTACTTGGAAGTTTATTCGGTTGGAGAACCACAGAATAAACTTTGACAGTGAGTCAAAAATAATGAGTTTTGGATTTATAGATTCTGGATTTTTCCCATCAATAATGTTGAGTTGTACACATAGTAATTCATTAACTCAAACATGGAGATGTTGGATTCTCTGAATCCAATTCTGAATCAATCTGTAATGAATATTTTTTCTTTAAAATTTGTTCATTAGAATTACCCTCTAATGAGAGTAAGTATTGTTATGGGAGCTGAGGAAAGAGTAAACATGTCACTCATCATGGATCTTATTTTCTTCAGAATTCCGCAATCATGAGAGACAGATCTATTCACCCTGAAATAATCAAACATCAGCCTCCACATAATATCAGCTATGTGAATCTTCATACTTATAGAACCAAGATAGATTGATCGGTGTCCTGTAGGATACATGTGGCCATTGCTCTATTATTTTTGTTGAAACTCATACCATGAACTTATTCTATTGCCGCTACACAACACATTCTATCGCAGTATTGAACTTGATCCCTATATAGGACAGATGAATTCCATTATAAGCAAACAAATATTTAAATGTAAAAAAATGGATCGTCAACATGCATCAGACTAGAGGCAGCATAAGACATATCATTGATGGGGAAAATCCAGAATCTATAAATCCAAAACTCATTGTTTGTTTTTTTATTGTTTTTGACTCGCTGTCAAAGTTTATTCTGCGGTTCTACAACCGAATAAACTTCCAAGTAATTTTTGATTGTGCCAAGGACTGAAGACACTGAAATCTCTCATCCTAGCGCCTCCACCATCTCAAAAATATGCATGTGCACTGTTGAAAAGAGAATATGTGATAAAGAGTGATTTGTAACTGTTTGGTGATGAAAATCCATGACATTGTTAATAGCGTAGCATAATACTTTACTATCACTCAACCTAATCAGTTATTCACAAAGTTTCATGAGTTTATAAAAGCTGCGATTGTTATAAAAGCCAGGGCCCTCAACCCAATAAAGGCCACAATAACAATGTTTGGATTTGAATACCCTAACCTCTCACTGAATACACGTATAACTGATTGATTAAGTATTGATATGGTATTGATTAATTCGAATGCACTTGACCATCATATCAGTCAGTCCATAATAATCATTTCTGGAACATGAATTTATTACAAATAATTGTTGAACTAGCTCAGGCGGCATCAATAATTGGCAATAAATAATCAACAATTACAGCATCTTTGATTATAGTATTCCCTTGCAGCTCAATATACATCAACTATAACATACAGCCATGCAGCCTTATAAGCCTTATACGGGCGCAGAGCAGAAAACATTGAAAAAATTTCAAAAAGGCAATCTGCCGTACCGACCTAGTCTGCACGCGGGGCCCCCAGAAACTTGCGCGGCACATGCACGGCACACGCATATATGCTTAATCTGGACGCAGCCATTAATGTCGGCCGGGCATTCAATTATACGATCGGCGTGCCGTGAGCAACATATATAGTCTGAAATACCACTACTATACTGTAGCCAACGCTTCACTTCAGTCGATGCGCCCACGCGTACCAGCATCGATCAGGAACGAAGGGATACATATCGTGTCGTATGTGTATTGCAGGGGAATCTACCTATCATCTGCCCAATCAAGCAGCCGATCATTGTCACGGAGAGATGATACTCAAATGGCTCGATGTTTGCGAATTGCTGTGTAATTCTAACTGGTGCATAAGTTTGAATTTGATCGATTGACCGAGTAGAATTTTACTGTAGATTATGTGGTTGGTGATTCAGTCGGAGCTGTCTCGAAATTTCGGAATGCTATGCAATTTTGATTTTATTTGTTGTGCCACGATGTAATGAAATGTGTAATACTATGGTTCACCTGCCACAAAACAAATATTCGTATTATTGCGGAAGTTTTGCATGAGGACTCATGAATTAATGGGAAAATTGCAGATGCTGAAAGAAACTGCAAAATGTAGTAAGAATTCGTCAGAAATATCTGCAATTTTTAATCTAAATTCACTCAAAAGATTGTGACCATGTTTGACCGAGTATAGAGACTTTTATAAGCTGTTCAAAAGCCAAGTAATTTTGACTCACAGGGGAGAAAAATGACACAGGCTCACGAAGCAAGTATCCTTTACCCTTTTCCAGAATCCAAACCTTCGCATGAAATTGTGCGCTGAATCCGAGGATGACACCAATTTTCTCCGGACTTCTGCATTTTCGAGAAAATCAGGGAAAAAGATTTTTCGGGATGGATATAGGATTTTTAACTTCGGATTCTGAGAGGAAAGAATTTTACGTTCAAATATGGATTTTTAGGAGTTTTCACTTTTAATTCTGATCCTGATCCAGTACGCAAGATAGCACTCGTGATCGACAACTCGACGTGATACTTCGGATCAAAGACTCGATTTGGTACTCGTGATCCAAAACTGAATGTAAATACTCGTGATCGAGAACTCCATGTGGTACTTATGATCGAGAACTCGATGTGGTACTCGCGAACTAGAACTCAATATGATACACGTGGTCCAGAACTTACTGTGGTACTCGTGTTGAAAACTTATGGTGATAATCGTGATTTAGTGTTTAATAGTCGTGATTTAGTGTTTGATGTGGTCGCGTTGGCCACTCACGAGTACCACATTGAGTTCTGGATCACAATTACCACATTGAGTTCTAGATTGCGAGAACTACATTGAGTTCTCGATCAGAAGTGCCACGTTAAATGCTGAATCACGAGTACCACATTGAGTTCTCGATCACGAGTACCGAGTTGTGTTCTCGATCACCTGTACCACATCGAGTTCTCGATCACGAGTATTACATTCAGTTTTGGATCACGAGTACCACATTAAGTTCTTGATCACGAGTACCACTATGAGTTCCCGATCACAAGTACCGCTATGAGTTCTCGATCACGAGTACCACACTGAGTGCTGTGTCACAAGTACCGAACTGGATGCTGGTTCACGAGTACCACATGGATTTCTCGATCACGAGAACGACATTCAGTTTTAGATCACGAGTACGATATTGAGTTCTGGTCCTGAACACCACACTGACTCCTAGATCCTGAGTACCACATCGACTTCTGGATCACGCGCACCACACTGAGTGCTCGATTACTAGTACCACATTGAGTTTTTGATCACGAGTACCACATTGAGTTTTGTATCACGAGTACCACATTGAATTCCCGACCACGAATACCACATTGAGTTCTCGATCACGAGTCTTACATTCAGTTTTGGATTACGAGTACCACATTGAGTTCTTGATCACAAGTACCACTATGAGTTCCCGAATACGAGTACCGCTATGAGTTCTCGATCACGAGTACCACGCTGAGTGCTGTATCACAAGTACCGAACTGGATGTTGGTTCACGAGTACTACATGGATTTCTCGATCACGAGAACGACATTCAGTTTTAGATCACGAGTACGACATTGAGTTCTGGTCCTGAGCACCACACTGACTCCTAGATCTTGAGTACCACATCGACTTCTGGATCACGCGCACCGCACTGAGTGCTCGATGACGAGTACCACATTGAGTTCTTGATCTCAAGTACCACTATGAGTTCCCGATCACGAGTACCACTATGAGTTCCCGATCACGAGTACTGCTATGAGTTCTTGATCACGAGTACCACACTGAGTGCTGTATCACAAGTATCGAACTGAGTGCTGGATCAAGAGTACCACATCGAGTTCCGATCACGAGTATCACATCAAGTTCTCGATTACGAGTACCACATTCAGTACAAGATCACGAGTACCACCTTAAATTCTGGATCGGGAGTGTCACCGTGGATACTAGATCAGGATCACAACCGAAAATGAAATTTTCTTAGAATTCATATTCGGACGTAAAATTTCCTCTTGTCCAGAGTCCGAAGTGAAAAATCCAATATTTGGTTTGAAGAATTTCTCTTTCAACATTCCCAAGGGTTTAGAGGTGTCCGGGTAAGACTTATGTCAGCTCTGAATTCAGCTTTAATTTCACGCAGGGACATACAGGGTTGCTTTCTGGAAAAAGATACTTTCTTGTGGGATTGTGTTATCTCATTGAAAGATCTCGAAATAGGCGATATTTGTCACACTAACGGTTAAGATATTTGCTCTCCAGAATTTTTTTTATTTCGTGAACTGCGCCACTTGACTCTACTCTACCCTAGAGAACTCTATCTGGGCTCATTTTGAAGGTTCATTCACACATTTTGAAATAACTTTATTCATTTTCATCTTCACTGATTCGGATCTCACCTTCTCAGCTTGGTAAAGTGTGAATTTCGACGATTTTCAAGAAAGTATTTTGGGTCATGCAAATCTAGGGCATATGGATACGTTGGGTTACGGATGCGTCCGTTTCGAGCCATGATATTTTTTGTAAGAAAAGATTCTTCACAAGAACTAGCACCCAAATTCAAGAAAGACAGAGGGATGCGTTTTATGGGGGATATAACCGTTGTTTTCGGTATCTATCTCCTACGTCATGATCAAGAGAACGAAAAACCTGTGTAATATGCCACAAAACGCCAATTTTTTGATCATTTTCAATTAAGGGTGCTATTTGTTGCGAAAAATCTTTCTTTGCACGGAATGTCATAACTTAAAACAGGAGATACGTGAAGGATCGCTCCAAAACTAATTCTGAAGCTGTAGAATTATACCTGTAGGCATCACAAGTGCCACACCAAAGCATCCATGTACCTCCAACTTGCAGGAAACAGAAATTTTTCTAAAAATCCTAGAAATTGACACTTGCCTAATCCAAGATTGTCAAGATCTGAATCAATGGGGATGGTAATGGATGATGGCATCCAAAAATACGTGAGGGAACCTTCGAAATAAGCCCAGATAAAATGTGCTAGAGCTAATTAGAGCCGATCGGTGCAACTCACAAAATTGAAAATGAAATTTGGGTGAGCTTAAACCTCGGACCGGTAGTGTTATAACAATGGAGTTACTTGGTATCCATGAACAGGCTTTTACAGTACAAAACTGTATAATGGCCGATTAGAGACTCTTATATATCAGAAAATGAAATTCGACATTACTCTTGTTAATCTTATTGTCCTGGGACATCAAATCCTCAAAAACCACAAAGTATGTCGTAGAGCAGTCAAAAACCGCGTCTGATGTTATGAAAAAGTCACAAGCGGTAAGCCGTCGATGATTTTTGCCCTTAAACCACCAATGTATTAAATTGAAACTAAAAATAGTATATGGAGGATAGAGTATGTGTTTCGCCCTAATCTCTTTCTTTGAGCTCGTCAATAAGACGGAGAGAGACCTGTCTCAGATACAATAGTTGATTTGAAGATATGTGTCTGAAAAGAGTAGATATCAAGGATATTATACAGTCAGATGAATCGCTCGCCTAGCACAGATTAGGTCTACGTTTCCAAAATCTGCAAAAGGACCTTTTCCCTCAATGCCTTACTTTATTCATGCTCATGTGATGAAGTAATTATGCAAAAACATTTGTTACTAAAAGTCCTCCTATAATATCGTATCAAAATGTGGAACAGATCACGCTGAATGTCTATCAATCGAATACATAACTGAACCAGTATCATCCACTGAACATAATTCCTAATCAACAAATTTCTCTACATTGCTCGAAAATTCAATCACGCCAAACTCGCAAATCCAACCATCACATCATCATCGTCTATCTACAACAACGATTCAGTACAACATAGCTGCTCCAAGAGCTATAGAATCGTTGAAATTAAACTCATAGCAACAACGCGATCAATCCAGCAAAGCTCGGCGAGCATTTGCAATAAGAGCTACAGCGAGAATTTCGTTGAAATGTCGCGTCGTCGTCGGTCGGGTATGGGCACTAATGCGAGTCAGGATCGCAGCTCACCCACGCCTCATTCTATACCCCATAGTAAACCAACATCAGTAATGCGGGTGAAGGGAAGAGCCAGTCGTAAAGTCCCCAAGCGCGCCAGATGCAAGCTTTCGGTATGAGACAGAGCTTTGCAAGCTCGCGACGACGTCATAATCCTGTGAAGCTTGGGACATGCAGTGATAGTCGTGTGCCTACCCACTATGTGGCTATTCGACATTCCGTAGTATGAGTTTGCTTTTGCATTAGTCAGAGGGACCTTCCCCTGCAGATGATCGCATGTATAATGGTATTTTCTCTCATGGGTCCTGGTCTCGAATTAAAGTATGTGTTCACAAATGCGTAAGTCGATTATTCAGAGATCATTCATTGTCTCACGTACGACTGCGTTGAATTGGTAGACTTCGTTGGGTTTTCCTTTTCGCACTAGTCATCGAAAACTTTCGGGAATCGCAAACCAAGAATCAAAAGTAGAAGTTACGTCGCATAAAGCTCAAAACCAAAACTAGCAAGTGGAAACACGGTGCTCGGAGGGGCGCGAGTTTTCTGGCTTGAATCCACTTGCAATTATTTCGTCAAAATTTTCAAGGCTATTCTCTGTCGGAGCTAATGTTCAGCGCACGAATGACTCATCAAATACACACTTTAGAATACACAAACAACACGGATAAAGAGCAGAAATTCATGAGGATACCGCCATCCCGTCGAGCAACTACTTCCTACAAAACCATTCAATTATGGCTAAGGTCAGATGCAAAGAATTATAGCCAAGGTACAGGCCATCAGGTATAGAGAAACATATCCGAGAGAATTGATTAGAGAGTAAAGCTCGGCCACGGGTGTTGTCGATGCAGTTGATATATTTTTTGCAGAGCTGGATGAGGCATTCCAGAGCATCTCTTGACAGATTACAAGTCCAAATTTAGTTCAGAGGCGTCTATATGGACCGCATAATATTCACACTGCAAACTTTCAATGATTCGATTCGCTCTGCCTAACAAATCATAACAACCTTGGAGAATTCAGTTTCACAACAGAAAATTTTCAAAAAATTGACAAATGCAATCCTGCAACAATGGGAATTTTATCAAAAACTTCGTCAAAACGTAAACACGAGCTAACAAATAATAGCCTGGCAAAAGAATCATGATGAAAGTTTTAGAAATCATAAAATTAGAAGATCCAATGCAGATTTTGCATTGCAAACAGATTTCCTCGCCACATACCGTAACGGCACGTTGCATGTCGGTTGTGCTCGCCCCCTTTTGGCACACGACCGCGAAATGACATCAATTGAATCAGACCACGGACACGCATCGTGATGGGCAGCCCATTCAGTCATATACGCGCGGTATGCACGCGACGCGCCTCGTAATCGTTGGTCCTATACACAGTCCCACGTGCCAGTTCAACCCTTTTGCCTCCCACTCACCTACCCTCTAACTTTAATCGCCACCCATGAATTCATCCACGATGCCAAGGTAGGTATCCGTGCAGCCCTTTCAATTTGACCCTTTCGGTGTAACGGTAAGCAACCCTGGCGTTTTTGATTATTACTGATCAGATAGATTCCGATATAATCTATATAACTCACAATAAATCGCTTCCTATTGCGTCAGGTGGAATGGAATACAAAATTGAAGTATTGAGGTGTTCCGGACCAGAGCTAATCAAAGTCCAACAAATGGTCTGAACATGAAACAAAAAATGAGTCAAAACTGTGTGATCAATGACCTCTTGTACAGGTTCACCAAACCATTCTCATCACAGCCATAAGAATAAAAATATTCTACACGACGTGTGATCATTGAAACATCAAAGTTGTATATCCCAATACTGTGATCAATGGCCATTTTTAAAACCCATAATCTACATTGCGTTATCGACAATGACAGTAAAGGTGTTGCTACTAAATTTCTAGGGCTCGTAAGGGAGGTGATTGATGCGAGCGTGGAGGCTAATTGATGTATCGGCTCGCGATAGATGCTGTATGTGGTGTATAATGTGCCATGGTATGCCCATGCATACGTTTCCTCCGAATATAGCTCGCTCTACTTTTCCAAATGCACAATTTTAATAAACGACGAATGCGTGCACACAACTTCGCGAGTTTCATACGTAGAAGGTACACTGCCCTTGTCGTTGCTCTTGTTGAAGGATTTTCCACGAAATGGTGATGAGGAGAAGAAGAGAAAGAAAGATTTACTTGCAGTGAAAAGGGAACATTTATTTCAATTAGGCCGCAGTTTGAGTGAGATTCAGTATGTCTAGAATTAATATGGGTACGTGATTTTCTTCGCTTTGAGGCTCATACAATAGGCTGTGTGAGGTGCATGATGTATGATGCATATAGAATCGCGAACGATTCGGTGTATTTTCAACTTCTCATGTCTCATTTTGAAGGTCCACAACCTGGACGACCTTGAAACATTCGTCCTGATGGGATACCCTAGATTAGTTCATGAAAAACTGAATAAAAGCTTCTAGTAATATTCGTATAGGTATATCTGAACTAAACAATTTTGAATAGGTATCCTCCAAAACTAGATTGAAATGTTTTGATGAAACGAAAAGTAGATTAAGAAAATTGAAGAACAAACAAGAATAAACTCAGTACCTGCATTTATAAGTGAGAATATTATCGAATTCCCGTCTCACAGGACATTCGATTTTCCAATACACAGATCTGCCGCTGGCACTGACATGAATACTCGATGCGTTTATGAATAATTCCGCAACTTGATGATTTCGCTATCAGATTCGATAAATAGAATCTGTGGACTTGGACTTTGAAATGTTTACGTTTGTTAAAATGACGTGTATCGACATCTATAATTTCACTACCTATAGAGCCAAATAAGAGTACCTGTTCCGATCCTCGACCTTATTATTCCATATTCATAAGGTAGAATAAATAAAATATGCTAGTGTGATTATTGATGGGCAACTCATTCTAGTAACTTGATGATACCTGATGCACCGGCATTACCATCGCACATAAGCTTTTAGAAATCAATCGTAAAAATTGACAGTCTCATCCATCCAAAGCTTGACATTCCATATTCACAGAACCTGATTTGATGTTTCAAAGCTGTTCTAGATCAATCAATCTTGCGCCGAGATGACACCTGTTCCACCCTTCAAATTCAGACGGTCGTAATAACCTAAAAATCTCCAAAATGAAAGCACAGTAATACATAGGAAAACAGTAGACACCTAAAAACATTGAAGAATCAGGCTGGCCTTGTACCAGAGTTGTATAGAGCCTCCATCAATAAGTTCACCCGTCCCAATCTGTTCATCTCAAGATTTGCTTGTCACGTGGTTATACTCAGATGCTCTCGGTACGGTGTACCGACATCGCATCTTTGGAGGCGTCAAAATGAGCAGCTGCAGCTGCGAAACGTCGGGTAGTGCCTATATACCCTATTTTGGTATGTTTCTCACTCCCAAGAGTTGCGTGAAGGCGACACGACGCCTAGACTTTTGTATCCATCTATATATTTTATATATGTACAAGTTTGCAGCATACCCGAGGATGAAAAAAGTCAAGAAAATCCGTAGATGTTGCTCTTGACTTGAAAACTCTCGGTGAGATACTTTCCACACACGCGTTCTCCCAGCACTCTAGCTTCTTCCCACAGTTGGCAAACTCACGCCACGAGACTACTACTGCTGCTGCTCTTATCCTTTTTTCGTAATTTTATCTGTTTGTTCTTTGCTTTTTCCTACTTTTTTCTCTATTTCCGTTCGACTTTGATTGCGTTCTTAGCTCTTTCCTTCGATCGAGTTTTGCAGCTACGGAAGTGCTCCACCGGCTGCAAACTCCCTCGATTCGATGTCTCCCCTTGACTCAGGAGAGCCTGAGAGTTTTGCTTGAGGTTTACTGAAAAGTCGAATGGTTTGGGTGCGCGTGTTGCCGGATTGATCAAATGAAATTTCGATAGTATAGTGTGCTCTGGCGTTGCATTGATCGTAGATATTTAGATTCTATCTCATCGTACGTCTTGTTGAGGGTGGATACTATTTATGATAATGATTACTTGCTTATCTTTCCAAACACAGAATGAAATATTTGTCTTGGAGGGAACTTAAAAGACTCATTCTGTAAATTGGTTAGCAAAATATGCGTTGTTTCAAGTAAGTTGAGATGAGTAAAATTTTAGTTTGCTGGCATATCGGATGATTCTATGGCATTTTTTAGGAACTGAAATTGTATTGTCCGTGACTCGTCCACTTCAGATGATAAATAAGTAGCGTTATTGCTTCTCTTGCCACCACTCATCCGGTTTGTGAACTTTTTTGATGAATCCGAGGCCCCTGAAACACTTTGAAGCCCAGAAAGGGGTGTTCAATTGATGGTATTGGAAAGAGGTTTCTTATAAATTTCGTAAAGATGACTATTGGTTGAGCTGGTGCCGATAATATTTCTAAACACCCACCAGCCCGTCTAGCCAACCACTGTTCAATCTGTCGATCCACTCGCCCGACCATCAACCTACCCACCTAAACGCATCTTCCGCGCTTCCCACCCATTAACCACATGGTCATGTATTATATTTCAGCCGTCCCAGCTCAGTCCAGCCTAAATCAGACAGTCCCCAATCGTTTTAGACCATCCGAGACACTTTCAAACCACTCTAGACCACTCCAGACCACTTCAGATCATTCCAGACCATTCCAGACTGTAGCAAACCGTTCTAGACCGAACAAGAACACCCCGGACCATCTAAGACCATCTCAGACCGCCTTAGACCATATCAAGACGTTCCAGACCGATCGAGACCATTCCAAACAATTTCAACCTTTCCAGATCCTAGCAGACCATTCTTAGACCATATGAGAATGCCCCAGACCTTTTTACGCCATACCCGACCATTACCTTTCTCGACCATACCCGACCATTCTAGACCATCCTAGGTTGTACCAGATCTAGAACGGTCTACAATGGTCGCAGGGTCGCCTAGAATGGAGTGACCTGAAATTGTCATTCCAGACCATTCTAGGTCGTACCATACGATTCCAAACCATCCCAGATCACATTAGAACGTCCCAGATCGTTTTCAGACCATTCCAAACAGTTCTAGAGCATTCTAGACAGTAGCAGACCGTTTGAGACCGTGCCAGACCATCCTAGACTGTCCCAGGTGGTCCCGGGGCATACTAGAACGTCCCAGATTGTACCAGACCATTCCGAACTATTAGAGACCGTTTCAGACGGGAGCAGGTCGTTCTAATCTATATTGGAATACCCCAGATAATTTCAGACCATTCTAGACCATCTCAGACCACATTAGAATGTCCCACATCGAAGTGGACCATTCCAAGCCATTACAGACAACTTGAGACCATTGCAGTCCGTCTTAGACCTGACTATAGTGTCTCAGATTATTTCAGATCATTCCAGACCATTCCAAACCATACCAGATCATTTCAGACCTTTCCAGACTGTAGCACGCCGTTCTAGATCGTACTAAAACACCCCAGACTAGACCAGAACGTCCCATATCAACTTAGACCATTCCAAAACGTTCCAGACCATCTAAGACTGTAGCATTGGGATATTAATAATAGTGATGTATAATAAAATTAATTAATTTAAAATGACTGTGCTTGTTTATCTTATTGATAATATGTTAAAATTCGCCTCCAAGTTCAATGCAATACTTTGCGACCTCAGACAAAAGCGAACGTGTAAAATATCAGAAGAGTACGGAAAACATAGGGTCTCATTATCTCATTTTAGTCTCTGGTCGTGACTTTCATTCAAAGAAATGTCACTATCCAATATCCTGATAGCGATTCAGGGCACACAGGCCCAAAAGAGTTGAATAAAAATTGCCAAGCAAGTATAAAATCAACTATGTTCCTGTCCCTCAATTTTCCAAAATGCAATTTTTCGTTGATGAAACATGATCTTGTTTATTGGGCAAACAAGACCTTCTCCCCTTCAAGATATCAGGATATATCTACGTCGACTCCCTCCCTCCCACTAAATTCATAAGGTTTGCCAAAAGAATAAATGAATGTGGATAAACAAACTCTATTGAAACATGTCCTACCACACAAGCACTTCACACTGCCCTCAAGAGCGTCAAAAAGTCCTCGAAACATACACGCAAAGAAATCTCAAACCAGGATACCCGTACACAGAAGTCGCTGAGTGCTTGCGCAAAGTCGTATCTCTTTTCCTCGTTTGCAAAAAAACGAACATCCCATTCGCGACGACTCCTCTCTCTTTCACAAGCATGTCGCTCACTGCAACATCACTGTGCTATACTTATATATGGAGTGTCAAAGCGAAAGAAAGAACGAAAAAAAAAGCTACAGGCACGCGACTACGGCGGGCCAAATTCGTTGGGGGGCTACGAATCTGAGGTACATATATATATAATAAGGCTATATTATCATCGGGTACCCTAGAGAGGCCGCGACGAAAGCGAGCAATGAGCTGCAGCAGAGGGGCCCCCTTGATCAAAGATAATTCGCTCTGTATTGGAGATTAAGGATCGCTCTCTAGGGAGATTTGCAAGCGCGCGTTTTCAGATTCTACAGTCAGAGCGAGAGAGCGACGCCGACGTTGGCGGCCGGACCGAAATATAAAATGCATGAAGCGCGAAATCCCGAGGGCGCGGCATGTGCTTCGAGCTTCGTACGTTCCCCTTCTTTTTCTTTGCTCTTTTTTTTGTACTGGGTTACTTTGCAGAGCTATTCTGGCGGTGACTGCAAAAAGTCGGGCAGGTCATGATTACGATATGGGGTAACAATACGGCTCATATTTTTAACATTTATTCCATGCTGTTCCCGGAAATGAGGAATTTTGGAAGCGAGAGAAATGTGGTTGTGAAGAGCTTATTTCGTTAGACTGGTTCTGACACTGAAAATATCGGATTATTCAGTAAAATTCTGGAGGATTTGGAAAAATGAGATTTTGAACTCCTTTCACTGTGCCTCATCACTTTCTCGATTATTCAGTAAAATGTTTCTTGATTTCACAATTGGTTTCGAGTGATCGAGTCGATGACTGTGCAATGTGCTTAGTTTTTCTCATCACTTCCACCTGAAAATCGGATTCTCTTCCATGTTGTGGCGGTTTCCTGTGCTTGAATAGTGTATTGTATATGGACAATGCAAATGAGAACTTGGTCGCAGGGGCAGTTTGCAGGGTGAGCGAAGTAAGTTGTACAAGTTCTTGACTCCCAAACACGCGTTTGCTCGCGATTACTCGATGGATTTGGTCAATTTGATCTTAAGTGAGAGGTGGAAAACACATTGTGAAGTTGTGTGTAAACGCGTGTTTGGAAGCCAAGGACTTGCAGATATCACTTTGCTCGTCCTACAAACTGTCCTCAAAATTGGCATTCCGCCTAAACGTACACCCAGTGTATACTATTTCTAGGATACGAGAAATCTGAATGAAAAAATTTTCCACGTGGAATTTGACTTCAAGAACAATTTTGCCTTGAAATTCGTTCATGAAAGGTCTCAATTTACCTCTAAAACGCAAAGACTCATAGCGGGGTATTTTTGTAATTCATGCGTATGCTGATCACTCGAAAATGGCCAGGTGGTGTTTTGAGTTCTAATTCGTGTTCGGCAGCTCAAAACACATCACACATGACTTTCACCTTTTTCTGATCAGGAAACTTTCTTTTTGGGCCTGTGTCATCACTGGAAATCGTCGAGTTTTTTTATCCGAATGAAAGATGCGTAATCAAGTTCCATCAACAGTCGCTGTTGTCAACAAGGTCTGAGTTGTCCAACGGTTGAGACAAAAAAAATCGAAGGTAAGTGTACCCAATTTGCGTGTGTACTCAACTTGCCCCCATATGCCTATCTCAGAAATGAGCACTCGTTGACCTTCCCGCGTGTATTTTTTACGTTTGTTATGTTAGAATATGAAATTGTACGTAGTTTGCATCGACCCCGGATCTTTCTGCGTTCTCCAGAAAATTTTGAGTGATTTTTCCATTTTTTGTGTTTGCACAGCTGAGAAGTCACCGAGGAAATCGCGTTCACTAAAACCGGTGCCAATTTATTTTCATTCGACCAATCTTGACGTACCTTAGCGCATTCGATTCCTTGTCTCAAGACCTTCAAAATCCGTTTTTCAGAGTTGCAGAACTCTGATTTGGAGCGATTTTATGTACGAAACACGAAGATGATTTGAGAATCAACACGGCCGACATCGCGGAGTGTACCCAACATGCCCCCATATGGTTATCTCGGAAAGGCGTGCAGTATGGCTTTTTTACCACTCAGAACGTGTTTACTGCATCAAAATAGGTCGGAAACGATGTCTTGGGCTAGCTGAAAGCTACGAATGTCGCTGCACGGTGATCAAAACGGATCAAAGTGATTTTATGCACTTTATCGCCAATTTTCATTGTATTAAATGATGGGGGCAAGTTAGGTACACACTTTCATAAACTCACAAAAGTCACCTTCTGGGACAATTGAAACAGTTTGGTCCCAGCTGGTCCAAATTGCATGTACTTTGACTCATTTCGAAGATCTTGAGACAAGCTTTGAAACGAGCTGAAATACGATGGAAATTATTGAGATGGGACAGTTTTATTGGGAAAATGGCTTTTAATGGAGGCAAATGGGTACACTGACCTTGTATCTTGTTCGTCTGATACTAGAAATCGATCACGTAGGAAGTGCGTTGGGCTGTGAAGTTCTGTCAAAAACATCAAGTGATTCTTATCATCCGTGCAACTAATTTTAATGATGACAGGCAAAATTTCGTGACGCATCGACGATTTTCTCAATAGACTATAAACAGTCTGAAAATATCAAGAGGTCGTAATGAATATCACTTGCGTCAATCAAACTTAGCTTAATGATGAATGGATTCTATGCTCCCACAGAGTCAATATTTTTATTTTACTCTGATATCCATTAATGGGCGGTTGTTCCAAAAAAATATTATTCGATCTACCGATGTACTCCATTATTTGCATGCGTTCGGAGTTTTGTGGCAGATGATCTCAGTCATTGAATTGATCGAGTCATCTACGCCAAAGTAGATCGATAGATATTCATCCAAATAACTCTGGCGATGTAACAATGCTTTCTGTAATAGCATTAATGCCATATTTTGCATTCATCCTTACGATCTCTTCAACGACTAACGCAGGTGAGGAACCAGAAACTATTGTTGCTGATTACTTCTAAAGTGCTCAATGACCGGAGTAGAATGAAAGAAAGAATACTTCATACGATTAAAATCACGAGACAAATTGTACTCGATGAATCGTTGCACTATTTTTAATATTCCATAAAAATATTCAACATTTGCTTCAATAATTCGCAAGATCTCTCTTTGATTGCAGACCCGCCATGCAAGAAATTCAAGTCTGAAGGACATTGTTCTGAAAATTCGATGGATGAATATGATTCTCAGGATTCAGAAATGGGAGACTCAGTAGAATCGTTTGATTCAGATACTGATACTGATTCTGAGGCTAATAGCGCATTCCAAGGTAAGATATCATTAACAATCCAGGCAGACATCCAGTCAAAGTAGTGAAGTGAAGCAGTTTTACAGGAGGCACAGAAAAAAATATTTGGAATGGAACTATATGGAAATCCAATATTCCATAATTCATTCATGTGAGATCTGTGTAATTCAAAGTAGATTTATACTTTTCTCGCAAATTATCTCAAGGAGGTTCGATGGTGTCATGAGGGATCGGTGAGGGGGGAAGACAAAAACTAACCTAACCTGTCGCTCGGCTGCACGAAAATACACGGCGAGTATACCTATATGTTGATGATTTTCAACAACAATTCGATCATATTTCCACAAAATGCTTGGTAAGCTGTCATCACCGAAAGGTATTATTGTTCTTTATGAAATTCTCTATCGTCTGAATATTTTATGAGAATTTTTTCGACATCTCAAGAGGTGCTAGGCTTGTTTTGGTGGCGACGTCCATAAGAGCCCTCGTAAGAGCCCATGCTATTTCGAAAAATGTAAGAGCTTAGATCTCGAAAAAACGCCTGGTGAAAAATACTGAAAAAATTCACAGAGTATTTTTTTGTCTCAAAGATACTTATGTAAAAGGTTTTGTCACGATCTCTACATCTTTGTCAAGACCATCGAACCTCCTTAAGACTTTTAGTCTACAAGTGTTTTAGAAACATGAAGGAGCGAAATGTTATTCGTTCTAAACGTCATGCTACTATGAAAACATTCATCGACTACACTTTCTACGATAACCATGATTGTATAGAAATAAGTCACAGTGTTATTATTTTAAAATTATTTTGATAGCGTTTTAACCTAAGGATCGCAAGTTCAAATATGATTTGAGATTTCCACACTGAAAAATATGTTACCAGACTGCGTGCAAATGGTTACATAGGTATATTGTCATGGAGGACTTACAGCACTCGCTTTCTTCGGGCCAAAACAATCCTTCTTACAAATCTACACATACACCTACACATCTACACACCTACACACACACACACACACACACACACACACACACAGAGACACGGGCAGTGGCATAAAATACAATTATCACTT
This sequence comes from Eretmocerus hayati, assembly GCA_029851415.1. Taxonomy (NCBI): domain Eukaryota; kingdom Metazoa; phylum Arthropoda; class Insecta; order Hymenoptera; family Aphelinidae; genus Eretmocerus; species Eretmocerus hayati. The sequence continues at coordinate 149,264,038 of CM056742.1, read as the reverse complement.
GAGCATCATCAATCTTGTGATTAAATTTTCTGAGACGCGTGAGCCAAGTCAGTCCACAGAAGAATACAAGATTCCAAATTCTGGACAATTTAAACATTCTTGTGAAGCTACTCGTTTCATGAATTAATTTTCGACACTTTCAAATTACAGTTATGAACATTTTGTTATAAGATGCATGAAAATGTATCGTAGTTCGGAGTTTTGATTGATATCTGTAATTCTGAATATTGCAACGGATTTCGATGAGTAATCAGTATGTTACAAGATATTTCTATTCTGTCGATCTGATGAAAATATTTTGAGAAAATTTGTAATGAGGCAACGTCCATTTAATACTAGGCAGTATCATGCGCAAGTCCTAATCCTTGCTATATTCAAATTGTCATCTGAATACTTGGATGTTTCTGTCAAATTTGGTATCTTAGCATGAAGTCTGATATAGTAAAACCTGCCTCTATGGTCAAATCCCAATCATAGATGCTTTTTCGTGGAATGAAATTCTATTGCATAGGCTCAAATGGTAATCTTACTCTATGTATAATTAGCGAGTGCCGAATATTCATCGAGAGGGCTTGATTAGTTGAAATGTGACGATGCCAAATTGACACAAGCAATATCCTCCATTCTCTGAACTCTGCGTCAATTTGATTAATTAAATGGCATATAGATCATAAGGAATGACTCTACGTATTTGAATAATCCAACAGAGAGTTGCTATGAATCGACCAAGAACATAATTTTTACAAATCAGTGTCGTGCAATAATCTTGGATCGGTATTAGCTGATCCTAATTATTTACGACTGCCATGTCACTGATGTCGGCCTAATGTACTGGAATATATTGATTATCACGATTGAGAATGAATACTTTTGGGCATTCGCAGAGACTCCTCTGTAATTTGAGCACCTGTCTATTGTGAGCGGACCAGGCTGGAATCAGAGGTGCTTGAATTGCACAGGCTTTACTGTACTGTGAATTTTTTTCATCTTCTAATCGACGGGTTTGTGGCCATTTTCTAACTTGTTCAACTAACTCTTAAAGTGAGTTTCAGAACAAGATCTTTACAATATTCCGGTCCACGACTTTTTTGTTTGTCCGTCGTACAGAACTTCAAACCGAGCCCACTTGTGGAAATCATTGTTAAAACGTGCCCACCTTTCTCTCATATTCTACTTCTAGATCATAATAAACTTGAGGTAAGCACTTTTGGCCCAGTATTTTCTGAAATACAGTACCCACCAAAAATAATGGAACATCGATACTCGCACTAAAACATCGACTGCTCAGAAACTATTGATTGTACGGCAATTTTGAAAAAAGCATCTTAAAGATCGGAAGAAATGCTAACTTTTCATGTACCTCAAAAAATTTTCTCGTGTATTTTTCATGTCCAGTATTCACTGTCAAAAAGTGAAATTTTTCAAGCCACGTCAATCACCTGTAATTTTCACGGGCATAGACGGATCGAAGAAAACTCAACGGGATCTTGCAGGGCTTTCTAAGACCTTCAATTTTCTTTTTTTTTTTTTTTAATTCTCTGCGATGATTTTAAGCCAAACAATCTCTCTCGGACGGCAACGATGAAATAGACGTGCTACCTGTATGGTTCCAAGGGCGTTCCGCCTTATTTTGATTCGACCTCGTTTGTGAACATGGAATATGACTTTTCAAAGGACACATTATCGACGTAAAATTGTCTGAACCTTCAGGAAATGTGGTTGAAATTGCCCTCAAATGCGCTCTTGAAGAGTTACGTTCGATTTTCTTCATATAATTATGACTTTTCACTCAAAACAGTGTTTGAATCGAACGTAGCTCTTCAGGAGCGCATTTGAGGGCAATTCCAACCACATTTTCTGAATGTTCAGACAACGTTACGTCGATAATATGTCCTTTGGAATTTTTTCAAAGACATATTTCATGTTCACAAACGAGGTCGAATCAAGATGAGGCGGAGCGCCCTTGGAACCATGCAGGTAGTACGCATATTTCATCGCTGTCGTCCGAGAGCGATTGTTTGACTTAAAATCATCGTAGAGAATTTTTAAAAAAAGGAAACTGAAGGTCTTGGAAAGCCCTACAAGATCTCTTTGAGTTTTTTTTTCGATCCGTCCATGCCCGTGAAAATTACAGGTGGTTGACATGACTTTAAAAAGTTCACTTTTTGACAGTGAATACTGGACATGAGAAATACATCAAATAATTTTTTGAGGTACACAAAAAGTTAGCATTTTTTCCGATCTTCAAGATGCTTTTTTCAAAATTGCCGTACAACCAATAGTTTTTGAGCAGTCGATGTTTTAGTGCGGGTATCGATGTTCCATTATTTTTGGTGGGTACTGTGCAGCTGTACGCAACGGACAAAAAAAAAGTCTAACCGGGCGGAACAACGAAGTCCATCTTCCCAAATTCTTTCAATCGAACTAGTACATCAGAATTGTGTACAAGCTATTCCTGATTTTTTGCAGGAGATACGTACTGCGCAGTTGAGGGCAGAGGACTTGTGCTTGAATTCGAGTGCGAAGAATACTGTAGAGAAGTAAAAGGTAGATTAGTTGGACAATGTATTGATCATCTGTGTGAATGCCGAGGTGGGCTAATGGTAAAAGATCCAACCATAAGGATAATGCCATATATGTGTTCAGATTCCCAGCCTCGACAGATGATACGAAGATATTCATTATGAAACGGAATATTCATCTTTAATTACCGTTTTCGATGTCTTTCCATTGACATGAATGGGTCCAAGAAAATATTCAACGAGATTTGATTTTGTGGGCGTGAAACAGATGTACTGCTTCAATAAGACACTCGAAGTTTGATGAAATTGTTTACAAACTTGTATAAATTCTATCAAATTAGTCACTTGTAGGAGGATTGGATCTTGGTGCAACAAACTACACGGATTGAATTGTTACAGTACACTTGTGTATGTATGATAAGTAATTTAAGAATAGGCCATTTATTTTAGAATATTTTGTAGCCTCCAGAGAAGAAAACTACGCCCCGATTCGGAAAGACATTGAGAACAATGAAAAGTATTCATCTTCTTCGGAGGCAATTATTCATTGTATATTCGCACAAGATATTCTCTTTTTTCACGAAATGATCAATTTAATGATGATCGATTAAAAAGTAACAACATAGATCGAGTGATTAATGAATTATAGTTAGTGAAAAAGCTCATAACCAAATTCTTGACATTTTGAGTACTTCATCCGAGAGGGCTCATCGATATATTTTGAAGATGAGTCAAGACAGATTGTAAGTATTCTTAGCAGGTCAAAACAATTCTTATTAGATACCTCTTTCTATTCATTATTCGTAACCGAAAAAAATTGAATGATAATGAATGATATGTGATCACAAGAATGATTTTAAATGAATTCAAGCACTTGTGAATCCCTGAAAAACTCCTGCTACATTCTCCAACGCGTTTTTGAGGATGACATGGTAATAATTTCGAATATTTTACACCTAAGGTGTATTTCTATGCTGCTCGAATCACTGTTCCGATTGTCAGGAAGTCAGATACCGATTTTCTCCCGTGATGAGACCCCCTCCCCCCCTCTCGCAACATGAAAGTGAGGCGAACCAAAAATGATAATCCAGTCTCTCGATACCCTTTCGTATGTCCAGTCACCATCACTGCCTATCTCAAGCTCTACACGGTAGAAAGTACTCACTTAAGTCTAATTCGAATCTATAGACGTATTACAAATTGAAACGAGAGTGAGGTGGGCGCTTCTCGATGAATATTTTCTGTATAAAATCAGTTGTAAATTAAATTTTACGGACATACAAATTTGAGATGCAGATATTAAGGATCTGAAAGTGTTTAATAACTTTTTCGATAATGGTAATGAGAAGATCGATGTTAAAATCACTCTCACCTTTTCGACTCACAAAGAGGACCCACGAAGTGCGGGTCGCCAATCATCCCCAAACTTTATTCACAGTCTCGTACCATCTAGAATATGAAGAATTCAGAGTAACTCCGTCAAATGGGATTCCTGTTCAGAGCTACAAGGAAAAATGTTAGCGTTGCCAGTATATCTATATATACCTCTTTTTAACATGGGCCTATATGGGCAATGCTAAGGTCATAGGCTATAACTTCGGATAGAGGGCCCATTTGACGGAGTTACTCTAGATTCTTCATATTCTAGGGAGTACAAGACTGTGAAAAAAAGTTTCGTGAGCTTTGGTGGACCGCACTTTGTGGGTCCCCTTTGTCAGATAGTTTCCCAGATCTCATCATTTACAAAATAAACAAAACTATTCATTCATACCGTCAAATAGACTTTGAGAATGAAGTAAATGGTCAGGGGAAGATGGGTGGGAATTGAAACATCTCCACCCATTTTCTCGTGGAAATACCAACTTGCAGAATGGCTAGCAAAACACTATTCACCAAAAAATCAAGCTATCTCGAGGGCGCCAATTAAGTAAGTTCGGCATGATTCTTCGATGCAGCTGCTGCAAGCACCATGATCTAGAAATAACCTCGTATATGGCGGGAAATTCAAATCGACATTCATCGTGTATATGTACGTGCGTAACGTTGTTCTACACCAAATTCGCGTATCCATACCACACGCTTTGTCTTTGCCACATCCATAAAGCTACATATATGTATGTGTACGGAAACAACGAAGAGACGGCTTTGTCACGAGGATGAATTACGCATATACAGCGTCGGAGTAACATTGCAGAGAGAGAGAGAGAGAGAGAGAGAGAGAGAGAGAGAGAGAGAGAGAGAGAGAGAGAGAGAGAGAGAGAGAGAGAGAGAGAGAGAACAGGGTGGAAAAAGCCTACGAAGAAGGCGGTGGGCTATCACCAATGCAGTTTGGGTTCCGGAAGGGACGAAGCACTGTGCACGCGATCGAGGAGGTCCAAGAGCGGGTTCAAGCGTCGGTAGGGAACCCATACCAAGGAAGAGGAGGATTCTGTGCCATCATTGCGTTGGACATAAAGAACGCATTCAACTGCGCGAGCTGGGAACGAGTCTATCAATCCCAAGCAGGTAAAGTGCCCCCCCTATCTACTAGCCGTCACGAGTGACTACCTGCGGAACAGGACCCTCGTGTACGACACCGACGAGGGACAAGAGATTCGGGTACTGTCCGCCGGAATCGGACAGGGATCGGTCTCCGGGCCGTTCAACTGGAACACCCAGTATGACAGCTTACTGTCTATTGAACTGCCCGAAGGAGTGATAATAGTGGCTTTCGCGGACGACGCGGGACTCATAGTATGGGCTGACAACGAGGAACTCTTGGGTAGACGCGCGAACGAGGCGCTGGCCCGAGTCTACGAGTGGATGATCAGCAGGCTTCTGGAGCTCGCTGTGAAGAAGTGCGAAGCAATCGTGGTCACAAGGCGTAGGAAGTTTGACTTACCCCGGTTTTATATCAACGGGCAAGAGATTCCACGGAAGACAGAGCTGAAATACCTCGGTGTATGGCTCGACGACAAGTGGTCGTTCAAGAAGCACATCCAGGAAGCCGCCCAGAAGGCGAGCAAGGTCGGTGCGGCGCTCCAGCGGCTTATGCCGAATATCGGAGGACCCAAGGAAAAGAGGCGCGCACTTCTCAACACCGTCACTACCTCCATCATGCTGTACGGTGCACCCGTGTGGGGGAAGAGAGTAGAGAAGACCATCATCGAGAAGAGAATGGGGCCTGTCCACCGAAGAGCGGCCCTGAGGAGTATCCGTGCCTACCGCACTGTGTCAGGAGATGCGGCTTACGTATTGGCGAGTACTCCGCCCATCCACTTGCTCGTCGCGGAGCGAGTGAGGATCTGGGACCGCCAGAAAGTGATCGGAGCCGAACGAGTACTCACTCCGACGATGAAGGAGATCATCCGCGACAACGAGAAGGAAACCACCCTTGAGCATTGGCAAACTGAGTGGGATTCGCCATTTGCGAACGGCAGATGGACGCACCGGCTGATCCGTGACGTAGCCAAGTGGGCGGAACGCACCCACGGAGAGATGGACTACTGGACGACGCAGGCACTGAGCGATCATGGTTGCTTCGGTTCCTATCTAACCAGGTTCAAGAAGAGGACGACCCCAGCATGTCAGTCATGCGGGGATGAATGGGATGACGCCGAACATGCCCTGTCCAAGTGCAGCGACACCCGGAGAGAGCGCGCCGAGCTGGATGAATGGCTGGGTGCTCAACTAACACCCGAGAATCTCGTCCCGTACTTGCTCCGCAACCAGGAGACATGGGATAGACTCACCGGATACATCAAGATGGTGATGACCCGCAAAGAGGAGAAAGAGAGGGAAGTAAGGCGCCTCGAAGTAGGCGAATCACAGTGACTCTGCCGATTGAAACAGAAGAGGCCCAAATGATTCCAGGAGGAATCTGATGCACTGAAGAGGGAAGAAAGAAGGAAGAAGAGAGAAGAAAGAAGAAAGAGAGGGAACAATGGAGAATGAAGACAGAAGATGCCGACAAGTGGCCGAAGAGAGAAGATGGAGAAGAGGAACGCTCGCAATCGAGCGCGAGACATGCCGCTCATCCTGAAGTAATGCTCACGCGGTTCCGGGATGAGATGGTAGATGCAGGTGGATCTCCTTCTTGATTGCCCGATGCCCTAGGTATCGGACATCGAGGGGAGAGGGATATTACACGGCCGGGCCCACCTCTCGGTGGGCCCCACCCAAACCCGTGTCCCGCCTGGTATGGCCTGCGTGGGCTATGCGTAGTCCGCGTAAGCTGAACCAGTCCGGTGTCTGGGGACGGATCCGAGGGATCCTGAGGCAGATTTTGCCCTCTAACCACCTTAAAAAAAAAAAAAAAAAAAGAGAGAGAGAGAGAGAGAGTGTATGGTTGGTTGGCGCAACGAGCCGCGAATAATTTCGGTTTCGCGCGCCGGCAGAGAAGAGGCGTTTGTACGATGATTTATCATTTGAGGTTCCTCCGGGTCTAACACCACGTTGAGATTCTCAAGTGTCCAGATGCGGTATGCCCTCCTTATACCCAATGTCTGATTTCTTTTTAATACAAGCAAAAGACAGATATATTTTCGAAGTGCTTTTGCCTCCATAAGGTCTACACTCCCTTGTGAGAGAGCGCGAATACGAAAGCTGATGGCACTTTCATGAGTACGATTATTCAAACGCTGATCTTGCAAATCTAAGGCTGTATATAGTACGATCATTCCTGCATACGTGGTGAGATTTTTTCGAAAGCAAATGCTGTTTTTACGAAGCGGTGGGAAGTCGTTACTATTCTACGGTTTTTCCAGTGATTTATACAGGCTCTCTGATATTCTGAATTTGGCAAATTTGCAAGTTGCGGATATTTGCATATTCAATACGATTTCTTTCTTTGCATCGCCGAGAGCGTGTCGAATGGTATCTGTGACTCATGAGTAATTTTGTAGATTTTTCGTCCTTGATGGTTAATATATAAGTTGATTATTTGGTCTCATCGATCTTGAAGGACGGTGGGGAACTAAATAAATTCCCAAAATTTCATGAAAGAAATTTTATTGCTGCGTTTCGTCAACTAGGTTTCGTGGACCTCATCAGGCTTCAGGTTTGTTATGCTTTAGATCGTCATGATAATTTCTGAACGATCTTTTAATAGAGCACGTACATAACGTCTGGCTCGTGTTGATACAGGTAAATAGAAACATTTCTTCTATTTACCTGTATCGACAGGAGCCAGACGTTATGTCTGTGCTCTATTATAAGATCGTTCAAAAATATCATGACGATCTCAAGAATAACAAACCTGGAGCCTGATGAGGTCCACGAAACCTAGTGGACGAAAGGTAGCAATAAAATTTCTTTCATGAAATTTTGAGAATTTATTTAGTTTCCCACCGTCCTTCAAGATCGATAAGACCAAATAATCAACTCAGGTATCTGTGACTGTGACAATAGTAGATTCGAGTGATTGACTTTGATTTAATTTTCGTGTATTACATGATTAATGGAGAATACTGCATTTCATTTGATCGCTGCAAATTATTCTTGAATCGATTCAATTTTCAAGAGTGACGGCTTATTTGACTTTGATAGTTCATGCATAAAACAGTTATCATTCTTTGGACCAGAATTATTTTTACTCGGATGCCAATTTAGCTAATGTCTGAGGAACCATTCACAATTCTAGAGGGTGAATTAATCAATTAATGTAAAAAGAGGTTGGTCTACTCGGTTTTATAACGATGCCAGAAATCTGATTGAAAAAGCTTTTATACCGCCGGGATATTTAATTGAGTTAACTGTCGGTACCAGAATATTTACATGCCCAAAACTGATGAGATCTGTGCGACCGTCGATTCTTTTCTTTCATAATTTATGTCATTTAATTTACCATCCCAGTAAAGTGGACCTCAAATAGTCCCCGACAAATGAAGCAAAAAATTCGGTTCGATTTTGCATCCGGGAAGTTTTTATAAATGGAATTGGATTGCATTCTATTATTGCTTTTCGGATTTGTCGTTCCTTACAGATCTCTTAGTAGATGGATTGTAGTGTCTAAATTGATAATCTATCGATTCGACATTGTATCAAATTAATTTTCAATACCCTAGATATTAAATCAGATCGAAAGAGTTCATTAATAATTTTCAAGTATCAAATGAGGTTTGCATACCATCAAATGGAATAAGACACTTTCTCAATCAGCAAATTTCCAGATTGTGCAGCAAGTTCAATATAAACACTTTTTTCGAAACAAAATTGAATGTAACATTCGCGCAACTATCCCTGAGAACTGCTATACCCGCGCTATCCCCAGAACTCGAGGGTTAGCTACAGCTATTGAGTTGAATGTGCGACTGTTTGAGGAGGCCGATTATCGGATACGTGAGCATGTAGTAGTAGAGCTCAACGACGATTCCCCTCGAGACAAGTCGTCGTAATCGGAGTCAATGCCTCGATGATACGACTTATCTTCAGGCAATATACTACCATAATGTGACACGTCCCTTAGATCAAGTGATTCGATCTAAGAATAGTGTGAAGTAGGTCTTGTCAGCCATATTAGGGTGTAACCTTCTTTGTCTTCGAAGTTGATTCATTCATCTCAATCGTGAGTAGATTCTGGTGAAGTGTAGTTCTTGAGCGGTATCATTCGTCGAGATAAGAGTCTTTTCCCGGCAACCCTTACGAATTTTATCTAATATAGGTAGGGATATCCCTCCTTATTTGAATCCTTGATGAAGCTTGTTTGTGACTCATGTGAGCATGATCAATGCTGCAACAATTTCGAGCACTTGAGAAAAGCCACACGACCAAATGAAATATCGTACTCCTACTCATGAAATAATAGGCGTAACCCGTCGAATCGTGCTTGTTTATAGTAAATCTGACATGAATAGTTTACTCAATTCATACTCGAAAAATTCTTCCTCGAATGATGAGACTGTTCTAGTTTTTTCGGTAAATTCTGCAATTTGTTTCATTTTGTGAGGATTTGAGAGAGCCTATCTCCACTTTTATAGGTTAGCAAGTCATAACAGTTTCTACTTTATGTGAGTCTTACCATAAAGTTGCTAGGTCTTATAAATGACCTGATCAAAACGTCTACCTCTTCTAAAAAAAAAAAAATAAATAATAAATAAATAAATAAAATTTTAGCAAAATCAATGGTGGGACAGAACGCATCATTAAACTCCAACATCACTGCCAATTTTATCACACATATGTATCAATCTTCCTATATAAATTCCCTAACCTTCCTATATAAATAAATAAATAAAATTTTAGCAAAATCAATGGTGGAACAGAACGCATCATTAAACTCCAACATCACTGCGAATTTTATCACACATATGTATCAATCTTCCTATTCACAATTTTCTATACCTATACCATCTCCTCCTCGTGCACAACTTCCGCAATAATCTCACAGTACGCCCTCAATAGTTCTGTCCAATTTGAACAACTTTCCCATATTTTGGCAGACGTCAGTACCATCAGCAAAGATAAGAACGACACGGACATAAGATAAGCCAAAGAAAGAGGCGCGTGATAATCGTGAAAAAAGGTTGAGTGTTGCTAGGATGCACGTGACCCGGCGAGTTTTTCCAACCTGAACAATGAAAAACAGCTATACGTAGGTTGATAGTGTTGCGTGGCATTTTTTGAGAGAGGCAAGAACGATCGAGCGACCAATGCATTGAATAGCGTATACAGAAAACTGAAGTGGTGTTGCAGTGGAAAATCGGTGGCTACTGTGAAAATATTCTCACACCTGCGAAATCAACGCTTCCGAGTTATTGTCCTCTCCAACGTCGCTCGAATCGCAACAATAGCACGATTCGAGGTATGGGAGCTGCAACGTAGAGAGCTTTGCTTGTCACGAGAATTCAATTTTGATGATTGAATTTCCATTGTGAGAGGATGGCAAAAAATTGATGAAAGAAATGGAATTGATTCAGAACGTCATGTCGAAAATTTTTCAATTGAAATTTCTCAACGTTACTAGTTACTCCGTACCTGGAAATTACTTTGAATTATAGCGAGAGACCAATCTTGTGCCGAGACGAAAATTTGATCATTGTAATATCCTCTACTAGACGGCACAATCTGGTTTTGATTTGGTTGGCGTTTCCTCTGTTGTTACACCAATGAGAGGAAATGGAAAAATTTACATCGTTAATAGGAAAAAATTGAGGTAACTTAAAATCTGTCCTTCTGATGATATTCTGACAACTCCTCTCAATAAGCCATAATTTTTACTAGATTACCAGAGGTTAATTTTGTTCCATTCCAGAATTGATCAAAGTCGTTTCTGATCGATATCGAATTTTCTAAGAATTCAAGTATATCTTGCATTTTTTCCTTTTTGTGATCAAGAATCAGTGCACCATCAGCACCGGTCAGAATGAATATTTTGCTGATGTTCTTATTTTCTGCTCAGAACGATACATCCCTATTTATTGATGAATTGATTTGTAAGGCCATGAACAAACATATTTCATGGAACCCATATGAAAGTTCGAAACACTGTACCGTTTTCATTATGCAAAGAAAAATTTTTTCTCGGCTTTTCATTCAAGCTCAACTTTTATGAAATACTTTGAAGCCCCCTCTGCAAAATCATTGGCATAATTTATTTGCGTGCTGCAATATAGTCATCTATATGTGGGCTAAGTACTCATGGATTCGATGAGTAAATTTAATAGCCGTTGTTAGATGAATGAATGTTGTAATATCCAAAACTAAATCTATTGCCATGAAAATTCATAAAATGCCGCTTGAGTCATCTATCTTGGTCTCAAAGAGCCTGCAAAAATCTTGTAATCAAATTGTCAATATCTGCGTTATCACTGTCATAGGATTTTATTTTTTACAAGAACGGTTTCGAATTTTACCCTCTTTTCCCAGGCCGATTGTATAAGATCTATTGGGATCATCCTGTGTCAAAGTGCTAAAAAGTCATTCTCGATTTTGGTGGAGACATTTCTGGAAACTGCCAATACAAAACTAATCAATTTGGGACAATAACTTGAAAATTCACTAGCTGGCGCAAATCTTAGTATCTCATCACAACTTATTAAAGTCCGATCACGTAAACGGCCTATCTACCTAACCATCTGCAAACTAATCTCCCGACGAGACACAACCCGAACTGAAAAAAAAAAAAACATCAACGATCTTGTAGCAGCATATTTCTAAACCCTATAGTCGAGTAAAAGTATTCTTGTCCCAGGACAACGAGTGTCGTGCACGCGGGGGCGCGTCAGTAGACTTATCCTGTTTACGAGTCAGACCACGTGGGCCAAGCCGTAGATTATAAAGTCACGACTCGACGCGACACAGCCTCGAAAACTCTACTCTCCTTTTCGTCCCCATCCCCTTTTCGCTCGTATTCATTTCTGTGCAAACGTCGACCATCAATTCACCACCCTACATATACCGTATATTCGTTATACACAGTGAAAAGAGAGAAAATTCAAGACGTGACAAACATCCAATATCTTAATCTTGAAGAATGCGCCTCGATTTTTCTCGTACGTTGTCGAGGCATTCTAATTCTGCTCTACACAACCCTTGAGAAACATATATCCAAACACCCACATATACCCCATAATTCATGTGTACAAGTAAAAAACATCATGTCCAAGGGAAGTTCAATAATGGTGTGGTAGACTTTACAACTGCCATCCAGACTGCGTATAATTATGGAGGCTGGGGGTAGCGAGCGGTCCATCCTTAGTGAAACGCCTTTACCCTTAGAAGAACAGATGGCAAATCTAGCTAGAGGCTATACGTAACCCCACTTACGAATTTTATACTCTCTTTGCATCCTTAGGGGTTTTTGCGGTTTGAGACCCTCTTCGAAGCTTATATAAAATCTCGAAGGCAGTGCCACCCCCGTGCGAATAATTCATGTGAGCCCAAACGGAGTTGAGAAAGAAGACTCCTACGTAGGGTATACGAGTTGAATGTGTTGTTTTCTCGCAGATATCTGCTCGTTTCATTTGGAGTTTGCCGATTTAGGTACGTTCTGTATCCTGCTAGCTAAGAGACAATGAGGCGCCTTCGTTTCGTTTGCGGATATTTTCGCCTTTTGGCCATTTGAAGGAACAGAGATATCGGGTAAAGGTGGTTTCGGGATGAGAGCTGAAATTGGTTTGCCAGAATGGCCTGATTGAGATAAAAATCTCTGTGGTGGCGAAGATGCCAGGCTCAATTTTCGATTTCGTTCGCGAGTTAGATAAAGGCACCACCGTTTGCCGAAGATATTCTCGTAGAGAACGAGATTTGGCAGCTTGGGCAACATACCCGTGGTATTTTTCCCTGTGAAAATGATCTTGGATTTACTTATTTCCTTCTCAAGTGGTAGAGGCTTTGCAGAATTTGAAGGAATCTTGCGTGCGCATCTAAAGAAGAATTTTCACAACTTGTCAAGCTTGGATGAGGCGAAGATTTCACCGATGATTCGACAGAAAGCGTCCCATTGGTGGAATGAAATGAGCCAGCATAGATTTTGTTGTTCCTAGCCAATTTTATTTTGACGTGAATTTTCGTATGGACTTTTTATACTTCAATGTAACAAAAACTGATGCATTAACTAGAATGTGCCTTAAATCTCAAGCACAGGAGTGATTTGAACGATTGCAGACCAAATATGCGTTAGATCATTCCAATATTGCAAATAATTAATTGAATCGTTATTTTGCAAGATTTTCAATGGGGAGTCACTTCTAGGGAGATTTTTACGATAGTACATACAGAAAAGTCGGTCCGGCATCAAATCTCATAAAAGTACCAGCCTAAAATGGATAATTTAACATTGTATGGTTATTGTTCCCCTACTATAAGTTTATTTTGAAGGAGATTATGTACGAGTCACAACTACTTAATGCTGGAAGAATTAATAATCACAAAAATCTTCAGTAAAGTGATACTAGTTTGATTGACTCTCACGAACTTGTCAACCTTATCTATTTCACAGCTGTCGAACTGTTCAGATTACAAGAAGATCCTCTGAGAATCGGTTATTTCGATCATTCATCTGTACAGTAACCTACGTCGACATAGCTGCAAAGCTCAAATATGCAATTCTCATTCAATCAATGTCACAGCAGAATCTCATACAGACTCAAACTATCTGACAGAATTAGACTCATTATTAGGCTGCTTTCAACTATCATCTGAAATGCAAGCTCATTTAAGTACAAATTCCCATTCATTCCGAAACTCCAGGTAAACAGAAAAACCCTTCGAGTTTCTGTAGTCAAGCTATTTTGACGATGATCAGATGCAGGTTTCCGGTAGACAGCCGATGAATACTGAAGTTTACTGCAAACAGAAATAAACATCTCGCAAATTTTGTACGATCCAAGTACTCCGATAGAATTGTGCATTGTTGTGTAATAGTTTTAAATACATTCAACGCCATCAAAGATCCAAGCCTCAGAAAAATATTTCGATATTTGGCGACTACACTGCTGATTAACTTCAATTTTTATGTCTATGACGGATTGAACAATATCTCATGATCATAGAAGTTGTATGAATTCCTTAGACAACCGAGCTCCAACAAACATATCAAAACATCCAGTCGACTTGAAAAACCACTCTATGTCATACTGGGTTTCCAGAAATAGAAAAACAGAAAATTTCAAGAACGCCAGTAAGTTTGATAACTGCAACATCACCAATGCTAAGTTCCACCTCAATTCTAAATGCTATCCATATAAGAATCTGAATCTTCACATAACAAAACAACAGTATGCTCTACTGTATGACATGTATGCGAATTTCCAAAAGTCCTACTATGGAAAATGTCCTGAACCAGTGCTCAACAAATCAGATTTCATCAATGATATGCCTCTCATTGACACCGATTGCTCCAAGCAAAATGAGGCTATCAAAAGCGGTGCAGTCGACGTGCGCTTAGAGTTTTAGACCAAGGATAGTTCCCCAGAAACAATTGCCTATTTTCTTATTCTGCATAACAATATAATTCATTACAGTCCAATCAGTGGAACCGTGAAAAAGTTGACGTGAATTCCATGCGATGCTAGCGTGAAATGGGGGGGGGGGGGGCGGTTAACAGCTAGAAGAGTTCGTCTGACCCTCTTACTAATCCGAAAAAATCCATTTCTGCTGGTCTAGAAATCTATCTGTGGTGGTCTAGAAAGAGGTAGTCGGGAACTCTCCTAGCTTAACTACTTTTCTAAAATTTCTGACGTACAGCTCATATAAACTACCAAAATCATCTCAATCTCACCACGTATCAAAAGCTCGAAAGCACCGTCCCATTTCGTCGTCCTCTACCGCAAAAAAGCGCAGTCTTGGCATAGCAGAAGCTCATAATACAGCGTCGGCAGTCTGCTTTGCAGCACAGGAGCAATTCATTAGCATTCGTTTATGTGCTCGGACGGGCTCGAAAAAATATGCTCTTCCTTGTTCTTCACCACCACCACCACCACCACTACTACCACCACCGAGTAACGCCAACCACAGTGCCACAGTAGTGTCACATCCGCCGGTCCTACACTGCACCGGCGTTGGACTTATGAATTATGTATGCGAGCTAACGCTGAGACTATATAATAACGAAAGACAGAGGTTAAGTATATATATATATAGAAGAAGAAGCCACTCAGCAACGTCGGAGATATAAAATGAGGCAAAGCAGAATCAGGAGCAAGCAAGCGCATAGTATATGGCAGATGGTGGCGCTGAAGCTTGTTTCCTTAGAGTAGTATAGTAGAAGCGCCCCCGGAGCGCCACTTAATGGCAATTAGTATTATAATTACATATTGTTGGATGCGGTTAATTCCCGTAGCCGGCGACACCCCTGCAGTGAGACAGAGAAGCCACTCTGATGGCGACATGGCGGTGCTTTCACGTGGAGGCAGCGCTGATTTATCGGTGGCACCCGAATACCCAAGGGGCGACGCACTCACTGAGGTCTTAGGTATTCTAATGCTGCGATGCTGTGAGACTCTCTCAGGAGTGGATCCATTGGCCCTCTCGATACTTGTTTCGATCTTGTAAAGTGATAGAATTGCGATGTAGCAGGTAGATTTGTTTTTAGTGACGGAAAACAGGTGTTTTCCGTTATTTCCACTGTGATTAGTATGAATAATGATGTAATTGTTTTGTGAAGCTGAGGAAATACGGTGAGACGATCTATGATTTTCTAATCCTTCATTGATATTATCTGTTTAAAGTAATTCGCTCCTTTCTCCGATACTCTTGTGATTTGGGCGAAACGATGAGTTGACGAATACTTGATATTATCAAACTTGCTTTCTTCAACTCGTGGTTTAGACCAAATCGCAAGAGAATCGGGAGCAAAATGGTAATAAAAATGTGCACATACTATCGGTTAAGAAGTGCCTGCGATCAAATTGTTCACGTTTTCCCCAATTATCTTGCGATTTGGGCTAAACGACGAATTGTGGAATACAAGTTGGGCAATAGCAAGGATCCGACAACTCGTCTCAAAGTTTGAATCATTAAAAGAATATGTATAATGTTTTTCTAAGTCGCATTAGAATTCTTATTCACTCAATCTTATTCTCATGTTGGTAAAAGATGATCAATTTTGCACACAAATGTCCCAGTCATGTACCGCCACAGTACCGCCGAAGCACAGCAAGAGAACTGTCGGGGTATTTCTGACTTTTTTGTACTTACTATATTGAAACATCATCTATTCTGAACGAGTTTCCAAAGCCCTCAAAACTAGGTAAGCTAGACATAAAATACCTTGTTAGAAATATCACATCACATCACTGTTGAAGTCGTCCAGCAGTACATTGATAGAACTCTCGCGACATTTTCGTGGTATTTGGCCAGCACTTTGTCGAACTTTGTTTATATCAGATTTTTCTATTCTTCAAAATTCTGGAAAAGAATGAACATTTGTCATCAACAACTGAGAAATTCTTTGAAAATGGAATATTCTGATCGCAACATGAACCTTCGAACCGACATGACAACGAAAACTTCGTTTTCACGATAAAATCGACTTTTATTCAAATTCAAATTTTCACCTGTACTGATCCATCAAAATAATTCCTAAATTCGTGCTCTCGACTGCAACTTCTACTCATTTTGATAATAGGTCCAAATCTCACGCGTAACTTTCTGGCACTGAATCTCAGCAGCAGACCCCATTTTTCAATGTATTCCTCTCTGAACACACATTGATTACGCAATTAATGCACTTTGCATTTTTAAGCATTGGATTACAGATACTAAATTTTATCTCATGAATTCTTGAGCTTACACGATGCAAACTCGAACCGATACAAATATACTGTGAACTGATCTCTAGAACTTGCTCAAAATATCCTTTTCCTCCTCCCGGTACGAAAGTACGTCCTTTCGCGACTCGCTTGGTCACGAAAGCTCGACTTTTGCTGCCGGGACGAGTCAACTCGGGCTCTGATTGGCTGTCGATTTCTGCTGCATCTTGAGCTGCCTGCGCTGTTTCGCTGTGCACAGAGCGCATGAGACATGCATGCGAAACATAACCTACCGAGGTTATGTTTATCAATGTGTTTATTCATGATTTGTGTGTACACTTGACAGGCGGTATCCTTTTATAAATACTGCTGCTTGAACAGAAAGCTCTCAGAAGCCGACCTTAGAGCAGGACTCCTAATGCCCCGTGACATAAATTGACAAGGCACACAAAATACTCATTGTAAGTGACAAGAGCCTAGGGCCACGATGACTTTGTGCGGACACATCTTTGTATCGAATTCAAGGCCCAAATTGGATCATGTGATAATATATCATTGAGTTACACCCACAACGCATTTCACTTTATTTTTTTTTGCTTACGTCCGCTCCGACCAGCAAAAGCTCGGCTGACGCCTCGCCTTTGCAAAAGTCGGGCGGACGAGTACATCACGTCACAAGTATGCAGTAAAAGCTGTGAGGTCGTCTTGTACAGCCCACCCCTTCAAAATTGTAAACAACTGCAGAGTGAGGTTAAACACGTATTTTTGTACTAATCAATGAAATTTCGACGTACTTTCGGGCCGAGAGGAGAAAAAATAGTATACAGCACTCGGCAGAGAAGTGGGATGCCCATGACAGTGTGATATCAATGCCTCGGCTTCGCCTCGGCATCATCATCACGCAGTCACGGAAATCCAACTTCCCTGCCTAGTACAGTAATATACTATTATCGATCATTCTTGCACCACATTAAGATCAATAAAACATTTAAAAGAAATCTTACTGATTTCCATATTGAACGTCACCCCGTAATGACATTGCCAGGTCAAAACACAATCATTCGAATCGCACATGATTCCAGCAGTACCAAATTCCAGTATTGCAACAGATGAAACTGCGTCTGCAATCTCACCCTCCATCTGATCAATCAATTAAACAGCGAGGACTCTCCAAGGGGTATCTCATTTGACTGGCTTCGCCGCACACACACTCTAACCGACCAACATCTGCTGATCACTATAGTATCTCTGTATCGCACTCCATCCCTTTACAAACTCACACATAGAAAGCACTAGCAATACACAGTCTATCAAATAGTATATATATATATGTGGACACGGTCAAGTGCGTGCATCCACAATTCTATGATGTGACACAGAGAAATTCGATCGGATAGCTCTGGTGGCACATAATTAAGGCGCAGATTACGCTCTCTCGTCGGGTGTGAGCGTTAAATTGTCCAGCTGTGCGCGCTGTCACTCACCCCTCCTCCCCCCCCCCCACCAATGCTACTACCAGAGTCAGTATACTGATGCTGCACGTCCAAACAGTCACACGCGTAAACAGTTTCGCGCTCACGAGCCAAATGCAAACAGACCCATAGTAGTTATACATACACTAGATTATACCTATATCCAGTTGATGGCTTTTGAAGTATGCGTGAACTGTTCCCAATCGTGTGGTGAAATCAGGCCGATTCTCGTTTGCGATTGAGCTTAAGAGTATGTATACTGTTGTGTAAATCGGTATAAAATTGAAGGTGGGAACGCGTGAAGACTGAAAGAACTAGAAAATCAGCGTGAGGTACTGAGCTAGTGACTGCAGTATCTCGTACGATAAGTGTCACCCTTTTGGGTTAGCATATGTATCGCACCCTAGAGACGAGTTTGATATCACCCTTTTGTTTTTTCGCGGCTACTAGGGTGCTGAAAATGAAAGATAGATCGCTGTTGACTATGGTCATGTCTGTAAAAATTTTTGTGATGATTGACAGTATGGCCGGCCCAACGCTTATCAAATTGAAGTCAGTGACAGATATTTCACATCAAAATATATCAGTTCCGACTAATTTGATGGAGATTAGATACTATAATACTCTTATGATCAGATTGAATTCGCTCCAAAGTTCATTGGTTCACTTCTACGATAAATTTGTTCAATAAAACAGAATCCACTTCCGTTTATCATCATTGGAAGTCATTCTAGAGCAGACGCATTCTTGCTGATCAGAATTCTTGTATAAAGGAAAAGAGAGGAACTGTGAATTGAGCAGAATGTATCCGATAATGCTCTGACTATAATCACTACAATGAGAAAAACGCAACTGAACGAGTGAATATAGTATACGTCAGAAACTTGACATGATATGAAATTTATTGAGTGGTTTAATCCTCGAACAATAAATGCCATTTACGATATTAAATTTCACAGAGTAATCCATTTCTGTTGAGAGATCCGATGAACCGTGGTTCAAAATTCGATGAAATTCCCATTTAGCACCGATTTAGCAACCAGTTGAAATGTTACATAGAGTGAACCTTCCATTTCTCTTTTTCTCACAAACCATTGATTTTAAGCTCACACAATTCACAGTTACGATTACCGATTGATATTTTGAATAATTAAACGGGGCTCATTGGAATCTGATGTGAAGTATCGGTTAAATCCCGATATAGCTTCCAGAATATTCACAAAATTATGATTCGACGTGCAAATCTAACTCTTACAGATATACATGTGCGATGTGAGATGTGATAGTCGACGATAAATTGTTCAAATACTCAGGCAAAATCAAAAGTATGCTGTTAATTCTGTATTGAGAGAATCAGAATAGAATTGGAAAGGAAATAATTCAAGAAATTCATTTAGTTATCAGCTAACGGAAGATGTAAACATCTGTAGATTCGATTCAAAATATTCGAAATAACGCATGACGGAGAAGTGACAGCTGACAGAAGAATTTCTGCATAATATTCCAATACATAACGAAACTCGTCTTTACGATTGGACTCCATTTGATCCTATTGAAGGTCTCTCGACCTCTCCTGTTGGTGGACTAGTCATTTTGATATCTCGTATGAGTATTGGAATGTGAACTGGAATAACGATTTACCCAAGTCTAGAAAAATCATCACCGGTCCTCAAACTGTCAATGTTGTGCACGCTCGATTGCCCAAAGCGCTACACGGATATAAAATTCATTCTAATCGCTACACGGATATGTTTCAAATTTTGGAATAGTTTGGGTAGATTTGTTTTCAAATTCGTTTACCTGAAGAATTGCGGCTAAACAAATCTTTGAAGATGAATTATTTCGTGTGACCTGATTGCTCGTCACCGACGCTACTAGTGACAAAGTGGACCCGGTCAATCAACCGGCGAACGGATCAGTGCCAAAGAAATTCGAGAAATAATTGCCTGTAATAGATAATCAGCACCTCCCTCCAAAGTATACTCTCGAAATCATCACAAAGTTCGCAAGCTGCGCACATTTCTAGAATCACAAACCTCTATCACATTTTAGTCTGCCCAGGAATTCGAGCTCCACCCAATGACTTGGCATCTAGCAAAATCATACGACACTTTGGTACTCATTTCCAAAGTCGAAAACCAAACAATTCTCTTTTAATAGAAAACACTCACCAGTGGTGAACGTAGCAGCGGCAACATTTCCCGACGTGGCGAACAGCGCAGCCAACCACGTGCCGGTAAACAGAGCGACAAGCCTGGCCGCGCAAAGTCTCCTCGTGCATCCAAGCTCTCTCGTTACTTTTTTCACTTTCCCATCCTCATCACCACAGTTTTCATATCCACATCGGCTTCTACACTGGCCAGATTTACCAATAACATTGCGATTATGATCAAATCGCTGCGGCTCCATCGCAAACTGTCTGCATTCAAAAAGTGCAAAACTGGCCCTATCCCGCAGGCCCGTCTGACATGCCGCTGATCTATACTACTGCTAAAAAAATCGAATTTTCCTTTCCGCCTGTCTTTCAAATTTTTAATTCAGTAACTCTCGTCCACCTTAACAATATCTTCAATCACAAGATAACACTATCGTTCGAAACGGTTGCTCTTATAAACCGGGTATAAACTTTGAACAGAAATAGATACGCGGAGCAGCTGGCGTTATACGCGCACGGACGCCCGGCGACTACTGAATTGCAGTCTCTCGCATGTCGTCGAGCTCTCGCAAGGTAAATCTAGCTCTTGTGCATGGCTAGTCGTGCGCGCGCGCAAGCTGCCCAGATGGGATAACAGTTGCACTGCCAATAGCCATGCGCCGTGACGATAAAGAAGACGCCCCTCGGGGCTTTGGAGGGCGGGCCCTCTCTCTCTTGCAGAACCAAGTGCAGCTGAATGCACCGATATGAGCACAACCAACGATGCTTTCTGCGCCGTCGTCGTTCTCGACGACGATTAAGATTTTCGACTCGTGGCCGTTGCCCGCGCAGCCACCACCCGCTAAAAGGTGCAAGTTGTGAGGCTGGAGGATATCGTTCGATGCTAACCGCAAGCTCGGCTGAGGTAGGCATTATAAAGCCGCAAGCTTCGCACCGCTAATTTCAATAAGCGGTGACGTTATGTCCAGAGATTTTAGGAACCGTTAGGTGCTGCAAATTCTCTCTAGTTTCAATTGAGAATTTTGAAAACGATTTGATGCTTGCATTCGGAGTGGGAAGTTAGTTCAGTTTAATGATTGATTTGTTGGTTTTTGAGGTGGTATCACGAATTGGTCGCATCCTTTAGATCACATACGAGTTGAAAAATGTGATATCTTATGTGAGTCTATGAGGATGGGACACTGGATTAAGACGTAATAAAATGGAAGTTAGGGTTATGAATATCCACGCGGAGAATCGTGCATGGATTTGACATGAACCGCAATCCTCCGAATCCGTATGTACTCATTTTCGTCAATGTCGAAGTGTTACGTGGTCAAATTTATACACTACTATAGCCATGACTTCAGCCAACTGATTCAATTATTTAACACGTTCGCTGCGGCGGGACTCACCCGTGGGTACGGGGCGTCTTTTTTGTGTGCGGCGGGACGGGTGGGTCCCGAGCTTTATCAGGTTCTAGTGTGCACCGAACAACGTAGACAGATCCAAAGACTTGTATGACTTGAACAAAATCTGTGCAAGCTAGTTTCGGCGTAAAGTTTGATCTCGACAAGCTAGTGCAAAATTCCCGTTTCAATTTGAAAATTTCGTTAAAAACACGAGAATAAGGGTAACCAGATGCATTGCTCCAATTGCACTCAAAATTTTCCAACGTGCCCTAGCTCATTTTGAAACTCCTCCCTAAAGCTACAAGTTGAGCTCATATACGCTTGATTCGAGAGACTCCGATTTGAACCATCATAGGTCTATGTGATGAATGATAACCCGCCGTGATCGTAAGAATGCTGTATATAGTTTTCCCCTCCCACTGATGGAAGAATGTTAAAAGGAGAGGTAGTCACGACACTACAGCGTACTCTTTTGACTTGATTCTCAATAGCATATTACTGTACTAGGCAGGGAAGTTGGATTTCCGTGACTGCGTGATGATAATGCCGAGGCGAAGCCGAGGCATTGATATCACACTGTCATGGGCATCCCACTTCTCTGCCGAGTGCTGTGTACTATTTTTCTCCTCTCGGCCCGAAAGTACGTCGAAATTTCATCAATTAGTACAAAAATACGTGTTTAACCTCACTCTGCAGTTGTTTACAATTTTGAAGGGGTGGGCTGTACAAGACGACCTCGCAGCTTTTACTGCATACTTGTGACGTGATGTACTCGTCCGCCCGACTTTTGCAAAGGCGAGGCGTCAGCCGAGCTTTTGCTGGTCGGAGCGGACGTAAGCAAAAAAAAATAAAGTGAAATGCGTTGTGGGTGTAACTCAATGATATATTATCACATGATCCAATTTGGGCCTTGAATTCGATACAAAGATGTGTCCGCACAAAGTCATCGTGGCCCTAGGCTCTTGTCACTTACAATGAGTATTTTGTGTGCCTTGTCAATTTATGTCATGGGGCATTAGAAATCCTGCTCTATGGTCGGCTTCTGAGAGCTTTCTGTTCAAGCAGCAGTATTTATAAAAGGATACCGCCTGTCAAGTGTACACACAAATCATGAATAAACACATTGATAAACATAACCTCGGTAGGTTATGTTTCGCATGCATGTCTCATGCGCTCTGTGCACAGCGAAACAGCGCAGGCAGCGAAAGATGCAGCATAAATTGACAGCCAATCAGAGCGCGAGTTGACCCGTGCCGGCAGCAAAAGTCGATCTTTCGTGACCAAAACGAATCACGAAAGGACGTACTTTCGTGCCGGAAGGAGGAAAAAGTAATGGATGTATCTGAACAAATGTCTTCTTTCCACACCTCAAGTGAGATCTCAAAATAAAGTCGGAAGCTTGCGGTCGTGATCATGACTGGAGAAGCTTTCATCAATGCGTTGCATTCGACGCATGTCAGTACAGAATATCGATATTAATTTTCAAATTATAGCTTTCCCTTGGGCTTATTAATTGAGATGACGTGAAGGGCTAGATTCTTGATAGGCAAAGCACATCTCTAAGTCCTGAGTGGAATGATACCATTTATATTTAGGACCCGAGGCAAACTGCAAGACTCAATTGGATAAGCTGTTGGACATTTTACTAGTGTATGACGAATCTAAGATATGATCTCCAAAGAATTTACCTCATCACTGTTTTAATTGTTCTCATGAAAGCCATTAAAACGTGCATGAGCACGATACTATCGCTATATAATACATACAGTACATAGCGCCATACAGTATTTGTACACGTATGCGATGCCTACGGATTTCGAACTTCAAGTTGAACTAGAACTCTAAAACGCGCGCGTTGCGCGCGGATGGTTACAATGACTCAAAATTCTGGAACATACGGCAAAAGCTATTGTGTTTGGCAAAAAAAAATTTGCAGGTATTTATGGTACCAGAAAGAAGCAAATATGATAAAGTATAAAAATATGGAGTGGAAATATCATCTCTCTACATATTTATCTATCTAACATGCCGCGGAATCGAAATTTATGAATTGCTGATTCAAAAAGTCACGACTGTCTGAGGGAATTTTCGAATAATCTCAAAAAACTATTCGATCTACGAAGTGCGCGCGCTGCGCGCGCATGGTTCAACCGCCCGTATGGTGTGGGGTCAAAAAACTATCCAGTTTTCATAAAATATCATTGAGGGTAGCCATCAAGGAACAAAGATCATTTTGAGAACTGGAGAATTGAGCTCAAATCCAGAGTCAATGATTTAAATTTGTGCAACGCTTGTGCATAAAAATTTCAATTTTCATATAAAATATGTGGGTTTCCCATTCGAATGAGAATTTCAAAGGGTTTTACTCATTCTCTGATGGAGACATGTTTCTCTCATCCTCCTTCTTCTCCTCTAAGTCGGCTATAAAAGAGAAGGAGGAAACACTTTTCAAGGATATGCACAAAGATCAGCCAATTAGCCTTTGTAGAGCGAGAATTTCTTGAATGCTTCTGTAGAAATTTTTTTTAGTCCACAAATGAAGTATTTTCGATCGATTATTTGAAATTCAATTGATCATCATCCAGAGATGAGAAAGTTATGGAACCTCCTACAATTTGAAAAAATACGATATTCTCAAATAAAGAATTCCTCAGTTCATTCGGTCCAATTCAGTGCTATCTACCAACTGAAGAGTTGTTTTACGCATTGGAATTTGAAGATGAAGAATTATAATCACAAATCAAAAACTTCTTTAAAAATGATGTAACGATATTCAACATTCACGAAGAGAATTTTAGTACATCTACCTCAATCACAAAGTTTTATACATGCAATTTAAGAATTACGTTGAAACATTCATCATTCACGGAAGAAATTCTAGTTAATCTACCCCAATCAAAAAACAGTATAGATGCAACTTTGAAGTTTGTATGAATCATTTTGAGAATTTTTTTAAGCGTTCCTGAGATCTTTTCGATCGTTGAAGGAAGATGAAATATCAGAAATCAAATCTTCGAATGATTACCATTAACCTTATTATTACACGGGATATCCGATATTCCTGTTGTCGGTCAAATAGCAATCTACTTTCCTATCACTCATTCAGTGCGCGATCCGATTAATACGTACATGCAGGTGTAATAAGACCCGATATAATGCGCAGGCGCGACGATCACCTGCTCAATGTTGACAACGAAGCAGACAGAACTGGACAGAACGCTACAGTGCATGAGTTCAGATGCTTGAAATTCATCATTACTTTTCTTTCGATAAATTCGAAATAATCAATAGATATAATAGTTCAGCTATGTAGATTGCATAATTGGATACTTCCAACTATATTGATTCACGTATAGATATATTCAAATAATCCAATGTCATTAATCCACAGCAACACACATTGAGACAACTCGTAAGTGGCGCGCGAAATCTCGATTGGAACGCCTCGAATCTCGAATATCAAAGTTATCCATTAATAATATAAGAATATAAGATTGTGCCCATAGAGAGCTCAATACTCCTCGATACTCCATTATACGACTGCTGAATTTGATGTATTAATCATCCACATCATTTCCCAATACACTAGGGGAATTTGTGGGGACCCGCCGGTGGGTCTCGTACACACAACAGAGTCAGACTCTTCTGTGTGCGGCAGGACCCACCGGTGGGTCTCAAATCAATTTTTAGTAATCGTGTAAATAGATGTTGAATACATTACTTTCCATCAAGTTTGGATATTCTAATTGCATAAACGCACTTCTGAGTGCTCTAGCAATATTGGACGGAATCGCGATTTCCGCCTTCGCAGCGAACGCGTTGATCATCAACAGATTTTTTTGTACTTGCGTAGATACTCTAAAACCTCCTTATTCATGAAATTTCATTATGATATCGCGTGGCTGGATTCGAAGAAATATGTTAATCGATTGGGTACAACTGCATCTCACAGTTGTCAAGGCTTGACAGTCGGTTAGATAACTAGAAAAAAAAATTCTAGTTGAGGTGAAATGTGTGTGAGTTGCATGCATTAGAGGACATTCAGGAACACAATCCAATGGGAGTAAAATGAATTTATCCATTAAGCAACTATGTCTCTCTGAAACAAGCGTCTGGTACATACAAGAAACCCTTTTCATCACAAGCTTAGTGCTTTTCATGCAGATGTAATGATAGAATGAGCCCACCTTAGTATGTAAAAAACTACTATGTCAGAGGAATACATTCAGTTTTTTATAACGTTCATTATGATGAAATAAAACGATGTATCATCGGAAGTAAAAGTGGATCATGTAATCAGAATCCTCTTTCCATATCCAGCGAAGGCGAGTTTTTCGTGATATTGGAGGAAGGCACGCGTGGTCGAATTTGAACAAGAATCTGGCGTGGTGTTGAAGGGTAGAGTTTCATTTGGTCGAGATGAGTTTGAAGCTTTGCGAGTTTGACGGGTCCATCCGCACTTGCGGATAGCTTCGAGCGCTGGTTTAGCAATCCCGACATACCCAGCTGCTACCAATGCTCGAGCATTCTACCCATACCATTGTTCCCCTTTCCCCTCTTCTACTTATATAATGTTCTCCAACGTAAGTATCAGCTTCAGAGCAAATGTCCATGGATGCGAATTTCTGAGTTAGAACAAGTATTCAATATATTCAACATAGTTTCATCTTATAAGAGTCTTGTAAGCAGAATAGTTATGAGAAGTTGACAAGTATAATTTTTACCGAGGAGGAGACTAATCTTCCATGTCAAACATGGTAAGAGAATCGTATGAAGTAAAGTGGACTACATGTACATTAGGGTGACACTTATTTCCTGCCCCCCCCCTGGATCCTTCGCGCACGTGCGGATATTTCAATTTCAAGATAAAACTAGATCGATACAATTTTTTTCAGATTTTTGGAGGTAGCCTATATAGTGCCCATTTTGACATACATTTTCGATCTTTTGCAGTTTTGAGGCGTTTTTCGACAAAATTCGTCAGCTTCGATTGGGATGGTCGGAGGAAACTTTCAACGCAAAGAGCGGTTAGTTTTAGTTGAATTCAAGGGTCAGAACGGCAGAAATACAGTTCTAAAATCACTTTTTATCGCAGTTTTCGAGTTCTCCTGCGCATGCGTGATTTTCTACGATTTTGATGATGTTCTCAATCGATAGCCCGTGCGATTTCCTTCAAAATGACCACTGCCAGAAGTCAATTCGATGCAATGGGACCGGAGTAGTGAATCATTTTGGATAAGGTGAAGTCCAAGATGGAAATCCATGCAAATTGGTCGAGATCGCCTGCGATGCTTTTGATTTTGTCCATCGTGTTTCTTGGGTTTCCCTGCGTCGAATCGACTTCACCAAGGGATCCGTCCTTCAAGATCGACGAGACCAAAGGTTCAACTTGTATATTAACCATCAAGGACGAAAAAATCTACCAAAATCACTTATAATAACAACTAGTGGTAGTCCCCTCTCTCGCTTCCACTCGTTCGGCCCTTACATGGTGGCTATGAATCATAGCCGCTTGCTATCGTTCCTGGAGTTGAAGGACACCCTGAAAATGTCCTAGATTTTCAACCGAATTATTCAACCGGTTGTTGATTATTCCACCACGAAGTTCAGTTTTCCATTTAATCGTCGATGGATTATGCGTTCAACCACTAGTGGATTTGAAGCCTCCGGTTGATATTAGAGGGAATGTTCCTTACAGTGAAGATATAAGTGGAATATTGAGTATCGACCAATTAAGGTACCACTCAACCTGCCCGTCAACCCACCCTCTCATCCAACCACCCAGCTCCACCTATTGAACCACCGACTAATCTGAAGACCCACACTACTATGCAATCATCCAAAAACTCATCCACCATCCACACACCCATTCACACATCGGCATCTCATCCTTCCCAGTGATTCTCCCATCGAACCGACCACCCATATCTACGTACCCTCACGGCACCCCGCAAAGCCATCCACTTAGCCACCCCTTCGACCCATGCACCGATTCCACTCATTCCATCCATCCCTGAATATCCACCCACCCCTCAACTCGTCAAGTGATCCTACCCCATCTATCAGCCTACCCACCCACCCAACCACCCATAAAGCCATCAAGCCACCTGGCCCACCTATCCGCCCACGCATCACCCCATTCAGCCATCCAACCACCCACCCATCAACCCGTCAAGTGACTCAACCCTACCTAACCATCCACCCGCCAGCCCATCTAATTAATCACCCATCACTCCACTCACACCACCCCGTCCACCCTACAACTAGCCGACCACATACCCCTATCAATTTTCCCACCCACTACCTAGACAACCACCACACTTATCCGCACTCATTTATCTACCCCCTCCACCCATCCGCCCAGCAACCAATCAAGCCCTCGATCCTCCCATCCTCCCATATCAACTCACGTGCGAATCTATCCACCAACCCACCCAATCATAACCCAAACTGCCACAGAGAAAATCTTACCCCTTTTACAAACCTAACCTGATTTTCGGAATTCGAACACACAGATTTTGCCTCTGCGTTCAATCATTATAATTTTGCGAGCATATATTGTTTGAAAATTTTTATTTATCTTTCCCTTACTGTCTGTAACCACTCATGAGGATTTTCTACTCACCAAGAACAGTCTTGGCTATAATTATGAAATCTTTCTTCAACTACGTAGTTTTGAATTCTCACAACTGCATAAATACCAGTTCAGCGCATACGGAAGCCTGTCTCACTCACAAGGATTAATCAAAATTAGGAATAAAAATATTTATTTTGGCCTCTCTGCCAGCCAGCTGGAATGGTACCTGATCGCTACGTAAATAAAACTGGTTTGGACCAAAGATTCATCACTGAAACCATACCCTGATCAACCTACGTCAGGAATCAATCCTTTCGAAAAACGTTCATCAACTGAAAAAAGAGGTTTGAAAAAGTGGTGACATCAATACGAAGTAGTGTCAATTACAGAAAAAAGACTAAGAATCACAGGCACTCATTGGATTTCTGATTGATCAGCGAGCCATATGAAACCATTATAAAAACTCTGAACCAGTCTGCAAAGAAGCTTAAACAGATAATGAAACTCTACACCGGGAGAAACAATCATACCCCAAGACTATTCGATTTCCACAATCAATTAACAAGTCAATGGCTCAATCGATGAGGTATCTCCTGACACGACATACGCTCTAACTTGCGCGTGCTTTCACAATCGAATAATATTGGAAGAACCATAGAATGGCAGAGAATACGGGTAGGAAGAGCATAGCAGCATAGGACTTGAATCTGAAACAGTTACAAGAGGCGAGATAAGGACGAAGTTATATACATATAGTCTCAGAGTCCGAGAAAGCTGAGCGAGAGAGAAAGCGAGCAAGGTAGGAGAGACCATTCAAACGATGAAACAATCGAAATGTAATTGCGCTTCCCCAATCCCATTCAATCCCAATTCATTTTGCGGCCCACTCCAACTTACCATTGTTTCACCGCACAGGAGAAGCTTCAGCGCCTTGTATATCTCTTTGCAGCTTCGCAAGCTTTTACTCGAAGAAGACGTTCAACTTGTTCCTTCGTCCATCCAAAAAGAGAATTACATGCGACTTGTTGTCGCACGGCACAAAGACGCTTATAAAATTTGCATTAGTGACCGTGCCAACTTGAGAAAATTGGACTTGCGTGGTGAAGGAATGAGTGTACAATCATAACGATATTGCATTGCTGTACTTGTGAATGGGGTGGCATTGAATCTATCTATTCCTTTGAAGGTTTCAATTGGGGGATTCTCTCGAAAACTCATTTCACTCATTAGTATCAACTATAATTTGATACGGGGAAGTGGTATAATATTTCGTACTAAAACGTGAGCTTGACCTCTTTACAAGATATATACTCTAGGGTTGTGAATGATATCAGAAGATGGATTTAATTGGGGCAAGGGATTCATGGTATTTTGTTCTCAATATTTCCCATATATGGTACGAGAAAATGATGATACTTCGTATTAGAATGTGGACATTCGTCTCTTCTAGAGATATTCTATTTTGATAAGGGAGAGAAGGGTATATTTGTCGATCTAGAAGCTCATTAATGTATATATCACAGCAACGTTTCGGTAAGAGATTGTTGCCCTTATCAAGCTTAATTTTTAGTAGAATATTGCATCAACAACTGTGAATCATCACAGCTTAGATGAAAATGGACTTCTATGTTGTTAACTTTCAGTATTTCGTGAGGAAATTTGAGGTATTCAGATGGTTTTACCTCAAGTGAGAAGGTAAAATTTTTTTCGTAATACGGTTCTATTTTCATCTAATTGACAATCTGTCGTTTATAATATTCAGGAACACTTCGACATTGATAGATGTTAGTCTCAACTGATTATTCTATTTTGTTTGGGGTCGGAAATAATAGCAAAAGGTGGATTTTCATTGGTACAACAAATGAAAGTGTAAAATTAAATGAATCTTCTGCAATCAAACTGATAGGTCGGTGCAGAGTTGGAATGGAATCGTCGTTGAAGAATAGTCAGTGATTAGTATGGTAGTTTTGTTGAAGCTGCTCCGTCATGCAAAGCAAAGTAGACGATTTTTCGAATATTTCAATAGCAGAGGTCCACAAAATAGAATAATTCAGATCAGAAAAGGTAGAAGTGATTCCTGATGTATTTTGAGCTGTTGGATATAAATCTAACTTTAAAAGAGCACTTCCTCTGTCCGTTCCTAAAAGTTATTGGCCTATCGGTTACGAAGATATCTAGCTAAGACATGAGATTTTGTATTTTGGGCATAAATCGGGCACTTCACAGCAACACCAAATATGGAATTATTGTTACCATGAAATTTTCAGTCAAAACATACTTTGAAGGGATTATCCCATCTTCTGGGTATCAGAATAAGCTCTTACAAGGAGAGGCCAGGGAGTGCGGGTCGTGGATTCGGATGAAACTCTGGGAATCATCTCCTTTTAGCACTAAAAGATGATACCCAAAGCCGCAGAGTCTAACGCTCAAGCGTTTTCGAGCTACAGCCTATAACCCATGCATTATAGTATATCTATATATACCATTTTTCCACATATATAGATATACTGTAATGCATGGGTTATAGGCTGTAGCTCAGGAACGCTTGAGCGTTAGACTCTGCGGCTTTGGGTATCATCTTTTGGTGCTAAAAGGAGATGATTCCCAGAGTTTCATCCGAATCCGTGACCCGCACTCCCCGGCCTCTCCTTGTTAGACGTCTTAAATTCACCTAGGCTTGGATGCTTTCATCACTAGACCAGAATCGCGGCTAAACAGGTCAAAACTAAGGATGATGTCAAGCTACGTCAAAACTGACGTCTAAAATATATTTTTTTGAAATATTTCGCGATGCAGAATGGTAAAGATGAGAGGCTGGGTATAATTTAGAAAATTTGGTGTTCCGGTTGTCATTATTCCATCCTCAATTTGAACCTATCTTGTCACCATTTGAGTCTAGGGTGGAAATATCGAAAGGATGATCCTTGCTTAATCATTTCAACACGTCTGGGATTTCTTTTAGCTTCTCAAAGGATGTATAAATTCCTAAGGAAATGGGTTTTTGACATAAAAGTGGATCCCAAAAACCTTTCCGGCCTCATCTTTGCTGTAGAAGGTCTCGATTTACCTCTGCAACGCCAAAACTGATAATAGTATTTTTGTAAAACGACCAGTTGAAGATTTTATTCTGGGTTCATATTTGCGTTCAGCTGCTTGAGTTGCATCAGAAAAGATTCCCACCTTTTTTGGTCAAAAAACTTCTTCATTTTTGCGGGGCTGTACTTCATTTTTGTGTGTAACCGACAAGGGGGACTCACGAAGTGCGGATCACCAAAGCTCACTAGACTTTTTTCACAGTCCTGTACTACCTAGAATATGAAGAATCCAGAGTAATTTCGTCAAATGGGGCCTCTTGGCCGAAGTTACAGCCTATGACATTAGCATTGCTCATATAGGCCCATATTAAAAAGTGATATATATAGAGATATACTGACAATGCTATCATTCTTACTTGTAGCTCTAAACAGGGAGCCCATTTGACGGAGTTACTCTGGATTCTTCATATTCTAGGTGGTACGAGACTGTGAAAAAAGTTTGGTGAGATTTGGTGACCCGCAGTTCGTGGGTCCCCCTTGTGAGTCCAATCACCAAGGGCAACTTGAATATTATCGTTCTAATATTTGTGATTTTCATAGACTAGAATCATTGAAAGGGATGAATAAGAGAATGCCAATAAAATGTCCTAAGTTATAACAGTGTCACTGTAAATGCAAATACGTGATTCCAAAGAGCCAACGAAAGTCACGAGCCATGGAAGCAATCCGGAGTATTCGAGAATCAATGTTTCTACGAAAATACGCTTCGAGAAATTGGAGAAATATAGTTTTTCACCAAGAAATTTCATCCTGGCGTAATGTAACTTTCTTGAGATAACAACAATCCGTCGTAAAATATGTATGAATGAAGGTATAGGATCCTTATATTCCAAACTTATCAAGTGCTTTTGAAATTCACATAGGATGCGACTTCCCATACAAATACAAGAAACTGATACTACTTGGTGCAAAAAAATTAGTTTTCGTTCAGAGAATTGCTCTCCATTGTAACCTGTTTCGTATATGCGAATATCCCCAAGCTCCCCGAGAGTAATCTTTTTCTTGAAAATTTCCAGCAGATATCTTACGAGCTTTTGCTTACGTGCTCAACTGAGATTGCGATTGCGGATTTACAGCTGCTTGACAAGCATGTATTGCGAGAATGATTAACGACCCCTTACTTCACATGGGAAAAGAAGTCCGGAAGACCTCCGGGACCGAACGAAATTATGGTAATACGAAGGCAACGAAGGCGTATCATAAGCTTAGTTGACATGCATGAAAGCGGCTTGAGCCGTTTTTAATGTTTCCTGCTTTAATATTTGGAATGTTCATTTTTCAAGGCTCACTTCCTGACGAAGGTCTTCAGATATATGAGTTTCATTCAAAACTATATAATAATGGGTGACCATCCCTATCTGAATTATGCGCATATAAGTGTCACTCGTTGAAGTATGTAATATACACTCATCAAAATCAAATGTGTTTCTCTAAAATTCTAGAAACAATTGATCTGTCATATGAGTGATTCCGCGCGAAAGCGGACCACGAATTGCAAACATGTTTCAAACTCTTTTTCCAACATTTCTAATCGATTCTATGGTCCAAAAAATGAACTTTTCATCCTCTATGGGGAGAAAAAAAATTTTTTTGTTTCCGTGGGGAATATCTTTGTGATAGTGTTTTTAGGAAAAAATACCAATCTTTTTTCAGTAAAATGGGTGTAGTTCCGACTTGAGGTAAGATACGACCACGCAAATAGTGGCATTCAAGAGGTCTTTCAAAAATCTATCGAAATATGTTTCGAAAATTGTTTTTTGAGGCTACGGACGCCCCCTATGGGCAAAAAGGTGAAAAACAGAAAAAATTCATTTCCTCAAAAACCTAATTTTCTAAAAATCTGGAAATCCGTAAAAAATGTAAAATTGCGTGTTCTTCCAGGAAAAAGTGGTCCCGATCTGTGTTTTTGGATTCTACGCTGTTTTTTCTTACGTTTTATCAATATTCTCAGCCTTTTCGGTTGAAAAATGAATTTTTCTGCGCATGCGCAGGAATTTAGACTGCTGAAACCAATTCCATTGAAAAGGCAAGGAAATTTCCTTCAAAATGACTACTTGGCGAAGTCAATTTTATCTACTTGGCCCAAAGTTACATCACATTAATGATGAAGCATCCTCAAGAGGGGTAAATGCAGATCTTGCACGAATTTCTCATTACTATCGTGACTCGAGTAGAAGTGTCATCATTTTTTAGACCTTCTAACTTTGGTCCCAGTACATCGAATCGACTTCACCAAGTATAGTCATTTTGAAGGAAATTTCCTTGGCTTTTCAATGGAATTGGTTTCAGCAGTCTAAATTCCTGCGCATGCGCAGAAAAATTCATTTTTCAACCGAAAAGGCTGAGAATATTGATAAAACGTAAAAAAAACAGCGTAGAACCCAAAAACACTGATCGGGACCACTTTTTTCTGGAAGAACACGCAATTTTGCATCGAAATATGGATTTCCAGATTTTTAGAAAATTAGGTTTTTGAGGAAATGCATTTTTTCTGTTTTTCACCTTTTTGCTCATAGGGGGCGTCCGTAGCCTCAAAAAAAAATTTTCGAAACATATTTCGATAGATTTTTGAAAGACCTTTCAAATGCCACTATTTGCGTGGTCGTATCTTACCTCAAGTCGGAACTACACCCATTTTACTGAAAAAAGATTGGTATTTTTTCCTAAAAACACTATCGCAAAGATATTCCCCACGGAAACAAAAAATTTTTTTTTCACCCCATAGAGGATGAAAAGTTCATTTTTTGGACCATAGAATCGATTAAGAATAGTGGAAAAACAATCTGAGATATGTCTGCAATTCGTGGTCCGCTTTCGCGCGGAATTACTCATATACAGTACCGTGCAAAAATTCCTGAACGTGGGTATGAAATCCTCTCTTGCAAAAACGTCGATTGTTCGAGCTCAAATCAACGTAGAGAGATTTTGGAAAAAGCATCTTGAAGATGAGAAAAAATGCTAACTTTTTATGGTCTTCGATTTTTCTTTCAGCCCTTTCTGGTAGCTCAAATAGCTGATGTAATTTCAAGGATTTCGAGAAAAAAACCGTTTTTACTCTATCAGCTGTAATTTGGACGCGGATAAAGATAGAACAATTTTGCAAAAAGCATCTTGAAGAGCGGAAAAAATGCCATTTGCAATGATTTTTCGATTATTTTTTACGTCGTGTGAATAAGAGTGTGAGAGCTCTCAAAGTAGCCAGATTCTCGGATTTTCAATGAAATACGTGTAAAAACAGCAAAAAATGGCAAAAAACTACGGTTTTGGCTACTTTGAGAGCTCTCACACTCGTATTCATACGACGTAAAAAATAATCAAAAAATCATTGCAAATGGCATTTTTTCCGCTCTTCAAGATGCTTTTTGCAAAATTGTTATATCTTTATCCGCGTCCAAATTACAGCCGATAGAGTAAAAACGGTTTTTTTCTCGAAATCCTTGAAATTACATCAGCTATTTGAGCTACCAGAAAGGGCTGAAAGGAAAATCGAAGACCATAAAAAGTTAGCATTTTTTCTCATCTTCAAGATGCTCTTTTCAAAATTCCTCTACGTTAATCTGGGCTCGAATAATCGACGTTTTTGCAAGAGAGGATTTCAAACTCCCGTTCATGAATTTTTGCACGGTACTGTACCAGTGAAGTGGGATGGTTCATTCCTATTTCTACTTTCAATCATCATCGACCCATTAAATGGTTATTGCAAATGTCAATTGGGGGCTCAGAACCTATGCTCAGGAATGGTTATAAATCTCGTGCGATGGTCTTCGACTCTGGCCATTTTGCATCTCATCGTTCAGTCATTCTTGGGCAATCCACGGCCGATCGATCGAGTTTGAAAATTGTATTATGGAGAATAGAATGGTTCAACAGGTGAGTCAAGTCAGACCCCCCCCCCCAACCAGATTAGGGGCTGTTCACAAAAGACGTCTGCAGGTTTTTGATGGATTTTGAACCCCCCCCCCTGTCACACCGTGTCACATATGATTCGACCCCCTCCTAAAAAGATGTCACAAATTTCATGACCCCCCCCCCTTTCTACTCACTCAGCTCAACTACATTCAGCAAATTTTGATCACCATGTTCCTTTTCCACATTGTTCCAATACGAATGGAATTTCTTTCGAAGAAGATGATCTTGTTCCCTCCGTATAGCCAGCTTTATAAGCAGCCCAGAGATCATTATGGTTTGGTCAAATCAGACATGCTGCACTATAACTTTGGTTGAGCTCGAATCATATAAAAACTCATGTAGTAAAATCACTGCGAGCTATTTAAAATAATATATTTAGACGGTCGTTACAACTCTCACAAACTTGGATGTGCGATCCACCGTGTTTGTAATCAAACGAAGCATTACAGGAGCGCATAAAGCTTGAATCTTGCCCTAAGCTGCCTTCACATGTTTAAATTGTGACGTTTACGCCAGATTTGAAATATTCCAAATGGTAAACGATATCAAAACATGAGAGAGAATTCACAACAATCCTAAAATATGGATAACTCTCATAGGACGTCACAATGCATCGACACCCCCCCCTCCCTCCCCCACGTCCGAAACTGTCACATTTGCAATACCCCTCCCTCTGCCTCAGGTGCGGGCGTCTTTTGTGAACGGCCCCTTAAGTGCAAGTCAATCAACCCTAAACCACACTTAATAATCTCGAAACCGTCAGGCAAGCGTTGAAGCCATCGTAAACACAGCGTTATTCTATTGCGGAAAATGCGGCGTGCATTTTTGAACAATCGCTTTGGTGAGCAAAGAAATTGGATTATCGAGAGGTCCTTTTCTCTCCCTCCGTAATCGCGCAAATCCTATTTGCCTGACGCTAGTGGCTAGTGAGCTCCGATACTATAGTTGTATCGCACAAATCAAGCTCCGTGAATAAATCTTTCTGAGCTTCAATCTCAATTGATTGTGAATACTCGATAACTGAAAACTAATTGCAACGAAGCATGATTTGAAGAGGAGGAATCTCAGGGGTGAGAGAGTCAATCAAATGTGTGTGACTCATTCATGACACGAGATACTAAGTGTAACGAAGTTTTGTGCTTCAGAATATTTTCACTGATGGTAAGATATCTCATACCATGAATCAAGATCTCTCACTAGCCCATACACTGTGAAGATTTTGAAGCTTTATATTTTTTCGGATAGCAGTTTTTTAGAAAAAATTAACCACCATACAAGAAATGATTAGTTCTAATGTCAATATCCGGTAAGCGGTTTGACCAAACCTCAGGTTAGACCATCTATTTTCTATGTTCAGGGTAGTTATTGAATCTCAATTTTTTTTAATCTGACACTATGAGAATCATTCCTTCAACAGAAAATGAGAGCCCCATCAAATTCTAGAAAGTGCATTCAGAAGAACTAATTCTTCATGTAAAGATGGAATATAATATTGCACATAACGAACGATAAATGCGAAGGAATTTTGTCAACCATTGGTTCACAACCAAGATCTGAAATCTGAATCTGACGTATACAGATAGAATGACCAAATTCACCGCGAGACATGTAAATGGGAATGGATATAATTCTGCATGGAATGCACTCAAGCTGCATGTTTCCATTGATACAGATTGAGATGTACAAGCATTGATACGTATGGTGTAGTGTAGAGCTGCACTTGCAATGGAGGAAGAGAAGCGCATCAAAGCTTCAACGACGGAAAACTGCGCAGCCGGGAGCGAAGAAAAATTCAGCGGTAACGCAAGCTCTGCCGCTGACATTCTCGTCTGGGAAGGCAAATTCCACTTTTTTGTCATGGCACCAGCGATCTCAGCTAAAGGGAACGAATATTGGATTCAGTTATTACTTCGATGAATACGACGTTCGCAGTCGATGTCATACTTTTGCTACTAAATCCTCTGTGTGTGTGGGTGACTCCCCGTCGCGTCGTGGCTCGTGGCAGCGGGAGACGAGCAGTACCATGTGATTACAGCAAAAAGTCAACCGACAGATTTGCCTTCTAACTTCTTCAAACACTCGTTACATCTTCTTCTGCTGGAGGCATTAGAGATTTCTTATCGAGATCGTTCACGAAAGTAATGATTGAGATCTCACACGCGATATTAGATATTTTAAAGGTGATAACAGGACCCATGTAGAGGATGTTCAGGAAATATTTTGATTCTGTAAATGAAATTTTTAAAGGAAACCAACGAAATATAATGGTCTAGTATTGTCACAGTGATTATTGGGTTACTTCAAGATCAATGAATAGTTCATCGCTACCAATACAAATATCGAAGCTGGAAACAATGAGGAATCGAACATGAAGGTATCTTACTTTCAGTCAAAGTAATAATGATTATGAGCCACGCACAGATCTAAACCCGTTGAAGCACCCCCCCCCCCATCGTGAGAATCTCAGAATACATTCCAATGGTGATGAAAAATGAATTATCTTTCACGCAAGCATTAGCCCTGAATTTTGCGAAAACGAACATTATAAAAGTGTTCGCGTGATAGCTCTACTCAGAAGGAGAGGTCATGGTCTGTCGGTCGTGGATTCGACTGTAAAAATTGTCTCCTTCTGGCACCAAAAGATGATATGCAAAACCACTTACTTAAATGCTAAAACGTTTTGGATATACAGCCTACGATATGAGTATCGATCGAGGTATCGGTAGTATAACTGTATGGATCACTTTCCAATAGGCTTACATGGGAAATGCCAATGTCATAGACTGTGGCTCCAAAACGCTTCGGCATTCAAGTTTGCGGTTTCGGAATCATCTTTTGGTGCCAAAAGGAGACGATTCCCTGAGTTTCATCCGAATCTACGACCCACAGACCATGATCTCTCCTTATCAATCAGTTGAACTTTCCCTCGGGAGTTTGTAACAGTGTTGCGACAACTTGAACCAAAACCTGGAAGAATTTAGGTGAAATCAAAGTTTTTTCGGACATCAGAAGTCCATGAACCCGTAAAACTTTATCAAGTTGCTCTAAAGAACAACAATGACAGACTCCAAAATCATAGGGGGGCTAAAGATTTGGATTTGTATGTATTTTTCCAATCTAGAAACGATGGCGTAGTCGGTTCCAAAAAAAAAAAAAAAATGTTCGACCCTATTCATTTCCTGATTTGCGTCCCCTTCATTGAACCGCCAAACTCATACGGCTTTTATTAAGAACCATATAAAGTACCCCCAAAATAGTTCACAGATCGATCAATTGAATACTGTGAGACTTGATACATTTTTTCGGGTCAAAAATCTGAATTTTCTCGCTAAAATTCCTCAGAACTGGAAAAATATCGATTATTCCGAAAAATTACAAGAATAATTTCTTCTACAGATTAAAATATTAAATTGACCCGGGGAACAAAAAATGCAAGAAGAAAGATCATTTTGCAAAAAATTAGATATTATTATGTAATTTTTTGGAGATATTTTTTCTCCATTCTTGCGATCTTTTATCCACTATTTCGATGTTGGTCTTCGATCTGAACAAAAAAGTATTCTCGTAATTTGTCGAAATAATCGATATTTTTCAAGTTTTGAAGTATTTTATCGAGGAAATCTAGATTTATGACCCGAAAAAATGTATCCAGTCCCACAAAATTTGATGAGTCGGTCTGTACATTTTTTCGGTTATTCTTCGAAGTTTTGATCTATATGCCGTCCGGGTTTGGCGATCCGATAAAGAGGGCGCAAACCAGAGAACAAACAAAGAGGTCGAGAAATTCTGTTGAAAAACCGACTATGCCATTGTCTCGAAAAAATACATACATATAAATCCAAATCTCCAGCCGCCGCCCCCCCCCCCCATAATTTTATTGGTCAAACTTCAGAATTAGGATGTACCCTCCCCTTAATAGTTAGGGTGATGCGGTCACCGTGCAAACTGAAAATCATTCCCGTTTCTCTCAAATTCTCTTGCGATTTGGGCTAAACAATGAGTTGATGAATACTTGATATTATCGCATTCGTTTTCGTCCTCTCCAGGTTTAGCCCGTATCGCAAGAGAATTGAGCAAGAATGGGAATGAAAATGTGCATATATATCATCGGTTAGAGGGAGCCTGCAATCAAATTGTTCACATTTTCCTCCGATTTTCTTGTGATTTGGACTGAACGATGGACTTTAGAATACAAATTGGACATCAACAAGAATCCGACAACTCGTCTCATCAGAGTTTGAATAACCGAAAGTTTCATCGGCAGATGTCTACTATGGTCGCGGTGGTCGCGGTGCACGGTGCACGGTGACTGCATCCCCTCAAGGTGTATTTTTGCAGTTAGCAGATTGGTTTTAAACACTATAACGGAGTTAATACGAAATCGATTGTTCCCAACTTATTCTGATCATTACCAAAGAGTTGTAGTCACTAACGATGACAAAAATCCAATGATACCGTCAAACCGGGTAGTTTTGCTACGACTTTAGCACTTTTCATTCCGTTTGGCTTGGCAACTCGGCATAGATTGTCAAAAGCTACACTAATCAATAGCCCATCGAAATCTTACAGTCTCAGCTTTCAATTGCCGAGCTGCAAAGTTCGATTTGATGTGTCCATCCGAATTTATTAGCAGAGGAAAAAGTGTACCAAGTTGGATCCGAAAAGGGGAACTTTGGTACACTCACAAGATATTTCAATTCTAACCAACGCGATGCGAGTGAATTAATTTTAATCGGTAAAACTTGAATATTCTACAATCTTAAGAACTATCGCTTAACTCGAGATTATTCCAAGAATAAAATCACAGTGACAAAAAGCGCTATCGTACGGAGAAGCACCAAAGCTACATCATCCTCTGGTTTTTAGTCTTAGAACGAGGTAACCTTGGTACCATTTTCCAAATTTCCTTTTTTCTGTGTTCTCATTCTTAAATCTCTCCCAGTTGAATAATATACCGCAATGTAACGATGGTTTCTTCAATATGAGTCATTATCCATAAGCGCGTCTTTTTGGACATCTATATTCTGAAGAAAAAAATGGTACTTAAAACTGACCTGGTGGGTAGGATATCTTTCATTTTCGCTATAGATGAGCGTATGATGTTTTGGACAACCAAATCTGAACGCACAGCAACGTAAAATGAATTTCTGTGTATTGGTGAGCCACGGAGTTTACAGTACTGACACGGAGTTTACACAAATAACGTGAAAACGCTTCTTATGGAGTGAGGGGACAAATATACTACCTTGCTTGAAGTGTTGGTGTCTGAATGTGATTATTCAAACTCAAGGGTCAAGTAGTATCTATCATGGGAGCGCGCATCTCGTTCAGTTTTAGCCGCAGATATAGATAAGTGCGCGACTCTCGAAAATCGAGCACTAAGTGGCTAAACTCGGCACAACAGCATAACGCTGGCCTCAAATGATAGGTGGTACATTCAATGATCAATATTGATGACAATCATTGTTTCAAAATTGCAAAGCGATATGGAAAAATAGCAAATACGCGAATTTTTTGCCTTTTCGCGATTTTTTGGGTACAAGTCGGGAAATATTGATTTTTCGAGAAAATGTGTGTAGTAACTTTTTGTGAATTTTTTTAAGATCTACGAATGTTGTTCCTACAAGTTTTCCAAAAAAACCCATATTTCAAGACTTATAATGAGAAACCCGAGAAGGACGTCAAAGGATGCACGTTTTATTGTTTATTTTCGCCACGCCTCGAATTTTAAACAATAATTCTCATGAATATTGATCATTGAATGTGCCACTCATCATTCCAGCCCAGGATTATGCTGTTGTAGCGAGTTTAGCTACTTTCTCAAACCAGAAACGTTTTACAAGCTATGGGTGTCTTGTATTGAAATATCGTGCCACCACGTTGCGAGCCACACTCATCATTGGATACAACAGACAGTATAGACAAAGACCGTCTGATCATTTGCTGAAATCGTTTCATCCTCCATACATCCTTTTCAATGTCCCCAGATCACACAAATCACATGCGGAGGATGATTCACTCATGACCATACCTAGGCACGTGTACTTCTGGACACTCATATCAAATTCGGGTAGTATGATATTTTCCCAACAATACACATACATGCAATGAGATCCTCGGATACAGACACAACAGCATACACATGTCTGCTTTACAGTACTCAATGGATTCGGATAGTCTGACGATTCCCCCGGGACTTGCGCACATGTATCAAATCTCACGGTCACTCGTGCATTAGCACACACATACAAGCCTACTTCATCAACAGAATGCAGAAAGAGTGTCACTAGATGGTCGAATGTGTTAGAACTAGGGCCACGTTGCAGTGCAAAAAGAGCATTTGGGCCAAGTATGGGACACGGAGTTTACAAGACACGGAGTTTACATTCTTGCTCTCCGTGCTCTCTTGACGATTCTACTCACTCTAAAGCTAAACCCACTTATTTGGTATATATTGTGGTTGTGCTTGATAAATCCCAACAGTTTTGGGGCATTCAAACTACAGGAGGGAGAAGATAATTGTACCACGGAGTTTACAAAGCAAAAGGGTACGCTCTAAAATTCGTCGATCAACACTCAATAACGAGCGATCCTGCAAATATTTCGGTTCCTGAACTCTGCTTACCGCCAACTGTGTGTATTATCATCAATTAATACGATGCCAGGGGCGCAAAGGTGTAAAAATAGCGACTGAACTTCGCAATTTATCGAAAACAACGAAATTTTGTGAGATTTCGATTACATCACCATTTCGAGTCCCACTGAACGCCGCCGCATTGACTGAGTATAACCCACGGTCTCTAGACAACTTTGAACCCTAACAAATCACCTACTTTACACAGAATAGCTCATTTACTCGTCAGAGCAGTGAGAACTTGGGACCAAATCATCGATTTTTCAAATTACAGCCACGGAGTTTACATTTCGACGATGAAACCAGTCGTATCATACCTTTCCCAGAGAAAGCGTGGTCCGCATATACATGTGCTTGACGGGAAATATGTTGTGTTTTAAGTCATGAAAAACTTCCCAGTAGGCTAGTATATTCCTCTAGAAAATCGCGAGCCATTACACGAAATTGACGAGCCTATGGAGAATGACCCATATAGTGATATGTGTGATAAAAATATAGCGCTCTTTACTCGTAGTTCACCCTGGAATAATTCTTGGCAGATTAAAATACTGAACCATCCGTTCCTCGCTACTAGGGCAGGTCCCATCCTGAAGTTGCTCTCACTGTACCAAGATCATGGAATTTGCCGATATACTCAAGTTATACTAGGAACGTCATATGAATTTGAAAAATGGTTTCCAGTCCTTTCGGGGCAGAGATGCAATAATTTGAATCGAGCCGCTCAAATAAAACCGATTCTGAGTTAGGGGCATTTTTATCTCATTCCGTTACTGTGAGAATGATTAAAAGCGTATCCATATGTAGGTGCATTTACTGATATCTTTGCCCTGACACACCTGTAAAATTTCTCATCTCAATCATTCTAGTAGTTGACCAATAATCATGACACGTTTCTCATTCTGTCTAGACAGTATTGCCCTGTCAGCTAGTGACGTGAACTGAACCAAAACTTTATATCTCGTTATTGTGAAAGACTGTGCGATGAATTGAAGTTTCAAACCAATGTTAGTTTTGAGAAGTCACATTTTGCGCAATAACGAGCGCTAAAATTGTCTACCGTTTAATTTCCAACGTACACGGATATATAATTGAATGCGCGATGCTCAGCATCCGAATCACGTTCATCCTTTGAATCAGCAGAAAAACGAACAAAACTGGCGAGACCAACAAATTGTTTCTCACGTTGAACTCTTGGCGAGACAGGACGACACCTTACGCGACCGAAGCGAGCTTTTCATTAGGGCGCGTAGCGCTGTCCGACCAACGTACAAGACACATAATAACCCATCACCACCGCAAAACCGCTCAGAAAACTTTTGCGACGACCAAGATGACATGGAAGGCAATGGTACATACCCATCTTTCAAAGACATCCAAGCAATATTATAACTCTGAACTTATATTGAGTTACATTCGAAGGTGTCCAAGTAGATACAGAATCACGTGTGTTTTCAAAGCTTCCACATCTCAATTTTCCTTCGATATCTTTCTGATCATCGTATTCGGCAGCAGATTACGCTTCATACGATGTTGGTCTCGCTTCAAATGCACCAGAGAAACGAACACGTTCACACGTGATTCAGTTACCTATATATGTATGATGTTAGGGTATGTGAATGCAAGACCAGTCGAGCGAGTGTGTTAACTTCCCGCTCGGATATTGCCTGTCACGCAGCTCGCTGGACGGGACAGCAAAGCTGATAGATGCAACCCTGTATTAGCACGTCTTCGATCGACCCTTGTGCAAATATCTATATAGCTATCGAACTACCTCGCATAGCTTGCCGAATACTATCAGAGCCGATCAGACTGGCAGGAGATAGAGTGAAGGTGACTTTTGGAGATGGTAACCCTACTTGAGTGGTGCTGAACTTGACTTTTGAGCCCTGCTTTTGAAAAGACTTCGAGAGTGGGATTGGAATTTCCGAAGAGTTTATTCTGAAGGTATAAGGATTTGAGGTATGGTTATGATCTGAAAGGTTGATGGAAAGATGACCAAAAAGATAGAAATGTGCAAAAAAGCTCCCATGGCCAAGAAACGAAGAATTATTCCCTCCCTGGAATCACAATATCTTTGAGGTTGGGGTCATCTTGTATTAGCTAAAAATTTTAATCAATGCGATGAGAATTGGGATAAGGAATATTGAGTCAATACTCGTCAAGGGTGTATTGTAGACGTTTCATATCCTAAATACTGAATCTCTCTCGAATATCATACAAGAACATTGTACAATATTTCTTCTCGTGCATTGATCGTGATGGAACTACCGTATCTTGGATACTTATGTCCGCCCAAAATCAAAATTGGATACATAAAATGCCTTTATATCTCAAAGGCGAGTTTTCCTTGAGTTGATTAATGATCAGGAAATTTCAAC
The DNA here is from genome assembly GCA_029851415.1 of Eretmocerus hayati. Taxonomy (NCBI): domain Eukaryota; kingdom Metazoa; phylum Arthropoda; class Insecta; order Hymenoptera; family Aphelinidae; genus Eretmocerus; species Eretmocerus hayati. The sequence continues at coordinate 149,219,734 of CM056742.1, read as the reverse complement.
AATTTCGAATGCTGAGATATAAATGACGATTTCGCACACTTCATATTTTGATTTTTACTACTTATGAATATATTGAGGATATCATCTCACGAATATAGAAAATTTGAGAGAATTACAAATTAGTATGAGAGGGAGGTCATGTATCTAGTTCTAATTTGTGCTTCACTGTACTTCATTCTACACATTTTCTTTGAATAATGATTCAATAGCAATAAAATTTGGGTGAAAATCAAGTTGACTATTGCATTTTACAAGTTAATCTCGGAACATTACAACTGATTATCTTGGATGGCAATTTCCGAAGCATTATCGAATTTTCTCTCATTTTTCTGCTGTCCAGCATTTCTCCCAGATTCTGAATCATTTCCTATCACTCTCGGGATTAGAATCGTCTATATCGTCCCGGTTCGTTTCGCTAAACTTTTCAGAATCTTCTAATTCGTTGTATTTCTGCCACAATTTGATCAAGTCTCTCTTTTGATTATCAATCTTCAGTTGAATCCTGTCAATCGAACGCCTCAAATTCCGACGGTGATCTGTTTCGTCTTCCTGATATGAGTTCGATTCTGGAATTTTGAAAATTTGATCTGCAAAATGATGGAATCAGATACCAAGACATGATAATTCTGGACCATTTTTGGAGCAGAAGTATACTTCTTATAGTATACTTCTTAGCAGAAGTATACCACTTATAAGTGTTTGGTTTGACTGGTTCATTTTTTGATTTTCCTAATCTTGGCTGTGGACTCTCATTATTTCATTCTCGTACAAATCCATTTCAATTCATAATTGTCGACTCTCCACGCTGCACGTTCTATTTTGCATTTGGGGGTTGGAAATTCACCTATACATATATGTTACCGTGAAAGCCCGAAATCCGTGATTGCCGGGCATTCACTGGTGGATCCTAAGATTCACTAGTCGAGTCCAGTGAATGCTGACATTCACTAGTGAAAGATCGGAATTCGTAGCTGATATCGTTGCTGAGTCCATGATTCGGGCTTTCACTAGTGATTGTCAGCATTCACTGTCCATCGACCAGTGAATGTCGGAGATCGGAAGAGTTGGGGAACGAAATTCGAATAAAATGTCAGACACAACGTCTTCTTATCCCAAGTTTCCGCGGCAGGTTGGAATATGGAAAGATCAAGGTACAGTGCTCAATACTCTCTTATTAACCTTACCGTATGAACCCCCACTCTGTTGCAACTCCGAAAAGAGTGAGTTTCACTATTTCGGAGTGAGAATTTCACTCGGGCCCAAGTAAGTCTCATTTTTTCCGAGTTGCCATAAAAGGGGGGTTCACTCGGAAAGGTCAAGAAAGTATGGCCTCTTTATTCATCACCCATCGAATAAGGTCAGGAGTTTCCTGATTTCCAACCTTCATCTACTGAGGTAGCCGTGGCGCACAAAATTGAAAGGACAATTGTGTCAGCATGAGCAGTGTGTCATGAATAATCATAAGTGAAACGTTTATGTCACTCAACCCTTGTCATTGACAACTATTTTCTATGAGATATTTCTGAGATCTCCAAGTATTTGTCAAGACATTTTATTGACAACTCCTCATTGATGGATAATGGATATTTCTCCACATTCCAACCTGCCTCGGAAACTTGAGATAATGTGTCTGACATTTTATTCGAATTTCGTTCCCCAACTCTTCCGATCTCCGACATTCACTGGTCCAGGGCAGTGAATGCTAACATTCACTGGTCGATGGTCAGTGGATGCTGACAATCACTCGTGAAAGCCCGAAATATGGTCTCAGCAACGATATCAGCTACGAATTCCGGGCTTTCACTAGTGAATGTCAGCATTCACTGGACTCGACGAGTGAATCTTAGGATCCACTAGTGAATGCCCAGCAATCACGGATTTCGGGCTTTCTCGGTAACATATACACTCGGTAGGAAGGTGAACTGCAGTGCATCGAGATCTGCTGTTTCACTCGCACTCGTAGGTTAGGGTGCCATAAACTATGAGTGCGAGTGTGACATAGATCTCGATGCACTGCAGTTCACCTTCTTGCCGAGAGTACATACATACCTTTAAGGTTATAAATACAGGACCCACGATTACAGGATCAGAAAAACAGTTCATTCCAGTTCTCCCGTGAACGAATAAAAATAAACGAGTGTAGCAACGCTGAGTTGATGGCCGTAATAGAAGGGAGGCTACATTCTCCCACCTTGGATGCCATATGAAGCAAGAAGAAGCAACGCTGAGGGCCCTTTCCGTCTAATATCCAGGTTAAGCAACGTTTTCGCGATCTTCATGTCCGGATTGGTGACTACCCGGCTGGGGAAGGAGGTCATAAGATTGATGAAAATGGTGGTCCTGGAGTGATATTAAAGGGTCAATAGAAACGAGTTCCTCGCTGCTTTTTTTTTTTTTTTTTAACAAACAAAAAGAAACATGGTGGCGTCCGCGCAAGTCTCGTAATGCGTGACCACGCGTCTTAGCTTTCATAGCCAAGCTTTCTTGGGATGAGCAACTAGGCAAATGCAAGATGAGCGATCATCCATGCAGTAATGAAATTTTTGACCGAAAGGCTCTAACCACGAAAGGCCATCACATCCGGATCACGGTTTTGGCTGAAAATTTGGGAATAGTCTTCTTTTAGTGCCAAAAGATGAAACCCAAAATTCTAGACCCTAACGCTCAAGCGTTTCCGAGCTACAACTAAAAACATTAGCATTGCCTATATGGGTCCATGTTAAAAATCGTACATATAGGTATACCTGCAATGCTAATGTCCTTGGCTGTAGCTCGAAAACGCTTGAGCGTTAGGGTCTAGAATTTTGGGTTTCATCTTTTGGCACTAAAAGAAAACTATTCCCAAAGTTTCAGCCAAATCTGTGATCCGGATGTGATGACCTCTCCTGGTAAGCAACCCCACAAATGTTTATACTCATTCGTTCACGAAAGAACATATCGAAACTCGTCTTTTTCATGCAACAGTGCTACACGGAGCCCACCACCTATCCTTCAATTCATGAATCCCGTATTCTTAACCATATACACTTGTAAATATTCTCAAACCCCAAATCCAGAGCATCGCGTGCGCATCCCACGTGGCGTGAGGTTGTCGAATCGGTCATTGAAAACGTTATTCGGAACGAACAGGCTAGAAAACTGCTGATTTGAAAATTTGCTCTCCAATTTTGATCGGAATGAGAATCAGAAACCATAGGCAAGATAATGGCGGTGACATCAACGTAGTGAATGATTTTATTCGACATTACACTACCGGTCAAAAGTCTCAATACACCTAGAAATCAAATTGATAATGTTTGAAGCACTTTTGAAGCTAATTCCTGTATTTTCTGTCCCACTCATCATACCAGAAATACACGAGTCAGAAAAAAAAATTTTTCCCCACTTTTTCAGCAAAGGTACAAGCGCCTCCCGATTTCGGAGAGATTGTTGAATTGCTAACGGACAAGATCTCCAAAATCCGTTTTTAAACGTCTCTTACAGTAGTTCTGGTTCCGAGATCTGGCTGATTTACTGGGGGTTATTTTTCTCTCAAAATATCCCATAATAATCGTAAAATGATGAGATACAACACAGTTTAAGGTGGGTAGCCTTCATTTTCGATGGTTATAACTCCATGTTGAGTCAAACTATTGCAGAAATGAAGGGCAGTTTGCCCAGCGTTGGCTGTTTCTCATTTGTTTTTTAATCATCAAAAAATTTTGTGAGATAAAACCACCCTCAGTTAATCAGTCAGATTCTGGAACCAGAACCAGTTTAAGAGACGTTCAAAAACGGATTCTGAGGGTCTTTTAATGGACTTGAAGATCTCATTGGTCTCATTGCGACTCAACAATCTCTCAAAAATTAGGAGGCGTTCGTACCTTCGCTGGAAAAACGAAAAAAATTACTTTCCTGACTCGTATTCCTAGTGAGATACGCGAGACAGAAAACACAGAACATAGTTTCAAAAGTGCTAAAAAAAACTAAAAAATGCGACCAATAGGTCCTAAGATGTCTTAACTCCAAAGATTATCAGTTTGATTTCTGGGTGTATTGATAGTTTCGATCGGTAGTGTGGGTGTTTTTACAACTATTGAGACCTTCTTACAATAGCGACTATCTCTTTTATTTATCATGAAAATTTTCCCGGCACACTATCGCACTGTTGAATTAAAAAAAAAGACTGGAATCATTGGAAGGTTAGAATTCTTCTCGTCTTGAGACTCGCAGACTTGATTCCTGCTCCTCAACTCAATAACTCGAACTGGGATGTGAGTTTTCTAGAAAATATCACGGTTTTATGACATCTGTTTTTCTCCCTATTACCAGCTCGTGTAAGAACTCACAGTTGGCAAAGAGTCACTTTTGACTCCGTGCAGCCATATGAGTTCAATATACTATACTAGCTCCTAATTAACACAGATCCGAAAATGGTTATCTTATCAAGAAAGTGAAATAATGAAAAACATCGTACCATTCCTCTGCTGCAAACCACTTGGTCCAGCATCACAGTAATTCCAACTTGTAACATAAATCCGAGTGGGCAACATGGAACTCTCGAACATGTCCATGTCTAGTAACGGTAAACTTTCTTGGAATAGATGGAGGTTTCTGAGATCATCAACTGTGAACAAAAGATGGCAACTATCGATTTGGTCTTTATTCAACGTGAAGTATAAGGATTAATGATATCGAAACGCCACGGTTATCCGCAATCGGTTCGTAAATCCTCGGATGTATTCCGCGCTCACTAGCCTATTACGAATTCGTTTCTGTTTAAACTCGAAAAATTACTCAAGCACCGTGCAAGAAATTCATTTGACTTACGTAAGAAAATTGTTGAAAATTATTCTACTAATTCAGAGATGAACCCGAAACGATACAACGATAAGCCGGCCTTGATATTTACTCAATATTTTGCCAACTCTCAATACAACGATATATTTTGTCGATAATTTCACCTCCACTATGGGATAATCTTGATCCTCGACCGTCATTATACTGCGTCTCGAGATCTGAGTAATCCTGCTGCAATCTGAATAGGTTCTGGGTCTCGATCTCAATTTGACTCGCGACATCATCCGAATTCGAGTAGCGACCTATCATGTCATCAACACTTGGAATCATCCCTGAAAGTATCACCAAATTACATAATGTAAGTGGATATTCTTATGAAATTTTATGAGAATGGAAGGAGAAGAATTTGAATAGTTATGATACGCAATGACTTATAGAGATGATTTTCTTATTCATTATTTTACACATGTCGGTCTCACCCGTTTTGCATTTTCGAACGTCGCTAATCTCGGTACAATTAACAAAATTCAAGATTTTCTAGCTGAGAGTCAGCTGGGCAGCAATTGTTGAACTCAATTTTGTTGTGTATGCGTGAGTGGTTCTACATGAGAATGTATTTTTGTACTCCTCACGAGTTATGCAAAGGATAACTCCCAAAATCATTTTATTCAGGCAACAGCACTTCTCATCTCGATCATTCTACTCTTAAACAATTAAAAAACATGGGTCAGAAAACATCTAAACCTCTCTTTATGGCAATGCTAAGTCACTGCGTAGCTCAAAAACCCCCAAGAATCCATTCATAATCAAATTCTGTTACGCGCTAATTATGATCGATGTGATCGTCATTTTCCACGAGGAAGAAGTGAGTTAATTCAGTGCACTCAATCGAGTTCCCTGCGTGATCAAATGATGAGAGAACCTCGTCAGATTTGTCACGTGCGGCACTTCCTTCACAAGGCTGACAAAGTCTGTTATTGTGACACAAGTAAGAGGAACTCTAGATCACATATTAACAATTTATGCCAGTAAGAACTGGCGTATGACCATGATGGAGCACTTCTAACATTTCGATCACCCATACTCACTGGTCGGCTGTGGTAATCCTATTTTTTTCTCCGCTGCAACAAGCATAATATAGAAGTAAAAATTAATCAACGTCTTCATTTTTCACTTGAACAATCAAGACATTGTGAACAGTTCCTCAAATGATCATAACTAGCTTCTTCCGTTTGAGCCTAGACCAGCGTTTATTTATTAATTTTTATTTCTATATCTTCCGCGACTTGAACGAAATTTCAATACTAATAATTGTGAGACTCCACAATATTAATTGTATGTGAATTTAGCGCTGGTAGATGACTGAGGAAGAGAGACAAAAAATATCTCCAAAATGTGGGTAAAGTGTCAAAGAATGATATTCTATCGAAGAAGAACAGGATGAATTATCGCTCATTATTCGTTAAATAAATACAAGTGTTCCAAAACAGCGGGAAGGTATTATCACCGAATATTTCATAATTCACTCTCTTTGTCCAGCTCATATATAACTCAATTCAATGCCTTTTTTGCTCAGAATTCCAATCATCTGAACTGTATAGATGATAAATTTGTCAAGGTTCATTTCTCGGTCGTTTCCGAAGCACACAAGATATGTGTATTATCGCGGAAACTTACAAAAAAAGTGTGACGGCCTCCCATTCTACCAATGAGCTCCGAATCACTCTATTTAAATTTTTCTACTCGTGCTCTATTCAAATATAGTTGGTATTACGGAATTTTGGTCCCACGCATACGTACAGTATTAGCATCGAGGTGACCAATATTGTGGATTTTCCCAAATTTTTCTCTGAAAATAACATATTGGACAAACTTTTTGTCATTGGCGTTATGATCAGAATGCTTGGATCAGACCCCGAGCCATGTGACTTTGTGTTGAAATGGGACTCTTTCTAAAAATGAGAAATTTTTTCGAAATCACAACATCACATTCTAGACTCACTCTGAGAGACTTTGACCCGAACAAAATTCCAAGAAATCATGTCAAATATTCAAATGTCAGCCCAAAAAAGGCTCAGGATTAAAATTGCGAGTTCTGCATGTGCATCTATATGTAACCGAAAATTAAACATGTAATAATCAACTTCGTCACTTTCGTGGACACTATTTTACCCCACTAAATGTTGATCCATTTCGACGAAAACTATTTTCTGCATTAGTCTATGATGGGAACAGACGAATTCCGAGCGGAAAGGTTTCTAGGTCACCTCTACCATTTTTGCGATCAATCTTAGGGCTAAATGTCAGTTCCGTATATTTCAGTTCCGTAGACTCAAAAGCAATTTCTTGGGATATTCATTAGAGTAATTTGCACAAATGAAGTTATCTTCCTGTGGTCCGAAGCATATATTTCGGACTCAAAATGACCATGTGAACACGAATTTTACACCCATTAGACCTATCTATCTCGGAATTTTCCATTAGACGTAAAAAACGTCCAACAATATACTATCGGTTTAAAAATGATTGACACCTAGAGAATTTCTGCTATCCTGGCTCCAAAAAAAATCGGTAATTTTTTTAACTGGGATAACGTCGAAGCACATCTAGTCGTGGCCATGGTGAAATTTTTTTGAAGTCGATCGGATGACAACTGCGGCTGTAGCTGTTATCAGAATGTCAAAAAACGCGGGTATAAGGCCAATTTCAGAGGTAGCTCGACTTTGGGATGCTACAGCTCTGCCAAAAAAAATTCTGGGGTGCTGCAAAAAATGTAGGTGATAGATATTTGGTTCCCTAATAGCGTCCAACAACAATCAGCCGAAAAAATTAATAACTTTTGGAGTTAATCTAGTTATTGTTATCTCGGGATCTATTGAGGTTGGAGACTTGATTCAAAAACAGAAAAGTCATAAAAAAATTCTGGATGTCAAATACGAAAATGCAATATGAGATTTTAAATAAACGAACGCGTGGCAAGATCGCAAAGTTGAAAACAATTAAAGTTTGCGCCTATTGTGAGGCTTTTATTGTCTTTTACAGCCGGGGCCCGTAAAATCGTCGATGGGCAAGACTACCTGACCGCGGACCATAAAAGTCGTAAAGTTGCGGTCTCGGAGTCAATTAGGGTACCGTCAGTCTGCTTCGGCTGCAATACTGAAGCTGAATTTTCAACAAAGAGAGCAATAAAACTATTTCGAACGCGATTTGGGCCTTGCGTTACAAATATCGCCGATTCATCGATGAAGGATTGTCAATGATGAGTCGAACAGTATATCAATAACGCGTGAGTGCGGGTGTCTTTCTCTCTCTCAGAGTTTCGCGATATCTGCATGTACCGTATTTACCCGTGTAAAAGACGCACCTATAGATAAGACGCACCCCACTTTTTGGGGGGAAAAATCGGAAAATAATAAGAGTCTGTAGATAAGACGCACCCATGGATAAGACGCACCCCGGTTTACTAGGGCCCGGAGTGAAAAATTTCAGATGAAACCGGGCGAATGAAGGACAACAGAGATTCATTCGATATATCACAATGCATTTATTGTCCACTCTCTCGATTTCCAACAGCTTCAGCTTGTCGCACAACCTTTAGTTTGAAAGCACTTGTATATGAATTTCTCTTTTTGAGCTCCATATTTGTAATCTCGCTCAGCTGTTGGGCTACTGAGATTCGACAGTGTACTGATGTTATCGAATGTTGATGAAATATCATATTCATTCGCGATGTGGCAATGCTGTTATGACGATCACTTAGTTTTCGATGTAATTGAAATACGTACACAAAGTCACACAACTGCGCGTACACTCACGCGTGTTTACGATTGTGAACAATTTTCAAGAATACGCAGCTGAGTATGGTGGTATTCTATACATTTCTGGTGCGTCTTATACACGAGTGCTGCCAACAAATTTTTCGCACAGAAAATATTAAGCACCTATAGATAAGACGCACCCATAGATAAGACGCACCCCTGTTTTGGAGTGCTCAAAACTGATTTTTTGGTGCGTCTTTTACACGGGTAAATACGGTAAGTATTCTTTGGCGGATCCTTTAAATGATTGATAATATACAATCAATACTTCATCCACATGATGCCGATGGTGAAAGAGTTGGATATCATCCGTATTGATAAGATGATAATCAACAGTTGAATGATTTCACTATTACCTTGTTCGATCGTTGACTGATAATTATTGATTGTGCGAAACGCGCAATAACACGACATACATTCATTTCTATGATGCTATAAATGATCGGTCGAACAAGATGATGGTAAAATCATTCAACTGTGATTGTCATCTTATCAATACGGATGATATCCAACTGTTTCACATCGGAATCATGTGGATAAAGTATTGATTGTATATTATCAATCATTTAAAGGATCCGCCAAAGAATACTTACATGCAGATATCGTGAAACTCTGAGAGAGAGAAAGACACCTTCACTCACGCGTCATTGATATACTGTTCGACTCATCATTGACAATCCTTCATCGTTGAATCGGCGATATTTGTAATAGTAACGCAAGGCCCAAATCGCGTTCGAAATAGTTTTATTGCTCTCTTTGTTGAAAATTCAGCTTCATTCTTGCAGCCAAAGCAGACTGACGGTACCCTAATTGACTCCGAGACCGCAACTTTACGACTTTTATGGTCCGCGGTCAGGTAGTCTTGCCCATCGACGATTTTACGGGCCCCGGCTGTAAAAGACAATAAAAGCCTCACAATAGGCGCAAACTTTATTTTTTTTTCAACTTTGCGACCTTGCCACGCGTTTGTTTATTCAAAATCTCATATTGCATTTTCGTATTTGACATCCAGAATTTTTTTATGACTTTTCTGTTTTTGAATCAAGTCTCCAACCTCAATAGATCCCGAGATAACAATAACTAGATTATCTCCAAAAGTTATCAATTTTTTCGGCTGATTGTTGTTGGACGCTATTAGGGAACCAAATATCTATCACCTACATTTTTTGCAGCACCCCAGAATTTTTTTTGGCAGAGCTGTAGCATCCCAAAGTCGAGCTACCTCTGAAATTGGCCTTATACCCGCGTTTTTTGACATTCTGATAACAGCTACAGCCGCAGTTGTCGTCCGATCGACTTCAAAAAATTTTATCATGACCGCGACTAGATGTGCTTCGACGTTATCCCAGTTAAAAAAATTACCGATTTTTTTCGGAGCCAGGATAGCAGGAATTCTCTAGGTGTCAATCATTTTTAAACCGATAGTAGGTATTTTTGTGGCTTCTGTGACCGAGATGAAAATCCGGACTCAAAACAGACTGCGAGACGGTATTTGGTTAGTGTTTTTGAGCCGAATCATCATACTTGAGTCCATCGCGTAGACGCAGATAACTTCCTCTTTTGTATTCTCGTATAATCGGTTATATCATTAGATTTTCAGGTGAGAAAAATTCCTTGGGCTGCTCAAATTACGAGGATCTGGCTAACTCTCCCTACAAAAATGTTTGCATAAGTTTTATGATGGATCGTGATTTTATTATGCAAAATCGAATGGGAATAGTCGATGCAGACATACCCGGCATCAATTTTCAACTTCTGAATCTTCATATAATGTTGATGATTCTTTTTGATCTTAGAAGACAGGGGGGAGTGGAATACACTCTTCAAGCGGAATTATTTAATTGCAACGTTTTGTCAACTTTCAGTTGACCTCATCAGGCTAAAAAAATAATTTACATACAATGGAGATCACACATAGCACATGTTCACTAAATCACAAATATTACATTTCTTGATAAATTTATCTTATTTTGAAGATGATGAAAAAATTACATGACCTGACTTATAATCTATAATACTGAATCTTCAGGACTGAAGCGTGTAATTTTTCGCGATAATACCTATATCAGGAAATCCCGGAAATGTTTGACTTTTGCTGTCATTCCACCATCATTTGGGCTGTGTGGTGTGTAATGAGGCCTAACCAGTCAAATTTCCTTTGCTTCGATGTCTCTTGAAAGTGGACACCAAATTTGAAGTGGATTAGTGCTTGTGGATAGATACTAGAGCCACTCAAGTGCGAGAAAATACCCGAAAATCGACAAAATGACGTGTCACTCGGGCCAACTGTCAAATTTCGTTAAGCTCTCATGGTTTTTGCGTACCACAGCAGGTTCTGTAACTTTGCAAGCATGTTTCTTATGATCCAAAGTTATGATTTTTTTCCTCCAGGAAGATGTACATCGATGTACTCAGCCGTGACACGCATTGGACAGTCTATCACTCCATTTCGATGAAGAATCATTACTCCTATTCTCAAGCTCATACACTTTTTAGCGCATTCTAGAGGGACTCTGCAATGAACTCATTGTATTACCCGCGCAAAAACGAAGAAATCGACCTATTGCAGGTCCATGTACATCAACGGGGAAATCAAGAAACTGCGTTCAACCGGAATGAAATTAGTGTTACTCATGGTATATTTACGCCGTTCTCGGCGGTGTATACTTGCTGTAACCAACGGATGGACTCCTAAATACCGAGAAATAGTAGATAATAGTACCAGAAAGTCACATCCACTTCGGTACGCTGAGACTCTGGCGCGTTTGAGAATACCATATGTTTGAATGGGGACAACTGAACATTTTATACGGCCGAAGTCGTCATGAAACGTTCCATAAAATCTTTCAAAAAGTTCAAAAATACTCCAGATTACGATTGGAATGACTAAGATTGTCTTTAATATTCGCAACTTGTATGTCAGTGGATGATGTGATCTGGTAGGACCGAGACTCTTCTATATTTGGTGTGTTTTTGCCACCTTTTGATGGGTCACAAACCTCCATCATCACAATTGTGCGATCCAAATCATGAACCCTAAAAGTTGAGAATCTTTGACATCCATTCGTGTATTCTATGTATAAGAGATCCCTGGCCGTCGAACCCCCGACGCTCACCCAATCAATCAAAATTTCGCACCAAATTTTTAAAAAAGCTCCCAAAATGTGGGACAAGACTTTGTTCTGTAAGTCGTTTAGCGAATTTTTTCAGATAATCCACATGAGAGGTTCTTTTTTTGGAGGCCTCAAAGAAGATGTATAAAAAATTTCAGAGAAGTACACAGCGTTACTCAGTATTTTCACTTTTAGGGGCCAAAAGTCAAAAGTTTCTGGGATTTCCTCATATATGTGAGCGTTTAAATACTAAATATAAGACATTTGAGCAGGACTCGAGCGAGGTTCTGATATTTCACAAAATAGCAGATGATACGTCATCGGTTGATTTTCAAGTCAGTGCTCCCAGTACAGCGCTATCACATGATGAATATCAGTGTCCTTTTCACACATGGAACGTGATCTCAGAGGTTTTGAGTATCGATAATCATGAGAAAGAGAAAAACTCATTTGTGATGTTTTAGGGAGTAGTAGTTGAAACGTAACCATAACTGCAATGACATATTAGTTACAGTGCTCAAATCTTCAATCAAAATATAGCACTGTTTTAAATCGAACCACAGTTCAATAATTTATCGAATATCTCGAATGAGACGCCCGAATCAGACTTAATTCTTCCCCAGGAAAAATCCTACAATAAAAAACTGTGAAAATCTCTGCAACTCGTGAACAATGACACAGCAATCGAGTACAACCAGTGCAAGCTCACTAATGAAAACTCTAAATCTTAACAAACCATCCGGCAAATGGCAAACGACTTCTCTTCAACGACACTCTCGCGCCGCAGCAACGATACTCTCGTATCCTTTGTGCTCAACTCATCTCAAACTCACGTGCATCCGATACTTCTGACTGCTACATACTTGCCTTCAACCTATACACGGTCTCATATAGATATGTGTCCTCGCGTAGCCAACATCAGTCGTGGACCGGCTGCATACACGATGCACACTCCTGATACTCCTTCTCTCCTTACTTGGCTCATGTAAGGCTCCGTATCGCCGGAATACGAAATCAGCTTGCCAGCCAACGCGTGAATATGCTCGACTGATGGAGGGAAGAGTTGCAAGTTGTACATACATACACATGATGGTATGAGTATATACTTTGCATGTCATGCGGATGCAAGGAAGAGAGCGATGGATGACTCGTACACGATGCCATTCTCGTATCCAAGTGGTCCATTGTACATATAGTGTAACTTTGGAACAGCTCCGTGGGAGCTGATGGATGACGTTTTGTCTAGAAAAGATGCACTCGAGTGACTCGTGCACTTGGGTGTGCATAGCTATTGTACGGTTAGCTGTTTATTTGTTGTGAGACTATAGTTGTAAATCAAAAATCAAGTTGCCAACGTATCAATATTCTTACGCCATTGAACGCATCATGCGAAATAGCGTCGAATCATTCCTCGATTGTCGATTTTGGTTGTTTAGTTACCGCACCAACTCGTTTTAAAGTGTTATCCCATAAAAGTACGTGTGTGAGGATTTTTACTGGCAAATGGAATTTCTCGAGAATTTCATCGCCAACCTCTACATGTATTGATAGATTATGCTTCTTCATTAGTTTATCTATCAATATAAAACTATGAACAAAACAAAAACATTGGCGGCCAGTTAGGTACACTTACTTTATTCAATCTTTGAGAAGCTTCAAAGCACCCTATATTCGGGCGATGCATCCCAACCAGGTTTATGAGACTGTGGACGTCAGTCAGCCCTCTACCATGCGACCCGGATACGATAATACCCGGCGAAAGTAAAATAGATTAGATTTTTCTAATTGTTTTTCTAATGTCGATAAATTTGTACATAACCGCTCAAAAACGCTAATGAATACTTGAAAATTCTAATCATTCTACAAAAAGTCAGTCGAACCTCGGCAAAAAAAGTGTGTTGAAATAACGGATTGAATGGAATCGCAGTCGAAAGGGTTTAGAGAATATACACCCTGACCAAGAAGTGCAACCCTAAAACTGCCTCTAGAGCTCAGGTCGAGGAGGTCTGCTGTCCTTGGTAAGAAAAACCGTGAGTGACATTTTCGAAAATGAGATAAAAATACTACGTTATAGATCTCAACGCAACCTATCCAATGGTGCTCGAACCATCACACTATCAGTTACAGTTTCTTTTTAATGAATTGAAAAAGTTTTCAAATTCCCATGGAAACCACAGAAATACCTGCACGTTTTGATTGATATCTCAGTTTCAACTTTTTGCACTTACGGTTTTTCTTACCAAGGACAGCAGAGGTGGAGAGAGCTCTCCAAAAATTTTGCCCACATCTTATATAAGTTTAGTATATGGGCATTATCGCGATAACCTACCCGGAACCTGTCCCACTGAACACCGTTCGTTCCCGAAACGTACCAGGGAAGGTTTCCCCCGGAGCTAATGCAACCTTCGCTGGGCGTTCCTACGACCCACCAGCAACTTGTACAAATGTCCGCGAGCGATTACGTATCCACAGCGTTATGTATTGGTTCCCGGAAACTTTCCGTGGTTCCGCAATGGTTTAATAATGGTTTTTTGTTGGAACCTAGAACTTGGAAAATTTTTTGTTAAATAAATAAAATAATTGTTTTTTATTTTTTCTTCCCCTTGCAGGCTATTCGTTCAATCTTTTCGGCTGGGCTGAATCACAAATACGGTCACTTCGTGAAGTGGAAACAGTGAGACTGTCCTTGGATATCCTGCAGAGGAAAGAACAAAAAATAACAATTATCTTATTTATTTAACAAAAAAATTCCCAAGTTCTAGGTTGCGACAAACAACCATTACAAAACCATTACGGAACCACTGGAAGGTTCCGGGAACCATGACACAACGCCCTAGATACGTAGTCGTCCGTGGACATTTCTACCTATATTATACCCACAACGTTGCTGGTGGGTCGATCGTAGGAACGCCCGGAAAAGGTTGCATTCGTTCCGGGGGGAACCTTCCGTGGTACGTTTCGGGAACGAACGGTGTTCAGTGGGGTTATGGTATTTATACGACCGTGGCTCCGGATCACTCCATTGAAATTTTTTCACATGTATTCTGTCGAAATACACTTACGAATGAATTTCTAGATCGATCCCTTCACTCCTCTGTCTTATTTTCGAAGATTGAGGGTCGAAATGTCAGTTCCGTCCATTGTTACATTCGCAGATTGACGTATACCTCATAAGCACTAGCTTCGGGGTAAGAGTCGCTAAGGGTATGTTCGAATTTTTCCCTCGAAATAAAATATTAAACTAACCATTTTTTATACGTTTTATATACAGAACTCGTGGTTTAGTCCTCAAGCCGTGTGCTTCAATCTTGTTATGAGATTTTCAGTGGAAATGAGACATTATTCAAAATTATTTGAAATGCTCACAGCGTATCCTAAATCCACTACATGTCACTCTGTCGGGGACGAAATTTCAAGGGAAGATGTCCAAGAATCAGACCCCAGCGCGAGAAAGACAAGAGCCTAGAATCAAAGTTCCGAATGCTGCATGTACATTCATAGCCGAAAATTAGCCATATAATTAACTTTGTCAGATCCGTGCATACAATGTTACCCCTTAAAAGCCAATTTGTCTGTACGAAAACAATTCTTTTCCCTAGAATATGGTGAGACTAGATAAAATCTACAAGGAGAAGTTTCTATGTCGGCTCTGTTATTTTTGCGAACGATTTTAAGGCGAAATGTCAGTTCCGTGCATTCAAAAGCTGTTCCCTGGGGAGCACGCAAGAGACGGAGGAATGGACTTCTGTGCTCCGGAGTATATTAAAACCGACTCAAATCAACCATCTCCATGTCTCTGTGATCGTTTTAATTTTTCATAGCACCTCTTGACACCTAGAAAATATCGAAACACACTATTTTAACGTAAAATTTCACAAGGAACACGATGAGACTCTCAGTTTTGTGTTTCAAAGTGACCTCGGCATGCTATTAATGATTCTTTCAAAAAGACACTAATATAACACCATAGTCACTTTTTTTTTTTATTCGCTTTTATTGCACTCGGGCGCGCGGAGACAAGATTTCTGTTGGGGAACTTTGTGTGAGGCGTGTCATTGACACACTTTGGTATAGTTGTGTTGGTGTCGAGGCTCTGAATGCTCTGATGCGCGATTTAACATTGTGTAAACGCAAACGCGGCTTTGTGCGCAGGATCGAGGGGAGAGCATTAGCATTTAGAGAACAGGGTATATATAGAAAGAGACAGATGAGCTGATGAGCTCAGCTGTGAGCAGAGCATATACACCGTGTTTCAAAAGATGTGTACATGCCGTGACAGGGGGTTAGAAAAAATTTTGTATTTTCAGAAAAGTTTTTCAAAAAGTTTTGTAATAGTTTTCAGATTTTGTAACTTCTCATAGAAAAAGTCACTTTTATCATTACATTTGTAATGTTTGGAATTTGGCGGCAATTGTTTGTTGTGTAATGAATCACCTCTAATCATTACATAACAATATGTAACATTAGTGTAATGGCTTCGAGGTTATGAGATGTTTCATGTGTATTGAATAGAGGAAAGAGCTCGAAATGATCCCGGCAGCATAATACGGCGAGTTGGAAGAAATTTCCCAACTTAACGTACGCTAGACCCAAGTTTGGGACTTCACTTCGATCATGGAAATTTCTCGCGTGCGCGAGAGTTTTCCAACTCAGTCTACGCGAGACCCAACATCAGAAGCTTCGCTCGGCCATGAAAAATTCACGCGTCCGCGAAAAATTCCCAACTTAGCGTGCGCGAGGCTCAACATCGAAACTTTAGCGATTCACCTCGACCATAGGAATTTCTCGCGTGCGCGAGAATCCCCACACTGAGTGTACGCGAAGACCAGAATCAGAAGCTCATGTCGGCCGTGAAGAATACTCGCGTGCGCGAAAAAATTCTCACCTCAGCGCACGCGAGGCCCGCAGTTCACCTCGATTATGGCAATTCCTCGCGTGCGCGAGCATCTTCCAACTGAGCGTACGCGAAGTTCAGAATCAGAAGCTTATCTCGGTCGTGGAAAATTCTCGCAGGAGTGACAAGTTTCCCAATTTAGCCTACGCGGGTCCCAACATCAGAAGCTCCTCTCGGTTGTGGGAAATCTTCGCGTGCACGAAAAGTTTCCCAGATTTGCGCACGCGAGACCAAGATAGACATCTGATGTTTGGCCTCCCGCACGCTAAGTTGGAAATTTTTTGCGCACGCGAGACAACCGAGAGGAGCTTTTGGTATTGGGTCTCGCGCACGCGAGAAATTTCCTCGATGAAAATGAATGCTGACACTTGAGTTGCCCGTACGCTCAATTGGAAATTCCTCAGGCACGCGAGAATTTCCTGCGGTCGAGAGGAGCCTCTAAAGTTGGGTATCGCGGGCGCTAAGTTGAGAATTTCTCCGCGCACGCGGGAATTTTCCACGGCCGAGCTGATTCTGAGCTTCGCGTACGCTCAGTTGGAAGATGCTCGCGCACGCGAGAAATTGCCATGGTCGAGGTGAACTGCGGGCCTCGCGTGCTCTGGGTTGAGAATTTTTTCGCGCACGCGAGAATTCCTCATGGATGAGAGGAGCTCCGAATGTTGGGTTTCGCGTGCGCTGAGTTGAGAATTTTTTCGCGCACGCGAGGCTTCTCCACGGCTGACATAAGCTTCTGATTCCGGTCTTTGCGTACAAGGGAATTCTTGCGCACGCGAGAAATTCCTATGGTCGAGGTGAATCGCTAAAGTTTCGATGTTGAGCCTCGCGCACGCTAAGTTTGGGAATTTTTCGCGGACGCGTGAATTTTCCATGGCCGAGCGAAGCTTCTGATGTTGGGTCTCGCGTAGACTGACTTGGAAAACTCTCGCGCACGCGAGAAAATGATCGAAGTGAAGTCCCAAACTTGGGTCTAGCGTACGCTAAGTTGGGAAATTTCTTCCAACTCACCGTATTATGCTGCCGGGATGATTTCGAGCTCTTTAAGGAATTTCTCTATTCAATATAAAACATCTCATGACCTTGAAGACATTACACTAATGTTACATATTGTTATGTAATGATTAGAGATAAATCATTACACAACAAACAATTGCCGCCATTTTCCAAACATTACAAACGTAATGATAAAAGTGACTTTTTCTATTAGAAGTTACAAAATCTGAGAACTATTACAAAACTTTTTGAAAAACTTTTCTGAAAATACAAAATTTTTTCTAACCCCCTGTTACGGCATGTACACACCTTTTGAAACACAGTGTATATAGCACATCAGCCGATCAGCCGGAGATGCTGGAGAGATCCTCGCTATCTCTCTAATTTGCGCATGATGAGTACGTAATAGTACTTCAATAAATGATCATCAGTGATTACGGTATAAAGGGCCATAAAGCAATGCTCTCGCCCGCCGGCATGCGAAAATTACATACCCATAACCTCTACGATTCTTCAACCGCGTTATGTGATGCTGTTGCAGATTGCAGCTCAGTGCAGATATTTTGTGTTATGAAGTGATTTCATTAATGTGTTTCAGTTCTTGATTTATCCTGCGACGAATCTCATCTTCATCAATTTGTAGATAAATTTGTGAACAGTGTCAAAGCAATTGAGAAGAGTATTAGAAACAAATGTTCAGACCAGTAGAATTACTGACAGGTGATTGATGGTTCTATATTTTGTCATATAGCTGTGAGGAGCTAAATTTTCTAGTACGCAATCAAGTTTTGTATACAGTGGAAAAATCAAGCGATAGTTTTGATCAAGTGCTAAAAGAGTGATGAATTGTATTTCATGAGACACTGTGTGTCACTTGATTAGTACCTGACATCAATCTCTCTCCTAAATGTTAATTAAGTATGCCATTGTTCAGAACTCCAGATTAGTGATCGAATAGACCATTTATGTTGTGAACAGTTGCAATAGTTCCATGCGTATCAAGTGCTGGTTCGTTTACTCTCCTGAGGATGCTTCCTACCATTGACACATCCATTACAAAAATTTAGCAGTCATTTTCAACTAAATTCACCACTCCAATGCTTTCTGTGTAGATGTTTACAATTCTGCAACACTAATACCGAAGTGTTAGTGCGGTATCAGCAAGCATAGAGGGCTCAAGGATTATTCAGTTTCTTACAAGCAAGAAGCATCGCTCGACTGATTTGAATTAGCAGATATCTCCATCCATGATTGAGCTCCGACTTGTAAAGTGTTATGGAATACTAATTGATAGAGATATACTAATGTTGTCATTAAGCTATATACAGCCTCCTGAATTTGATTTGCCAATAACTTGGCATTCATTACAAAGTTACCGGTTTGCTGTACATGACAAGAAGCATAATTTGGGATCAACCGTGGCTGATCGCTCTACTCCTTACTGATCCATTTGTACTCTACAGCCCTTCTTATCCCAATACTTATGCAGGAATGAACACATCTCTTCATTATAATCAGCCAGAGAAATTTCAAAGATTATCCAAAGCTTTTGCCTGATATTAAATTTTTGGAATCATGGTCCATTTTAAATGATTAGATATGAACTAAAAATATGAAAATAAAATAATTAAAAAAAAATAATTTTAAAAATTCGCTTTTATGAACATAATAGCAACGCAAAATGTGAAAATAATCTTGAATCTTCTTTCTGCATCTGTAGCATAGATGTTGGCTAAGTTTACTGACTTACATGCTCCAAGATATTCATGATTTTAGGAATAAATATGATAAAAGCGTGGGTTACATCATGAAGACTACTGTTGATGAATCCAGTTGATAACCCACGCTTGCATCATATTTATTCCTAAAATCATGAATATCTTGGAGCATGTAAGTCAGTAAACTTAGCCAACATCTATGCTACAGATGCAGAAAGAAGATTCAAGATTATTTTCACATTTTGCGTTGCTATTATGTTCATAAAAGCGAATTTTTAAAATTATTTTTTTTTAATTATTTTATTTCTTATGAAACGCTTTTATTGGATCTCTATTGAGATTATAAGCAATGTGTACATATAATCATGATACACATATTCTTAAATAATAGAGAGAAAAAAAATTTTCTTCTATGACTATAAAAAATTACAAATTCATATTCATAGAATTTCAGTATCTAATACTACTATTACAATAATTGTTATCGTGTATTCAGTGACCATAGTCACTTTGAAAGTTAAATCTGAGAGTTTCGTCGTGTTCCTCGTGAAATTTCACGTCGAAATAGTGTATTTTGATATTTTTCAGGCGACGGGCTTTCCAATGTTAAAAAATGGTGTCAAATTGACACTATAAGGGCACCTCCAAACCATTCCGGTGATGTTTTTTCTTCATATACTAACCAAATAAGGAAGATTTAAGCATGTGCACCTAGAAAAATCTAAAATTGGAAAATAACTGTCACCCTAATATATAGCCTGCGGGCTTACTCGAGAACCGACCGACGAGTAGTTCCGATAGCGAAGCCAAGTCTCTCATTATTTCAAACCGCTAGCGGGACAGCACACGTGTATATATAGTTGCACCAGATACATGTGTGGCTAGCTTCTGAACTTCAGAAATACACTCATAAAAGAAAGAACGAAGATGGGATGATTTCTAGAACAAGCTGGATATGCACGAACTGTGTTGGTAGCGGTGGCCTCTCGCTTGAAACTTGCCGTGGCACACTCGAGACTTCCTCGCGTGCTTCCGCAAATTGGACGCGAGCCTCTATCTTCCTTTCGGTGTTCGACTCCCAAAAGTCTACGATTTAATTGGCATTTGCTGTGTGGCAAAATCTTTTGCGTTGGCCACTGAGAATAACGAAGCTCACTTGTGAAACCAGAAGAAAACTCGTTAAATCCTGCAAGTGCAAACTTTGAATTGCTCATAACTCGTCCAATTCTTCTGGATGAGGCAAGGGTGTCCACCGATGGGTCCCGCTTGTCCTTCACCATGTGCAGCAGATTTTTGTGTTAGGCTGCTTCTTCACAATGGCGACTCGTCGCCGCGACGCCGCGAGATTGCTGCATTTATTATGCGCGCAAAATTCATTACAATCTTGTTTATCGAGGTAACCTAAGATGAAAATTAAGTAACTCTGAAAAACCTCGCGAAAAACCCACTGGTTCAAAATTTTTCTGTCCAATGTTTGTGTGTGTGCTGAATACGAATACGAACTCTGTTCCCATCTAGAGATGAAGAAAATTTCTAAAAATCACATTTGAACCCGAAAATGAGACGTTTCGGCTTCAAAGTCAACTTTCACGCATTTTCTCCACAGTTGTAAGGGGATGAAGTTCATATTCGTATTCAGCATCCTTAAAAACATTGGACAGAACAATCTTCAACGAGTGGGTTTTTCGAACTCACTCCATTTCATCTTAGGTTACCTCGATAAGCAAGATTTTGAATTTCGCGCGCATGAAAATTGCAGCAATCTCACGACGTCGCGGCGACGAATTGCCACCGTGAAAAATCAGCCTTATGAGATTCAACATTGCGCGGGACCCAACGGTGGGTCACGCCGCACATAGGGGAGAAACTGCGATTTTTGCCGTCGCAGCGAACGTGTCAATTTATTTCCACTGAATTTTATGGTATCATAGAAACAGTTTCGTACGTGCAAAAAGAATATTCGGTAGGCTCCTATTGCTTTCACGTTTAGTCAATTCTTCATTAAGCTCTTGAGCACGATCCTATTCAATAATCGAGGAAAATAAAATAGTATATATCTGTTGAAAGAAAGATGGATGTGAGAGGCAACGTTCATTTATCTGAGAATTAAAAGAATACTTTCTGAACGGATGCAGCTATAAACTACAAAAACGAATCAACGTTTTATACCAAGTATCAAGTCTTAGAAGACATATGTCCATTCTAGAATTGCAAATTTTGATACGGCTGAGTATAATGTACGAAGGCTCGACTAATGGTAATTTGAGCACGAGATATCTCGTTTGCAACAGCTGTAACCAATCAAAAACATAAAAATGAAGCAAGTAACAACATGCTACACGTAATTATATGGAATAATATATCATACACTTGAGCTTGTGGCGGGAAAATTTCAAACTTCTGTTGCCGTCGAATCTCGAAGAGCAAACTTACTCAGAACTTCTTGGTAAACTTTGCCTGCTTTTATTATTCGCTATACAATACAAAACAGCTCTGCGTTTGCGAGATTATTTACTCAAGAGATTCCTATTCTTGGATGAATGTTCATTCCTCAAACTTCCTTTGACGTGAGACAGCATACTCAATTTTATTGTTTCTTGTCATTTGGGGTTTTCACAGATGAAGTTAGGTATGTTCCCGCTCAGATACAGTTTCTTGCAGTCTACGTATCTTCTTTGCTTTTCTTCAATTCAATTGTATCCAGCCGATTAAGATTCAAAAGAGAGAATTTCTGAGCTACATTGAAGGACGTGAACGCAAATGTTTCTATCCTGCATAGAGCTATTCTGCTCATAATCATATTTCACTGCATGACTTTCCAGAGTATTTTGATGGACCTTACAAATTGTTTCAGTGAGTAAAAAATCATCAGAACAAGCCCAAATGAAATCAATTTCCCAATTCACTCAGATTATTGAAAAAAAAAGAAAGGGAAAAAAGGATTCTTTTGATTTACTGGGCGTAAGAGTGTACTTTGCGCACAGTATTCCGACTTTCACTCACAATCTATCAAAAAGCTCATCAAAAAGTGTAGTTTGATAGACGGGTGTGACATCCATTTTCTCCATCCTCGTACGGGATGATTTTGATCCTTCCCTGCGACTTGGGCTGGAAATCCGCCACTTGTACGCGAAATAAGAAGTATTACACATCTTGGTATTGAGATGTACTTATTTGGAAGTCCCCAGAACAGAGCAATCGACTTTTTCAGTTGACAATACACTTTCATACATCGTATTTGTATCAAATTCGTTTCATACATCGCAACTGGTCCACGAAGTTACACAAAACTTGATTGTGGCGTGGTGAGGTAATAATTATCCGATGTACGTAATTGATAAACTCACCAAGAAGAGAGGAAGAACCTACAAATTCAAACTTAAAAAACCATTTCATAACGCGAATAATTCGACGGGCATGAAAAATGAGGTCATCCCAATGCAATTTACAAAGGAATGCTCATGTTCAAATTCTTGCATCCATAGCCTACAAAATTTGCAGTGAATGTAAGCCTCGGAACCGAGCAGGCGGTCGTGTAGATGCGCTCAGATTTTCTGCCACTATCAAGATCTCGGTCCAACGCGCAAAGGAAGAGACAGGCGAACTCCGAATATCGGGCAATGTTCAGTACACGTACTACTTCGCACATTTCATAATACACGAGTTCGAGTTCACCAATAAGAAGTACATACAAACCCATGCATGAGTGACAGCCAGCCTCATTGGGAGAGTCAGCGAAAATGACGCGCTGGGCCGAGCATCCGTTGTCCACGATCGATACGAGCTTTTCCTTACTCTTCGGGTCAATAATTTTACCTTCAGTATCTGCAAAATGCACTTTAAATATGAAACAGTCAGATGCAGGGGTAGCTATACTACTAGTATCCCCTTCGAAACGGGTTCCGACCGACAGCGACGTGAGCCCGAGGCAAGTTCAAGTATTGGAACGCATGTCTTGGCTCGTAGATCCTGGATGATGCTTCCGTCGAGCGTCTTCAAAAGTTTTGAGGCTGCGGCTGAGATACGGTTAACGTCACGAATGCCTTCAGGCAAGATTTCCTGGCTTTCGATATTGTGGTCAAAAGTTTGACACTGATGGGTGATTGTTGGGGTTGGGGTGAAAGAAAATTTTCATTGATGACACGGGCGTCAGTCTTTGATATGTCTGTACACGCTGTTGAATGTGTGATCTCCGCCGGTTTCAATTCGGTGCGAGGAGACACGCTCTCATATAATGATGCAATTCTCAAAGTGAAATGAAGTCGGGTCGATGAATGTGCTCCACTTGGAGTTGTGAGATTCAAAGGTATAACAAGGCCCTTATTTTCAGGATTACTCAACTTGTGAAGTGGTTAGAAAAATTCGTTATGTGCTCTAGAGAGCCGAGTAACAACGCAGAAAGTAATGAACCAACTGGAAAACCCTTGACCCGGATCATAATGTGGAGTATGTGAGAAGTATGGATACACCTCTGCATGCAATGTACTAGAAACCGCCAAAATGGAGGACGGTATCAGAGGAAGAGTGGTTCTACTTTGATCACACCCCATCAGTCTGCATGTTATGTAATCTGGTGCATTTTTTGACTGAGTTCATGTGGAATCAGGGGTACGTAATATAAGGTAAGGGGTGTTCGAAAATGTTGTAGTTACGCGCCATGGCAACCGTAGCGCCATCTGTTTGTCGCCCGTCAAACTTAGTAGTTACCGTCGAGCCACGGAGCGAAACACATATTGTCAATAAAACTTGTGTTTTTCAATTTGTAATCGCTGCCTCACAGTGTTATTACGCCTCTCCGAATCTGAACTTTTGGTCCTTCGAGCCGGATAGTGAATCCAGTGACGCACGGAGAGCGGATAGCTTCTGGAAAAAGAAACATCGTTGTGTGCATCTACCGACGACACGGCCTGAACGTCAACAAGGGTTCGTCTGCTGGTGTCATCGTGAGCTCCGTGGTTTTTCGACAACGTCTGCTGGTCCGCTGTAAACAGCTGTGGCAGTGGTGCTGTTGCTGCAGCATTGTTTACGTCGCGCTGTAATAGCGCAACGAGTGCATCGCTTCCAGGTTAGCCATGTGGGCTTTTCAGAGGCACGTGCACTCATAGCGGGCAGACAGCAGAGGTGCAGAAAGCGTCCGTCCTGTGTCGGCGAGGCGGCTCTGGAGATTGTTTTGGCGGGAAGGGTGAGCTTCGGCAGGAGAGAAAGCAATCCTCTGTTTCTTTCCACACCATCTACGCTCTGATTTGCTGCGTCGAGGAGCCTGCTGTCAACGTCGCAGATTGCAGCGGCGGGAGTGCTGCGCGTCATCATAGTACTAGACATCGGCTACGAGAACAAGGTCTTCGTTCCGGCCATTTTTGCGTCCTGAGCTACGCGACGTGCACGCAACTACCTACATTTCTACAAGTACATCGCAGTCATTGCGCAATGGGTATGAATGTAGCCCAGCTGTGAGTACAATTTGAATTTGTATTTTTGGTGCAATCATCTGCGCACTTGATTGTTTTGAGCTGTGATTTTTCGACTCGCTCTCGGGCGATTTGTATCGGAGAATCTACATTGTGTTTGAGTAACCACAGCTAATTTGAATCTTCGAGTTTCTTCGAGCCAATTCTTTGGATTCTGATATTTTCGGCTCTTTTGAATCATAATGGAGGGATTTTTCGAGAGTCAAAAGCAACGCTTTTATGAACTTTGTACTGCTTGGGACATGTTCAAGAATAAGAGTCCCGATAAACAGCATAAAGGAGCTACTATGGTTCAGATAGACAACATAGACAGTATTTGGTCAGATTTTAGACTTGATCATGACGATATGTGTTCAAGTGACGAAAAGGACGATGATCACCAGTATTTCACTTCGAATTGTTTCTTTCAATTCAAACAGAAGTATCTCGAGGTCAAAGGAGAATTCCTGGAGCATCTTGAATCACTGAACAGTAATGTTAGACTGTGTCCTGATTCTACAAATCCGCAGCCAATTGTGTCTTCAGCTTCTCATTCTATTGAGGCTGAGCTGCAAAAAGTACCGTTGCCCAAATTCTCGGGTAACTATAAAGAGTGGTCAGCTTTCAAAGGAAAATTCAATTCACTCGTGGTATCGAAGAAGAAACTTTCAGATACCTCTAAATTACATTATCTAATTTCATGTCTGCAGAATGAACCACTCAATTTGATCAAAGATTTTCCTTCTGAATACGATAGAAGTTTTGAAAAGGCTTGGAATGAACTAATTGAACACTATGAAAACATTCGTCGGACTACTTCACTATATTTGGCAGCTTTGTTCTCTTTAGAAAACATGAAATCAGAATCATCTGCTGAAATTCGCAAAATTCTATTAAGAATTTCTGGACCACTCATGGCTTTGAAATCATTGAATCGACCTACTGACTACTGGGATGATATGATTGTTCATCTTGCTACAACGAAGTTGGATATGAAAACACTTAAGGACTGGGAAATTTCGATTGGCAGTACACGGGAGCCTCCAACGCTTGCCACATTGACGACATTTCTCAAGTCGAAATGCTCTGCTTTAGAGGTTGTAGAGGCTAACATGAAGAAAGTTGGTAATAATTCTTCCAAGCCATCATCTAAGAGCTCCAATTCTCATTTCATTGCGGCAGGAGGAAGTAAGTCTCAATGTGTATTTTGTGAAAAACCTCATGCCCTGTACTTGTGTCCTATTTTCAAGAAGAAAACAGTTAAAGTTCGTCATGATTTTGTAAAATCCAAACGTCTTTGCTTCAATTGCTTGTCAGACCACAAGATTGCTGATTGTCCATCAGAATCTCGCTGTAAAACATGCAAAAATAAGCATCACACGCTTTTACATTTCGAAACTAAACCTTAAACCGACGATTCTCAGGCCAGTTCTGAACCAGAGAACAAGAGTAAAGTGAAGAATCCTGCTGTTTCTACTCACTTAGTAGAAACCTCAAAATTCTCTCCCGCGAGTATTTTACTTTCAACTGCTTTGGTGACGGTGCATGGTCCTCATGGGCATAAAGTTGTGGCACGAGCGCTCATTGATCAGTGTTCGCAGCCATCCTTCATTTCGGAAGCACTCTGTCAGCAGTTGCGACTACATAGAGAACCCGTTGCTTGTCCTGTGACTGGGTTGAATAGCAAGCGATTGATTGAATGTAAAAGCACGGTTGAATTTTCGATATCTCCTTATTTTGAATCTCTTTTCAGTTGTGAAGTGGACGCCAACGTGGTGCCAAGAGCAGCAACTACAGGCCTGTCACAGATGGCAACGAGAAGTCGTGGAGTCATCTTTCAGAGCTTCAGTTGGCTGATCCTCAGTACGCTCAAGTTGGAAGAATTGACTTACTTCTGGGATCTGCAATCCACGCTATCATCATTGAGAGCCACGTGATAAAGGGTGCTTCGAACGAACCAATTGCTACACAATCGCAATTGGGCTGGCTGATTTCAGGGCCTACATCGGCAACTTCACATCATTTAGCCGTCAACATACCACAGGTTTTGCATTGTGCTGCAGAAACCCAGGTATATGATCTACTACAGAAATTTTGGGTTCGGGAAGAGCAACCTCCTCTCCCTGTTGTCACTTCAGATGAACAGGCTTGTGAAACTCATTTTCGTAAGACTGTTCTTCGTAATTCTGATGGTAGATATACAGTTAGTTTACCATTCAAGGCAACACCTCCGCCTTGTTTTAAAGATACTTTTAACACGTCGTTGAGAATGCTGTATAGAATGGAGAAGCAATTTCAGAGTAACAACGATTTTAAACGAGCGTATCATGCTTTCATGCGCGAGTATTTAGAATTAAATCACATGTCACCTTTTCTTGTGTTGGAAAATGCTACCATCCCTTCGAATTTTGTAGGTTGTTTTCTACCGCATCATGGTGTGCTCAAAGAAAGTAGTACAACCACAAAACTTCGAGTCGTTTTCAATGGTTCTTCAAAAACTAAACAAGGAGTCAGTCTCAACGATTCGTTACGCATTGGTCCTAATCTTTTACAAAATTTGGTTCAGTTATTAATTAACTGGCGGAAGTATGAATTTGCTTTCGTTGCCGATGTTGAGAAAATGTATCGTCAAATCTGGGTTGCTCCAGAGGACCAAAATTATCAACTCATCTTGTGGCGTTTTGATGAGTCACACCCGGTCATGATTTATAAATTGACAAATATAACATACGGTCTGAGTCCTAGTCCATTTCAAGCCAATCGAGTTAGAATTCAATTAGCCAAAGATGAAAAATCTCGATTCCCTCTAGGGTCTGACGCCCTTGAAAATGAAACATACATGGATGACGTTAGTTCGGGTGGTCACTCAATTGAAGAAGCCAAGCAGAAACAAATTGAGGTGACGGAACTCTGCAAAGTGGGCGGTTTCAATTTGCGCAAGTGGCTGTCCAATGAACCTTCTATTTTGTCTGATTTACCTGATGATGCTTTAGCCAGTGAAACATGCCGTTCACTTGGTGAAGATACTTCATTTGCAATTCTTGGTCTGAAGTGGCAACCAAAACCAGACAATTTCATCTTCAAAATCAATCATGATTCTAACGTAGCTCAATGGACAAAAAGACTGGTTCTTTCTCAAATAGCCAAATTATACGATCCCCTTGGACTTGTTTCTCCTGTTGTTGTTTTTGCTAAAATCCTTTTACAGAAGCTTTGGCTTCACAATACAGTTCTTGACAGTGGTGAGAACCAGCAGTTGAGTTGGGATGATCCATTGCCACCATACCTCGCTGAAGAATGGAAAATTTGGTACAATGAACTCCCGTCTCTAGCTTCGATCAAGATTCCACGTTGGTTAGGTTACAAGCCAGATTCCGCATCGTTGCAAATCCACGGATTCGCTGATGCATCCAAGCTAGCTTATGGTTTCGTGATTTATCTACGATCAATTATTAATGGTCGAATTTCAGTTGCATTGATTTCATCTAAATCTAGAGTCGCGCCACTCAAGTCAGATAGCCTGCCTCGTTTAGAGCTTTCTGCAGCTCTTGAGTTGTCGCGTGGCATTGGAAAAGTGCTCACGTCTTTCAAAAATGACGCAATAGACATATTTTGTTGGGTTGATGCAAAGAACGTTTTGTATTGGTTGAAAGAGATTCCGTCTAAATGGCCGACTTATGTAGCAAACAGGTGCGCAGAAATCCATAATCTGGTGCCCAATGCTCGTTGGTTACATGTTCGTACGGCAGAGAACCCAGCTGATCATGTTTCACGAGGCGTTTTGCCCTCACAATTACCGAATTTGAAGCAATGGTGGGACGGCCCTGAGTGGTTGTCTCATGAGCAATGTAACTGGCCATCTTCTTTGATAGGAGTTACTCACCCTGACTTTGTGACACCATCGAAATCCGAGGCAACAACTCATGTTGTGGCAGCTCCGAAACCGATTTTAAATTCAATCGAAGTGGATCAAAGTAAAGTGAACCCCTTTTGGTCTCTTCTGTGCGATCGATGTTCTTCACTTTCTCAAGTACTAGGAGGGACTATGTACATTTTGAAATTCATAGATATATTCGTGAGAGAGAAACAGAATGATCACGATTTGAAACCTGTATTATTCCAGCATGATTGGTTCAAGATTCAACGTACAAGTGGAACTCCTTCGGCAGCTGAATGGAGACGAGCTCGTTTATTTTGGATATATATTATGCAGCGTGTACACTTTTCAAAAGAGATTCGTGATCTCGAGCTTGGTCGACAAGTTGCCAATTCATCAAATTTGATCAAGCTGAGTCCTGTATTGGTTCAAGGTCTCTTGTGATGTGGTGGACGTTTGGAGAACTCATTACTGAACCGAAACCAGAAAAAACCTTTGATACTACCATATTTTAGTAAATTTACAGATTTGCTGATTCACGAATGTCTCGTACGAACTCTTCATGGCGGGATCCAACTCACGCTCAGTACGCTCCGCACAGAGTATTGGATTGTGAAAGGTCGACTGAGAGTCAAAACGGTCATAAATAAATGCCTTAGATGTTTACGTTACAGAGCGAATCCAGAACAACAGATGATGGCTGATCTCCCAGCAGCACGAGTACAACCTAGTCGTCCTTTCAGCAAATCTGGCGTGGACTATGCTGGACCTTTTCTCATGCGGCCGTGCCGTGGTAGAGGTCGTACAACAACCAAAGGATATATAGTCATTTTTGTCTGTCTTAGTACAAAAGCATCTCATCTCGAAGCAGTGTCCGACTACACAACGGAGACATTTCTTTCCGCTTTCGATCGTTTCGTTGCTCGTCGAGGCCATTGCAAGACAATCATCTGTGACCAAGCTGCCAACTTCAAAGGAGCTGACAGGGAGCTCAAGGCTCGTCTCAACGCTGCTTCTACTCAATCACAGGAAATCGTTACAACCTTGGCACATCGAGGCACAACCTGGCGTTTCAACCCACCTGGCGCTCCTCATTTTGGTGGTCTCTGGGAAGCAGTTGTCAAGTCGACTAAGTATCATCTCAGACGTATAGTTGGACAATTCAAACCTACTTTTGAGGAATTTTCCACTATTTTATGTAAAATTGAAGCTTGTCTCAATTCTCGACCTCTTGTACCTCTTTCGGATGATCCAAATGACTTACAGGGCTTAACACCAGCTCACTTTCTTATACAATCCGATTCCTACTTGGTTCCAGAACCAGATTGTGAACAAGAAAGGATCCCCATCACGAAACGTTGGCGGATCACTCAACAGATGCTTCAGAGCTTTTGGCGCCAGTGGTCACGGGAGTATTTACAGACACTGAACCAACGCCATATTTGGCATCACCGAAGTCGTCCCATCGAAGTCGGCGATTTGGTACTCGTACGTGCAGAAAACACTCCTCCCGCCCAGTGGCCCTTGGCTCGAGTTACAGCCATTCATCCCAGCAACGATGATCTTCCGCGCGTCGTCACCATACGCACCGCAACAACAACACTGGACCGTCCAATTACTAAGCTGATTCTTTTACTCCAGAGCGACGAAGACAATGATGATTTGATACAATGATTTTATTGTTTTTGATCTACTTATTTTCAATATTATGAATGATACTTTGTTCGATTCCGAATCTACTACATTCGACATACTTGAATTTTGAAATGTTTGTGTTTTCGCTCCATAGGGACTTTGTATTGTGTTCGAATTTTGATAATTTCTAGAGAAATTATAGTGGGCGGAATGTTCGAAAATGTTGTAGTTACGCGCCATGGCAACCGTAGCGCCATCTGTTTGTCGCCCGTCAAACTTAGTAGTTACCGTCGAGCCACGGAGCGAAACACATATTGTCAATAAAACTTGTGTTTTTCAATTTGTAATCGCTGCCTCACAGTTATTACGCCTCTCCAAATCTGAACAAGGGGTACCTAACTTGACCCTATTCAGCCATGTTCTCAACAACTCTGGTCTACCTCAACATTCTCTAACGTACCTCAGTTCAGTTTGAATCTTGTTTTAAGACTTTAAAAATGAAGTGAGATATGTTTGAATTTGACCAACTTGAGACGAGTTGTCTTTATTTTCCCAAGAAGGGATTCTTGAGAGCTTTCAAAAGGGTATAAGTGTACCCAACTTGCCTCCATGATTTAGAACCATGTAAATCGGCGATAAAGTGCATGAAGCTTTTGTAATTGTTTTATTTCTGCCGTGCAACCACATTTGAGGCTAATGTGTTCCTCTTCGTGTGAGATTGAAAGAAAATTACCCGGTGAAATCATGTCAAAATGAATTTTGAAACTAACAATAAATTCTCAGTTCTATAAAGAGTGCCATGAGTGCAAAATCAGACAAACGATCTAATCGAGTTTAATCTAAAGCACAGCTCTTCCAGACACTCCCTTCGATACCCCTTGTTTGGATCGTAAATCTCGCTGAGGTCACACGGAAGCTTTCGGTCTGAACTTATATCGTCACTGCGCGAATTCGCCCAGCACAATCAGTGCACCTCGTGAGTGTGCCCAAGCATCGCACAGAGACACTAAAGCAAAGGTATAGAGGGCAATGCATTAACCGGCTCGACAGACAAGATACTCGGGCTACTGCAATCCCTTAGTATATATCTGGTGATATAAGCGATAGGGTGCATCAGCACACAGCCATCTCCGTCCGCAAGTGAATTCCAGGCAGGAGTCACGGCTCGCGCGAGCTCGGTTGATTGGGGCGTGAATCTCACCACACTGTGGCAGCTGTCGTCATTCGTATACTCCCTCTCGATTTCGGCTAAAGGCTTTGCCACTAGAGGCACAGAGACCGATACACTGATTACTGCGCCACTCTTAATTGATTCCCGAATCCAATTTGGAGGCCCTCGCAATGCTGCTCTACTTTTCCATTTGTCGACTCTGTCTTGATTCGTAGGGGTTGTAGCATCCTTCTTGTGGGTGCTAGTGATTTTGTAACTCTTCCCTCGCTGTGAGAATGGAACAGGTTTCAGCCCCATATGTTGTAACCATTTATTTATTGCATTACATGGGAGACTCGAGACATTGTTGCTTTTAATAACAAATCCACACTTGTGACAAATTTTTTGATCACAAATTTAAGGAAAAATTAAGAATGATTATTCAAACGGAAATCGGTCACATTACCAACTCAGCCGTGCATTTTGTCTTTATACGCCTAAAATCGTGAATCTTAATATAGAGGCTCCCTTAGCTAACGGCTCGTTTATGCGCCGGGGGACATGAAATTGCATACGTATGTACCTCGTTTTGGCAACGCGACTTTTCATGAACGGTGCTGAAAGCTGCGTTTTCAGCCCTCGTCATAAAAATCTCACGTTTCCGCAACTCGGGTACGTAAGAAAATAGAGATGAGCTGCAGAACTGTATTTAGGACATTGATTGCTTATGTTCTTTGCTCATCGGTGATTCTCAGAACAACGAATGATTAAACGGTATTACCGACATATGTTCTTATCCGGAAATATCATCCACTACAGGCTAGTCATTAACTTGAGAGCAACTCATTGCATTTATTTGGGAACTATTTGTTCGAGATTTCCAGTTTGAGTGAATTGAAGACTGATTTGATTGACTATCAAACAAGCAGGAAGTGAATTCAACCCATCAATCTAATTTGTCGATCGCAATTTCATTTTCACTATTTCCAGGATTTACAAATAAAGATATTTTCGTCGTGTAAATAGCTCTGACAGGACTGAGTGGTACTTGGACAAATCATCTGGAGTACTAACCAATCAAATAACCAAACACAAATATCATATCAGATCGAATACCAGTATTCTTGGAAACTCCTACCCACACGTTGCATCAAGCATTAATTTGATGGTACCGGTATAAACAATGATTTATGTTTCAATCACTCATCGACACATCATTCATCAAAATATCATGATTATTTGTGGAAGTGATATACATGGCTTTTGTCAATGTTTACTGAATACTATCGTTCTTCAAATTTTCCAAACATAACCTAATGTACAAAAAGACCATCCAATAAATTCGACAGAGTGCTTGTGACCACAAGTCCCACAAATTTCCGTGATGGAAAATCTCCCCAAACAACGACGATAGCCCGAGAAGAGACGAGAAGGGGGAAAAAGACCAATCCAGCGAAATATCGTCAATATCTCGATAGCTCTTGCTATCCAATCGATCGAATGCCGCAACTCTATGCCACACGAAATCACAATAAAAACTGGCTCTCACTCGACGCGTCATTTTCGATTAATCGACTTTGAAGCATCCTCTTAAAACCACGACCGGCGTGGCGGTGAAAAAAAGCGGATTCCCAAAATCCGCACAATGGCGAATCGGATGTGTGCCTTGCTGAGCAACGGATGCATGAGAGCTTGAACAACTCGATTTCGTTGTTCCCCCCCCCCCCCCCACCAAACGAGAAAGAGTACACACATATCGGGAGTTCGAAAAGCCCTCGAGTTCAGATCAATGCTGCAATGATTTCATCCCTATCCGTTGAACAGATGAGATTACGCGCTCGAGTGAGTTGCTGATAATCGTCGACTTCCGCGTTACTCTATGAAAGTAACATTGAGTACAGTCTACCGTCGATGGATTTTCAAGTATATTCCGAGTGAATGTCTCGGAACTATAGGTTATTTTAAGGACATGTGAAAGTCAACTTTTACCGACACTCCAAATCCTTACTTATTTAATTATTTCCACAAAATCTACGAGATATATCAAAAAAGTGCTTCCAAGAAGCCCTGTTACAGCTTCAGATCTATCAGTTAAGAAAAGAAACGAGTGAATTGAGTGAATATAGCTTCCACAATCAACTTTTGAAGATTACAATTGAATTGAGAAATCTGCACTTTACCGACACTCCAAATTGCTACTTATTTAATTTTTCCCGCGTAATCTAAGAGATAAATCAAAAAAGTGCTTCCAAGAAGCCCTGCTAAGTCTTCAAATCTATCGTTTAAAAAAAGAATTGAGTGGAATGAGTGAATATTGCCCCTACAATCAACTTTTGAAGATCACAATTGAACAAATTCGACTTTGACATCCCCTTAATGTGAGTATGGGAAAGAGATCAAGTTTGACGTAATGGGTGACTCGTCATATTATGGTGCATCCTATTTCTTGCAATTTCAAATTTTGAATGATGGATGAGAACCTGATGCAATTCGTGCAATGGAAAATACTTGATGCGGGTTTGGCTAGTCTTGAGCTTAATGACATAATGATAGATGACACAGGATGCAAGAACATTATGATCAATATTCTAGCGCATGCCGATTTATCGACAAAGTACATATTACCTTGTATTACTTTGTAACAGAATTTTGATGTCACTTGCCTTGCGATGTTATACTTGCACACTATTTTCGAGATAATAGAGTAAATCCAAGCAGAAAAAAATGGGTGATTTTCCAATCCTGCAAATATCCGGACTCCCAGTTCTGATTGGTATTCAGCCCAACATTAGGTACAAAAATGTCTATAGTTTGAGGAGGGGGGGGGGGGGAGGGTAGAGGTACTGGCCACCTGTGCTCAAAAGGTACTGTCAATCGGGGTTACTTTGAACACGTTTTGGAAAATTTTGCTTGTGATTTCTCTGAGACTCGTACGTCTTTCATCAGAAAAAGGAGTCACTTATCAACTTAACTTCCGACTGCGGTGTAGAAAAGTCCGAATGGATTGGACAGAAGTTATGAGTAAGGTAAGTGTGCCCAATCTGTCACCATTGAGCCATTTTCTCAACAACCTTGGTATACCTCAACAATTTTCAACGATGTTCAGCTCATTCCAAAGCTTGTTTCGAGGCCTTTGACGGAAGCTGAAGTACATTTAGATGTGACTAACTGGAGCCAAGCTGTCTCGATTTTTATAAAAAGTGATCTTATAGAGTTCACAAAAGGGTGTACCCAACTCGCCTCTATTAAGGTACATGTACACTGACTACGCAAGTCAAGTAGATTTAACCTCACTTTTTTGGCCCCATCAAAATATTCAAATTCACATCATTGTTGATAACTGCACAGTCTTCCATCAAACAACAGACAAAAACGGTTAAGCATAATGCATGTATTCTTGTAGCGCCCAGTACAAGAGTCTCAAGAAGAGTCCAATAATGCGTAAAAAACTGTAGTAGTCATGCGATCAAAATTCTCTAATGTAGAACGAAATTGGAACAATCCTACATCCGAACCTCTTAGAAAATTGTAATGCTTAACAGATTCAGGTGGTGGTTTTCAATTTTTGACACTTTATCGCCCAAATCTTGACTACAAAGTTTAAGAAAAGTTTGTATCGTAGGAAGTAAACAGATTGTGAGCACGAGTTAGACGGTATATCTCGTAGCTAGAGAAGTGGATGAAGTCCAAAAAAACATGTCTTCAACTGTTTCCCCACGAGATCAAAATTCTATCAAGTGGGTGGTGCTTTCGAAAATCACAAACGTGAACCGACTAGAAAATCGCATCACCAAGCAGATTTGAGTTCTGCGTTTTGATTATAGAAATTTTGATTAAACAATTGTGGCGGTAAATTTAAAATGAGCTATTTTCCATCAAATTTCCTGGTAAATTGAGCAGTAAAAAAATTATTGGACAAGTCATTTCGGACTCCAAATTTGATGAGTCCCACGAAGCCGTATCGCAAAAGTATTTTTCTCGAATATTTCGAAAAAATTTTCCCCATCGCATCAAATTTTTCATTTTCTCGATTTGTTCACTTCACTATATGAGGCAAAATGTCGAACCATGTAAAAATCAACTTCGATCCAATTTGTACTTCGCAGAGAAAAAAAATACCAAGGGATGTCCACCTTACTCTGGTCATACGATATATCACTTTTTAACATGGGCCTATATAAGCAATGCTAATCACAACGGCTGTATCTTTGGACAGAAGACTCATTTGACGAAGTTACTTCGGATTCTTTGTCCTCTAAGTAGTACCAACCTGTGTAAAAGACTTGGGGGAAGATTTAGGAACGCGGACCACGTGGTCTCCCCTTGTGAGATGTACCAGGGGGAGTCCTCGAAGTTCAGAGAAGTTGTAACAATGATCCAAATTTAAGTGATAATGATTGGCTTGTACTACAAAATACAGATTTGAATAGGTATGCATATCCAATCATATATTTGAAAAAATTCAATAACTCTGGTAAATTTGTTTTATTCAAACCGTTACAGAGTAAATTAGAACATCCATTCAACTTTTGCATGCACTTCAATTCAAGTTTGGAAATTACGCTAATCAATCAAATAGTAATCGTAATATTTTTTACAAGTCAAATTTGAATGACCATAGAACGCGAGCGGTTGAAAACCGTGTATCAATTGAGGAGTAGACACAATAGCAAATTTGGGAACACATCCATAATTACTACTGTCGAAGCAATAATCCCAAAACGCAAGGCAAATTCCAATCTTGCAGAATAAATCACAAGGATGAAAACTCGTAGGCAATATAGCGATCAAACGAATAGGCCAAAGTCACAAGTTGTGAGTTACAACGCATGTTAGGAAGACTGTGCAGAAGGATAAAGAGTCCAAGTCTGGCTTTCCATGGCTTTCTGCGGCACATATCATGTTGAGAGAGCATGGGTACCTCAGTATACAGTTCGCCAGAAATAGGGAGAGGGACAAACTTGAGCGGGGTTGGGATGAATGAGGTAGAAAGAGCAAGATATCAGGAGGAGGAAGAGGAGCTTTGAACGAAGAGGCTCAACGCTCACGATTGTACAAGCTGTTCTAATGAGATAAGTTAGCCTCGGCGTACTTTACTTTTAATATCCCACCCATCCTGCTAGCCCTAAACGAGCCAACTTACGTGGCTTCGACGTTTCTTCCTGATATTTTATCTTCTCAGGGCGCATTTGGCTCTAAAACCATCGATCGTACGGATCTTGAGTCTTTTTAATCTAGTCCCTTTTCAGTCCATAGCTTATTCAAAGATGATACTAGAGTCCCACAAAAATGTCAGTTAAGATCTCGTAAACTTGCTATGCGGCTAGTTTTGCTGACGTAAAGGTCATATTTAACACGTCCACGGCGAAAGCAAATCGCGATTCCGAATTAAATTGCGAGACAATACCAAACGGCATTCCAGCACTTATGGAAGTCAAATCTTCCAGGGAACCATTGATTTCCCATCTTTTCACACTATTTCTACGAACCCACCGCACACAGAATTGGGAACCAACTTTCTGGGTCGCAAGCCTCACCAGTGCGTCCCGAAAACTTTTTCTATGACGCTCAGAATATTCATGAGGCTAATCAGTAGTATTGGCCAAATGATGGAGGTCAATGTTATGAATTTCTAATAGTCTATCAGCCAGCTGTACCTTTTGTAGCAAAATCGAAAGCGACAAAAAATTCTCCTTGCATTCAATTCCTTGATCCTTGATAATGATTTATATATATTTTTGAGTCTACACAAAATTGATACATTTTTGTTATTAACAAAATAGTGTAAGAATTACTATTCTTTGCCCTTAGTTGGAGATTGGTTATAGTTACAACAAAATTTTTCAGATGAAAATCGCGCTGTTTAATATCATTTCCAGTTATGTGTAATTAGTTAAGCGGTTCCCATGATAGTTAGTGCAAAAATGGAATCTGTTCATAACAAATCAGTATAACTTCTGCAAAAATGCAAGATTGGTCAAACTTGGCATGAATGCGTATGTAAAAGTTGAAAATTAAAAAAATTAAATGTCCGTTCCACCATAAAGTTGTGTCGCAGCGATGGTTTCGTCGAATTCGGACTCCTATTCATTGCTAAGCCTTATCTTGAGCCGCGTTTATTCAGGTACTTCAAATCTCTGCAGTTTGTGGGGCCAGGGATCGAAAATGGAGTTATCTATGCTTTACCTTGAATTTTGAAAGTTTTACAGTGCATGGTAGTCTACGGAAGACCTCGGGAACTTTTTTGCTCACGTAAATTGAAAACATACTCAAGTTGTACTCGATATCTTTCAACTTCCCTCAACTCAATTTGTATATAGGTTTTGAAATGAGCCCCCGAATGATAAGTTGGGAATCACTTTATCCAGAGGGAGGGATCTGCTATTCATCGTTTGATTTCGTGTGATCAATTGAAAATTGCGTATAATCGACAATTGTGTGGAATTTCGCCGGAATCAAATCCAATACCCACAGTGGCGGGTGCACATATTCATTGTAACTTTAAAAACAAGAAATAACCACGGAATAAACCATTCGATATGTCCCTACTATTTGGCGAGAGCTAAAACTCAATGCAAAAAGGACCCGAGGAGTGGGGCCCATCACACACAGGAAAGGACGTGGCGGTCCCACTCGTAGGGTGCATCGCAAAAAAATTCAGCCAAATCTGGTGATCCGAAATTGAGTCAAATCTCACTCAATTAGATCTACTTTTACTTTTCACTCTATTGAGCTTTGACGGCGCTTGGTTAAAGCTACCCCCCCCCCCCCTAATACTCAAATCGGATACTATCTTGTTGAAAAAAATATGGGGAAAAAATAGTCTTTCAGCTATTATATGAGATTGTTCAATGGATGGCCCTCAAGGGGTTTCTTAGGGGGGAAGAATTTTGTATCATTGCTGAGATTTCGGTTTTAATCCAGAAATAAGATATATGATTTTTTTTTATGAAGTGTAACACCGTGAAGTGAAACACTCAACTGAGCTCCCGAAGTATATTCCCTTGATGCAGTGTATTGTGATCCGTTCTTTCAGCGGCACCATGCTTATAACCCAGAGGCATATATCATCGACTTCCTCTCGGGAAGCGGGGGAGCGATACGCCACTTGCCGCAGCTTGTCTACGAGGGGCATCTAATGTGGACAAATGGGTCACGACTTGTGTGCAAAGTAGAGCCTTTGACGTAAGATAGGTTAGTGTAAAATGACTCACAAATTGATCGCTTTGTTCTTGGATGCAACGACTGCCGAGATGATGAAGGATAATTTGTGTAAAATAATGCTGACGTGATATTTAGTAAGCTACTGATATCTCGACACATCACATCGTCATTAGGTGGATAAGACGGTAATGTTGAGTGAGCAGTGTTCCAGAGCGAAAGCTGGCTAAAAGCTCGACGGTCGTTAGGTGGTGATTGTTATAGAGTGGTGAGCAATTGTCTCATACGTTCATTGTTTTTGGTAATAACACTTCAATGAAATATTGCCAGGAAGAAGCTCATCTAGGCGTTTACTCTAGAAAATTCGATAATCTTGGACGCTTGGACTTCCATCGAGGTACTGAGATTGATGTGCCTAACAGAAATTTGCTCCAAAATGAATCATTTTCAGTCAGGCTCATTTGTGTATGGAATTAAGAGGACCACGTCAGTACTCTACTCATAAATTGTATAAAATAGTGGTTAGAACTGCTCGATCTATCCATTGCAATTGGAAACAGTCTTCTAAGTGGGTGGATCTGCATCCAAGTACTGTGGTCAATTTTTCAAGAGGTCAAAATTTTGGAAGGCTCTACTCTGGAAGTCAAAAAGTAGGATCGGCTCAAAACCGAAATTCCAACAAGAGTTTGAAATATTCCATCGTAAAATTCAAATGCAATGCTCCTATTGAGCGGTAATTCATAAGAATTTCAAAATGGGACTCTATTGCTTCCCCGCTCTAATAGTTAAAACCATTCCAAGAACACCTCGTCTTTGCGAGGCATGATACAAGGAATTTTGAATTATTTTTTGACTGCGATCTTACGATCGTAACCTTCCTTGTATCATGCCTCGCAAAGACGAGGTGTTCTTGGAATGGTTTTAACTATTATAGCGGGGAAGCAATAGAGTCCCATTTTGAAATTCCATCGTAAAATTGTGATATCCAAACTTTTATTCCAGAATATTAGCCAGTCTGGATTTGGGTCTTTTCTAAGGTTTACTTTTCAATCACTCCAAATCTTAGTTCCACCGGATCATTCCGTCGCACTCCTTATTCCCGAATATTCGTCCTCCGTAGTTCTGCTTTCTGCATTTTTGGCTTCCTGAAAAATGGGCCACATTCAAATGAAAGCTATTGGCAGTCGCTGACTGAAAAAATTTCATTCTCCCAAACTGATAGAATTTTCTCTCGCCCTTCAATGTCCGCGACCCTCCGACACCAATAATACTAGTATTTCTGACCTTTCATTGAGACAGTCAGAGATGAGCGTAAGCCCGATCATTCTAGCACATTTTTAGTGCCTCGAATTTAGTTTTCAGTCAATGAATATGACTGCACACAAGTTGTGTAATTCTGAACAAATCTCTGTTTTTCTCGTCACATCATTATTTTAGGCAAGACCATTTTATCAGCTTATCACAAATGTACTCGCCCGAGTAAATTTGTGTCTCACTTACGTGAAGAGGTCAGTACTACTTTGAGCGCAAAGAGCAATAGAGGAGCGACCGTAATCAGTTTACCAGAGTCGACGGCGAATAGGAATTATTGTGAGTACACATTTTTCTTTAACAAGCGCATGTACGCCCAATCATTTTTTGTATGATAACTGAATCAAGAATCAATGTCAATTAAATGGTTAACAGTAGTGACCTGCGTCGTAATGATCATTTCATAAGTGCATAATTATCACAAAAAAATTTATCATTAGCTTTGGAGCTTCAATCAATTCTCTGATAGAAGAGACTCAATGAGTGCTTTGGGAGAAATTACATTCAGGTTCGAACTTTAGAATCAGATGCTTACCAATAAAGACCGGGGCCATCTGAAAACGCATGAATATTTTTCTTGTATCGAACTGATTCAAGTGATATGAATGCTCCGATCATGTGCCATGCACGAAGGATCTCGGTGAAATATCACTTTTCTGATCGGCCATGTAGAGTGCCATGCTTTTTGATATTTACGAATATTCTGGGGGAGTATTCTTGGCCAAAGGAGTCTCATTTACATTACTGAGAAACAATCGTGCATCTCATAAAACGAAA
Source organism: Eretmocerus hayati (assembly GCA_029851415.1). Lineage (NCBI taxonomy): Eukaryota > Metazoa > Arthropoda > Insecta > Hymenoptera > Aphelinidae > Eretmocerus > Eretmocerus hayati. The sequence continues at coordinate 149,179,064 of CM056742.1, read as the reverse complement.
AATAGGGCTCGCACAGTGACGAATCACTTTTGACAAATCGGTTGCATGGTGTCTTGTAAGGAGTAGAGACCCTACCTGGAGGGTCTCTTGTAAGGAGTATGGGTACTCATAGACCGTTAGTAGGCCTCAAATACGATGTTCATAGGCAAGACTCAAAAAGAGATGGTAGAGCCCTGAGAAGCATAATTGACACAAGCGTACGAGATTCAACAGCTCCGTAATGACTCTTGCAGGAACTAACAAATTACCTATGATGGGTTAATTTGAACATGTGATATAATTTTCCTCGAGTTTCATTACAAGTCAAATAGATCTCAATCCAGGACATTCTTTTCCAAATTATTTGATCAATCTCTATTGATGCACTTCACCAAAAGGAAACACGGTGCACTCCTGACCATAATATACAGTCTTCTCCAATGTCTTGTAATAATTTTGACCTTCACCTGCAACGGTCGTAAGAAACCCATTCGGCGTGAGACCGGGACTCTGCTTCTTTCTCTTAAGAATCACTTTTCTCATTTGGGGATGTAAGTAACGTACAAGTTAAATAATTTAAGTGTCTCACTTTTTACTGTCAATTCGCCAGTCAAAACAAGACTCCGTCACACTTTCTTGGTTTCCATCTAATCATCGCGATTCCCATAAAAACCATCGCGAAATTTCTCGATGGTTCGGGAGCTAATAAGTCATTTTCCACGACAAGGTCCGCGTGCACAATAACCGCATCAAACAAGTTTTTGTTTTTATCCTTCACCGTGCATCTTATAGACTTCATCTGACAAGTCAACAGATAATTATAGCAAGTACGCTCGGCAAACGATATAAAAAACTCGAGATAAACTCGTCACGCACGGAATAGCTGCTTGCTTGACACACGCGCGGTGTCTCGTCGGCGCTTGGTCGTGTCACCGCCATCAGGGCTCATCATTTATGATAAAAACCAATAACATAATGAAATCATACTCGCCACGTACTTTCAACCATCGATTACATTTTCGATATTACAAGCCCACTATTACTTACAGACAATTCTTATCATTTCCGAAAATAAACGATTTAATAATATACCAATCAGCAGATTGATCACGAAAGAAAACAGAGGATCAGTATCTATACATATCATCCTGAAGATGACAAGACTTATATTCACCCTGACCACGTACTACTTCATAATCGGCGCAACCAGCAGTATTACCAGTGGCAGCGAAGAGCAAACCCAAGTCCAAGAGACCCAGAGCCGACTGCATCTCGTGGTCGGCAGTCGTCAGAGAGGCGACAAACTTCTTCAACAGGTCCACGTTCGAGTTGAGAGTGCTGCATGGTTTGGCTTCGGCGTTGATTATGCCAAGACTTTTCCAGGAGATGGAGTTTCCAGGATTACCCAGCTCAAAATGTACGATCGCAATGCCGAAGAGGATGAGAGCCTCGCCGCTCTCGTCCTCAGTGGTGGTCCAGATTTTCGATACGTCACCATAGCTTTCAAGAGCTTGTTTTCGCGATTTGTTGATTTCGATATCGAAATTTACGGCAAACGAGTTGACAAGTGAATCCTACAATGTGCAGTATTCTGTTCTCAAGATTGGTGCATCCGCTGATCGAGTTGTTAGTTAGTCTGTACACTTGTAAGCTCACAGAGGTTGTTCCTTGTTCACTGCACAAGTTTTCTGAGGTTTCATGCGACATTCTGTAAATTATGCGGATAAAGCAACGACTATAATGGCTGACTTATATCTTGTTTTGGATCTATTTTTGTACAGTCCCGTGAGATCATCTTCAGCTTGCCAAAATAATTGAGTAATATAAGTTTTGAATGGTGTTTTGACAAAAATAAGATAGTCTCGCTGGATCATCATGAATTGGGAAGATTCACAAGAAACGCGGGAATTAAAATTTTTTTGAAAGTCAATCTCATGAGTCTCAAGGAATACCTATCGTTGTGCAGTAGGGAACTAATCGGATTCACGGCTTCTATGTTGGTATTCTCGTTAGGAAATTGCGTTCCTCATATTCATATTTCTCTCAATCCAAAACTGTTTGCCTTAGTTTAAGCGATCAGTCAGAATGGAAATTGTGTACTACTTTGCCAAGTAAAAAGTCATTTTCGTCTGAGAAAACAAATGGTGACTCACTCCTCCTCGTGTGACTTATTAAATTTGTTGGAGTCAAATGAACTCCTGTCTTCCTAAAATGTATCATGATCGTATTTACGGCCAAGCATGTATGGAGAGAAACAGGGGTCTACTTGAGCTGACATTTCTATTTGGGATGAAATAAATCAAGAGACCGTTGAGTGGTCGCATTGTTTGATCTTTGACCATTTTCATATATTTTGTGCAATAATGCTTGACTGAATCAATTGTTCCAACACATTAATTAGAATAGTCAATCACATCGGCACTTCCAGTCGCACTCAACATAAAAAACTTTCACTTAATATTGCCAAATATTGACGAAATGGACAAAATGGTACGTGCCTAATGCCTACAAGACTCATCAATTGCCAGAATGGAGATTTCCATGAATTCCATGGGAGAATTTGAGAGATTCTGGGAGATTCCGAAAGGTCAGAAAAATTCCGGAATATCTGGGAGATCCGGGGAATTTGGGGAGGTGACTGGGACTCCAATATCTCGATCCTAATATTTGGGATATTTGGAGGAAGGTTATCGAAGTGGGAGTGGGAGATGAGAGATGGGACTGGGAGTGAAAGAGTCATTGTACCTCGTTCAGTCTGATTCCGTCTAATTAAGTCTAGCTCGGTCTAGTTCGGCCATGATCGGCCTAAGCTTAGCTGTTCGAATTGGACCAGAATATCCGCTCTAATTCAATTTAATTCGATCTCGCTCGGTCTAATTCGGTCTAGATCAGTCATTTCTCGTTTTGTATTGTCAAATTCTGCCTAGTTCTGTGTATTCCGGTCTAATATGGTCTGATTTTATCTGATTCGGTCGAGTTGGATCTAGTTTTGTCTGGTTCGGTCTAACTCAGCTTACTAGTTCAGTTTAATTCGTTCTAATTCAGTCTATTCGGTCTTGTCCGGTAAATCCTGTCTAGTTCGACCGTAATGGATCTAGTTTGATCTAGTTCGGGCTCATTCGATCCAATCTGATTTAGTTCGCTCTAGTTCGGTTTGGTTGTCTCTAGTTAGGTCTGCTCTAGTCTGGTCCGGACTATTCCGGTCTTGTTCGTTCAAATTTGGTCTAAATTGGTCTGGTCAGGAGGTCTAGCCTGGTTAAAATACATTGAAGGACCGTGTGGACTATCGGTGTGGGATAGATTTAGGTGGACTGGTCAATCGACTGACTGATTGCACAATACACTGATGGTCGTGTGTCTTGCGCTGTGCGTTGTGCGTCGTGAGTCATGTGTTGAATGTGGTTTTGAATGCGTCGAGATGTACCTAAAATTTATGGTATTGTTGAACTTTTTTTAAACGTATTGACTTTTCACCAGGGGAATGCTTAGATAGTTAAAGAGTCTGGTATATTTAACGGGTCCATTTCGAAAAATCAGTTGAATTGATCTGAATTTTCCAAAATAATATATAAGGTAAGTGTACCCAACTTGCCTCTATTAAGCCATTTTCTTGATAACTCTGGCTCATCTCAATATTTTTCAACTTACTTTAACTCATTTTGAAGCTTGTCTCAAGACCTTCAGAATGAGCTAAGATACGTCTAATTTGAATGAAGTGGAGCCAAGCTGTTTGAATTCTCGATAAAGGTGATTTTTGAGAGTTTACAAAGGTGTGTACCCAACTCGCCCCCATCATTTAAAACAATGTAAATCTGCGATAAAGTACATAAAATCGCTTTGATCCGTTTTTATCACCGTGCAACGACATTTCTAGCTTTTAGCTGGCCCAAAATACTGTTTCCGACCTATTTTGATGCGGTGAACACGTTCTGAGTGGTAAAAAAGCGATACTGCACGCCTTTCCGAGATAACCATATGGGGGCATGTTGGGTACACTCCGATGTCAGTCTTCTTGATTCTCAAACCATCTTCGTGTTTTGTACATAAAATCGCTCCAAATTCTGAACAGCGAATTTTGAAGGTCTTGAGACATAGAATCGAATGCGCGAAGATACGTTGGGATTAGTCAAACTCAAAAAATTTGACATCAGTATTACTCTACGCGATCCCCGCGGTGATTTCTTAGCTAAGCAAACAAGAGAAACTAAAAAATCACTGAAATGATCTGGGGTCGATGCAAACTTACTTACTTTCTCTTATTTCAATATAATAAACGTAAAAAAAATATGCGGGAAGGTTAACGAGTACCCCTTTCTGAGATCGGCATATGGGGGTAAGTTGGGTACAGAGGCAAGTTGGGTACACTTACCTTATATCAGCAAGTAAGTATATAGCGTACCCCGTTATCTACAGATTCGGTATCAGCAATGAGCAAACTTGGAACTGTCTCCTGGTAACCAATATTCTGCCAACAGTTGTTGGAACTCGTTGAGAGAGTCGAGTTTAAAATTAAATGTGATTATTCCTTAATTTTTGTTGAAATGGCACGTTCGATGGAAGCTTCGTCCTGAAAAAGTGATAGGACTAGAAAGTAATCTATTGAGCTCAAAAATTAGAAACCTTCGAGGATCGAAAGGAGGAGAAAAGATGTTGAAGTCGCAACATAACTGAGGCTAGAGAACCTACGCAGATTAATCGCAAGGATCGTCGCAATGGTCGAAAATGCAGTGGATTAGGCTATGCACAATAACCCGGTGATAAGAAATCGCTCTCTAAATGATACCGATAACTGTCAGGTGACATTGCATGATTTCCCAAACAAACTTGAATAGCTGAATATCCTTCAAAGGAATGATCATTCTAAAATACTGAAAGGGAGTATCCAATTAGTAGCTTCCAACCTAGTGAATGACCGATGTTCAATTCGGGATGTGGTGGACAAAGTCTTTTGGCAACACACTACTCATCTTTACTTAATAAAGAAATAGCGCTCAAGTACGTCGAAAAAAATTGAGTCTAGTCAGAGCTATGATTTCTCGAAAACAGGCTTAAAAAGGGTCAGAAAAGGGACTTCATTGAGCCCTAGGGCCTACGGAAAGCTTCGAAAAAATCCAAAAAAAATTTCTGTACTATTTAAACATAGAGCTGATGGAAATAGTATATTTCCGTACTGAGCGCGGTAGCCCATTTTGGGCACGAGGACAGTTTGTGTGTCGAGCGAAGAATGACATGTCCTCCGGTGCCCAAAATGGGCTTGCAAGCGAAGTGCGGATATATTTTTTCATTATACAAGAACCCTAAAAATGCATTTGAAAGCGGTATTTTTTGGTTGGTTTAATGGAAAAAAAATTAGGGAATTTTTCCAGACCACCCTGGTGACGGCATTTGTCAAAATGCTCCGGAATCACTCACATTGAGAATAAATAAATACCGAGCAATTCGAGCAAACATGCATATCATCAGACGCAATACAGCTGAATCTCAGCAAATTGGGAAATCTTCATATATTGTAGTAAGGGTATCTAATTCGAACACATGATTACATGTGAAATTGACTGAATTAAATTTTCAGACCCTAATTGTTTTGAAAACTCGGGTGTTTTCAATGAAAGAATTTTCATACATTTTAATGGCTATCATCTATCCGTGATTATCATATGTGGTCAAGTATGAACTTTTTAAAATCATTCTTTTCTTTAATCAATCTTTTTGAAGGCTTGGATGTCGCGCCATCAGCTATTGAGTTTCTTGTAGCAGTAAGGGAGCTTTGCTGAGAGTCATGGTATCAGTTTTGGTTGAGAATACAGGGTTTCTCGCGAAGGCTCCCGACCAGGAAAATCTTAGAGACACCCGGACCAAAGATCAGTTCACGATTAATATTTGGTAGAGAGGCCCTTGAGATCATCGTAAGGTTTGGCTTGGTCAGTGAACATGATTTGATCAATTCATGATCAGGGTACCGCCATGTTGGGCAAACCGGAGCAAATCCGTGACAAACTCGTTTAAATCATAGGCCATTTCATTAGAAAAATCCCTGCCCTCTAAGGGTTAGGTTTGTCATGTTAGAATATGAGAAAATAACCATTTCCGAGCGATCCCGAATGACTCCTGCGTTTTTAAGATTGAGTACATTGGTTTTTACTGGATGAACTCGGGATGGAATTTATTTTTCGTCAATCACTGAAAACCGTACCAAATCAAACTAGTGCCCCTACGATCAGTAGCATATTTTTCTGGACGACAAGCACATTTCAGAGATTTCAAATCTGTTCACAAAGACCAACACTTTTTAAATTTTGAAACGAAGACTAGTACTTTCATTGTAAGAATAATTTTGTTTATGTTGATAAGTAGTTTGGATAATTTTGAGAGATGTATGACTGTTTTAAGTAATGTTATGTCTACGCTCTCAAACATCAGGGACACCTATACGCACATAATCACAAACTTGTATTTACCATGTCAATCTTATGCTTACTCGCTCGGTCGATTATTCGCGGTAATTTTTGGAACGAAGGAAGTAAGAAAGAAAGAGAGAGAGACAGTCGTCTTTATTAGTGAATAGCTCAAATGATTCGTATTTTTTTGTACAGAAAGCTATGCATGATTATATATGAGTGATTCCGTGAAAATCATCTTCGACTCTTTTTCTCAAAAAGCTATTGTTTTGGAATATTCAAAAGTACATTTTTTAATGTAAAAAGTTGTGTTCTCTTCGAAAAGAATACTTTCATTCTGCATTTCTGGTTCTAAGGTGTTTTTTGAGCGTTTTCTGAATTCCAGTGTTAAAAAACCTCTATTTTCTGCGCATGCGCGAGATTTGGGAATTCAATTCCGAAACCAATTTTCTTGAAAAGCTGAGGAAATTTCCTTGAAATTGACCACTTGCCGAGTTCAGTGTTATTAACTAGAACCGGAGTTGCAGCCTCCGAAAGATAAAAGTTGCATTGAGTGAGAACATGAAGGCATCTATCGAATCGAATAGGGACCTCGCACCAAGCGGCTTTTTGTACTCCGTGTTAAAAGTGACTGAAACATTGGTTTAAATCAACGAAATTGAACTCGGCAAGTAATCAATCCCAAGGGAATTTTCTCAGCTTTTCAAAAAAATTAGTTTCGGGATTCCCAAAACTCGCGCATGCGCAGAAAATTGAGGTTTTTTGACATTGAAATTCAAAAAACGCCCAAAAAACACCTTAGAACCCAGAAATGCAGAATGAAAGTATTTTTTCGAAAAGAAGACAACTTTTTACATATCAAAATGTACTTTTGAATATTCCACAAAAATAGCTTTTTTAGAAAAAGAGTCGAAGATGATTTTCACGGAGTCACCCACATATAATCGAGGTCACATGGAAACCAAAATTTTGGAGTGCTTTTTGATAGATTTTTTACTCACCTTTCAGATACTCTGAACCCCGTTGCTCCACTTAGAGTCATTTCTGAGTTATACCGATTTTATTGAAAAAAAGTTAAGAAAATTTTGTAAAAAAAATTTTAAAACCGAATCTTGATTTATGCGCCAGGGTCCGGAAAAAATTTTCCAATTTTTTTTTATGGTGGCAGATGTCCATATTTTGACCTATAGAATCGAAAAAATTGATTCAAAAAGGAATGTGAGACCCGACCCATTTTTGTATATCGTTTTCTCGTGGAATTACTCATTTGCTAGTCTTCGGCCAGATATTTGAAGAAGTCCAGATTTGAAATCTGGTACGGAAACTAGCCAATTCCAATATGATAATCTTCGTGCGATGTTCGAAATATGCTAGTTCGCGCCAAACGAATCTCAGTCTTCGTGGGAGAGAAACGTGCTACTCTTCGAAGAAAATGTGCTATCTTTCGTAGGGGTTCTAACATATGCTAGTCTTCGTAAAGGCCGACGAGATGAGGAAGGCCTCATTCAGCCTCCGGGAGCTAATGATATCCTCAGAGATATATCAATTTTCCGGAAAACCTATGTAATTCAGTAGGGTGTAGGCGGGCCAAACCATAGTTATCCCCTTTCAAAAAGTCGCGAATAATCAATTTTCGCAAATCTGTTGTCACTCGGGTCTGAGTTTTCGAATTAACACTTCCCTTGGCCATTTTCTAGGCCTCGGAAGAAGCTTCGAAATGAGCTAACAAGGAGAAGTCTTGCGGACCTTAGATTCATCATACAGACTCTGGGAATCATCTTGTTTGGGTGAGAAATAAGGGTATCTCTGAGGAATTAATCCATTGGGCCTCCTATCCAGAGATACAACTGACAGGGAGATCAGCATTGTCGGTATAGGCCCATATTAAAATGTAGTACATATAGATACACTGACAATGCCAATCTCCCTGTCAGTTGCATCTCCGGATAGGAATCACATGGGACTAAATCTTTTGAGATACCTTCATTTCTCATCAAAATGAGATAATACCAAAAGTTCCAGACGAATCCAGGACCCACAAGGTCGGACCTGTCCTTGTAAGCCGAGTCTAGAAATCATTGAGATCGCACAGAGTTTCATGAGCAAAACAAATTCAAATTAGGTACGATAACGTATGTCCCAAAATGAATAACGTAGATAATTACAGACTCGTGTATTGTTAAAATTGACAGGATTCGGCTTTCCGGGACGGCGCAAGATGAATTATAATTATTTGAGGGAGTGCTCTAACGAACCAAACTCCAGAAAGAGCGGGTAGTCTGGGCTTGAAATCAGCTGGATCTAAAGATGAAGGTATTTCAATTCAAATGCTATGGGTTTTGTAATTTATTGATCCATCAATGCCATGTGGATCGAATTTTGGAATATCCCATGTAGCTAGGTTGCGCCGATTCCGAGCCCACTTTGCACACTGCACATACCATCAAGAGAGATTACGCCGGCAAGCACGAAAAGCTTTTCGGGAAGCACAGCATTGCACTCGCGAACATTGCCATGTATATATGCCGGTGCATCATTCCCATCAGCGTATACTTCATAGGCATGCATCCCCGCGTAGAAATAATTTTGTTTGGGAAATGTTTGGGAAATGTTTTCCCCTCGCAAGCATTGGGCCAAACTTAAAAAATGAGACATCCCCAAACTTGGTGATTACGACCCATGTTTGGCATGCAAACTTCTCGCAACTTCTCAGAAGCTTTGCGTAAGTTTGGGAAAACTTTGGGAAATGAATGCTTTCCGGCATGTTTGGCAAATTGTTGCCTATCCAAACTTTACAAACTAGTTGCGAGTTTCGTTCCGGAAAACGTTTGCATAACTTTGGCACTATTTTGAGAAGCTATGGCAGAACTTAAATGAAGCGCATTAATCGAGGGCTCGCAGAGGTCTTCTCGAAAGCAGTGATTTCTTTGAATTATATGGATGAAGCGAGAACATTTTGAGAAGTTATCTGTAAACTCATGAATAGTCTAGTTTGCGTTCTCGCGAAAATATCTCGCATACACGTTTTTATCATACTTTAGCTCGAGTCTAAATCAAGGCACGCGCTGTATTAATTTGGAAAAAAAGCAAAAACTTACTAGAACCTCTTAGACGAAGAAGATTAGAATCAAGAGTCGCGGAAAAAATTCAAATGTGTAGAGAGGCTGGAAGTTACCCCGGAGGTTATCATACGGCTCTGCTAGTTACAGTCGGCGACAAACACATCATACCGATACGAATTTACTTATCTGATATCGAGTGCTTCTGACGATGAGTACTCTAATTCATCCATACACCATGTCTAAATAATCTTTCTTTAAAGCTTTGGTGGACGCGCAATTTCCTCACATCAAAGCCTTGGCGTTTGTTCGCAGCAGACTCTTCTGCATCTGCAGACCAGCCTGTTTGTTTGTTGGTTGTCAACATAGAAAATCGATCGTAACTAAGGAGATCGACAAATATCCACACTGATGCCATTTTTGTGTTTGAAAATAATTCAACCATCCTAGACTTCAACGAGTACTTACGAAAAACCCATCAAAGCTTCAGAGAATGATCGCTTGTGCATTTTAATGAAAAGAAAAGCACTCGCTGTCAACAGCAATAGGTATCAGATGAGTATATTCGTGTCGAGATGATGTGTGCCGCAACTGTGCCAGAGTACGCAGAACCGAGTGATAACCTTCAAACACTTTCGCGATTTGAATATTTTGATTCTAATCTTCTTCGCACAGATGGTTCTAGATTTCTTCCGGAAGTGCGCAAGATTCCTTCTAGCTAATTATTTTTTCAGGTTAATGAAGCACGTGCTTTGATGTAAACGTTGGCTATAAAGTAATGATAGAAATGTGTACAAAACATTCTCAAAAACGCAAAGTAGACTATCTCAGAGCTTGCAGACAGGTCTTCAAAACGCTTGCACTTTTTCCATATAATTTCCAAGTACCACTGCTTTCGAAAAGACCTCTGCGAGCCCTGCCATAGCTTCTCAAAATAGCGCTGAAGTTATGCGAACGTTTTCCCAAACGAAATTCGTAACTAGTTTTTCATATCTGTAAAGTTTGGGTAGGCAACAATTTGCCAAACATGCCGGAAAGCATTCATTTCCCAAAGTTTTCCCAAACTTACGCAAAGCTTCTGAGAAGTTGCGAGAAGTTTGCATGCCAAACTTGGGTCGTAATCACCAAGTTTGGGGATGTCTCATTTTTTAAGTTTGGCCCAATGCTTGCGAGGGGAAAACATTTCCCAAACATTTCCCAAACAAAATTATTTCTACGCGGGTCCGCTCGCAAAAGGCTAATGCACTCATGCCATTCGGGCACGTCACTCTTTCGGGTGCTACATGCACCAATCGATGTGCACATATAAAATGCCAATGCAAATTCGAGAAAAGGAGGCAATTTGATGTCAAAAAGGATCAAGCTTCGCGCAAGCTGTTGAAATCGATGGAACCTTCTAACATCTCACAGAGAAAAGGATGAGTGGGGCATCACATTGATATTGGATGGATTCATTTTTTTTCTTCTCAATTTGTAAACTTTTTCGGGGTTCTTGCATATGGATCAGGATCAAGCATGACTCGATCTAAGTTCGATTTAGATTTAGCAACATTTACGATTAATTTATTAAATTCATATGGGTCTCCAACCCTTACTGCAATGCCGCTTTTTCGGAGTGTTTGGTCGATTATGTATTGGATTTTGAATGTTTGTTCAGGTAATTGTATATGAACGGAAAAACCTTTTGCACGTCGTTTATGTCCATAGCAAACCGAATTGCTGAGAAAGATTGTCAGTAAATATTTTTCGAGCAAAAAGTAAGTTGATAAAAATTTTAATTATAAGGATTGTGGACCCGACCGAGGTCCCCTGTCGCACTGAATCTGCAAATCATCTTTTTTGTACGGGGAAAATAACAACTCAAATTCATCATGGCCCAAAAGATTTACGAGTCACGGGTGAATTAGCGAAGTCCCATATATTATGCAAGATATGACTCTTGTGGAGCTACCGGCAAGTATCTCAGAAGCTTCACAGGACTATTTTGGGCCTCTCGCGTTGTAGTTCATTATTTGGAAACAAACTGAGCTGGGTATCTGACGCTTCCTTGGTAATTTCCCGGGGACTCTTAATAAAGCTTTGCGATAGATTTCTTGGGTAATCCTCGACAATTCTTATGTTAATATGTTGCTTTGAGCTGCACTCATGCTGCTGACTAACAATGTTCTAGTACTGTAATATCCACTCTCGAAGATTATCATTCTTTTCTCTTGACAAAATTAACGTCATTCCGGATACAGCTGCTAATTATGAAAAACGTATTGATCATTCCACAGCAAAACATTTGCATCACTATTGAATTGCCGAATGCAGCTGGAAGTTGTAAAGAGCAATACACATGTATGGATGCATGTATGAGGCTAAGATCTGGCTGGAGCATAAAGCAATAAATTAAGACTCGAGAGGTGCGGTAATTCTGCTACTCAAATTTTGTCATCTGACATCTCAACATCGTCGGGTGAGCTTATGAATTAGCTATCGATATTCATGTATGAAGACGTGCAATGGAAAAGACACCATTGAAAATTAAATTGCAAAAAAAATTTGTTTCAGCAGGTGTATCTTTCACAAACCAGAAAAACCTTGTAAAAATTTTCACTCATGCAGCCGCAAATGTCCACAATTAGTTCAGCAAGTAAATAACATTTGAAACTGCAGAATCCTAGACTGCTTCAATGAACAACTGAAAATTGTAGTTCTTTTCAGTTTTCTAGATTGATTGATACGCCACTATCGTAGTAGTACATGAAGTACTTGGTCATCGATGGCTGCATCGATTGTTACCGTTGTTCTCTGGATGTTAGTCGAGGCGACCAGCGTTGCCGAATCTGGAGAATGCCGTGAAAAGGTCTATGCTGAGAATGGATTCACGATATCAATATGAGAAGAACCTGAAAACTATTATTATTATCACTTGATAACAGTGAAATGTGATCCCATGCGGGTCCTACCGATGTTACCAAACAAAAATCCATCAATCGAAGCATCCAATCGAGTCGATTCTTGGATTTTTGAATCATGTAAATTCGATGAAAGTCTGAAATTGCAATCATCCATCACAAACTTGGGGACGAAATCCACCTATGAGCTCAAATTATACAATTCAATGCCAAGCACTAATAACTTGAACGATCTGAGGGTCCACAAAATAACTTTGCAAAATTTAAAAACTGATCATCTACCTGAAGACCTACTGCATACAGTGAACCTAGAGAGTTTTCTCCTGCATACTGCTCCTATGCAGTACTTGCCTGAAATTTTTTTTAGGAATTCAACAGATCTGAGTCTTATAAGTACCAATTTGAAGAGAATCGCTAAGAGTGACTTTGCTTCCCTCAAAAACCTTGATGATCTCCGCGTAATAGATGCAAATGCAAATCTGGAGGTTGAGTCAGGAGCTTTCGATTTTGATCAATTGATTAATAGTTATTTACGATACAAGGGACCTAAGAGCCTTATTATTACACGGCGTGAAGTTGGCGCCCGAGCGCTTGCGCGAGTGTGCCAAACACGCCGTGTAATAACCAAGGCTCTTGGGTCCCGTGTATCGTACACTATTTTATAGCATCGAGTGACATAAACCCGCCCTTTCTGTGGGTTATAACACATCCGAGCGCTTGCGCGAGGGTGGAGGCGGGCGGCTAGGGCGGGGTTAGCGACTGAAAAAAAGTTAAGAATCTAGTCCTTTAGAATAGATATCACAAACCCGCGAGTAAACGCATCGAGTGATGATAAAGACGTTGCTCGTATGGATAACACAACCCCTCATACACTAATAATAAGTCATAATGAGCATCATCGTTAATTACCATAATCATACAATGAGTGTGCAACTCTAATCTCGGTTAGAATTTTCTCTTACAGACTTAATTCGAATAGCAATTTTCAAATTTACACTTGTAACTCATAGGTTCTTGAAAAATTAGCATCTTGTCATTTGAACTGTTCATAACGGTTGTCTTGGAATTGATAACTGTGTAGTAACATCTTTAGCGCAAAGATGATCAATCCGCATCTAATCTAATCAAATAATAATCAGATGTTGATCATTAAAAAGAATCAAATACAACCTCCCATCATACTGTAAGTCTCTAATCTTGTTATTCATTGTCATTTCTTTACGAGGACGTATCGAATCGAAATAACGATGTAGCATGGCCAAAGATTTTGTTGCGCGAGTCAATTTGAGAATGGCATGAACAGCAAGGTTAGCACGTACACATGTGCAAAACTCAACCACGTGTTGGTGTTTATGTTTATGTTGCTGATGATCTATAACCATGAAAAATAGTGTGTAAAATCTCAACTAATTTTCTTGCTTTCTGCGGAGTTATTGATGTGGGTGCACTGCTTCAGACACGGTCAATCAGAGGTATTTAATAATTTTTCTCACAATTTCGATGACTGCATACGAAATTCACGAAAAATTTACCAAAGATACCCTCATTATCTCGTAGTGAAATAAACCGATTTGTTATGTTTCGCACCCGCGTGAAGTGAGCGAACGCGTTATTTCACAGTTGAATAATAGGCCAGTTAAGTCCCGCAAATGCGTTTAATAAACGCGGGTTTAGGTCACGCAGTGCTATAAAATAAAATATCACTCGTAAAACATTACACTCAGTAAATAACCGATCTCATCAAGATCGTTGGTTGAAATCGTTTCGAATTATACCCTGATATATAGAGTAAAATATCTCACACAGTTCATACTTTTTGCTGCAGAATCTCCAATATTGTATCTCTCGCACAAAACGACCAAAGAATGGGATAGAATTCGCTCATGCATAACCAATCTATAAAATCGGTGAATTACGTGGCATTTTTGCATTTTTAAAACGCTTATTATAATAATGGTATAAGAAACGTTTTATACCATTATTATGACTATAGTGCCTGCAGTGCACACTATCTCCGCGCATATCGCACTCACAGAATAATGATAGGCATCATCGAAACAAGTGCAGAAATTTTCGCACGACTAGCTCTCGACGGGCCAGAATATTCACCAGTGGAGTGTTTGATTTACAACTGCTTCTCGTTATTTGAAATGCACGAATGAACAAGGCCAAAGCAGAGCTAAAGCTCGTCGACTCCGCAGGGAATGAGGCGCAACTCCAACAGTTGTAAACAGATGTTGCACAAAGAGTGTGACAGAACTGTTCTATGGCTGGCTCTCTTCTCTAACTCCAAAGTAATTTACATATCATCCTACTGACAATACTGATACTACTCTTGAAAAGTTACTCAGAAGCACCCACGTAATCATCCATAAGAAAAAGCTGTTGGAGCTGTAGTCTGGGTACAACCTTTATTCTCAAAGCTCACTGAGAGTTATTATAAGTTTATTGTTTTCGGAGTCCTGATGTCTACATCTGAAGTATACAAAAACACTGTGGGACGAGCTTTGTCCAACAACATTTGCTCTCTTGACAATGATTTGGGAACTTTTGAACCCGTAATCATTAGTATCGGTGAATTTCTCGATTCCTCGATGCCTCATTCATGTATCCGAAGAAATCATCGTAGATCAATTACTCTAATGGAGAGGGTGCGTGGAAAATGGGTGTAACTTCAAAAAGGTCATTTTGAGAAAAGCCTTGATCAAAATCGCCAGCAGCATAATTGAGTGGAACAACCTGGCTTATTTCAAAGAGGGTGGCATCATCAAAATATCTGTCCAAGCACTGGAGAATCAGAGTTGATTCCATAGATTTTACAGCCACTTAAAAAAATGTAGTTACGCCCTTTTTCCGAATCGCTGACAATTTTTGGTGCTTTTGCCGTACCAAAAATTGAATAAACTCCCGAAATCAAGTCCAATCACTCTCAAAATTCACAAGCATGCTTATAGGTACCTACTGAAAGATATTGCATTGCGGTAAAGTTTTTCGACTCTTGTTCAGGAGCTCTGTACTCGTCAAAAGCTCAATATGGATGCGCAAAAGTATGGAGAGTCTAAAGCCACTGTATTAATGTTTCGGAACTTATTTCGGAGGTAGAATAATACATTCTGATAGTTCAAATTCATTGAAATAAGTTTCCGTGCCGAGAGGAATTTTTTTTTAATTTTTCGTACGTAATTACGCCCGTTTGTCGAATCGCGCCATCTTACGCCCTTTCAGAATTTGAACATGTTAGTTAAGCCCTTTTTCCATATTTTCGAAAAGTGATCGGAGCTCGGATCGGCGAACTTACGAGGGCGTGATGGTGTTTACACCCTTTTGAAATTTTTCTTCTGCAGTTCAGTTAAGTTTTTTTCTGCATGCCCTTTCGAATTTTTCTTCCTGTACGCCATTTTTCGATATTCCCAACGACTGATCGAGGTAGCTACGCTTTTTTGAATTTTTTTTCAATGCAGTCACGCCTTTTTTAGGAATTGGTGGTAAAGTACATAAGTGAACTTTCAAAAGTTTCAAAGCGATTTTTTTCATTCTTGTGTGTTGAAAGAAGAAGTTTCTCACAGTTATCTCGTTCATAATTTCGTTGTCCAATTTCTCAGTTTGTACTATTGTACTTTGCTCATGACTTCGAACTGATGCTTTGACCGAGTTTGATTTAAAAACAGCATTTGAGAAAAGTATTCTAAAAACCTATCGGCTAACTGTTAGTGGAAAAATCTCAAGGAATCTGACGAAGGCGTTTTTCCTCTACAGAATTTCCCCATATAGGACCGCGCAACGCTATTGTGCTTGTAAGATTAAATTAATCGGGAATGACTCTTTCCAGTATCATGTTGAATAATCAATGCTCAAATGTAAGTGGGAAGTTATTTAGAGAGCAAATTTTGTATCAGTAATTAGCATCTATTCGTACCAATTGCGATGGTCCAGGTTCATAACCGAAATAGAATTATGAAAAAACAGCGTCGCAGCGAACGTATTAACCCACGGGGAGCACCTGGAAAATATGGCGAGTCTGCATGAGCGCCCGGGGTACCCGGGTACCCCTAGTCACTTCTATAGTATTTTTCAATCAGTACATCTTCTGCGAACCTCATAATAAATATTGAAAATGAAGGCAAAGGGGGGAAAGAAAGATTCAGACGTTTTTCTGAGTACTTTAGGCTCGACTCAGCTAGGTCTGAGGCAGATTTCATCCACCCGAAAACTCCGAGCACTTGACGGCTCTGCCTCGACTTTCCAGTGAGAAGCACAATGAGCCGTTCGAAATGCTTGACTTGCTTCTTGACTCACGATGTATTATACCGTGGTCATCTTCAGAACTTTTCTGGGTATTTCAAGGGCTCAGATTGACCTGCAGATCGTCTCAGAGAGGCACTCAGTCTTCGCTTTATGTCTGTTCTGTGGTCTTCGGAGCTGCGCGACAGTGCTCGCGACAGTGGCTACTTGACGCGCTCTAGAGCTCTATTCGATGTTACCGATGACGATCTAACATGTACTCGAGTGACTGAAGTTATTTGCACAAAAATTTTGAGTGAAACACAGTGAGTCGAATTCGACCTCCACGGTCCCCACGCCACCGTCGCACTGATGAACCCAACAGAAAAATATGTATTGTAAGATCAAAACTGTTCATTATTTTGTTTGCTATATTATGTTAATATTAACTCCCGGTAGATGTTTACTTGCTTCAGAAAAGTTTATGCACATCCTACACTGTCTACAATAAATGGGTTGCCGCATGCCGTAGATACCGGGTTACATGGACGCCCACGGGGCATGCTATTTTTGTAAGTTTAATGATTGTAAGAAAAACATTTTTTCAATTGTTCATGGACTTACCCGAGTATACTCGGGCAATGTGTAGAAAAATGGCCAAATAGGGGATCCGAGAGATTTTTTGAAAATATCCATCAGAGCATAGAAATTTTCCGCACGAAAGTCGGTTTGGGTACTCGGTATAATTGACCGTGATCTAAGACGACCGAACAAGTTTTACCGAAGCCCTCACCGCGTCATGCGTGCAGTACCTAGACAACATAGTGATTGATTATTTCCTTTTTGCTGCCTAAGAAAAGAGTCTCTTGATCTTGAACCTGAGAATTAATCTTTTGAAAGAAAAAAATCGACCAAGTCTGCAAAAGAAGTCTTCCATCTTCTGTGCGGGGAATGACTTTGCACGCGGTTTTTTTTCATTTTGTTCCCCGCACATCAACTGATGGAAAATAGTATTCGACACTCGGATGGGGTTGTCTCCGCATTTTCGTGATAATTTCGACCTTCGCCTTCGGCTCAGGCCGGAAAATATCACTTGTTGTGCGGAAACCAACATTCCCGCCTTCGTATTGAAACGGACTATTTATTTTTGCAGGGCAGTTAATATCGGTACGACCCGCAAGAGAAGACGTATACTATTGTACAATCCAACCTAATTACAGAGGACTCAAGGAAACTTCTAGCAGTCCATGCAAGGTAATGAACATCCCTTGAAGCGCACGGAGAATGAAATAGAAATGGCTGGTTCGTTCCTTTTAGGTGATGAGGCTTCGAGAAGGGTGGAAAAAGTTACAAGCTGCGAGTCGTTTATGCCCAAAGCGTTCAACCAATTAGCCAACTCTTCGAATTCTTTTTTGCTATTCGCACCCACTAACGAATATCCTTCAAGTTTAGGTATATACATTTTCTATCCTTTCAGGATGATTTTTGTTTAATTTTTTCCTCGATTTTTCCCATTTAGATAAAATAAAATGAGGAGCATTTGTAGGCTTTTCATTATTCCCATCACCAATTCAATAACTCGAACTCTTGAGAACCACAACTAACATTTCAGTCTTTTTTATTAGACGAATCCATTAGCCTGAGACCGACATATTTGCTGAGCTGGTGGACCCGAGTGGACTCTGCTCGTTGGTATCTAACGGATATGATGATGGTTCGTCGAGCATTACTAACACGGTCGTATACTTCCTACACATGACAAAAGATTATCGTAAGAAGGGTCAGATCATGACAACGATTAGAATCTGATACCAAGATTTTACAGTGGAATCTTCGTCTCTCCTGATAATTAACCAGCTGTGCTCCAAACGGTTGTTTTTAGTTTCTCCTTTCCTTTTTATTTTTCAAGTTTGGGTTTTGCATAAAATTATGCCGTGAAGGTTAATATTTGGAGGAGATGATTGAAGCTGAATGAATCAAGAAATTAGAATTGGGATTGGCCTACCAATTACATTTTCAAAAGAAGAATACTTGAAATGGAAACGTATCTTTCTCAACCTGTTGGAGTCAATTTTGACCTTTATGGAGTAAATTTCAAGTGAAGTTCACTCCAACGAATTAGGCATGTATAGATGATTTTCAAATTAGCCACAACAATCATACTTATGTCACACGGAAAAATCTCAAATTTTGAAGATAGGCTATAGCCCAAAAGAGTCGTGTCTCAGTGTTGATATACCAAAACCGTGCATACATCGGTTGGCGGGGTGAAGCGACCGTGATCTCGAGGGTTTTTTTATTTAATTTATCAAAAAAGGGCAGTTATGCTTGCGTTTCAGTCTCAACTGAAGGTTATCCAATAGCGTGCGTTTTGAAAATTTATAAAAGAGAAAAAATTGTGCAAGTATTTTCAACAAAAGGACAGGGATGGTTGTCGCAAAGTCTACTCAAGAGATATTCGTAGATTATTCAATTCAAATTATAGATGTTTGCCCTGTATACTTATTCCCTGTGCTGGCGTCGTCATATATGTATTTAGTCATTTTGTTGTCTGTACATGAAGTGTCTTGGTTTGGTTGAATGTTGCACACCATACGAAGAAAGACTACCTGCACAGGAAAAGATTAGTTCTGATTTCCACTAACTTTGATGATCTCAGATGAGCGGGAAATTACTAAGACAGAAGTCAATAATGCTTAAACCTCTCAAATTGTCTATGAAGCAACTGACAGTGATGAATTGATCATTCATAATTGTCAAATGTACCATTAGAATAAATTAAAAATCTCTAATCGTAATATCAAGCCCAGCTGACCCGAACTCATTCTATCTCTTCAATTTGAGCACAATGATACCGTAATGCCATGGACATCAAAAGTCCAACGTAATAAGTGAGTTCAAATTTCCCGGTCAAAATGAATACGGTGACATCTATTATGATATAATAGTACCCTTAACTCATGAGAGACAATTATACAAGACAGCGTTGGTAATGCAGGCTGTAGGAAGCTGCTGCCCTCTGTAGCCGAAATTCTGGAAAGCTCCAGAACTTGCGCGAGAGGAATGTAGCGTTCGATTTCCAGAATGTTCTTTTCACAAGCTCTAGGCATTTCCAGAAAAGTCTTTATTCAAAATTCTCCGGGTGAATGGAAAAACCGACTCTGGGAATGATTTTTACGTAATTACCGATCTCGAAACTCGATCGCACATATTATCCACGACATATCCGAAATTTTGAACATTAATACGAGTCAACTCTACTATTCACAAATTTCACAAGCGTTTTTCTGAATGGGCAATTTGATATTTTTGGTGATTCTAAAACTGTATTTTATTAAGATGCTCGTGAGTTGAACTTTATACCTATACACGATACTGGAAAATTTTTTATAACGCGAAATTTTATGCGCTCAAAAATATCAAACTTCTGAGCAAAAGGTTTGAGCATACTTTTGGAGGAAAAATTATGAGTAGAAACCCTATTTTATATGTATTTTCACCAAGTACAATGTTATCACTAATGCACCCCGCAGAAACAACGAAAGTTTGTAACTTTTAAAGAATTTTTTGAAGCGTTGATCATTCAAGATCGTTCTCGAACTTCTCGAAGGTTCTAGCAAGCTTCAGCGTTTGAATATAAGGAGCGCCCCCGCGCAGCAGAAGCACAGTTGAAAACAAACAGTGATCCAGTAAACTTGGAGAATATAACCTCTAGTCTATAGTCAAGTTGTTGCTTGGCTCTTTGTCATTTACAAAGTATTGTGAAGTATTTGTGATCAGTTTTACCAAGAACTCAGTGCAAAATGTCGCTTGTACCACTCATCTTTTCCGATTGGTGGGAAGACTTGGACAGACCACATCATCTGCTTGATCAAGACTTTGGAGTTGCCCTGCGTCCAGAACAATTGATCATTCCTCAGAGGCTTGAAATGTATATGAGACCTCAGCAGAGAAGACAACCATCGTATGACAACTACATAAGAACACTGGCAGATCTCCTTCAGAAAACCAAAACCAATGGAGTGTCGTCAATCTCAGCTGACAAGGACAATTTTGTATGTACACTGGATGTGCAACAATTCAAGCCTGAAGAGATTGATGTGAAAGTTGTGGATCGACACATTGTCATCACTGCCAAACATGAAGAGAAGCGAGATGAACATGGATGGATATCTCGTGAGTTCACAAGAAAGTACCTGGTGCCAGAGCAGTGTGACATCAGCAAAGTGGAATCAAAGCTTTCCTCAGATGGGGTGCTTACGATTGCAGCACCAAAGAAACAGGAACCCAAAGCGAAGAATGAGAGAGTTATTAAAATAGAACACACGGGGCAACCAGCCATCAAGTCCAAGGAGGCAGCAGCTCCAGTTGAGAAGAAAGAGGAAAAGAAGTAATGATTTTCAACTTAGGTTTTGTGTTTGTATGACTCATTCATCATTGTAAATTTTCACCCTTTTTTCACAACTTGTCAATTGTGTAAGACTGCCAATATTCTTAGGTTGAATGAAAGATTTTTCAATACTTTATGAGAGAATGTCTTTGATGTAAGGTGTACAGATCCTTAGATTACATTTAGTTCATTCCACCAATGTTAAGTTGCAGTTAGATCAATAAAACTGTATGCTATAAGCTCAACTACTCGTATTTTTCATTTTTCACACCCCTAATAATGTCATCAACTAATCTGTCAAGTTATTAACTTTATTGAAAGAAATTGAATTTTCTCAATCTATTTGAGATTCTACCTGTTATCTGCAAAAATCACTTGTAATCTTGACCAATCTTGGATGTATTTCAATTTTCTCAGTTTACAAAAACGTCTCTATAGAAATACAATTGAATCTTGAATCTCAGTTTTTAAATGAGTAAAACACGCCGATATGAATTCAAGTCAGATTGTCTAAATGTTGACAAGCTGTCCGAGATAAGTTTTTATTTGACTTTTTATGACCTCACAAAAACATGAGTTTACAATACCAGCAACAACTAGACTTTACACATTTTGATCACTCTGGAATACTGAATATTTTGCAGGCTATCTGATTGAATAGTTTTCAACATTGATTTTCTCTGCCTTCATAGTAACAACACTTTAAAACATCACAAACAAGTATAGCAATAACGAGTTAGGGATGTGTCTGAAATGAAACAAAAATTTCCATCTCAAATAGAACTATTGCATACTTCAATTGATTCTAATAAGTTCTTTTGAATGCCTGTCCAACTTGAGGAATGTATCCTTCCATCAGAATTCAGAGCTATTTTCATGCAATTTCTAGCATAAAGTTTATGTGGAAATTTTACAATATCATTGAAAAACATTCTCTAGTACAATAAAACATGAGCAGAAAAAAACGAATCTGAAACATTAACAGAAAAAGCTGAGCTCATAAAAATCAAGAATGAGATCATGAAAATCTACGACTCATTTCTAAAAAAATGCAATGTTTGTGCAAGTTCAATTCCATAACAAAGTTTCCTGTCCACATTTTGCAGCTCAATCCCAGGAGA
This sequence comes from Eretmocerus hayati, assembly GCA_029851415.1. NCBI lineage: Eukaryota > Metazoa > Arthropoda > Insecta > Hymenoptera > Aphelinidae > Eretmocerus > Eretmocerus hayati. Next base: position 149,156,996 of record CM056742.1, on the reverse strand, counting down.
GCAAGTAGGAAACTTCGATATTTGTTGAATATAATTTGATTTGCGGTTCAAGTGATTGTCTTAGTTTCTTTTTTTCCAAAAAATATTCAACTTTTATCATGAACTCTTGAAAATTGTTCTTTAGGAAACGTACTCAATTCAGTTTAGAAAATTCGACAAACAAACTCAAGTCCCTCTTTCTACCAGCACACTGTACAGAGTAAAAATATCTAGGTTTACAATGTAAGAGTCTCTAGTTCTGTCATTTGTCTATGTACAAACCAATTTATTCCACTGAAATACTTGTAAAATTCTCATCTCATCAAATCAACTTGAAATCTGTCAGCAAAGAAAAAAATCAACAAACATCAAATACTATAAAACTTTGGTTTATTTAACTTTGAGAACATTTTGATAAATATGCTCAGCACACACTTCACAAGCTCTCATAACGATTACTTTACTACGCTATAATTTACAGGTATTGATCCTACACTCGAAACAAGTCGCACATGGTAAAAATAGTTGCTCCTAAAACTAAGATGGTATTTTACAATGTCCGTAATTTGATGTGGAAACGATGAAAGAATGAACAAAGACAATCTATAATAGGAACAGTCTTGACTTAGAGGCTGTTACAAAAAAAATGTAACATGATATCAAATTCTACTGGCTTTGGGCCATCTTTTTGTTTTCAGGCTGGTGCTCTTCTTCTTTTTTGTTCTCCAAGGCAGGTTTTCCAGTTTTTTCTATCTTCAAAACTTTCTCTTTCTTACTCTCCAAAGCTTCTGGTTTCAACGGAGCTGAGATGGTCAAAACTCCATCGGACGACAGTGAACTGGAAGCTTTTTCAAGATCACACTCTTCTGGGATCATATATTTCCGAACAAAGTGCCGAGAGATTATTCCATGGTCATCGTGCTTCTCTTCATGCTTGCCTGAAATGAGAAAAATCAAATTTGAGGATGAGTTGAAAATATTCACTGAGTGTATTGTTAAGAAATCATAACAAATATTTTCCAACAGTGGACAAAACGGAAAAACTCCGATAGTTTCAAAATTTAAACGAATTTTACTGTGTATGATAGCATAAATGAATGAAAACGTAGAGGTTACATCAGTGAGCAAAAAAAAAAGTAAAAAAACACCAATTTTTTTATTCGCTCAAAGCAGAAATATTGAGAGCAGTATCGTACCTCACGTTATAAAAACGTTTCTAAACGTAGGAGGATACGCGGGGCTGACAAAATGACAAAATTTAAGTAATAAATAGGTACAAAAATTGCATCAACTTACCCTCAACGACGATGTAATTGTCGACGATCTTGACATTGATTTCCTCAGGCTGGAATTGCTGCACGTCCAGGGCGATGTTAAATTTATCTTTGTCGTTCTTGATCATAGACCATCCGCTGGCACGTTCGGCTTCCTTCAGTAACTCGTTCAGAGGCTTAAAATATGACTCGTAGTAGGGCATCCTTCGGTCGTATCCTCGATCATACCTGTCGAGCATCGACGGGCCGAAGAAAAAGCTTTCCGGATTTAAAGCTCGTCCGAAGTGCTGATCTAGAAGTCGGTGCGGTCGCTCCATTTGCTCCCACATCTGCGACATGAGCTTCGGGATGATTGACATTCGTGATCTCATTTTTGCGGTATTTTTTAACTCTCACTATTGGGAAATTCTCAAACGAGAAGGAAATCTGCAATTACGCAGGAACAATAACACTGTTATCGCTTCGACGTTCAATGTGATACTGAAACTTGCGCATCGGGTCGCCGGATTTATATACCGGCGGGAAGCCGGCTATATTATAACGTTGCGCTTGCGTTGCCCAGCATCGCGAAGTTTCGAGAGAGCCGGGGAAACAACCACGAGGTTCCCGAAGATTCGCCCTTCACAATATTACACTGAAAGGGCTGCCGGGCAGCATGCGGATACGTAACGAGTCCTGGCGATCATTTTTCATTCAGAATTATGAGAAAAATTGCATGATGCGATAGTTATTCTCGAAAGTGAACGTGCTTTTTCGCGCGATGCACGTGCGAGAGAGAGATGAGCGGCGTCCTGAAAGAATTGCGTAATGTTTGCATGCGTTCGTTGCCCTCGCTGTTTTTACATCTATTCAATTTTTCAATTTTGTTTTCTCGAATGAAAATATATTTCAATATGTAATTACTTCTTAGATTGGTCTTATAGAAAATTTGAATGTCATCTATTATTTATAATACGGCAATAACATCTCGGGTGAGGTCTTGGATCATTTTTGTCTTTTTGTAATCAATATTGTGGAAGCATCTCGAAAATTCCAGCACGCACTTTCCCATGACAACCACATCCACCATGGAATTTTATGAAAAACGGTTGCAAAAAAAGTGATGTAACAAAACTCGAGATGAATAGACTTTGTCTCGAATGGGTGGTACCTATTTCATCAGACCTGACGTCGTTTTTTCAGAAAAGAACACGTGTATCTTGTTCGATCGGTCTAATGCTCTTCAAAATGATATTTTGGATTACATTCCAGATTTGTTTCTGATCAATCAATCAACACTGTAAAAAATTATCTCGAAGAAATTCAACCAGGAGATTGAATGAGGAATTCAACCAGTTGGTGGAAGTTTTTCGAAAGAAAATTTTTTCAGTGAAATTTGCACGTTATAGACTGTGGAATTACTATCATCTTCATCATAATGATTACAAATTATTGTTGACAAACTCGATGTTGAGAGTTCTGGATTGAAAGGAAGAATTGAAGGGGAAGTTTGGAGTCGAGGATCATAAATTTTGTAGTATCGTAAAGTTTAAACTCAAATACATCCGCGTTGACAAAGGTGATTCTAACCATTTCAATTTCAAATCGTTGAATATTTAAAATTCTACGATATCTAATTACTTGGTCATGAATCTTTTGGAGAATGGTGTGAGTTGCAGATTTCTTAAAAATTTGGATGAGGAGTCAAATCAATTAATTTTTCCTCGATACATCATTGAAATTAGTGGATACTTTGAAGCAGAACAGTAATATCAAATTAAATACGCTGGTCGCACCATACAGCCTGCACCATCAGAAATATTTTCAAAAACTACTATCCAACAGTAAGCATTCAGTGACGAGGCCAATAACTTGATCAAAAGAAAAAAATAGCTGATGTTCACCTTAGGTGAAAGAATGAAAACACAGAGACTTTCTATATATCTCTTCACTTTTCATTAATTTATTTCAAATGCTAAATATCGCAAAAAGGAAGAAGAGTTATAGAATAGGCTCGTAAATTATGGCCTCAAAAAACAGTCAGACAATATTATTTATACAATTGGAAAACAAACTGTGAAAATTCGGCTGAGGGATTTGATATTTTCAACTTGAGAATCTCATATTTTTCATTCGAACTTTTTTCAATTTCGGGCAAAGGTGAAATTTATGAGAAGGACCAGAAACTAAGTTATCGTTGCTGTGGCTACTAATAGCTGTATGTTAGAAAATTCTAAACTGACTCACAGTGAGCTGATAATGGAGTGAATAATAGTTAGGGGAATATTATCCTTCCAAATCAACATCGATTAAAGTCGAGTGATGGTATAGAATGGTATTGAGTCATCATTAACTTAGAAGTTTCTAGATTTCATATTTTGTAAAGACTAAGTTATTTTCTTTTACGTTGTGAAGTGTCTTATCAAACAGGAGCGAAGCGATAAGTATTGGCACATCAATTGTAGCCAATTCGATTGATTTTTTCTCGAAATTTCTCATAGATCATGAACTTTTCTCAAAAGATTTTCAGGGTGAAAATAATGTTAGTTTTTGACACACTGTGCGAGAAAGTAACTTTTTCTCTCTGATTTTCCACTTTCTCTCACAATTTGTCAAAATAGTACATTATTGCCCTGGGCGCGTACGCCCAGTTCGGGCGCTAGGACAGTTTAGGGAGGAAATAAGTCCTCCGCGCCCGAAATGGGCCTGCGAGCACAGAGAAATAATGATTTTTCATTATGAGAACCCTAAAACCGCATTTGAAAGCGGTCTTTTTAGGTTAGACTGATGAAAAATAGTATTCGACACACAGGTGTAAAACTTACTTTTCGCATCCTCGTAATGATTCCGACTCTCGCCTACGGCTCGGGACGGAAACCCATCACTCGGATGCGAAAAAAAGTTTTTACACTTTTGTATCGAAATGTACTATAGTATACTGGTGCATGACTGCTGTATCAAAACTACGTTGAACTCTATTAAGGTATAGCCAATGGTTGAACTTATTGTTGTAGAACCCACGATTGTCCGAATTTTTGATATTGTCATGGATTTTGACAGTATTTTTTGCATTATCTGGACTACCGTGGTTCATCGGGAATTTTCCCGTCGTTAACTAAAAGGTGTTGGATTTTATATCAGTCTTAAAAGGAAATGAGTATGGTAAGTGTCACTTGCGAATTGATCAAGTTTCAATCGTAATAATAGTATGTTTTGCACCAAGTTCATGAGGTTGTAGCTCGCTCCTGAGCGATTGGTTTTCGGCCTGAGCCGCAGGCGAGGGTCGAAATAATCGCTCAGAAGCGGGGAACTTCAAGAACGAGGTGCAAATATTATTTTATGCAATTTTACGAGCACCCAAACATCGGAGAATTGCATAAACATTATTTAACACTACCAATTTTCGAAAGCAATAAAAATTATGATCGCAAGAACAAGTGGTTCATGAAAGGAAATACATCAACTAATGTTCACAATCCACTTTCTTTAGATTCGAATGTCGTTGAAACAATTTTACATCAAATTTTAAATTGCATCAGCAAGTCCCGGCGGATCTCGAAATTTCTAGTATAGCAACCAGAATACTCTTCACAACGTTTTACATCGTATAATAAACGATACGAGGGCTCGCTCATTGTCGTCAAGCAAAGTACACGTCGTCGGTCTATGCCTCTGGGATTACGTGGCTCTTTTGAATCGCCGCTCCCGCGAAGGGGATGCTTCTATAGGTGGGGATGGAACAATGCAATTCTCGCATTCAGTTTCGGGAGGTAGATACGTGGCTTTTCTGGAATGATCCTCGTCGGCAAGCGCATCTTCCTCATGGCAAACTATAGCCCACATTGCATCCCCACCGCATATCGTGAAGACCTCGATCCATATCTGGCGCGCTGGGTATAAAAGTAGGCGCGCGCACACTCACCGCCAGTTTCAAATCGCAGCTTCACTTGAACATAATCGTGCTTGGTAATAAGCATCATCTGCGCTATACCAGCGTGCATTTTCTCAGTTTTCGCAAGTAATATCATCAGCGATATACCAGTGTACACGAAGAAAAATATATTGAATCGAGTGTCTCATCAAGAAGAAAATCAGAAAAGAGTTAGAAAACCAGAGGTAAAAGTACAGCAAAAATATCAAAATGGCAATGGCATCACTTCTACCGTTACTCCTGTCGACGGCTTACTTGGGCGATGGACCTAGCCGGCTTCTAGATCAAGATTTTGGTCAAGGTCTGAGCCCCGAGTCACTTCTTCTCTCTCGATACTACTCGCCCTCAATTTACTACTATCGTCCTTGGGCAAGCCTTCTTCGCCCAGAGGGTAGCCACAACGGCGGTGTCTCGAGCGTCAACCTCGACAAGGATAGCTTGAAAATTACTCTGGATGTACAGCAATTCAAGCCTGAAGAGGTAAAAGTAAAAATTGTGAAAGACTACGTTGTCGTTGAGGCTAAACACGAGGAGAAGAAGGACGAACATGGTCTGATTTCGAGACAGTTCATCAGAAAATATCACTTGCCCGAGGAAGTCGACGCTGATCATCTCAAGTCGAGTATTTCATCGGATGGTGTCCTAATTATTGAAGCACCTGTCAAGCAGATCGAAGAGGATAAGAATGTCAGAGAGATTGCCATCGAGTATACGGGTAAGCCAGCCTTGAAGCAGGCTTCGAATGAACAGCAAGGAACGAGTGCGACGGAAGGGTCATCCACGACGACAACCGAGAGCAGCACAACGGGTGGATCCACCACGTCCAGAAAGTGAAATCGCTAGTGGCGAGAGGCTATGCGTGGAAGGACTTGGTGATTTTAATCCCGAGGTTTTGTTGTTAGGCATTTTTTATGAATAAATTGTGGCGAGTGAAGTGTGAAGGACATGAGCATTTTCTGACGTGGTGTTGGAATGAACTGCTCGGTTTCGTGCCAAGTCAACTAGTTCTTTATAATTTACGATGCATTTAAAAGAAATATATAGACTATAATTTTTTATGATAAGAGACTGTCAAGTGAACGATAAACTCTTGTGTGTTTTTAAATTTTTTACATGCTCATACTCATTACGATGAGTACGGCTGTGTGTATCTAGAAAATATGAATGAATGTTCAGTTAAAAGTTCAAATTATTGTGTGATAATTGAATGATGATAATGTTGGCTTAGAAGAATAAATCATTGTGTGTTAACCATAATCTAAATAGTTTTTAATCAAACACGCCCATCCCCTTTTTTGCCCTCGTCATGAAGTCTCGAAATTTCTTCGCATTATTCTCCATGAGCGACAAATTAATCAATTTCGGTTCCTCTTGGATTTTTTTCACGTAATATCACCATCATCGATATTCATTTGAGCACAAAATTATTGCTTCATGTCAAACTCTCAAATCCTCAGAAGCTTTTTTAGGATTTCTTTGCTATAAGGTTTATATCAAAATCGATTTTGTTTGAATAGAAAAAAATACCGAAATAACTGACGGAAAGAATCTCATGAATTAGCCTTTTTGCATATTTTATGTAGAAAATTTCATTAGTGCTCGAAACGACATATGACCTGATCATAATCTTTTTCAATTGAAGCTTTATCGAATTCTCAACTCATACAAAAAGATAAGGAATCAAAATATTCAATCAGTATGATTTAATTAATAGTGAAGCTTAACTCTTGACTTGACCCAAAGCTCTGATATTTGGCATGCAAAACGAAAAAAGTCCATACGCGCTGAATTTTCTCTGAATGTTGAAAGATCTCTGCAAGTTCCTTCGAAGTAACTTCTTTTAATTATCATATGAAACGTGTGAGCGATTTCTTTTGATTTCTACACTTGAGAAACTCAGAAATGTAGATGAGTCGAGAGATAAAGAGATAAGTATATTTATTATTCCCTGCTGAAAATAATTCCGTGGGACCCCCACAGAGCCCCGCATGGATTTGATCATGGGTGTCCATGGGGCTTCGTGGGACTTATTGGCCCTGGGAAAATTTTGAGTCTTGAAATTTGCGAAATTTGGCATCGGAGACGAGCAGCACACAAATTTCGACCATTATTTCTCCGAAAAGTGTCGAATTCAATCGAAATTTGTATGCTGCGCACGTCTCCGATGCTAAATTTCGCAAATATCAAGATTAAAAATTTTCCCAAGGCCAGTTTCCACGAAGCTCCCATGGAGACCCATGGGGTCCCACGGAATTATTTTCAGCAGGGTTGAAAAAAACACCGAATCATGGGAATAAAAGTGAATAACAGATTGAAACTGTGACTCTCGTTTACTCTTTTGTCAGCCTGCTTGCAATTACTGCAAATAACAGTGATCAACCTATTGTTGAGAAAAAAAGAAAACTCTACACAAAACTTAATTAAAAACCCTAATTCAAACTAATCAAGCACACCCAGCAAAGGTCTGAACTGAGTTCAATCCAGTCGATATTAGGCCCGGCAAAAATCGCGAGGAAACCATTGCATAGATTGAAGTAAGTAAGTCAGGCAATCTGAAAGAAAAAGAATGATGAGCTCCTGTTCTATCAAGCTTCTCACAAAATGTAATTCGAGTAAGTATTGCTTTCAATTTAAAATTTACGATCTCGAGCCTCAAAAATAATAGCGATAGCAAAAAAACCCGAACTTGCTAGTGGTTGGCGCCAGTAGCGCGCAGCTCAAGCTCCTCATATATTACCAACACACATCCGAACCGACTCATCCATCGGTTGCACGTGCATTTTCGCCGGCCGGCGTTCATTGATTCAAGCTGATCCAAGCTGATCCAAGCATCAGGCTATCGACAAGTTTCCCGATTCCCGAGCCCATTGTCTTATATATATCATCGTGACAGTTGACTCGCGCCCAGCAACCTCCAAAAAAAGATATTTATCCTCGACATCATCAATTGCACCAGGAAGTTCTCATACCTCCAGAAGAAGATGTCCTTGCTGCCGTTGTTGTTCTCGAACTGGTGGGAAGATTTGGAGCGTCCGCACCACGTACGCGACCAGCATTTCGGATTGGGTATGCGACCCGAGCATCTATCAGTACTTCCTGGTGAAGTACTCGAAAGCCGGCTTGCACCCTATCTCGCCCGGGCGCAAATGCGAAACCCACAGCACGCACAAGGCCATTACTACCGACCCTGGGGAGAGCTGTTGCGCCGCGAAAACGACGGCGGATTGTCCACCCTCAAGGCTGACAAAGACAGCTTCCAAGCCGTCCTCGATGTCCAGCAGTTTTCGCCCGAGGAAATTAACGTCAAGGTTAGTGGTGTCTGAAGAATCACCCCCCGTATAACTTTTTGCGTATCCCATCGCGGGTCGTGTTCCCCAAATTTCCGAGAATTGCCAACAGTTGGCGGCAATCAAGTTATGGAGCATTTTGTTCCAGTTGAAACTTGCACGATTACCTCGTTGAAGTCCGTATATTGCTCCGCAATTTTGTCGAATGAATTCCTGCATATTTGTCGATTTGCTTTAATGTCGCAACAATTTGAAGTTGAACAAAGAAATAGCTGAAATTACTCATTTTTAATGAATCTCGTTCACTGCACTCTTATTATATCTAATAATCAGATTTGAGTGCAACCATCAGATCTGTCTCATATAGTTTTTGACTCTACCTCATGAAAACTTCCCCAATTGATCCTAAAATGAAATTTTTATCCTACAGGTGGTTGACAAGTATATTCTTGTGGAGGGCAGTCATGAAGAGAAACAGGACGAGCATGGTTGGATTTCTAGGAAGTTCACAAGGAAGTACTTGATTCCGGAGCAGTGCAACTTGGAAAAAGCTGAGTCCAGACTGTCCTCCGACGGAGTTCTCACCATCACAGTACCCCGAAAAGAAAAACCCAAAGTTGAAGGTGCGCGAGTCATAAACATCCAACACACTGGAAAGCCTGCTGTGACAGAAAAGCAATCTGACGAAAAAAAAGCTGATGAAAAGAAGTAACACTCTCTTATTAACTTATTATTTTACATAAGCTTGTCACCAAGTGTTGAGCGTGGACTACAGTTTCTCTTAGTTTAAGAACTCGTACTAGATGAAAGCAGGTCTTAAAATTTGACAAAAATTCCCAAGTATTTTCACATTTCCCATGACACCATTTTATTTTAAACGAATTTCTATCAATTATGATATGTGTGTGAGATTCATAGAGTATTGAATAAAAAGAACTCTATTTAGTAATCATACTGTGTGTTAATTTTCTTCCAGCAAACCAGAGTTTATTGATTTGATTTTCTCATTCTCCTAAATTGAAGCTTGCCTAGAATTTTGAATACCTTAATCAACTCAAATGGAATGATTCCATCTAAAAGTTATTCACAGAGTAACCTCCAAGTCTTGTCACTTTGAAACATTCCTACTTGATACAGGGAGAGAAATTGAATTTGCGATGAGAAAATTGCATCCACCACAGGAATCCATTCTCAAAGTTTACAAAATCTCTCAAATTAATTCACATCATTCCTGTGTAAATTGAGTAAATACTGTACAGGGATCACGATTTAGCATATATGAAATGCCTCCAGTACGGGTAAATTTTCTTTCATGTATCTGGAAGATTATTAATTAATGGTTCTCTTGTGTATTTAAATACTTTCCAGGGCATAAGAATATTTTGATGATTTACACAGAGCCAAAACTCTGTTGGACAGAAATTTTTTATCATAAAGATTCCAATCTAACCAGACTCCAGTTGAGTATTTTATTTTCTTATGTGTAGTCAATACCGGCATTCAAATCGCATAGCTCTGATCGTGCCTCCATCCGCTGTCATCCAATGCGAGCGCCAAGGGAGCTTTCGCGGTAGTTCTAGAATAGATTGTTCCAGATTATTCTAGACGTTAGCAGCCAGCAGCGCAGTAGAGGATGGTAGAACGTTCCAGAAGGGTTATGTGGAACGTTCCAGCACCAGCTGCCTGATGCGCGCTTAACTCAGCCGCCGCCTCAAATAAGAAGAGAGTGGAAGAGAGAATAGAGGAGAGCAAACCGCTCGCACGTTTCTCGAGCTTTCTCGCAAGTTGCATGCTTGCAGCGAGGGCGCTTTCTCCCACTCCAAGCTGCGCTATATAAGAAACGGCGCCTCCGTACCTAGCAGTATTCTGCATTTGAAAGCGCAACTGATACGTTGAGCAACGTCCGTCTCTTTGAGACTTTACCGAAGATACCTTACGTATTCTTGTAATCAAGATTTGAGTGTTGGCATTTACTTGGATCAACTTGTGATAGTATCATTAGTGAAACCAAGCATTGAAGACGAATTGATTTGCACACTGTCACAGATAGTATAAGAACTTCAACTTTCACTACAAGGTCTATTTGAAGACAGGTAATTATGCACATATAATTTTGTGTTCACTATTTCAGATAATTTTATTTTTCTATAAGGCTTAGCTATATAGCACCTATTGACTTCATGATTCATTCCATATCTTGAGCAGCTATATCTGCTTTTCAGTATCAAATGGTGTGGATCAAAATTTTTTGCTTTTTAGCCAAAATAACCCTGCAATATTAGCCAATTGTTACTTCTGTAATTCCAATTCAACCAATTTTGATTAATGATCATTTATGCTTCTATACAACTTGATACTCAAATTTTGGTTTGTGTTTGTGTTTCAGATATAGCTTCACCTGCATACCACAATGTCACTTGTTCCTCTCTTGTTCTCTGACTGGTGGGAAGATCTTGATCACCCTCACAGTGTATTAGATCAACACTTTGGACTACCTATCAATCGAGAAGAACTTATAAATCGCCTGGCGCCATCCACATCCGAAATACTGTTGTATAAGCCAAGCAGAGCACAACGTCGAACATCAAGATACCATCCATTCCTGCAGAGCCTTCTCAAAAAGAGTAGCAAGGGTGCATCAACTGTTTCTCCAGACAAGGACAATTTTACCGTTTCCTTGGATGTTCAACAATTCTCTCCAGAGGAGATAAATGTCAAAGTAGTGGATAATCATTTGATAGTTGAGGGTAAACATGAAGAGAAAGAGGATGAGCATGGATGGATTTCTCGACAATTTGTTAGGAAGTACTTGGTTCCAAACCAATGTGACATCGATCAAGTTGAATCTAGATTGTCATCTGATGGAGTCCTCACGCTGATTGTTCCCAAAAAAGCTCTGCCCAAGCCAGATTCCAATGAGAAGATCATCAAAATCCAGTACACTGGAGAGCCAGCCATAGCACACCATGAAGCAGGAGAAAATTCTCCATCCAAAGATCAGCAGAATCAACAACGTCAGACTCCTCAACGTGGCAAGAAACCCATAGTGAAAGCTGCCTAATTGAGTCTTGTTCGTATTTACCATTTTTTCACTTTTTCAAATTTCTTACTTCCACTCAGAGTCATATCTGAATTTATTTTCATTTCATTCATTGGAGAAGTCTCGTTTCCATTAATTTTTCATTCATCTTTGATCATTAGTAAATTGAATTTACCTTTGTGGTATTATTATGTTGTTCCTGCCAAATAGTATAAGGATGTAAATATCCTAGTACAAAATGTAGCTCCTAAGTTTTTGTACTTGAATAACTGGACAGGATGAATGTGGTGTGTTGTGAGATTGACAAATAAATACGTTTTCTTTTGATAATTCTGCTCTATTCATTCTAAATCCCTGAAGTGATATTGATATACTTTGTGACCTTGAGCACAGCTCTCTTTGTTATTTTATATCTGAAATTTGATTTACTTTGATATTTGGGTCAAAAGTACCTCAAACTTTTTGACTGTTCCTCATGTAAACTAGTGAAATATGCATTCTGTCCACTACACTCTCAAGTCTAAACTGTAGAGAACTATTGAAAAGAGAAACATTCCTCAACTACATAGTATTTCAGAGTAATCTTCTTTTCAGTAACTATTGGTTGAATATGATCTCAATTATCCTGCCAATATCTGTTGAAAATACAACAATACATCAAGCACCAGGTGTAACAATCTGATCATCATTTCTTCTAATTCAGATTCTACAGAAATGACTGCCTATTGAAGTTCTGCCAGAGAGTAGGTTCTGAACTGTGTAATATTATAAAAACTCGGAACTCTTTCAAAGCGGAGCTTTTTGAAATGCAAATACTTTGACATGCAAGATTGTCAGTGTGTGATATAAACATATACATGTCGAATTAAGAATGAAAATCAACAGGAAGTACTCAGGCTACATGGCAGTTTTCTCCTAAATATATCAAATTGATTCCACCCCGCTAGAGCGTAATTACGCCCGCAAAAATAGGACAATACTTAGTCATCACGTGCGGAAAGATAACGATTCCTTCAATGAACCTTTTTGAGATATACATTGTAACAATCATCCGGATGATATCGAAGAAACAGAATTCGTTCAATAAAAATTCTATATAATCATAAAATCGGGAATGTAAAGCACAAAAATTTCATTCCCATTCAACATACTTCTACTTCAATGTATAATAATCACGGAAGTTTTTACAATAACTCCAACGACGTCGTCGTAAGTTTAAGTTGATTCACAATCATCAGAATAGTTTTTCAAATCTTTTACCTGGATTCCATGATGAAAAGAAGGAAACTTTTGCAAATTATCCCGATTCATAAAGACGTACGATTTTATCATTGCCGTTAGTTTTTACCTCTAACCCACGGTTGTAATAGAATCGCATGACTTGGTCGTCAAAACTTTCAAACTTTTCGAATTTTTGGTCAAACAGTATCATTCCTGATAATCTATAGCTTTGAGTTTGAGGACCTATGCCGCGTCTGCTACAATATGTATTAAAAAACACGTTTTTATCGCCTGTTGCCTCGCAAGAACTACTTACGAGTCAATTCTATCTTTCAGCATTTGAAAATAAATTTTCTTGTCTTCCCACTAAAGTGGAACTATCTAATTGACTCTATTCGAGTTAAATTTCTATCGCAAATATTTAGTAAATGATGAAGTCAGACATCTGCCATCAATGTGAAAAACTTTGCATTGCAGGACAGAAAGTCCTTAATTATTTCGATGACCGGAAATTTTTTTGGTACGACAATTCCATTTTAGTACTCAGGAAATATCGTAAATTGGAAGGTTCCAGTTTTTTTGTAATTTTTCTGGGTTTTTTTCTGGCAAATATTCAGGCATCGTATGAAAAATGAAATATCACAGATTTTAATTGTCAAATTTGCAGCCAGTTCTTAACAAGAGCTGCACCATTTGGATTCGATTCCAAAACGACGATCAGAGAATAAGAGAAGGTATTATGCGAGGTCAATGACCTGTAAATCTTCGGCTTATAGCGTATAGCCACATTATATGTATACATACATAAGGTCAGGCAATGCGCGATTTCTATTACATTTGAACGAGACGACCACTGTTAATACTTATACAAAGCAGCTGTATGTGCATTTGCTATTCTCTCGAGGATGATCCAAACCGAGAAGATACAAATATACATATGTACAATCTTATCAAGTTATCAGTGTGAGACGTATCGATTCGAACGACAATAATCACTTACATAAATATTGAAAGTTTATGTGGAAATTACTACTTTCCTCACAACGATATCATTTTTAGTTTCAGAAGAGTCATGAGTTGCAAATCGTTGCAAAAAAGTGTTAAGAACCTGGGAGTCAACATTTTTGGAGAAAAATCTCACATTCAACCAGCTAACAATGAAGTTGAACTGATTGATTGTGAGTCAACATTTCTGGGAAATAGCTTGATGATTTAAGGCACAATCTCCAAATTTTTCCGATTCGTCAATTCGTCAAGCTGATTATGCCATCAAGGATTTTTCTAGTGAGAAAATTATATACTGCTAGTTTCCAATTTGATCACCTGCTCCAGTACATATATTTGCAACTCTAAAACTCTTGAAAATCTCCCGAGTACTTTTTTGCTTTCTCAATCGGATTCGATTTGAAATATCACGCAAATTTTTAATGCAGATCGGTACATACGAATCTTGCATCGAAAATGAATGTATTTTGGTCGAAAACGTCTGAATTTACGGCGGCCCTGAATTTATGTGACATGTTCGAAAAATGCTGGTACGAGACCGATACGAGACGCTCTCGAAAGGTCACGAGGTCACGAAAAGGTTCTGGAACAATTTCGAATATTCTCGTATTTTCTATTGTTTTACCTAACAAGTATAGCATCAGATATGATCTCGATAGTGAGGCACTATCTCCAAATTCTTTCGATTTATCAATTTGTCAAGCTGATTATGCCATCAAGGATTTTTCTAGTGAGAAAATTATATACTGTTGGTTTTCAATTTGATCATCTGCTCCAGTACATATATTTGCAACTCTAAAACTCTTGAAAATTGACTAGAAATATTTCCCGAGTATTTTTTTGCATTCTCAATCGGATTCGATTTGAAATGTTGCGCAAATTTTAAATGCAGAAACATATTATCATCAAACATATTATCATTGTTATCGATCGAAACATACAAATCTATGAATGTATTTTGGTCAAAAACGTCTGAATTTACGTGCCATGTTCGAAAAATGCAGGTACGAGACCGATACAAGATGCTCTCGAAAGGTCACGAGGTCACGAGAAGGTTCTGGAGCATTTTCGAAGGTTCTCGTATATATCTTCTATAGCTTTACCTTTAGCATCAGAAATGATCTCGATAGAATAATAATACGTTTACACGGGCCTCTATATACAGGCAGGCCAAAAATTAACGGAGAATTTTCCGGGATGTTCGAGCCCGCGCCATGCACCAACCAACCCTCGTGGTCTCGCTCAGCTGATATATCATATATTTTACTCGCTCGTTTGCTGAAGCTCGTTTACTGGGAAAATCGAGCCGAACTAGAGCTAAACATAGATCATTTGGAAATTCGAGACTACTCCGGCATAATATTTTGACTCATGCAAAAATCTTCATCTGTCATCAAGAAGCTTCGCGAAGTTTATCGGGTGTAAACATACCCGACAACACAGAGTACCTGAAAATATCGCAACGGCCGTTGATGGAACACTCGACGTTGGTAAACGTTTTCACTTCGCACTCGCGTCTCAATCTCAGAGAATTTCGATTCCTGAACACCAAACGATCGTAATAGACAGGATCATTGATCGAAATTACGATTAAAACGCGATTTGGCGAATCGAAAATTTGCGAATATTCCGGAAACTTCGATTCGTCTCCCAGAATCGCGCGCGAGATGTTTCTGGAACAGCGATGAGACTGCCTGTTGCGGCTTGCGGCCGGCGCCGCACTAGCGCCTCTTACGGCTGAGAGCTGCGGCTATAAATACAGGAGCGGGCGCGCGGGTTTCAACAGTTGAAATCGAGCAAACGAAGTCGAAGCATCTACAAGCGTTGACAAACGCAATCTCTTCTGCCAATTTCTACAACATCGTCTACGAGGATAATTAAGGTGAGTCGATTCTCCAACTCGTAAGCCATTTATTTCTCCTACATTTTCTCAATTTTGTGTAAGTTTTCATTCATGATTCTAGAATTTTCGGGCGAAACGTTGCTTGACGTTTGCCCGTGACGTTGTTAGTTTTTGATCGGTTTTATAAATTTCGGTGGTTTTCCTTTTTGATTCGATCTTTGAGCTAAATCGTCTCTTCTATTCATCCATTTACGTTTATTCTTGATGAATATTTGAATTCGTGTTTGTTGTCCAACGTTGCTTGTCGTTTGTTCGCGATGAGGCACGGCTCATCGTAATAGTTTAGACGAATTTCGCAATTACTTCTTGGACGGTTTCGTCGTCTTTTTTACTAATTTTACAATTCTATGGCCGATTTTGGATCCTTCGTGATAATATTACCTTCCGCATCTTAACTCTCAGATGTAACGTTTCGCTCAATTCTCCATGCCATAGATAATTTAATTTCAATCTCAATTTTGTTGCAACTTGAGTGATTTTCATAGAAATTTGTTTCACTCGAGGTTTTGCTTTTGGGTTTATTCATATCCCTGTCTGACTTGTCACTCATATTCCCTGTTGCATTTGTGTTACAGTTTGACTACTGCAAAGATGTCTCTCGTACCACTATTGTTCTCTGACTGGTGGCAAGACTTGGACCGCCCACACCGCCTTATGGACCAGAACTTTGGACTTGGTCTCAGTCCGGATCAGCTTCTTGCCCCAAGTGTATTGGATCAATACTACATTGTCCCTCGTGAGAGAAGGCGCAGCCCACTATCTTATTACAGACCATGGGGTGAACTTATGCGCCAAATGGAGGGTGGAGGTACTTCCACAGTCAAAGCTGATAAGGACAAGTTCTCTGTCATACTCGATGTCCAGCAGTTCAAGCCCGAGGAGATCAATGTTAAAGTTGTGGACAGATTTGTAGTTGTGGAAGGTAAGCTATCTAACATTGCTATTCTTTCTGTAACAATTACCCTGTTAATCACATCATTTTCATATTACGGTGTGTCATAAGTTCTCTTACTAACTCTATTATCCTGTGGAAATAATTATTGATTCTATGTGTTGATTCCACCAAGTTCCAATTATGCTGTGATAAATTATTCCAGTGACATGACCGGTCTAATCTAAACTTTCAATCTTGACTTCTCTTACAATCAAGGCTATTAAGTATTGAAATGGATTGTGCTTCTCAATTTCTGTAATACAGCATGAATGATTGCAGCTTATTGATGATTTGAAATTTTGCTTGTTCCAGGAAAACACGAGGAGAAGCAAGATGAGCATGGATCTATCTCTCGTCATTTCATCCGCAAGTACATGATCCCAGAGCAATGTGATGTGGACCAAGTTACCTCAACCTTGTCCTCAGATGGAGTTCTGAGCATTACTGCTCCACGCAAAGATCAGCCTAAGTCAAACAATGAGAAAGCCATCAAAGTTCAACAAACTGGCAAGCCAGCAATTCGTGATGAGGAGAAAAAACCAGAGAAGACAGAGGAGAAGAAGAAATGAGTCATTCAATTATAATTTTAACTAAGTTGAAGTTGTAACTTATTCGTTCTAGTGCTCTCGTAATGTAAGTCTATTCGTCTGAGTATTCTTATATTTTAATTTTTCACCTCAATGTTCCTATAATTTCTAAATGTTGAAATTCTTAATGTTGTAATGAATGAAGACTGTATGATGAAGAGTTCTCTAATTGTAAGTGCGACTTT
The DNA here is from genome assembly GCA_029851415.1 of Eretmocerus hayati. NCBI lineage: Eukaryota > Metazoa > Arthropoda > Insecta > Hymenoptera > Aphelinidae > Eretmocerus > Eretmocerus hayati. The sequence continues at coordinate 149,139,671 of CM056742.1, read as the reverse complement.
TTCTAATAAAATTTAAAAAATGATTCGTTGACCGAAGAAAAAATCTGTCTCTTCATTCTGTCACCAAATCCTTCCCACTTTCATTCAATCTTGTGATCATTGAAATTTGCCATTTCATCTTGTTGAAGTAACTTTTCCAAAGTAATCAAGTATCGATAAGTTATCGAAGAATTGTTGGATTCTGTAAAACTGAGACTTGTGAATCGAGTCCCAAATTGCTGTTCAATTTGTGTTGAGACTTGGGCATGCCTGTACAAATAAAACTCAGCAACTATATCAATTACCCCACAATTCCCAGAGATGATTCATTTTGAGCACGAATCGACGAGAAATATGCATGAAAACATGAGAGCATGCAGGTACTTTTTTCATTGTGAATGATTAACAATGTTCACATTCGATTGGCTGATATTGATTCAAAAGTTACAAGAATTCAGATCTGAATAAGAACGCAATTCCTTTCGTCAAATTATGCATTTGCATTCATCTCATGTCGACTAGACATTATTCAGATTTTATAATAAGTTAGTTTTTTTTTTAAGAAGAGATTGAAGGGGTAGCAACTAAAGCCTGATTGAGCCAAGAAGTACCTTTTTCTCATTTATTTCACATGAGTATGATATAACTTGGTTTTTACTATATACAAACAGGGATAATTTTAACAACATGATACATAGAATTCTGAAAATGCATATTTCGTTATTCTGAGGAAATGTGTTTAAAAAATATAGTTAGAATTTTATAAATATAACAAGATACTATTTATATTATAATTTACAATTACATTTAATGAAACACTAGTATCAGCTATCTTTGAGTACTTCTTTCAAGATTGATCCTGTGTTTCTGGCTGGAACAAAATCTGGGAATGTTGGGAGAGCAACATTTGTCAGTAAGAGAGTTGATTGAGTTGAAGATGATGAATGCTGCCTACTATGGCCTGGTCTGGTGATACTCTGCACAATAAAATTCATATTATGATCAGATTTTGGGCTGGTATCGTTTTTCTTCATAAGATGATTGTTACTTACCGAGTTAGAAATGGGTAGGGCGGGTAATTGCGGTTTTGGTTGAGACTCACTCTCCAGAAATTTGACAAACGCAGATGATAAAGACGCTTCTTGTTCCTAAAAAAAAAAAATTGTTATAGTCATACCAAGTCGTTAAACTAACGCTTAGTTAAATCTGGCAATGTCTCCGAATCAGCTAGAGGTTTATACCTTGCTAGAGCTGGAACTGCTGTTAACCATGGATGAAAACCAACTGTTTTTTGCAGCAGAACTATTAAGACCAGATTTCTCACGTTCCACGTCGTTGAAATCGAGAACATTGGCAAAAACTCGAAGCACGGATGACTTATCATTCGATGGCGACGATATGTATCCCAGAAGTAAGTTTTTCACGAGTGATCTGTGGACAAAACATTGATTACAATCATTATACAGTGAACTCTCTCATAACGGACACCTCCGATTAGCGGATATCTCTCAATAACGGACAATTTGTTTTGCGACCGGTAGAAGCATGACCACAGAAATGGACCTCTGATTAGCAAACACCTCTGGATACCGGTCAGTTTTGATGTGACCGGAGGTGTCCGCTATTGGGAGATTTCACTGTATTGACCAAATGAAATTATGATCGAAAAAGTAGAAATAAGAGTATTTACCTGTCAACTTTTCCTTCTCCACATTTGTTTGCCTCTTGAATTCTTTGATCAGAGGTGTTCACTAATTCAGTTAATTTTGAAACTGTGGAATTTAGAAAGAATCAAAGGTATTAGATAGAATGTCAGAATGAACTCTCATTGTAATAACAAAAGATGAGAACGAGAAAGATGTGTTTCACAAGATGATTTTTCCAATTAAAATAATTGATAGTAATGAAGAGCAAAGTCAGGAACCAGGAACAATAAATAAAAATACTGTTCAAAATAAAAAAAGAATCACTTATACCCATGATTGGCAAGAATAGAATAAGCTGTACACCCGTGAGATTCTCATGTTACTTACTATTTAAAAAAAAAAACTACCTCTCCATGTAAAAAAAAAACCATTTACAATTTCATAGTTAAAATTATTCGATTTTTGCCTCTCGACTGAAAATTAATAGCCTCGTGCGTCGATAAAATGGAATAAATTAAATCTCAAGTATTAAAACTGAGCTTATCAAAGAGGACCCATGAATCTTTCACTTCGTTATAAATGGCTTATCAATCGTTAGTAAAAAAATTCACGTAAATCTATTACAAAGATGCAGAGTTATGTACTTAGTAGTAATTTTATGCATTCTGGTGATGAGTCAGCTTAACAGGCGAGCAGATTATCAAAAAGTGAACGCAAGTACAACACAAGTACTGGTTGAGTTAAAAATGACACCAGTACCTGATGTAATACTCACGTCCTCTTTTTCGTTGGCTTGATCGATTTCGTTTACGTGTGCATGCTATTTTAAGAATAAATTTCATCGCACGACTTCATGCTTTACAATTTAACCATTTGATATGGAACGACAATAGCTCAACAATATTTATTAAAAAGATATGTCACCAAGTTTGCAATATTTTTACTTGTGATTCCATGAAGAATGCATCTATGGGTCTCGTGATAGGAATAACAATAAAAAATTTGAAATAAACCATAGGAATTAGACAGATGAATAAAAACCAAACCCATTTCCAACCACTCAGAATTCATCTCGGACTCTTTCACAGCGGTAGTGAAATCTGGGTAATTCTTTTCTAAGACATAAAAGGCGCTCAATCGTACCTTTCTGTCCACAAATTATTCCTGACCCTCAGACACTGTTTTAAAAAATATGTAAATAGACATACAACAAATTTTTTGGCCCCTATTGTTGGAATTTAGAGCAAAGCAAGGCTAATTCTAATTGATTAGTTCCACCTTAATAAACTTCTTGATGACGATAAAATCATCCTCCGGAATTTCGAGACAATACACGATTTTCAATTCGTTAGTTTTCAAGACACTTCTGCCTTAGATCTTGGAAACGAGACAGACTCAATCGAAACTTTCTATAATCTGAACATCAAAATTTTTCGCACAATCCATTATTTTCTTCCCCTATCTTCTTCTTTTTCTTTTTCTCAAGAAAAAATAGGTTCTGGTTTTCTACGATAATTTTGCAAGCCGAAGAAGATACTCGTGTTGCGGAAATCAGTTTTCCTGCACTCTAATGGAAATCTACTATTACTATCCAGACCAGTTTATGTAACGAGATCCATTCCCGATTCGCTGAAAATCGTCAAATTACTCTCGCTGCCCGAGTTCATAGGAATCTTGACTTTGATGGTCACAATCTTCATCATTAACAAGGAATCGCTTCTTATAGATTTCCGGGATTGATTCAAGTGAAGACACCAAATAAACAAAATTCAACAAAGTCGAGAATGAATTTCGTAAAAAGTCCTTATCCAAACACACCCAAAAGTTGAGATATTGAATCTATTCTATTTATACTAAAATACCTATAACTAATGAAAATGCTTTATGTGAGATGGAGGAACACTCGCACCATAGTATTCGCAAAAACCGAAGTAGACTTCGTAAAAAGAAATTAAGAATTGATTAGACCCTTTCCAACAGCCGACAGTTTCAAATTTAAAGCGAAATGAAAAATTCTAAAATCGTGTTGTAAAAATCATTTGCAGTGAATATTGGACTCTTCTTCTATCCCACATTTAACAATCATGCACAAGTTTTCATCAATCTTATCTCACTATTCAGGAAATTACTACGAATAACCATACCTCCTAGATAATAAGACTGACGAATATAATGCTCAAACAGCAATCAATGACTAACAACTATGCAAATAATTTCTTAATGTACAGAAAAAAGAAAAATCTCCAAGCTATGGTACAGCAAGTACCCAATACATTTCATCATCACCAAGAACTCGACCAAGAACCTAGTATTCCATCAGTCAATTAATGTTTAACCATCTAGACTATCTAACAATGTCAACAGATCTGCATAGGATACACATTACGATTCACATCAAATTGAAAAAGAAGCGCAGATACTCTAGACTCGTAGAACAGCAGTGGTGGGTGGGAAACCCCACAAGGTAATATGAGCAAAAATTTTCACGCTCACAGTTACCGCATGAGATTACCAACGCAGACACCACCAGAGTAGTCTTATATTTGGTTACTGGGCCATTTATTCAGTTGTATTCATTTGCTGAAAGGCGCAATTTGATACTGGTGTCAATCCGTTCTATCCCACATTTTCTCTCTGACAAATGAGGTATTACAAGATTTGGTGAATAAATTTTACAATTACAAGCGAACATTTTTGAGAAGCGACTGTCGAAGAAATATGGTGATTCGACTTTGTGCACCATGGGCTGATCAAATATATCATGAGCAAGGTGCGTCCTCCGTTACCCTCACAAATAAATTGAATTTTCATAAATTACAATAATGGAATTCTCAATGCAAAACTTATACCGTAATCGGACACTCGGAATCTTCATTAAGAGAGTATATTAAAAAAAAAGAGATCGAATGTGAGGTTTCAATTAATCTCGAATCAAGTCCCTAACTGAGGATGAACCAGCACCGACGAAAATGACAAGATGAGTGCATAATGTAATTTTGATGTCGAATTTCAGCAAATCTTCCAGGATGAAAAGCAATAGGCAGGCGTTGAGCCAGTTCGTGGCCAGATACCAGCAAGAATCCTGGGTTACATAAAAAGCCCAGAATTACCAGCTGATATTTGACTACGCGACTGTGCAGTGATGTGTATGTGTTCGTGCTCTTGCATAAATTAGATGTTTTGCGCATATGCTGATATCAAGTGAAGTCCAACTTTTTAATAATCACGCTCTATTATCTGTTAATTAGTTACAGGCCGCAATCCTTCTTTATTAAACATAGATTGTCTGATCAAAATCAGCGTGACCAACCCAAGTTTGTGGATTGGAAACAACTTTTTATAGTGCATCTAGTGCAAATTTAGAGAGAAAGAGATTTAGGCTTACAAAGAAGCTCTACGTCTACAGGTAAAGAAGATGAATTTGTTCTGAGAGTTTGAGAATCTTGTTACATACTGCGAAATATAATTGTAGGATTTCAACTACTATTTGACTCAAAGTTTCAATTTTGTGCTTATTCGTCATGAGATATTCTTACATAAGCTTGTGAAAATGCAAGTTAGATAAGACTCAAGTGACGAGGTTGTGGGTGAGGATGATGTTAGAGGTGGTTCAGACGGTCAAGAGAAAATAAAATGAGAACGAAGCGTTAGAAGTAGTGAGATCAAGATCGCTAACACAGAAAGCTTTAGGGAGAATCAGAGCATGCAAACAATTAGGACGAATTGCAGTCGACAAGCATCGCAGTAACATATTCGCACCTTCTTGATTGAGTTGCTCAATGCGCTCAGATTTCTTCTCTAACTGTTCTGTCAACCTCGACGCAGCTCGGAGACATTCCTTGGCTTCCGACAACTGATCCTGAGAGAAGAAAATTGTATAAAAAAATAGCTAACATCATCAGGTCACGGTTATCCAAGACATTTTCAGAATCAAAGGTATGACAAACTTTTAGATTTGAAATCTCGTCTTTGAGGTCATCTTGGCTCTTGTAAGATTCTTGTAGCTCATTCCGTAGCTTCTCCGTTGCAGATTGAATATCCTTTTCCTTATCTGAAAATGAAATCAGTCAATTCTACTGGCATTACAACGGGGTTTTTTATGAGGATTTCATCTCAATGTATTGTTTTCAAACTACGTAAGTGCAAATTCAGATTATGAGGTCTTAGTCATCTTCAACTAAATCATCTGCAGATAGTTCAAGACTCTACCCAAAATTTCACAGAAAAAATGGCAAAAGTTAGAAACTGAATCAAAGAAATTCACCTCTCTGAAACTGTTCTAGAACAAGCTGAAGATTGGTGAGGGATGCTGTGTACGACAAAAGTCTGTCTTCTGCAGCGGAAATCTTGTTCTGCAGTTCATCCCTCTGCTGTGCTACTAGAGCCAACTGCTGTTGAAGCGTCTCAATCTGCTGGTTAGCTCGCACGCTCGCCGATGTATACACGCTCGAACTATTTTTGAGTTTATCCTCAGCCACAGCCAATCTCGCTTCCAAACTCGCCTGGATTTCCTGTGACTGTAAAGCTTCCTCATTGTGGCTCTGTTCAACCTCAACCAAATGACTTCGTAGTCTCTCAAGTTCTTTGAGAGTTTGTGCCTCCCTCAACTGAGCTTCAGCGAGCTGTTCTCGTAGCTGCCTGGTAAAGCTTTGCTCCTGGAGCATGGCAGCCTCAATAGTACGGCTCTTCTCGCCAAGCTCTTCGACTTGCCTGCCTAAGAAGGCGTGTTCAGGTGTACCGCAGCGTCCTGGTTCAGCACTGGCTTCATGCTCGTTGAGTCTTTGTTTAGCTACTTCAAGTTCGTTACGAGCCCACATCAACTGGCTTTCATTTTCACGAGTTGCCTCGGCATTGGTTCTCTGCTCGGCTTCGAGCCTAGCACTCGTTTCTGCAAGCAGTTGATTCAGCCGTTGAATTTCCGAATGATACCGCAAGCTCTCCGCGTGCTTATCTTGCACGAGTTTCACAAGCTCGTCTCGTTCGGCACTGAGGGCATCAAGAGCAGCCTTATTTTCGGTCAGCTCGGTGTCCTTTCCACAAATTATCTGGGACAGTTTGTCCACAGTTTCGCGAGCCATTGCGGCTGCCTCACGATCTTTTTCGGTCTGCTTCTTTAGCTTCTCAAGCTCATCTCGGAGTTGCTGCTCGAGTTCTTTCGCTGCTGAGGCATCTTGACCATCACCACTACTTCTCTCCTGCAACGACTCCTCATTACTGGTTTTGTGGAGAATTTTTTCAGATACTTCTGTAGATCGCTGCGTTTGCTCAATTGCGGCTTCCAGTTGCAATTTCTCTCCCCGCAAGCTTGTCGAGACATTTTCTAGACTTGCAAGCTCTGATTTAAGCACGTCACTTTGAGATTTGAGCTGTTCAATCTCTTTCTCAAGTTTTTCTTTTTCACCGCGTATCTGCTCAAGCTCAGTATCAAGTTCGAGCCTCTCGCTTCTCAAGCTCGAAACGATAACTTCTAAGCTTGCAAGCTCTGGAGATAGAGCCTCTTTTTCAGTCTCAAGTTGAGACTTTTCATTCCTTAGAGTCGATATACTTTGTTCTAAGTTTGAAATCTCTGGCTTCAATGCGTTTGCCCGTTGCTCGAGTTGTTCTAACTCACGCTCAAGCTCTGCTTTCCTCGTATGAGCTATCGTAAGCACACTCTCGAGCTCAAGCTTCTCCTTCTGCAAGCTCGCAATGCCACTTTCGAGTCTCGCAAGTTCCGGTCTCAAGGATTCTGCTTGGCTCTCGAGCTTTTCAATAGTTCTTTCCATCTCAAGCTTCTCATTCCGCAAGCTCGAGATATCAATCTCAAAGCTCGAAAGCTCCGTTCCCTTTAAGACATGTTCCTCGCGCTCAGTCTTAAGCCGTTCAAGCTCAATCCTAGTATCTTCAAGCTCCTTTCTGCTCACATCGAGCTCCTGCTTGATCAGTCCAAGCTCCGTGTCGAGCATCTCAAGCTTGTCGTGACTGTCATTCTGCGCATCTGCAAGCTGCTCAGCAAGCTTTTCAGCATGCTTCACCTGTCGTTCATTCTCTCGTTCAAGCTGCTCAGCTCTTGCAAGCGCAGCGTCAAGCTCTCGGCGCATGTTACCGATATCGTATTCGAGATCGGCCTTGTCGGCGTTTGCAGTACGCAACTGCTCCATGAGCTCGGTCGCATCGTGTGCCGAATGTCTCAGAGTTTCAAGGTCGGACTCGAGCTGCTCCTTTTCCCTGGCAAGCATCTCGTTGTCAGATTCGAGCTCCTGCTTGGCCTCCTGCAGGGCTGAAAGTGAATTGTCAAGGCGGCGTGCATTGCTCGTAGCTATCTTGAGCTCCCGTCGCGCGTTGTCTAAATCAAGCTTGAGCTCCTCGATCAGCTCAATACTTTCATCCAAGCCTTTGCAGCGCTCTAGACTCACCCTGAGTTCACCCTCCAGTGTTTCAATCCTTCTCCTCAACGCTGGTCCATCGTCCTGATCAGAACCAATTGGTCTTCTATCGTCGGCCTCCTCTTGTTCGTCTTCTTCCGCATCTAAAATCAAGGCATCAAGCTTGACGACTAGGTCAGCCTGTTGGTCCGAAGATGCGAGACTCGATCGGATGTCCGAAAGCTCGGTTCGCAATCGACGTTGAGATTCCCGGCTAATTCGGAGCTTTTCCAACAATGATTCGGTCTCACTCTCAAGGCTGGCAACACGCTCCTCGCTTGCCTCGGGTATCGATGGTAAGCTCGATTTGAGATGTTGAAGCTGCACCAACAAAGACTCGACATTCTGTTGCAGATCTTCGCATTCAAGTTGAAGTGAATCTCGTAGCTGCTGAGTTTCTTTGAGTTCCTGGCCTTGCTCGGTGAGCTTGCGCTCGGCAGCTTCCTTGCGCCAACGAAGTTCTACGTACTGACGGGCTAGCCGAATAAACAGTGAATCTTCGTTGCTAGTTTCTTCTAGGGGTGAGTTTTTTAAAATATCTTCGACGATTGTAAGCTCGGATTGAGCTGTTGATTGTGCTGATGGTGGCGGAACTGAGGGGACAACCTGCTCATCGGTGACGGTAGCCTTGTCCAGGGTGACGATAGATGAGGTTTGTGTTTGGGTTGGAAGATCGAGATCGGTCTCGGTTTGCTTTTCGGCAATGGTAGGTACAGCTTCGACTACTGCGTCAGACCTGCTTACGCTCGAAGTTTGTGCGGATGAATCCGTTGATTCTGTGGTTGAAACTTGCTGAGAGGATGTGTCAGGTAGTTGTTGCTGTTGCAAGCTCTCCAATTTCGTTTGAAGTTGCGAGTATTCCACGTACAGATGTTCGTATGCACTTTGGAGGGAGTGATGTTTTTTTTGAAGCTCCTCCTTGAGAGACAACACACGCTCTGTAAACAAGAAAGTTTGTATTAGTGCGTGTCGTGAAATGGAAATCAAGCTATGCAGAAGCAGTTTTCCACATCAATTCAAATGACGAAGAAAATCAAAAGTATCGCATGGGACTTCTCAAAGAAGTTATTCCAATCGTTACTTCCACGATTTTTCCAATGAACTCACTTGTTACATCAGCTCAAATATTATTTTGATTAGCTCCGAGCCCAAAATTACGTTGTTCGACACCAAAATGGAGGGGGTAAGGGCTTAAAAGTGTCTGGAGAATGAGCTACGTGGTTTATGAACGGCCCCCAATCAAGTTATGAGAAAAAGTCGGTCTAGTCCGTGAAAATGATCCGAAGATGGGAAATCAAAGTATGTCCGTGTTTTTGCAAAATGAGTGCATGTTCAAAAATCACTTTACAAATTCTTTCGACAAACATAGAATGGAATTAAAATGTTCTAAAATTATCCCAAGTAATAATTTGAAAACTGACCAATAGATTCTGCGTGCTGCTTATCGAGCTCGTCAATGCTCGCGGAAAGGCCCTCATTGTCACTTTCAAGCTGCTGAATCCGTTGCCGCAGCTGCGCCTCGACACCAGCCTTGCCCTCAGCGTCGAATCCTTCGGAATCAGATTTTTCCTTGTATTCAGTATGTAGGCGCTCATTTTCACTCTCAAGGGCGATCAAAGCTGATCTGACGAGTTCAGATTGCTCAGCCGAAGCTAGCTTTGAAACAGCCGTGCGGAAGTCGTTGACCAGGGTCTGCTCGTCCTGGTGCAGCTGCCTTGCGTTCCTCTCTGCTTCTCGACTCTACGGCAATCGTTAAAAAATTCCTCATTAGTATTTCTTGTGTTAGTAGCTAGTTGGCGCATTTTATCGGAGAGATTTATTAAAATCAAAGGAAATCGTTTCCAGTGATACTATTCTAGGTCTGTAGAAATTTTAATACGGAATCAAACATCAACATACCCATGACCATGATTATTTTAAAAATTTGAGCTGACTATTGGAACATTGAATGTACAGAATTCACGTCTCGTTTGAAAAATAAAATCCATTCACACAAAATTTCGAAACGCCGCCTTTCATCCTACACATACAGTGGAAAGTCATTTATATGTGATGAATATTTCTCACGTTGTCATTATTTTGTGAGAGAACTATTACACAGTATAATATAATGACATTTCATTTTCAGTCTTACACTTTACTGCAGTGTGCCAATACTATAATCAACTCATTTTGTAAAGGACTCCACTCCAACCCATTTCATAATTGAATGAGAAATCGTCGTTGGAACGACTTTGACCGATGTTTGTTATGAGAACGGTGTCACATCCTTGTGAATCCAGACAAGTTCATACGTCATTTCTTCCCAAAACAAATGCCATCGTTCAAAAAGAACTATTTACAAACCGACTTTTCCGGAGAGAAAATCTCAAAATAATAAAAGATCAGTTCGAATGTGAAAATTGATTGATAAACTTTTCTCATGATATCGCTAGGATAGTTTTAGCGCCTCGCAGGCTAAAAATTCACCATATTTGAATAAATGATACATATCAGGTGCATCAGCATTTCCGATTGTGTTAAGTCTTTTCACACCATAAAAAATTACCAAACCTTTGTCATACGGGTATCGAAGAAGAAAATAAAAAACCTGTGACATAGATCATATTAAAAATATTCTGAGACGAGAAATAAGTCATGCGATCTGCTTTTTGATGTAGTTCCCGTGAATATAACTACATAACTCAGCATAGAACGACAGAAACGCTGCGCTCACATTATATCCGAGAGTTCTCCGCTTGGTGCAAGACGCAACATGAGCCAGATGCATACCTTTTCGCCGATTTGAATGATGCGATTCATTACATCCTGTTTCGCACGCAAAATGTCAGTCTTCTGCGAAGGTCCTTCTTCTTTGAAATTGGTATCATCCTTCATGTTTGATGTGTTCATCTGCGTTAAAATCAAATTCATAATTAGAAATGATCTAAGGCTCAATAATTGCAATAATAAGGCTCAATAATCTCAAAAATGCAATTGCACTTTTTATAATCATTGCAACACTCAATAGCAACCTGACTCACTCGCCAACCTAGTAATTCTCACACCTGAAACGAATAGGATTCTCTATATCGATAAAAAATCATTCAATTCCTTTTCAGATAATGATCGGAGGCGATTGTCGAAATTTTATTATTAGGGTATTGATATGAGTTTCCTTCGAGTGTAATCAGAGGGTATTTACTCGCGGGTTGATTCATAACGATGACACCTAAGTAAACTCGTACACGTTTGTGTATCAATCAACAGCTAGCTCATAATATGTATGAACTATATCTACATATGGATCGTACGAATGAACTCGATCGACTTGACGATCGAGTAATTCAGTTTCGTTGGAGCGAGCGATGTAAGCGATAAGCTATTAATAACACTCTGGCGATCATGAAGTGAGAACTTGCTATGGTTTTCGAGTCGAGTAATTAAAATACGTTATCTTAGTTGGCAGATATGTGATTGATCGATAGTGCAACACGTCACGCTCAATATGATGCGAGAACATTTCACAGCCTCGTCATGAAATTCTTACCACATATCGCGCTCAAAATACATTTACCATTTTCCAATCATGTTTTACGAGCTTGATGAAGATCTCTGAACCACGGTCTGAAGGGTATTCTGAGAATTCCATATTCAGAGATGGAAGATAATAGGTGAAGAGCCTCGTTAAGAGCGTTGTTCAGAGTGTCCCTGTGATCCAGAAAAAATTGTCTGATAAATCCAGACTTTTCGAGATAATTTAAGACAGTCTTGAAGTGCATTTGAATGAAAAAATGTCTTTAGTGTGCAGCATCAAGTTCCATAGAGCTGATCTAAGTCCTCAAACCCCTATTCGTGATCTCTATAATAATAATTGAAAAACCATCACGAAATTCTACATTGTCGAACAAAATTCCATGATATATTTAGACTCTTCTATATAAAAAACAGTTCACAAGAAATTCCACGTTTCCTAAGGTTGGTCGATGGAAATATTCCGATTCATCGTGACAAGATAATTTATTCGAGTACAGTAGATTTCTCCCCATGTTCGTAAGATAGAGGCAAATTAAAATTTTCCTTATTACGCGGGACACCCCTTCCCTTATTCATTTTAACCTGCCAAAAAAAAACAGTTGCTCACAGATGTCTGTCTTGACATTTTTATATTTTTGAGAAGTATAGTCTCTAGACTCGTTGTGCAATAACAGTAAGGGAAAATGTTCTTCGTGAGACAAGCGGGGAACCTGCAGAGTGACGGTTGAGATCGAGGCAATGATTCTGGGCATTTGCAGCAGCGCCAGATGTTTCCTTTCTCGCGAGCATTTTCCAAGTGTGTCTTTGTGCATTATAGACTCAAGTGGCGGCTATAAACTTTCAAATTTTTTTCGGATGGCATCCTATAGCAGCTCCCACGATACGCCATACACGGTGCAAGAAGCCCTCAAAAAAAATCATACACACTTTCCGTCATAAAATTACCCCTCGAACTTAATGACTCTAGTTAAGTATGCATGCACACCAGCCGCACATGGTCGCACATCACAATTTCCCTTCCATTTTGGTATATTAGTACTCACCGTCTCTCTTCGGCTATTTTCAGCTTCGAGTTGCTGTATCCTCAGGGCGGCTTGTTCAAGCTGTTCCTGTAGTGCCTTGATTTGAGCCTTACTCGAACCTCTAGACCCAGATGTCGTCGTATTCGGCTGTGGGTCCCAGAAAAAGCCTCCACCCTCATCATCCTGCGATGACCCATTACTTCTTCGTCTTTGCCTCTGATGATGATGCTGTTCGTGATCTTGGTGTAGCAATATATGTTGCTGTGTCTGCTGCAACACATCAATATAGAATTGCAAAGTTATATCCGATGCATGCACGTAATGTCGATTGTGAGAGTTGAAACGGAGGTGAGATAGAAAACTAGTCGTTGAATGACAAAAAAAAGTACGAGGCTCTCGAGTTTGTGGCGTGTAAAGGAGTGATGGAATGAAAAAGTGTCAGCAGGTTGAATAAAAAGGGGAGTTTGTCAAGGTCCGGTCGGCCATCGAGATGGTATTGCATAAACGCGACGAGCTGTGTAGCTTTTGAGGACTCGTGCGCTTGGAAAATTTAGTTGCAGGATGCATCTGCATTGGCTGCATCGCATATAGAGAACTAGAGAGAGATCTGTGATTAGTAGCCGACGATCAGTTATAGAGGCACCCATTGTTACAATGTGCGCGAGCGATGAGCCCTTACATAAGAATAGATCGGGCGAGTGTCACGCCAAGGATGATCCTGATTCCATACGGAGCTCGAGTTCTTTATATTTTCTATGAGTTTCATTTCACGTCACTTTGCCAAGTTGTCATTACTGCGAGTAAAGATTGAAAATACGAGTTGCTGTAATACCTTGACCGAATTACGCAACGATTGTTCAATTGTAATATTTTGAGAGGGCCTGCATAAAAATCAATCATGTTGGGTGGTTTTGTCGGGGAATACTAATATTGAAGGCCAAATTTCACTATACAACCATTGGCGAAATTGATGCGATGAGCATTCTCCGATAACTATTTGGAATTTTGCTCGCGTAGAATCACGTCTATGCTGCTGTTTCTAGGCTTAATGAATATTAGGACCAAGTTGGAAAATGATGATCGCAGTTCTTTCGATGGATGCGAAAGGAAAATATTAGTTTCCCGGAAAAATCATCTAATTTTACGTCATCACTAAAATCCTTGCCAGAAAAATATGAAGATGAATTAGGCTCGTCCAATTTCACTAGACTTCAATTTTTTCTCATCGGCTTCATCTTCATATTGTTTTTGACAAAATAGCGGAATTTGATTTGATGCTGATTTTCAGAATGGTGATTTACAGAAAAGCAACAAAACTTGTCAACATTTATCGTCGTCATGGAATATGAGCCTCAAGCTGATTAAGAAAAATGAAAATTGGACGTGGAGAAGTTACAGAGAATGGCTGAACAAAATTAGTATACAGGCTTAACATGAACTCGAAACAAAATTCGTATTTCGTACAACTGGAATGGTCCAGGCTATGGTTAAGAAAAATCGTTGATAAATGCTCAGCTGAGCCGTATTTATAGAGTTACTGCGAGCTCAAGTAAAACAAAATTGGTGCAGCTCATCTAAATCAAAAATCCTTCCAACTAATCACAACTCTATCACAATTGTAGAGGTGTCAATAAAACCGACTTTCTAGAATTTTCGTGTATTTTGATGATATATCTCTGGTGTCAGTAGAATAAATCGAGATCGGCAAAAAAGAACGAGAACGGATGACTCCGAAAGATTAACGCGTGACAAAAAATGAATGCACGAGAGCGTAACGATTTTCAATGAAGGCAATGGAAAATGATTCCGTTTTCTTGTTCCTTCTATACTTCAAATGTACCAAGTGAGCCGAATCTGGAAGAAGAGGATAATGATCAGGTAAGTATCTACGCCCCGATCCTTGTTCGATATGCTGGCGCGCGACGAGTGGCCACCGATCGTCATTCGATTAGGAGACGATCGGCATTGTCGAAAACATTTTTCATGGCTCGCGGTATAGGCAGCAGTTGACTTTGGCACCACAAATTAGAATGTCAAATTCGAGTAAACTGGAGGTGGTGAAGGTAAGGTCGACGCGGTCCGCCTCATGCACTTCCGAAAATACTTGCGTTAATCGGCAAATTGAGGAGAGCCGTCGCAATCAGATAAGCAGTGAAGAAAGGCTGTCTGCGGGAAGCTTTTAACGTTATTGTTGATCAGTGGGTCGAACGCAAGCGGTCACAATGCGCCACACGCATTCCAAGATTTCAATTGCATCTTGCATAATTTTGCGGCAAGCCTCGATTCCTAAGCGGAGATAAGACTGCACAAACTTCTGGCAACTTCTGTCTGGGGTTCATCACATTCGATTGGAGTTTAAAATTCCAAAAGATGGAATCTGACGGAATTTTGCAAGTCTCCGTCATAATTTACGACAAGTGACTGATTATGCGAACATTTTGTATACAAGGGTACCCACCAACAATTTTTTTGTCATTTTCTCCATCGCAAAAATAGCGGTATGAGCGCGAAGATCAAAGTTTCGATGACCCGCGCATAAAATTGCCATTTTCCCAAAATTTTCTGACTTCCACTCACGGACTGTCAAGGAATGGCATCTTATACATGACCGTGAAATATCAACCTCGCGTATTTGTGATAACTCCGACCCTCGCCTTCGAATCGGGCGAAAAAGTCGGTAATGCAAAATTCATATTTCACGCCCTCGTATCGAAATATACTATTCATAACCCTATGTTGAAAATTATTCTTCCATGAAAAGGAAGTGCAGAAAGTTGCAATTCTGTTTACACAATATTAATTATACACCCATAAATAAAAAGTTCTAAGTTACTCTGATGAAATCCGATTTGTATGGATTCCATCACACATAGGTGTATCGGGTAATGAGAAGGCCGACGAGGTAGCGAAACAAGCTACAGTAAAAAATGTTGATAAGGCATTCAGAACTCCATTTTCTGATCTTCGATCAGGGTTTTTGTTAAATGCAAAGGAAAACACAAAAAAAGACATTAAAGAAGAAGGTCTCGTTAAAGGAGTAACATATTTTGAGCACTATTACAAAGACTGCGAATATCCCTGGTTTCACAAATATAATCTTGATAGAAAAGCCATAGTTACAATAAACCGCCTTCGAGCAAATAATTATAGCCTTGGAATATCACTTTTTCGTTTTAAATTCATGGATAGCCCAAGTTGTATGTGTGGGCATGAATTACAAGATATTGATCATATTATGTGGGAATGTCAAAATTTTGATCAAGAGAGAATTAAATCAATAGATTCACTGAAAGAAAATGGAACACAGCTTCCAGTGACTATGAAAACATTGTTGCTAGAGCCCACACAGCGCACTCGTAAGATCATCATTAAATTTCTTGAAAACTGCAAATTGAATATGTAGAATAGTTGTAAATTAGTGAGTAAGAATCTAATATGTAAAGGAATTTCATGATTGTAGCTGAATAACCCTGGGAAAGGGTTGAAAAAGCTCAATAAAAAAAATGAAAACACCCATAAATTTAAGAAGAGATACTTTACGATATAATCACGGTTGCCTTAAATAGGCCAGCTTTCCGTGAAGATAAGATTGAATCTCCAGTCTGACTTTTTTGCAAGGTATACCTGCAAATATTGAGATTTGTATGCCGGGCCCCTATTCATTCAGAGAATACTTTTTACAAGAATAAAAGGTTCCTAGCTAATGAATGAAGCTAGAAATGGTATCAGACCGGTACCAAATAAATTTCTCTCGATCATGAATTTTGCAAAAATGTCACATGAAAATAACTCAAAGAATAAAAGAAAAATCCCACCAAGTAAAATTGGATGCGGGACACGACCGAGCGATGGTCCAAAGTCGCGACGATGAAGTGCTTGAGAGGAGCAGCGAACAAGCCATGCTAATGAATATGAAAGGAGCTTCTTCCGTTGGGTCAGGTCAGGGAATAATGCGTCGTTTGACTTTCATGCGCAAGAGTACCAGTAGACGATCGCGACAAAAGACTTTTCGATTTTTCTGCTGCCACACTGCTTCATGCATGAATTTACTGGATGTATACCTCACGAGGTTGTGGTGTGGTTTCTAACCTATATATTCTCATACGAACGAATTCAACAAAGGAAAAATTGGTCTAGTGGCAAACCTAAGAGGTCGACGAATACCATGGGCGAGTTGAAACTATTATGTAAAATGTAGTGGAGAGTCTCTATAAACAGACATGGTTGAGAGAAACTTTCGAAAGATAGAACTAGTCGAAAAGATAATAGAAAGAAGAGAGGGTGAAAGAGAAAATATTATACTTTTTGATGAGCTGCGGTCTATTAGCATGAATGCGAATGTCGTTTACGATGCGACGACGTAGCGCTGCTATCGTGCACCGATCTGATGAGTTGAGGTAATTTTTCATCCCCACTCACCAAATAGGTGTACTATCCAAGTCTCAAAACGAACTTCGAGTTCATTCTTTATTTCGATTATATTGTCCACAAGCTAATATCCACTGCTACACGATCGTCTCATAATAGTACAAAATATTTTTCAAAGAAAACTTAACCGTGCATTCGGTAATAAATCATCATGGTGACTCGAAATTTCAAGTTCACTGCATACAAACTAGATGAGATTCGGAATCGTGCAGCAAATTCGCGAGCAGGGTTTGACACGAAACTGATTTTGAATTTCGGTTCATTTCGGATCGGGGGGTCAAACTTCTGTGATAATTTTGGAACTGATCTCCATTCATCTTGAATGCACAGCAACAAAATTATCGGTCACATCTCCAAAATTATCACAGAAGTTCGACCCGCCGATCCGAAATGAACCGAAATTCAAAATCAATTTTGTGTCAAACCCTGTTCGAGAGCAGATTCGTCCGAAACTCAAAACCCAATACATTTCAAATTCTTGCCGAGAACTTTTTTTTGCTCGGAAAAGATAAGTAATATGAAAATCATAAGTTTTGTCAACAAGAATTTTTCTGCCTGTTACAGAAAATTAAAAAAAGATCGGTTTCTCGACAACGGCGCGACCATTCTCGCCATGCAAGGGGAGGAGCAACCCTACCTCTCTGGAGTCTAGCAGTCTAGCTTCAAAATTGTGAGGGGGGGGGGCGAAGACTCATATTCCAAGGTATTTCCTCTAGATGAAAACCATGGCACGGTTAGTTTAAAAAACAAAACTCTCCACCATTCCAATTCCCTGGATAGCGCATTCTTTAACGGATCATTGCGACATTTTTTTCAATACCATCAAAACAATCCCCCACAAAATGAAAATTTTAGACCAATTCGTCGGGTTCTGCAGGCTTAATTCTATTTTTCCAGGTCAAAATTCTGAATTTTCTCGTTACAAAGCTTCAGAACTCAAAAAGTATCAATCTTTTTGGAGAAGCCCAAGGATACTTTCTTTCGAAGATTAGAAATACACATCAAATAGTGAGAAAAACTGGGAAAACTGAAGGAAAACCATCATCAAAAAATTAGATAAAATATGCAAATAGTAAATTGAAAAAAAAATCGATTTTTGCGAATTTTTCTTCACTATATCGATGTATTTTTCAGATCTAAACAAAAGAGTGTGCCTGTAATTTTAAAAAGTCTATAATTTTTATATTTTGAGGCATAATAAGGAAAAAGTTCAGAATTTTGACCCGAAAGAATTCCGCTAGCAGAAGAAATTTTCTGCCTGTTGCAGAAAATTACGAAACAGTACACATTTCGATACAAGGACGAGTCGACTGAACTAAGGTACGTTGGAATCGATTAATTAACAAAAAAGAAGTCTAAAGTACCAAAAACCACTCCTTCGTTCTAAGAAATGCGCATTCGAGAAACCTTTTTTGTCCCTGTACCACCACTTGAAATCCTGGGACTATAGGTTCCAATTTTGAGATATTGAGGATGAGGTTACGATTACCAAGACATCAAAAACGGTTTATGTAATTTGGATTGCAATAACCACTCAAAACGCTTTTTCAGATTTGTGCAGAATCAGTGTCCGGTGAAGGTACATAACTCCGCTCCAATATAACTCAAGGAATCGGTCTGAAATTTCTCACGGGGCTAGTTTTCATGGTTTTGGACGTATTGTGGTATGGATTTAACGATCCGTTGAAGGGAGCGCAATCCAGAAAATAACAGTGGTCAAAAATTTTTATTCCAAAAAACTGACAAAGCGATTGCTTTTGTCCGTTCTTGTCTGGAGAAATCACTTTTGAAAAGAACTCTTCAGCCCCCCACGATTTTCAAAGCCAATTTTTATAAAATCAGGGTTGCGCCTCCTCTTGACTGGTACTGAATATCTGATACACATCTCGACTTCATCAAAACTTTCAAACTGTTATGAAGACATTAACATTATCTATACATTTCCGATTTCTCGTATCGATCACACAGATTTATTCGATTAAAATTCCAGGTGCCACGTAAAAAAATTAAAAAGCAATACAGAAACGCACTCGTAAACGCAGGTACACCAAGAGTTTGATCGAGTCTTTCACTATTATCGCTCAAAGGGTCGCAAAAGCACAACACCGGTAGGCGGCTTACATTTCATCGAACCGGCTACAGGTATTACGCTTTTGCTGCTACTGGTCTTGCTTCATAAAGTGCGTATGTACAAGCACAGGTCACAACTGCCGCTGCCATATCGCAAAAGCAAAAGGCTAAATTGTCGATTTTTCCGTCACTCGGTGCACAACCGGTTAACCGATCACAGATATTATGCACTTTCGATAACCTGCATGTGGGAACGGATGCTTTTATCAAAAAAGACGTTGAAAATCATGAGCCAAGGCATAATCAACCAGTGGACACACTCGAGTAAATTCATGTTCCCATCGCCCAGTTATCAGTCATTTGTCGGTTTCCTCCGAAAAATTGGTTGGGCATATTCCATTCATTGGAGCTGAATGTAGAGACAGGCTTGAAGATCAATTAGAATCGAGGATCGCTAGGTGTGAAATTTGGAAACCGCAGGGCTGTTGAAATTTCAAAATTCACAGCAGATCTACATTCGTCGTTAATGAGAGAGTGATCACCACGACCATCATGAATTCAAAAATAAGTATTAGTCTTTTCTATTCTTTTCATCATTTTATATCGAAGCCTCATACAGGTTCTGAACCTTTATGATACCCAACAAATAGGCACTTATTGTGAGGATCCATAGTAGGACCGGACGAAAATTGAATTTGGGAACAGAAAACCTTAGGGAGTGTCCATAAATTCTGTAAGATGAAAATTCATCACTTTGGGTGCCCCCTCTCGCTTATAAAATTTTTCAAATTGAAAATTGCTGACTCACGTCCAGCAGCCATAAGAATTTCGGAAACCTCGCTGGCCTCTGAAGAATTCAGAATTTATCGGGACGTTCTCTCGACTACGATTGCACAGTATGTTCGAAAAAAACTAATCGTAGATGATGGTAGCCCATGGATTATGGGCTGTGAAAAAATAGACAGGTACATGCAAATTTATAGTGAAAGTAATGGTGACATACGACCTTCGCTATTCGCAAGATATAGAAAAAAAAGAGGTGTAATACACTTGCGTACACTTCATCATTATACCCATTAATATAGCATCGTATTGATGATAACGATGTAGCACAAACCATAATTTGCGTCCCAAATATTCATTCACATCAACTATCAATTTACTTGACAAATTGTATATGAGGTCAAACGATTACAGACGTATGACTGTCTCGGTCGATGAGTTTGTCATCTTTCACAATGGAATAATTATTTCGACAGCTCATCAACTGCAAGAAGGTTTTGATAATACCATATTAGTTGAGGATAGTCACAAAGCGTATCGTTCTTTTCTTTCCTCTATGAATCGTTTCGAGTAACCTCATTATTTATTATCAAATTGCCTTGTTCATCCAATTCTCAATCTTCCTGTGGGCGTATAAAATTGAACTTATGTGCATTTGTATCTGATGCACGATTATGTTTTTGACAAAATTTTGATAAGCAGTTGAGCAAAGTTGACTGACAATCAAGATACGATCGCACAAACGTTGGACCGAGAGACTAATTTTGAATACATATTTCATGCATCGTGAATAAGCTTAGAATTTTTCATGGAAAAATCTTGATACACTACCGGTTAAAAATTTAAGCTCACCCAAAAATTTTTCTTCAATTTTGCGAGTTGAACTACTCGGCTCTATTCGACCGTAGAAGACTCTTTCGGATCTCATTTTGAAGATTTTTTTCACGTACTTTAAGAAGGCATTATCCGTTTTTATCCGCAAGGATCGGGATATCTCCAATTTAAGCTTGGAAATAATTCATTTTCGATGATTTTTGAGAAAATCTTTTGGCTCGTGCCAATTTGAACCACATGAGTGTTTCAATATGGGAGTTGTGAGACCCAAAAGTACAAGTCTAGAGCTTCAAAATCCGTTCTTGAACGTCCCTTTACGCCATCTCCAGTCCGAGCTATGACATTTTCTCTGATGAGGGGAGATTTTTCACACAAACTAGCACCTGTATTCAAAAATTACGAGAAAATTCACCTTGTGGGTCATATTTCAAAGGTTTCTCGTTTTCTCGATCAAGATATAGAATGTCATAGCTCAGATTAGCGGTGGCGTAGAGGGACGTTCAAAAACAGATTTTAAAGCTCTAGACCTGTACTTTTACGTCTCACAACTCCTATATTGAAATATTCATGTGGCTCAAATTGGCACGAACCAAAAGATTCTCTCAAAAATCGTCGAAATTGACACTTTTCCAAGCTTAAATTGGAAAGATCCTGATCCGTGCGGAGAAAAATGAATAATGCCATCTTGAAGTGCGCAAAAAAATCTTCAAAATGAGCTCTAGAAAATTCCTCCACGGTCAAATAGAGCCGAGTGGTTCAACTCACAAAATTGAAAAAAAAATTTTTTGGGTGAGCTTAAACTTTTGACCGGTAGTGTCGAGGGTAGTGTACATTCGGAAAAGAAGAATTTGTCAAAACTTACCATTTATTCCCGCGTTTCCAAATGTATAACCAGAGGAGCTATTTTTGCAACAATAAGAGTGCTCAGAAAGAAAAGCGATTAATAAGAAATGTCTGTAAACAATATGCGAATGAGGTGATGCAGATGGCACTCGATATCTTGATGACGAGCTCTGACTGTCAACATTGGGGAGCTGCAATAAAACGCGACCACAGCTGGACAGACCGTCGACGACACGCTTTCTCTTCTTTTTCTCTCATCCGCAAGCTTTCGTCATCACGCAGTGTCATCGAAAGCTCGCTTACATGTGTTGACAACCTTTGGAACACGTGTGCTCAATGATCGAGCCTCGAATCGAACTCCAGTTGATGCGTCATCTTCGATCTTAGAAACACGTGCATGGAACCACGAAAAAAAGCGCAAAACGGATGTCACCGCTAAAAATCATTGTTTCTCAATAGAAAATATTCCAGAGAGAGGTTCTGGCGATAGAGGGCCATGTCAGTGACACGCAGTGACATCTAAAGAAAACCTTCATTGGTTTTAGTAGAAATACCGATCTTGGTACGGAAGGTTTCGGAAAGGAAGAAAGTGCGGTGAAATTTATTTGGTTATATTTTACGAAGTTTCGCTCAAATTTGCCTCTCCGAACACTCTTATCTAAACGGAAATGGAATCAAATGTTATAGCTACAGTATCACTAAATTGTGCTACAACTTTGTGCTGGCAACTTGTGTCAATTCGATGGCACTTCTCCATACACGTAATCTATAAAATGTGTCTAAATCAAGCATTGTAAAGAAGATAAGGTAAATTGGACAAGATAATGGAGAACGATGACTGTTGGACACGGATATTTGAGCATTGTCAACTATGACAATATGAATGAAAGTATATATGATGATGTTCTGAAGATGTTCGGATCTCCAAAGATCTTACTGGAATGTTAGATAGGGGGAATCAGAAAAAGATTTGAAAATAACCATTTGCATGAAGCGAACGGGGATTGATGGCGTGAATATCTTGGTATACGTCAATCAGTACAATAAGAAACGCCTAATAAGTAATATTAGAAGTTCATTCTTTTGAAATTTTTGATCATCATCTAGATTTTAGACGTTGTTTTTTCGCCTCTGGAATACGATCTAAAGGAGATTGAAATGATTTCATACGATAAAACTGAGCTGCAAAAGAGCGAGGTCATTTTCGAAAGCCTCTACATTCATATGTTCTAATAGAAAAAGTATGGAGGTTAGGAAAAAAAGTGGAAAAATAAGAGTAGAAGTTGTTGTAATGGAGCAATTATATCGAGAGTTAGATACTCTGATGAAGTGTCGAGTAAAGTGCGATGTATCCTGGATAGAGTTGAACAGCACTACCTGGGTCGTAAAGTTGTATCCGATTAGATTGAAGTACCCCACATAATTTTTTTCAAACGTTATTTAGTCGACTTCAAAGTCACTAGAGTTTTTTTGTAAGTGGAATGAAGCCAAGAATAATTCACTTCACACCGCTCTCAGTTTTCTCATGTACAAGCTCTCCTTTCGGCACTCTCGCATTTCAATAAATTTTCAAACTTCATGACCTCGACTCGGCTATTCAAAAGGGCCATTGATATTTCCTATGAGCGCCAACGCAAATAGATTTACCGATGGGAAAGAAAATTACGAGATTTTACTGCTCAAATGAGTTGCAGGGAGCTGTTCAGGGTTGAATCTTTCCCACGAACACTCTGGTAGCATATAGGTACTCAATGAAAACGCCTCACAAAAAAAAAATTAGAAACCGAGCGGGGTTTTTCCTCACCAAGACATTGCTTTGCATACAGAAAACGGTGAATCGACAAATCCTGCGCGACAAAAAAAATAGTGTTCTATGGACGTGCAGATGAGGAATGTCGGGGATCTATTAGATTATTTTCATCTCGTTGGTTACAACTTTTTGAATGAAAAAAATGCGTTCATGAAAGGTACGAAGCCTTTTGTTGAGAATTCTGCATATCAATATTGTGAACTTTTCAACAATGGTTTGAAACAAAATTTGGATCGCTAATACGAGAACCGTCGTTCCGGGTGTGAAATTTTGTAAAGAACATCAATTTGTTCTCAATTATGAGCTCCATCGAGCGCTGATAAAGCAGACTGAACCCACAATTTAGATTTTGACATTTTTCTGGAGCAGCACAAGAACCTTTACCTTTATACGATCCTTTACAATCTCAGTTATTGGCGAGATTATTGGCCAGCTAATTGGCGCACACACACAGTGTTCGTATCTACACTCAAGTCAGATTGAGAAAGTGGCCCCACACTCAGACTCTTTTCTATTGCAATATTATTCATCTGCAGATGAATTTTGGCGTGTCATCCACAAAAAGCAACTGAAAAGTCACCAACACCCTTCAGTGTACATGGCTTCAAATACAGTTTCTCGAAGTGCATTGTCGCCGTGGTTCATAAGCGTATCAGTTTGAGGTACGACTTGTAGACGCGCATATAGCTGCGGTCAAAAGAGGTCACGATAAGAAACGCACATGCACATACACAAACACATTTTTACCGTATGTATAACTTATATTGACTTGCCCAGGTAAAACTTTGTGGGGACACACTTTACTTCTGCTAGTAAGTACCTATATAGCTGTATTGTATTATTCGACAAAGAGTACAGTACGAAGAGCCAATATTGCACGGCTGCACGAAGTGATGGCTATATTATGCCGACCTGCAATATGAGCGAGTGAATATTCTATGCGGGCAATAAAACGCACTGTTTCGATTTCCTGAACGTCTCCACATCAGAAAGTGTCGGTGCAATAAGCCAAACCATTGAGGTATAAGAAAGCGAGACTCTCGGAGGCACAAAATAATTGACTTTTTTAATCTTCGTGTAGTGCGAGTCCGTGGGTGTGAATGACTCTTGACTGATGGACGACCTTTTTTCGAGAGAACCTCTATATACCCTCCGTCATTTTCATGTCACGGAGATCGCATCGTACGCGTAATGCAATGTGCGTCTGAAAAAAAAAATAAATAAATAAGAACGAAAGTATTCCAGGGGGTGGACAACTGAGTTTTCAGAATTTCATTGCAACATGTTGTTAGCTCCACTGAACGATCAACACTCGCCCATACATTTTATTTTTCGTCAAATGAATTAGAGGCAGCTGATGGTGGTGGCAGTAGCGGATTCTTTGTCTGCTCACTCTAAAAATCTCGATCGTTAACGTTTTTTTTTTTAATTTTTTTGATTGAACCATGCTGAAGTTCAACACAGAGTTTACGACCAACGGTTTGGTATCTTGCACTCAAAGAAAATTTTCCACGGTTACAGAAGTAACGAGAACAATACCCTCGCAATACCCTGAAAGACTTGGTATCTATGCTGGGGCTAGTTCTCCTTGGAAGATGTATGGAGCATACCATAGAATCAATAAATCAGAGATTAGTTTCTGATCATCCTAATCATTCTTAATAAAGTCAAAAATGTTAATTTCACCTATTTCTAGAATTTCAAAGGGAATTCATTAGAAGATAGGATATTCTTTCAGGAGTTTCTTCTAGTTACCTTGACATTCAAGGAAGCTGTCGGTTAAGCATCAACATGGCTGAGCTCAACAAGGATGTCTCTGGTTCATTTCGTCAGAATTTCAAGATATATTGCAAAATTGGTCGAATTTTCTCGATAGCAACTTGGAAAATCAGCTTGTTACTCGTTTTGAACGCATTCTAGCTCTCTTAGATTGCTATCGTATTCAGCAGGTCAAAATACGCAGGGAAATATAGTACCAATATGCTCCTGGTCCACTTCAAGGATGTGTCACCACAGCAATCAATTTACAAAATTTGCAAAAAACGCTAAAAACGCTATTTTCGAGCTGTTTTATTAAATATCAACTTTTGTCTATTCAAAAAAAAAGTTCTGACGTATATAGGGGAATAACGGGCTATGGGATTGGTTTCTACATAAAAAAAATACACAGAGAAATCATATTCTGGGGAATGTCTCATTCCGGACCCAAAATTTTGTTGACCAGAGTGATCAATTTCGGTAGTTGTTGAATGTTTCGAAATGACCAACAGGCATCATGAGGAATTCAAGGAATATTCAATTCCAAGTCTCAATTAGGAATTGCATTTCCAAAGACCTACCTAACCATCTCGAGCTACAAAAAAGTTCATGATTACTTACTGCAAAAATGAAAATCACTTCAAGACGTGATTGAGAATCTCATTACCCATCAAATCGATGTAAAACTCAAACCTCAAGTTGAGACTGGTCGAGACTCTGAATATGACCATGCGAGTCAGTTTCTGATCAGAGGGTGTGATATGAGAGAGATTGAAGCTTGTATTATATTAGACAGAGAGACACGAAAGTATGAAGGTCGCATAAGCCGCTCGAATATTTTATTCCACAATACGACAAAAATGACTCTGATGACCATCGTTATTGCATTTTTGGAGAAGCATTCATTTAAGCCTGAATTCGTGCTGAAAATGTTTATGCGAATCAAAATTTTTCATTGCAAAGCAGAATCGAATAGCATTGCTGACAATCTGGAAGAGAGGTTCTCAAAAGCTACATCTATAATAAATGAATTCTCGTGACAAAGTTCACTCAGGTACAGGATGGTCGTCAATTCTCTTTGAAGCAATCGTCATGTTAACCTGTATGTATCTATCAATATTAGAATAAATTATATCAAACTGTCATGTACACTTTGTTTAAGGGATGTCCCGGAACTCAAGAATTTTCCTTTTATAGGTCAATCAAACTATCGACAGACTCTTCACGATACATACTCGACTTGAATAACTAAAGTAAAACAGAACGATTCATCAAAGAGCTATGAGTTTGTAGATCACGCTTGCTTAAGAATGATCTAAAATATGTATGTAAAAGAAGGTTCTATAAAAAAAACTTTCTGCACGGTTAATGACACGTCGTCATCTATGCGATATGCTGCGGTCTAATTCAAGAACTTTTGCGCAAGTTTTCCAAGCCACGACGACTATTTATTTATTCTTTCAGAGCTCTTGCTCGCTAGGATGGGCAACACTACAAATTATTTCAAGAGACGTGTATTTCACAATTAGATATTCTATGGTTCAACATGGCGCATTGAATGAAATTTTGCAGAAATAATCAACTTATAGCGTGCTGCTCTCGTACAAAACTATAGATGAATACGAATAATACGTGACGAGAACGATTTTTATAGAATGAAGGAGCCATCATCGTACAGTAGACATATACGACAATAATTGTCATTGCCTCCTCATAAGAGTTGTTTTACACAGCTGACGTATATATAGTTGACGAATTCAAGGATCTCTTGGTCACGATTGTACAATTCGAAAGAATTAAAAACAAAGTACACACGATAAGATAGGCCAAAGTAAGTATGCATGAAAATAAGCCCCAACTATATAACACTCACTTGATTTTTTCCGCAAGAGCCCGAGTTTGGAGCCCCCAGTAAGGATCCATCAAAGTTATTAACGGATTCAAAACGACTGTGTTAGTGTTTTCCATCAAACAGCTCAATGACATCGGCAAGTACATCAGAATACGCTCGATGAGGATTGCAATGATGACGACGACCAAGAAGAGGTTGATGACAAAAGGGTGTCATCGCGTGCTGGAAATGATCAATGCGGCCATGGGCTCGTGGCTTTGCTCAACTCGAACCGCGATATCGTCTTCTCTTTCTACAGTTTTCGTCACTTCCTCTGGCAAAGTCAAAGAGCCTCTCTCTATACTGTCACATCATCATCATCACATATACTCACGGCACAGTTTCGCAAGGGTGTCGTCGCATTTTGCATTCATACACGTGTGTGAGTATAATATAGACGACCACCATCGAGTACTGAAAAATTTAAAATACGCACTGGGTAGACTCTTACGCAAAATTTCCAACTACATCGATGCTGAAGCGTTTCGTTTGCCAAAGAGCCGATTTCCCGGTACAAACTTCTCTTAACTGAAATCTTAACAAAAAAAATTCAAAAATTAGCATACGGAAAAGCTCACTTGCACATAGAATATATATTTGGTAGAAGAAAGGCGTTATCAGGGTATTACAGTGTCGTGCAAATTTTGTAGATGTCTTTCGAGTATTCAGAGAAAGTTCCAGTATGAGCACGGAAAAATTATCGCTTCGAGTTGACGTGCGACGCTACGCTTATAGAGCTGGGACGAAAATTGAAATCAAGCGTCAAAAGGTAATACATAATACGGGATTTCTTATCTCGCGGACGCGTAGAGTCATAGTTTGAGACAGGTGTAGCGGGAAAACAAAGAAATAATACTGGATATTTGAGCAAAACTAAAAATGTTAAGCGGTGTGCCTTATAACTGTACAGATGGATAAGAAAGATTTCTTATCTCTAAATATACGTAGAGTGGTCTTAGCCCATGGTTCAAGTTCAGGTCGATGTCACACTTATGAGAAAAAATGGCGGAAGAATTTCGAGAAGAATTCGATTCGGAGAGGATTCGCAGTTCAGGTGAGAAACCATGAATTATGGCCAGCTAATATCAATAATAAATCCCTAAACCTGATTGAATAATTAAGGTTGTACATAGTTGTCCTGCTACTACGAGAGTCAATGGCTACCTAACCTTACTTTTTCGATAATTCGATTGTAACGAAATAATTCGCGCATGAACGGAATTTTTATGTCGCGGCCGTTTCGCAATTACTCATCGATCGTGGACTAAAGTCTCATCAAGTTACAAAAAATTCTTTGGTCAATTAATTTTAAAGGACATCTACCTTAAACAAACTTTGCATGATTTCGATGGTTATCAATGTTTAAGCACACTATGGGAAAATTCTTTTTAAATTTGAATGTACACATTGCGATATGAAATCGGCGTGAAATCTATTTACCAGAGCTCACGTCTCGGTACTTCTCGTACGCACATATGAATTTCAAAATACTTTTCGGCCGAGTCCTGCAATTTCAATATTTCAAAAAAGCTGACGCGCGCGCGAAAAGATTCTTTCTCACGTTGCATTGCAGGCGTATTAATGTCGAGCCATGCATGCATGCACCGTGTCGAGTCAAGACGCGCGGTTAGGATGAATTCTGAGAGCCATGAGTGAGTGCACACACATAATAATATATGTACAACGGTCGCTCTCAGAGTCAGACGTGACATAACCAACTCGGCCATATACTATACAAAAGCTTCAGTGCAGTGCAGCAATCTGTAAGAGAGATCCGTTTGATTCCAAGAATCTGTACATGCGCTTTGGAACCGTATTATGATGACTGGCAAATTGAAGTTGGAAGTTGAAACAAACCGAAAGACTTTCGAGATGAGGAGTTGAAATTGAAGAAGTTCGTTTGTCCGGGGTTAGAACAGTGCTATACGTCAATTTTATTCGCAAAAATAATAATTTGTTATTTGGCCAAAGTGAAAGAAAGAGCTCCTCGGACCCAAATGTCAATTTTTTAAAATGAATGCTTCAATTCAACTTTCATTGCAATCTTATGAAGATGAACAAAAACTCCATTGTGCAACTTGTTCTTTACCAGTATGTGTCAAAAAGGTTTCAGAAGAAAAGTTTTTGGGATCTCAATGACCCCAAAGTGGAAGAAAAATTCCATCACTTGACGAGTGAGTGGAGAGGTGCGTGGCCCACAAAAAGAATTTGCGCATTTATCAACTTATTGCTATAAGGGACTAATTTAGATCATGTTAATCTCTCCTCTCATCAATGTAAAAACAATTGTTGGCATTCAATATGGACTGAAAGAATCACTAGTGAGAAAACTACTGCTCGTTCTTTTTCATAAGGTTCAGTTCCATGAATTGAATTCATTACACAAGAATAAATTAAAACCATGCTAACCTATTCAGAAGATGCACCCATAATTCTAGCCATGATATATTCAGTTTGAATACTGTGATATTGATTTTGATTGAATATTAACTACATACGTGTGTGAGCTACGCCGCCACCGTTGTGTGAGCAAAGGTTATTCGTCTTTCATGAATATTCAATCTGGAGTATGGACTATACAAATAAACCACGAAGTCGTAGGGAAACTTGATCATAACTTAGCAATTCCACAATTAAACTTGCATCATAACTTTTTCCTTCTACAATCAAACAATCTGAAACTCGTCGCAGTCAGCGCGCCTGCCAGGTCATATGAAATCCAAAATCTAGCATATTGGAGAGTGGAGGAGAAAAATTATCTCGGAAGTTAACCATGAACTGCTAAGGTTTGAAAAACTATACAGCTAGCGATTCAAGATTCAATTCCCTGAGTCTTCTGTCGAGGTAAAATGAAGCAGAGATGGATCACCATGTCGTTCAAAGAATCTAACAATCAGCGGATTCAGAAGCTGCAAACACTAAGGCGATCCACATTACAGCTTCATCTTACATTTATATTAGCTTGCTCAGTGCTAACACTTGTAACATCAAAATCTACTTCAATGACATGGCATTTTTCAATTCAAAAGCTACTGATTTTGCAAAGAAAATTGATCAGTCTTGGCAAAAATTCGTGAAAAACATAGGACGATGATAAAAAGTCTTCGAAAAAATTGTCACTATTCCTCAGAAGATGACTTTTGAAGAAAATTATAAATGAAACAAGCAATGTAAAAAAACGATCAAGTCTATGCTTGTTCATAGGTTGATTTACGGTCATCCTCGCCAACATCTTGTTACCATTGCGTTATGAAAAATTTCAACTCTTGTGTGAAAGTATAAGATCACATGCGAAATTGCAGACGACTGGTTACAATGTGTAACGGAAAATCGACTTCATTATTAATGGGGGAATCATTATGACAAATGATATTTGTTAAAACGTGTTATTTGTGGTTTATTCGTGTTTCCAACCAGATACACTATTTCAATCACGTTGAGTGAATGTATTATACATTTTGTACCTCGTGCGGAAAACGATTTTCTTCATGGAAAGAGTCCTGGACGTCGGATGGAGGCCGGCGCCATTCAGAGAAATTGATCAGACGTTAACAAAATCTACTCTCTTGCGCGGCTGGCGCCTCTAATTTTCTGCTCTAATAATGATGTCACTGATTCGTAAACTTGACAAATGAAAACGAGCTAACTAACGGTCGAATTTGCATGGGTATACGCTCATTTTTGGTGGTTAATCATACTGTCGTCTTCCATAATCAAGAAAGGTACATTTGTTACTTTAGAAAACTGAAGGTTCTTAATCAATGATATCCATGTCTCTATGATTGTTGACCTTATTTAGAAAATCGACTAACGAGAAAAGAAGAAAGATATAGTGAAGACAGTAGTATAATGTGCATCTCATTACGTCAAGTAGAGCTAGTTATGGCGCAGCTTTAGTTCACAATTTCTACGAGGATTTCAGGAAAAGTGACCCCATTGTATCACATTATTACTTCCTCAAATTTCAATTGAACCCTATAGAAATCACGACGATACCAAAGAAAAGCTGGTGGGAATAAGTTCAAGATAATTGGAGAGAATTGTTCATCTTCCAGTTGAAAATACAATTGTTTTTGGATAATGTCATGGCGATCCTCTACTACAGATTCTAGATTTATGGATGTCTCATCATAGATGATACGATGAACCATCATAACGAATATTTTCAATTACACTGGTTCTCATTTCATACAAAATTGATTTCATCTGATTTTTCGGAGGCTTCTCTCAAAAATATGAACACCCCGCGCCATCAAAACTCCAATGTCTCTGAATTTTCTCATTAAATCGAATGGATTTTCACAGTTTTGCATCTCACACTAAATTATTCAACTAGAGTGTTACAAAATATCTCGAGGATGGATTCACTTACTTAAAATATATGACGAATTCAATTATCATCATCCATCAGAATCCCCTGATTCACCCGAGCGGCCCTATACAGTTTCAAATTTTCACATCAAGTATACCGGCTAAAGTTTTAAAAGTATCTCAAAGGCACACTTTTTTGCTTCGAACACATCACCATGAATTCACTTACTCTTATTCAATTGACACGAAAAATCTCAATACTTGTCACGCTGATCGATCGCCACGCATCGATGGATACGAAACGAGCATAACATTTACACACTTATATCTGCGCGCGAAATCTTGTTTCTACATCTGTCTTACAATGAATATCCGCTAGTTCTTCTGCATATCGAGTTATAGCGTTTTTCACACCGGATAATTGAGCGTGTCAAAAACAGATTTCACAATGCAGTTGATACGCCGATCAATCAAGATAGCCATATTATAACACGAGTCGAAAGAAATCGTCGAGATGAATTTATACGAGTATTACAACTCACCTCTTTGGGAAATTTTTTGCCCCGCTGCGCTGACCGACATCTCACATCATGACGAAGCGTTGAAATGGCACGCGACTTGCACAGATTTTTTTTTTTTTTTTAATGCGCTGCATTGCATTGCATTGCTTATCTCGATACACGATATGCTCAGTCGCACCTCGTATTAGTATATATATTGCAAATATCGCATACATCGGATATCATAATTCTAAGAGAGATTCGCAATCCTTCAATTCTTCTTCGATGATCGCTCGCGAGGAATGATTGACTGCACGATGACTGCATCAGTTTTCTGTGATGATCAGTCGATCTCCTTTGCAATAATGATCCGATGAACTTCGCAAAACAATTTGCCCGAGTTGTATGACAAATGAGAATCTCTTGAAGAAACTTTTCTCCAAGTGCAATGATATTCATAGAATCTGGCTCGACTGTGCATTGTAAAATGGTTGAATTTTCAACTGACAAACCAAGTAGCTGGTTGAATTTTTTCTTCAGTCAGATGGTTGAATAGTAACCACTCGGTTGAATTCCTGACCACTGTGATTAGAGTTTTTTCAATAAATTTTTCACAGTAGGGCCAATTTGACTCGTAACTAGGATAAGTACCCCAAGAGATATTCGAAATAGGGGCTCGAATCGGGGTGACTTTTTGCCTCATCTCATGTGTGTCTGAACAATCCTCCTCTTCTTTTTCAAGTCTTCTGACTGGCTTATCTTGAAGAATTTTACCAGAATTTATAAGGAACTTGAAGGTGCTTTCCTTCAAAAATCAATTCAGTATAAGACAATCAAAAGTTACAGCAGACTCAAACAATAGACACTTTCTTCGCAAGAACCAGTCAAAATGAATTTTACTCAAAATCACTTCATTTCACTGATTTCCAGGGAATTCTTAAACTTTTAGTTGAGTTCTACTGTGAACTCGTAGAAATGGGTTGGACTGGGATTGAATTTTACTGACTCTTTCGTAGAGAGCAAAAAATTACCCCGGATTCTGTTGTCAAAATGACATTGCATATTGCATGCAGTGTATATTTAGCTACGTACGCGTAATAACTTGAACAGCCGTGTGATTTTGTTACCGATCAATTCTCAAATTATCTCAAAGATCACAGAATCAAAACCAAAGGAAGCCATTTTGCCAATAGTTTGGCCCACTTCAATATTTTTCAACGTACTTCAGCTCATTTGAAAGTTTGTTTCAAGATCTTTGAAATAAACTTGAGACGTTCGATTTCGGCCAGCGAGAGTCAAACTATTACAATTTTCCAAGAGGGTGATTTCTCGCGAGTTCTTCAAAGAGTGTATCCAACATGCTCCCATCCCTCAAAACGATGCATATCGGCGATAAAGTGCATAAAATCATTTTTATCGGCGTGCAACCTGCACGTTTGGAGCTTATCGCATTATTTTCGGCATATTTCGACTTGATAAACTCGTTCATGAGTGGTGAAAGAAGCCAGCCGTATTCCACTCCTTTCCGAGGTAACCACCTGGGGGCATGTTTGATACATACCACTTTGGCCTTCATATTTTGCATTCGATCTCCGTATTTTGCTCATAAAATGGCACCAAATCCAAATTTAGCAACTCAAAAGAAAAAAAAAGAGTTTGGCGGTCTCAAAAAAGGATCTAATGCGTTGAAGTACGTTGAGATCGCAAGAATCAAATTTTTTCGGCACCAGTTTCACTAAACGCAATTTCGTTGGCGATATCCTAGCTGTGCAAACATGAAAAATTGAAAAATTACTTTAAATTTTTTGAGACACGCAGAAATGATTCGGGGTCTGTCCAAATCACTTGGGGGCCATCCATAAATAATGTCACGCTGGAATTGGTCATTTTTACCGCCTCCCCTCTTGTCACGCTGAGCCTCTTCACTGAGCCTCTCTTATATACGTGGCATGCCACGTTTGACTGACAACCACCCCCCCCTTCCCCTCGAGCGTGACGTCATTTATGGATAGCTCCATATTTCTCAATATTTGAACATAACAAATGTAAAAAAAATTGCGGAAAGGTCAACGAATGCCCACTTCTGTGATCGGTATTTGGGGGTAGGTTGGGTAGACTGACCTCATTTTAAAAAAAAAAATCAATTTCGAGAGAGATTTTCCCGGAACTCGTTCAAAAATTTACTGTAGAATCTTTCACAAACCATATAGGTAGCGAGAAACAGTTTTGGTGATGGCGACTTCGCTTCTTGATTCGAAAAATTGCCTATGGGACACTTATGGGTCTTCAATACGTTACGAGGGTAGATATGTTAGTATGAAAAATATTTTAGAGGAAATTTGGGGACAACTGCGAATAACACAGCGCAAAATTTGTCTCGATGGCCTATGCATAGACGACTAATCATTGGGATGCCCTAATAAATTAACTCACTCTGTTCGAAAAGTCTTATTCCATGGTACAATACACTTGGACATTACATTACTCTTGGAACATACTTTTTCATCCGATGGATAACTATACATACAATTTGCATAAAACATTGACCACTATTATTATTGAATGGTGACTCGCAAATAAAGTTTCTATATAAGGTTCTCGAATCGAGGTCTTTCGCACATATACGCACAATAAAAGATCGAACCATCATGCTAGTTCGAGTAAACTATAAGTGCATGATTCATGGGAGAAAATTATTGCTAGAGAAATAAGAAGAATAGCGTGGGAAGAAGAGGAATTAATCGCAATTGCTGCCACCATACGACGGACGACGACGACGACAACGACGACGATGGCTATTACTATGGATATAATGCGACAAACTCCAGGTATATTATACATGTATGTCTCCATAGTAAGATGGTAAAGTCTAGGTGCACGCTATCGGCTAATAATGTGCATATAGCAAAAGTCTCTCTTACATATGCCTGCAGCAGTATCGCAATTTGGCGGCCTCGAAAAACTTGCGCGGACAGCGATGTCCGGCGCTCTATTGCACGTAACTTCTGTATAGTTTGCACTATTCTACTTATTACCGTTGATGCATTCGCAGTCACACATTTTGCGACTTGGTATTGATACGCGCACGGTTTACAAGTGGGTCCTTGCAAGAATATATGTATATTTATGCATCGCTTTGTGAAAGATAAGCTGGATAAAACTCCTCCTCCTCCTTCCCCTACTTTTTCTTGTCCTATGGACTTCTTTCTAGCTTTTATCATTGAGGTAAATTAGCTGACTATGCTTGCACAATTTCATACTTGGCGAGTTATCGATGTATCGCAACGCATCCGTCAAGCGCAAATAGTGTCTTTATCGTTATTACTCCAACCACGAGCGCATATTCTTCGATTCGACAATAAGTTTCACGGCAAAATTGCTAAATTTTAGCCAGTTCTGTTACGTAAAAATGAATTACCAAGAAAATTGGGAAATTTTAGTGAGAAGGATTAAACTGATTTAAATGGAAGATGAATTTTGAGTACTCGATATCGAAGTCACTTTTGCAAATTTGATGACCAAAGGATCGATTTGCAAAAATTGAGACGATCAATCTCAAATCGTTTACAAGTACACTTTGATGAGTAGCAAATTTTGTATAGAGGGTGAAAGATTAATAAAAGCTAAAAATAGATTCCATCATTAAATTTCAAGCTACTGGTTTTTTTTTTTTTTTTTTTCGATAAGCCAAAATTTCGTGGCGCGAGAGTTCAGT
This sequence comes from Eretmocerus hayati, assembly GCA_029851415.1. Taxonomy (NCBI): domain Eukaryota; kingdom Metazoa; phylum Arthropoda; class Insecta; order Hymenoptera; family Aphelinidae; genus Eretmocerus; species Eretmocerus hayati. The sequence goes on along the minus strand of CM056742.1, from coordinate 149,104,161 downwards.
GACTCATAATAGATGGCTTTGAAGCAGACTTTGCGATAAATATTTTCATTTTTGCCCAGTAACGGGTTGGGAACACAAGTATATGTATTGTGGTGACATAATACCGGTTGACAAAGGGTCAGCAATATGAGAAAAAAAGATGCGGTCACGAGGATCGAGATGTGACGTTTGTCGAGTACAGAAACTTCGAGAATGTAAAGTAGCTGTGATGGAATATCAAGCTTCAAGCATCTCTCTATGCATGGTCAGAGTATTGTAATATAGTGTCGACCGGAAATGGAATCGAAAACATCACTCAAAAGCTGATCGTTCAGCATCCTGCTCTGGCTTTATTATGGCTATCAAATGTTGACTGGTGGTCGCACATATGAAAAAAAAACAAAGATCGAGACTCTCACTATATGATTGCAATGGTTGCACCGAATGAAATGATCGATAGTGGGTACGAAAAATCTATATTTTAGGAGAAAAAATCATCCTATAGCACGGCCGTATACAGGCCGTGTCCTATAGTCATTACGTGCTCAAGAAATTGACCAAAATGTCAAAACATTGTAATCGCTGTGATATTATACTTTCGGCTTTAGAAAATGTGTTCAAAAGTAGGAAATAAAAATCTATGAGAATAATTGAAAAGCACGAGGAATAGAAAAAATCAAGAAATCGTGGAAACGATACAATGGTGAACTTTTCGATCTAGTTCTTTTTGCATCACTAAAGCTTTGATGTATAACTACAATGAGAAGATGGTTAAAAATTGAATGGAAGAAGAATATGTTATAAATTGTTGTTTGAAAAAAATGAGGTTATGAATGTTGAGTTCTGTAATAAAATTTGAAAAACTCTTGCTGCAAAATGAAAGTTTGAAATTTATGAGGCTAGTATATGTATCGCTGTTCGAGTCGATGTATGCGCCACATCAAGTTCTCATATTCCATGAATGAGAAATGAGTAACACTCGATCAGACTCTATATAGTATATTTCTGCATGCTTTCTTGAATCAATTATTACGAATGCGACATTTTGGTATTGAATCAATACTTCTCTGGTTTCCACGCCATGGACAGCAATGCGATAGCAGTAGGGCTCATAACGCTTACTGCGGTAATGATCGATGCGATTGAATTAAAAAAAATGTTCAAATACTCCAGCACCCTATTGTCGCATCGAAAAAATTGATTGGACAAATATTTACATAATTGTAAGTTAAGTCGGTGAATCGTGGCAAGTATTCCCGAAAAACAGTAATTTGAAAAAAACCACCGTGGCTTACATTTTTCAATCGTTTAGCAAATCAGGACACTTGAAGATGCCCAAGATTTTGCTAACGCGCAGCAGTAACAAATTAGACTTGAAAAATATTTCATGAGAAGTTTTACTCACTCGAAATAATTGGTGCTTATCACTAACCCAAATATCCGACGCAATCCGACGGTTGAGAGATTGATGATTTTTCGGAAAAACCGCACGATCAGAATTCGCAAACGACCTTTGTTCGACGATAATAATTGTCGAAATGGTAATAACTAACTCGAGCGAATAACCAAAAAAAAAAAATTCATGAAGATTAGTTGCACAGTACCTCAAAGAAGAATCAGCTTTCCACTTTCCCAATCTCTCCAGAACAAATGATGGCCCTTGCCTCACGAATTCACCAAGAAATCGACAAAAATCGCCTGCAGCGAATCGCACAATCGTTGAGGGTTGATAAAATAGTGATGGCAGCGGTGGTTGATACCGGTCAGATGTAAACTTGTTCCAAGAAGCAGCAACAGGCCCATTAGCAATAGACGAAAAATTCGGCGCGTGTTTTCGAAAATTAGGTAAACCTCGCGAGCTCTCGGCGACGACTGTGGCGCATCTCCGAGAAACGAACACCATCGTGACGATTGGCGACCACGATGACTCTGCCGCCACCGCCCGCAACGCCACCACCATCGCTATACCGCTACTACCACTACCACCAACTTTTTTCGTTGCCGCCCCTCTGAAGCAACGCTCTTTCTCTGTCTTTCGGATTTATCTATGAGTTTCTATCTCCCTTTTTTCACACCCCTCCACTTTAGCGTTTACATGGCGCGCGCGCGCACGAGCGCCGGTAAGTTTTTCTCACACTCATATATATGCCTCCATGTGTACCAAGATACGAAGAAACTTTATCGAATGGTGAATGGTCCCCTTATGGGAGTGAAAAACAAAGCCTTCAAAATTGAAAACTCGGAAACTCGACTAAGTGAGCGAAAAATCTCGGTACTGGGGTAAACTGGGACCTAGAAGTATTTGTACGGTGTAAGAAAAATCTTGATTCGGCATTCGAGTACGATTTCTCCAAATTTCTGGATGAAAAAGGAAGTGCTTTAGATCCCTGACGGACAATTTTTTCTGAGTTTTCAATGTTTTTGAAAAGAAAATTGATATTTCGGATTTTTTGTTCGTCTCATTGTTTGTTAAAACGTAGTTCGACCAAGACCGTCTCAAAGACCGTGAACTGCGCGGAGTCAACCGTGTAGAAATATAGACATGTCATGATCAATTAAGGGCTGATATATTGGCAACTTGGTATTTTTATGCCATTTAAAAATTAGATTAAATCACTGCATAAGAGAAGTTTGGGCCTGGAACGTCTAGCTTAAGGAGAACATGATTTTCATGTGTATATTTTCAGACGTAGAAATCGAACCCGGCCCCCAGTTTTGAGCTTACGTCATGATTCTTTTTAATCGCCAAAAAATAATTTTGCTAAAAACAGCGGTTTTGGCGTTTTTGGCAATTTTGTGAATTGATGGCTCTGGTGGCAGCTCGTTGTAGTGTGCCGGAAGTTATGTCAGGCCGATCATTTACTAAGTGTTTTATTAACTTGTACAACACGAAGGCTGTGGTTCTCAAGGGCTAAGATGCAGTCAAAAAGAATGGGAAGCTGATTTTTCTAGTTGTTATCAGCAAAATTGCCCGATTTTGCAATAAATCGACCAAAGACATTCTTTTTGAGCTCACGAGGACGCGACTTCTCCGTTCTCATACGAATATTGAAAGAAAATTATTTGCAAGGGCTCAAAAATAGACTTGTGAAATCGACAAGTACTATCCGAAAAAGGCTTTTTGAGCATTTTCTGAAAAAAAGCTCGAGCCTCCTAGTAATGAGTCAAATCTCTGGTTTCCTAATCTAAAGTGATTCCGAAACTATCCGAATAGTCCCTCTCAATCGCCCCTAGATAGTATATCTAGCGCTGCACGTTTTTATTTCATCGCTTTCGATGTACCATCATTGAGGTTCTCACACAAGATTAAGATTATTATCTAATTTTCTACAGAAAATATGTAAATATGATCGATCACATTTCAATGATATATCAAGGAGATTGAGGAGTTTTAGGGGGCCATGAAGCCCAGAAGTTCGAGATGTGAATTATCTCTAGGGGGCTTAACCTTACCTCAGAGAACACTCAAAACGCCCGTTTTGGAATAATATAGCTATGTATATTGATTCGACGCATCTATTTTTTAGATTATTCCAAATAATTTTCCCTTACTGTATGTATAAAAACAAAGAAAATGCGCCCTCGAGCACTCGAACAGAATAGCTCTGGCCCATTTCGTATAAGTATTTCAAGATTTATTGCGAAATCAGGCAAATTTCGCTGATAGCAACTCGAAAAATCACCTCGTCATTCTTTTGGACCGTATCTAGCCCTTTAAAACCGCTGCTGTCGTGTTCAGCAACTTGAAATAAGGTAAGTGTACCCAACTTGCCCCCATTAAGCCATTTTCTGAATAACTCTGGCCCATCTCAATATTTTCCAACGTACTTGAACTTGTTTTAGAGCTTGTCTCAAGACCTTTGAAATGAGTCAAAGTACATCCAATTTGGATCAACTGGAGCCAAACTGTTTTGATTCTTCCCAAAGGTGATTTTTGAGAGTTTACAAAAGTGTGTACCCAACTTGCCCCAGTCATTTAAAACAATGTAAATCGGCGATAAAGTGCATAAAATCGCTTTGATCCGTTCTGATCACCGTGCAGCGGAATTTGTAGCTTTTAGTTGGACCAAAACACTGTTTCTGACCCATTTTGATGCGGTAAACAAGTTCTGAGTGGCGAGAAAAGCCATACTGCACGCCTTCCCGAGATAACCATATGGAGGCATGTTGGTCCGATGTCGGCCTTCTTGATTCTCAAATCATCTCCGTGTTTTGTACATAAAATTGCTCCAAATCAGAGTTTTGCGACTCTGAAGAGCGGATTTTGAAGGTCTTGAGACAAGGAATCGAACGCACTGAGGTACGTAGAGATTGGTCAAATGAAAATAAATTTGCACCGGTTTTAGTGGAAGCAATTTCCTCGGTGATTTCTTAGCCGTGCAAACAGGAAAAATGGAAAAATCACTTTAAATTTTCTGGAGAACGTAGAAATGATCCGGGGGTCGATGCAAACTGCGTTTTTTCTCATAATCCAACATAACAAACGTAAAAAAAATATGCTGGAAGGTCCACGAGTGCCCATTCCTGAGATCGGCATATGGAGGCAAGTTGGGTACACTTACCTTACTTTACGAAATCATGGTTACAATACGGTTCAGGACCACTTCAAGGGTGCACCACCAGACCGTTGAATTTACAAAACTATAGCAAAAACCCTTGCAACCGCCGTCTTTGAGAGAACCAGTTTTTAGCGATTTAAAATCAATGTTCATATGAGAGCGCAAATTAGTGCGCAAAAATGTTTTGCTTTGTAGAAATAGAATTCGTGGATGCAGATCAAATATTGACAGGGAAGTAGTAATACAAGAAGCAATTTCTGAATGAAGAAAATTTCAGAGTAGAATCCTACAAATTCATTGATCAATCAGTTCAAACCTAATTATCACTGTTCTAAATTTGTTTCAGTTATGAATCAGAACAAAACACCAAAATTGTCGGCACTCCTCATACCTCTTTCATTTTTTTAACCAAACAAAGAGCGGTATACCCTCTGAGCCCGCCACATCATTTGCATGAGCAAGAGATGCATCACATGGTAATTCATGTGTATTTGGTTTCTATATACGCAACGTCAATAGGTCGACATCAAAACGATGTACAACCACAGCCAAAAGAAGAAAAAGGCCCTCAAAAGAGGTCTCGATATAAATAAAACATAAGGGCTAGAATGAAATTTAGGATAGCAGTGCTAGAGCAGCGCACCTCAATTTGTGTTTAGGTTAATGTATCCTGTAGAGATCATTAATATATTCATGCACCTTTATACACTCAATGGCGAGGATAGATTCGGTCATCGCTCTTGGTTCCTATAAGTATTTTTAACAATCGAACATGGACAGGTTTTTCTATAAGCTGAAGTATACCTTCGAAGAGATCATAGTACATACATGAATACGTATTTTAGGAAAGTCTCATCGAACGGTTTGTCAAAAATTTAGCAGCCGCAGGATCCTAACGCTATCGTCTTGTGCCTATGGTTTTGGTATATACTACGAGTGATGTTGAAGGGCCGATCCTTTGTTTGCCAATTCAAGATAACAGGAGAGTCTGAACATACGAGCCACTTTCTTCCGCGAGCTCTTTCAGCTTTTAAAATCTTGAAGATGGCCAAAATTCTCTGAGCCTCCAAATTTTTCAAACCCTTCATGTATTTGTCGCCCTCTCCTGCTTTTCACATTCGCAGATTTTTTTCGACTCTGCATCTTCGCATTTTACGCTTCATTTATTACTTTTATTCATCCCGCAAAGCATGTTTGATTTGCCTACCCCATCCTTCAAAACCTTAAAAGAATCAGGATGACCTGATTGAATTTTTCTCATCCAAATCATTTTCCGCAGACCTTCAAATTTGTCAAACTCAACCAAACATTTTATAACGTCTCTTAAAAGAAATAATATACCTATGATCATAAATATAGATACGGCAGTTCGACATCGGAGCAAAGCTACCACGACTTCATATAATAGAAAATATTTGGAGAAAAGTAAATCAGAATTTCGTGGATTTTCATAGAAAGTTGTGAAGGTATCGAAATGAGGCAATTTTTCATGAGCTATACTACTCTTTATCGCACTGAAAACGTGCGCGTGAAGGGGTTTTCTGGGGGGTTTTCTATGTTCAGGGATTTTAGGCTACCAAGGTTTCTTACAAAATTAGAAAAACGAATAGACCTGCATGGTGGACTATTTGTATTTGTAATTGATGTAGATAGGTACACAACTATCATTTATAATGGAATCACCAGATTTAGATGAAATTTTGAAGCCTCGACTGTTTTCCTCGTGTAATTATGTGAAACTCAAAAAATTGTTAGATATTGATCAATATGTTGATGCAAAAGAAACTCAAGCAATTTTGCTGTGATTAGAGATAAAAAGATACATGATCTGCAAGATTAAACCGCGGAATCGTGTCTAAAAAACGATTGATATTCAGATACCCTTGAAGTATTATTGGAATAATTCGTTGAGTGGAAAATAATTTTGCCAGCTGGAATAGATCCTCTAAAATTTCGATGGAACCTCGCGGAAGATTTGCGTAGTTTTGAAAAGTCGATGGTGATTGAATTTTCGAGGAGAAATTTTCTTGTTATCAAATCAGTGCACGATCCAAAAAGTACATACTGCGATTTCCGCTTAGATGATAATACTTATTCTCCTAATGATACAGATGTATTAGCAGTATGCTTCAACTCAAGAAAATGTATGGAATATGATCAAAATTTCACCGAAATTGAACTTGAAATTCACGATCAAGTTGTAAAAACGAGCCACCAAAGTTGATGTAAGAAGTAACACACGACTACTTTCTCGAGGGGCCTCGTAATGTGTAACAAGAGGAAGTAATAGAAGATGATTAATAATTAGGTTCAAAAACTTACCAAATCATTTGGCTTCGAACGATATTCGACCACGGCTCTCTGTAATTCATTATTCTGCCTTCTCAGAATCGCAATCTAGAAATAAAAATGTTCATAGCTTGTACATACTTGCCAAGTCAATAGAGTAGTTCTGACAAATAGGCCAAAATGAGATTTTTGAGCGATACTTGAATGAAATATTTTCGAGAAATGTCCCTTCTTAGTATCGTACCAATCGAGGTACCGTTTCGCGATAGGCGTGGCTAAAAAAGTAGTTTAGACTCGGTAGTAAAAACGACGATGAATACAAAACTGTTGCCACTGCTCGATAAACAGAGGCGTCAGTTGACCCAGCAGAATTTCGACAATTCAGTAGGATCATTGTGCGAAATTTACGCCCCAACACTGGTAACTCGGACACAAAATATTCGCAAAATAGAATGACACATACTTAAGGCCCGCATGATTTGCCTTCACATAAAGAAGCGAAAAATGAATGAGACGCGTATAATAGCAAAACCGAAGAAGTCAACGAGCTGCGACGAGCGATAAGGGCCGGGTTCGCAAACACGTGCAAAATATACCCCATTTACGTTTTTCGAATTTCAAAATTCAAGCTGCACACACACAACCCCATGTACATCAATATACATATGTATAAATACAGTATGCAAAGATCCCCAGATGCAGGCTTGGATAAATGTAAGCTGAAAGGAAGTCCGGTGTTATGGCTGATTATGTGTGAGGGAGGGAATGCAATGAACCGAAATGAACTAACGCGAAAAAAAAGAAAGAGAGAGCCAAGAGGGATTCCACGCAGTGCATGAGAGAGAAGTATGCGTCCTCGGGGATCTGTTTGCAGCCCTTATCTGAGTTTACTTTGAGATAAGCTCAAGCACCATCACAGCTAAATGATCCTACGTATGTGCAATGTATATCAACGTACATACCTTCACTTTATATATTTCGAGTATTTGAGAGGGCTAAAAAAACTTGAGAAGTTGAGCTTAGCATTTCGGTACATTTGAGTGTAATCTTGTGCATGGACCTTTGCCCATACTATTGATAAAACCCGAGTACTTTTATACCGTTATGCAAACTTTTGAAAACTTTGCATCCCGAAAATCTTGACGATTCGGATGTACCTATGAGTCATTAAACTCGGTTATAGATGATTGCATGATTTACACTCGACTGACGTTGTCAACAGGTAACGAGATTCTTGCTGCAAATAGGATTTTCACCACGATCGACGATTAGAGTGCGATACTTTCTTTTCAAATTGTCAAATATGAAGCTTATGAGCGAGTTTTCCAGTTTGTCGCTCGTCGCGACGATCTCGGGGTATACGATTCATTCATCAACTGAACACAAATAGGGACGAAAATTCAAGATCTTATCATTTGTGTTACTAATAAAAGACTAGAATGAGGAAAGTTGGTGTTACAAAGCCGCGCCAACATCAAGCTTATTTTTTTTTGCAAAAGGCTACAGCATATAAGAAGGTTAGTACAGGCGTTAAGAACCCACTAGTAAGACCCTCTAGACCCACAACTCACGATATCACACAATAACAAAATACGCAGTGTCCGGAAAGTAGAAAATTTTTTACGCCCAAAACCTATCGTCTTTCAAGCATATGTACCGGATACGGGAACCAGAAACGTAAATAATTTCCTCTCCTTCATGCGTGAATTTTACAACTCTGAGTGAAAAACGCTTTCGCGAGGTTCCCCATTTGATGGGCCCAAGTTCGGAGCAAACACTCAGCACCAGATGTTTCCTCCAAAACCTCATCGGAGAAGCGCAGAATGTACCATTCATCCATTCTATTTAGTGAGACCTTGAGAAGAAGGTCGTGAAATTCTCTATGAAATTAAGGGGAAACATATAGATAATTCTACATCACCAGTTTTCTATTAAAGTGAGAGTATACGCATTTTTTATATTCCGAATTCGAATGAACTACATTACCGGTCAAAGGTTTGTGCACACCTAAAGAAAAAATTTCGATTTTGCTCACTCGACTGCTCAGATTTCCTTGGTCCAAAATAACTCTAGTTGAGTTTATTTTGTAGCTTTTTTCAAGCACTTTGAAAGCTACTGGGTATTTCTTCAGTGCAGCTCAATAGATTCTTGCAAAATGAATTTGAAGCCTTGTAGAATTTCATAAAAATCGGGTCATTATCCAAACCTCCGCAAGTCTGGCGGAAATTGATGGATTTACATGATTCAAGAAGCATCTGGAAGCAGAAGTCAAGAGCTTCAAAATCTATTTTTGAAAGTTATTCTAGCTTATTTCTGGTCCGAGCTGCGACTTTTTTTGTAAGGGAAGATTTTTCTCGAAGAAGAGTCCCAAAAACCACGGAAGGTAAAGAAATCGGTCTCACGGTGGTATTCCTCTGAGTTTTTCCAAGTTTTCCTGTGTTGTTTGTGAGAGGAACAAAGATCAGTGCTTATACCTATGAAAAAATGAGTCCATTCATAATCTCTCGATGACTGGTCCTTTTTTCGAGAAAAATCTTCCTCTACAAAAAAAATCACAACTCGGACCAGAAACAAGCTAGAATAATTTTCAAAAACGGATTTGGAAGCTTTTGAGTTCTAATTTCAGATGCTTCTTAAATCATCTAAATCCATCAATTTCCGCCAAAATTGCAAAGGTCTGCGTAATGACTCGATTTTTATGAAATTCTACAAGGCTTCAGATTGATTTTGCAAGAATCTATTGGACTGCGCAGAAAAAATACCAAATAGCTCTCCAAGTGCTTGAAAAAAGCTACAAAATGAGCCCAAGTAGAGTTATTTTGGACCTAGGAGATCCGAGCAGTCGAGTGAGCAAAATCGATTTTTTTTTTTTAGGTGTGCACAAACTTTTGACCGGTAGTGTAGAACGACCAATTTTGAAATCAGTCAATTCTATCGATTTGAAAGCTTGTTGGAAAAATATATCCGCACCTGGTAAATGATGAACTTCCGCGTGAAACTGAAAAAATGACAAAAAGCGGATATTCGAGAACGCTAGACTGCTAAACGGATATTTCTACTTAACAAACGATATGAACTATAACAGGGAGAGATATTGTTATCTATCGGTGGTTAAGTAATTTTCGAAAAACCGGCTTTCTTTCCCACTGTTGTCATTCGATTGCGTGTGAGTGAACATCACTGATAAAACCAGGCCGGGCAGTAATAATGTTAACGTCAAAGTGAGCTGACCGAAGGTAATTTACTCGAAGATTCCGGTTCGCAACACAAACTGTTGATTCAAGAATTGCTATATCCTATCTATTCTATTGTTATAATTATATATATAAATACAAATTTAATATTCGATTTTTTTTATTTTATTGAGTTTTATTTTTTCTATAATTCTTATAGTGATTAGACCAAATAGTTCTTTCTCACTGGTCAATGTATTTTTCCTTGCATAAAAAATTCGATGAAAAAGCGTAATGATTTTATGAATTCTCACTTTAATCCACTTACTTAGGAACTTTCTTTTCAAACTTTGAAAAATTGTTTAATAAGAAAAAGATTAAAAACCAGTGGAATTATCATAAATTTGAGGATTTGAGCAATTCTCTTTTCTGATTTTTCATTCTTCTTCCCTATTTGATTTTTGGCACTAGTTCAAGAGCCAATATGAATTTCTGAGTCAAGATAGATTTTGCAGGAATTTTTTCCAATATTTTCATCGTTTGTTCATCAATAGTTATCATGAACTATTGGAAATTGAGCATGTCCCTATGGATTTATAACTTTTTAAATTTCACCTAGGATAAGTTTGATTCAGAGAAAAGGTATTATAAATAGTTCATGAAGAATGAATATTACACATGATCTCTGATCCAATGATATGAGCACATCAGCACGGAGAAATTGGAACTTAATTTGCAAGACTTTTTTGAAGTTGTACCTAACGCAAAACATGTGTGTTTCATAATTCAGCATTAAATAATATTGTTAGTTGGAATTGAAGTGAAGTATGAGTCAACCTCTGAGAAATTTAGACAGCAACAAAAGCAAAGAGAGGGAATGTAAGAACTAGAGATAACATTGTAAATGATGCACAAATTGGGTATATGGTGAAACATCTCTGTACAAGTCACATAGATGCTATATTGGTTTCATGAAATTCCATTCACAGTTCATGCTCAAGTGAATGTCCAACTTAATCTCACTTTGGGTTTTCCTCAAACTATGTAAACGAACATTCTGCACATTTGAAGAAACCTTATCTCGAGTTCAATGAATACAGAGAGTTTGTAGCTAGATGTAAGCAGGCAAACTGGTTAGTGCTATGGCAATTATTTTGTCTATATTAGCAAATACCACTCGATCTCACCTCTGCATCTTTCGACTGGAGCAATTCTTGTAGTTGATTACATTTGGCTGTGGCTTTGTCTAGATCCGTTAGGCGCACTTCAGAATCATCTAGAAGGATGAGAAAAGTAATTGAGCCCAGATCAAAATAAAGTTTTAGGAATGAACAACAAATGATATGTATCTGATCTCTGACGCAGATATGTACTCGTTTCCAACACTTGGAATGTTGAATAATTAATTGAATGCTCCAGATGTTGATACGAATGCTGATCATCTTCTTGTCAAGCCAAGTTATGGAACCAAGAGCGTAAAACATTTCATCATAACAAGGAACAATGGTCCATATTTATAAATCAGGCGTGTCTAGAAATCTTCTCAACACGTCCAGATCAGAATAAATATCAAAGAATAATGGAAACGGCTTATTTTCTTATTTGTCAACTACTGAGCTTAACTTTTTTGGTGCACAGATTGTTGTGACTCAAATTGCTGAGCAAAACTCTCTTCAGAGATCAGTTCTTGATTCAAGAGGCTCGATCAACCTTTTAATCGAAAAATAAACAACAAATCTACAGGTATGTACCTATGCCTCGTTCAAAAGAGTATAATCAAAACAAAATTTCGCGCTCTCTCTCAGATCAGCTGGAGACTTGGCTGATAAAACAGAGCATTGTTTTGACAGTGTGGTAACCTCCAAGATTCTTGCTTATCACACGTGATTTGGACAAACCAAAGTGTACTCACCAATTTCATTGACGATTCCATCAGCCAGCACCTCCGATACACCTTTAGTAAAATTCGAAATTTGCCCCTTGAGACTTGAAAGGCTGGAAAGACCTTCTCCGAGCCACGCCATTTCCCACGTCGACAGTCTTTTTCAAGACGATAATTACACTCCACACTCACGACAGCTTGTTCTGGCTATGGTATCAGCAACGTTTGCTCCTTCATTTTTACTCCCGCACAACTCGGGGAATTTGCACGATCGGTCGCAAAAAAAATTGCGGGACAGATTGCACGTCAACACAAATACACACTGCTGCTTCCTGACACTTTTGGTGCACTGCAGTTTGCTGCAGACGAATTATACCTCGCTAGGGAAATCTAGTAGATTCTTACTAGATCGAGTTTTCCCGTGAAAAATCGGCATAGTTGATTCGAAACGATTTCCTGAATACATCAGTTTGATCAAGTATCAGTTTTTTCTTATAGTGTTTTGATCAATTCTGTAGCATATATGCGAATTCTCGTCAGTCTATTTTTCGACATTGGATAAGGCGGCTGGCATCATTTGCAGCACCTTGCACAGCAGGAATCTTCTTTACCACAGGTAAGTGCCTTGGAATTTAGTAATATCAATTTACAATATTTTTATTGACGGAATTGCATCTAATTCCTTAAAAATTTAGAAAGAGCATTGGAATGCACTATCAATTTTTTTTGCCATTGTCTGAACTTTTTTGACCACACCTTCATTACCGGTACCCATACCTCGCAGAGTTCTATTCGAAGTATAGACAAATTACCATTTTCTAATTTCAATTAACTTTCTTCAACTTCTATATAAATGTATAAATAACTTCCAATCTTTGTTTCGATTATTTCTTATTTCTTGGCGTTGATAGAACTTTAAAGTGTAGAAACTCTTCAACCTCAATATAAAACCGCTACGGAACAGAAAATCTATTTTCAAATGATTATTGCATGACAATTTTAGGTGTAGAGGACTCGAATCGCATAAGGCCCATGTATTTAGATTGAGCGATCCAGTCAGCCTCTAATTAGGCATGTACTGGATCGCTAGTGATAGAAAAGTTTCAGAAAAAATAAAAATAAAAATGACTTTTCGTGACTGTATGCGAAGTTCTCTCATCAGTGCCCTGTCTGCATACCTTGCTGAATCTAAATTCATGGGCCTCATGTAATTCGAGTCATCTACATCTAAACTTGCGTAAGCAGCAATTTCAATTATTGCCGGCCAATGTTTGGAATTTTTCAAGATACGCTGCTCGGCTGGAGCTTTTGTTGGCGAGCAAGATCCCTAACTTTTGGGACTACTATCCTATACAAACAATAAAAATGATTTCTCTCCTTATCAGCACGAGTTTTTCATCCTCTTAATCCTACATACATATGTTTCTAAACTCTCAACTTAATCTCTTTTGGGTTAGAGCTGAAAAACTGTCTTCGAGAATTTCAAACGGAAAACGATAGTGTTCAGATCCATAACGCCGATCCGTTGCGATTTTTTAAAGTATATGTCCAGTAAGATGAGCCAAAGAATGGAAATTTTAGAAGTTCAACACGCCACCGGTCAAAAAAAATGTGTTAAACAATCTGTTTTTAAAAGTACACATGGAAAAAGCTTTGCACCACGCTTTCAGATGATTCATTAGGCTCCGACAAAAGTTGTAAAAATCGAGAAAAAACGCTATTCCTGTGTTATTTTAGATAGTGTATATGAGCTGCAAAACATTCCCGCCATGCAAATCACAATGCACATTTTCGTTTCTCGTGTATCACCCGTATAATATAGAAACCAGGAACGAGGTCCACTCAAACCTCAGAAAAAACTATGCTTCTTTACAAAATACAGAATTGCCTTCCAATTGGTGTTGTTGGTAGAACAGCGTGCGGGTTGGACTCTCACCAAACTATGAAATGTTACGTATTTTGTGACCACCTGAAAACGATCCGCGGATGGTTTGATGGAACTTGGGTTTGCCAAATTTAATTATTAAGGATCTGATGTCATGTAAGTCTGAACCTGTGCACAAAGATCGTGAGTGATTTCATGAGATAGGACGAAAAACATCAGTCATCACCCGTTCAATACTTGAATTCGATGCATCCGAGATCCATGAACTAATCGGGGTTGTTTTCAGGGGATCAAATCCGCATGAAAAGCTTGTTTGGATGAGTAGAGTCCAGAACTATATTGGGAAGCTGTTCTCGCAAACTCACCAATTTGAAAAGAATTTGGCGTTCCCCGTAGAGTGTTGTTTTTTTGTTAGGAATGACAACTCGGGATTCTAAAGGCCCCTGACTTCAGAGTCGTTTTCGGTTTCTGCGGGTAACGACACACAAGAAAGTACAGTGATTTATCTAGAAGACTGAGAGTATGTTCTGTGCATGGCTGATTCATAAGTATAACTTCTTATGATGTCACAGAAAATAGCATTCTTTTTAATTACTAGATAATAATCTTCAGGGCTGAAAAATCGGATTAGAATAATTTCTCAAAACTCACCATCATATGAGTGATTCCGCGAAAACTGTTACATTTCATGTCCTATAAGCAGCCAATTTCAAATGATGTGAGAAAAGTCTAATCTCAAAATTGGATTCAACAGCTGGCAATATTTAGAACAAACGAGAATAGTTCTGAGTAACAGAGTTCGTCATTTTTCATACTCTATACACATACCGTCAAGTGGGGTAACTTTGCCACACTTTCGACTTTTTTTTGGTATTGTTTTCCGTATAGCTCGGAGAGATTACGGCAAAACCTACCCGTATCAGTAGTCAATCGAAAGCTTAGAATCTTAGCTTTCAATTGGCGTAAGGTAGAACTCGATTCGAGAATCCTGTTTGAAGATACGGTCTTGAGAAGCAAAACACTTTTCACAAAACCTGGGGTGGGGTAACTTTGCCACACTCCAGTATCTCCCCTGGAATTTCAGTATCACGACTAAAATTCTTGTAGAAATACGAGCAAATCTTGTATCCCATCAGCTCTAATAGATGTTGTTCCCATTGGGAACGTTTTTCTTGACATCCCAAGCTTTGTGCAGCATTGAACAAGTCAAATAATTGATTTGAAGTAGTATCAAAGCTGTTTATATAAGTTTGGTTTTTCAAAATTCCACGGAAGAGTGTCGAAAGATGATGCTCGACTTATGCCTCAAGTACTTGCACTTTTAGCTAGGATTTGAGATTGAAGAATGAAAGTCAATGTATCTCTTTGATTGGGTTCTGGATAATTATTATGACTCTTCTGCGTTCCAAGAGAAATTTTCCCGCATTCAACGCTCTGTATGAGTTATTGATGCTGCACGAGTATTTTCAAGAGAGCCTAACGCAAAGCAGTCATTGGCGATTTTTAATCTAAATAAAATCCATCTAGACGGAATTGTTTCGTTTAATGAAGAGATAAGTGATTAGTGTTTTTACTGGTATCTTAAATTCTTTGGCTGCTTAGAGAGTTTGCCACATCCTATTTGCCTAAGGCACTTCTGAAGCTTGTCATATGAATAATTCTTGTAATTCCTTCGACCCTTCTGCCTTGCATAGTTTCTGGTCATCTGTAAGAGCAGATGGGTGAAAATTGGATTGGGAGAATGAAAGTATTATAAAATGGGAATTTACGTGAGAGAAGTTGAACAAAATAACTGTAGACGTGAGCAGTTGAGGCGATGGGGTCACCATGCAAGCTGGAAATCATTCCCAACTTTCTCCGATTTTTTTGCGATTTGGGCTAAACGACGAGCGCACAAATATTGGTTATCATCTAACTTAGATTTGTTCGCTCTTCGTTGAGCCCGAATTGCAATAGAATCGGAAAAAGTTGGGGATAAAAATGTGCGTATATCATAGGTTAGGACGTTCCCGCGGCTGAGTCATTCCCACTTTTCTCCGATTCTCTTATGATTTGGGCTAAGCGACGGATTGAGGAATACAAGTTGGACAATAGCAAGTATTCGATAACTCGTCTCACACTTTCAATCGTCAAACTTTTTATGTAAGGTGTATTTTGAGGGTCCATGGTCACGGTGCATGTCGGAGTCTCGCGGCAAGAACGGAGTTACAACTTACGCGATGGTTTTTACACCTACTGAGACGGAGGTGGTCGCAAATGACTGCGAATTGCTTCAGGAATGTACCTCTGGTACGGTCTGTGAGGATAAAAGCCTCTCACTCCAAAGGAGGAATCAAAAAATCGCGAGAGATTCCGATTCTGATTCTCAAAGAGCGCGAGCTTGTACCGTAGATCGAGTTTTGAGGCAGATAGAGACTTTTTTCCTCACTAACCATACCAGAGGCACATTTCTGAAGCAATTCTAAGTCATTTGCAACTAACCCCGTCTCAATTGATAGAGGAACCATTGCGAAAAGTGTAACCCCGTTTTGCGCGAGACTCCGACACGGCCTTAAGCTGCAGTAGGAAAGTGTGGCAAAGTTACCCCACCATAGCCAAAAAATACACCTTTTTTTCTTTTTCTCGACGTAAAATTTGTACCGTGGAAAAATACTGCTTTATAACAACTGAATCATCAAGCTAACGGTTTAAGTCAATGAGAATATGCAGCATTTACCTGTCATTCGACGCCAAGTGCTCGTACTGGGTCAATTTTTTGGGACCAGATTTTTTTGCTTGTCTCTTACTGCGGTACAAAAATAGGTTATAAACAACTCTAAGGCATCTAGAGCCGCCTTCCGCGGGCGCAAAACATAGCTCACGCATGCCCCTACTTGAGGGAATTGTTACTAGAGCGATAAGATTCCCTACCTTACCTACAGCAGCCTCTGAAATCTTTTCCCGGCGGTGTGGCAAAGTTACCCCCCCCCCCCCTGTGGCAAAGTTACCCCATCTTACGGTATTTGAGTGATTCCACGTCAATTCAGTAAGGTTTTCTCCGACCATTTTTTTATCCCTCCATAGGTCTTTTTCCTGTTTCATAGTGTTGAAAAAAGATAGTTCCAACAGTTTATAGGGCCTGAAAATTTTTTTGCATCACCTGGGTCCATATAAGTGGTTTTGCCATAAATCCAAGATTTGAAACATGGCCTCGGTAATTTGCATATAATTTTTGACCATCCTCACCAATTGCAATTTGGCTTACGGCATTTGAAAGAGGGGTCAAAAACCTATCGATTTTTTACCCGCAAAGCCTTCGAAATGTCGTTCTGGCCCTTGCCAGACTCAAAATAACCTTGATTCACGATGTAGCCCATATCTTTTTTGACCCCCCAAAAAAAAATTTCTTTTAATTTTTTTTTTCGATTAATATTGTTCCAAACTATATGTAAAAAAAGTTTGAAGTATTTCTTCTGAGATATGGCATCTCTGGAATTTTTTTTGTGCGTAAAAATGTCAAAAAAATAGAAAATAATTTCTCATGAAGCTGGAACTCCTTGTAGAGCTCTGAATTTATTTTCATCGTATTTGCCGAGTCATTTTACATCGAAAATGTATTTTCTAAGAATCATTCGAGTCCTTAAAAGTCGTCAAAACACTGAAAAAACATTTTCAAAGCACATTTTTGAACAGAAAATGGCCTCACCAGCATGCCCATTAGATTTTGGGCCCGTGAAACTATTTTTAAACGATAGCCCTTAAAATTTTCTTCAAAATGACCTATTGTAAAAGTCTATTTGATGCACTAGGAGTAGATTTGTAGCCACTCGAATCAAAACAAGAATGTCAAGAATGAAATCTGTGAGCCCTACGTAGCCTTCTCATAACTTCAAAAACTCTTTGGCAGCTGTGTACCACATCATTCGACGGAATCGACTTCGGCAATAGGTGTTTTGGAAGGAAATTGGCCCAGCTTTTAAGGACTCAAATGATTCTTAGAAAATACATTTTCGATGTAAAATGACTCGGCAAATACGATGAAAATAAATTCAGAGCTTTACAAGGAGTTCCGGCTTCATGAGAAATAATTTTCTACTTTTTTTGACATTTTTACGCACAAAAAAAATTCCAGAGAAGCCATATCTCAGAAGAGATACTCCAAACTTTTTTTACGTGTAGTTTGGAACAATATCAATCGAAAAAAAAATTGAAAAAATCTTTTTGGGGGGTCAAAAAGATATGGGCTACACCGTGGATCAAGATTTTGAGCCTGACAAGGACCGGAATGGCTTTTAGGAGGCTTTGCGGGTGCTGAATCGATAGGTTTTTGACCCCTCTTTCGAATGCCGTGAGCCGAATTGCGATTGGCGAGGATGGTCAAAAGTTATATGCAAATTGCCAAGGCAATGTTTCAAATCTTGGATTTATGGCAAAACCACTTATATGGACCCAGGTAATGCAAAAAAAATTTTTTGGCCCTATAATCTGTTGGAACTATCTTTTTTCAACACTATAAAACGGGAAAAAGACCTATGGAGGGATAAAAAAATGGTCGGAGAAAACCTTGCTGAATTGACGTGGAATTACTCATTTATACATAGAAACGAGGTTTTTGCCCGTACTTTTTTCAAAACCACCCTTCCTAGCTCATAACTACGTGCAACTTGTAATTGAAGATATTGCAGTTTTGCGAGATATCATTCGAAAGCTGATCTTTTGGGGGAGTAATTTCATACCCAAATGTAAACCCCTACTCAGGTTTTCCGTGGTGTAACTAGCACAAGCATTTTGTCCCGTTAAACCATGTCACATTCCGTGACACCCCAAAACACCTTCTCGAGCTTTTCTATACGGGTGAAAGGCTCTCCCCCGGACGCCATCTTTTTTTTTTAGATTTGATTCAAAGTTCTCGTTACGGTGCGGCCGTGAGTTTGAAGTAATTCGGCCAGGAAAGGCAAAATCTCAAACAAAGTCTGCTAATTTTTTTGAAGGGCACCAAAAGATGTGACGCCCATGACATACGAATTAGAGCGCAGCAATGACGCCGATCACTCGATATTTGGTTGTTTTCTACTAAGTCGATCCGAAACTACACGAGCTTGTGGAATGAGTTTGAAGGTTGATTCGTTACATTCCATGAATCGCGGAAAACGTCACATTCTGTGGCCCCTGCTACAAAAACTATTTTATAAGTTTTTCGCAAGTCAATGCTAATTTTGATACATTTGGCCTCGCATTTGGCGGATAGCAGCTGAAATGTACGGCTTGTATCTCCTTTCAGTTGCGTTTTTTTGGCCGAAAAATCAATTATGTTTAGCAAGTCAATTGGGGGAATTGCCGAAAGAAATGTGCAAATTATGTTATTTAGCGAATTATTACTTGCGATTTGAAAAAACTCCGACGTGTGGAAATCCTGAAGGTGGATGGGTCTCGGATGAGGATTCTATGCCGAAACATGTTAGAAAATCAAGTCCGATATAATGGGTACTTCCGGACCTTGAATATTCTCTTCAAAGTAGATAATGAAATCTCCTCAGTATATATAGTATAGCCCAATGATAACAACTCCGTTAATTTTAGATTGGACTGAAAATTACCTCATGGTGAAGCTGTGACTTACATATCAGTATCTTGGTGTCAAAGTACTCCCAAAAACAGATGATTCCGCTCCAAAGAATTTTAAAGAGAAGAGTTTAAGCTAAACTTTCAATCGAGAAAGTTTCGTTTGATCAACGCTTACTACGTATGTGGCAAAGAAGTCGACCCGGTAAGCCGAATTTATAATGATATTGATGAAAACTCAAAGACTGAGGTCAATTAGTAACCGCGACCAACGACAGAAAAGGTTCCAACCCTATGGGTTGCAATCAGAATGTTTCCAGTAGTACTTTCTAAAGATTAGGAAGAAAAGGAGGATCTCATCTCGGTGTAGAACATTCCAATTAGTTGAATTTTAAAAATTGCCGTGCAGGGGCGTCACAGCGCCTTCTCTCCGGGTATTGAGTTTTCTGGGGCTGCACTTGAAAAGCAAAAAAAAAGCTTGTCGCTGCCACCGTTGAAGTGTGGAAAGGTGGAAAGTGAGGGGTCGGGACACGAGGAGCGCCGATCTTCAGAAGTCCTACAAAATGTTGCTTTGCACATTTATCAATCAAATGAATAATTTTCGACTTACATCAAAAGAAAAAGTCTATAAAACGCAACGAGAAATTCCGTCGCCACTACAAAACAAGAGTAAATCTTATCTATGAGTACGTATAATCTATAGGTGCTTAGTTTTATTATGAAAAAATGACCGACAGCACCCATGTATAATACGCACCAATGATATTCAATAAGATTCAATTGTAGCCCTCAAATCTCGCCTCAAATTATATTAACATGCGTATAAAAGTACGCGCAGTTCCACGTGAGTCTGACTTTGAGCACGTTTTTGAATCATAGCAACCACTAAGAAATCGTTATGTCGAACTTAATTTTTCTCAGTCCTTGCAATCCTTTTACACAATTGTGTTCGAGACTTGGTCAACAGGAATGCGTCTTGTGTATGGGTGTGACTTATTTCCGAGTTCTTATCTTTTTCCGATTTTTCTCCGAAAAAATGGGTCGCGTCTCATCTATAGTGTGTCTTACAGTAAGCCGGGCCAAAAATAGAAAATTTTGAATATCGTTACACCTGGAGTCACATTTTCTGCCATTTTGCACGTGGATGAAGAGAAGAAGTTCACTGGAAATTCTGAGATATCTCAGGGTGGAGCAAAAGTCCTCAAGCTTTTCAGAAACTTGATCCATAGTCGGACTTGTGAGATATTTTCATCGCATTTCGAGGCGCGGATATGAAGAGTCGAGAAACATCGCTCATCTGAACACGAAGAATATGGTATATGAGTAACAAGCTAATGAACTCACCCAAAACCGCGCATCTTACGTTTTTCTTTGAGATAGTGTACTCCATCCTTCAACCGGAGTCATTGCAGCATACCTAGATTACGCGAAACCTTCTCGGAAACCTTAGTGATCGCTTGTCTCATTTTCTGCTCTTTTCACTCGAACATAGTAAATAACGCTCCTGAATGATGTGATTAAATTGTCTCTCCGTATCTGGTCTTCGGGTATGGAATTCCACACCCAGATTTTTTCGGGTATGAAAATTCCATACCCGCAACACCCAAAATGACGCCTCGTCTGAGTACGAATTTTCACCTCATCCGGCGTTGCTTGGCTACTTTCTTCGGATCTAATTTACCGTATTACCATTACAGACCATATTTGACATGCTGAGCATCGAGATTTTGAACGTCCAACACCTTCACTGACGACCTTCTTGCACGTGGCCTTTACTATTTCACAAACGAATCAGAATTTTTGTTGCTTTCTCGACGAAAAAGTATTGTATCGCTGCGGAAATTTCTGCTTGGAATTTTTTGAAATTTTCTCATCTTTGACCACCTAATTTGAACCCTATCCCAGAGCCATTTCATCCATCTTATTCTACTTGCCGAGACTTATCGAATGGTAACCTCATTATACATTCTACATCTTATGTGCAACGCTTCCTGTGAATTAACACGTTCGCTGCGACGGGTCCCACTGGTGGGACCCGGGCGTCCTTTTCTGTGTCCGGCGATGATGAAAATCCCATTAGATGGGTCCCACGGGTGGGACCCGTTGCTCACAGGAAAGGAAGTGCGAAAAAAAAACTACGGGTTGTTCATGTCCGTACGGTCGTGCGTCTGTAAATTAGTCTTCCCTTTGTCACGCAAATTCTCCTGAACTCCTATATATAGCAATCTGCTTGAAACTTCGAGGGTTTTTTTCAAATCAATCAATAATGAGCCCAGTCCATTGACAGGTCCATATTCTCACTACTACTTCTTCCACGGAAAATTGATTACCTAAATTTCAACACAATTTTCAGATCATGTTAATCCAGATTTTCAAAAAATCCACTCATTGTTGTTCAAGTATTCCTCGATAATTTTAAAGAGATTGGCTGATTCAGAATTTTGATTAAGTTTTCCATTTTTTGCAGAACATTTGTGAAATGTTTTCTTCTATATTACTGGAAAACTCGTGAACACTTTCACTGATCTCCTCGGAGTTTTAGGCGTCATTCAAACTCTTCCAGCCCAGGTCTGTTTGAGTTTCATTTACCGATTTATTTTGGCCCCAGTAACTTTTTGACCTTGAATTTCAATTTCAAATTTTCCTTCTCTGCCTCAACATTTTCCAAATTTCTCATTTTTGACCCTTCAATTCCATCTTCAATCGAATGAGAATCAATCTATCTCATTCTACTCACCAAGATCTAAGATATCGTACCCCTATAAATTTCTCCTACAGTGTACAACGTTGTCTATGAATTATTTTGAACTGCACATTGTATATGCCCGTATGTGGGGGAATCGCACAAACTTTTGACTTTCGCTGTCACTCCACCACCATTTGAGCTGTGTGACGTTCAATGAGGCCTAACAAGTCCCTTTTTTCCGTTGGGGTGTCCTGAAAGTGGATCCCAAATTTGGAATAGATTGGTAGATATGGGTTGATATGTACTAGAGAAGATCATGTGCGAGAGAACATTGGAAAATCGAGGAGTCGACCTGTCACTCGGAACAACTCTCAACATTTCATCTAACGATTTTGATCTTAATACTATTCTTGATATAATGATATATAAGGCTCTCGAAGACTCGGTGGTCTTATGGCCGCAACCACGTCCCTTGGCCACTGGAGAGTTGGATAGAAGCAGCCAAGGGGGTGGTCGTGTCTAGGCGAAATTGAAGATTGGTACGCTGCTGCATTCAGATGTTCTTGATGGAGAGGCCCGCTCGCCATGCGTACGCTCTCGCCTCCGCGAGAGGGGAAATGGGTTTTCAGGTTGTTCTTCTTAACGCATCGACGTATTTTCACCATATAGACCTGTTTCGTGCTTGTGCTGTCCACTCCCTTCTATTGCACCCTAGTCCCGCCAGGTCTTCCCATACGTTATCAATCCATCGTATCCGAGGTCGACCCGGTGATCTTGGAAGTTTGACATGACTTTCCATGAATTCGCGAGCCATTGTACCCTCTCCCATCCTGGCTACGTGTCCCACCCACCTGGCTCGTTGAATTTTGATCATTTGTACCATTCGCGGAGTTCGGTACAGTCTGTCGAGTTCATTGTTGTGTAGTCTCCTCCAGCGACCAGTCCTCGTGTCTAATTTCATTCCGAAAATGCTTCTCAGGATTTTATTCTCGAAGGACGCGAGTTTGCACATTTGTCCCTTCGTTAGTGCCCATGTTTCGCACCCGTATAAAACCACCGGTCGGACTATGCTTTTGTACAAGGTGAGCTTTGACTCGCGTGTCAGTAGCTTATTTCGCAGTAGTTTTCACTACTCTTAGTATTCTAAATATACCTCAATATTCATTTATTACAGTTGATGCGCAAAATCAACAATTTAGGCAATATCAAGCAAATTATTCTCTTCAGGCTGTTCTAATTATTGAATAAACACTGCATCAATAGTGATTCCATGATTTGTAGTGTGCTTTCTCTTATGAATATTGATTTCCTAACCAAAATTTATTCTGTAGGTAGTTGACAAGTGAAGTTCTTCTTCTTTTAATTTGTACTAGTTTGTATGCGGCTGTGGACGACAACGATCATTTGAAGTAAACAATAGATAATGTGGCGTGAGAGCAGATAGCGTGAGGTAGTTTGGTCATGCGGCCTAATATGCATACGTCATATGCGTGCGCGCACAGACGACACACATCTATCTTGCATCTATCTACTTATAGATATACTGTAATCCTTGCACGCAGGATAAGCTGGGCTGGGCTGGACTGGGATAGGATGGACAGGGAGATGGGATGGGCTGGGATGGAACCGAGTGGGATAGGTTGGGCTGACTGGAATGGGATGATATGAGCTGGACCGAGATGGGTTGGGATGGGCTGGGCTGGATAGGTGGGGTATCATGGAATGGGATGAGGATAGTTTAAGCTGGGATGATACCTTCCCATCCCAGCTCATCCCATCCGATTCTATACCATCCGGATAGGCTGGGATGGCTTGGACCAGGCTGGTATGGGATGGGCCAAAATAGGATGGTCTTGCCTGGGCTGCGCTGGGATTAGCGAGATGCGTTGGGATAAGCTGGACTGGGATGGTATGGGCTGGGCCAAAATAGCATTGTTCGAGCTGGGCTGGGATCTATAGTGGGTTGGGTTGGGCTGGACTGGGATGGGATGGAATGGGATGAGTTGGGGTGAGGTGCGACGGGGCGGGATGGTTTGGTTCATAGATAGGTAGATGGGATAGGAATAGTGCTTTTTATATACCGGGTCCCTGCCTCTCGGCTCAACCCCGGTTGCCCCCATGAGCGAGGGGCAGGGATACGCCCTGCCAGCGCGTCGGTTCGGAGGCCAGCCAGCCTCCGATTTACTCAGTCGATCTTCAGCTCGACATTTTCATGATTCTCTCCTAAATATCTGCTCAAATAATGACAACTCATCAACATGATTGGCAGAAGTTTGAAAAAAATTGTATCATAAAATTTTGAGCCCTCCATTAATGAATCTCCGTATGGAATCGGAGAAATTTTTATTCACCAATGGATTTTCGGCATGGAAAATGAGGTGGATTTCAAGTCCAGATAAAAAAGTGATGACTTGATTTCTTCCGAGGAAGCAATCCACAAATGTTTGTTGCAACGTATTTTTGATTAAAGCACTTTCAACCCTTTTCCGAGGTCATTTCGAGGAACCTGACAGTTTCAAGTATACTTGCCATGATTAGCCACATGGCTTTCGAACCACCGAATCTACCTAAAGACTTCCATCGAAATTGACACTGGTACATCCTGGCCGAGATTTGAAGTGCGGAACTTCGCCGTTGAGGGTTTGGACCTCATTGGCTCTATTCGGACCTCCGTTTAAAATCTAATTTTCCCCTAGGTCCTCGTTGAGATTATCCTACATTGCTCACATGGGTCTTGCACATAAACCCTAATACTTCAGATTGAATTTTGAAAATCGCGAATCAGACACTTTGGTCAATCGGAAGCCACCGCGGCCTCGTGCGGGTCAAGTCCTTGCCTTCGAAGCAGAAGGCTGGGGTTCGAATCTCGGTCGGCACCAATGACAATCGCTCCCGTGGTTCGGAACCCACCTCAAACTGTAGGTTCCGCAAAATAATCTCGAAAAGAGGTTGAAATTGCATTATTCAAGAAACAGAAAAAAGGCTTTTGTCAATCGGCAAATCGGGTGATAGCTTTAGCGCGACAAAATCGACAACCGTCGATTGTTGTAGCATGGGGTAATGCTCACCCATACAGAACAACCTTTATCATCCAAATCTCTTCCACGTAAACTCATACATCTGCATATTCTCCTATATACGCGCAAGAGGACCATTATCTTGCAGGGTACTTACTAGCAAGACGTTGGGCATTGATTAAATTTTTACGCGCAGCTCGTAAATAAAAGCCGCCAGAACGTGTCCGAGCAGACATCCACGCGTCCGGCAGTCTTATCGTTTACCGGGCAACGTCCTCGTCCTCACACATAATCTAACATTTACTCACGCACATTATCCTTACACTATTCATCCTCGCGAAGGGCTAATACACTTGCCATGCAGTGGGCCACGCGCATCCGAATATCCGCGAGCATGCGATAATAAAACGTCGAGAGTGGTCCGTTTCACTATATGGTATCATGGTATGGTATCGAGAGGGTGGGGGCCACGTATAGTGGTGGCGGTGGGCGACGACGGCGCACCACGGAATCCCTTGGCTTATGGCAGCAGGTTTCTCCATCCGCCTCGCCGCGTTGTCAGTTCGAGCCGAGCCACGGCCGTTGCCGCAGGTGCATTGTGGCTTGTAACGTTTCTATTTCTAATTCTTCGTCGCGAACGTGTGCTGTCATCTTCTTTTGTAAAAAGATCTTTTATATCATCACGTGGGTGAATAAATCAAGTTTTTGTACATATTTTATCGATTTCGTGTACTGCGAAGGTGTATTGGGACATTTTTACTTGTGGATGCTGCGTCAATGTTGCCGATTTTCAGTAC
Source organism: Eretmocerus hayati (assembly GCA_029851415.1). Taxonomy (NCBI): domain Eukaryota; kingdom Metazoa; phylum Arthropoda; class Insecta; order Hymenoptera; family Aphelinidae; genus Eretmocerus; species Eretmocerus hayati. Next base: position 149,078,353 of record CM056742.1, on the reverse strand, counting down.
CCAACCGGTCATTGTACTACAATAGTGTCAGAATGCAGACGCCAACGCAGACGCCGATTGCAACAGGTATGCTTCACGCGCATCACATATTCCTTTATAATACGTACTTACGTTTTCAGTTTAGTCTTTTGTATATCATTCTTGGAGTCATCGCGACGGACCGGTTACTCACTCTGCACCTGTAGATTTTATTGATTCGGTAGCGCGAAAGACTCGAGTTTGTTAACGATTTTCAGTGAGATTGGTAGTCTAGATGGTGATGCTGTTCCCAACACGAAATGATCCGAAACGAGTTTTCAGAAAGCAAGTTGTGCGGGAGAGTGCGTAGATCTTTATATTCGACGGTGATACAGATCGTATCTTCGTATATGATCTGCGACGACGGAAGGGATCGCGATCGGTATATGGGCTCGAGGCCGTTCTGTTTTTTGTGTGCATCAATGATTTGCTTTTTGGGTTTTATTTTGAGTTGATTTGACGTGTGTTTTTTCTCGAAAAGCGCTGAAACAAATTGATCCTACTTTGCATCTCATATCTCTACATCCTTATATTTTGGAGAAGGAAAAACGATCCTGATACTATCGACTGAATTAGTAAAAATCTTCATTCGCAATTTCTCCATTATTGTTCCTCAATAATCGATTTCATGCATCAATTCTTCGTATCAGTGAAACATCAAAGCATTAGAAAACGAGTACATGAAGCGTGAACGATAAGGAGCAGTGATTATGAGTTGGCAATCGCTATAGCTCCATTGCAAATGAGCTTTAATTATGACGCGTGTATTTTAGACATGGATTCATTGTCGATTGTGATCGGTCCAAGAAAAAGTGCCATATTGCTTTTGAATGAATTGATACAATGCCTGTTACATACATTGCATCCAACATGATGAGTTACTCGCAATTTTTAGTTAATTGTGTTCTCAGTACTCACTCTCCGGTTGATGCAACTATATGGGATTGAACTTCTATCTGACTCATTATTCATATCCTTGGAGATCTAAATCGCAACGATGAATTTGTTTAACGGATATTCTTATTCTTAAAAGTATGATTCAGTGGCAATTGAATCAGAAAAATTGTGGACCCCATCGCTTGGGTCCATCTAGTGAACGTGTTGAATGCATGGACGCACAACCTTCACGTCAAATGAAAGGATGCATGCAATCCTTGTAACGTAATAATAATGCTATATGTAAGGTGATTACTTATCTTTACGCTATGGTGTCTTGAAAACGTAAGGTAAATGCATATTGTGTGTGTTTCCTGGGCACGAACTCACTGCGCGTATATTGACCGTAGATCGGTATGTTCAACATTTTTGTTGCTGAGAAATCCCAGTTTTCTTCAATAGGTCTCAAGATCATATCTGAGATTTTCCATTGAATAACCTGTTTATCTGGCTTTTGTTTTGGAAATCTGACAGAGGGTTACTCGCTTTGATGTGCTTTTGCATTTTTTTTCGATATTTTATAGATGCCGGATTCAAATCAACTCACTTCAATTTATTTTAGTATTTATGATAGCTTCCAGAGATATGAATCCATTACAACATTTTCGAAATATATAGTTCATATTAGGTACAAAAATTTGGCCAATTTTTTGAAAATACAACCGAATACATTTCAAGATTCCTTCTCTGATCGCTGAAAGATATGTTAATCATGTAAAGGCCTCGTCGCTCTAATATTTCTAGTATTTCTGAGAAATCTTAGCGTGTATGTATGTACATACACGCATTACAATAACAGGAATTACTTAGGACGATAGATCCGAGAGTACAACTTTTTTTAATAGAATGAGATTAAGATGAAAAACTTTGTAATTTGACAGGTAAGATTCGTCGAGATGAAACTAAAAGCTAATTCTTGTAATTCTTAGTTTCTAATTTTATCCACAAACATCAAAAATTTTGCAAGCACGCTGTGAGGCTCTTTTTTCGAAACTTGCTAGAAACATGAACTTGCTAGGGATATCTTTAAATGACGAGGTGATTATTCACATTAGCTCATAAGAAAGACCATTGTTTTTATATTGAAAAATGCGTGGACTATTTCTCTATTAATGAAAGGGTATAGGCTTTATCAATTCATTACACCTTCAATCTGATATTTCGCAAAAAACGCCTCAGACGAAAATCCAGTGATAGATCAAGTTGATAGTGTAAAAGAACACTAATCAAGCCAATTCAATCAATCGAGCCGATATACATTGACATTTTCAAATACGCTTCTCTCTAACTGATGAGTTAGCCAATTAATTTCGGGCTTTCGAGCAAATAGAGGCTCAAACGCAAGCGAACGGTACCCGTCAGTGATGCCTTTTTCAAAATTAAAAATTGCTTTTTCCATATTTTGAAATCGTTGGAAACCGATGAAACATTTCGATAATGAAATGTATCCGCGTATCAATTGGAAAAATGGAAATGAATTCTGAATTTGCAGGTGAGATCCTCTCTCTGTCTCAGCTCCCGCAAACAAGAGCTCATTACAAATGGAACATATTACTTTGCATCAAGCTTGAGGCATCATACATCGTGGTGCATATTAACCGCACGAGAGAGACACATTTTCACTCGAACGGGGAGCATTATTAAATTTTGCCGCTCCAAAAGTCGCAAAAAGCTCATATGAACGCATACTACGAGTTTCTGGAATATATCGTGGTGGGCATAATAATACTTTTCTCTATAGCGCGTAAAAGTGAGTGTAATACCTGATGCAAGCTCAACCGCAAGCTCTATAATTTTCAAGATCAATGACATTAATTTTTCAATCTCCACGCTACCACGGAGAAAGACAAAAAATCTCCACATCCGCATGCGAATACGGTTCAAGAGCTCCTGCAAGACCCATTGACTTATTTTTGCATCCCCCGCTAAAGCTTCTTTTTCATCATGTATAGATATAATACGATCATGGCATTTAAAGTGTAGAATACAGAGTAGTATAGTACTTCTTGGCAAACGTTTCACTCGGCGCCAATCCACTTCACTCATCTCACTTTGGATCTCAGCATAGTGTTAAAAGCCCACGCGCTTCTACTATTAGCTAAATCAACAAGAAACACCCGTATGGTTCACGTGTATATACCACCAGTTGGAATCATTGGGACGTTTGTTATGGCAGTGGATCTGTGCTTGCAAGCGTCACCACCATCATCAACCCGTCATCACTGTCACGATGAAAGTCCCATTGCCCAGAGTTATGATAGATGTAGTGGAGCTAGGGTGGTTCTAGCGCAGTAGTAATTTGGGCTCAGGCTCTACGCTCTCATTACCGAAAGAGCTGTTGAATTCAGATGTGGTAGTGTAAAAAAAAGATTCATCAGTCAGTGGGCTACAGAGTCTGGTAACACAGCTCATGGCTCTAGCTGCTTCTGCTGCTTTACGGGCATTGCAGATGTTCATCAAAGGAGTAGAGATCCACTATATTAGTAGTAGTTCTACTCTGGTTCTCCATTCGTGTGAAAATTGGAGCACGAGCTCTGGTGCCAGGTGCCTGTGCGCCTTTTGCACCGTCATCGTACATAGAGCTTTTCGCGTATACTGACTGCAAGCTGAGCAAAATAGTGCCATAGGGGATTTGTGTATAGGTTATGGAATACTATGGTGATGCTAAGGACGCATAGAGCACAAAGAGACAATGACTCGTTAGTCGTATATAAGAGCGACCCGCTATGTTTGTGCACCTGAAATCACGCATACATAGCGGTATGGTACATACACGCACGTGATATGTGTGCGTATTATATATTGTATATGAGCAATGGATTAACGATACGGTTCGGTGCAGATCGCGCGGGGTCCCGCGCTTGCTTGCCCGCAAAAAGAGCTTGCGAAGCGGATGTTGGCTCTTTCTCGTTCTCTGCACATCGTCAGATTCAGATGTAAAGGAGAAAAGAGACAGTGATGCAGTGGCGCTTGTGTATTAGTGGCACGTGAATCCAAATTGAGACTCTGACTGATTCTCTCTATCTGTGTGTTAGACTATATATATGTAATGTCGGCTTATTCAACATTTATATTTGATCGCGGGGGCGACGGAATGCATGTGCGGCCGCTCAGTGGTTCACCGCCAGTGCTTGCGTCCACGCTCACATGTATGTTTATGTACACAATGGTGCCGAAAGCAGCTGTAATGGTAAACTCCTTTTGATGCAAGTTTACCTGTCATTTACAGAGCGATTTGCTCTGCTGAAGCGTTTCAAAGCTGCATTTCAGATCAGGAGAGGCGAGGGTTTCTCAATTGGCTGATTTTTGGATTGATTATAGCATCGGCTGTCTATGCTATAGTCGATTTCAAGTGAAACTATGGAAACGATCACTTACTTTGCAAAAAAACTCGCAAAAAGAACACTAGTAAAATCCTTTGCTTTAATTTTCGAAATAATTCATTACATGGAGGTCACATGGGGTGTTTCACACTTCACGCAGAAAATAATCGATTCTTTGTGCACTATCAAAGATAGTGATCTGAATCTTTTTCGAGCTTCCATTTTATCGCCTTGTGAAGGATGCCTCATATATTTCAGACCTTGCTCCAACGATTTGTTGTCGTTTTCAGTAAATTTGCCGAAAATTTGCAATATGTGCAAAAATCACAAAATAATTCACCATAATCTCAATTCTCAATCTTCTCCAAAAATTTCAACGAGATTTTACTGGTAAGATAGTCCTTTCTTAAGAAAGAAAGTTAAATGTTTTGACGTAAAGAAAAAAAAATATTCGTTCGAGGTTCAAAGTCCAGGATTTTTTTGCATTATATTATACTATGGAATGCATCGGTAGGTGTAGTCGTGGATCAAATTCATTCACTTGGGGACACAGAACTGATCTCGAGGAAAAATCACTTGACTGGAAATACTAATCGCTCACTTTTTCAGGCTCCTACAGCGCGAAAGCATCAAAATTTTATCACACTTCAGTACTAGCGATTCAATATGGCGAAGTACATGTACAACCGAATTAGATGTCTAAAAAAATTTTATTTGTCTTGTTCGTGTATTTCTCAATCAAGAGTTTTTCACCATAGTCCTGGCGATTTTTAACACGTTTTGAGTTATCGGCCTAACCAATACATTACTTGCAATGGAGACCAAACAAAAAAAAAGAAAAGTTTCAAACAAAAACTTGATATTAAAACTCTCTTCACAATATTCCGATGAGCTTGCAAGTTGAATTAGCGAGGAAATCACTTGGCTGTCTATTTCATCAAACTTCTTTAATATTTCCCAAATCCTTGGCGTCATCGACCGCATGATCATCTCGCATTTCTGGCTATATAAGGCTCAGTATCTGATGAAAATTTACATATTTGTATTTTTTGAAAAGACACAAGGAGTTTGCATGCTTCACTCAATTTGTGTTGGCAAAAGTTCTAGCAGAAGTTTCCTCTGCTAGATGCATAGAAGGACTATTGAATGATCTGACGGCTGTTTGTCTGCCTCGTCTCGTCACTAAGTAGCTGTCTCACGTATTATACAGACGGGGCATCAACCATTATAGACACCGTTTGTGAACATACTACCTGATCTGGAGCAGAGTTACCTTTTCCTTATATATGGCATCACCAGAATTGACGCTAACTAGCGCGATCAAGCGCATCAAAGAGACCAGATACTCACTCCTTCTCAAATACACAGTTGGCAATGGCATCGACGCGTTGAGAACTTGCTCAGACTTTTTTTATCCTCTATACACCATCATCAGGATGAACGAACGATGTTCCGTTCAGTTATATATATATATATATACAAATAAAAGATCGCACAATCGTGCTTCCAGAGACGAGTCAAGTTCAAGCTTCAGTCTGAGAGATTGATTTTCACGCGGTGCATTGTTCGCTTGGGACGCTTTATAAGTATACTCATACTTGGCTACACCTGATGCGAGAATCACTTCTTAGCAAAAGTGTATTGTGCTCGACGCACGTAAGCTTGCTCAAGTCAACGAGTGTACGCTTTGTACTGCAAAGAGTAGCATTTTCCCCAAGATTTTCTCACTATCTGTGTATCTTTAGCCCTGCAAACCGTTATTCACACATGTATGTAATTGAAGCTGGACCTCATCATGCTTGGGACTCGTATATATGAGTAATTCAGTTGAAACTTTGATAATTTAAGGCTGAAAATGTGCTAACCCTAAATCGTACTTCTGAAGGTTCTGAGAAGTATTTTTCGACTTTTCAAAACACGTAAAGCATGAATGAACTTACGCACGAACGCAAATTTCTCCACTCCTCGGTACTTAATAATATAAGATGGATAAACGGTAGCGTCGCACCAAACCTGACATTTTGAGGTGAGGCACGGAACCTGACATTTGGCACTAAAATTGATCTCACGGCCAAACATCAAGCTACCGTCTTGAGATTCTGGAATTTTCATTTGGCCATCGGAAACTTTGAGAAAAACTGACTAGGACCTGTCGAGTCTCGCGATTATAAAAATTTATTAAAACTAGATTCTCGAGAAAAAGTACTTCCAAAAAAGTGAATAGTACATTTCGATACAAGGGCGTAAAACGTTTTATTCGCGTCCGAGTGATGGGTTTCCGGCCCGAGCCGCGGGCGAGGGTCGGAATCATCACGAGGATGCGAATAATATAGGTTTTACGACCGTGTATCTAACTGTACTTTTCGATAAACTGTGAGTAAAAGTCGACAAACTGTGCGCAAAGTGCACTTTTACGCACAGTGTATCGAAAAGTCAATTTTATTCAATTCTTGAGGGCATGGAAAAATTGCGCTTGAGGATTTACTTTGAGAATAAGTTGGTGCGGGAAGGTCTGGAATGAGGGAAATACACTTTTATCGAGGAAAACTATGAGCGAGTAAAATTTTAAGTAAAATTGCGCCACAAAATGTACGGTCTTAGCGCACACACACAAAGTGGTATTTTGGTTATTTTACCTGTGGAATTTGATGCTCAATACCATCCTCGATACCATTATATTTGATATATTTACCCGCCCAAATCTCAGACGAGCCCCACCGCGGCGCTTCACACTCACAAAGCTCGAAAAAAGAGAAAAACCACAACGCACGGAACTGACATTTTGACCCCTTTTTCCATGGTAGATTTTTGAGAGACTCTGGACCGCAAAACTAACAATAGCGCAAACCAAAAAATATGTTGAACATGACCTATCGAACGTTTTAAGGGCTGGTACAGTCAAGCATACATCATTTCAAAGTTTCCCTGGAACCCCTCACATGTTTACAACAAACTTTAGAGTTAATGCATAGACTTATTGCATTATATTTTGGACAGAACGTATTCAGCCCCTATACATGGCGAATTCATAAATTCTCTTGAAATACCACGACGCGATGATGGGGAGACTCACTCTTCTATACGTCATAACATACCATAGGGTATACAAGTATGTACATGTACACATAGTATACACGATATTTTTAACCCACGACATCGCAGATCTCTTTCTCTTTTATTCTTTTTATGGTCGGCATCTGAGTTACATATAAAATACAGACGGGCACATATCAACTCTTTTGCGAGTACGATTCGCTTTCGCGGAATGTATAAGGGATTGTCCATAAACCATATGGCCTCATTTTTGGTCATTTTTGTCCACCCACCCACCCCATGTGGTTTTATATGGTCTCTGGACCAACCACCCACCCACCCCCTTAGAAGTCATATGGTTCGAAAAAATTTTCACTCGGAACATTGAGTAATATTCGAACCGAATTCATTGAAGTCATAATTTTTTGACAAATTTTCTTTTGGCAATATCATCAGACGTAGTAAAAGGTCAAGCGAGTCATCCATGCAAGTCATCAATGATAAGGAACAAGTCCGACTCTTCTGTTTGAGGAATAGATGGTATGGAGTTAATAAGGCCCACTTCCGAATGCATCGAAAATTTTGTCACAGCTTGATTTTTTTTAAAGACATAATAGTCCAGGCCGAGTGGGCACCATCGTTGGGTAAATTTATTCCGACGAGGTATCTCTGCAGGATCCTCTTCAGAAGACCCTCCTGATCATGGAAATCCATGTTGCCAGGTCGAAAAATGGTCACAATTCGTTTAAATCGAGTTTGCTTAAACAATTGAATAAAATTGCTGAATATCAATTCAAACTATTGTTATTAGATAATAGAGAAAAGGTCTCTTGTCATTTTCCGCTAAATTTGATAGTTTTCGAGTAATGAGCACTTTGAAAATGGAAAAACGAAACATTTGCAATCTTTGACATTAAATAAAAGCAACAACAAAGTGGAAAATCGATGTTGCCATCGGGGGATCTGTTCACTAGGTTGTCCTCTACAAGATATAATGAGCTTAATCTCGGCCCGATGTAATCTCGATCAGTGTTCTATCAAATTAAGAGTTTGCATATCCGATGACCGGCGAACACAATGGATGCTTTGATCATGAGCCTCTTATATATGGTGACAAAATATGGCCAGAGACGCAGAATGAAAACGAGAGTAATAATTATGGCATCAGTATGACGGAGCGTAATACATCCTCGTCTGCGATACATAGCTGCTGTTGTTGTACATGCATCTGACTATGGTCAGATTTCGACAGGAAAAATTTTGCCTATAGTTAACTCTAGCAGCGCACCGATTATGTACGGGTAGAATTTCGAATGAAGATTTGATAAGATATCGTCTCGAACTTCTCAGTTCTCGCGATGTGCTTGGGTCATATGGCTTGAGGCTTCACCACTCACCCACCTCATATGGCTAGATATGGTACTTTTCACAACCACCCACCCACCCTCGGCGGACCATATGGTTTATGGACAGCCCCTAAGCTTGCAAATATGGGAGGAGAACACGGCTGCACGCGAAAGCTCCGTGTAAATGTACACACTAATATTTTCTCAAATGAAAATATACGTGCACGAAGAACACGTTGAACTGGCGTTGTTTTGATTTTGATGCGTGTTTAAGTTGTTGGGTAAAAATTCAAAGTTCCACTGGTTCCCGCGAAAAATGCATATTATAGGGTTTGAGTCCCTCACTTCAGAAGCTCATTTCGTACATTGAGCTTTTGGTACACGAGACTAAACTCGTGCTTGATAATGTTGATGAATGATTGAGTGAGAATGAGAGGGAGTTTGAGAATTTTTATGAGAAATATTTTCGAAACTGCAAAAGAGCGAGAAAATAAATACTCAGAATTAGTGTATCCCTGTGGTAATGGTGAACTCAGTGATGAAATTCTGTGAATATCTCGAGATGCTCGAGCACAGAGTAATTTCGCTACAAAGGCAAAAACGAATTTTCAAAGAGGAATATTTCGAGAATTCGCGAATCGCCTCGAGCGTTTTCTGCTTCAAGTAGTAACAGACATGCTCAGCGAGACTATATCGAGCCTGTCATGTTCACAATGAACATTTTCATTTATATACCAGCCTCGTGAGAAAATTAAGTTTAAAATGGTTGATACAGGATTGTAGTAATGGATCATTTTGATGTAAAATGATGTTGAATTGAGTTGATTCGTAGTTTCGAAATTGAATCAAATTTGTAGTTGAAATAGACGTAGGCTACTCGGTTTTCACCATCGGAAGGTATAATTCGCTCATCATAGTGTACATATATGTTCCAAACTAATTGGAGAGCCAGAGGAACAATTGATCATTATTAAGTTAATTAATTGACGGATCGTCATGTCTATTCCATTCTCTCAGTTTGTATCAATGCATCATAGTCAAAGTCAACATTACCATTATCGTTGTCTGGCTCACACTCATACATATCCCCCCCCAAAAAAAAAACAATTTCTTCTACACGAATACCTAGCCATCACAATCCGATATCATTAGCTAGGATTGCTAGAGCAATAAATTTCATTAGCACCGCAGACACAGTATCATACCTCTAGTACCCCGAATCAAGCTCTGAAAACCAGTTTTGCCACCTTCCACCTCTCTCTCTCTCTGTATATATAGAAAAGTTGCATTAAAAATATATCGCCCGAGGTGCAGCATTATATATTAAAAAACCTTGTTCCGTACAACCCACGTGAATTCAGTCGAGCGCGAAATTGGCTGACTCATATATATATATATGGGGCATTTCACCTTATATTCGCTCACCACCTTTTTCTCTTGATGGCACGATGCACATATACTCTCAATTTGTAAGTGTATCGTCTCAGGGACAACAGGTGCTTCCTTCCCATACCTACTCTAACATCCGAGATTGGCCTTACACTCGAGTGAACCTTCGCCTTAACCAATGAGATACCTTAAAATTTACATGAGATCGTCCATGAAGGTATATATAATATCTCGTTATAGGCACAGATGAGAGGGATCTTGTAAATAATTGCCACTTGATTTTGTTATGCATCGGAGGATGTAACTTGACCCAGTTTTACCTACAGGACTTGATTAGCATCGATCGTAAAATAGCACCGGATAAATTTTCATTAGAACCCCGATAGCCCGCGTAAAATTGAATGTTTCCTACGAGCTCGTATAGTTATACGTTATACGTGGTTAATTCCGCCAAAAAAGTGATCTTTGTAGGGATTTTGGATTCTGCATACGCTTTGCAGTGAATTCCAAAATCGGAGTTCGGTTTACTACAAGGGGCGGAATTGACATTTCGACCCTTTATCAAGCACTATAAAATACAGGAACGTTAGGGTCGTCTCCAAAACTATTAACATAGTTGCGCACCAATGGAATACACCCCAGAAAATTGTTATAGTGCACATCCCGACCCATAGCAACTTGGGGGGAACATGGAATACGGAGAATCACACTTTCAACGGAATCACTCACATATATCTACTGAGGTAAAACAACGGTTAAGGACTTGTAAAACATTGCAGACGTATAATCGTTGAAATTTTAATGGGGCTCTTGAAATTTTGGTCAGGCGGCAATCAAAAATTTCCAAACTCCTTCAACTTTCAAAGCGTGAGTATGAGCTGATGGTGGTGGTGGTGGTGGTGGGCGAGGTGGTGGGCCTCTTGAGTGGACTCTCGTGCACACAGTCTCGCACTCTACACTTGACGCCAACACTCGTTGACGCATTAATTATACTTACCACGCGCAAAAATTGATTTTTGATGAAAATTTGCCTCACAACGCGTTGACGCGAGAGAGAAAAGTTTCGCGACGAAGCTTTTAATGAATGAGTTTGTACGTTAGCAGCAGAGAACTCGCAAGTTTGAAAGGATCCCTGTTATTCACACTTTTGGTTGAGTGGATTGGGGTCAATGCTCTCAGACTTTTGATTTTTCGTTATAATTAATTGAAGTCAATAACTTTGAGGTTAAGATTACTCTTGATTTGCTAATTTCGAACTAATTAATCGCTCGCATGAAATTTGAAATTCGATTTCAATCTTCAAACTCTGAAATGAAGAAATTCTGAAATAAAACTATGAATGAAGAAATTCATCCCAATCTGTAACATACTCCAACATGTACGCTGGATAATCAGTATACATTTGTGTACTGGTTTCAAGAAGGTGGCTCGTAAAGGCCAAGTGGTGGAATTTGGAGTTTGAAATCAAATTTTTTTTAATCTATATTTTTAGCTTGGGGATCGAGTACATTTCAGTTCGCAACGTCAAATGAATATGAATGGCATGGGTTGCATTAGTGTTTTTAAAAAGTGACGCCGAGTACGAAAATCCATCCACATGTAAATCTTACAGGGTGTTTAGATTGTTGAAAAAAATCCTGGAAAACTGGAATTTACTGGGATATAATTTTTCCATTCTAGAATAACCTGTGTCTCGATGGATTGTTCACCTTACAAAGGAGCTCAGAGTCCGAGCCTCTCTTGAAGATTTGCAAATCATATTTGACAATTTATCCAGGATGAGAAAATTATCCGGGGAAATTTTCAAATTTTCAGGTTTTCTTGGAATCTGGACGCTCTGATCTATAATTGCATGGATCTGAAAACGTAGAAGTGACAAGATCTTCTTCGATGAATCAATTCGTGAATTTGAATGAACCAACACTTTATATTTTGGAAATTTTCAAGCCTTCATTTTGCTTTAAAATTATGAACATGTGAAATTTGCAAATTATTGAGCCATCATCACTTTTCTCAAAATTCTTCTCTAATCTAAGCACCTATATGTTAGAAATACAAGCATTTACAATTTCATGGCGTATAACCTTATTAGCAAAGGAGTTAAATGAGTCAGTATACAATCTGGGATCTTCAATAGAGACGTACCAAACTCCACGACAATGAGCAAGAATCGTCAGTACGATTAAGATCGAGATCGATTAACATCTCAAGCATCGCAAAGACGAGCTTGCAGCAGCATTCCTTATAGACAAATCGCATTCTGTATACTTATGTACCGGAAGTCTCACACTCTTTGCAATGTGATTAGAGTCGATTTAATCGAATTGGAATCGTGATCACCCTATACACATGCTATGAATATACCTTACACGATCGTTGTTTATAAGCCCGTAAATATGTACCATAGGGCTTGGCTTCTATGAATTGGATTAATTAAACGTCGGTAAATATTCGCGCGATATAACGGTATTATCGAGAGCTCATGCATGAACTGAGCGTAGAGTCTCGAGTATGTACATTTTTCGTCCAGTGTCTTTCATTATGTTTAATAAACGGGTAGCATTATATAGCGCTGTGTAAAAAATTTTTTTTTATCTAGGTGTGATTGCGCGCAAAGATGAAGCTTGTGTCATTAAAGCACGACGACGAAGCTTGTATCAAGGATAAATTGACAAAAGAGCTGCTACGTATCATGTATTTCATGCATAAAATATGAGGAGGATCGAGTCCAGGCATTCTTTCGACGAGTTTGATAATTATTGACGTGAATTTACTTTGATTATGAAAGATTATGAGGGGTCTGGTACAGCATACCAAGCAGCGATAATGTAAGTATTCGTGTGAACAGCCGAACCGGCTGTCAATCCTGCAAAAAGAGAAATGTATACAAGAGCAGAGGGAGTGCCTGAGGGAGTTGTTTTTTTACAACCTCGCGGAATACACCTCGTTTACGGGCTTGATTCAGCTCCTATTGCATGAGACTGCACGAGCAACAACCCTCCACACGGGACCCGCTCATCCCCCCCCCCTCTTGCTGTATACACGCACGTCCGATGGTACTATCGCGACATTTTGCAAGCTCTCTAAACACGTGCGATATACACGATATAAGATGAAGCTACACAGGATTTCCCTTATGGCTCAAACCCTTTTTCACATATCATACGATCGCGCGTGCAGGATGGGACATATTGTTGACAATATGAAATCCCCCATATGTATGGAAGTACTGCGTGTATTATGTTCGTGCGAGCGTGTACTCGTGCGAGAGCTTTCGAGCTTGAAGTGGAATTTTTTTAAATTCCGGTAGAGAAAGAGTTCAGTTTCCCTTCGTTATATTTTTTTAACCCGAGCTTTAATCATATGAGCTGTGGGCGCGTGCCATTTGCAAGAGGAGGATGATATGACCGTTTGTAAGCTCTACCGATGTGAGCAAGCTTGAAATTTTCGCTAAAATTTAATGCTGAAATTCGTGATTTGCTTCCTTCTGTCAGAGAAACCGAGAGTGAGAGAGGAAACGTATATTCGTGCATCTTACTCGCTTCTCATTTGCATCGTTTTCCCTCATGAGGGCTGCAGTAGCCGTACTCATACTGTGCAATGCGTCGAACATCTTGATTTGGAAAATGAGAAACTCTGACTGATGGAATTATTAAATTTGTGAGATTCTGAGGTGAAAATTTAGGTACGAGATGTGAACTTGAGACGGCTCGAAAACCATTTTTCATTTTAAATTTTGAGAGCTATTTTGATGGTCATCCTCATCATTTTGAATTTGAATATTAGAGGATGCTGCTTTAGTGCCATCTCATTGGCTCTTATATCGTGCTGAAATTTTTCAAAAGCTCAACATTCCAGACAACTAAACCCCGACTATTTTGCCACACGAAGTAGTCCACTGCTTTGTGGAGATATTGTTGAAATTTTTATGGATGATTTTTTTTTATACCAATAAATGTTATTTTTGCAGTGAGTCACGGGAACTCGTGCTAAAATCTTGTACGATTCGACATATGTTGTTCCAATGGTTGTGAGGTACTTATTAGAGATCGTTCATCAATTACGTAATGGAAAATTCCATGGTCTTAGGCCCTGCCCATTAATATATCGATGTCCTAGAGTATAAAGGAACTATCTGAAAATTTCTGGTTGAGCGGAACCATCTTGTATAAAATTTAATACAAGATAATTCCGTTCAACCAGAAATTTTCGGATAGTTCCTCTTCACTCTGGGCCATCGATGTGTCGCAGCCACTTATTAGAACTAGCCGTTTGGCTAGAAGGCTAGCCCCTTATACCCAAACGGCGCCATTTTGTTTTCAGGAATTTCATTCTACAATCGGGCTAGCCTTTTGGCCAAACGGCTGCCCGCCTTTCGCTCCTTTGGCCAAGGAGGCGAAGAAGGGTCAGCCCGATCGTATGGACGGTTCGTGATCGACTCGGACGAGGCTCGGACACATACTAATGTGGCCGAACTTTGTACATACTTTGAATCTGCAAATGAATCGTATGTAGAGGGTAAGGGTGAGTCATATAATATTCATCTCTAGAGTTCAATCGTCTGTCATACTAATATGGTACAAACTAGATAACTCGTATATAGTTCTTGGTCACTTTGTTTCATCAATCGTCAAACATAAATTCTTATTAGTACACGACAAACTTGAATGACACCCAGAACTACATATCAAATTTTTCTCAAAACAAGAGCATTCCTTTGTTTGACATTGGAATTTTGAGCGCTGGCAGTTACACCGCTGGAAACCTTGTCTTCCGAACATAGACGATCTCAACAATGTCTCTCGAAGCGTGATTTTTCTATCATTTATGACACCGGTGATATCTACTGTGTTTAACTCCCCCCCCCCGCCCTTCGCCTGTTGGTTGAAAGGCCAAAGGCAGGCAGCCGTTTGGCCAAAAGGCTAGCCCGATTGTAGAATGAAATTTCTGAAAACGAATCGGCTAATTCTACCAAATGGTTGCGACAGTTATACAGGATGAGCAATTGAAAAAGGCATCCCTTAAGGCTCTAATAATGTAATTTATGGAAAACTTCTTAGATTCTTTCACGAATCACCCAAACCAGCAGGAAGTTATCGACGTAATTTAACGGTAAAAATCATAATGAGAATAATTTTCTGATGTAACACGGTTTTTACGAGAAAGTGAAAATTTTTCTGCTCGCGAAGAAAGATTGTCAAAACGTGTCGTTTTTGATCTTGTAGAGTTATGGCAGCATGTCAATAATTTCATGGACAATATCCGTTGGATAAAAGTGGCATGTTCAAGGCGACAAAATAGGGTGAGCTGATAATCATTCAAACGCGTTAATATTGTCCGCATTTCATTGAAGATCGACAGCATTCGTTGAAATTATTTGTAGGATTTTATAAAACATTCATCCTCAATGCAATTTTAACAAAACAAAGACAAAGTTGTAAGGGTAGATGTTGAGCGCAGGTTCTCTATCGCGGAAGTTATTCGCAGACCAGCTCGTCATTAGAAAGGCAAATTGAATGCATAAATATGTGAGAAAAAGGGTATAAGAGGCTACAAGAACCATCGTTGAGGGTTTGAGAGCTCGTTACGAACGGTTTGCATATGGTATCGGCAGCTAATCGGTGATTGAGTCTTGTTCGACTGCGTTTTATAAGAATGCTCACTGGCACCAAAGTTCGAGTATGAATCGTCTTGAGTGCATTCTTCCTCACACCTACAGCTTCGTCTACAATAGACTTACTGGTCAAAATTCAAAATTTCAAAAAGTAATGGCGGATCCTATTTTCATTTCATTTGAAATTTGCATATGCTTTAGGTTATGTTATCTTGAACTGAAGATTTTCTATTGTGATTTCGTCTAACAATCCCATTCTTTGAATGAATTCAAAATTTCGCACAGTATTTTTTGGAATGGAATTGTCGTGAAGAAAGCGAATCAATCGTAACGTTCTTGCGACCAATGAAAGATTATGGGCTTGGAATTCACACAACAGGAAAGGTTTGTTCCCCATTATTGAGAAAATTTCGGATAAAATTTCGTATAATTTTAAGGGGAATATTCATCAAATGTTCAATTTCAAAATTTGTCAATATTTCCAAATCAAAATGGCCAAAAGTCACCTATTATCAGGAGTTAGATCTCAGCATATATATGTATGTACATACTCACATACAGCAATGTCGATATCCTTTCGAGTTTCCTCGATCGAAGGAAAACTAGTTCTGAGCGCAACGATGGTACTTATACACCTAACCTATAAGAATAAGAGCGTGACGAAGTCGTTTTACAAGATATGACTTGTGAGAGGGCAAATGGAAGAAAAGACGAGACTCACTCAGAAAGAGGTGAGCGAACGAAAAGAAGTTTACCGAGTACATACATACAGGTGATGCACCATGTATCTCGCACATATAACCTCATATGAGTACTTGTATGTAGTACACACTCACTCACACACACATTGAGGCATTAGTTCGCACAAGAGTTACAGTATATGAGAAGAGAGCAAAGTCGTCAACCCTCGCTCCGCTTTGCCAGATGTAAATGTACAACAGCAGCAGCAGCAGCAACGGAAAAGCAACAGCTCGGAGATGTACACTATAGCAAGAACGGTAAAGACGAGCTTCTGTTGTAAGTATACGATGCTTGCAAGCGTTATACACAGAGCGAGAAAAGTTTTGCCATTCCGTATCGGCGTGGCGTAAGGATGAGCAACAGGGCACTGCAAAACAATATATAGAACCAAAGTACTTGCTTGCATAGTGTACATGTACAGTGCACACAAACTTGGAGATACTTCCTTTCTTAAATACGCAGGATATAACTGAACTTCAAAGATATACTCATGTTCTAATATCTGTACCAAGGAAAATACTGGAAAAAGGGTTAGCTGGATTTCTATATCTTTCTGCATTTCTGTGCACAATGGAACACGAAGAAAATTAGCTCAAAAAATCATAGACCGTGCAGGGAAACAAGAATGCATTTCATCTATTCTGCTGTGAGAGCTTGCAGTTAGATACTTATGTGTGTACTACACCCACGTCAACTGCAAAAGCAAGACTCAAGCAAGATACTTGATCCCCTATGCATGTACCGCGTGGGCGCTGCTTTTGCAGTTTGAACGAATGCCGCAAAAGTGGCTTGCAATACTACAGATTTTAAATATCCTGAAATGCACTTATAACAGGTAGATTTTTGAGGAAGTCTCCGTACATATATTGAGGGTACACTTTAAATTGAGCGCTTAACGTGCTGGAATATCTCAAAGAGTCTCGTTATGTGAAGCTCCAATGTGTACTTATGCGTACTTGTTACATCTTTGGTGCATGCAACCCTTGCAGTTTACCGAAATTTGATCTCCGCTCATGCGGAATTGCTGATTTTGGAAAATGAGAGCAAAAACTCAAGGGTGAATAAGTGCATGCATGGGGAAGGCAAACGAAGAGCATATAAAGCTCTTGAGTTTTTTGCAAAGTACAACTCGATGACTTGAGCACTGCTCGCGCATCAGACGACTCTCGCCTCTGGATATTCAGACTTACAATTATTTTACTTACCAGGAGAGGTCATCACATCCGGATCACGGATTTGGATGGAATTTTGGGAATGGTCTTCTTTTGGTGCCAAAAGATGAAACCCAGAATTATAAACCCTAACGCTCAAGCGTTTCTGAGCTATAGCCACGGACATTAGCATTGCAGGTACACCTATAGGTATGATTTTTAACACGGGCCTATATGGGCAACGCTAATGTTCTTGGCTGTAGCTCGAAAACGCTTGAACGTTAGGGTCTAGAATTTTGGGTTTCATCTTTTGGCACTAAAAGAAAACTATTCCCAAAGTTTCAGCCAAATCTGTGATCCGGATGTGATGACCTCTCCTGGTTAGATATGTCACAGATGGCTTGCAGTATACAGATATTGCGTATGACTTTGGGATCCATTGTACCTCACGTAATTTTTTTCCTTTCGGAGCCTGTCAATTTGGTATACCTTGATATTTTTTGCAAGAATCGTCTCATTTTGAATTTTTTGTAATGAACCTCGCAATGAGATAAGATACGTTGAGCTCGTGCCATTGAAAACATCGATTCGGGGATGTAACCTCGACAGGTTGAGGTTCCATCAACAGTTTTGTTCCGTCATGATGTATGTAGAGTTGTTTTTTTAGCTTCAATCTACTGGGCAGAATCATTGATATGATTTAAATTACGTGGTATGAAATGACACTAATGAGGAATCCCAAAATTTATTTTCAGTCAATTGATTGACAACAGAGTAAAATAGTATATTTTGATACAAGGGCGGGAAACCTTTTTTCGCGTCCGATGAGTGATGGGTTTCAATCAACACAAGGATGAGAAAAATAGGTTTTACAAACGTGTATCGAACTGTGTTTTTCGACAAACTGTGCGAGTAAGTGGAAAATCAGTGTGGAAAAGACACTTTTCCGCACAGCGCGACGAAAACAACGTTTTATTTACTGACGCAATCGTACTTCTCGATACGTGTTACTTGTACGAAAAATTCAGTGTCTCTTCTATTATCATGCATTATTATATCACACTTCTTAATCGTTATTTTCGATCATTTCATTACTTCGAAAATATACATCATAATTTTCATGCACCGTGTATAACCCAAAAATATACCAACCTAACCTCACACTCATGATGAAACCCTGCTATGTCGCGGACCACACTGATAGGTTCATGTATTGGAAATTTCTCATGGAAAATGCAGCCTGTATGCAACGAAGAAAAACTGTAAAGCTTCCTAACACGATGCGCCTCGAACTTTGAGTATCCAAGGTAGAATGCTCACTTCCACGTGAAGAGTAAATCTGATCAGAGCGGGCTGCTCGGACCTCTAATTTCCAACCTGATTAATTAACGAGATAATCTCGTGGGGCGAACGACCCGCCCTGCTCGTTCAATCCCTCTTCTCAGGCTGTGTGGTGAGCAGTACTTGATCTTGCCCCTCACCTCCAACGACTGATCATTTCCCCATTAAATACCACACCCAGAGTCCACCAGGGTCTATAACCTCACTTTTCACATCATCGACATCTATGATCTGAAGAATATGAATAAATATATCAGTTGAATACAGAATAGAAATACTTGTCATTTTGCAGGAACTGTTGCGCCAACATGAGGTACAACAGCAGCAGATAGTCAACATCGATTTGGAAGAGGGCACAGGTGGTGCTCGTTTGACTTTTTACGATGGTCGTAGATTGGTTATGTCCAGGTTTGAGACCATCGACAAATCGGAGGCCAAGACTTTTGCACTGCAAGGTCGTCCTTCTCGATGAGCATGAGGTTATCAACGACATTCTCGTAAGTACATGTTACAATTTCAATCAATTACGTATAGATATAGATACTTTCAGCTTTATCACCCTTGCCAACGTCGTTTTATCCCCCTTCAATTGACCATCGATCATTGGATCTTCAAATCTCTCTATAATACTGCAGCGAAAGACAAACATTACAATCCAATTGTTTCCGGAACGTCGAGTGCGCGGAATTGAGCTTTGCAAGAAGAGGTTGGAATAATAGATAGATAGATAGATAGATAGATGTTTCATGGATGAAATACTCGTCGTCGTTGTCGTCGAGATGTTATATAGGGAGGGAAAACTCAGCTAATTGGGGCTGGCTTTTATCTATTTTGGAATCAAAAAAGGGCTCCGCAACGCTCGAGCGAGGCGAAACGAGACGGCCCGGAGTCTGCAGCGTACTTATAAGCGACAAAGAAGTCACAAGGAAGATTCGCTTCTCGAAAAGTAAAGCTCTATAGCATCACTAGTATAAGCTTTATGACTATTTACGCGGAGTAGGTACTGATGGAGGGGGGGGGGGAGGGTAGGGCAAAGGAAAAAGCTTTATATGTATAGATACCGATAGCAGTTTCGTCATGCGTTTATTTACTAGCTTTGCCTTTCAGAATAAAAATATAAGAGAAATGGTAGCCTACTGGGCGCATCTGCTCTCAAAGTTCATCTCGAGTCGACGGATGATCAAAAGACACTGATTCTAAAAGAGTGGAATCGCCTTTAATTAGCCACGTGGACCGGGCAAAATTGAAGACGCTCCTCTCGACTCAATCCAACTCGAATCGTATGTTTGCACAACATAAAAGATTTTGAATCCAAAATGGTGGAGTCTATTAGGGAATTTTCTAGAAGAAATGAATATTTATTCGGTACATCATATTATGAGCAGTCTCGTGAGCAGTGCGAGTGGCACAGCGAGTTTTGACAATCTTTCTTGCGCCTAAACACATATTTGCACACAACTGAGTAGTCGAGTAAATCATCCCAGGGATACAAAGTAGGATAGAAAATTACATTTTGAGATTTGAGTGATTATAATAGATTTATTGTTATCCTATATCAGAACCACGAGATTGTGAAGGTTGTTCTTCTTTACTTGTAACTTTTCTTACAAACTCTTTTCAAAAATCGAAAATAAATCCGCTAATTCTATTCATGTCTTGAGTTATCTAGAACTTTGCAAAAGATTCGCTCAATGTAATTTGTTAGCTACTGACAAGACTCTCGGACTGGGACTATTAATTTACAATCTGGTATATAAAAATTGTTCCGTTCACATTTTCTTTGAAAAAGGTTTCCAATCTTATTTCCCACGCAGAATCACCGATAAGAAGTAACAGAGAATATCTGTCTCATATTGAACAGCTTCGTACAATTTTCAACTCTTTGAAGCGACTAACAAGAATGACATATAGCGTACGAGTGCACCAAGGGTTTCTATGCACTCCCAGTCTATCCTGTTCTATGTCTCGTTTCTAAGAGGACTATATGTAGGTATAATAACGATTGCAATTACATTTACATTGAATCGTGGAAACGATCCAGTTTAGAATCCGTTGCGTGCGTGCGACTTGAACTTGGCCGCTATGCGACCTTATGGAGTTCAACATCACACACGCAGCACCACCATCAGAGTCTCCATTAGTGCTGAGACGTAATTCCATCGTTATTATATACACTTCGCACAGAAGATGGAGAGAATTACACCGCAAATTTGAGTAATTTTGTACAAAATTTGTTCTGTTGCGTTGCGTGACTACTACCTACAATAATTCGTGGCGGTAAACGTGTTACGTTTTGAGGTTAGAATAACTACTGCGCAACAATTTTCCAAAGAATCGAAGTAGGTTGAAACGAGATGTCATCAATGAGGTGTCGCAATCATTGTCTATAGATTCATAACGAGTTGTGGAAGCCGAGTGGAAGCAATTTTACGCGCGGAAGTACTTAGAAGGTGCAACGATGCGCAGTCAACGAACTCATCACTGTAGAATTAAATGAATGATTTGGAGCGTTACGTAACGACCCGCAGCCATAACGATGCACAGGGATACGCATCTCGATCTCGATTTATGATCGAAATCGATGAACCCGATAGAGTGCATCGATCCTTAATTAACTCATCATATTACATAACAATCACCCTCAAGAAAATAGTGCCTCGTAAAGTACCATTTGTCACCGAAATAATATTGTGTCTTGCAAAGGAATTGCACTCAGGTCTGTCGGCAAATAACTCAGTGAGACAATCGATCGATATCCGGGATCGATTTCATCTTCGAGCAATCGAATCGTATCGCAAAGTCGTACATATCGATCGTATCGATATACCCATCCACGAGCAATCCTTGTAATGGACTCCCTTACCTATGAGTACTTCAAACGAAGTACAACTCGAAACCAACGCAGTATTCGCAAATCGAGTTCGGGCGAAAGTCTTGAGTTATATTTGCGAGGCGCTTGATGGTGTAAGTACTTTACGGATACTTGCCCCGCTCTCGCGCAACACCGGCTACGACCTTGAGCCCTCTCTCGGGTGCATCGGCCTGTGCGATAGATGCAATGCACCGCTTTCTGAGCTCACTCAATGTGCTGCATCGACTCTCTACCGTCCACGTGCCAGCATATACTATATCATACCCATAGCTATACAGGCGTCCCTCGGTAACCCCGGGGGATACGTTCCGGAGAGGTACCGCGGTTACCAAAACCGCGGTTACCGAAGCATCGGGCTTATGGGAAAAGGAGGGATCGGTTCCAACATCCGCGGATTCCTGTCTGAAATAGGGTACTTACAGTAAAAAAATTCAAATTCCACCTCATTGCAATTTTTCAAAGCCCCATTTTCTTGATCTCAACACTATGAAAAACTACTGTACAACACGATAAAATCATTTCCCCTCATAGAAATCAGTTATCTGTGATCGTCTCCCACTATCACGAATATTTCTTTTTGTTGATTGATCGACTGGGTATCTGCGTGCCACTTCTGCACTCTCGCACCTGATTCAAGTTGATCAGAAATTTTGAGTTCTCCTCTCAAAGTCGTGAACTTTATTGGTCCCTTAGTAGGAGTTTCTTCGGCTGGCGGTATTCGTACCCTCTTTTCCGATATTCTTTAACTCTCACTCTCGAATCTTGTTATTCACAATCAATGCATGTGAACAAGAGTTTTGGTATTTTTTGTTGTGGGATCTAAACAAAAGATGATAAGCCGTGCAGAACATTGATTCTTTCATCGACAATGTTCACAAATTCTTGGTATTATTCTCCTGCGAATTAATGTTTGGTAATATGGTTACTAATAAAAGGGACCAAGAAATAGCACAAGTATATTGATGTTCTGAATTTTTTTGAAAAGCATAGGGATGGCAAGGAAGAAACCACGGTTACCAAGATCCAAACTGCGGTTACCAAAGTAAGAGTGCATTTTCCAAAACCGCGGTTACCAAGGGACGCCTGTATCAATTCTTGTAAATGTATTTTATAAAGGACGGATCGGTAAGCGCCATCAGTACCGATCACATATGAGATGACCGCAAATCCGATCTTGAGGGGTTACTTGTATTGGATTCATTGTACACGTATACAGGCTGATGAGGCCGAGTATGAGACGAAAAAGCAAAAAAATCGAGTTAGAATAGCAGGTCAATGATCGCTCGAGAGCGACGACGAAGACGTGACGCTTTTGGCGATGATGATGACGATGCTCTCGATGTTCTTACGGCCTCGATCTTGTGCAACTGCTTGCTTTCGTTTACCAATACCCTGCACGTATAACATGTTTGTGAGGTGGCTGTAGGTACGGTGGAGCTTGCAGTGTTACGCGCAATTGAGGTATGTTACATATCGTGTCTATATCGCTTCGCGAGCATCCGTAGCTTTATAGTGGTAATTCGATTGCGGTGAACCGATTGTGACTAATCGTTTACAGTGTATCTAGTAGATGCATCCGGATGCTGTGTTTTGTCGGTTTATTTAACTCTGTATTTGATGGTAAGCTTGCACGCGACTCATACATATGAGAGCCTATACATTTTCGTTATTTACATATATGACAGCAAATACCTTACTCACTTTTATTGATCAACTGAGTGGGCATCAGATGATTTTCTCTTGCTGTTATTATTCGATCGAAGTACTGTTTATCATGTAAACCCGTTATCTCATCTGAATCTCATCTATCTCTTGATTAAGACTTCACTATGGTGCGTCCCGAAAATTGGACTTTTTAACAAAAGAAGAGCGTGCTGTTTGACACGTGCATTTTTTGTGTGAAGTTTTCTGTTCATTATTTTTATAAAAAATTGGGCGAACAATTGCAAGTCCTACAAGTTCAAAACTTACCAACAATGTTTTTTATCTGATATTTTTACTATCCGCTCATCATTAGTCGTGCAAAAGCTCATCTTGACGAAAAAAATATCGCCCGATAGCTTTTTTCAACTCAACACGATTTCGATTACATTCATTTACAAATTATTACAGTCCTTGTATGCCATTTAAAGATTGTACAACAAGTGCAAAGTGCTGCAACTCACATTTTTTCGTCACATTTTCAACAAAATGATTGAGTCGTAAAAATGATGCTGAGATGAATTCCCATGATTTCAAAAGATTCACGAAAAAACGAAAAAAACAACAATAGCGCGGAAATACTTTTAGGAAGGAAACTTTCTCTTCAACGAAACAGTAAAATATTCACAAACCGTAGCGATAAAATGACAAGATAAGAAACAACATCCGTTATTAAAAAATCGTAAAATGATTGCGCTTATTCTTCCCTACATAGTTGCAACACCATCAGCAACATGGCAAATATGAAAGTTTTCCAACTGGGCCTCTTGCCTCCGGTCTTGTTCATAACTTTTTTGCGTTATTTATCCTTCGGTACCAACTCTTCCAATCCTTCGTCCTTTCTCTCTATTTCTCTCATTCTTTTTCTTCATTTCTTAGATACTCAGATAACCCGCAAAGTAGATGAGAGAGTTGAAATTTTCGAATCTTGGAAAGGAATCTTCTTGTGAATTTCACTCGCGTGCGGATAATGATTACCTATGCCCTGCGCGGGGGCTATACTCTTTGCCACACACGTGAATGAGTCTGTCAGAATTTCGCGATTCATACTGCAAATTTTGTTTCGACAAACTTCTAAGCCTTGCTTCATCGTTAATAAGCAGGAATTAGTTCTACAAACTCAAGATAATCGTTGCCTTCTCTTTATGCATTGATTTGTTGCTCAGATTGGATATTCTCTTCACGGTAGATCAACTAGCCTTCGTACAATTCTCACAACATTAAAGGTACGGTTATTTTGAGATGAATTTTCTGATAATGAGAATCTTTCAAAGGATAGGTAACGTGCAAAACAGCTTCTGCAATTTCCAACGCTTTTGAAGTCTTAAAATCGTTGAAGTATTTTTCATCCCTTTCAAGGAAGTTATCAACCTTTGTACATCAATGTTTTCATCTTGCGATAGCACATCGTTCAACTCGTTGATCCCCTGTACTGGATCTTGAAAATTTTCATCTACTTTCTAATTTACACGATTTTTATCATGATACTCTCTTTGAAATCCGGATCAAAATTCCTTTCAACTTGTCAACGAAATTCTCCATCATATTTACGACACGATCCGTAAGAAGATGGAAATGAAATTTCTGCTCTAGTTGAAATATTGATCCTTTTGACATTCGATATTTACACGAGTTTTTAGAATGCCTCGCGAGGGAAATCAATCGAAGCGAAGTGCGCTATGCTCGTGCACAGAATATATAATTTTATAGCAAGAGAGTGTGCAATATTTCAAATAAGGCTCGATTCACACCATCCGCAGTTTCTCAGAAAAATTCAATGGCTGTAGAGTAGTTATGAGAAAAGTAGAGCGTTACTCGTATATTAGAGATCGAGTGTCATCAAAATGGGTGCGTTGACACAGAAATTCGCGTTAGTTTTATCTGCATGCAGTGGAGAGAAAGTTTATACGAGTAGAAAGATTGAAAATCGCGGTACACGTAAACAGGTCTTGTAATTGCAGAAGACCGGCAGCAATGCAATTTATCGAGTGATACGGTTAGATCTGTCAGATTCATTAGGATTTGTCGGTCGATATGCGATAAGTTAGTCCTGCTCTTATCGTTGATAAAGTAACCAGTACTTATCGCACCTATGACGGTTCTAGTTCAATTAAATCAAATTCACGATCGCTGGGCAAACTCGTTCTGGTGCTCTAAATTCTCATCAGATCGGCCTCGAATGGAATTTGAATTATTGATATTGCTTATTACTTGGGATTTTTCTTGAATTTAATAAGTTGGTAAGATCTAACAGGACTATCAATAGCTGTCTTAGAAAGATTTTGTAGAGAATCCACTGGTTCAGTTTGTTTGTTTTTCGAAAACTTGTTTCTTAAGTTCTCAAAGATATGATATCAAATCACCAGTTGCAGTATGTTATTTTTCGAAAACTCATTTTCTTCACCTTCAATCCTGAATTCTCCCCAAAACTCGGATATGATGATGGTTCATTCAAATTTTAGAATAAGGAAAAAATTTGATAATTCTTTCTCGCGAAACTGTTGATACAGAGTAGCTCAAAATTCACAATTATTGAATTTTTTT
The DNA here is from genome assembly GCA_029851415.1 of Eretmocerus hayati. Taxonomy (NCBI): domain Eukaryota; kingdom Metazoa; phylum Arthropoda; class Insecta; order Hymenoptera; family Aphelinidae; genus Eretmocerus; species Eretmocerus hayati. Next base: position 149,052,344 of record CM056742.1, on the reverse strand, counting down.
CTTCGTCTGGCAGAGGTCGATTTCGCAATGCAAAGCAAGCATCCGGACAGAAAAAAGCAAGTCAGAATACTACTCCCTAATTGCCGTCGGGAGAGATGGAGAAACGGAAAGAGCGGTAGAGCCTAAAAGCTGAATTTGCCGCTCAAGAGTATGCAGGGCACATGTATGTACTTGGCATCAGGGCCTGAAAATAGCGGCCATTCAGAAAGAGCGAGATTCGCGCACTCGTTTCGTTGAGAAATCAGGGCATCTCGAGATTTTACGAATTCTGTAAGCCTCTATACGCATTTCGAGATGTGACGAAAAAATTCGGAAGGGGTTTTTCTAAAGTGGGCTACTTTCAGACAAAAATTAGAAAAAGGACTGACATGAGGATTATCAAAAATGTACTATTTTTGCGATGTGATGTCTGGACCGCTGATTGCACGCCCTTGAAAAAATTATGATAGACCCGAGAGAGAAATGCTCCGATGGATATGTGGTAGAATGTATTAGTGGTGGAGTTGCGGGGGCGGTTTAATTGAGCAAGAACAGTGGTGGGCACGTATAGGCAATTGGCGCCCGCTTGATTTAGAGCATATATACATAGGTATGGCTGAGACTCTGAACCCAAATTCTGATTCGAAAAGATGAGGGGTCAGTTCCCAAGCGTGCATTTTACGTGAAGAAGCCGCAGGAAAGGTTGTGAGATAGATTGGAAGAAGAAAGAGAGCGGCCAAGAGAGATTATAATAATTGAATCGCTTTCCACGCATTCAGCTGAGTCATCGCCTCGAGCTTGATTTTTGTGCTCCAGGCTATGACCGGACGCTGGTTTGCAGCACCAGCAGCTCCTCTTCAAAGATGAGTGAAAGAATTTCTGGATATTGGGGGCCTTATTATATGTTAGCATCGCGCACACGTGAATCTTTTTTTTCTCATCCGAGATTTTGATAAGCCTGCATCTGATGCTATATAATGGATTCTTGATAGACTTAGATCAAGAGTGCTTCAGAGCTTGATTGAGAATAATTCGCTAAACTGTTGATGCTGTGGATAGAGAAATTTTGATCATGCAAGCATGAGTCAGGAAATCGTATTGTTTTATAAAACTGTTTCGGAGAAATATCCTATGTATACAAGGTAAAATATGAGTTTCTTGAATTTGATGAAAGCTTCGCAATGCATCGATTTCTCTGTTGGAATAATGTGATAACGAATCAAGTTCAAGAAACTGCTCATTTTCACGAGATCTCATAAAAAAATTCAGATCTCAAGAATTTTTCATGTTCTTGACGAGTCTCTGGAATGCTTTTGCAGCTCGAAATAGTATGTTTCGATACAAGGGTGTGAGAACTTTTTTGCGACCGAGTGATGGGTTTCTGGGCCGAGCTGCAGGCAAAGGTCGGATTCATCACAAGGATGCAAGGAATAAGTTCTATACGTGTGTATCGAACTATATTTTCGATAAGCTGCGGGTAAAAGTCGAAAAGCGTTTCCGTACAGTGTTTCAAAGATTGTATTCATAAAATGATGGGTGATTATCGATTGATGCCCTGAAGGGGGGTTTTTATGGAGATGAGGAAGGTGGCAAATTGTCTCTCTTAATGAGTTCGAGTGACAATTTACTCGGTCCGGGTGAAAATTTACTCGCTTCGAGTGAAATCTTTACCCGAAGCGAGTGGAAATTTCACTCAAACCCGGGTTGCGACTATTTTCACTCGAATTCTCTTAGAGAGGTCAATCAGTGAGTTGAGCAGTTAGTCCCAACCAAAACCCACTCGGCCACGTGATATACTTTAGCCAGACCATATCGAATCAGACTAAACTAGACCGAGCCAGAATGCTTGAGGCCGGAATCGACCGAGTTAGATCGAATTAGACCGAATTAGACCGCAGTGAGACCATACTAGTTCGGAAATTCTAGTACGGTACTTAGTACATCACTAGTACGGCCCGGGGATCCCAATGGCCCTAGTGCTGCCAAAGCGGTCCTAGCGCAGCACTAGTGTGGTCCTAGTGAAGTCCTAGTCGTCTCCTAGCGGTAGTAGCGTGGTTCTAGAAGTCCTATCGGTAATGATGTACTCTCTCCGCCGGAATCAGTGAAAATCGCTCCCAACTCACTGATTCGCAGTGAATTTCACTGCGAATCAGTCCATATGCACTGAAAATGAGTGGTTGGGAGCGATTTTTACTGATTCCGGCGGAGACAGTAGTCCTAGTGCAGTCCTAGCAATACTATATCGTACTGGTACCGCACTAGTACCGTTCTAGACCGAACTACGCCAGATGTTCCATCCATCTACCCATCCACCCATCCACTTACCCACCCACTCACCAACCCATCGATCCACCATTGACCTTTATATATATAGCACCCCACCATACTTCCTCCTTCCACGTAGGCGACCCAATACGCTCGGTATAAAAAAGGATACACTGGTCATGTTATGAAAGCGTATACCAATTGAGCGGTCTGTGCACGTATATAGACCGCGGATATCCGACAACTACAGAAAATGTACTTTTGATTCTATGATTAATCCATAGCTGAATAATTGTACTTATAAGGTCAATAATCATGCTCCCTTATGTACCGAGAAAGAGAATTTGATCAGGTCATGAGACATGAGTTATCTGACCATCCAATTGTTTCATCTTCAAAGTCCAATTTTTCTGATGATATATTACAGAGCAAAAGATATATATTATTGAAGATCACCGAGAACTGCTTTGGATCTGCATAATTGAAATCGAAATCACTGTGTATCCTGAGATACAACCTTCTCATCAGACATCAGATTCCAATCGATGCATCGACAGACGGGTCACGATGCAAGAGCTCATACTCGACTCTTTGATTGCGTCTTTGAGAAGTAAGGACCCTCTGACGCTCCCACAGTTGAATTTCGTTGCATTGCATTTACTCAGTAGGGATACAGGATAAGATGTATGGAAGCGGGAGCACATCGCCGTCGGCCAGTTCGTTCGGACCTATCACTGAGATGTGCGACCCTGTCATTAAATTATATACGTACCGACGAATCTCGATACGCAGTCCAAAATTACTGTGCAGCTTCAGCGGTGGCTCCTATTAGCTCTGCTGCTCGTTTCTCCAACTCTCTCTCTCATTCTTCTGAGACCAAGACGTTGTTACACCCTTTGAAACCTTGAAGAAATCCAAAGGGTCCCTTCAGATATCCTGGGGGCGACTATTCGCGCGTAGCCACGAATTATCCGTTCTCTTTCTCGATGCGAAGCTCTACATACCCCGTGGGCGCTTTTTTTCGTCCGCCAAAGCAAAAAAAGATCATGGTCGCGTGAGAGTCTCAGAAAAATTCCATGAATTTTGCACACACTCCGCGCAGCAACAGAAGCAAAAATCTTCGTTACAAAATATAAACTCTATGATGCGCTGCATCACGAGATCGACACTTTGCAATCGATTTCTGTGCAACTGATGCACGTCAATGCAAAATTACTGTATGTGATTTTTTTTTACTTGCATCTTTTGCAGTGTGACGATTTATGCTTCGGGCTATTTTTTACCTTCGCATTTGGTTCACCATCACGCGGTTGCAGTTGAGAAAGATTTACTCTGGTTATATGCTATTATTATGCGTGCGTGCAGTTTTGTACGATGAGACGTATGGATTGTATTATACGTATGAGAGACAGATGCCTGCGGCCGAAAAATGCGAAAAGAATTCGCTCTGCCGCATGTCGATGCTGCTGATGGTCGACTCTCTGGCATTGCTCTCGAGCCGTCGATGGCGCAATTATATAGCCCTCAAGCATAGAATGCAACATCACCGTGAGAAAATACACTTTTAGTGCAAATTTGAGGGAGATTCGAGGCTGCGTGTTTCAGGCAAGGTTTCAGAGGGTGAAGCGGAAAATTGTTTACTGGACACGCGATACCGACTTTAGATTTTTTTTAGTCCATCATTACATCTCTTGGACTGTTATATTTGGAGATTTTTGTCCATCGTTTTTGAAACACTTGTCTCAATTGAATTGATTGCATATATGTCAATTTGTCGACACATTCTTCGATCACTTGATTTGATGGAAGCGTCAAGGCTGCACACTCGAATTCACACGACATTCCATGGTAACATTTATCGACTGGTTGGATGGTCGACTTGAACTCATCAACGATTTTTAGTATATGAGTTCCCGACTTGATTCCTCTGAGATTTTCGTATTGATTCCTGTTGAATATTGATTATTTTACTCTGTACTTTGAATTTCGCACTATTTGAAATGTGCGCATTGTCACTAGTATTCTTGTGGGACTCTATTTAGTAAGTTGCTCCAATCTTATACTTCTATCTTTGTCGGACGCTTGAAGAGGTTTTGTAACGGTTGTCTTGCTGTGTGCAAATTGTCTGGCCTCTAATGAGGTAAATTGTCTGTATTGTTTATAATATAACAAGTATTGTATTTTTGTCTGAAAGGTATGTACTTATCATCCACATATACCTGTCTATGATTGCTAATTGCAGCACGGCAGAAATTTGACTATGTTCAACTCCAATTTCAGACGCCTTTCGGCACATTTCTTTATAAGCTCCAAATAAACCAAATAATTAGTTTAAAAGAACAATCTGCTCTTTTCTGTGGCTACCTCGACCCCACGCACTGCTTTCGCAACAAGAATTTGTAACAATTCCTCGTGGTGGCCCGATATTTACTTTTTCCCAAAGTGAACTGATTTGCTCATGAAAATTTTTTCAAGCAATGGTTTTCGGTTCTGAACTGATTCCTTTCAATCCTTGCTACTATATTTCCGAGAAGACAGTTTGTTTCAACCGATTCTGCTTTGGTCGAATACTTGAGTTTCAGCTTGTGCTGGCATGTTATTAGAGGTGGTAATGAATGAACACCAGAACCAAATTTAATTCAAATTCACGATTTTTCGGATTTTTGGGATGATTACTTTAAAGACTATATTTTTCTAACAGCCGGTCGAAATAGTATCTCAAACGTCATCAAATGAATCGCATATAAGTACTAGTGCTCGGGACTTTTTCAACCACTCTGGAAATTGTTTGAAAAAATGACGAGTTCACTAACGGCATAGAGTTGATAACCATACAAAGAGGACACCCTGGTAGGAAATCATTCTAACGTAACGCATTGATGGCCATTAAATGGCCAGTTTTAAATTTTTATTCAGAACAAATTTCGCATCGGAGAATCGTCAGAAAATCTTTGATGCTTTAAGTTGCCGATTTTTTTGTCGTTTTAGCGATGATACAGTAAGCTGTATGAAGCGCTCTCTTTCTATTAATTTATATGGAAAAATCAATAGGAGATAGGTTGACAGAAGTACACACGGTAATATAAATTTTAAACACTTTATTTCACACTGTACTTCGAAAGCACGAAAGACTTTAAGACTCAACTATAGAGGGCGCTTCGAAGTTAATAGTAACACGATCTCAATAGAACTGAACAGGGAGCGCAGGGCGCATCCCTTATATACGGTTGTCCCATGGACGGATGTTGGACATCCGGTGGATGTCGGAGGGGCGGGTGCATTCCATTCCCAGAGCACCCCGCAGCTGGCACATCCGCATTCCATCACTGGAATGCGGCGTGGCAGCTTGAGAGCATCCTGCAGCTGGTACATCCGCATTCCACCCCTGGAATGCGGAAGCAGCCCTTCGACCGGATATCCGCATTCCATACGTGGAATGCGCCTGGCAACAGCACCCCCCCCTCGCACGTCCGGTCCGACAGCTCTTGCTGCCTTCTTAGGGATAGAATAGAGCGATACATTTTTGTCTCTATATTCCAACACGCCCCCTCAAAAATAAATCGGTCTTGATTTTATACAAGAAAAATTTCATCAAATTTTAACCGTCTCAACGTGCTTCCTTTGTACTCCTGGGAAATACATATGATCCAACATTTGTTCGAGGATTGAGGGAAACCCAGGAAAACCTCAACCGGACCATTTCATAGCTTCATTATGCTATTTCATGATATTATTATGATATTATATTAATATGATTCTCATCGTTTTATTATAATACGTCATTATATTGATATGAGTTTCACAGTTACATTACACTATACTCTGACAATATGTATCCCATAGTTCTCCTACACTATGTTCGGATAATGATCTGTATCTCATAGTTTTATTACACTATGTTCAAATAATGATACAAATCTCATAGCTTTACTGCGCCATGTTATTGAATTGGATCTCAGCTTAATCCTATCGCCACACGTAGTTCCAAGAACTTACTCGTCGGCAATGGTTTGGTCAGAATATCGGCCAGTTGTTGATCAGTGGGAATGTATTCGAGTTGTATAACATTCTTCTCGACTTGTTCCCTAGTAAAATGATATTTGATGTCAATATGTTTCGACCTTTTGTGACTGGTGGGATTCTTGGCAATGCTAATGCAACCATTGTTATCTTCATATATTATAATTGGTTTTTCCAATTTCATATCGATAGTCAATGACAATGATTTTAACCATAATGCTTCTCTCACAGCTTCAAAGAGAGCCATGTACTCTGCTTCAGTGGATGAAGCAGCTACGGAGTTTTGTTTCCTCGTATTCCAACATATGGTGCATTGCTCATACAACTTGAATAAAAATCCGGTGGTACTTTTTCTATCTGTTTTGTCACCACCCCAATCAGAATCTGCGAAGCCAGTCAAGATCTCATCATATTTTCGTTTCTTATACGTGAGTTTTATGTCAATAGAACCTTTCAAGTATCTCAGAACTCTTTTGAGTAGTTGCCACACCTCTCTATTATTTTTGCTAGCGAAGCGACTCAAAGTATTTATTGCAGTGCTCAAATCAGGTCGCGTGCAAATCATTATGTACATTAAACATCCGTTCAAACTTTGACATGGTGCATCGTATTGAATACAAGAATTGAGAGCTTCGTAATCTAACTCAGTCGGTAGTGGCGTGCTCACAGTATTACAATCCATCATATTGAATTTTTCCAGTACTGTTTTGATATAAGCACTTTGATCTAGAGTCAAGATGTCTTTGCTTCTACTGATTTTGATGCCTAGGGATACGTTGATTTCTTTCAAATCTACCATCTTGAATTCATTCATCAAATAACTTTTGAATTTATTCATGGTTTGAACTTTGTCGCAGATTATTACAATGTCATCAACATAAAGTATGATATAGATGTTTTCGTGGATGCTTCCATTGTCTAGAACATAGATGCATCTGTCAACTACGGAGTTGGTGAATTCAATTCTAAGAAGTTTTTCTTCGAAAGTTTCGAACCAACAACGCGCTCCTTGTTTCAAACCGTACAAGGCTTTGTTCAATCTACAAACTTGATTTTCTCCACATTTGATTCCTTCAGGGACTCTCATGTAAATTTCTTCTCTTAATTTCCCGTTCAAGAATGCAGTTTTAACATCCATGTGATGGATTAATAGATTGAACTGATTTGCAAAAGCAAGTAAAAATCTAAAAGATGAAATACGCGCGACAGGGGCAAATGTTTCATTGTAGTCTTCTAGGTATCTCTGACTAAAACCGCGCGCGACTAGCCGAGCTTTGTACTTCATTGGGTTTCCGAATTCATCGTTTTTCACTGTGAATATCCATTTACAATCCACGATGTTTTTATTTGGAGGTCTTGGAACCAGAGTCAAAGTCTCATTCACCATCAGTGAATTTATCTCTTCTTCCACGGCATGTTCCCAATTTTCTCTATCTCGACTCATTTTAATTTCAGTAAATGATTTGGGAATTGTACACGCGATCGACTGAGCACAAAGAAGAAAATCCTTCTCAGATCCACCTTCGTCATAACTAATATGAGGAAGTCGCTTGATTCTACCGCTTCTTCGAGGTTCAGATTCATTTTGCTCACAGTCCACGTTTGTCTGAGATTTCGACGTACTTGCTTCATCTGTTTTACTTACAGAGTTATTGGGCTGTTGATGAGACTTATCCTCTTTATTTGAGGGTTCATTTGAATTTGATACTGTTGATTTTCCTACATCAACTTTTTGTGCACAAGTATCAATTCTTTGGACCTTTCCTGATGTTGAAGCCATATCAGTTGCATCAGTTTCTTGATGAGAGTTTTCTCCTCTTCTTGATCTTTGGGCCGTCTCTGATGTTGAAGTCATATCAGTTGCATCAGTTTCTTTATGAGGGTTCTCTCCTATTCTTGGTCTCATTACTGGTCTGGATACCAAGTAATTATGCTCATCGACAATCACATCTCTTACTATGACGAATTTCTCATTTTCCACATCCCACGCTTTGTATCCATTGGGTTCGTACCCAACAAGAATGGCTTTCAAGGATTTCTCTTCGAACTTTGTTTTTCTGGTCTTATTGTGAATATAAAGAGTACTACCGAAGACTTTCAAGAACTTGACTTTGGGCTTTCTGCTATGCCACAATTCATATGGAGTTTTCTTCACTTTGAGTGCTCTTGTTGGGGAAATATTCACTAGATAAGTAGCTGTTAATACCGCTTCGCCCCAGAAAGTTTCACTCAATCTTGCTCCATTTATCATAGCTCGAGCCTTTTCCGTGATAGTACGGACCATCCTTTCTGCTACGCCATTTAATTGCGGGGTTCGTGGGACTGTCAAATGGAAACGTATGCCCTTCTGAACGCAATAATCTTTCATCTCATTTGACAAATATTCACGTCCATTATCGATGTATAATTGTACTACTCTTGAATCGAAATGAGCTCCAGCCTTGGAAGTGAAATCTTTGAACACTTTAAACACTTCAGATTTATGCGTGATCAAGTATGATACGCAATAATGTGTGAACTCATCAATAAAGAGTACAAAATAGTTTTTGTTATCTATTGTTGGTGGACTCACTGGACCGGCAACGTCAGAATGAATAATAAATAGTGGTCTATTGACATAGCTCTTATCTTTGTTTTTTTCGAATGGCAATCTCGCTTGCTTTCCATTTATGCACGCTTCACATAGATCATCATTAGGTGAAATGCTGTCAATTTGATCAATGTCATCGATCATTTTATTGCTTTTTAGTTCCAAGAATTTTGATCGATCAATATGGCCTAAACGTTGATGCCATAATTCGTATTCATCATGCAAACTACTGTATGCATGTGCATTCGATCTTCCAACACTGATCAAAAAATCAACAGACGTTAAATTATGAAAGGGCTTACCGACTGCGACAACACCGTTTCCCTTCTTTATTTCGACGCCTTTCTGGTTGAATGTGATGTCGAGTCCAGCCTGCTGCATCCTCTTCACTGACAGTAGGTTGTATGTGGCGTCAGGGCAGTATAATACATTTTCCAAGCTTCCTCCAAAGTTGAGATTACTCCTGACATTGATAATTCCTTTCTTGTATGCAGCAATATAAGTTCCACTCTTTGCAATGGAAATCCTCATCGGTGGATTCAAATCGACGAAGCTTGTGAACAGATCATCTGTTTTTACAATATGATCAGAAGCGCCAGAGTCAAGGATGAATGACAGTGTAGAGCGAGCATAGTGCATTTCGTTTTGTCATAAATTGTGCGCTGTTATAAAGGCGAATCCAGAGATGCCATTTTCTGGAATCTGTCCGGTCATCTGGACCGTTTTCAGATTCTGTTGGTTGTCTCCTTGTTGGTTATTTCGCTTATAGAAGAAACAATCCTTGATTAGATGATTATTTCGCCCGCAATGGTAACACGTCAGACTCGATTTCTTATTTGGTCGAGGTTTCATACCTTTTGATCTACCTTTGAATTTACTCTGGACTTGTTTCTTTTGGCGATGACCTTTGCGCCAATTCTGGTGAGTCCGTTTAGATTGATCCCCATCACCGTGTTCAACAGCAAGAACTTTGGTGCTTGTGACGTCGGCATTTTTCAATTTGGTTTCATGATCCTCTAGTCTTTTCCTCACAAAATCAAGAGACATGTCATCTTCAGCTAATGTCTCGAGCGCTGTCACAATTCCATCATAACTTGTAGGTAATGTCATTAAGAGATGATTCACCTTATCCCACTCGTTCATTTCTGCACCTGATGCTTTTAAATCATACACCAGTTCTTCAAAGGTTGTGATGTGTTGGGCTAAAGTTGTGTTTCCCTCGAATTTCAAATTTGCTAATCTTTTCCTTGCAGCAAGTTGGGTCGCTGCACTCTTCCTCCGGTAGATGTTATCTAGCGCTAGCAGAATTTCTTTAGCTCTTAGGTCCTTGTTTGCAAGGTGTAACAACGCATCCGCCAAGTATTCACGAATTACTAAAGTTGCACTAGTATCCCTTTTGATCCAATCTTCATCCGGTTCGTCGGGGATGTCTCCTTTGATAACGTCGATAAGGTCAATATCCGTGAGAAGGTCTTCAATCCTTTCCCGCCAGATACTGTACTTCTGTCCATCAAATGGTTTGATGTTTCTCTTGTAAGCTGATTTTTCCATTTCTGTATAGTTAGCTTGTGTCTATATTTTCCAATTCAAATCTCACAACACAGCTTTGTTCAAGCGCAACGACGCGCGGAAACGTGCTGATGATGTAATATTTTGACAGTCTTCGATTATTCCACTTAATGCGAAAAATTTGTCATCAGTCCAGCAAGGTTTCTGGGCCCATAACCTATTAATTTATATGGAAAAATCAATAGGAGATAGGTTGACAGAAGTACACACGGTAATATAAATTTTAAACACTTTATTTCACACTGTACTTCGAAAGCACGAAAGACTTTAAGACTCAACTATAGAGGGCGCTTCGAAGTTAATAGTAACACGATCTCAATAGAACTGAACAGGGAGCGCAGGGCGCATCCCTTATATACGGTTGTCCCATGGACGGATGTTGGACATCCGGTGGATGTCGGAGGGGCGGGTGCATTCCATTCCCAGAGCACCCCGCAGCTGGCACATCCGCATTCCATCACTGGAATGCGGCGTGGCAGCTTGAGAGCATCCTGCAGCTGGTACATCCGCATTCCACCCCTGGAATGCGGAAGCAGCCCTTCGACCGGATATCCGCATTCCATACGTGGAATGCGCCTGGCAACAGCACCCCCCCTCGCACGTCCGGTCCGACAGCTCTTGCTGCCTTCTTAGGGATAGAATAGAGCGATACATTTTTGTCTCTATATTCCAACACTTTCCCATCAATAGCGCCCCCCGACATCAAATATCTTCCAAACACCCTGCAACCTCTATGCAATAGGTAAAACACTGTGATGAATGATTAATAAGCCACCAGCACCGAGGTGGTCCACAAGAAACAGAGGCACGCATACATCCAAACCTCGGGTGCAGCATTGTTTGTGCTTCCTGACGCTTCAGTCCAAAGCCGCATCGCTTGATGGATACAAATCATCTCAAAGGATGGTTATATAGGGGTAAGATCTCGAGAGTACGTTGGCAACTATAACTTGGCCATTCATGGCTACGTGAGCGTGAGATATCGAGAGCATCGATGAGAGTGTACAACCTTCGGTATAAGAGAATCTGCACTATATCAAAGCTTGGTCGCGTTTTCAGAGTCCTTGGCTTGGATGGTGAAATCAATCGAAGTGCAAACCCGTAAGCGTGGCCCTTTGATAATGCACAGAGCAAGTTTTACCCGTAAGCTTCAGAGCAAGGGGTCTTTCAAGTTGTACCTATAGCTATAGCCTTTATCTACTTCACTGCAAGAGGTTGGTTTCTTGGGTTTGATATTTTGCTATTGTGGTCAAGCTAAACTCAACCACGTGAAAACTTGGATTCTGTTTGTATTGTAAAGGTGGGCCTTATCGAGTTGGGACAGTCGTCTTACATTAGCGCCAGGTCTGCTTATCGTGACATAAGAAGTGTGAAAGCTGGCTTGTTTGGTCAAGTGTCCCAGGTCACTCACCCGAGCGTGGGTGCCATAGTAATGCATTCGACTCTGCAAGCTTTTCAAGAAGAAGTAGAAGTATGGCTCTGGTCTATGGTTTAGTAAACTATATGGCTCTCTACACCTTATTCCTACCAATCCTGCTCAGAACTTTTTACAACTTTGTAGAGCCAAAAACATGATCAACTCTGTTAACTCAACCTTTTCTCAAAAGATATACAGAGCAAAAATCTTGGTTATGTAAGTTTACCTATATTCATGACTCTTCAGTACAAGTTCACATCCTGACTGTATTCCTGAACAGGGGGCTCACATGACAAAGTTGCTCAAACTTTATAATTGCAGTAACAGAATTCGGGCAAGATTTTGGCGACCCTGACATAATGGGTTCAAAACACGCCTCATTTGAGAACAAGTGATGAATTTTATTTGGAAATTATTGCTCTTCAAAATGTACATAAATTCAACTCTGTTTGTAATTCTTGCTTGAGAAATTATGAAAATCAGAAAATGGATATGCTACTCTGTAGCAGCGATCAAAGTTACGCTACAAGACTCATGAGAAACGATTTCATGTCAGTAGTACAATGAGGTTGTTGGGGTGTAAGAAGAAAAGAAATGGATCAGGGGGTGCGGATGAGAGCCGTAAATCACAATTTAATCGGGCAACTTTATCGGCGTGCATTTTCATCCATCCTATATAAAGCTTTTGCACACCCTCACACTATCAAGCTTTGCTAATACTTATACTGTACAGTGCTATGTGTGTTGCACTGTATTGCGTTGCATGAGTATTAGAGCCAAGATTTTCACATCAGAGCTGCGGGTTGAGTTCCCCGAGTTCAAGTTGCGCTTGTGGCCGGCAGCGCGGTTAGCTTTTCTCGCAAGCTGCTGCTGTTTCTGATGTTGTGGTGTGGTGGCCAGAGACGGAAACGAGAAACTTGGACTTGCAAGCGAGCAAACGCTATATAGTCTGCGATAAAGTGATTCGTTGAGAGAAAGTGCCAAGACGTTGGGAGATTGTACAGAGATGAATGAATAGTGGTGGAGCGAAGTGGATGGCGAGAAATGCGCTCGATGTGCACTCAAATTATGCGTGCAGAAGCTTTGAGGGATGAGATGTATTACCATCGTTGAAGAATCTGGTTATCGTGTCTCGTATGTTCTTCATCTTTCTACATTGCATAAATAAATAAATATGGAGCTTCCTTTCATGTTTATTTTCGATGACAAAGCAGTAGATTAGTATTGAACGTAACGATAATTATCGGGTTGCTGCAGTTTCGAAATGAAAAAGACGTTTTTTGACATTTCAATTGGTCTATGAAATCGACATAATAGAATCATTAGTTATGTCGATAGAAACTGTCAGATATTGTGGAAAACACTTGAAATCCCATGAACTTTGAAGGTTTGTGATGACATCTTGATTTCTTGAGGAATGGGTGAGGATTTTCTTAGGGGGTTAGAGTGACCCCATGCGGGGTGAGCGTGGCTCCACAGAGGTGAGGGAAGAACAAGCTGAATCACGTGTTTTTGACACGGAAAACATATATGATATATCTTCTAGACATTCAACTACTAGTGTTCTTCTTCGAGTTCGAATGAATAAAGAAAAATGACTATATTATCCTTCTGATTCCATCAAATTTCATGACCAGTATTGATGATGATCACAAACTCTTCTTATGATCAACGCGTCCACACTCTCGTAATTTTCAAAAAAGCTGGATGAATACCTTTTTTTCCAACTGAAGAAAATACCATTACTAGCATCAACAACTTAATACTCGACTCAATGTGTGAACAATTGTGACTTCATTCGCAAGATACATGCCTCACTTGCACAGTAATTAAAATGCAACACTAACCAAATCCGTTTTAAATTCGTGGACTAACCGAGCGTAACGGCAGCGAATAATTCTGATGAGGAAGGCAAAGAAAAAGAAAATCAAGAGGAGAGCTGATTCGTTGCAAACGGATGAGAGAGCGAGTGTACAAGCAGTAGAAAACAAGATAATGGATCCGCGAGTGTGGCGCATTTGGAGAGTCGCTCTTCGGTAATTAGATGCGAATGGACTCTGCGCGTTTCTCTCATTCTTCTTTTGCTCGTTTGAATTTCGAAGCGCACGCTGCCACGTCTGTCGCACGAATGGAAAGCTTTCCTACAGCCTTCCTTTACCTTCTCTATCTCCATCTCTCTCTTTCAATCCCTTCTATCTATTGCAGAAGTATAGCGTCTGTCCCTCGTCACGGGATTCTAGTCTAGCCGCAGACTGGTCGGATAAAAGTTTTTAGCTTGAGAATTGCCATCGTCTGCGGTGCATAGTTATACACCTGGGCCAAATCAACCCGCAAGCTCGATTTGTTCATCTGCAAGCTCGATGCGCTCGGGCACACAGTGTCGTTCCCAACGGAGACTTTTTCAAAAGTTTCCTTGTCCACGAGTCGATGGTAGAATTTTTTGAATTCTTTTAATGAATTGACTATGGTCGATCTATTATTTGAATTTTTGTACTAGAGTTATCCAAAGATCAATCACAAGTGTTGAATTCCCTTATTTCTTCATTGACCGGGTAAAAGCTATCATTTTGCGGGAGCTACTGGGCAGTGTCCCACACTCGGTTTCAAACCCGGGCAAGCTGATTTTCATTCTGAGGCAATGATTCCTATTTTTGACTTCGGCCTAAGCTGAAACAAAGTTTTACTCTTCGAAATTAGCACATCTTTCAGATCAAAATTTCACAACATACTCATACCGGTGATTGAATTAGGATTTCAGTGTTCGGGACTATATTGCACAAAACTTGAGACTGTACACCACCCCCCCTCCCCCAAGAAGCCAGCATCTATTGCTAAACTCAAAGCTTTTCGAAAATGGCCTCTATGACTTGGATACACTCTCTATCTTTTCGTCACCGGCACAGAAACGTGTGATGCTTCCAGTACTAATATTATCCATGACACCACTCTGCTCCATGACTATCGACAATATTCCACATGAGAACTGGAATAGTGAAAAATTGCCCCAGTAGTTTGAAATTCAAAAGAATATCAATTTAGTCTCGAAGTTACAATGAAATAATCTCAGTAAAAGGATCAAGTCAGTCTCGCAAATTGAGTTTGACGAGACGTAATTGTCTTAGTGAACTTTTCGAAAGTCTAAGAAACCATCCTGACGTAAAATCAATGCTTAAGAGTAGATGTGAAGCTCGTTGAAAGAGAATTTTTTAATACATATTGCTCATTAATGCCATCCTTCAAGCTGCTCAACGACTTGGTAGACTTTGCTCTCTGTAACGCGAACCGATGCCTTCTCTAGAGAAGATGGAGTTGAATAGATTTACGAAGTGGAATATAGCTCGAGGCAGACCCACAGTATAATATAAGGATCGCAAGCTCTGCTGCAGAAGATATCGAATACAAGTTCGTCATTTTGGGCACCTTCATCATCTTGGCAATGCATACATGTATATTACTGAGCTTTTTACCACACCATCTCTGAGTGAGTCTTTTCCAAATTGGATACACTCTTTTCATTAGCTCGTTGAACGTCTGTAACAAAGCTGGAGGGAAAAATTTGAATTGGTACTATTTAAAAAGAAGGCAAACCACAAGTGAAGAGTAGGACTTCCGAGGGTAAAACATCCTCAAGCATTAATACGGCATTTCACGAGGTAATGTACGAGTGCCTCTTAGACAATGGAATTTCGCGCTCTCGTTGTACCATTCGTAACGGCTCTACGGGAAATACATACGTTTGGTGCAAATTATTCATCATTGTAATACACACTTCGTAATGACACTCAAGAGCTTCCCCGCCGACACGAGGAGGCGTAATTTTGAATCATTACACATCATTAATGCGAAATATGCCACGCCTGTATCTCACTGTTCTCTAGGGTCTGGTCTGTGTAGATTTGAGCAGACAATAAGATCACTTCGTTATCGTAAGATTAATTTCTACCGTGGAATAGGTACTTTTTTTATGACTTTCTTTGAGGGCTGTGAGAGCTTCAGAAAAAAGGGCCCCAATTTTTGAGGAACGATTATTGATGAAAGCTTCGTCAAAGATGTCTTGCAAAATAATTATGAGTATTCGGGTTCAGAACTATGATGAGTTCCTTCGTTAGGGTGAGATAGTTGTCAAATATTCGAAAGAAAAATTAGTGCTCTAGTCGCAGAATAATTGAGTGAATGTCAATTCAGCATGATGCATACAGATCATTATCTTTTAGTTTCAAAATTCTGCTCAGCCAATCTTTGAAATGATTGTTTTCGACCAACAAGATTCCTTTCGAAAAAAGTAGCCATTGCATTATGTAAAAAGCAAGAAATCTTTATGAATTTTTAGTAGATATCAGATAACAGTCTATTCAGATTTCATTTCTTCAGCAAACTCGAGTCATCTTATCGAACTATCACCACCCCAGACGCAGATGTTGAGAAATGCACTTCAGACTCACTTTCTTACACTCGGAAAAAATTTACATCCACTCAACAATCCTCGATGAAATTTCACAGTTCCACTCGCCACTCACCATTCTCAACTCTCTTGCCGCATGAAAACTCGATACATTTCATTACGAGCTAGCCGCACACTCGTCCCTCTTTACTCTGGAGCTTGCAACCATGGCGCGCAATTCAAATTCATGAATGGAAATCGAACTACATTCCGTTCGCGAGTAAATTATTCTGCCTAGCCTTATGTACATTATGCACATGGCTTTTGCACTTGCAGATATATATTTCAGGTTACTTCTCGAGTGTAGAGCACAAACCCAATAATAAGAGCTCGATCCTTGCAAAAGGTATTACATCTCTCAAATTGACCCTTGGGCATCTCTCAAAGCTTCATATACTTTACTATATAAATTTTGTGGTGATAACCTCAGGCTATCGGTTCCCACGTGTACTTCTTGAATTCAAAGTCAAGAACGATCGGTAGTGGTGGCAGCAGCAGCAGCATTGAGAGCATAGGATAACCCTGTACTCTGATAGCCTGAAGGATTTTTCATTCCTAAATAAACGCCGGTCTCTGATGATGAGCGAGAGTATGCTTGGTTGGTTCGTTCGTTGGTATTATATGAAAAATGAAAGGGGCAAGAAGTTTAAGCTTTGCCTTGCGGGGGATGAGTGGGAGACGGAGGTTGAAAAAAAAAAATAATAAAAAAATAGGAAAAAAGTGAAAAAATTCAGGAGAGGTGCGGCTTGAAAAAAATGACGAGAGCAGCGATCGTTTGGCGCACGCGAGCGACCGAAAGATAATTAGCCCGGCTACGCCTCTGTGCTTCGACCGCGCTTAGTTTCGAGACTGCGTCCGCGATGCAGCCCTCCGGCTATATAATACTGTGAATTTGGCCGCACTGACTTTTCGCCAAGCTTCCATGCAAGGAGCTCTTCTGTGGGTATACTTACGCCCGCTCCTTTCGCGTGTTACATCCTCGCCTCCATCATCCCCTATATATACTCTTTTGAGTTCGATTGCTCTTTTTACATTTTTTCATGATGATGATCGGCCAATATAGGATATGATCGTGGCCACCTTACTCTCTTCGAGAAATCCTTTTTTTCATTGCTGCTTGCAGCTATGCTTGCTCATGTTGGTGAAAGCTCTCTCTTTCGACTTGCTTTTAACCAATATGCTTCAAGGCGATACTTACTTCCTTCTTTTCTACCTCTTGGTGCTTTCTTCGTACAGGTATAAAGGTTGGTTACTCTTATTCGCAGTTGAGTGAAAAAACGTTTCCAGATCGTTTCTTTACTTGAACGCTGAAAGTTTTACGGCTGAGTCGTATAAATGTTTCCTCAATGCAGTTGTTGTGTTGGGTGGAGCCGAGGCAAAAGTTGCGTTTGTCTCTGAGCTTTCTCTGCACCATCAATTTGTTCACTCGATCTGGAATCAAACTAATGGTTGCGTCATTTTGTGGTTGATAGTTATTGAGAGGTACGCTAAGGGTTGAAAAACTCTTGGATGCTTTTTTACCAGCTGCACAGAAAACCAAACTAATACTGCTCCTAACTCGATTACAAAATTTTTTTCATACTTGTTTCACATGAGCTTTTGCATGAGATTTATCGAAACCATCGATCAATCAACGAAATTTGTATTTAATGTTTATTTGGAGTCTCAGCTAATTTCGAGTCTAATCAGGAATTCACGCAAGTGTCATGTCTTAAAAATTGAAAATTTTATTTTTCAATATAATGAGCCCAAATTTACAACCAGCCTGTTGGAACATATTATTGATTTGGATTTGAACAAACCTGCTATGTTTTTTATCCGATGGAAAATGCCGATTGTTCACGAAATTTTGCACATCACTTCTATCCTGATGTGGATGATCAAGAATGAATCTGTGCGTATTGCACACACTGGCCCTTGCACACGGCCCATAGTGTTTTCCCCGGGATCTCTTGAAAAGGAGAAAAAATTATCGACCAAAGCCCAGACCAAAAAAGATATTACGAGTTTATTGGCTAAACAACAATCTAATCATCCAAGTACATTTTGATCACTTCTCGAGAAAAACCATTGCTCTCTATCTGACCTGGTGCACATAAGAATTACACGCAAATAATTCAATTACACCAAAACTGGGTAGTATTGAAAGCTCGACTACTTGCAAACAGCAGCAGTAGCAGCAGCAACATGTATCCGTGACGTGTATAGAGCTCGGGGAGCCTCTATTCCCTCGGTAATCTCATTCACTGCCTCGTAAATCCTTATTTTCCCCATTCCTTGCCTTCTACCCGTATACATACATCCTCAACTATACTTCTACTGCGACTGCCTTTTTCCGCGGGCTGGAAAATCTCAAGGGTTGCAGGAACGTATAGATCCTTGTGAAAGGGTGCTGCAGCACAGCGAGTATATATCTCGATCACATCGTTCCGGCAATCGTTCAGTATTGACACAGCAGTCGATATCCTTGCCAACAGGTATTATATTTGCAACGTCGAAAATGCAATCCAAAAGAACGAGAATTAAGGAGGTTGGGTTTTCATATATTAATGATTCTACTGCAGCGTTTCGATCTTCCTAGCAATTTTTTCTATTATTTGACTTGAAGCTAACGTTTCGAATGTTTTAGTGCTCGTTTTAGTGCATCTTTCCTGCGGGATATATTTACAATAAGATTCACGTGGTGTTGAGTTGTCAACTCTTTGGTAACGTTTTCATATAACCAATAAACATTATAATATTACTGCTGAGCGATTTTTTCGTTAAATGGAAAATGAGGTGGCATGACAAGGTCTGCGGCTAGACCGGTTGAGTTCTCCACCCATCCAAGGAATAGAATCCTAAATCTCCGTAGCTCATAGCAATCCTGAAATTTAAGGTGAGTGTACCCAACTTGCCCCCATTAGGTTATTTGCTTGATAACCTTGGTCTACCTCAACAATTTTCAACGGGCTTCATCTCATTTCAAAGCTTGTTCCAAGACCTTCAAAATGAATTTGTGTACGATCAAATTCAACCAACTGGGGCCGAGCTGTCTCAATTATTTTGAAAAGTGATTTTTTACAGTTGACAAAATGGTGCACCCAACTTGCCCCTTTTATGCCATTTCCCCAACAACTTTGGTCTACCTTAACATTTTCCTACGTATTTTATTCCACTTCAAATCTTGTGTCAGGACCTTTAAAATGCACTAAGTTACGTCTAATTTCGATGAATTGGAGCCGAGCTGTCTCAACTCTTCCATGATGGAAATCGGCGATAGTGTTTTTATTCCCGTGCACGGACATTTGGAGCTTTTCGTCGGTCCAAAACATTCTTTCCGACCTATTTTTAAGTGATAAACATGTTTCAAGCAGTAAAAAAGTCGTAGTGCACGCCCTTTCGAGATAAACATATGGGGACATGTTAAGTACACTCCGATGTTGGCATCCTTGTTTTACAAATCGTTTCGGTGTTTTGCACATAAAACAGCTTCAGATCCAAATTTTGTAATTCTGAAAAGTGGATTTTGAAGATCTGGAAACAAGGAATCAAATGCGCTGAAGTATGTTGAGATTGGTCGAACTGAAAAAATTGGGCATCGGTTTTACTGAGAGCAATATCCTCGGTGCTTTCTTAGCTAAGCAATCACGAAAAATAGAAAAATTACTTAAAATTCTCTGGAGAACGCAGAATTGATTCGGGGTCGATGCAAACTTCTTACTTTATCATATTCTAACATACCAAACCTCAAAAGAAAAAAAAAATTGCCGGGAGGCCAAGGAGTGCCCTTTCCCGAGATCGGCATATGGAGGCAAGTTGAGCACTGAGGCAAGATACCATTCAAAGTACGCACACTCCACCTCAATAAGTATTTAGACCGATGTGTAGGTTCATCAGTTTATGACAAGTTATCACAAAAAGATCTAAAAAACGTTGCTCATTAGACTAATGCGGGAGAAATTGATTGTCTCTCTATATCGTAGCATCACGTTCAGCGCTCTTTTTTGTGCCTCATTCTTTTACATAATCCCTTACACTTTAGATCGGCGCATCACTAAAAAAAAAAAAAAAAAAAAAAAAAAAAAAAAAATTGAGAACGAAAAAAGGGTGGGTGTACGATTATACTCGTGTGCCCGTATAGTGTACATACATGGGACGTCGTCGTCGTAGTCACTTCAACAGCAGATTGACTCTCGCGGGTGCGAAAAAGAGCGACAATGGGGGTGTGGTGCCCTAGGCTTAATCACTTCGCTTCGGAGGGCTGCACCTAGACACAAGCTCTATACTCCCCATATGAAATCCTCTTTCGTGCGTCATTTCTTTTTATTTTTACCAACTCGTTTATACGCTTTCACCCATGGAATACGTGCTCCGCCACTTTTAAGTTCACACACACACACACACACACACACACACACACACACACATTTTCGCTCTTATAATCGGGTGGCCTGTCATCCCTCATATTATTTTGCACGTCACACTTCAAGTCGAGAACGATCATTCATCTTGTACCGTTTTTCTATTTCGTAGCAAACATAATTTTTACCCTGATGACTTTGAGGGTGTGGGTGTCTCACGTGGGACGAATTTTAATGCTTGATGCCATCACATGTTTCGTTGTCGGCACCTTGCAACTTTTTTATTTTTTTTCCTTTCGACTTTGTACGATGTGTTTAGTGTGCACATTTTGTAGAGCTTTTTCATCGTCATGTAAGTTTCAAGTGCAGCTCTGTAATGTACACGTATCATCTAGAGAGTTTTACTTCGCTCTGAATCGTTAAGTATCTCGTCACTCTGGCGGCGCATTTTATCCATAGAGATCTCTTGTATACACTCGACGTCGTTACGTTCTTAGTAGAGTCTGTATTATAGCGAAATAATGATGTCCTTAACCTCTCACATGTGGATAAAGTTTACATCTGCAATATATCCTGGCAGATCAAGCAAAGTAAGAGTTCTATTCCAATTCATATTTACTGCTGTATCGTGCCAAATTTTCATTATGTCTCATACCTCCGACGTTACAACCACCAATCCACGAAATTCTATTCAAATTGTGATGCAATGCACGACAACAATAACAATGAAGAACCACATTTATGGGTTATGGCTCATCATTTTTCGACGCGTGGAAACCGAATCCGCAGCTCGTTTTGCGCCTGAACGTCGGAATTTTTCAGAGGTTCTCGACAGGACGGAACCGAGCGCGAGATCGTGTTGAGACGATCTTTTTGCGGCGAGAAAGCAGATTTAGGTACCATGTGCAAGCGAGAATAATTTTTTCCTAGTGGTTTTCAAGCAGCGCAGATTTTCGCAAAAACGGGTAGATTTTCACTTTGTAGGGCTCAAAAACCCCCATTTTCGCGGAAATCCTGACTGGTCAAAGATTACTAGGAAGAAAATTCATGCTTGCACGAGGTATTTAAATACTCTTTTCCAAAAAGACCGTTTAAACACGATCCCGTGCTCCATTTTGAGCTATATGGTGAAAAATTTTTTCCACGCTTAGAAAACCTCTCAACAAGGAGTTTTTTGCGCTTCGTAAAAAATCCTGACTTACATGTGCAAAATGGACTGCCGATTCGGTGCTACGTCAAAAAATACCCAAGAAAATCGTAGTCTAGTCAATGAGACATTTTGACCCCAAAATTGTTGTTCTTTAGTGAGATGAAACGAAGGCTGCTCATTAGTGACATCTGTCCCTTGGGATATATCTTCCAACCTGGATTTTGCAACCCAAATTTTACAGAGACTTCAGTCTGAATCACATATATGTATGTGCATCAAAACTTCAACTTCCGTCACATCCTCATCATCGTTGACCCGTACAAAGACACGTCGGATAACATTTTCATCATGATACAGGTTCTGCATCTCTGTTTTACGCCTTTGAGAATCTCGAGATTGAAAATGAAGAAAAAGGAAAAAAAGTCGAGAGTATGACGTGCTTTTCAAAAGGAGACTTCAAAAGTTTCCGCTGTTGCTGGTTCTTTCTCAAAAGAATCAGACAACGCGAGCAGACAGTTGAAGTATTTCCTGTATGCTTGTGTTGCGGCAAGATGATTTGAATTGTGCTATACAACATGAATTTGAACGGCTAAGGATGTTAGTAACATATTTGCTCGAAGTAGAAACGTTTTTTATGAAGTATATTGTTCTAAAAAAACTGGCCCAGAGTATATTTTGTATGTGAGATTCTCAAATATTCCGTGATGTAAATCTTGGTTACAATAGTAGGTGGAAGTTTTCAGGAAGTGAAATTTTGAGCGCAATAAAGCCTGCAAAATTATCCTGGCGTATCATCTTACATTATGATCTCGGGAGTCAGGATTTTTGTGATACGAGAAAACTCAGAACCCTCAGAAATCATGACGATTCGAAAGACATTCAATTTTTCTCCATGTTGAATATTCAGAAGCAACTACGACCATTTGACAATCGTAATCGTTCCGATCCGAGAATCGAAATAATAGATCACGATCAGAAGGCAAAAGTTGAATTTTGCATCCGGATTGGCTTTTTTCGCTTTAAACTGAGGGCGAGGATCAACATTTTCACAAAGATGTGAAAACCTGTCTTTGTGACCGCGAATCGTAGGCTGGTTTTTGACAAACTTTGAGTGAAACTATAGAAAATCCATGCAACAAAGAAATTTTCTCGCGCATCGTGTCATAAAATGCATATTGTAACGCTTGCGCAATTTTTCACATACAATTCAGCATAATCGAACACTAGAGCTAAGTATTACTTATTATCATCATCGCAGTCTCATGAAGCAATAGCGATGTTATCGAACATACATCCGTTCAATCGATCCAACCAATGTTTTACAAATTATCGATGTGCACTTTATCGAGACTTCCTTGCTTTCTTCGATCAAATCTCAAATTTCTTTCCACTTCATAATGATCGCTACCTGTGATAGGAGGTGAGGAAAATCGCATGCTTGCACTGCATTCGATGTCAGGCCGAATGATTTGTAAAATTTACATGTTCACAACGACGTCCTTGCTGCGAGCTGTACATGAAGTTTACAATGACAGTTCTCGGCTCTGATTGGTATTACATTGAGCGGAAAGACTTGCAAAATTGCCACCAAGACGACGATTCGACGATCGCCTCGAAAGCGCAGGCATCAATCAATCAAATGGCCTCGCGTGCATAAGCCAATATCGCATTCGCCATAAGTGCATTTCTTTGGGGTCGAGCGATGTTCATATGTTGAATTGTCGGCAAAATCAGCGGCGCGTAACGACGTGTAATGATCTACTGCACATGTGATCATGTATACCTTCTACATGTATGCAACACTGACGAGCAGCTAATTCAGCACCAAGATAAGCGAGGTTTCATACCTCCCACGAAGTGGTCATTAACTTTTGCCGTGTGGCTGAACTACTTGGGAGGGAGTTCGATCTAGCCTGGAGCTTTTTACCAAAAGTATAATATGTAGTGCTTGTTTTTCTCATGATATAATTGTCATAGCTCGCGGATGCCGACTGCTTATGCTATAATTATAGGTAGCTTGATGGGTATATTGGTTTACCTTCAAAACGTGCCCTCATTTTTTGTACTTTGAAGTTATTTTACGGCTTCTGAGCTGGCGTGACTTCAGAGCCGGTAATTTGAGCCATTTGAGCATCAAAAAGTGAAGTTTCTGAGATTTTGGGAACCCCGCTTCTCGAGTGTGATCTTCGCGGTGTAGACCATAAAATTGCGAGGGAACCGCAGTGTAGTCCATTCTGAAGACTTGAACGCCAGGAAAGGATGAGGCAGTCAACAGCTTACTCTTCAAAGCAGAATTGTAGATCATTAATTTTGACATTTAAATTATTTCATCTCAATAGCAGCTTTGCTTCATACCCAGGGAACGCTTTCAGCATGAAACCTGATTCTTCCGAAATAAGAGGATGCTACATATAATTTTGTTCAAACCGAAGTTCGAGCGTTATAATGATAATGCATCTATAATCTTACTAACCATAAAATCTTCCGGGTTAAGTGAGTGACAAGTTCTGGAAATCCAGAGCTGTTGTTACATATGATTCAAGAAGTTCTTCAAGAGTCTTACAAGAAATCCTGGATTCCACAGCATTTTAAATATTTTAATTAATGGATGAATTTTAATTTGAGCCTTGGAAACAGGGATTGTGAAGCAAGTTTTTAAGAACAAAGAGAGTTGAGTTTGAGAAATCTTTCAAAATTGAAAATCAACCACATGATAATATCGATGCTTTTTATTGAATGTTGTTCTACAGGGAATATTGCAATGAGGTAGCCTCAAACTGCAAAAAAAAACCAACACCATCCCCGAATCGCATGAACAAAATTCAAATACCAGTTCTTGATGGAACTCTTGAATTTATTGAGCGTAACCACGAATCGCCTTACTTTGGAATATTCTCCGCAAGTACAACCACGACAAGGAGATGATCATGGCTATACCTTCGAGAGTCTTGTTCGTCTTTGAGGTTAACACGATTCATCACATGTTCGTGACTAATCGAGCACGACTTCTCGAACACGTACATATACATCTATAACTTGAAATAGAACGATGATCCCTTTTTCGCGCGCGGAAAGAGGGATATGCTCGCATCATAGCAAAGTGAGTTGGCGATCGCTTACGCTTGATTTATATCGGCAAGTTGGCGAATGCAATTTTCTTGCAGCGTATGAGCTACGAGGTTCATCGGTCATATCCACGATATACTTTGCAGAGACCATCTCTTCTCTACTTTATCATATATCGTCTTGCATTTCTCTTTCGCTGTTAAAAGTAATGCGAAGAGCAGGACATAGTGATGACTTACTTCTGACGATGTATCATATCCATCGCAGAGTGTTATGAACGATTGAACTCCCTGCTCTTTCGAGTTTCGCCTTGTGAGAGGTGATCACGAGATTATGTCAATTTGTAACTCATCGTCCTTGTCATCTGACCATATGTCCTTATAAAAATGGTAATTGTTGAAAATACATCAACATTTGAATTTTATTAAGTGCCTTCATTTTTTGTGCAAAAAGTGATATTTTGTAGTTTTAGTTCTAAATCATAAAGTTGTGAAAAGAAAATATCTCGTAAATTTTTGCAAGATAATTTTGAACAAAAATTTATGGAGACATCAGCAACGTTGAAAACAAAAGATAAGTTGGCTGTCCCTCATTCGCCCCCGCTCGAGATCTATAAAAATGTGAGCACTCGCAGAATTTTTCTTATTATTATTATTTTTTTTTTTAAAGAATTGTTCATTTCGAATGATCCACAATGGCCTAAGCTTTCCTTAGAAGAAGAACACTGTTTTGGTTAGTTTTGAATTTTTTGTTACTCACGATGAGCTATGTCGAACAAAATCAATTCAATCAATTTCTACGTACTTGAGCTAAGTTTTTTGTCTCTGTCTCAGCCTCGAAATGCTTTTTAGAAAATTTCAAATTTTGATTTTTGACCGATTATATGCTCATAATATTAGGAAAAAACAGTGTGCCTAATTTGGCCCCATAAGCTTTTTCTAGATTTGCTTTCCACCCTTGGGAAATAAATTCACTTACATCAAACGGTATGGTAGGGTGTAATGAAAAGCTGAAAAAGGAGTTGACTCATTTGAACTTCCGGGAGCAGAAATATCTCGATTCTACGGAAAACTCACGTAATTCAATGGAAACAGAAGGCCTTTTATATACACGTGGATGCAAATTAGGCACACCCTTTCGAAAAGTCACGAAAAATCTTCCTCTGCAAGAATTACGATAATTCAGCTCCAGTTTGTCGAAATCAAAATTATCTTAACTCATTCTCAAGGTCTTGGAACAAGCTTCGAATTGAGTTGAGGCACGGGGGAAGATATTGAGATGGTCCAGAGTTCTGAGCAAAACAGAAACAATGGGGGCAAATTAGTCACACTAATATTATTTGGTGAAATTGATTGATACTCGGTACATAACAACCATTGGAAATAATTCGTTACTCAATATGGAATTAGCTGGGACTGGTACAATTGTCTACAAGACTGAATATCCAATGATTTTTGCGATAATTTATTAAAGACATCTTGCTATGTAGACTGTTAGCAATTCACATGTCAAGCTGATGTTACAAAGATCGTTGGCCGATGAACAAGTTTATTTAGAAAATCACGAGGTCCAACTTTCATCTAATCAAGAAAACTTAGCCGAGCTCCATAGATACAGTTCAGAGATCAAACTCTCTCGCGTGCATACGAATTCGCGCTCAACCAGAGAAATCACAAATCGTTCCGATATCTCAGCATGACTATTTTATTGCTCCCTCGGCGAACCCTTTATAAGTGAGCTTTCGCTTTCCGCGCCAGAGCAAAGCATTCTTTCTTCTTTTACCTTCTCAAACTTACACACGAGCAGCCTTTTCATCCTCAACTACTCTCGATATCTCGCCCCTCTCACCTTACCTTACAGATTGCAAAAAAAAAAGATTCAGCAATTTTTCGCTACCGGCAATATAGCGGTACACAGAATGCAAACCCTCTTCATCTTGTTGCTCCTATCATACCTTCTCTTCTCAACTCTTCAACTCTACAATCTTTCACCAAAGCAAGTGCAAATTCCGGTCTTCTTCTACAACCAAAGTTCCTTCCTTTGGAAAAGGTCCTTCCTTCTTAAGACTTTTCAGCGTTTTCTTTCGATTTCTTAATCCTCGAGTTATAATCCGCATCCCTTTGAGCTTCAGTAAGAAATAATGCGTGACTTTGTTTCACAGGCAACCTAGAAAAGAGACGAACTAAAGAAGAAAGAGAATGAGGGAAAGGTAAAGGGCAAAAAGTTGGCTTTGTCACTGGAGCTTTCATCATTGGCTAGAGATCTTTAAAATTCCAGCCACGCGCAATCCGTGTAATGAGCGAGCCCGCGAAAAGAGCATTTCACAATTAATTTTGCCGCTACTTACTCTGCCCCCCCCTCCTTCCTCATTTCTACAAGTATAGATATACATATAGTGATGCTGTGACAAAAAGCTCGAGCGGGCAGCTTGAATTGTGCAAAATGGGCTTTGTAGATCAGAAGAACGGATGGTGAAATACGCTAAATATTAATCACGATGGACGACGCAGCAGCAGATGCCCGGGAGCCCAGTAACTATAAAGCTCTGTCATGTTGGTGGAAGTGTGTATAGTGTGCTTTCCGTAACGCAAACGGGAAATTCATGACTGGAATAGTACTTGGGCAATGGTCACACTTTTGTCGAAATCACAGAAGAGAACCATCATTGTGAGGTTGTGTGGATAGCCGAGCTTGCAGAAGTTGGCATGATTATGCGCGTATACGCACATGTACGTAGGCAGAATCGGTTGAAGAGCTTGAATGGTCCTCACTTCGGAAATCCAGATTAACTCAGTTGAGAGTTGCGTAGAGATTCTGAGCCACTGAGTGAATGAAAGCTCCGAACCAAGTGTGTAAGCCAAATATCAGGGGTTGACTATATAGGACAACTTTTGAGCTTTCACGGTTCCTCTTATAACATTTGAAATCCTACCTGTGAGTCTCCTCCTTTATTATTACGGTTTCGGTCTTTACAGCTAGATCTGCTTATAATACATCAGAGCTTGCGGTGGTATGAATGCAACCGTCGAAAACGACGATTTTACAGATTACACCAGTCGCTCACGGTTGGTGTTTGCCAAACACTCGTGTGAATGAGATGAGAGTCGGCTAATCAAAGGCGGTACCGAGCTTGCAAGCTCTCTTTGCTCGACACCGACCCTTCCTATGTACCGGTTCGATTTCTATGTACGAAATGATGATATGGATGACGATGATGGTGATGATGTCCCATTGTGTATTGGAGATAGATAGATCCCCTCTATGATGGCGCTGATTCGTATACGAATACGTTATAGTGGGTCTCCTCTATCGTGTTCGTTGCAAAGCTCATCGTCGCGTTCTCCGATTTACGAGCACTGGGAGCTTTTGTTGCGTGTGCGCTCATGAAATTCTATGTATGTGGATGCGGGGTTCAATCGAATATTGGATGGTGGTTGAGCTTGCAATTCAGAAACCCCATTCAAAAGGGAATATCATTGAGGATAACTTTACGCTGATGTCGTTGAGATAGGGCCTCTGTGTGTACTGAGCTTGCGAGAACTATTCCAGATTGTACTCGTTAAATCCACAGATTATTTATTATTATCTGTAGTGAGTCTGCGAAATATAGGTTCATTTTTAGAATAATTTTATGCCATCCTCCCACTTCTGTGAGGTAAATTTTGCTACATTTTCCCGCCACGCCATGGTTTTTCAACTCAACTCATTCCGAAGGTGAAATGTATCAATTCAAGTTGAGATGTATTTTTCATTTTTCGGTGCTTACCACCGAACCATGATAATTTTGTGAAAAAAAACCGTTTCCCAAAAGTTTGCGAATGCAGAAATGGAATACCTTCATTCTAAGATCCTAATCAAATACTAGCTCTCTCAAAATTTCGTATAAACTCGAAAGAAAGGCTTGCTTTTGTGTCAGTAAATGCATAAATATTGTCAAAATCGAAAACCATGTTCTCATGGCTATGACCGATAATCGATCAAAATCACTTCATCTCCATGTTTCAATATAATCAACACAAAAATAAAACGTTACGAAGCTGGATTACATCAAATTTAAAAGCTGCAGAAGTAGCAAAGCTGAGCACACTCAGCTCATTTATAACTTTCACAAAAGCTCTTTTTGTGCTTGTTAACTCTGGTGCAGTCTGATCGAGGTTTATAAAATTATTCAAACTTTAGCAGACGGATTTATCGCAATAATTACATCTCAGTGAAACATCAAACAGCATATCGGCTCTTCTCCACTGTAGTAAGCAAAGCTCCGTAACATTTCTCATGACTCCGCGTGCTTGCATTTGCTGTACCACTGCTGATGTTTACAGCATCGCCGAGTCAATCGCTTAACGCAGATGTTCTCCATCTCCAACTGGTAGAAACTGTACTACCGGCTCTGCCACTTTGTTGTGTACACACTTGCACGTACATACACACAGGCACCACAAATTCAGTTTGCATAGTGAATGCAATCCAAAGTACGTGCTTATATGCTGTCACATCTGCTTTCTCCAAAAACAATCAGATCTGTATCCTTCAAATATTGTTCTTCGTGAGAATCATACCAGTGTCTGTTGAATGCACTCATTTCACAGCCCTCTTCCTCCCCCCCCCCCCCAAAAAAAAATGAAAAATTTGAATGAAGAACAGTAACGACAGGTACCTACCTATAAGTATATAACATACTTTAGACAGTGCAGAGCTTGCAAACTCGCTGCTGAAGAATGACGCGAAATTTTTCATCCGGTCTCGTTTTACCTCATCATGTCGGCCTCCGAAAACTCGATATCTCACGAAGCCACGTATAGAGTGTAAGGGGTAGAGAAAGTTGCAACGGGGAACTGTGAAATTTCCAATTACATTCTGCGCGAGCTTGCAGCCTCTACGAATTTAGTACGCGCTCTGCAGAGCTATGCCAATCTGAAAAAGCTCCGACCTCTCCGGATTTATCGAAAAAATGTAATGAGACCTCTCTCTTTCTTTCTTCCTTCTGCTTCTACTGCTGTAACTGTGTACATCGAAGTTGTTGTATTAAGGGACGAAAGGGTTCAAAATAGATCGAGTGAGGAAACACAACAACTAAAATAACGAGGCACACGAATATTCACTATCACGAATATTTAATACGAAGAAGATATTCCAATACATAATTGATACACAATGATTTTCGCTTGACCGCTTGGCTTCGCGGCTAGCGCAAGACTGCCGTTACTCGTGCACGTCATCGCTCAATGGGCCCTTCCGTCCAGGGTCAGGTCAGTTTTTCGTGTACAGACATGCACTGGCGTTTCCGCGACATCTGGCACGCAGATACCACTCATCCTTGTTTTCAAGGCTTTCACTTTTTTTTTCACTTTTTTCAAACCAACACTTTCACATAACTCGACATCCTCCCACCAATTGAGAAGTCTATTGAGCGACCTTCTCAATTCTGAATACATCACCTAAGAACAAGAATCACGACCATACATAGTGTAAAAACGATTCTAACATTTATCAATCATGGGTTACATGCTAAGATTCGATTCAATAGTGATCATAGAGTACATATTAGGATAAATATCCGATACAAACATCATGAACAAGTAATATGGATTACGAACGTCAAGAACCTTATGAATAAGTGAGCCGGTCGGGCTTGCGAATTTTTCTTCCATGGCGTGTAACGACATTCTCACGTGAGTCCTCTTTGACACTCACTTGTACATTCTCATTGCTTTCAAGATCGTTGGACACGATTTCAGAATTTTCACCATCGTTATGGGCAATGTTTTTGTATTTTTCTTCAACAGTTTCTTTCAAAACAGATCCATATTCGCTGTGGTGAATTTCAAGAGGATATACGCGTTGAATAGGTCTAACAAGTTCACCACTCGCCGTCTTTAGTCGAACAACGCGTACATTACCATCTTTTCCGACAATGGTATCACTTATCCGAGCAAGAGGCCAATTGACACGTTTTTCATTTTCCGACTCAACCAAGACAACATCACCTACACGGATTTCATGATTTCTTCTCATTTTTCCTTTTGGATTCATCAGAGAGCCCAAGTATTCAGAACGGAATCTACTGCGTAACGCGTCTCTTATTTTTTGACGATACTCATAGCGTTTACCAAATTGACAGCTTTCAATCTGATCGAGATCAGGTACACCTATTTCTTTTATTTCCTGGAGGAAAAGCGATGGAGTCAGGGGTGCAATCTCGTGGTCGATCTCCGAGAGAAAAGATATAGGTCGAGAGTTTATGATGGCTTCGCAATCAAGAAGGACGGTCTTCAGTTCTACATAGCCCAAGCAAGCCCTCTTCAAAGTGCGTCGCAACAGGCCTTTCAAGATGCCAATGAGTCTCTCCCAAAAACCACCCCACCATGCTGCTGTTGGAGGATTAAATCTCCATTCAATTCCTTTGGTCGCAGAACTTTCAGCTATAGCGGTGAAATTAATACGTTTCAAACAGTTGCTTAATCCCACCAAATTGAGTCCATTGTCGCAGTAAACTATGCTTGGTCGTCCGCGACGTGCAATAAACCGCCTGAAAGCCATCAGAAGCGATATTGTACTCATGGTTTCCACTATCTCTAGATGTACCGCTCTAAACACGGCGCAGGTAAACAGACAAATCCAAACCTTTTGTCTACCTTTCAAAAATATTGGCCCTGCAAAATCTACTCCGATGATCTCAAACACAGCTGCGTCTCGGACTCTATCTCGCGGTAATGGTACCGGTGGTGCTGCACATGGTTCTGCGTCATATCTTTGGCAGCTTTTGCATTCTTTGATGACAGACCTGATAGTTTTTCGGCCGCCTAGAACCCAATACTTCTCTCTCAAAACACTCAAAGTTATTTCTACCCCGGCATGATTCAAGTGCTTGTGTTTCTCATCAATAATCAAACGGCTAATTTCGTGATCTCCGGGCAATATGATTGGGCATCTGAAATTGTAGCTATCATTTCTCAATAAAATTTTTGTACTGAGACGTATCAGACCACGTTTATCTAGAAAAGGCATGAAATGTTTGATACGATCATCTTTGACATCAGTGAATGTTTCTTTTTGAACAGCTTTAAGTATCAGAACTTCACCATCATCCAATTCTTTTGTCTTAAGGAATCCTGAAATCCTCTCTTCCTTATTCCTCAGATTATGCACGAACCGGAGCATGAAAGCTGACATCCGTACGATTTTGAAATAGCTTGAAAAACGACCATGATACCAAAGAAATTCTCTATCTTTACTGGTAGCGAGCAGAGTAGCCGAGTTAATCGCGGTCTTTGGAGAACCTTTTTTCATTTCTACGTTGATCTCGTTCTCATTGTATTCAAATACATTAGTTGGCCAGTTTTCAGATTCTAATTTTAGCCACTCGGGTCCCTCCCACCATCTGGAAACAATCAATTGATTTACGCTGCATCCCCTTGATGGGAGATCAGCAGGGTTGAATTCTCCAGGGACATGCTTCCATTGTTCCGCGCGAGTGTCCTTGCGAATTTCTTTTACGCGATTCCAGACAAATACGCCCCAATTACTTTCCCTTTTAATCCAAGCTAGCACCGTGGACGAGTCGGACCAATAAAAAACATCAACATCCTTCAATTTGAGAGAATCTAAAATATCCGTCGTCAACCGAACCCCAATTGTCGCTGCTAGCAGTTCTAATCTTGGAATACTATGCTTCGTTTCGGACCCGTTCTTTACTTTAGGCGCGACGCGCGATTTGGCTTGCAGGAAGTATACTTCGACCATTGATTTCCTTTGAATTCTGATGAAACTGACCGCAGCGTACGCTATTTTGCTCGCATCACAGAAAGTGTGAATGCTTACATTTTCGATTGAATTAACGTCACCTATTATGCATCGCGGAACTCGTACCTTGTCCAAATCACTCAAACTCGCGACCCAAGTGAGAAATTCTTTTCTGATATGTTCATCTACTTCGGCGTCCCATGACGAGTTTTGCTCACAAATTTGTTGCAACAGTAGTCGCGGACAGAGTGAAATAGGACTTGCAAATCCTAGCGGATCGAAAATGCGGTGAGCTAATGAAAGAATGATCCTTCGCGTTATCTTCCTATCGACAATTTCGGACGTGTCCGGTAATTTCAATGACAGAGTGTCCTCATCTTTATCCCAAGAGATTCCTAAAACTAACGTTTCGTTTTTGCCAACACCATCTCCGTCGCCAGTGTACTCCCACCCTCTGAGATCAAAACCAGCTGATTCCATCGCTCTTTTTGCATCTGACATGAAGTTGTCTAGCTGTTCACGAGAACTGACACTAGTTACACAATTGTCTACATAATAACTTTCCATCAATTTTTCGATGTTGCAAATCAGTGAATCACAATGGAGATTTTCTTTGATCAATTCTATCAATTTTTTCAAGTGCATGAAAATTATCATCATCAATATAAAAGGGCTACTAGAGACACCAAAAACAACTTTACAATGGCGTAATACGATTTCTCTTCCATTGCGATCACGCCACAAAAAACGAAGAAAGTCTCTGTCATCAGGATGAATCGAAATTTGCAAAAATGCTTTCTTAATATCTGAAATAACTCCGATATTCCCGATTCTGAAACGCGTGAGAATAGAAGGAACGTATTCAATTAGATTCGGACCCTTTTCTAGACAATCATTCAAAGAAGGAAAATTCCGATCTTTCGCGGATGCATCAAATACCGGTCTTACTCTAGTTGTACTTCCTTCTTTGATAACGGGCCGATGCGGTAAGTAGTGTCCCCAGTTGTTCACTTCTTCTTCTGGAACTTGCTCGATGGTGTGGTCATTCAGCCACTCGTCGAAAACAGCAGCATA
Source organism: Eretmocerus hayati (assembly GCA_029851415.1). Taxonomy (NCBI): domain Eukaryota; kingdom Metazoa; phylum Arthropoda; class Insecta; order Hymenoptera; family Aphelinidae; genus Eretmocerus; species Eretmocerus hayati. Next base: position 149,018,687 of record CM056742.1, on the reverse strand, counting down.
CTCGTCGAGAACTCCGTCATTTTGCAGCTTCCTCAGCGTCGAATGAAGCCGCTTTTCAGCCGATGATTTATTGTCATTTAGAACTGGGTGTTTTTCTCGCCAAGGCAAATGGACCTCATAACGGCCCTCACTGTTCACTGCGACTGTTTTTAGAAAATTTTCACTCACTTCTTTTTCGTGCTCTTTACGGGTTTTGTTTTCGATCGGGTCTTTTATTCCAAGCACATCGAGACTCCACAAATCTTCGATCTTGTTAGGATGGATGAACAAGGAAGTGGCGATAGCAACCACATCGTTTCTTTCTTCTGAATTTGGTACCTCGCCGAGTAGAGTCCATCCTAAATGAGTTTCAATGGCTGTTAATCCACATTTCAAATCATGTTTGTGCCCGGTTAGCAATTTTCCCAAAACATTTGAGCCAATCAAAATTGAAATTTTCTCGTTATTATTCACATCTGTGAGTCTAATGTTCAACTTGTTCAATTCACCGATCCAAATTCCATCAGTCACCGTTGGCACATTTTCACATATTAATTGTTCGTCTAACACATCCAGTTTACACGTGAAGTCACTCCATAATCCCTTCAACAAAATTGAGTACTTTTTGTGTCGTACCGTTTTTGAGTTCACGCCTCCGAAGAGAGAATGGCACAACAACTGTTCACCAGTGGGTTCGTATCCCATCATTGTTGCCACGTCTTTCGTAATATATGATCTCTGCGAACCATTATCCAAAACTGCTCGCACTATTTTTTCTTTAGTACCATTCATCAATTTTACTCGCAGCGTTTGAATATACACCTCTGGATCGCGAGAAATATTTGACATCGACGCGCAACTCTTTAGTGCAGCAGGGTGACAGTAATTAACGAGAGATTTCTTCACGGTGTCTTCGATTTTGGTATCGCCGGATTTAGATGAACTGTCATCGATCCCAGGATCTCTTTCACCGGGACACATAAGCGTCATGTGCCGACGAGAACAAACACTGCACTTGACGAATATGCGACATTTTGCACAAGTATGACCGACAACAAGACAATAAAAACAGGCGCGCTTATCTTTCACAATTCTTCTCTTCTCATCAAGCGACATAGTCTTAGCCTTTTCACATTGGGCACTCTTATGTCCATCGGAGTCGCAGAACAGACAAATACGTTTTTTACCGTCGGTTGTGAGAAGCGATGCAGCACTTGGAATGTCATTTCGTTCTGTCGAAGATTTCGGTTTCTTCCCCGCATTTTCATTGTTCACAACAAAACCGTTGACTGCCATTGATACCCTCACTTCATTGCGTACTTCCGATTTCAAGAAAGTCATTAGCCGAGTCAATCGATCTTTGCATTGGTCACGAGAACTGTCTTCACTCACTGCAGATGCTTCTCTTGCAGCATCACTACGCTGCCAAACTCGTAACATTTCCTCTGGGAGCGATGACTCAACTAGCGGAAAAAGCATTGCTGCGCACTTGTCTGTTGTTACTCCGAGTGTATCCAGATTTCTCAAATGAGATTCAATTTTGTTGTACAAGCTGGAAAGTGACACCTTCTTGGAAGTCTTCAAAGCATTTTGTAAAATAAGCTGCAATAATTCACGCACATAAACTTCTATCAGAATATCCTTCCGGCCAAACGTATCTTGGAGACTTTCTATAACTTTATCATAATTCTTTGCTACCGGAGGATAACTGAACACTATCTCAGCCGCACAGGAGTTCGGCACAATAGACTGGATTAAATATTGAAACTTCATATCCGTCTTCATACGTGGATCTTCGTGGATTTTTTCAAACAAGCTCCAAAACATCAACCACTCTTTCAAATCACCCCCAAACTTGAAAAGCTCTATTTTTGGGAGCTTAAAACTATCTTGAACGTCATTACGAATGACAGTCATAGGCTGATGCGAACTCATCTGACTAGCCTCATCTGGACTCGGTGATGTGAACTCTTCCACGGAGGCCTTTGCATTCAGAAATTTCATTCTGTACTCGTCGGCGTCAGAGATTTCATTTTCAATAGCTTCATCTGTTACTTCTGCGCCGTCATATAGGAGTTCCATCACAGTTTCCGATGATCCTTGCAAATCATTCATCTTTTCTTCCAGCAAGCTGTACTCGATCAAAATTTGCTTCTTGTCGGGCGTCTCTGACGCAAGGGAGTCGTTCAATGTGTTGAGAGCTTTGGTGAACGCAGTGCGTTGCGCTGCCCGTTTCTTCTTCGCCTTATCCATGTTCCTCAAGTTTGTTGGAATCTCACTGATCACGAAAACACGAACCTTTGCGTCCTGTCACGGTCGCCAGTTGTTGTATTAAGGGACGAAAGGGTTCAAAATAGATCGAGTGAGGAAACACAACAACTAAAATAACGAGGCACACGAATATTCACTATCACGAATATTTAATACGAAGAAGATATTCCAATACATAATTGATACACAATGATTTTCGCTTGACCGCTTGGCTTCGCGGCTAGCGCAAGACTGCCGTTACTCGTGCACGTCATCGCTCAATGGGCCCTTCCGTCCAGGGTCAGGTCAGTTTTTCGTGTACAGACATGCACTGGCGTTTCCGCGACATCTGGCACGCAGATACCACTCATCCTTGTTTTCAAGGCTTTCACTTTTTTTTTCACTTTTTTCAAACCAACACTTTCACATAACTCGACAGAAGTCGAGTGCATCAACTTCAACTTCAATATGCAAGCTCATTCCATGTAACTACGGCTGCATACATCGAGCTTGCAAATTACAAAAGATTTTCTGACTCGCATCGTTTATCAAAATCTATTCAATCAAATCCGGCCTCATGTACTTATTATCGTTCGTCTCGATAAAAAATGCAACACATGCAGTTAAGCACGACAAAATATCGCATATGTCTCGCTTTACGGACATTGACTCTTCCGCTATAAACTTATATCGAAGCTCACGTAAAACATAACACGTATTAGAAAAGTATGTACATGTATGTCATCGGAGATTTGGTATTCCCAGCGATGCTTCATGGCTTTGGTCTTTTGTCCGCCAAGGCGACAGACACCACGGCTAGCGCCGCGTCCACCACGAGAAAGAGACGCCTGACACGCCCAGCAAAGAATCGCGCACTCGTCTTTATTTTTCCCTGCGGCATTGTCATATACTATACAAGCAACGACGATGCAATGCTTTCTTTCCTTTTTTTTTTTTTTTTTTTTTATTCTTGCATATGTCTCGGCGTCTTGTCAAGCTCAAGGTAGAGACAGACTGAGAGCTTTTGTATAGATGGTGTTGGGTGTACATGGGTAAAGGCCAACGGCGAGAAAAATCCTCGGTGGTAAGAAGGAGCATTGCTTTACTTGATTCTTTGTGAATTTTATATATGGCGTATACATCGCAGGTGGACTTTTGCATCTGCGAATACGACTCTTGGTTGTACATATTTACTGTGGAAGATGTTGACGATGTCTGATGTTTGCAAGTACGAGACGTTCGTAGTCGTCGTCGTCGTTGACTTGAATTCTGTCGCTTCTTGATTCATTCGCTTCTGGATCGTGTCAAATTATATCGTTTGATTAAGTGATGTACGTGTAGATGGGGTGACGGATGTGAAGGTGCTTTTTGATGGGATTTGCATCACTGATGGAATAAAGTTATCTCCGGTATATAGTTTATTTGCTCATTCGCTTTGGGCGTTCGGTGCTTGCAGAGGTGCTTGTAAAGAGCTTACTTTGCTGTGTGCGATGACTGCACTACTACTGCTCTTTTGCAGGTGTACAAATACGCACTTTTTCGATATCACCAGGATTCGTCAGATCGGGTGGAAAGGTTCCGAAATAAAGAATGAATATTCACGCTCATGAATCGAAACTGAAACTTCGGTATCACTGTTGACATTTCGGAACATCCGTCCTTTTGAAAGATTCGGAAGAATATTTCGGAACGCTGCAAGCTCTTTTTTGGCTTTCTGTGTGAGCCTTGCTTCCCTTGCTCGAACTCGGGTGAATTTTCCTTGTCAAAAAATTTCAGTTTTGTATGATTTGCATTCGGGTTGCGTTTTGTATTACTAATTCATCCTGCAAAAGTTGAAAATTCTAAATAAAAAAACATTGGTAAAAGCCTCATGAATTGTTGATAATCCAGAATGTAAATACAGCCACCCAGCTGTTCCACCCATGGAAAACATATTTTCGAAAAATGCTCCCCAAGAGCAATCTATTTTTTATCCAAAACAAACATGGGTAGATAAAAAATGGCGATGGACTGTGATACTTTTTCTATTCTTCTCTAGCTTTGCTTTTTTTATTCCATTTCTGTTGCAGCAGCCGGAGCGCAACCAAAACGTGCACAAGTTGAAAAATAACATTGCTTGATGTCTGTCTGGTACACGTCACTAATAGAGAGAGTAGCCCCGACTAAATTTGTCTGTGTTTTGCAAGAGGTTGTATCTATATATGGTTCGGGCATTTACGTTGTCGCGGATCGAGGCCCATCAACTCAAAGCACACCTTGAGCAGTGTCACATCCCCATTAACGAGCGTATAAGCTTTTGTGTCTGGTTTGCCCAGAGCTTTTCAGTCGCGCACCACCGAATCAGAGTAGCAACGGCCACATTGCTTTACCAATATGAAAAGGCTTGTGTAAAACAATGACAAACCCCTTCACTCCCCACTCTATATACTGTATGCATGGATAGCTCAATTGTCACCGAAATGCATACAAATATAGACAGCTAAAATTACATGGTATCTGATGGCTCTTCTCTCGAATTTTACTAAAATAATCTTGCCAAGGTATACAGTTGTAGAATGAATTTAAAAAATATGTATTGCATCGCAATTAGTTATACAACGAATACGAGTCTTGAGGTTTGAAGAGTGAGCGGAAGTGGGCCTTCGCGGAAAAGGAAGTCAAAAAGATGGTTCTCGTGGTTTTCAGAGAACCAAACCTTTTTTTTCATACAAATATGTGAACTGGGGAAAAGTTTTGAGTTAATGAGTGAGTGAGGGACGCGACAGATATTTGAAGAAGAGAATGTTTTCCAGTCGATTTGTAAGCAGGGGAAATACTTACACACTCTACTGTACTCGGAATGACTAGAACTCGAATCGGCCTCCGAATGCACCGAGAAAATGCACGTGTTCACGAAGAGAAATTAAGAGAATAAAAGAGAGTAAAAGAGGGGAAGACAGTCAGAGGCTCGCGAGTTGCATTGTTTCCACTTCCTTTCCCCTTTTCCTGCCCAGCATACATTGCCCATATACTCTTACCTGCATACATCCACGGTTGTTAGGCCCCCGTTCATCCTCATCTCTTCTTTCCCCTTTCTCTGATGGCAAGCCTTATCGTACTCAAGCTCTGGTGCACTCTCGCCCGTTTTTCCCGCGCCCTGCGCACCTCTTTCTCACTTCCATATCCAAGTCATCGTGCCGGACACGCTCTCCAACAAAATCCTTGTTTGAATACTGCAGCACACTATTGTCTGTCAGTACAAGTACACAAATATGTATATGTGCTCAAGCTGTTATAGAGCATGTCTCTAATATCGCGTGTGTGCAGTGATGTAGTGTAGGTGTTGAGGTAGTGCGATTTCTCTCGCCGACGTGCTCTTTGGAAAGGAAATGAGGAAAATTTGAGGGAAAAATTGATGACTTGTAGATATTGAGCTTCAAATGATATATGATTAGAATATTTGGCAATGAATGGGTCAGTGGTTGGACTTGGACGATTAGCGAAGAGGATTTGTTGGTCTTGAAGTTCAGCAAAATAAGCTCTGTAAAAAAATTCGAAGAAAAATATCCACAAATTGGAGTTCTAGACAGTCGAGAGGTTCTTGACGGGATCTATGTATCTATGAATGAGAATGACATCAATCCATTATTTGAGAGTCAGTGGCGTGAAATTTCTCAGATTTTGTGACTATTTTAGCTCGATGTCAGCATGTGCACTCAAGTGGATCCTTAGTCCATACCTCCTCTTTTCTATTGGTGAATTATTTCTAAAGAACTTGCAGAATATGATGCAGATCAATCATTTGTCCCATGATATAACAATTATAGTGTAATTTATGCATTATATCGTGTGAAAATTCATGCATATTCGCGTCTGCCCAAATCAGAGTGTGTATATGAGTACTCGACTATGCTCATATGAGCAAGACCTTGTTTTTCCTTGGAAGTCGCGAATTGAAACTGAGAAGAAAAGAATAAGTATGTCGTATGATCACAAAAGAATGGAGAAGAAACAAGGCTCGAAACAAGGAATAAGAATAGTCTAAAATACTCACGGGAGCATATTGCCAAAAAAAAAACACGTGGTTTGCATTCATTTTTATTACCTCCAGTCCACATGAGAAACTTTTCAGCAAAAAATGCTAATTATGAAGTTTTATCATCTCTGGTATTCCGTTGTCGATATCTGCAAGGATTTTTTTGCCAGTAGAACACTCCTGTGTGTGCTTTTTATTGGATTATGCGCGCTCGGCCCATACCATGCCCCTTTTAATTAGCTGAAGACTGGAGCTGGTATAGAGTGGTGGATGAATAGTTACTTGCATTTTTCTGTATTTTCAAAATATGCACCAGTAGCTCAGTGTTTCACATTTTTCTCATTTTGCTCAAGCTCAAATAATCCGTCTTTTTTGCTTCAATAGTCAAAATTTAAGTTGTATACAATATGCTTCAGAAAGTGTGTACATAGTGTAACCGGGGGGTAGCAAAAAATTTGTAAACTTCATTCGTGCATTTCGAATTTTTTGTAAACCCTCGTAGTTTTTGTAACTCTCCAGCAAAGTATGGCATTTGAGTGTAACGCTAGACGTGTAATATTTAGTCATCTTCTGCTGTTTAGTTTCGCGTACGCGAGGCTGGACCTCGCGCGCGCGAGAATCTCTATTCGGCAGCGTGCTGATTCGCGTACGCGAATACAGGGATCCCTCGCGTACGCGAGTCATCATTACATTTGTGTACGCGAATCTTGGATTGCTCGCGCACGCGAATCAGCACGCTGCCGAATAGAGATTCTCGCGCGCGCGAGGTCCAGCCTCGCGTACGCGAAACTAAACAGCAGAAGATGACTAATTATTACACGTCTAGCGTTACACTCAAATGCCATACTTTGCTGGAGAGTTACAAAAACTACGAGGGTTTACAAAAAATTCGAAATGCACGAATGAAGTTTACAATTTTTTTGCTACCCCCCGGTTACAGAATGTACACACCTTCTGTAACATATTGTAGAGACTAAAGTATCTCCGTGTTTAATGGGGGGTGGGGGGGAGGAAGTTGTTCTTTGTGCAGAAAAAATCAGGTATTCTGACAAAATTCAACAGCCAAAATCAGTGCCTGATTGCAGAGGGTTGATTTTTTTTAACACGATTGCTGCGGAGGCTGAAATCGATGATATTTCCCCTAGGTGCGGCGGTGCTTAATGTTGTTCTCCATAAGGCCAAAATGCTCAGCACTGTGAGAAAGACACGCGGGACCCACCAGTGGGCCCCGCCGCAGCGAATGTGTTAAGCTTTTTATAGTCTTGTAAAACGTAAGTTTTCAACCCAGCGTATATGAAAATTATATTTTGTTCAATCTACTTTATTTTATTCACCGATGCGGATCGAAATATTTTACGTACTCGAGTAAAAGAAAAATGAGAGAATCAATATTCGAGAATCGCATCACAAATGGACTTCCAGAGTTTAATCACACGAATATCGAGGCAAAAATATAAACCTTTTGAGCTCATGGAATCGTCGATGCGTGAACATTTATTATGAATAAAATGGCTCTTATTATTGTAGCAAAGTGCATCGCAGCATATTACGCACATCATTCGTATCTCGTTCTCCCGCTCAAATGAACATTGATGATTCAGCACCAATTAAATACTCTTGAATTTCGAAAATTCACGCACTCTGAGTATGCTCCAGACTTTAATGAACAAAAATTTCAAATTCCAGGAAAATTCAGACTGCCCGTAGGGTTAGGCCGGAACGTAATGTTTCATCCTCTCCAAACTTTATCCCGATTTTTCTGAGCCACATCAAATTATGCTCCACTTTGAAAAACTAACCTTCGCAAATTCAGCATATTTTTCAGTTAGATTCACAGTAGATCTCCAATTTTCATCCTCTTTCTTGCAGTCAGAAAAAAGTAACATGAAAAAAAAAAGGAAAAAGAAGAATTTCTCTTATTTTCTGGTGAGGCATTCCAAGCTGGTCATGTTAACTCACTCTAGCGAAACTTTGTGATACAGCAGCGAGGATTGAAACGATTGTCTAGCGCGCGCGAGAGTTTCGACATATTTAAAGGGACTTCATTCTCACCGCACATGTATATCAAACCGGTCGCGAATGCCGTTCGTCCATCGCGTGGTGGTTTCCTTATATCCTCATCTCCCTCACTCCCTCACAGATTTACACACTCACACACACACACACACACACACACACATATTATAAAGTCACAGGAACGTCGTTTTTTACAGGGCGTCCGGACAGCTTCTCTCCTTTGTTATGTCCTTTTTCCCTCAGGTTCTGTCCTTCTTACCTCTTTCCTCTGCTTCCTCTTTTGCGGTCAAGTCATACCGGTCTGTTGCGTGTAATGCTATAGCCCGTATGCCAAGGGACAAATCCATGCGAATAATCCCTTCTGTAGCGATTGGTATAGCTAAAAAGTTTGGCGATCGGTTTGTAGTCGCGCAGTCAGTTGGACGGGTATATAATGCTTCCGCTCAGAAACCTAAAGACTAACTTGAATCCGTGGTTTGAACTGTTTGCTTTGGCAACTTTGCGAATCGAATCGATTGAACCGGATTCAACTGTACTTACATACATCCTAATACGGATGTGATGTTCTGTATATATCGGTATTATGTATTTGTATGTATGTGTATGTACTTTGCGAGTGAATTTTTCCTGTATGCAAAGAGCTGATGCAAATTTACTCATGCGTACTCAGTGTAGAAAGTGTGTTTACTCGTGTGTAGGAAATATCTATAGTCGGGGTAATTCACGGTCATCGATAAAACTTGGCGAAATAATTCTGTCTGCGAGGCTATTTCTTCGACGAATTAAACGAGACGAAGTAAATCGATTGCTGTATAAATTTTGCGAATTGCATTTTCTCGCGTAAAATAATCATCACTCTTTCAGTTTGATCGCGCCCTGAAGGAGGAAACCATTTCTGATGAGATTAAAGGAGATGTAGCGACGTACTAAAAATTTTATTGCAAGCTGTAAATGTTAGACTCGTAGCAATAATCTAAGGTTGGCTATCAAACTATCTGAATCTTCCTCGTTCCCTAGCACTTTATCTTTTAATGTAAGCCATTTTATTAACTGAAACACATCTTTGATCTAAATTTCACGAGCATCAAACTCTAAGAATAAAATGAACTACCGTCCTCGAACCGACAAAATTTTCTCAGCGTTCAAAATCAAGCTGGAATCACTCGTCGACTGATGTCTACGTACAACCATCATGTCTTCACTCAAGAATTCTCATCAAGCTCGTGGTGCTGCATGGCGGTAAATTTGAACGCCCAACTACTTCAGCACGCTCCACATGCCACTTGACGCATCTCAAACTCCCGTCGTCGCAGCTGATGATCTTTGTCTGATATTATACGACAGAAAAAAGACTCTAGGTTGGGAAAAATCATGGTTCAGACTTACTCCCCCTGTACATATACTTCTTATATCGAAGCCGATCGTAAAAAATATTATTAGCCCGATATCTAAGCCGTTGATTCTGCTACGTTATAACACTCAAGGATAGCGACAAAAAGAGCTTGATAAAGTATCCCCCGAAAAATCATTGCTCAAGTGGCTATTCGAATCTCACTAAGGGATACCGACCCCAAGAGAGAGATCAAAATCATCGTTTTCCGGGTCTCACGCAATATACTTGTATTTTAGAGGGAGCCTGCGAACGATATCGTACGAGAAAACAAGTGCCGTATCATATGTAGGGGACCGACCCCCTGTCTACATATCCTCCCTGCTCGCATTATTGTGTGGGTGTAAATATAGCCTAGATAAGGTATATACATGCACTTGTATGTGTGTGACTTTATACGGTTGATGTGATTCCCGAATGATGCGGAGACGCAAAACTAATCCTTGCCGTTACGCGTGGGTCTTTGCACACGTAAATACTAGGATTAATTCTAGAGCTCTTGACTCTTCCCCTCGCCGACGTTGGCTTCCTCTTTTTTTTTTAGAAATCTCTAAGATTGAGTAAGATACTCATCAGGGATGACTTGATTGATATGACAGATACGATAATGGTAGGGTTGGGTGGTCAATCGAAGGTGATAAATCCCAAATCTTATCTATTCGATTCGTTTAACTATAACCTTTCCGATTTTGTATTTTTACAGAGCTCGAGTCTCGGACAGGAGCTGCTAGACAAAGTATTCAGGCATCTAAATCTTCTGGAAACTGCCTACTTTGGCTTACGCTACCTTGACAACGAAAATCAAACGGTGAGTGCCATCCCTCAGTCTTTTTTTTCTTATTTACCGCAACCCGTATTGCTCTACCGATTGCCGCAAGATTGGACCTCTTTCATCAAATCGCCGTTCCCGGAATCGAAACAATTTCAATCGAATATCTCGCACTGTTCTGGCCATACATACTCCACCCGCATGTATCCCCACGATATATGTATACTACTTTACTGTAGTTAGCTTTATTTTATATGATCGGGCGTATCAATACGGCCGCGGTAATGAATGAATATTTCGTTGAATACGGGTGCACACAGAGTACATGCATACGGGGTATCGTTTATGGTTTCCCCATAATGAAATTTCTCTCGGGTCAAATATTGTACCTACGTATATTACGGTAGAGCGCATCCATGACAAAAAAAAATCGCTCGATGCAAACGCTGGCGATTGATTGGTATTGCGCGAAAAATGTCGCGTCGCGTCTCGATCCAGCAAAAAGAGGAGTACCACGAATAGAATTTATGGCATGTGGAATTTTTACGCAAGTAATTTGCTCCGTCAGTGCGGCTTATTCTCAATTTTTAATAAACTTCGGAAGCCCGAGTAATGCGAGTGCGGGTTTGGTATCGAATTTTTACGCGTGAGCAGTTTTTGCATGTACGAAACAAGCAGGACTATTTTCATTTTTGCAACGTACTATAACCATGATGTTTCGAGAGCAGCTACATTCGAGGCTATTCGTTGATAAAATCATCTCATATATGAGTATTATCGCAAAAACTTACACAATTTGGTCCTCAAAACCCAGAAGTTGAAAATTGATGTCACGCATGTCTGCGCCGGCTTTTTTTCAAATTGACTTTTAGTAGGGTAACGTGGTATACATGGACCTGACATAACTTAACTATGGTTCATTTTCGGCTACAAACGTTAATGCAGCACTCAGAATTCCAATTCTGGGCCTTTTCTCGCAATGAAACTCGATTGTTTGACGAGTTTTCTTAAAATTTTGTTCGCGGTAAAGTTCTTCAGAGTAAATTTAGGACGCGTTGTCGGCCTTTTAAAAAATTCTCATTTTTAGTAAAAATCCCATCACAAGAAGGGGGCACATGTCCTCGCTCATGTCTCGGGGACTAAACTAAGCATTCTAGCCGTAATACTTATGAAAAACAACTGGTTTGATATTGTATTTTGAGAGAAAAATTTAAGCGAACACCCTATATTGATCACCTTGACGCTAGCACTGAACTCTCATTATTACAGTACCGTAAGCGGGGGTGACTTTGGAACATTTTTTGACTTTCAGTTTGGATTTCTCTTCAATGTGAGATCATTTGTACACTTTACAATAGGTTAAAATATCGGTCTTGACTTCAGTTACAACATGGTGTAGCTACATTTCTTTTAACTTGAGTCATTTTGCAGATCATCGCAAAGAAAACCCCGATTGACGGGGTTGTGACATTGTAACATGTTGACTCTCATGCTGACAGCGACTGCGACGCATAGCGGAGACAAATAGGTATTTCTTGCATAAGTCAGTGCCACGTAAATTCTCGACCGATTGACATGATTCGAACGAAATCCTCTCGAATTTTTCTTATCTTACGAGATGCCGTCCTGTAAATTTAGATTCGTGCACTTCTAAGGGGTCTAAATCGCGTTCGGTAAGAATGGAAACACAGCCGAAGGAACTACTTTCGTTCTATCCAAGCGACGTGTAGATGCTCCATTAACCCAAATTACTGTGAGTAACAGGTTTTCTCAAACTCGTCCGGCAGGATTTATGCAATGTAGGGAAAACCGTCATATTTTTCATTCCCTTTCAAATGAAAAATCAAACCTGTTGAACTAATTATATACTTCTTTTGTCTTATAATAAAATTAGAAGTCTTGAGCTTTCAAATGACCACCTACAAATCCCTGCTAGAGCTTGCAGAACGATTTCGTAACGCTGACAATCGTTTTCGGTGAAATGTTACAAATTCACCCCGATGTTCAAAGTCACCTCGGTTTACGGTACACGGGACTGACATTTCGACCCTTGATGTTTAGAAATAACAAAGATAAGTTGATGGATCGGTCTGAAACTTCAATACCAACTGTATTTCAATGGAATACGTGTAGGAAAATTTGAATGGAGTGATTCGGAGCTTGCGCGTCGAAATACAAGGCCATAACACGTTCCGTGTAAGTTTCCGCGATGATACTCATGTGCCTAGAATTGAGTAAAATATACTAAAAAATAGTGACTTGAGAATATAATGGCGGGGGCGTTACCCCACCTAAATTGTCAATTTTGTCGAAAACCAATATCACAGCCTCGGGGCAAACTTCTACTCGACACATACCCCCAAATTTCATGAATCGAACGACCAAAAGCTCTCTCACTCATCTCAACTCGTATAATATAACCATATAGAGTACCTGTCACCCAAATGAATATCGAAGTAGTGGGAGTGGCGTGAAATTTCTATTCGCGTTTGATTTGACAATTTCCGTCTGGCTACTGCCACAGACTGTGCGAACCAACAGGGATATATCTAGATCATATTTGAATCGAAGCTTGCAACTTGGTTGCCTCCACTTAATTGAATTCGTCGTAAAATCCCGACTAATACTGGCGGATCTCTCCTCTGTCTTCCCGCGTCGCTGACTATCCGTCGTCTCTCAATCTGATGCTCAAGAGTTGTGCGAATGCATCGCGTGCATGTGTCTGACTGGCTTAATTTCTCAATCTTCTCTATAGCAATGGTTGGACCCAAGCAAAAAAATGGGCAAACAGCTGAAGCCGAGGAAGGCAGAACACAATCCCGACGCCCACACTTTGTATTTCTGCGTCAAATTTTATGCTTCCGATCCGTGCAAGCTCATCGAGGAAATCACCAGGTAAGACCCCTCAGAATTTCTTATATCATTCACTTCTACAGTCTAAACCACGTGGAAACATAAGACACACACGCCCACTCTTATTTGATCTGGTTTCAATTTTGGATTAAGTACACGAAAATTTCAATCGCATCCAGAGACCTGAATATCTGATATTCCTGGGATCCGAAACTCTACATCAACTACATCAATTCACATTCTGAATCATCATTCAAACGCACCGGGTCCAGAATTGCAAAGATTTCTTTCGAAATGTCGAGAAAATAGGATCTTATGATCCATCACCGGCAAAAGACAAAATCCCTCGCAAAAATCTCGTTTTGACCTTATTTTTCCAAATAGAGTTTCATTAACTTATTCGAAATATCTATTTGTATTATATATCTGAGCAACAATTGATATGGTTCGATGCTCGCGACTTGTTGAAAATTTCGTCAACCTGAAATGGGAAAATGAACTAGGAATACACGCGCGTTGAACCTCTGCAAGGAAATCTGTACTAATTCTCTAGTGGTTCAAGTGTGCACAAATGATTCTCAAGTGTCATTTTTAGGGTAAAAATTGATGAAAACAAATCATTTGGGTGGTGGGTACCATTCGGCTACTACATGGGTTCGAATGTGAGTAAATTCTTCCTAAGTAACTAAAGGTTACTACGACCGCAATCTCATTAGAACATCCAAACTAGGATCACGAAATAAAATGAAATGTGTTTATTTATCGGAGGTGGAATCAACGCCATCTACGTCATTATCTCAGTGAACCCATCGTGCCAATGCACCTATTTGAACACATTTAATTATACTCGCCTAATGGGAAAGCAACGCGATAAGTTTGGTTGTTGCAGATATATAGATGAGAGAAGCGTATTAATATTGCGACTGAATGTTTCACATTAATCACGCGCGGGAATTGGATATATAATATCTTTGATGCTATCGATGGCAGGCCGGGCGTTGAGAGATTCGGAATTCTGTAGTTTATGGAAGCCCGGTGTGATTTAACTCTCCTGTTGTATGCGAGATAACATTGTATTGGTAAAAATTCGACAGCACCGAGATATATCGAGTATCAGGATACCATATAATAGTAATGTGTTTTCATGTACTGGATCGAGATATAGGTTGGGGGAAGTCTTATCAATAGACGACCAAATGAAACGGCCGGTTTCTACGAAGAATCCTTTCCAATATCAAAAAGATGGTATATGTATGATGAGGAAGAATGATATTGGACATATATTGGTTCTGTGGTTGTTCATATAAAAAATTTTTAACTTCGATGATTTCATAATTTTCTGAAAATTTAGTTTCTCAGGGGCGATTTTGGTTGTTCTGTAGTTGAGATACCAAGAAAAATATACGCACGTATACATTTCAAGCCATCATTCAAATGATAACTGAGTGAGAGATTCTCAGAAAGGAACGTAGGAAGAGTCAGTCTGGAATAGATTTCTAGGACTATCTTCTGCAGGACTGAAATTTTAAGCAATCGAGTGTAGTTTGAGAATCTTTTGGGGAATTTTTTTCGCGCTCCGACAATTTTTTTCGTAAATTGATTGACTGTCTTGACAGACGACTTTTGACCAAACTATTTTTTTTTTCAAAAAATTTAGGAAACAGAAATGACAAAAAGTTCATTGCCGAATTCAAGCTCCTATTAATCCGAAAATTTATTGTCAACTCAGCTAAATTCGAAACCATCGTTGAGGTGACATCAAATTTAATCATCAAATTTCAGAAACTCTATAATGTAATCATCCATTATGATGGTCACCCCACGCATTTAATTAATGAGTGACAAATTCAGAATTATGCCATCAAAGAAACAATGAGGTCACGCGACAATGCCTGCGAGTCGGAATCAATTTGCTTGAGCGATTGAAAACACGAAAACTCTGACCGCAGAATAAACACCTTCAGAAAGAACATCTTTACTTGGCCCTCATTGTTTTGCAAAGATTACTCTCTCATTATTCCTTACATCGAAACAGTATGTATGAGTGCACACGTATTCAGATCTACTTCTTCCAAACCAGTGTTTTCGAGTCTGCAATGTAAACTCATTCTGGAACGCTCTTGGGAGTAACAAAGGGTAGAAAAAACAATAGCATCCCTTCATTGATAGTCCTCTCATACTAAACGAAGCGATTCTCGCAAAACGACGAGCTTGCAAGGCAGACTTATAATACACCATGCCGTATTATGATTCATACAAACGCTTATGCTAATGGCGCGCAAATTAAGCAGCCTCGGCAGCATCAGCGTGGGCGGACGAACGAACCGAGAGATCTTCCTTAAAAAGTCAGGTTGAATCTCTCTCTCTCTCTCTCTCTCTCTCTCTACTCATAGCCCTTTTTATACAATACCCTCAGAATATGTATGCGGTGTCTCGAAAAAAGAGTTGCAAACAAGACAGTAGAAGGCAAAATGAGAGAAAAGACACAAGAAATGAGCCAAGGCCACTACTATTATAGGGAGAAAAATGGGTTCCTATGCATCCTGTATAATATTGCCATCACGCATATAACAGAGATCCCAAGGACGGATAATGGGATACCGGAGGAGGAGTAGGAGGATTGGGATTTGTCTGCATGGAGTACTCTTGGAAGATTCGGCAATTAACGGGAGGGGCACCGATTACTCTCGTAGACGAAAATCAAAATTATAGGCAAGTTCACCGCGCGAGTTTCGAACTGTCCGGCTTTTGAACAGAAAAGCCGAACCTTGTACTTATACCTTGCGGCTATCGGGATCCTTCCCTCTCGGATTTTGCGCTCCTATCCGTTATTTATGACCTTCTTCTATTTGTTTTCGAAAGGCATCTATCAATTGCAAAAACCATTCGGTTCAAAGCCATCGAAAGCTTACCATTTTCTATTATTCGGATCGAGAAGATGATGCGCGAAAGTCGTACATCAAATTGATATTGATTCGTTTACGAGATGTATACCTCACACAAGTCGAGAAGATCCCACCCTGGTGAATTTATCTGCGTCATGTGATTTCGAATACAAGTGCTAGAGCTATTGTTACAACATGCACTAAAAGGCGTTATACCAAGTTCGAAACTTTTGTAAAATACTAGATTTCATAAAGTGAGACATTAGGAATATGAATAGTTTTGTTTTGTCACGAAGAACCTCCTGGCACTGTCACGCAATTTCCAGATATTCACATCCTAGAAATGTTCAGCGTAAACCTACGAGAAAGATAGACATGAAACCAATGACATCTTTATACTCTGATCTATCAATCTTTCACATATCATCGGTCGCTTACTGCTAAACCATTATTAGTCTGCTAGCTTGCTATTGATACCTCACTCGCGGATACGACTTCGAGATGAGATGAAAAAAAACTCGACTGCTGTCTCGAAGCTGCCGCGCCTCTTGACATCATATTATCCCGGGATACAACTGATAACATTGTTTCTCACAAACTAAGGAGCGAATCGAAGCTCATTGAATCATAGTTTTTTTCTTTCATATGTATTATGCGTCTGATGTCTGTTGTTGATGATTATTGATTTTATCATAAATCAACCAACAATCACGTTCATCGGAAACAGACTTGAAAGTATTCCTTTCAAAATGCGACGTAGGGATTCTAGATCCATCAACGGCGAATGGTGGAATGCCTCGCGAAAAGCTTAATTTTGACTGAATCTTTTCAAACCAAGCCTCAACAACTTGTTTGTAATCAGTTTGTATCATATATCTGAGCAACAATTGATATGATAGGATGAAGCAAATTTAGTCGCGAACCGCGGTTTGTATGAAGAAGCCATCCCCACGAAAAGTCTCCGAAAGGATTGATTACACCATGTATCTGGGATTGTCTCGCTTCAAGGACCACCAATAGTCCGCCAGCATCGAAACACTTCTCTTACCTTCATATCTTGATACTACACCATGACATCTTGATGAAATCTCTCTCTTTGCTCTTCGCTCACGCACGCAAGACTTCCGTCTGGGGAAAAATCTAAATGTTTATATAAATAGTGGAGTTTTGTGCTCATTCCACAACCTAAGTTTTGGAATTTGGCAACCATATCTCTCACTAGAAACTCGTAATTTTCATCTTTCTTGTTGCCGAGACACCCGTGCACAACTTTTTTGAAAGCAACCCACGCTATTTTTTCTTTCTTCAGCATTGTCTTTTTGAAATTCTGATCTCCAAATAACTTTCGGATTTGAGGATCAACGAATATTCCTTCTCCCAACTTTGCCTCACTGATATGCTAAAACTTTTGCGAAAGGTACCGAAGCACTTGCCTTCTTTTTCCAGTGCTTTCACAAATTGCTTGATCAGTCCCAATTTGATGTGAAGTGGGGGCAACAGAACCTTTGCAGGACTGACAAGATTCTCATGGACAACGTTGAGCTGCTTCGCGTCAAGATTGTCCCTTTTTTCCCATTCGTGTTTGGTCCACTGAAGAGATACTGCTCTAGTGTCCCACTTGCAAATGAAACAAGGATATTTCGTGTTGCCTCCTTGTTGCCCGAGGAAAATGCTCAATATCTTGAAGTCCCCACAAAATTCACAATTAAATTCTGTATAGTTCAAGCACTCGAGGACGAACTTCATATTGATGAAGGTTTCTTTCATGCGCGTTGAATAAGCCACTCCAACTGAAGCATACTGATTGCCATTGTGGAGTGTAACGGCTTTCAAACTGTGAGTAGATGAGTCGACAGACAGTCGCAATTCCTCGCTCGTGTAAGCTGCAATCCCAAGCAACGACATCAACTCAGGGATATTATTACAATACACCAAGGACTCTTTTTCAGAGAAGAATCTTGCAAACTCCTGTTCACGATACCGATACTGGCAGAAGGTTGTACCTGGTACCAGTAAATTCCTGTCTTGCAGACGCGACCCGAGCAGCTCAGATTCTTCTTTAGTCATGTTCAAATCTTGAACAACGAAATCATTCAGAGATTTTTGATCAATGAAGATAGGGCTACCAGGGATATGTCTGTACTCTTCTGATTCGACGTAATCAAAACTCTCAATTCCAGAGTCACAGTCTTCTGAGCGATTTTTCTCGTGCCTCCAAGGAGCTGGTGGTATTGGTGGATCAGGTCCACTGGGTAGTGGTTTTCGAGAACTCGCATTGTCAGGATATTTGATCAGGTGCCGATTACGCCGATTGTAGCCTCCGATGTCTCAGTTGCAAAAATAACAATCTTGCAAATCTTCGGATGGCCTACCCCAAACCATTGGAGGTCCCAAAAGATATACTCTTCCGATCGCTGGTGCTCCAAAGTCGAAGGGTTGCATAGCACAATGCACAAACTTTATGAGGCACGTACTTTTTACGTTATGAGGCACGAGATCTGTCACTTTTCGTATTGAACAGTCTTCGCTCATAGGTTTGTTCACACCTTGAAAATTTGCCACGTAAAATTACAAATTTATAATTCGTTGGCAGAACCTTACTGTCTCCACAGCTCTCTACGTAACATGGAGAACAGAAGTCTCATGTCAATGAACGTAGGCATTCTTCAGATATATTAAACAGGGTAAAATCAAGTCAAATCATGTAAATACTGATTTTCTTCTCACTTCCAACGGAAGATAAACTGCAGCTGAAGTAATGCGTAGGCGTGGTTTGACTCCGCATTTTACACGCAGTATAGCGCTGCCACGGGGAGAGCACGCGTATTTGACACGCTTACGAGGGAGGCGCAACGATCAAAGGATTTCCTTTTCTTTAGATCGCGGTATCTCATGAACCGAACAAGCGATTTTCATGGGAGAAAATTCGTTAGATAGAGCTCTTCGTGCACTTTACGGTGCACCCAACTCAAAGCAAGGAAAATCATATGTTGAGTCGTAGTAATCGCCCAAATATGACGGAATTCGCGTTTTTATGACTTTGATAACGATTTTCTCAGAACCCGGCCATGATAGAGTGATTCTGGTGACGGATTCGAATTTGGCATGTGAATTCGCTTCAGAATTCATTTTGAACATATCATCCACACGAAAAAAGTCAAAATCTGTAGGACAGTGATCGTAGGGATTAATTACGCAGCCTTTACAAGTATTCGATTATATATCGTTGCCAATGAGTCGAAATTGAAGTGCAGTATGAATCGATTGATATTTTGACATTTTTTTGGAAGAAATTGTCTTGGCGCGGAGAAATGGAAAAAACCGCGGTTTCAATGACCCAACCCAAAATACTGTTTATAAAAATAAGGGTGCATTCTCCAAAACCATGGTTAGTCAAAACCGCAGTCCCTGAGGGACCCCTGTACCCTATATATGATTCTGTGAGCTAAAAAAAAATATAAAAACAGAAGATTTCGAAATTTCTAGTCTCATTTCGCTACCTACCTTTGATCCAAACAATATTTTTAAGTGGTGAAAATGTCGATGCACCGAAATAAAACGCGTTCCGAGGAATCAACTGCTTCGTAAAAATAGAAGTGGATAGTTGGCTTGACTGAAAGTGAATGCGTATATTTCTGATGTGAATTGATGAATATATAGGTAAGTGGTAAGTTGGGAGATGAATGAATCAGCAAATGAATGAGTATTTGATCAAATGATGGACTTAACAATATCTGATTGAATCCGAACCGAAGATGAGGTAAAATAAGTATACACATAATTTTTTCATGAGTGCCCGATTTCCAAAAAATTTTTAAGTTGGTAAATAAAAAGAGTTCAAAATCCCGTCGGAAATTTTAGGTATTCAGTACAGTAACCAAGCCCCAATTCGTTCCTCATTCCCCATGCGAACAGGGACTTCAGGCGACAAAGCCTATTCGAAGAAAATTAGATGGAAAAACCCACCCAGAGCTCGGTCGAAGACAGTCCGGTATGGTCTAGTGGCTAGGATACCTGGCTCTCACCCAGGAGGCTCGGGTTCGATTCCCGGTACCGGAATTTTTTTTCCTCTTTTTTCGGAAATTACGTAATTTTTTTCTATCGATTACTACTAGATCGCAATTTCGGATAAATATGACTCACCTTGCTGTGGGGTGGTTTGGAACACATGGGGTGAGTTGGATCACTGACCAGTGTTGGGTCACCGATATCATCGTGAAAGAGAGAATCTCGCGATTAATATTGGCTCTAAAAAAGTAACAGCTTGAAGTCATCGAATATTAAGAAACATTAGAAGACTCTCCCGCGAAAGATAAGAAAGCAGCGATAGCCGGAGGGCTCGACTTTACTCTGCCCGGCGCAGCATCAGTCTGTTCATGGCTCAATTTCTACGCCGAGTTCGTATTCCTTGTGCGACGCAACGATATTAATCTCCTCTACAGTAATCATTGAATCGTACGCAGCATCTATTCGCATCATTGGTATAAAGAAAGCAGTATCTAAAGAGTCAAAATAGCGTGCTAACTCGCGCTCATTTCAAAAATTGTTGCATGCATTCACAACTCCGATGTAATGGAACTCTAGTGCATTGTTAAAACAGGGGATTTAAATGTTCGAACCATGATGCTCGCAAACTTACGCACACGTTTACGTTCACGTGCAAGGGTGCATACCTTACACACGAGTAGGGCCAAGTTCTTGATACAGAGAATTTCAGCATTCAAATTTCGACTTCTTTCTATGGATGTAGGGCAGTTCAAGCAAATTTGAGTTTATCGTTATCTTTTGACATGTATAGAGCCTTTATGCATGGAAACTACAATTACCGTTCACAGGTGGAACTTTTCCCCATTGTCGGGTTTTCTTCGATCGGAACTTAGTCATTTCGTAGACTATTTGAAATACTCCATTCGCCGAAAAAGTGGGAAAGAATTTCTACTTCATTCTGGGATTGGAATGTATAAATACATATTTGACATGCCTGAAAAATGTAATACTGGCTCATTTCCCACAAAAAAATTTCAGCATTCCTTTCGAGCTCATCGCAACTACCGGGCCAACTATACCTCCTTTGTCGTATAAACAGGTATCACCAAAATAATTTTCATCCCAAAACAGCGTGAGCATTTTCAGAAAATGAGTTTCTTTTATTCTTACGAAGTACCGGATTTCCGCGAATATGCGACTTACTCCTGGCCAATTCCAATCATTTGCCGTGCTTCATATTATACTTGAACTTACACAACAAGGTTTGTGTGGTTATTAAAAAACCTCGGTGAGTTATACAACTTTGGTTGATTGAAAATGTCAAGGTTCATGAAAATCGCTCTAACTTAGGGAATCACGTAACTCGAGAACGAAGCGGTATCTGGCCAAATAAAAAATTACGCATATCTTCATTTTGTCCCTAGAATGATATATGTCGGAACCGGGCCGATATATATGTTTTTAAATTGACTGCGTAAACGTATCTTCATTGAGTCAATGGTATTTGATTTCTTCCCTCTTTTTTTATTCGTTCCAAGACGCTTTTGAGCACACAAAGCGCTATTCAACGTCGAGAGCAATGTTGCATATACACACGGAATTCTGGTCAAAGTTTGGCCTGAAATCGAGGGTACAAGTTGGCCCACGTATTCCGGCTCTCGCAACAGTCCAAAATAACTATCCAGACAACACGATAAAATTTTGTTCGATAACAACCCTGATACTTGAAAAAAAGAGTCAAAAACTTGCGGTGCGACGGTTGTTGGCATCGAAAATTCCTCGCAATTCCCATGGGTATTACCAAAGAGGCATCTATACAAAATTAGGTCTCTCTCTCGAATAAGCGTGGCTACACCCGTTATTCTGTTCGTCAACTAATCCTGCACTTAGCTCAGTACAACTTGAGCAAAAGTTCACTCTATGCTCGCCAGGAATAAACATCAGTTCTCAGAAAGTCGAAACTCCCACCAAAAGAGCTTGCAAGCAGCGCTCGCACTCGCATATTACGGTGCGCAATGAGCAGTATTTGAGAAACGCAAGCAAAAAAAAGTCGACAACGAAGCAAAAGTCGACCCTATTACTCCAAACCTACCAACCTCCAAGCTCACCCGCGACACACATACCCATATACGAGAGTTGCACTCGTGCCCCGGCTGATGCTCACGGCTGAGGCTTTTGTTGTGCTTGCAGCAGCGCTTCGTCGTCTGTATATACGGTGCAAGAGCTTCGTATTACCTCGAGAGTAAACAGTGCACAGCCAAGTGTAGATTTTACCACGATGGGGTGGTGAACGCGCGCGATATACACCGGAGTAGTTTAAGCGCACGCCCCGACCTTACGGCTAAAGGGCTTCATTACGCCATGCAAGTAAGAGAGAAAGAGAGAAGAGCTTGCGCGAGCTTTTTCGAGGGATCTCGCTTATCAATTTTCTGCTCTCACTTATTTGTTGGGCCTCGGTTTACAGAACTCTGCCACCTCTTGCAAAATACAAGCAATATGTTGGTTTGTATTGGGTTTTTGGGGTGAGTTTTCTTTGGATTATGAACGAATTGGATAATGGCGTGATGCTTTTATTGAGAAGTATGGTTGAAATAGAGGGGCGTAGCTCTAGAACAAGAAATGTTTGGGAGCTTGCAGGGTGATTGGCTGCATTCTGGATGCGAATACGAGTTTGTTCGTTTGTAGTTTGTAGTGGTTGGGGAATTCTCATTTTCAGGAGTGCCACCTGGGAATTTTCAGAATTTTGTTACCTGTCTTGAGTTACACCTGCGGATGCTTTCTTGAGTTCAGAAATGACTCGGCGAGTTGAGCACGTTCAAGTTGGATTATTGCTCGACCTACATTGGCTGTCTGGCTGGTGTCTCAACGGGGATGGAACAGAACGTGATGTAGATGGCTTATGAAACGAATTGTACTCGTGCAGGCATGGGAGTTGGTTTGGTTAGTTGTAGGAAATAATATTACGGAAATGAGAAATTTTTCGCAGGGGTTGTGCGCTTGATATATTTATTGTAGAAAATTATTGGGATACGTGGTTGTGTTTAGGAATGAAAATTCAACTATATACGAGCATGAAATTTGTATGATAAGCCATACGATTACTGGTATGCGGGATCGACAACTGACCCATCGACTCATTTCGAATCACATTTTATTTTCGAGAATCATTATCCTATTTGATTTTCATAGATTATGTAACTCCAGAGTTCTAATGGCATCTAGACATCGATATGTCTGTAGAAAATTTTCTAAAAGTATTCATATTTCCTGATTTGCCATTTAAGATTCGAAAACGTTGCGAGAAGAACTGCAAATTTATAATGTTCACTTTCCAATCATTCGCCAATTTCATATACGTTTTGTTTGGTCTAAAATGATTCGTAGACTCTTCATCTCTTCCGAAATTCCCAAATGACACTATCACAGCGAATGGGTTTTGACATTCAAACTCAGTAATTCCCCCAAATATGAGTAAGCCTCTCTTTCAACTTCACGTGACGATCACGTAAGCCTGGGATCAAAATCTTTCCAGAAATGTCACCACCATTTCATATTCCTATCACAATATTCCATTTGTATCAATGTGCTTTACGATTGAATTCGGTGAATCCATCCCAAACTGTTCAACCATTTTCGCAAACTCCGTTCAGCTTTTGAGAATCCTATCTTCGCAAGCTCAAAATTCGCCAATTTACACACACATTAGACACAATGAACACGAGCACAAGGATCATTATTAGTTAGCTGACCGTTCGGCTTTTGAGCCAACGGTCCATATAATTTACAGGAGCTTTTGATCTCAAATTTCAAGGTGAAAATATCGTGTGACTCCTTTGTGTTGCAGGTATCAGTTCTTCCTACAAGTCAAGCAGGATATTCTACAAGGTAGACTTCCCGTCTCGTTCGATCTTGCCGCCGAACTCGGAGCCTACGTTGTACAGTGTGAGTATACACCCACAATATGCTATAATACTCCATAATACTTTGAAACTCTCTCACTCAAACCCGATATGAAGAGGGATCAAATTGTCCGCAAGTCTCTTACTGTTTTTGCCTCGATACAGCTCGGGCATCAGCTCTGTAATACCCCATCAAAGTCTCTGTATAAAATATTCAATTCTCCATTAACTGTATGCCTATATATTTGTGTCTACGTCCACGACATTGAATCGTCTGACAAAAAATATCGAAAAATGTCATCACACATAGTACCATAGGGAATCAATTGCAAAGCTTGCACGCGATCAAGCGTAATCCTGAAAATACACGTTGATTCCTATTCCTGTCTCTTTCTGTCTGTGTGGAAAATTGACTCTGAGCCACGTCACATCGGACTCTAATGCTCGTTCAGTCAATGCATTCGATTCACCGTTTGAAATATATGATATCGTATACATGTATTTGTGCCAACCTGTCCAGCTTATCTCTGGCTTGCAATTTGCACCCGGTGCAAGCAAATCATCGTCCCCATTCAAGCGCGCGAATATTTGAAAAATCATCATCGCATCGTTGGGTTGTACGCGGCAAATAACATAACGCTTGGCCGATCATTCATCGTGAGTTCAACCATTCGTGCTTGCGTTTCTATTGACACTGACTGCTACCACACCACACAATAACGATGATGATGATCATAGTAGTCGTTGTGGTAGTACACTGTAAAAATTTTTTATACAAAATTACCAATCTCAGTGAGGGTAATAGTTGGATACTACGCTGAGATGTGTAAATTTACAAGCGGCTTGTAAATTTCATTTGCCGATTGTCGGTAAATTTCAGACTCGAAGAAATCTTGTTCAACTGAAGCGTATGGGCTACTCAGAAGCTCTCCCTCATGAAATTGAGTCTTGGGACGAAACATTTCAAACTATGATAATTTCGGGAAGGGAAAGTGACCCGTGCGAGTCGAAAATTCATCGCTCGAGACACAAACACTCGTCCGCGGATAGCAGACCAAACTTTAGATCCGCGCATGCTTGGTTAAGCTGAATTTACAAGCCTGAGCGAGGGAATTTCACAGAAAATTTTACCAATCTGAGACTGGTATCCAACTATTATCCCCTCTGATAATCGTAAATTTACAAACATTTGTAAAGTTAGAAGAAATAGGATGAAACTTACCACTCTCAGAGTTGTATTGATACTAAGCTAATTGGTGAATTTCATTCAACATTTTTTACAGTGTAGTAGGTTGAAGAGCGGGAAATCTCAAAGAGAGGCAACTTGACACGAAAAATTCTTCAGATATTCGTAGAAGTCATCTCATTCGGATCTTTTTGGCGTGACTTAGTCTCGTGCACTAGAATCCGATGGTCCGACCCCTAAGAACAAAAAGCACAGGGTCCATTCATCTCTTACTCGTCTCCTAGACTGAACACGTATTATGCATACATAGGTCTAGTATGGTACAGTAAAAGGTTATGATACAGTCCCAACTTGGGAGCTTTTGAGTAACGCGCGATGAGACGCAAACATCATCCAGAGATAGTGAGAGAGAGAGAAAGTCCGACTCGTATCTCTATTTGCACAGACTTTGAATCTCGCTGTTGAGATACAAGTAATACGAGCTGCAAGCTCTCAAAACGTGAAAACCATTACACGTGCCAAAGACCATATACATATCTAGTATACGGGGTCGGAGGTCTTTTCTCTTCGAACCGGTATATGAACCCCCGCTGCACTTTTCCCCGCGGCAGATAAGAAACTTTCGCTCTAATTCCACGACCGGGAGTAAAATACACCTTTTCCAAGAGTCGTCGTAGTCGTCGGTTTTACGGTTTCTAATCTGCTTCCATGTATACTCCGTTCATTGGCTCTCAGCCTACTCGTCGTCATCGCAAGCTCATATGTGTGTGTACTTCCGCGTCTGCTGAGAGATACGTTTCTCGAAATTTTCAAGCCGCAAGCTCTCATCGTCGTTGGTTGGTTGGCGGTGAGCTTTTAAACTTATTTGACCATTTTTAGCAAGAGTCAAGTAATGCCGTCATATCGGACGTCCCGATCGTTCTATATAATCTTCTACTTCGGGTGCTTGCTGCTCTTCTGACGTATATAGTGGCGGGCCGGATGAAAGCTCTTGTTTTTTTTTAGAGCTACATTCACGAATATCATCGTGTTTTCTTGCTCCTCATTCGTTTTTGTAAGGTAGAAACATCATTCCGAGAGCTTGCAAAATACGAAAATCGAGAGTCGGACTCATTTTCGATGTCTGTGGATGGAGTTTTCATCATTCGGATATGCGATTATGTCGTGAATCACGCATAATTTTTCGAGCTTTACGATTTTTCCCCCTGAAAGCTCTCATACTCTCAGTGCTCGATTCATTAGACTTGGAGTATACTCCCGATGGAACATATTCCCTCTTCCATATCACAGTAACAGATGATGTGCATTGCTGCCTAAAAGATAAGGTAGACACTGTATTTATGTACCGTATATCTGTATATTCCGACGAGTATTTATCAGAGATTCGAGCCCTATTGAGCTTTCGTAGCCAGAGAGTCTGGGAGCTTTATTTCAAAAGAGCTTTTTCTTTTTTCTCCTCTTTCTTTCCAGAACTTTGGAATTTTTCCCCCGACGGGTGCTACCTACCTACTGCAACTGTAAAATTCCCCGTAGATTATATACCGAAAGAGAAAAACTCTCTGATGGTCCCCTACCCGGTTGCAAGCTCTCTCGATGAGAAATACAATACTATGTCAAACTGGTCATTGGATGCAGCTGCTCGCGTGTACAAATGTCAGCCTTTTCTCTTTGAAATTTTTCATTTATCTACTCTGGACTCTTCCAAAAGAGCTCGTAAATGAATTGAATAATTTGAATGAGTAGGGGGATTCGATTCGCTCAACGAGCTTCATTCATTTGAGGTAATACGACGTGAACTTATGACACTCGATATCAGAGACAGACAAAACCCACCAAAGCTTTATCCAATTTTTGTGAATATAAGCTTCCTCTGTCAGTGTATAGAGCTTTAGGATGATATGGGACTATGCGTATCTAGTTGCAAATTCCCCAACGTAGTCGTTGGCTGGTGGTGTATCCATGAAATTCTATTAGATGGATAATTGGATGGTTATCGGAAGAGCAAGAGAATAGATAGGCAATAGGTCGTATAAATAAGCGATACTCGAGCTGTACAATGAGGCAAAAACATGAGACTTTTCCGATTCATCTGTTGCTATCTTGGTATAAAAGTAGTTGTCTGAAAAGTTAACGATGAATTTTCCAGCCGAGCTTGGTGATTACGACCCTAGGCGTCACTCTTACGGTTATGTGTCCGAGTTCAGATTTCTAACGAATCAGACATCCGAGTTGGAGGCTAGGATAGTGGAGTTACACAAAACTCTAGTGTAAGTCGATACTTTTTCTATCTTGTTGGTGTGATCGCATTTGTATTGTTTCTTATTTTGTTCTATAGGATTGCAATAACAATGATTTCCAAGCTACCAATATTCACTCCGTAATTTCCGAGGTTCATTCAATTTTTCATATTGATTTACATCCTTATGTCTTCAAAAATTAGCTGTAGAATAATGAATTTTGTTATGTAACCTGATAAAATATTCATTTTCATTCAGAGGACAGGTACCATCAGATGCCGAGCTGAACTACTTGGATAAGGTGAAATGGCTAGATATGTATGGTGTCGATCTTCATCCAGTTCTGGTAATTCTTCCATTTTTATCGTGCTCCAACTTTATATGAATTCAATCTCCCTAAATGAAACACCGAGAAATTTTCAATACCCATCGACCCAATTACAATCTCATCCTTGATGGTCAAAAGAGTGCATACAAACACAGTGATCCTTTGATGACAAAGAATCAAATCGAGGACAAGATTGAAGAGCACTTTTCAACATTGATCCATTGACGAGAGTTTCTCTAACTTTACTTTTTCTTTGCAAATAAAGGGAGAAGACTGTGTGGAGTACTTCCTCGGTCTGACGCCAAATGGTATTATTCTTTTGAGAAACAAGACCAAAGTTGGCAACTACTACTGGCCGAGAATCAACAAAATCTATCACAAAGTAAGTTTTTACGGTAACGATTTATCACTCAACGCAAAGGGGACGTCTTGTCAGTACTTCGGAGTTTTCTTTGAATTAAAAAATTTGATTGAGGGATACAGACTTAAGAGAAAACTTCGATTAAGAATTTTCATGAAATCCAGAATGGGGAAAGGAATGCCTTTATTAATTTATTCACAAAATATACACCTTTCCCTGTGCTTTGTGCACACGCGTTCGATGGCAAAGCTTTTAGATATCTTGTTTTGTGAATCAACAGATTGTATCGAGGTGAGATCTATTGATATTCAACGATCCTGCATTGACAGATTCTTCACCCTTCAAGAAGAAAGGTTCTCCATATTTTTTGAGATCGTATCTCTATTTCATGAATTAGTGACAGTAATATTACAAGCCTTGCAAACAGTCAAGTACATTTTTCATCTAACTTCTCTGCTTCGATAAAGTAAAATAACAGCAAGCCGACGCGTCTTACCTTGCGTAACAATTTTCATGCGCGTAATCCGTGTCAAATCCCAATTCTCACTTCGATCACTCAACATTATCTGGATACACGGACTTTATGACAGTGAAATAGGTTGTTGACAGTTTGAGCAGCTGAAATTCGGAAGATTTTCAGCAAGTCACCTCAAAAAATAATTAGGAAATCTGTAGTACTCAGTGGTAACAGTCACTCACACTCACGAACGAATCCATTGACAAAATTATGAATTTCCCCGCGGTTAAATGACAGGGTTGTAAGCCTCGATGCATCATAATGCAAATCATTTTGCGTTGTTGTGGCTCGATCAGGTACCAATTGGAACAGTACCTACATCGAGTTATCATAAGAATTTTATGGACGTGAATTCTTTAAATGCACTTTAGGATTGGAATGTGTCATTGTCCTCACCCAGAATCGAATATTTCTTCGCTGGAGTCGATCAGTTCTTGGCCTAAAAAATTGAGGGCGAACAAGACGATGTAAATCACTAATATCACAATTGAAAGTAACAACTTTTTCGTTAGGATCATATCTGACTTCATTACCTGAAATTGTAAATTTTAAATGAAAGTATTGCATTCTCATCTCATAACATTTTAAAAGAAAGATCGTCTTACAAAAAAGTAGTTCATTGATAAAACAATTACAGAAAATATTTCAAACACCAACGTCAAAAAAGAAGCAGTATCTTCGCAAGTTCTATATATTCTGTAATAAAAGAATGAGTGATTTAGTGGTTGTGAAGTAAATTGTTGAATACATAAACTATGAATTAAAATCATAGTGTTTTTCTTTGGAAATTTTGCAGCGAGAAATAATCATACCCGATTGCTTTTATATGTAGCGATACTAAATCTTTCAAATCGTTACGTCTGATGAAACCATTGTTAGAAATATCACTTGATTTGCAAGTCCTGCCATCGCCAAACTGAACAATTCTCTTCAATCTGAAACTAAGTAATTATTCTTGCGCAAATTCATATCCCGATACAGAAGAATCTAAGTTCTTTAATTCAGAACTGCTTCAATAGTAATTTTTACTTCGGGCAAAAATTTTTACACTTGAATGATTTTTCCCTTGCCAGCTTGTGCATCAATTTCACACTAGAGCTAGACGAGTAAGCATGTGAATCGGCTCTTGTCGAGTATTGAATGATTTTTTATTTCTTATACAGTACAGGAATAATCAATTTTACGCTTAAACTAGACGGATAAGTATGGTGAATCGACCCTTGTCGGGTTAATACCTGACAAGAGCCGATTCACCATGCTTACCCATAGCTTACCTGCTCACTTGATATGTAGCTGGGCCAAAAACCGATAAAAGCCCAAGAATTACTTTGGATTTTTATCATTTTTTGACCCAGCTACATCTCAAGTTCTTCTGCGTCTAATCGACTATTGGTAGTAATTTCGAAAGAAGTCACATTGACTATCTATTAAAAATATTTTCAAGGGCGTAAAAGGACGCGCCTGCACAGGAGGTGCAAACTACTGCACGAGTACTGCATTCGAATTTGTCTCGAAAATGGTTTCATGCTTTTCTGACCACTTCCCACCACCTTAAATGATATGTTTCACAGCTGTGACTCGTGGAAAATCAGCCAGTTATCACGATGAAATGGTCGGTCAAATTCTGTTTGAATCGTGGAATTTAGGGTCAAAATTCAACATTTAATTTCCAGGAATTTTTTTCAGGGCTTAAGCAAAAGTTGTCGGAATAAAAGTATTTTTCCTCAAATTGTCAACGTTTCAAGGTTTATATCAGGAGAAATTAAGAAAAGGAACATCGATTTCTAGTGTTTTTTGAGGGGGTTTTAGGATGCCGTACGAAATAGGGACGACCTTGAGACCTAAAAGCCCCCACATTTCTCATAAAACTAATAGTGTCTTGCTCAGCGAGCCAAAAAACTACGACTTTCTGGAGATATAGAATGAATTGCCGGGTGTGGAACGACTCATTCGATGGGGAATATTATCGTGTTTCACTTGCCATGTTTCGTTTGGGTCGGAAATGTGAGGTTGGAATCATAAATACTGTGAGGCAAACGATCGGTTCACAATCTCCCATCGCACATGCAGTGCGATCAAAGCGCCATTCATTGACGTTTGCTGCGATCAAGCCGGACATTGCAGTTCCGTCTGTGTGTGTGGCGGAACCCACCAGTGGGTACCTGGGTACCACGCAATGTTTAATACCATAAGTTAAAAAACTTCAGCACACAGAGAAGAACGAGTAGGACCCAAGGATGGGTCCCGACGCAGCGAACGTGATTGTGCATTATCATTTGAGTTTCGAGTTAGATTGGAGACCACGGTCGAAGGGGACTGAATTTAAAGATGGACTTGCGTCGTAATGATATTACCTGACGAGTACAAAATAGCCACAAAGATGCTTCACCGTCATGAACAAGAAGCTCGTGATTCCAGCAATTGCATTCATGAGAAGAACATATACTGCATAAAAATGGAGTAACGGTATGGAATTATGTGGCCCAAAAAAGTCATACAGATCTGGAGGAGCCAGCAAATCTGCCCTTGTGGAATTAGACAAGGGTAGAACGACATCCAGGAATATAATAGACGCAGTAACTATGCCAAATGAAGATATCCCAACGACACAGACACCTATAATCAGAGATTTGAAATATTTCATGACCTGACTGATC
Source organism: Eretmocerus hayati (assembly GCA_029851415.1). Lineage (NCBI taxonomy): Eukaryota > Metazoa > Arthropoda > Insecta > Hymenoptera > Aphelinidae > Eretmocerus > Eretmocerus hayati. The sequence goes on along the minus strand of CM056742.1, from coordinate 148,987,358 downwards.
GTATAATAGAGAGACACAAAAACTGACCAAAGCGAGAATTTTTGCCATGAACCGACAAAAACCTAGATTTTCCATGGTAGTGATCAATAAACGTTTTTTGTCGCTAGTTCTTTAGAAAATTGTTGAGAGACAGCATGAGTTCTTTTTCGAAACTTGAAAATCAAACACTTTATCTCATGTTATTTTTCATCATAATTAGGAAAATGATCAAAACTGAAATCATGAATTTGAGAAATCCTGACTTAGGTTCACCATAACTGATGTATCAATGTATGCGTCGATACTTCTGTATAGTATGTTGACGCGTGCAGACACCACATCCATTTCTTTCCTTCGAGCACATTGTTTTCCATGTGAATGATTAAAAATCATATTTGCATCACTCTTCCGACGCGCGGTGTCACGACACCCGCTCCACGACACTCTATCTATGCATTCGTACCCACGCTGCTTCGTTACCACGACGTACTCCTCGCGCCGTCAGGAATGTCGGAACCCCGACCCAGTGACACTTTCAGACTCATAATTAATATTTCACCCTCTGGTTTCTGTGTCATTTTGCTCAACCTCAATCTCGTAAATCAACCGCATCCTCAAAATCAACCTCTTCAACGTCTGAGTTGTGGTAACTCGTACGAACGTCGTGTGGCATTCAAGGAGGGGCCACCAACAACGAACACTTGCCATAAACCCGCCGTTAGAAAGAACCCAAATAACGACGAGTTTTTTTATTCCACGCCGTGTGGGAATCTTTCGGACGGTATCAATCTGTGCATTAGTGCGTCTCAAGATTTTCATGCAGTATTGCTATGCATGTGTTGAATATTGAGTTTATACGTACAATTAAAGTGAAGTTCAATAATACCACAACATGATTCTCGAAAAGAAATGTTTTTTCTCTTACACACTATTATCACCGTGAGTGAGCCTGCCATTCGTCTAATACCGAGGATGAGCTCTTTCTCCTCTACATCAGTTATACTCTCCCAAATCTGTGTCGTTTCTTCTAGCATGAATTTGACCTATCATAAAGAAGAAGTATGACCAAAGGTTGAATGTATGTATGTATATACAGTATGTTCAAATGTACCGCCTCCCTTATCTCCCCAGACGTCTAGCAAAAAATGTTGAGTCCAAAAATTGTTGGATAACAAATTGAGGTTCAGATGAGACCCAGACGACCCCCCCCCCCATTCGCCCAATTGAGTCCAACTTTGAATTTTTTTATGGGAACCCCCACTCGTTACCTCGGGTTTTGAAAGAGCGGGAGATTTTGAGATCAGCTAGTGTTCTTTGTCATTTTTTCAAGTGATTGTCATTTTTTCAGGTGACCCCAGGGTAAAATGGAGTTTCCATTTGGAAATTCAAATTTCGCCTCAATGGGATGAATTGAGAGGGGATGGGGGGCCCATCTGAACCCTAATTTGATACTCAACAACTTTTTATTTAACCTGTTTCTTGCTAGACGTAACCCCGGGGAAATATGGGGGCAAAGAGGGTCTTGGGGTTGGAATTGTCCTGAGCTCCCACTTGATATCCAACAACTTTTACATCCAACGCGTGTTCATGAGACGTCACTTTTCGGAGACATTGGGGGGGGGGGGGGGGGGGTCCGTACTGCGTAGGTGTCTGTGTCCCTCGGCCCCCCCCCGCCATGGACCCCTGAAGGTAACATTGACCAATGTCATAGGAAGCCATCTGAACGTAGAATCACCCACTCTTTCATAGGAACCCATCTGAATGTAGAATTACCCGCTCTTTCGGAATCTGTAGTGAAAAATGGGGGTGTACATTTGGAAACTAATTAGTTGGCCTCAATGGGGTAAATAGAAAGATTTGAGTTGGGCGCATCGAAACTCTCATTTGATATCCAACAACTTTTGTATCCAACATTTTTTCACTAGACATAACCCTTGGAGGATATACGGGGGGGGGGGGGGTGTCCGGTACTTCTTGAACATACTGTATATCGAATGTAGAATTATCATTTTTCATTTATATTCACCTGAGGAGCTTTATGAATGACCATCGGATAGATGAATAAAAAACTCAAGAACAATATCAGGCGATAAATATTCTCCATGGATTCAACAAAATTCTCACCCCAACTTTGGAAAACAAACACAATCTGAAACTCAGAATTAAAGCTCAATTGAGAGATGAATACATGTTTCAACGTTTCATTAAAATGTGTTCCGGTTTTACAGGCATGAAATCGATCTATTATCGTGATAGTCACAAGATTTCATTCGATCTGTCAACATTATCGAATTCACCTTTCAAACTGCAAGTGTACCCAGCATCACACTACAATTTGAAACATTGTCTTCCAATCTTTTGAATCATCCGAAATCTTCACGGTGCCCCTGAACGGATATTTTTTCTAAGTGAATAAGCTCCCTCTGAGATTATTTTGGTTTCTGATTCTACATTATTGGGGCATCATTTTCCCACAATAATTAAAATCGCGGGCTGAGCCCTTTTGAAGGAATGTCGTTTGGAACATTTTTCGGCCACAGTCTGGGAACGTCCAAGTGATATGGCTCATCCCTCGTTGGATATGAGCCCAAAACCAAGTTTCTTCGCTTCTCAACACTAGTTTCCAGAAAATGTCACCTCTTTGGGTCCTTCTGGGGCGGGTTGAGGTAGGGCATGTAAGAGAGAGACAGAGCAAGAACTCATTTAACACGTTCACTGCGAAGGCGAAATCGCGATTCCGGTCTAAATTGCGAGAGAGTACAAATGTGCGTTTCAGCACTTTCGGAAGCTAAACCTTTTGGAAAATCATCGATTTGTCATATCTTTACAGTTTTTCTATGAATTTATGTGGGCCCCCACACGCACAGAATTTTTCGATAAAAATTACGGGCACAGTTAGGGTGATCGTGGGACGTCGGACATTTCAGCCTACTTATTGTGGATGAGTGTCGAGAAAAATTACCTATCTGTAAGGTAAATTTCATTTCAGGTCAAAAATTGTATCGAATTTGCTGAAAAAGTGCTGTGAATTTAGGTAAATTTTGCGGGCACTTGTAGGGTAGTTTTTACCGTACCAGAAAGAAAGAGCTGGGTGCGCCTGCGCGCGCCGCGAGCCCCGGAACTCGACATCTCACCTAACCTCACAAACATTTTAGTGTAGAAGTACATTATTTGACTCGTTCTGATGAAGATGCCTGGATTTTGATCCGAGGTCGAAGCATACAAATTGATAAAACCATTTGAAACTTGCTGAATCATCTTCATTCTCACTCCTGGTGATATTAATATTGATCAGAGCAACATCTTTGCTAAATGGCATGACAGAAATCATCTCTTTGGTACAGGGAAAAATTACCCTACATGCCCGTAAAAACTGGCGCTCCTAGGTGGCGCGTCCCACGATTGCCGGCATGTAGGGTAATTTTTCCTTAACTAGTCTGGTAATTTTTATCGAAAAATTCTGTGCGTGCACCGGTAGGGCCCAGAAAATTTTCTATAACGCTGAGAATAATCATGAGGATGATCAGTAATATCAATAAAATCATCAAATTCAATGTTATGAGCCTCTAAGAGAACTTGTTCTCCAATATCTGTTCCACCCAGATGATAATGTTTGATCATGGTTTTAGCGTGCTTCAGCATTGCTGAGCCTGATCTTGGGCTGTGGTTCATTGACGTTCTTCAAATCGTTTCAAGCATGAGAAGTCATAGTTCCAACCCGATCATCTTTTTCTATATTTTCAATGCCAAGAGTTTCACAGTGTATGACAATACACGTACGACAGACCAAAGACAGTGCTTGGAAAACCCCACGTTTTTTGATTTACAGAAAGTTCTATCCGCGCGTAAATGGAAGACTACTCAAGTGGGGCTCGATAATTTCCTACGTGTTTGGGCTCTGTTTGTAGATCTTGAAATGAGCTTTCAAATCAGCTAAGATGCGTTGAATCCAAGTGAGTAGTCTGATGATAATCACTCGATTTTATGGAATTAATGAATTAATTACGTAAAAAACGAAAATCTGGAAAAACTCAGCGAAATCGAGTCCAATACCAGAACTGCTGTGCACACATGTTCATGATAACGTAAACAACGAGAAACCACTACGACATAAGCCATTGAATATGTCTCCGCTGTTGGACGTGAGCTGAAACTCAATGAAAAGTGGTCCCCGCGGGTGGGGCCCATCGCAGTGAACGTGTTAAGAGCCCTTGGGTAGATTGGGCCAAAAATGTATAATGTTTGGGTCAAAAGTGTTTATATGTACTCTTGTAAAGGTTGCACACTATTTCCACATGAAGATGGTTTTGGAGCAAACCATTCTCATGTGGAAATCTTACCATTGAGGCACTCAAAAAATTGGTGAAGCTGTAAAACATGTATTCCTTGTGAGAATGGGATCGGAGTGAATTTGAAACGAAGTGATAAGTGTTTTTGAGTCGTTTTGCACGAGGATTACCCGTCTTTTGATTCGAACGAGTTGGAAATGGTGCCCATAAAAGCAGGAACTAGCTTGGGGTCTCTTTTTTGGATAGGTCAATAGCTTCTTTGCGCGCACTCGTGTCCATATTCCTTGTCTCCCCAGTCAATTATAGATGCAGTTTTTATCTGAACTACTACATATTACACATAGTACACATAGGCATATTTGGCCCAATCTACCCAAGGGCTCTTAAATGAGACCTCAAAACATTGGTTTTTTGCATTTTGAAGGGTTTTTTGGGTACATACCCTACCTTGACAAGCCTCAGAAGGACCCAAAGAGGTCACATTTTCTGGAAACTAGTGTTATAGGAAGTGAAGAAACTTGGTTTTGGGCTCATATCCAACGAGGGATGAGCCATATCAGTTGGGCATTCTCAGACTGTGGCCGAAAAATGTTCCAAACGACATGCATACCTTCAAAAGGGCTCAGCCCGCGATTTTAATTTTTGTGGGAAAATGATGCCCCAATAATCTAGAATCAGAAACCAAAGTAATTTTAGAGGGAGTATCTACTTTGAAAAGAATGCTTTCAGGCATACCGAGTCTCCACACGATTTTTTGTGATATTCATGACTCACTCTGGTATTGATTTAATTGATATTTTGTTTGAAGTAACACTGTTGAAGTAACACTGTTCTATTATCGTCAAATGAGTGCACCGCAGTATTAGGAAATTCTACTCTTGAAATGATAGAATCTCAAATTCTTGCTGCTCGTCATGGTCTTCATCGGCAATCTTTTTTCTACGGATGCCTACTGAACATTCAACATCGCTAAGTAAGGTTTATCAAAAGTTTTGGAAAAGTGCTGCTGCTGTCGTATTGGAAACCTCAAAAGACTTGTACTCTTTCATCCGCACATATTTTTTCGGAATCGTAGGTGCTTCAGTTCACTGATTTTTATTTTCAGAATTGCATACCTCTGATACAACGAATGTGATAACTATGAACAAATTGATCGTGATTGCGAGCCATCTGCTGCATGTTGGTTGATACGGCCACAAGCCTCCCGTTGAAGCAAAAAAACGTATGAGGCCCATACATCGATCATAATAGCCCTCATCAAAAATGATCTCTCGTATTGTCATGATAAATCGGTGAGTGATTGACTCCGTAGTTGAGATGTAAATTTATTACAGTGATTCCGAGTTTAAGGAAAATGTTCCACTCCTAGGTTTGTTCTCGACATGACAACTAAAACTTCTGATATAATGCAAAAGATTGATTATGATGATACAACTCGGCTTTACGGTCTGGAGTGTAGATTACCACGGCGATAGACTTTTGAATCTAAAGACGACTCACCATCTTCACCATGACCATCGTGTAACCTAAGTAACAACAATAAAAACTTGATTAATAATTTACTCTTCCGCAGTTCTGCAAATCCTAGCTAATGAATATCTTACTTGCATCCATATGGAACAGTGTGCTCCAAGATTGTATTGATGAGAATATGATATAAGTACATAGCCTAGATCAACTTTGTCGGTAATATAGCATTCGTCATTTAGCCTTCGACAATGAATATGTAATGATAAGAAAAAAGTTTTATCGAGTAGATTCAAGTTAATCATGATAACAACTTTTCTACTCCATAGTTCACTGCATAAACAACAAATTTCAGGTTGAACCAACCATCTAGTGGATTACGCTGGACAACAACATTTTGGGTCTGGAATGTCCACTTCAGGGAAATATGATTTTCTCATGTATTTTTTGACGTAGAAACTGAATCCGTCCTCAGTTTCTCCCCTACACGTCAGGATTTTTTTGTAATTGCAAGGAACTGATTTTCCAAAAAACACTGTTCTTCTGATTGTTTTTCAATTTTTAAAGTTGATGATTATTTAGCCAGGGAGTACTATTTGGTCAAAATGCATATCAAGATATGTTTCACTGCGTTATTTATTGACCCGTTGAAGACGATCCCAGTGGTTTCAGAACGATGCAATCTAACTGTAAAGCTCTGTAAGCTAATTTTAGTCCACCTAGTATCTGGGGAAAAAGTCCAGTTTCGCAATAAATTTTTAGAAAATCATAAAACAGGCTACGGTGGACCAATTTGAACGTTTCAGGTCGCATTTCCATCGTTTTGCTTATAGCAAAGTCCATAACTTTGGGGGTATTGAATTGTCCGGTAACCGTAGAGAGTGTGGTTTGAATATTTTTTCAGACACTAGTTTTTGCGATAACTTTTGCTGTGTTGGAATCACGAGGAAAAAAATTTCCCCTTGTACGGGGTATACAAACATGTTTTCTCCGACGTAGAATAATCGTCTAAAAATGGTCTCGTGGTCCGTTCTGAGCAGATGAATCAGGATTTCTGTCTATGCCAAAAAAATTCCAGCAAAAACAGGTTTCTCACCTTCAGCACAAGATTCTGAAGTGGTAGCTTAGAACTGGCTACCGTGTTCAGATGGTTATTTTGCGTTGGAAACCTGTGTTTGAAATGTTTGAATACTCCGTGCAAGCAAAATTTTTCTTTTCGCGATTTTAAGACAACAAAAATTATTGCAAAAACAGGTGTTTTAACAAAAAATTCGTGGCATCAGAACACACTCTCGACAGATATCAGTTGATTCTTTCCCTCAAAGTATATGACAAGACGAAGAGAATGCGACCTCGAACGTTCAAATTGGTCCATCCTAGCCTGTTTTATGATTTTATGAGAATTTATTGCGAAATTGGACTTTTTCCCCAGATACTAGGTGGACTAATTATCTTATAGGGCTCCACGATTACATTGTAGCGTCCTGAAACCACTGGGATTGTCTTTAGAGGATCAAAACACGTAGGAAAACATACCTCGATTTGCATTTTGACCAGATGGTACTCCTCCGCTAAATAATCATCAAATTCGAAAATTGAAAAACAATCCGGAAAACAGTTTTTTGGAGAATCAGATTTTGGCGATTGAAAAAAATCTTGACGTGTGGGGTCTGAACTGAGCACGGATTCGGTTTCTACGTCGAAGAATAAATGAGAAAATCATATTTTCCTAAGGTGGACATTCCAGACCCAACATTTTGTTGTCCAGTGTTATAATTCTGCTGAGTTATATGACAAAGACATTTTGATTCTGATTTGTGTTTCAATTATGAGGAAAAAACTCATAAATGAGATTCAATGACCCAGAACTGCATCTCTGTCTACTTTCTAGGATTTTTCAGAGAACATTTATTGGAGATCAGAGTTGACTGGGAGAGGCACGAGCAATTCAACCCAATATACAAATTTTGAATCAACCTAACTGTAGTTCACTGAGGATTTTTGTTCCAAGAGGACATAACTCTGATGATAGAAATTTTTTCCAATCACTTCTCTAAAATCAGCACAGATTGTGATAATAAATCATTATTATCTACGAGCTTGAAGTAACTATCGGAATAAGGGCCTGAAATTCCATAGAATCAAATAAGCTCGGACGCGACGAGCAAAGTTCCTTCCGGGACCTTCTCGACGACATCCTATTGAAATTCATTTTGTCGTCGAGAATCTACTACGCACAGGTGAGAAGAGCTTTTTTGCTTCAGGCAGATGGGCGTACATAGCGAGAATCTTTCCTTTACATCTCGCGAGAGAATGAAAAATGCGCTAGGCAGTAGTCCCTTGAAACTCCCAATAAAAGCGTCTCTCGTATTATACAGAGAGGCAAATAAGTGACTTGGAATATACGTCTCAAGCGTACCTATACCATACTTATAGCTACATACTACAGCTTCGACTTTGTAGCCACCTCCGTTCACCGACGAAATCAATATTACAGAATTTCACTATAAGGTAACCCCCTACTTCCGCGTATTCTCGCATCATAGACACGGCAGACGAGATCCCGTCTTCATAGGCATATGTATATCGAAGCTTTAAAGCTCTGAAATTCAAGCCCCTTACGTGCTCCACACATTGGATATATACAAGGTTCATCGAAGCGGGACTAAGGGCCTCAAAATCGCTAGAGATATATAATACTATGTGACTAGACGTTCCCTTTACGGAGTAGTGCGCTAATGAGCATACGTAAAAGAGGAAGAGTAGGGATAGAGTAATGCAGTAGCTGACGGTACTTTTTTTTGGTTACTTCCAGGGCAAGTACTTTATGCTGAGGGTAACCGAGAAGAATTCGTCAGACCGGACGCATGGTTTTGAGACGCCTTCAAGAGGCGCGTGCCGTCATCTGTTCCGATGCTGCATCGACCACCAAGCATTTTTCCGACTGATGGCATCTGGACCACCACCTCTTAGCCCGTACTCGAGATTCAGGGCCTACAGTCCAGCGCCAATTTCTTCAGGTGGTAGTAATCATACCAGTGACAAACAGCAACAGGTAGGTATCTCACACTCTGAATGCTAAACGATTATTGCCCTGCGGGGGGTCGTCATTCTCTTGAGGCTTCCGATCTTGCTACGAAATATGTTAAATGTGAGCTTACCAAAGGCTTCTGGGCGCAAGCATCTCGAAGATACTTTGCTACAAAGATATCAGTTGGGTCTTGAGTGTACGAGGATAGATTAGTTTTAGTTGTTATCATTGATTTACCGTGGTCTTTTGAATCTTAATTTGATTCACGCTTCGTCATTATTGTTTGAAATTTCATTTTTCTGCCAATTGTCACGTGACTCTGAAAATGGCTGTACAGGATTAATGAACCACAATATGTGACGCGGTATTCAAGTTTTTGCATCATCCGAGGAAACACACAGGTCGTTATTAATACAGGTCAAAATCTGATATTTTCAATGATGATTTTGTAAGAAATATTTTGTGCAAGGGTAAGAACGAGAGCTTGCAAGAAGGACTACACATTTTGATCATCTAATCGGCATGAAAATGGAAAGGTTCTTATACTCGTACGTTCCCAAGGAAAATTCGCATGCGAAATTTCTCTGATCGATTGAGCCAAATATTTTTCCAGGTCAATAAACTTGCAGGTTCTAAATTTGAGGTGATTGTTTCCACTGCCGAAAGAGAAATGAAGTAGGTCGCTTACTGAGTACAGCAGAATTCTAAGTACTTACTTCACCAGATTTATAATGAAGCAATGAGAAGAGTATAGAGAAAAAACATCTTTTTGACACACTGTGCGAGAAAGTAACTTTTTCACACTGATTTCCTACTTTCTCTCACAGTTTGTCAAAGAATAGTATTCGATACACGGGTGTAAAACTTATTTTTCGCATCCTCGTGATGATTCCGACCCTCGCCTACGGCTCGGCCCCGAAACCCATCTCTCGGACGTGAAAAAATGTTTTTACACCTTTGTAACGAAATGTACTATTTCGACACTTCTTTCCCGCACTGATTTTCCACTTTCTCGCACAGCTTATCGAAAAACACAGGTCGATACACGGGTGTAAAACTTATTTTTCGTATCCTCGTGTTGATTCCGACCTTCGCCTATGACTCAGGCCGAAAACCACACAAAGTAGCACATTCCGATACAAGGATGCGAAATAGTATTTTTCGATTCGAGGGTGGGAAGTTTGGTTTTGCTTTTCGAGTGATTGTTTTCGGCCCGAGCCCTGGCGAGGGTCAAAATTAGCACGAGTAAAGCAAAAAAACTTCACGCCCGAGTATCGAAATACGTTTTTCGATCGACTGGGCGTAAAGTGAACATAAACTACCGTGCGTAAAGCAGTGCTTTACGCACAGTCGATCGAAAAATAAGTTTTACACCTGTGTATCGAATACTATTTTTTGACAAACTGTGAGAGAAAGTGGAAAATCAGTGCGAAAATAGTACATTTCGATACAAGGGCGTAAAACGTTTTATTCGAGTCCGAGTGATGGGTTTCCGGCCCGAGCCGCAGGCGAGGGTCGGAATCATCACGAGGATGCGAATAATAGGTTTTTCATTACTCTAACCTAAAAATGCCACGTTTAAATAGGATTTTAGGGTTCTCGTAATGAAAAAATATATCCGCACCTCGCTTGCAAGCCCATTTTGGGCACTGGAGGACATGTCACTAGGACAAACTGTCCTAGTGCCCAAAATGGGCTACCGCGCTCAGTACGGAAATATACTATTACGACCGTGTATCTAACTATACTTTTCGATGAACTGTGAGTGAAAGTCGACAAACTGTGCGCAAAGTGCACTCTTACGCACAGTGTATCGAAAAGTTACTTTTCATCACTCTAACCTAAAAGTGCCGCGTTTAAATAGGATTTTCGGGTTCTCGTAATGAAAAAATATATCCGCACTTCGCTTGCAAGCCCATTTTGGGCAATGGAGAACATGTCTGTCTCGCTTCGCTCGACAGACTAACTATCCCAATGGTGCCCAAAATGGGCTACCGCGCTCAGTACGGAAATAGTATATTACGCAACAAGTGCGAGAAGGTCAATTTCCGCACAAGTTGCCAAACGAGTGCGAGAAGTTTCGAAGTGTGCGTGAATGTTACTTCTCGCGTGAGTTGGCAACGTGTGCGGAAACTTCTCGCACGTGTTGCGTATACTATTTTTTGCAACTGTGCGCGAAGTTGTAATTAAATGCACCACTGTCCGAGCAAGATCATCTTGAGAACGAAGTTTTCAAGAAAGGCCAAATTCAGAGGGATGACGTGACATCATATTTTGGAACTGTGCGTGAATGAAAATGCATTAGAGTTAGAAGTTACATTTACGCACACTTTACCAGTGCGTAAATGTAAATAATGAAGAGAAGTCTCATTTTTTTACAACTTCGCGCACACAGTTGCAAAAAATACTATTCTTGCACAGTGTGACAAAATAGTATATTACGCAACAAGTGCGAGAAGGTCAATTTCCGCACAAGTTGCCAAACGAGTGCGAGAAGTTTCGAAGTGTGCGTGAATGTTACTTCTCGCGTGAGTTGGCAACGTGTGCGGAAACTTCTCGCACGTGTTGCGTATACTATTTTTTGCAACTGTGCGCGAAGTTGTAATTAAATGCACCACTGTCCGAGCAAGATTATCTTGGAAACGAAGTTTTCAAGAAAGGCCAAATTCAGAGGGATGACGTGACATCATATTTTGGAACTGTGCGTGAATGAAAATGCATTAGAGCGAGAAGTTACATTCACGCACACTTCACCAGTGCGTAAATGTAAAACTGTGCGAGAAGTCATTCACGCATTACTTCTCGCACTGTGAATAATGAAGAGAAACTCATTTTTTTACAACTTCGCGCACACAGTTGCAAAAAAACATTTTTCCGCATCTATAATGATTCTAGGAAGTACCTACCGACGTAATAAAATAGCACCCCAAGTGAAGTGAAGTAAGTTGCTTACACGGTAGAGTAGAATTTGAAGATCTTACTTCACCGGATTTGTAATGAAGCATGGAGAGGAATACAGAAAAAACATTTTTTCCGCGTTTATCGTGATTCCAGGAAGTACCTACCACCGTAATAAAATAGCACCCCAAGTGAAGTGAAGTAAGTTGCTTGCACGGTAGAGTAGAATTTGAAGATCTTACTTCACCGGATTTGTAATGAAGCATCGAGAGGAATATAGAAAAAACATTTTTTCCGCGTCTATAATGATTCCAGGAAGTACCTACCATCGTAATAAAATAGCACCCCAAGTGAAGTAGATCGCTTATCAAGCACGGCAAAATTTGAAGTACTTACTTCACCAGATTTGTCATGAAGTATTGAAATAAATACAGAAAAAACATTCTCCCGCGAGCGGAATTTGAACTACTTCACGAGATTCGTAATAAAGAGGAAAATATAGAGAAAAACATTTTTCCGCGTGTATAATGATTCCAGGAAGTACCTACCACCGTGATGAAATAGAATCCCAAGTGAAGTGAAGTAGGTTGCTTGCCACGTAGAGCGGAATTTGAACTACTTCACCAGATTTGTAATGAGGAGGAAAATATAGAGAAAAACATTTTTCCGCGTGTATAATGATTCCAGGAAGTACCTACCATCGTAATAAAATAACACCTCAAGCTGTAATCTACAAATGCCAAAGTGCGGGGGCTCAAGTGTACGAGAATCCGCGAATTCCTAGACACGCGACACCTGAAATTCGTACACCTTTATACAAAACCAGAGCGAATCGAGCTGTGCAAGCGTAACTCTGGCAATTGGAGACGGCGACGGTGGTGCATTCACAGTTTTGTACCTCCAACTCGAGGAACCTCAGCAGTCTGAGAATGGAAATACGAGGTGAATTCCTGTGGGGCGTGTAAGAGAATGCGCTCTCGACGAATAATTTGAGATCGCGTGCCTCGAATATTACATATCTATATAATATACATGCTTGCGATAAGACTCCTTATTCTGAAGCATGAAAACTAAAATTTGCGTCTCGGTGCAAGCGCACACATTCAACTTCAGTTTCCCTCGGAATTTCCAGCGTTCCTTTTTGTCGCAACAATATGGCAACGGCCTTACCGAATAAGGAAAACATATTTACTCTTTGAGTCCTATGTTGTAACTCTGTCAGTGAATAATTCCCTTGGATATCACTATAAAGTATATACTGACATTGTAATTTTCTACAAGCTTGCAAGCTCTCTCTTTGCTTGTAGACTTCATCAGGATAAAAACAACATTCCAATTTGTAGGGCTTGAGGCGTATGGCACAGCCGAGCTTTCAGCGAATGCCGAGTCGTCGGGCTCAAAGGCGAGTTGTTGAGGGCCAGGAGATGGTCCCGGGGTTCTTGGAGGGTCCGACGAGTCCGGTTGTACAGGCAGCTATGGGTCAATCTGGAGCCAACGGATGTCTCGCTCATGGTGGTAGTGTAGCCTCGCGAAACAACCACAGCCCAAGGAGTACGAGGAGCGCACCCTGGACACAAAGTCAGCCCAGAGGCCTCTACACATCCTCCAGTCCTAGATCCGTCAGATCTGTACCCGCACCAGCTGTGAGTATTTTCTGCACTTTTTCAAAATTTTGCCCACTTGGCCGGAAAATTGAACGAATTCAATATAATTTTTCCAAATATTTATTAAGAATAAACAGAACGCTCGTTCGAAATTCAAAGGAATATCACGCCTGAGATTCGAACGAAACATCCTTAATTTAAAAAATAATATTATCCTTATCAGATATTTGTGTGAAGAAATTATTTTATCCACTTCCTGTGCTTGTCGGATTTTGGTGATTTACTTTTGTCCGCTATCATCTTTAAAAGCCCCTCATGAAAATTGAAATTAAGAGGAAAATCCAGACAACCTGAAGCGTATGAAATTTGAATCGCAAACAGCTAGGTCGTATGTTAATGAGAAAAACGATGAATCAAACGTGAAGATACCCTCCGGGTTCAAGAGCATCGACGAATCTTATAATCTCAAAGGCATGGTATATTAATTTTTTTTTTTGGGGGGGGTTTCCATTCATTCAAGTTGATCGTTTACACTTGATACCAAGTGGATACAAATAATATTCACCCTCTTTAAGCTCTACTATTGAGAATGTGGCGAAGACAGATACAATAAATAATACCCATCAATCCTCAATATTCAAAAGCGCGTACTGAATTTCAATTCACCCACCAAAGACGTTTATTGATATCCACATTCCGTCGAGTCTATGTGGCTCGTGACTTGACCCATATTTCAATCTTAATCCAAAGTACAAAGAAATAAATTCCAATTATTCTTTTAAAGACACTTTGAGATGCAAACCCAACCGGTAACTCTTCCAGGAGCTCATAAATGACGACGAAAAAGATGAATGAGTGATGAAAGAATGATTATACAAAGTGGAAGATCTGTCTGCAAATGCTTTGAAAAAAAACTGTTCTTTGCAGCATATCCTGAATCGATTGAATCGAAGGAGTAGCTCAGTAGAAAGCCAGAGCTCGGCGGACAGTCACAGTAGAGGCCACAGAAGACGTAGTCACAGTCGAAGTCATCGCAAGCACAATCGTCATTCGGATTGCGAATCTCAACTCTCACGAGGCTCTACGCAAAAGTCTGGACACAGGAAACACAGAAGAAGGCACAGAAGTTCTCGCCACTCCAGGTATGATTCATATTAATGAGAAGTCTCTCCTCGCTTTGACATCTCTTATATTGAATTTCAAACTCGATTATTCATCTGCTCTGCAAGATTCGCTTTTCTGAAGGGAATCAATTCTTTCAAGGGTGATTGATGAATCGTTTCTGCGATTAATATTACAACTCTCCACTCTCTTTGATTAATTGAGGATCAACACTGAAGCCATGATGAAAACTTTGAAATTTTAGTAGACACGAGATGGTAGACCCCGCACCACAGTGGCAAGAAGGTCAACGACGAAAAGGGGAAATCAATCAGAGAACCATTGTAAGTATAAACAATTGAATATAAGTCATTGTTCGAGTTTGCAATGATATTTCCCTTGAGCTCGTGTGGCAAAGTCGTAAGCACAGATATGGTTACTCAGCAATGTACGAGCTTGTAATCGATTTTTTGGCCTTTCAGGTAAGTTCGACGGACTCGGCTAAAAGGAGGCATAGGAGTAAACATCGGAGTCCTTCTTCAAAACAGTCTTTACCGGATGACATACGAAAGTAAGTTTCATTCGAGTATAACTTCTATGAATGGTTGAAGTGGATGAAAATTGAATGGACTTACAGAAACTTATCCTTTCATGTATCGTCTATTGACAAACTTACATCCACGAACATTCAAATCACATCCATTTCTATTTATCCTACATATCTCATTCAATCGCATCATCCACGGATAATCACTTTCAATCGGATACGATACTCGGAAACGACGAAAGCTAGCCCTAAGTAATAAAAATTCTGTTTCATATCATTTTCATAGTATATACGAGCTTTCAAAATTGCGAGGCAATCATCAGTGCGCGTGAGTACATCATAAAATTGGGTATCGCGCATGGAAAATTAGAGCAGTCGTCACGTAAATCTGTACAGTGTGTGAAATTCACTCTCATCACTCATATCACTCATCAGTCGTAGTAATCTCACGACACATTCCCTTCTTCCTCACTGATACACTTGGTGATGCAATGTATATTCAAATGCAGAGAGTTTTTCGAAGTATCACTATTCTATTTCACTCGGCTTGTCAATATGCTCGACGCGGTAATTTGGGAAATGCTGTTCCTTTTTGTTGTGAATCAACATTGATTTTGTTGCAAGATGAGCTCTTCGACATCAGCTTTTGAAGGCATTTTAAACCGAATTGAAAAATTAAGAATTTCAAAATGTTCTTTATTTCAGCAACCCTTGAAAAATTTGTGCTTTTTCCAACTCTGTTGGATCGATATATACGTTATATTTCATTATTTGAGACTTCTACTAATCCAGAATTTTTTGGTCATACATTCACAAACCTCGATCCATACATGAACTTCAGAAAGCTTCGTTAAAATGCGTAGGTTTGAGCGAGATTTTGTCTCATGATTTCCAGACTTTGGAAACTCCTAAATCCCTCCAAAATTAATCGAATGCAAAAAATGTGAAATGAGCTCATTCTTATTCCGTTCCAAATGAGTTCCAATTGAGTTTTTGTTGGTAAGGCGATAATGTTTTAATAAAACCAACGATGATTCGTAGACATGGAACCAGTTTTGCCATATGTCACAAGCCAACTGATGCAACTTGAAGCGGTTGTGATCGAATTCGTGATATCCATATACGGCATTGAAAATAACCCTGGAATATCTAAAAATAAGGACACATTGCTGGAGTCTGGTATGAACTAACAACGGGTTGACTTTCAGTGTAAATAGCTTTGTTAACTCTACATTGCACTATTACCAAAAAATTTCACCCATCACATAAAAAAATTACGATAATGGTATACATCATCGAGCATTACGGAATATTTGGTACCATTTCAAACGGGTGTTCACAAGTCTTGCGAAAAAGTTCACAATCTTTTCACAACTGTGTCACATTCTCTCGAAAAATTCTCTGCCAGCACCATCTCACGCAACCACATGACTAGTCCTCAAAAATCCTCACTGGGATCAACTCTACATTTTTCTTATTCTGTCCACAGGCATCTAGAATTCGGTCTAGTAGACACTTCCGGTATGAGCGAGCAGCAACGACGCGAGATTGCCTACACGGTTGTCCAATCTCAACTGGCTCACCACCATCGCCAACAACAACAACAACAACAGCAGCAGCAGCAACAACAGATTCATCATCAACAACATCAGCAACAACAACAACAACAAAGTCATCATCATCAGCAGCAACAACACATGATTCACCATCAGATGCATCACCAACAGTCGTATCAACAGCACCATCATCAACAGCAGCATCAACAGCAACAGCAACAACAACAATCAGGGCAGTTACCACCATTGTATCAAAACCAGCAAAGCTTGCATCATCAGCATCAAAGCTTACACGGTTTACCTCCAGCTTACAGCAGTAACAGCAGTAGTAGTGGTGTTGGTAGTGGTCTTAGTTCCCACCAACATAATCAGCAGCAACAGCAACATCAGCAACATCAACAATTGATGCAATCGAGTGGATCACGTCAAATGCTGGATGAGACTTCGAATGAACAAGCTGTCAACTCGGGATCGGCTAGGTACGATGATCTCAGGGCTCTTTGCAAGATGCAGATTAGTCAACATCAGCCGGCGGCATCTTCCGTTTTGTCGGCTAATAATTCTGCCAACGCGGAGGATGATACCGGTTCCGTAGTCATTGTTTGATACGTTTATTTCGTCGAGTAGGAATACTCTGAGCCTGATGCGTGTTTCTTCATTTTCTTTTTATATCTCTATTTCTCCTCTTTTTTTTCCTTTTTATTTCTTCATTTATGTCATCTCGTTGGTATGCCGGCATGGTTGCTAATGTGTGTGTAGAGCGAGCCACGTGTGTCCGAAAAGCCTCGAATGATTTATAGGTGCTAGACTTTTACACATTCTCACCGTCTTTTTACGTTTTTTGTCTCTTCAATTGAGATGATGAACTTTATAGAGGTCCCTTCACAATTTTGAATTTGAATCGCATGTATAGAAAAAGGTGCTCTCTGAGCTGATAGTATTCCCTGTTGCCCTTTTATTTTGTGTTGATGTTGATGAAGTCAGTCAGGTTTGCTGTTGATCTAAAATATTTTATGGCAGATACGATCTAGATTACAATCTAGATCAACGATTCTATTTTAATCTTCAGTATATTGATTTCTTTAATAATATAATAGCAATTGCAATTTTCTATCTTGTTGAGAAGTTTCTAAATATCTCACAGAATAACAAATGTGATGGATTTCTAGAATTTTTGATACTATCCGAGAGAGTGAAAAATAGAATGCATGCCTATTTCCTTTCATCTAGTGATGCTCTCTTCAAACTTTTTCTTCTCTTCTCTTCGAATTCTTTTCTCTCAAAAATTAGCGTAATTGAAGCATGTACGTTGTTATTTTTGTTCCAAGCATGTGATCTTTTTATTTGATTATTCTAGAGCATGATATCATTTCACGTAATTCAAAAATAAATGATCCATCGACTGTGTCTAAAAAGGCATACAAAGGAATTGTTCATTCATTTTCATTTATTGTTGTCCTGGATGCGCTGTGGGCGCAAATGGTAAGGCATAATGGGATAATTTATGCAATATTTTGTCCTGGTTTTCCCCGTAAATGAAGATCATTTTTTGGTTCATATAGTCAACATTTCCTATAATTACGCCAAGGATTCTGTTCGTTTGTTGGGATAAGTTCGTGGTTGTTTGGCAACAAATCCGATGGAATGTAGTTGTATTTATTCATTGTAATTAATAGTTTTGTGTATTAATATTTTGCGTGTAATGTTGGTGACGAGTATTTGTAATTGTTCTCATGGTTGATAGATATGCACATCGTCTTTGCCAAATTCATGTTTGGGATGTCACGTTTAGAGGCTTTTGAGTATGAATAACCTGAATAGATTTTACTGAGAATAAGAATCTATCTCCCAATCAGCTCGACAAAAAAAAGTAACATCATGCCGGATACCGCGTGGAAAAAAGAGACTTTGACATTGCTAGGCCGAAAAGTCTTCTTTAATACCTATCTAAATAATGTTTGGTTGTGCCCGATCAGAAACAAGTTCAAAGCGTTTGATCTGTTGATCAAAATTTGACCCAACTCTTGATCACAATCTGATCTAACTATGTAATGCTTCTTCGATCGAATTTGACCGAACCCGTCTGAGTCGTCTACTTTGTCTGTTATCAATCTATGCAAGGTCTCAATCCCAGGGCTTGGATTTGAAACATGAATTACACATGTTGGGCACAAGGGCCCATCCCGGATCAATTCGCTCATCTCCGGTGAAAAATTGGGTGCTTTGCTATAAATTTTTGCGCTATAATTCTGAAAGAAGCATTGTTTATGTTCACATGAGTCTAATTTTTCGATTGAATATGAGGCTATCTCAAGAATATCATTTATCAATTTTCTTCGGAATTTCGAAAACTAAATTTTTTCCCCTAGGTTGACTCATAGGTTTTTCCCACTAGAACCTTTTGATCGAGATTGTATAAAAGTGATGAATAACGTCGACCCGCTCAGTGAGTCAACAGAGTATGAAAGTCAAGGTATCAAAATAACACTGGAGATTAAATACGAGCCCTTAAAATTTTGAGCAAGTTTTCGAAATGATTCGTGCCTTAAATATACTCTACGTGGCTTAGAAGGTAACTCAAATATCTGCCGGAGTTGAACAAGAATTGTATCCGAGGGGACAAATTTGCCCAAATTAACAGTGCAGACCCTCCAAGGCGAGACTTGCATCTTTATGGATAACTTAGACGAGGAAATTTCTTGATAATAAACTTCCACCTGATTCACACGGTTTGAAAAACTACATCTCTAGCATGGAAACGTCAAATCAGCCTCAACGTAGACGACGTCCTATCATATTCATTTTGTAGAAAATAGAAAATACGCATTCTCAAGTGGGTCGAAAAGCCCAGGTGGGTTTTTGGATTTTAGGGGGAATTTTTTTGATAGCTGTTAGCAGTTGAAAAATGACTCGTTTTTAACCACTATTCGAGATAAATTCCAAGATTGATGGCATAAGGAAGGTACATCATTACCCAGATAAGTAAATACCATAGGAAAATCTGCATTAGTGCAGATTATCTTTGCGTGTTCGGCGTGTGACAAGTCTACTTGTATATGAAGTGCATGATGAAAAAATTTGAAATGAGTAGAAAGCTCTATCGGGGCTTATATATCCCAAGAGTTATCGTAAGAAAAAGAGATATGAGGAGCATGCAACACAATATTATCTACTCATGGACCTCATAAGTGAAACACCCGTTGATTCCAAAAATCCGTCGTAGATAGAGAAGTCTTTCACTTATGGGAGGTGAAAAACCTGCTCTGAGGTCAAATGGTTCCTGACTCTTGGTTCCACTTATACAGAGGTGATTTCACGTTACGTATGGGAGCGTTTCACTTGGGAGGCTCCACTGTATCATACATTTCAGGCTCAGTGGTTTTTTGACCAAGATACGAAAGATTCGCATTGTTTCTGAAGTATTGGTCAATCTACCTATTGATTCGAATGCATCCTTGATAAAACTCTGAGTTTTTAATGCCTATGTGATTATTCGGTCGACAAGAAACTCTTACTTTACTCGATTTCTCGCAACCTCAACTGTCATTCACAAATGAGATATTTTCATGAACGACTGAAATCATTGAGATATTACTTCGTATAATGAAGGGCGTTAGGAGGAAACTCCATGCTATGCGCAATGAATTCTCTGTCGCAATAATTGAACAATCATCTCGTTTCTTCGATCGCTTAAACGTGCCTGGCGCAGAAATTTCTAGACGAATGGTTAAAAGTAAATGATCACTTGGATCTTCGTTTTCGGACTTATCACAAAGACTTCCACCGAATCTCACAAAATGTCAAAGTAAAATCACAATAAAGTACCGTGAGAGTTTCTTGTCGGCTTTTAAACGCCTTTCAAGCGAAACGCTCAAGTCGAAAAGTTTCGCATACCAAAAGCTTATTTGCGCCCCCTTGAACGCAGCTCCCAAAGCACCTCTATCTTGAACAATCCCTACGGACCTAGCTTCCCTCTGGGGATCATTTCCCTCCAAGAAAAGCTGCAACGCTAGAGAAACGTTGCTGCAATGTCGCATTGGGCTTTCAGAGCGCGCGAGCGCCGAGCCGCCTACGCGAGCCAGCAACACCACCGGCATCACCACCATCATCATCATCAACAGCAACAAAGGAGTTCCAGTGAACATGGCTATCCGGTAACCAGAAGATCTCAATCAAATCTGCACAGTCCATCAAATCACTCTGTTCAACACCAAAGGGTATTATCAGCATCTCGAAGTTCGAGCAGGCATGAGCTTTATCTTTGCTCTCGCAAGGAATCGTCATCTTCATCTTCCCTGGCTGGTTTAGGAGGCAGAGAAGGTGTAAATAATCGTCCCAGCAGTTCGTGTACAAGGCTCACCTGTACATCGTCAGCTGCTAGTGTGAGCAGTGGAGGTGGAGGCATTTTGGTACCTGGAACTACATCGTCTTCGTCGCCCTGTAACAACAACGCAGCCCTCGATAGTGGACTTGGTGACAGCACCACTCACGACTTTTCCAGCTGTTGCTCCAGCTCTGCTGATTCAGCTAAACACACCACAACTCGTTCTGTACGCACCTTCCCTATTTTCAATTATATAGCTAGTGCCGATTACTTGCAACAAACTTTACTAAAAGTCTTGAAATAATTTTGCAAGATATAGTGAGACAAAATATTACAATTTTCTGCATATCCAAACCAAAATATTCCATTCTCGCATCTGACAACCAAAGAGTCCAAGAACTGTGAATGTGGTCGTTTTCTCGGAAATTTGATGGTCTGTAGACGGAAAAACTGCAAGACCGCTAGGCCGACCCATAGGCTTACAAAGAGAGCATCAGACCCGCGAAATACAAATTTTGTTGCAACATTGGTAACCATTATGTTTTGCGCCTGAAATGAAGGTATTTCCAAGAGTTTGACTATAAGTTTTCTATCCCGGGAAACAGTCATTAACATTAGTTCGACTGTGTTATCTCTGACAGAAGGCTCAATGGGCCTAATCCTTGGGAACACCCTTACTTCTCACCAAAGCAGGATGATTCTCAAGGTAGCATCAAAATTTCGTGTCCCGCGGAACCAGTGAGCCAGTTTTCTCCTTGATTATTAGGAGAAAAGTTACGGTGACCACGTTAGAATTTCACTTTCGATGATTTTGAACGCATTAATCTCGTCGAAACGATCAAACAGATTATTACGGCAATGCTCGAAATAATGTCTCACTTCATTCAATCCATTATTAACGAAGCATAGGCAAGTTGAAAGATCAAGTGAGAGATGGGAATTGAAGATGATATCTTTCATGAGCATCTAACAATTCATTACTTTTCAACTTCAGTTATTGATTCTCAACTCGAGATTGCTCATTCTTATTTGTTTTACCGTAAAGCCGACTCCAGAACTAAAGATACATTTTATCAATAGGATTTTCATCCAATATTGAATACGGTTCTGAAAATCATTTGTGGAGAAAACTCGGGGAAAAATCAGGTCATCCATCTCGCTTGGTTGAGATTAATGGTAAAATAGTGAAATATGTACTGATAAATTTGGCTCGTGCTTCCTTTCAACCTCATACCAAGGCGTTTGCTATATCTTCAATTCCAAAATCTGAAATTTTGACTCCGCCCATTCTTTCTCCAATTCTTAGTCTCAGATGTGGAATTTGCTAGAATTTTCGATAACGACAAATCTTAAAACCATATTTCTTTTTCTCATGAATAGACACAAAGGCAATTAGATGAGGACGGATATTACAAACTTCCCTCCGAAAATTCCAAGCAGAGTCATTCCCAACACAGGGATGCAACATTAGATGCAGTTCTTCAACCGATAATATCGTAAGTATAGCGTGCGCTTTCAATTTTCAGGCTTAATTCGAGAGTAATTTATGAACAATCATTGAAAGTCATTGAAGCAAACCGATCGAGAATTCGCGAATTAAAAAGTTGAGTATATTTGAGCTGTACTCTCATGAGAAACTCTTTTTGAAAATTCACTTCATCGCTCTATGAAATTTATTAAGCGATTTCGAATTTATTGTGCTTCATGTACACATCAAATTGGGTCTTGTTACCGACCGAGGCCGGTAATGTAGAAGTCTCTCTGATTCACCAGACCTACCATACATAGTGATGGAAGAATCCTACTGACCAACGATTTTTCAAAAATGGATTTGACAATAATAAAATATTATTCTATTCTGTTCCAGTACACTAACCCGAAGGCGTCGAACTAGACCAAAGTGAATTGCAAGAATTCGCTGCTAGATTTCTGCCACCGGATCTCAATTGCACATATTGTATATTCTTTCTCAAGAAGCCAATTTTTACACCTCTATGGAATAAATGAGTTTATAGCCCCACGGATGTATTCTCTCTTTCTTTACTTGACACTAATATTATTGATCGAACTCAGTTATGACACTTCTCATAAGTCTGCCCAATAAATTTGCGAGCAAAGTAACAAAACAAAAATCTGTGAAAACCTTTCAAAGATGGATCATAACGAAATTCCTTTGTTGAACATTTATGATACGATTTGAGAGAAATCATAAATGAAGTATTAAAAATTCTTCCTCAACTATCTCTGTTCAAAAATTATGACCATTGAGTATTGGGGAAATCAAGACTCGGGCATTGGTGTGACTTCCACTCTTATGAAATACACGTATGAATCATCAAGCTAGGTTTAAAACTAGGGCTTGTGCTCATAAGCTGAAAAGTTTGTGGCAATCCAATTTAGTAGCGCACAAAAACATGCATATTTACAGTACATCAAAAAGATGTATTTTTGACAAATGTTAAAGACAAATTTTGAAATGTTAAGACGCAAAAGTAGATCAAACAGTGAGTAGAAGAAAGTTTTCCTTGTTTCTCTCTGCGACTGGATTCCACTCTCATGGATTGATTCATGTTTCTCAATTTCCAATGGCTTGGATAAATGTACATGACACACTTCTTAAAGTAAACACTTCCTTACTTTTATAAAAATAAGATGAACAAGTTATAGTTCCCCTCCCGCGTTTTTTTTTCAAAGTTGTGACAGTTGTGAAAGCCTGATGTCAACTTGTGTGTTTTTCAAAAAACACGCACTCCATAAATTTCGCTACTGATAACATGAACAAAAAGTCTCTTTTTTTCATCAAATTTCAAAACTACTATGAACTGCCAATGCATCAAGCGTTATCTTGCCATTACTGAAAACAGCAAGATGTAAAAGATGTAAGGCAATGTATCACCAGAAATATATAAAAGTCTGATATCCCACAGGAAAAAAGTATTCAGGGAATCATGATGCTGAGAGTTTTACAAACGTGAAAACTTTGAAAACTGGGGATAATTATTAATCAAATTCTGGCAAAAGCTTATCTTGATAAACTCTTCATTTACTTCAGTTCATACACACAATTGAATTGTGCTCCATTCTCAACATCCACCACCCTTCACAATTCTCTTAATAAAAATCTTAGTGTATCTAAATAGTTGAAAAAGTGTTTACGACTGAGAATTGAACACTTATCTACAGATTTGTGATCATCCACAGACTCTCAAAATACTTGACATACAAATGCATCAACAAGCTGGCAATATTCTCAAATAATAGTTCAAACTATACCATTCATACTTCAATAAAATATCCTAGTTACAATTTTCATTGCACAAAAAATATATATTCACCACCTTTGGAATGTCTTTGTGGCTCTAATTGTCTTTTGATGCCATGTGCCTCATCAAGTTCTTGATGAATTTTTCCATTTTTTTCACATCTTGAGCGATTTCTGTTTTGTACTGCAGACACTAGAAAGATAATTAGATTACAAAGGAGATGTAATTTCACTAGGCAAGACTATAGTATGGAGACTTAGTGATTAGACATCACCATCGTTGGATATATCAGTGTAGTAACTGAGACACCGCATTGAGATGGGATCAAAGAGGATATAAAGATATTTTTAAGTTAAGCAAGGATATAATTCATATCTAATTTTGTTGAATCTTGGAGGAATGGCACGAGTATGAGGAATAGTTTTATGCTTATTAGAGGAGCAAAATAACAGATCTTACCACTCGGTCATCAGTAAGTTTGAGACAAAGTACACCCTTTTGGTGACAGTACTTCATAGTGTATCTTGTCTACAAGAAAAAGTACAAATGAAATTCTTATTCAGACACTGCTGGGTAGTTTATCTTGATGTGAATGTGGAAATTACCTTTAATGGATCTTGCAAGTATAACCTCTCTGCACACTTTTCAAATTCTTCCCACGAATTGAGGTAAGTCATTTTAACAACGAACTATCTAAACACTTGAACAATGGATGAAGTCAAAATATATGGTCTAATCCTTGAAAGAAACTTTACAACTTTAGATAGCCGAAATTCATTATCTTTCCGGCGGCTGCAGGTTCCCACATATGTTGTGTCAACCAGTGTCAACTAAAACACAACACAGCACGGTGCGTGTAATTTGATTTGAGCCAGTAATGGCAGGGTAGGGAGTTAGGGACCAGTATCCTGCTGTCGGTACAGTGGATTTCTCCTTTCAGCGAATGTTGGGAATCGTTTTGAATTGATTTTAAAATAATCGCACATAATGAGAACTTGTCTCCGTGAATTCTTTGATACTTACGTATCACTATATATGAAATAAAATTTGTCAAAATTCTCAACATAAGCATTGAATGCAGTGGCGTCTCGAAAAGTGAGTTGTACACAGACTTTTTAAAAACGACATGTAAGTTTGGGCGCACATTAAAACAAAAAAATTCGACAATGACATTAATTGAAGAAATACGATTTCAATGTAAAATATAAGTTTATTAAGACATACAAAAATGTGATTGAACACACAAACCAGTTCAGTGAAATTCATTCCTTTCTGATATCAGTCAAAAATACAACAATTCTTAAGTGTAAATAACTTAAACATATGAACATGGATCGCTGCACTTTCTTGTATATATTGAAAATTCGTTAAATTAAAATACAATGATCTTGATCACATACAAAAGATCTATATCGGCAAATTATTCACAAATTTAATAAACATATTTAATGGGCAAATAAATGTAAAAATTTATAACAACAAGTCTTAATCTCGATACGATTAAGTATTAAGTTACCTTATTCTTTGGGAAGTCTTTCTTATGCGTAGTACTTCGAAAATAAGAGTCTTCTTAACTCAAATTCTAATTTTATTAATTACAATGATTCGGTTAATCTTCAATTATACCTATATAGTTTATTAAATTTACATGCAGTTATTGATTGTTGAGCGACTGCTTGATTAGACAAAATTAAAGCTTGTCCATGAATTAATAGAGGTATAGTCATTTTAGAGGAGAAATTTTCTTTCTGCTTAAACTGTATAAACATTCAACAATTTCGGTGCACGTAGAGTAAGCATGTGTTTTATAAACAACATAATATTCACCGAGTGAGTCACCCTTGGATGCAGACGATATCACGAATCTCTAAGAAGAGTGAGTTCATCTACACCCTGATCACGAAAAAAAAAATGAAGTTCAGACATTACCTGGGATGTTGTTTGGAAAATTCGGTAAAACTCTAAAAGAAGAACAAAAGTAGTTCAATTGTTGAAATTCTTCACAACGTCTTCGGTGGTCTAATTGAAAGTCAAACTAAAAAACTGAGTTCACAATCAACAGGATCCATGAAGAATGTTAAGAAAAAAAAGTCGGCAGGGTGGAAACTTTATAGCTCGCACTCGAAGAATGATAATTTGGACGTGAAAGATTTTTCATGTGTATTCTACGCTGCGAGTTTCCCCTAAAACGAGTCTTGCATCTCGATAAGGCGAGAAGTCATAAAAAGAAACTCGGTGGCGTATAGTGGCGTACGAACCTTTTCCCAACCGAGAAGATCTTATATATTCTACTCTCGCTCGTCGAGCCGTAAGTGAGACTCGCGGACAACAATTGCATTCATTATAACTATCACAAAGTTTTCCCTCAATTAAATTTTTCTCGAGAAATCGCACTGATAATTACTTTTGAATTTTTGATTCTGTCTTGTGCTCTAAGATAAATGTATGACTCTATTGAACAAGTTGGATACCTCTGTAAAATCGGATAAGATAAGTGTTGTATTTAGTTCCAAAAGTTACGCAGTCACAGTTTAAGGATTTGAACACTCAGGGCGCGCGCACGCAATGCGCATTCTCCACATAGCGGAGAAAGTATTTTTTTTATGTCGTGCATCAGTTGGTAGTTCAAATTTGAGATTCAGCAATTTTATGACTTTAGACGAACTTGGTGTGCAAGCGATGAATGAGAGATCTTGCTCAACTTTCGATTGACAGCCGATAAAACGTTAGAAGGCTTGCCTATATATATATCTTGAGATCCCGAAAGAGAGAAAGTTGTAACTTTTGAGAGTCCGATGTAAGATCGTAATCTCTCGCGTATACTAGTAGTACTTACTCGAGAGAGTAAAAATCCCAATTCATCGCTGGGGTAAACTATTAGACATAAAATTCAGCTTCTAAAAAACTTCATACGTGCGAGAACATTCTCCATCAAAGTTTGAAATATATAGGACTATGCCTGCACGCCGGTATACATGCACATCATTTTAAATTGTATAATTAATAGTTAAAGGCGATTTTTGAATCAGCCTATACGCTTGATCGCACTAGCAAATCGATCTAAATAAAAAATAAAAAAAACTGCATCACACGCGAGAAGATTGCTTCCGACGAGGGTGCAATGCAAATTCGAGCGACATTTCTATTATAACAAGTGAGAGAGAACGACTTCACCCCGACGCACAGTTTATTCAAGCGAACAAAACATAGAGTCGATCGAGGGAGTATATATAAAACTCGTGTGTTTTATCTAAACACCGTCTTTTTAATCGTCACTGTCTCTCGGTTGAACATGCTGAATGAATGCACACTCTACTCGTCGGATTCACAATTGCAAACGAGTCAACGACAACGACGACGACGACGACGACGACAATATCCCCTCAGTGAAAAAAGAAAATCTATCCACTGCATGCATGCATTGCAGCATCAGCCTTCGAGAGAGTGTCAATGGCCAGGATAGTCGTTAACGTTTCCTCTCACGTGTTATAGGTATATAATAATATACCTATGTTGTCGAATAGGGTGGCAGGACTGAGTTACGGTGACGTCAGCGTATCAGAGTTTTTGGCCCTCGTTCGATTCGAATCGTCCAAGTAATCTCTCATCTGATGCTACTGCTACTGCTGCTGTGGGTCGCTCGAGATAAGCTTTTGTCAGCTCGAAAGGGCAACAAAACACACTGCAACACTACTGGACAGCAGCATTGCGGGTATAAAAAAAAAAAAACTTGAAAAAAAGCTCAGGATAGCAAAAGTTTGATGAATCGCAGGTCACGCAGAATAAGGGAGTGTGCACTCAGCGAATTGAAAAATTGCTCGTGGCTTTTTTTACGTATGTACAAGAGAGCGCGAAAAAAGAAAATGAAGGATGAGGAGGGTAACGATGTGTTGATTCTGGTTCATCGATCATTATATACTTAATACGAGCCTAATCGACAAATTCCATCGTCGTGGTGTACAGTGGACTAGTGGGCTCTCCCGTTGAATTGGCTGTTTGCTACTGCTGTTGCTGTTGCTGTTGCTGCTGATCAGCGCCATAAAAAACTGCAAATCTGCCCTCCTGGTATCAGACGATCGTTGGTGGCTGTAAAACCGCTGGTGCACGGCGTACCTTTAAAGCTTCTGGACTCATAGTTGTTCTTTGCTTACATCCGATTTGATCGTAATCGTACATCACGGCAAGGCCCCCCTCGATTCCACCAATACCACCAAAGCTTGGTTTTCTTCCTGTGCTACTGCCGTACATCGAACCGTTGCTCCCGGATACCGATAATACACCCTTTAGACCACTGTTTATTTGACCAAATTGTTGATTATGCTGCTGATTTTGCTGTTGTAGATGATGTTGTTGACTTCGTTGCTGCTGCTATTTGGAAAAAAAAAATTACGATTGTGGTTAGTTTTTCTCTCCCTCTTGTCATTATTTTGCATTTTTTCTACTTATATTTTCATATTGTGTGTGTTACGAGGGGGAATGTAATGTTGTGACGTGTGTGGCGAGCGATTTTGACCCTATGTGCGTGTGTATAAGGAGAGACCAAATTGTTTCCTCAGAGGTAAGGGCCATGTTTCAATGTACAGCTCTATCGATATCTTTATGAAGGTTCCCTCTCTATTGATAGGATGGGAGATATTCGATCTCGACTTGTTAACGATCTCGAGAAAATTTTCTGAATTCTTTCTATACGTGATATGCCTTTCCGAACCCTATTATTACTACAATGCAATTGATGAAACACAAAAAATTGATCTTTCTCTCCGTTTGTTCATGATTACAGATAAGTAGGTAATACTATACGGTATATTTCAATGTCGGATTGTGATTTTTCATCCTACAAACGACGATATCACGTTGCGAATCAGCTGCAGTACATTGATATACTTATTGTAAGAATAATGGAACTGATGAGATATTTCAAGCTAAAATACACGCGATCTAATCTATTACTTCTTGACTCGTTATAACTACGAGGCTTGGCTTTTGTAGCAATAAAAAATCTTGAAATTTCTCTCGACTGGCCATACCGCGACGCGGGACTCTAGGGCTAAAATAATTTACAACACGAATCTTGATACTATTATCTGATGTGTACTAATGGAATTTTGTACTGCCCAAGCCAACGTATTAACTGTTATACTCTACTATATAGTATAGAGGCTTGATATCTAGCGCACTCATCGCTGGCTTTGGCTATTCGTCGCTGCATCATAGAACCTTCTAATATTCAACGCGCAAGGGTCCTTTTGAACGGCGTGAAATTCTCGTCTCTTATATGCATGCTCTCGAGCTTTTGATGCGGTGCAAGAGCAAATTATCGGAGGTAGTTATATAGCGGTAAATCAAATTTACAAACTTTTCGAGGATAGAATCATATAGCTCTCGGTTAAAGTAGATCAAAGGTATATAGGAGAGGGCGATATCTCTTAATTGTGAATTAATTATACACTCTATGCTATCTCTTTATCGTGTCCAAAGATAGAGTTAGATACTCGGTAGCAAGTTTTCTCTCGGGTTTTCTAATTTCATCGCAGTTGGATTAACGCGCATCGACAGGCATCGGTCTCTTACCCACCCCCGCATACCACAGGTATATAAGAAAACTCGACCTTCTTTGAGGTTAGCTATCTCTTCATTTTATATCTGGTAGTAATATCATACTTCTACTAACCGAAGATTGGAAAAGTTGGCTGAGCTGCACTGAGCCAAAGTTTACAACGAAAAGAACCTCTCCCCCCCCCCCACTGTCTCAGTCTGTGATAACTCGTCCAGCTATATGATATACTATACACCATACTACTGCAGAGAATAGCAAGCCTCATTCAGAATGCACGCTTCTCTGCAGTAGTTACCTACTATCCTGATGGGTCCGAAAGAGCTCTTTGTCACAAGCAGATATGGCTCATCGTCACGAAAGTGTAGCAACCCGGTGTACCCGGTTTACTCGTATAGAATTCAAGCTCCAACAGTTCAACCGCAAGCATTTATAAATCACGCGACGTATATCCATTAAAAAATTCTGCATTATTAAGCATATAATAATACATGCAGCTCACAACGACTATATACTCTACCCACGCTTTTAAGATATTAAATGATGATAGAAGTTAACGTACGCAGTTATAGAAAGTTACGAAAATTCCCTCGTTTGTTCAACCCTTGCGATTTAAGAAGTAAAAAAAATGTGCCAAGCATTACTTAAAAGAAATGAAGTCATGCCTAGAATTGCATGTAAGGTAAATTGTGCCTAATCTGCCGCCATTCCCTAAATAAGCCTCCACTCAAGTTCTCAAATGTACGAACCCTCATACCTTGCCACGCATTTTTTTCATGTTTGTTAAGTTGAAATACGAGAAAATCAACGTCCTGAGCCGATCCTCAATGACACGCGCATTTCTCAGAACAAAAAAGTGGTTTTTGGTACTTTCGA
The DNA here is from genome assembly GCA_029851415.1 of Eretmocerus hayati. NCBI lineage: Eukaryota > Metazoa > Arthropoda > Insecta > Hymenoptera > Aphelinidae > Eretmocerus > Eretmocerus hayati. The sequence continues at coordinate 148,956,869 of CM056742.1, read as the reverse complement.
CTTCTTTTTTGTTGGTCACTAAAAGCTATGCCAAACAAAACTGGTACAACCAATCTCAACGTAGCTTAGCTCATTTTCTTTGTCTTTGTTTCAACTTCAAAAAACTCTTTACGGAATTGCAAAATTCGATTTCTAGCCGATTCTACGTCCACATTACAAAAAAAGTGCAGTATTCCTAATATGTCCCCACCCTTTGATCCGCATGTAGAGGGCTTTGAGCAATGCCGCAATTACATACATTTAGCACTTTTTGTCGAGATAACATTAGTTTTAGGTGTATTTAGCTATATCCAGCAGCAAGGAGCCTTCCAAACGCACCAAATCACACAAAATATGCTAAAAATCGATTCTCATGGTAATTTTGAGATTATGTACATTCTAAATCATCGATAATACCTTGAAATATGACGGTTTGTCCATTTCATACATAACCGTCATGCTTTGGAGCCAATATCGCTTTCCCAGAGTTTTAGAATCGCGAAATGACTATGGGGGCATATTAGGAGCACATCGTTAGAAACTCGCAAAAAATCTTATTCTGCAAAAATCGAGATAGCTTGGCTCCATTTCCTTGAAATCAAATGTCCTTTAGCTCATTTTAAAGGTCTTGAAATTATCTTCAAAGTGAGCTAAGATACCTTGAATGATATTGAGATAAGCCAAAACTACGAGCAAAACAAAAGTAGTGAGAGCATATTAGGCATTTTTTACCTTATTGTACATAGGATATATAACGTGTCGAAATTCAGAGGGTGCACCAGAGGAGCTAGTCCCCCTCGTGGTTTCGACAGGTATATATTATACATTATACCATGTGTAAATGTGTAACTATGGTGTGGGCGAAACTTCCTACTTCCCGTATATCAGGAGGAAGCTAAAAGTCACGCAAACCCATATAAGACAATATAAAAATACATGTAAAGTACAGTCCAAATGCTCACCTGGTGCAAAGCGGCCTTGAGCTGTCCATCGGTAGGAGTATTACCAGCGCTACCATTAAGTTGAGGTGGTGGTGCACCATAGTAAGCTTCTGCAGAAACACTAGCTTCATCATCCTCTTTTCTATATTCTCTATGTTTACGTCTCGATCTTAATAACGAATAAAGTCCAATTGAACAAAGTAACATCAGAGCTAAGAGACCTAAAGCTCCTGCTGCAGCAATTATTCGTAATTCGGTTGGATCTCGAACCAAGAGTCTTAGATTCGTCGATGCTCGTCCTTTTTCTGATTCAACTACAAGAGTGTAAAGACGTGCATCCGCTGGTCCCAAATCGTGAATTTCTAATGTAGCCCAGTAGCAATTTGTTGGTACTTTATTCTCGTAGATTGGTTCGATTGGTAGTGCTATGTACTTTGGACTTATGCTGTCACCTGTAAATACAAAAGAAAATTGAAAGGATCGATTTATTTTCATCAGAAGTATTATATGTGAACACGGTGTGCCCCTCACGAGGATAAGTTCGACAATATGACATACGAAAACTGAAAAAAGAATGCTTTTGTACGAATCGTCACGAATTCAACCTGATTCCCAGCGAAACCGTATCAGCTCGCCGTTTCGAGTAATTGTCAAAAAAAAAATCTCCCATACATTTCTCATCGAGAAATTCGGTGACTCTCAGTTTCCTTCGCATCCTCGCGGTTCTCTCGCAAATACTCGGAAGAGGTGGGTTATAGCAAAAAATGGCACGAACACGTTTTCATAGATTTTTCAAAGATCTATGAGATGACGTAGTTTAGATAGATCGAGAAATTGAGACTTTGTTGATGGTATCGAAAAAAATAGTAGATAATTGGCAGAAAGTGCGAGGTTTTTTGCGAAAAACTCGGACTTTTTTACATGACACTGCAATCCTCTTGAGTTTTGTGATGAATTTACCTACATCATCTTGTAGATCATTGAAAAATCTATAGAAAACTATTCCAGACATTCTTTGCCATCGCCCACCTCTTCTGAGTATTTGCGAGAAAACCGCGGAAAAGCGAAGAAAACGAGGAGTCACTGAATTTCTCCATAAGCAATGTATGGGGAATTCTTAGTTTGACAATCAATCGAAACGGCGAGCTGATACGATTTCGCCCGAAATCAGATTGAATTTGTGACTATTCGTACAAAAACGACCCTTTTTCAGTTTTCGTTGTCATTTTTGTTAAACTTATCCTCGCCAGGGGGGCACCGTGTATAATGGGGAATTTGATTGATCGATTTTTGATGCAGTGAATGAATGATACGATACGAGAGTAAGGTTTTCTTTTTTATATGCTACTTAGAATTGTGAATGATATGCATTTAAAAGATTGATCGATAAAGACGTTCGGCATCGATTATGGGTTATTCATTCTGACTCTCGGCATGTATATGGGGTTGATAATAATTCAAAAAATAGCAAATGAATGAAACCGGTGTTGGATTGAGTATATAGGGTGAAACTTCCGATGAACGACGGTAATTTGCGAAATGAAGTAATACAGTGGACTGCATTGACGAGTGTATAACGACTATACGGAGGAAACGAAACATTCACGTTATCTATAACTCTCTCGCTACTGTGTTATAATGCAAAAACTCTCATTCTTATAGTTGCGCGTGTGCGGCGTATCGAAGGCAACTTTTACCCCAAAGCTTATATTCCAACCATCCCAATTAAGGCAGAGTCGCAATTGAGAGAGAAAGAAAAAAAGAGCACACAATGAGAATTCCTATGCGAAAATTAGGACGAATGGTGCGGGTCGAAACTGTTACTGGCTTCTGTACGATCGCATATACGAGCACGTAGAAAGAGAGTTTTGCATGAGAGAATTTTTTAAACCGTCATCTATATATCTACTAAACGTGCAAAACTCATCGCGGACGTTCTATATATCTGTGATTGAGAGAAAGAGGGTATAAGTATGAGCAAAAAAAATGATATGAAATAACAAACTCGATCAATGGAAGGATAAATGAGAGCAATGAATGAAGAGGGAAAAAACTTCGACGTTCGAATATATATGGTCGTTTAGTCGATCTATATGAGTAGTTCCGTTGAAACTTCAATATTTGGAGGCCGAAAATGTGGTAACCCCAAATCCCCGTTCGGAAGGTTCTGACGTGTATTTTTCGTTTTTTTCAAACAAATAATGTATAACTTAACTCGCGCACGGATTTAAAAATGTACACTCATTGGTACCATGAGGATATCACGTATAACACGGTAGTGGCGCACGGAACCTGACATTTTGAGCTGCACACGGAACCTGACATTTGGCACTATAATTGATCTCACGAACAATCGATTCAAGCTACAGTCTTGAGATTCTGGGTATTTCATTAGGCCATCAGATACTTTGAAAAAAACTGACTAGGACCTCCTTAATCTCGCATTTAAGATTTGAGGGTCGCATTAGTACCACACGGAACTGACCAAAAAAGTTAGCAAAGCCAGGTTTTCGCGGAAAAGAGCTCCGCAAAGTATAAAAATCAATTTTTTTCGAAATTCTGAAGCACTTGACGAGTGGAATGGCGTGAAAAAGCCTGCGATGGGGCTAATCCCTTCTATTAATCTGCAGTACGATCGAGAAGTTAGTAGTATCGCAATTTGCGATATCTCGCATTTCGAAAATGTATTTGTTTTCCAGGGTGCGCGTTGTTGTTGTTGTTTGTAAATTGATAAAAGAAATCAAGAGACCTGAGCCTGAGTATCAACAAAAAATGTAAGGTTATACATTGTAGATGTGAAATATACTGATAATTATCAAGACAAAATCAGCAACAATGAAGAAAGCGCCTAAAGCAGTATCATTTTCAAATCAGAAATAAAGCAGGTATGAATTTGCAGTCAAAAATTTCAGAATCAAATGCTCTGTTGATGACCTGATTTATTGTTTATCTTGAAACTTCAATCAAGTATCAACCATCTTTTTCAATGTCCATTCCTGATCCTTCAAAAGATATTAGTAGAAAATTCCATAGCTTTAAAACATCTCAAGATGAACTGGCGTCTCATAAAATACATTATACATTGAATGATATAAACTTTTAAAAAACGAAAACAAGTTGAAGTTGATGTAAACAGTAGTCAAGTTGAAAATTGTAATTTAACTATCAGGTTGAAACGTAAATTTATTTCTCCAAGAAATCTGTTTCAAGATGTCACACACCATGTTCGTCTCAGCAAAAAAAGTAAAACGCTTTGGCTTGGCTTAACGAACTCGTTTTATTGCGAGTTCAATATTTTCCTATTATTCGATTTTGATTTTCAACTCATCAACAATGAACAATCAGCGCGCTTGCACGCGTGTCGAATTCTAGTTGACTTTAATTGAGAAAAAATGAGGGAGTAAAATGTTAAGTAAAATTGCGTCACAAAATGTACGTGCTCGTCATGCACAAAAAAAGTGATCTTTGGGCTCTTTTGACAATGGAATTTCGGGCTTGGCACTATGATATTTGATGTATTTGCCCGCCCGAATTTCAAACGAGCCTCACCGCGACGCTTCATACTCACAAAGGTCGAAAAAATGAAAAACCACAGGGCACGGAACTGACATTTTGACCCCTTTTTCGATGATAATTTTTTTTGCGACCCCCGATCGCCAAACTAAGGATTGCACGAAAAAGAGCACCAAAAAATTCGTCGAAATTGACCTGCACGAATTTTTTCCCAAGTGTTTTAAAGTATCGTACAAACAGGCACACGTTATCTCAAAGTTTCTATGGAACTACTCATATGCATATACGAAAGAGGAACTCGATGCCCAGAGTACTAATTGAACCTAATAATTCCCAAAGGCTATCGCTCCGTGCGCTTCTTCCTATAGTATAGACTCCATCGTCGCTTTATTTTCAATTATACTTCTCTAGAAATTCATTAATCCTCGCATATTCGTTGCAGAGCATCTTGACAAACTGAATAAATGATGTATCGTCCGCAGACAAATGGCCACATCGTATACATATCGAGGTTCTCTTACTTTTCTCGATCGGACTGTGCAAATATTATATTCAAAGAACGCGCGGGATCGTTACGAAATATTTGCTATAATAGTATTTGATAGTATGAAAGGCATAATACTACTGAACAACCGTATGAAACACGAATTCAAGTGAAATCGACCACTATCTCTCTCTCTCCCTTTTTAAGCTAAGCGATAAATTTGTAATAATTGTGGGTGGAGGCTCTAGCATTTCGCATATTTCTACAGTATATCTATCTAATACACATTATAGCCTTTCACAGAGATTATAAAACACAGAGGAGAGCGTGAGAGAAAGGAAACTGGAAGCCTTGCAAAAGCCATATAAATACTGCAATATTATTACGAGAAATATAGAACGGTTGCAAAGAATTGTATCATTATGTCAAAGCTAGTAATGACGCCGAGAAAGAAAGACGCGGGGGAGATCGTGAATTACATTATTATACGGGCCATGTATGATGATATTGCAGTATAGAAGCTATAAATCAGTCAAACAATATAAAATCAAGGCTATTTTCACATTATAAATATAAAACCTAATAAGTGACCATGCTCTCTATAATCGCGTGAAACATTTTCATAATGCGTGTATCTCATATACTCGATCTTTCTCTCTGTCTTTCTCACGCCCCAGCATCAACTTTTGTATAAAAGGCATTGGATAGTCGCTTCGGGCTATATCACTCTCTCGCTTCTCTCTCGCCTCGTGCTTGCCTCAAAACCACCACATCATGCTTTGCAGTACTTATAGGTAAGTGTGAAAGATTCAGGACTGGCCGGGCTGCTGACCAGCAATTCTCTCCTGTTATCAACAAGGTTATGTGCAGCATCATATTATTAGGGTCGTTCACAAAAGATGTCCGCAAAATTTTGAGCCCCTTCCTTCCTCCTATCACACCATATCACATTTGAGTTAACCCCCTCCCCCCTCCCCTCTAAAAAGATGTCACGAATTTGACGACCCCTCCCCTCTTTTGATAAGAACTTGATTCAAGCTATTTCTAATTGATGTGATGGTGATCGTACATTGAAAATTTCATCAGAAACGTAATTTAATGATAAAATAGACATTTTAATGCACATAAAAAGTATACGCTGTCCATCATTATTGATCAACTAATGTCGATCGCATGGAAAAAATTCAAAGTAATATATTCATCTAAATCCTCACCAATCACATATCCTTGGATTGTGGAAGGTCTCACCCACGGTCTCACCTCAAACTGCCATGACAATGTTTCATTTCAGATATTTTTGAGAGATTCGAAACGTTTTTATCGGCGGACAATATCAGTAATTGAAAAAGGATTGATTAACTTTTTGATAACGTCACAGTGCACAGGTCTGAAAAAATTAGATTTCGCAACACCCTTCCCTACCCCTCAAGTGCGGACGTCTTTTGTGAACGGCCCCTATGGCGGTGGTTGAGGCCTCATCGTGATATTATCTGCTCTACATATGGAATTATATACACTGAATGGTGTAAGGTGCCAGGACCCTCTAAAAATTCATCGGAGAATGACCTTATCTGGACCAATACACGATGATCGTGATGGATGTGACGTACAGATATCGAGACGACTCTTTCTATTTTTTTTTGTATCGTTCAAGTACTTTCTCTTTCGTACGTGTACATCAAAAATATATGACCATATACATTGAGTACGAATCAGATTTTAAACATATGTCAGTCTCCGCTATTCACGTGAATCGATCCATCTAAAACGAGAAACGGTCTCTCTGACAAATATGCCCGTTGTTTTACAAGAGCGTAAATTGGTCTTTGTGGTTTTTTTTTCTGCCCATCAAAGAGAAAGAAAGAGAAAGATCGATTAATCAATCAATAGGTTTCAGATAAGCGGTAACATTCTTAAAAAGTCATGTCTCATTTTGGAATGTCTTTAACGTTATGTATAGCCACTTATGAAGTGAACAGGTAGGGTTCACGCGCGACGAGGATGATGACTATATTATTTCAAAAGGCCCGTGCGCGAGCTGCCGAATTATCGCTTCTTGGCGATCTGAAAGAGCTTTAAGAGTTCTCCATAGAATCCTTCTAATAACCTCAAAGAGTATAGAGCATCATCTCTCCATTATTCACGAATACATAATGTCGGATGATTGATTTCGGAAAAGTATATGAGAGAGCACGAAGAAGGGTACATCATCATATCGATCGACCGAATCTATATAGATCGGATAATGCTCTTCTCTCTGTCTCAAGGCATCAGAGAAGGCATCATCCTCAGAAAGCCGACGATTATGCAGCCGCAAAAAAATTCAACGGTCACGACGACGTTGAAAAGGTAAATCTGCCTTCTCTACCTCTTGATGGTATATATATATTTATCCATGTAAGTGTACTCTGGCGGACGATTACGCGCTATGGTTATTAGCCTAAGGGTGATGACAGATAAAGCGCTACGCTACGATTTTGCGCCACGCCACGACGCGCTATCGCACGCCGCGACCCAAAAACTCATTCCAGCAAACCCGACCATCGATGGATTAGATTTATTGTTACAGTATCAATCGTGGATCATGAGAATGAGACAGATCCATCGATGGTTGGATTCGCTGGAATGAATTTTTGGGTCGTGGCGTGCGATAGCGCGTCGTGGCGTGGCGCAAAATCGTGGCGTAGCGCTTTATCTGTCATCACCCTAAGGCGGACACAAGGTGATGGTGATGCTGAACAACATCCATCAATCCACATACATGTATGAACTTACCATGGCGAAGGATTGAACTACCCCATTGCCAAGCAACGTCGATTGGTGCTGGCCTTGAGCAAAATTTAACCCCAAGCCTGTGTGCTCTTTCACCAGCCCATCCAGTACTTTCAACCATACCATCCTCGGTATCTGGTGATGGTTTAAGTTGTATTTCTGGTGGCCCAATGACATTGAAGACAAAACGAAGTTCACTTGGCATTTCTCGACGTACTCCATTTATAACGTTGTAAGCGACGCATCTGTACTCTCCTTCGTCAGGCCAGTTAACATTTTGCAAACGTAGACGACGACCACCGTCACCGTATTGTTCCGAAACACGATTATCAATTTTTTCAGTTTTTCCACCACGATAATGATACCAAAAGTATTGAGCTGGTGGATTTGCATCAAATTCAGGACACTCAAAGGGTGCAACGTTCGATGTTAGAGTACCCGTTTCTTCGATCATGTCTAGTGTTGGTAGTGGATCGATTGACGAGCGTGGTTTTGGGCCATCTGAAAAATAAAGTATAGTGATGAGTGAGTTTAGAATTGAGGATTTTGTTTAAAAAGTCTGTACATGTAGAGGGTAGGTAGAATTTAGAATGAGGGTGTGTGGGTAGAGTTTGGAAAGAGGAGGGAGGTGAGCTTTTCTCATGCATGCATCATTTACTGTGAGTCTCGCCGCGCACCAGCTGCTACTATACTAGGTGCATGCTGGTGGTGCTACTGTCGACGTCTATAAGCCTGATTGAATTTGACTCGCAATGTGTTGTGCTCGAGCGCGTGTGCGAAATGCACCTGGGAACGTTTAGCTTATAAGCGGTGAGAACAGGTTGAAATGGATAGCAGACTGTAGGTGGATTGGAAAGATTAGCGACGTGCAAGATGAGGTTTTGGAATTTCGCCAGAACAAGTGGAGAAAAATTTGATTCAGGAACACGTTTGATCATAATACCAGATTTCATCATTTAATCATGAGATGGACTTGTTAACAGCTCTGGGCATTTTACCAAAATGAATTCTAGCTGAACAACAATTGTTTTAGGAATTTTTACCTCATTCAAAAATTCGTGTTCATAATAACTTGAAATGAGCCCATAGCTAGTTTTAACCCGTTCCTCACACCTGACGCCAAAAGTACGTTCGCCATCGTTTGGGGGCGTTATTCAAAATCAAAAACAAGCATAGGGTCAGAATGACCCCATGCTTGTTTTTGAATGACTCTATGCTTGTTTTTGATTTTGAATAACGCTCCCAAACGATGGCTATCGTGCTTCTGGCGCCATCAGATTTTGATTCAGATGTAACACACATCTGTGGTGTTACATTAACCTCGACATTAACTCGGTGACGCGCAAGTGTGCTGCATAGTGTAGGGTCAGAGTGACCCTCGTGGGGTGAATACTTACCGAAGGTTCTTGATCGTGACCTACGGATTTTCTAACTGGCTACTTTAGTGATTTCGGATATATGTATAAGTTCGGAATTCAAGGAGTCATGTACCAAACTTTTTCCCGCTACCTGTATTGACTTTATTCATAGCCCCCTGCAGATGAGCTGCCATTTTTCAAATTCCAGCATTATTTTTCACAATAATTCTTCGAAACACATATATTTTTCCCGGAACTTTTATCACAATGATTTTTTTCTGCAATCGTGTATCATCTCCCGAGTGTAATCCCACAAAAATCTTTCAAAAATATGGAAATGACCCGGTTCCGCGTAGTTTTGAAGTGAAAATAGCCATTTTGACTTTCTTTTTTATTCATGAAATTGACGCATAGAATGACTAGTTATAGCAATAGTAACTGTGAGTCATTGTACGAAACTTTTCAAATTTCATGTTCACTCAAGGATAATCCTCAGAGTGGGGTCTGGTTGACCCCGCTAGGGGCCACTGTGGTTCCACAAAGGTGTGGGGGGGGGGGGGGGTTAGAGGGATAATTTTGTCAATGCAATGTATGATTTGCTAGATTTTAAGTTTTTTTTGTATTTTATCTGAAGATGTTACAAAATTGTCCAAAAAACCATTCGCGGTTTGTTTATAAGGTTCCCCACTACCTACCCATTATTTCGACCCTTCTAGCTTGCGGCTGGGGTCAGAGTCCAATAATTGCTTGGAAATGAGCAGCAACCTCATGGACCTGGTGCAAAAATACTGTTTTGAGCGCACAAGGAACTATTCAGAGTCTGGTTTAAAACTGTCATCGGAGCTTAGTCATTCCACAAAGGAAAATCAAACCACACATTGCTTCTAGCCCAACATTCTTCGAGTTCCGAATGATCGACCAGACACCAAACTAACCGCAAGAATTGATACAAAATCCAACTAGCCTGTCAAACTGTATCTCATGAGTTTCAACGAAATATTCCAAAGTATTGTGATGGATGATATGGATTACTAGTGAAAGAATTAGAAAATTCCATTTCCACCTGCCGAAACAAAGATGACGATCAAATTTTAATGGAATTTCTTCGCAAAGTGAAAAATGAAAATCCCACCCAGCCATGCGAAAATTTGAAATATTTTATCGCAAACATCTCATCAGCTTAAAACAAGCGCAAAATTAATGATCCACCAGTCGTTAAGAATTGCCAATCATCACTATGATGATCACCGCTACGTCGAGAAAGAGAGAGTCCCGAAAATTTCTATCCGTCATGCAAATATTTCAGCGATGACGACAGCCATACCGTGGATGATGATGATTATTACTGACAATGCAGCCCATAATCCGATGGTACATGGTCCCTAAGGCGTTAGCGGCGCTCATGTTGTACCTCAAAATGTGTATTGACGAAATAGCTAGTGATGTCCGAGAGAGCTGTACATAGAGCTTGCGACAAGCGTGTCATCGCGCACGACTGACGAAATAATAAGCTGCGCACGTGGGCAAAAGTACATACACCGTATACACCCGTTGGTTGTACCATCAATACGAAAGAGAAGTACAAGCTATCTCGACGAGTGAAATGGTGTGGTGTATACAGGCGCACGCCCGGCCCCAGATTATCGGTGGGAACCATCGAGCCTGTGAGCTCGCGCGCTGCCGATCATTATTCCTTTCGCAACGTGACCGCGAGCATTGTTGCGACTCAACGCGATCTGGGCTGCTGCCTTTACTATGCCAATGCACAGCTGCACGCTAGTGGTGGTGTTGCCCTTCGAGAATTGACTTTTGCTGACTTTCTTCGGCTCACTTTGTGTATTTTCAATCGTTCGCGGTATTTTTAGGCTTTAAAAAGTTGACCGGGACGCCTTTGGTGTGCATGATTGGGAAATTTTTGTATAGAATACCCCCTGGAGCCTGCAGCAGCTAATATGCTGATATACCTGCCAAACTATTAGACTAGCGCATTTTTGTTTAGCTGGCCAACGTATAATTCCGACGTTTCGTGCTCATCGGGTTGTTTCCGTGTTTCGATCCTGCCAAATGGTGTTGTGCATGCAGCCATCTGGAAATCATGAGAACGGTTTGATTTTCGCGCGCGATATTGTTTATTTGGTTGGTCGAACAGTGGAGATACGTATTAGGTAAAATTTGAAATAAGGTCGATTTGGTTGCTGCTTTGTGGGAGGCTGATATTTTATGAAAGCGGTGAATTTTGGAAAGCTTCAGGGAGCTTTGGGTATGTCATTTGCAGGCGAACAAAATTGTGTATAAACTTGTCCTGGTTGCAGAAGCATACAAAATTCAAACACAGTGCTAATGGAGTCGCGACTTTGTTACAAAGTTAATTAATTATTCGAACGACCGACGAAAATATCTCTCACGGCTCACGTGGAGCGTGCAATATGCAAAGTCGAAAACATACATTTGATATTCAGAATATTATTCCGCGTATCGTGTTTACATGGACTGACAAACATTGTCATGATTAAATAAAGAGTTCAGGAGTTAAATATTGTGAAAATTTTTAGGCTGTACAGAGATCTGTTGGAAATATTTACAGTAATGCCTCATCAAATTTTCTGTGTGAGGTCAAAGTGAAAAACTGAAATACTTGTTACATTAAAAGATTTGGTTCCACTTAAAAGACATTTTTAATGAGATGGAAAAATAGAGAATGAATAAGTTCTCCATCAATTGTGGATACTTTGTTAAACTACCGGTTGAACTACCCGCGGTCACGTCTGAACACACTGAGCTTGAACTATCATATTGGTTTTTCTTTGTAATCCATTCTTCACCGTCGGAAAGGAAGTCTCTGTCAGAATAATTTAAAAAAATTCAAATAGCAACTATTTCATAGTAAAACTTAGGCTTGTACTGGATTACCCTCGGATTACCTGCAATTTATTGAACAGGATATCAGAATGAATAAAAATTTTTTTATTCCAAAACAATATACACTCAAATGTGATGATTGAACAAATTTTCCGAAATTGTCAAGGTACGCGGAATTTTACGATTCGAATTTTATTTCAAATCGAACCAAAGATTTCCGCAAGAGCATCACGTTTTATATACATATAATGAGCAGCATAAAACAAAATATCACCTTCCGCCCGAAGCAGGAAATTTTGATTACGCACGATAAACACGTTTGGAATCTGCAATATTGCTGGCAAGAATGTGCACTGCAATATTTCGCGAACATATAAATACTTCCGATGAGGGTAGCGAATTTTCGCTGTAAAATACGATCGAGCTCTCAGCGGAGAGAGCACCAATTTTATCCATATCGCAAGCCTAGCATGTTTGCTCTTGAAATTTTGAAATTTTCAGAGCGAAGCAAGCAAGCAGCGTCCATAATGACACGACACGGGGGCGGGCAAGAGTCAGCGAGATGTTTACGTCGGACTAAATACGGGACAGCCACGCAACGTTACTTAATTCTAATAGCGGTAATTAAAATAATTATGAGGGATTTCCGCGGAGATATAAAGTAAAATGGTGCACGATCGGGGCACTGGATATCGCGAAAAAAGTTTGCCGATTATTTTGTGCTGCTGGTAAGAAAAAAAAATAGCGAATCAACCGTAGCTTAGCTCATAAATAAGCGTCAAAGTGAACCTAGAACGAGTACTTCCGTAACAATTAACCGGCTTCGGAACGGCATGATAAGAGGAGTGTCAAGATACAATGTCGGAGGTCGCTTTTTAAGATCACGCAAGCTGACAATCAATCTAAGTGAAATATTCATGAACTAGCCGCACTTTTCACTTCTACCTCGTCAAAATCTCATGCAAAAAACGTTAGCTTTATCCCTTTTCCTACTTTTTTGAAATACAGAGTTCAAAGGCGGATATCGAGCGATTGTTTCTGTCATTCAATGCTGCAACAATGTACTTGTGCACTTTCAATCAAGTTCTTGAGGAGAACAGTAGATTGCAGGTTGGTAGATTGCAAATATTTAATTTGCAAGCTCGTTGAGATTTTTTTAGATCTAGGGTAAAAAGTAAAGTTCTGAGCTAAAGAATTTCAGTCGAGCTCCACCATCATCTGACAGCCTCTGCTACCGCCCATGTCTAAATTTCACATTATAGTGAAAACGGATTGATTTTGAGACAAGTTCCTGTAGAAAAATGATATCCTGAACAATATCCAAACCCGTAGGAAAATTCCACCAATAACTACGCATTGTTACCATTAATAACATCAATTTTCAAGTTAAGGCGATACGGCCACTGTGCAAACCGATCGCGGGACTTCATTCTCATCTTACTCAAAAACTTGGGGGCCTTAAAACTAAAAACGGGCTGTCGAACACTTATTACTATCTGACTTGTCTTCGACAACTCTTCAAAACTAGTTCAACTTGCTACAGTATCGGAGAAAAATGAGATCGATTTGGTCACGGGTGCTTCTTAACCTATAATACAAGCACTCTCTTACAATTTGGGCCAAACGACGAGTTGTCAAATCTAAATTAGATGATAATAAAGATTCAACATTTCTTCGCTTAACCCAAATCTGAACTTGAAAATTTTGTAAACAAGCTTAATCGTGCAAGGTCACACATCGCCTTAAACGGTACTATTTCGCAAATTTGTTCATTCGTTTTGGATTTAGATGATGCACGGACTTCTGGCATCAAGAAAATGAAGTCTCTATGCTGCTAATACTAATACATTATTTTGATCAATTAATTCCTTTGGTAATTTGAACTTGCGCAGTAGAATGTTCATCAAGAGCTCTTGAGAGTTTTAAATTTGACAAGTTTGATCGAGTTGGGGTTCGATCGTAGCCATGGCTAAACCAAAATTGAGTCAATGACCCAAGAACGAGTGATTTGGCTAAGGTTGACTGCACTACAGATTGAGATTAAACTAATTATGGCTAAAGTATGAAAAGGCCTTTACCACCACATAATGGTTCTCAAAGTCAGCCTCTTCCAGAATGGTCTCTGAGGATGTCAGTACTTTCACAAGTCGTAACAAGGAAGTGCTTTTCTTTCCTGGCCATTCCGGATAAGATAGTATTCGTGGCTCTACGTGCGATAACTCATACGTGACGGCAGCCCAAAATTTGTTCCTCGAAATCGGTTATCCTCAAATAATATGACCACATAAACCGGAAAATCATATTTCGCAAAATTCTCCAGCAATCGCTATCAACCATCGTCTATGACAAAGTATCCAGAGTTACAAGATATCCGCGTTTTAAGAAGCCCCATCCGTCAAGATCATCAGATAGATCTAACAAAGCTCTATATAGAATCAAAGAACCGGCTTTGCCGACCGCTACTATAGATAGTTCGTGTAACGCGAGAAGCGGTAGCGCTAATTACTCGGGCACCTATCCGTCCACTCTTATACCTAACCCTCGAGCTACCTACTCCTACACACACCTTAGCATCATAGTTGAACGTCTTCATCCCACATAGTCCTATAACAGACACTGATAGCGATGAATAGTAACATCACCAGTCTATGAACGCGATTACACACAGATTCCTCCGCAAGCTATACACTAATACCGCAGCTTGCAGTCGTGTATCGGCGTTAAATTCCACCCGTTCGTCTCACCAAACGCTCTGCAAGCATCTCTTGGCTGAATAGCTTCTCATCTGGCTCTCTCACTCAGAGCACATAGGTGCTCTACAACACATTGAAACATACAAGGGCAAGCATAGCATAGCATAACATAGCATCAACCCCTGCGAGAGGCAATTGCAACAATATAACCAAAGCGGTACAACCGGTCGGTATATATACGGTCCGGCACGGCATGCGGAGGAGCTTTTAGCCCGGGGTCCATTTGACCCTCTCTCTCGTCTCTCTCTTGCTAATCAATACGCGTTCTCTTAGCTATATATGTACTTAGGTACGTACATATAAGTACCAGCAATCAGAGAGATTCGTGTGTATGCCAAGTCTTGCCTTGCGGCTATATAGTATGCTTTAGCTACACGCACGCATCATCGCGTGGGACGATATTACAAACCAAACTGACCACCACATGAGAAGAGTCGTACCGCGGGAAAGTTTGAACGGGTCAACTTGGTAGACAATTGCATGCATATAGGGGGCCATGCATGAACATAAGAGAGAGTGTTCTGTGTATAATAATAGGTATGTAGTGGAGAAAAAGAAGAAGAAAGTGTATAGTGTTGTGTCGAGAAATGATGCTATACTCACATTGAACATCGAGACGGTAGCTTGCAGGAGCGCTTTCGCCTACAATATTTTGAGCTCTGCAGCTGTAAAGTCCTGCATCCTCTCGTTTTATTGGTTCGAAACGTACTTCAGATTCGACAAGACTTGAGCCACCTGGTTGAGCCTGGCTACGATTGTATCCCATTGAAAGGCTACCACCTGAGGGTAACATTATCGGTGAAGAGTCCTTGTACCATTTTATGCTGGCGGCTGGATTTGAATCGGCTATGCAACGCAAGCTCACGAAGCTTGCAGAATCTTCTAGAGCCGATGAGAGAATTTTTGGGCTTGTTTCCAAACGTACCTCGGGCGAATCTGAAACAGTTGAGAAAATTTGTATTTAAATGTGGGTGTATGTGGGGTATTATGTGCAGGCATCAAGCGCAGGTGGGTGTTGAGTTGTTTGCACGCAACAAGTGAAAGCACATGAGATTCAATTTTCACGGTAATATCATTTGAAAGAGTTGATTGGCTCTTGAGTTACATTTTTTATCTAAAGGAGTTAGAAGATCAAATTTTTTCTTTGGATTTCATCAGGTTTCGAGTTTTGCAACGTTGGAATGAAGCTATTATCGAGGCTATAATGGTATAGAAAACTCTACTCTATCAGAAAAAAATTTCATCACTGACACATCTGAAATACTACAAGATGTTGAAAAATCTGACAACCAGCTATATTTTCCTCGATATTTTCAACTTTCTGGCTGAGTTTTCATCCAACTGGTCCTACACTGTAAGAAGAAATCCTTAAGATCAGACTGATCGTTTGAAAATTAACATTATAAGGTTAGGGGTTTGAATGTGATGAGTACGATTTTGATTTGACTTTAAGAATTTCTTCTTAGAGTGTGCCTAGGAGAGAATTAACTTCAGGACTCACATCAAAACGAGTCAGAGAAAAAAATCTCGGGAAATTGGCTTGATGTTCATCACATAGGATTTCGGCTTTGTTGAGTCAGACTTCAAATTATGCCGGTATAGGAACCATAAAAAAGATGATATTCTATGATCTGAATGATCGATACTTTTTGGACTTGCCGAGGGCGGTTGAATCTACTGCTTTTGCCAAGACTTTGTTAGATCTATTACAGAGCTTTTGAAGATGCTCAGCTATCCCTGTGACTCTTATTGCCGCCAGGCTGATTAGAATTGAGATGGGTTATGAAGATTTCATCAAGTAGAGATCAAAAACTTTTCCCACAATTTTCTGGATGATGCGATGAATGATTATTCAACGTCCGAAGTTGACCATTTAATGATTTGATGCAAACAATATTCAAAATTATGAAGCTCCACGCACTTCACGTATTCCCGAGCTCATTCGAATCAGGCTTCTCAATGAAAATCATAATCAACATAGTGAATATACAACATGTTCAGAAATAGCACGTATGTAATTCTACGACCAAATCTCAATTATTAATTTCCACTGTACGCGCATAAACCATCGCAAGCTCAATCCTGTTCAATTCAAATTTCAAATTGTCCTCATCATGAGTTTATATTGAGTTTCCCAAAACTTCTAATGACTTTGATCCAAAATCCCACCAGCTAACCCATCTAAACATTTAAACAGTCGGTTCTCAAAGCAAGAGTATAATCTGTATCCAATCCACCCCTGCGCATCCATCCACCAGGCCACATCCATCAGACTCTGCGATGCGGCGGCGCATCCAAATTGTTCCGCTTGATCAGTCGCGACGCCGAATTGTTCTCTCTCATCCCTCTGTCTCTCTAAGCAATATATCCCCATGAAACTGTCAGTCTCTCACTCTTCCCATTCTGACTTGGTTCTATACTACCGTGCAACCAACTTTAATTGAAATGGATGCTGTTTCTATACGACTCTCTCTCTCTCTCTCATCTCGCCAACATCAGGCCACATATAGCTACCGAATTGAGCCGTTTTATCTTGAGCCGCGGCGTGCAACGTTTCAAGCTTTCTGCGTTCACTCAATCGAGAGAAAGAGGCATTTCAGATGAGAAGGGGGTGAGTATATACGTACTATACGCATCACTATACGCAGTAGATGTTCGCCGAAGCGCATCAGTAACGACGATATTACGATGAATCGTCGTATTAGAGTCGTGAGTCTAGAGAGAGAAAGACTGAGAGAGTTTAGAGTACTGAAGCGGCGGGGGCGGTGATGGATGCTCACTCTTCTGCGAAATTGTATTTGCGATGAGCGATCGCCATTGTGTCACGAGCTGATGCAGAATATGGGTATATCTACAGAGGGGAAAAGAACGATGGAACTGCTGCTGCTGATGCTTTCGAGCGATGATTTTCCTAAGCCAAGAGAACCAACCAGCCAGACGTGACGATTCATTCGCTTTGATACTAATGAAAACCGATCGTTTCTTCTGTGTCGCGTTCGTCTACAGATTCCTCTATACTTATATAACTCAATTCAATATCTGCATAAGACGACGACGACGACGAAGGGTAGGTATATAAATACATAAAGATGGCGAGTTCTAGAAAGAGATTGAAAAATCAATTTGAGATGATGAAAAGCTTCTAAAAAGACGGATTTTACTATGAGATCCTTTGAAAACAGGCTAATCTGATGATAATAGAAAGGGATAACGAGGGTAATTCAAGAGACAGATACGATGACGTAAGTAATTCATCGTCACGAAAAAGAAAGAGCGAGAATTATGACGAATGCATTATTCGATGCATCACGAAGGCATGAGAAGAATCTACCATCTAGAATATCTATGCATGAAATCGGATAATCGAACCGTCAATTTTGTCAATAAGCCTAATGGTTGCCGCTGTACTCTACTCGATGTAATTGCTCGGCTGTCTCATAAGAGATAAATGAGCGACGAGAGAGAAGTTGATGTATACCACGAAGAAATGTGCATAATAAGCATGCACATGTAAGAATCATCAGGATATTGCACAGCCTAGAGCGTCTTCACGATGACACACGTAACGATAATGTGCAGACAGGCAGGCAACATCCATCATCTCAAATAATATGTGGGCTTTACTGAGATTTTGACAAGCCCCGGAATTTGGTGTTTCTAAAAAGAAAAAAAAAATTCTAATACGGAACTGTTGGAGGTGCGTGAGTAGGTAATTTGTTTCACATTAGAAGAATATTCACTCATTGAGAAATTGAAAATGACTGTGAAATACAGCCTGAGGGCTTCATGTAGCTAAAAACGATATTTTGTTGTTTTCCAAGAGTCGAAATTGCCGTATGGTGTTTGGCCGTTTAGAGATGAGGATTATGGCATTCAGAAGAAGAAAGTTCTCCAAAAAAGAAATTCGTCCTCGATAAAAGACATGAACGAAAAACTTCAAATCAAGGTTCTTTTTATTCAATACGCCACGTGTGAAATAATCACAAGCATCGCTCCAAGCGAGATTCTAAGTCTGGATAGTAAATCATGTAATAAATAGATTGCTTTCAGGGGTTGTTCTTTCAAGCTTCGTCGAAGCACGCATTTTGGATCAAATTCATCTGCGGTGAAAATTGACTCTCACGCCACCAGCCCTCTTCTATAAAGCGAGCATGAATGCATACATGTAGGCGGACATAAAAAGGCAGTTTCGGATCGCGCCTATATTTGGAGTCGACACATCTGCTCAGGTGACTGTCATGGAGATTTTTCTTGATCATAAACTCATCTTTTGATTATCCTGCATTCATCTGAGCTATACAGTAAGTGCTGTCGAAGGTCGAGCCCTTGTTCAACAGATGCAAGCCATTTTCCTGACAGTATGTAAAAGCTCTCACGGGATTCGACTATCTATCACGTATACTCTAAGATATTTTTATATGAAGTTTATTATAATCACGTGTTTTGAACGGATCTAAAATTTGTGAGTCATTTAATGGTTCTTGAATAAGATTCGACTTGGAGCTTAATTTCAACTGATAAGATCACTCACAATAAGAATATTGAGATGCTCGTGAGTTGCAAAAGTAGTTTTTGTGTAGAAATCGATTCAGAACCCAATAATTTTTTAGGAATCAGGATATTCATCATTTGGATATATCTCGGTTTCAAAAATGAATAAGATGTTCAGATGCAAAAATTTTTGACTTAATGGACCAAGTCCATATTGTAGATCAAAGAGTTTTTATCTTCTGCTTTTGAAGGATGTCTCAAAGTGTTATCAACATTTCTTCAAGTACATGAAGTGATAAATATTCGAGGGTAACTTTGGTACACGGGCTTAAGAGAAATTCAGAGAACTGATTGTACAGTCTGAATAATTTGACCTATTTCACTCAGATTCTGAATAACTCATCATATCATAGTAATCTGGATTCTTACGACAATTTTACAGGTATCAAAATTTACTTTTCTCTGGAGGTTTCAATTAGGGCTGAACTCGAATGAACGATGGTGGAAATTTGGGAGTTACCAAGAAACTATCCGATTATTTAGTCTTCAATTGATCCATCACTTTCCATCCAGAAAAGATAAAAACTGTATGATATTGATCAAAATTTCGTGGCAGTTTCAAAATTCCATTGATTTATCGATGAAAGTGATAACTTTCATTGCCCATTATTTGCATTCCTGAATCCCGGGCACATTGCTTTTCAGAATTCATCATAGGCATTTGATTGACTTAACAAGATAACGTTGTTGATCAAAAAATTTGTCGTACTATTTCTGTACCTCATAAATGGAGCACTTTTTTGAAACTTAAAATTCTTGTGTTTTATCTTTTCTAGGGCCTTGCAAAGAAATTGATATTCTCTTCAAAAATGCATAATGTAGCTCACAATCTATACTCACAATGAATGTCGAATCGTGATTCGGTGGTCTCTGGTTCAGGACTAGTTGGATGTATGGTCTGACATCTTATCGGTTTGTTATGATTTTCTCGTGTTCCATGCACCCTTAGTGTACTATGAGCCACCCAAGTTTTAGCGCTGTCGACCTCGGTCGCGTTGGTCTGTTCCTTCATTGGATGAACCTCGTCGTCTCCGATGAACCTACATATTTTTCAGGGCACACAAAAAAGACACAAATTCAATTATTCAAAAGTCCATCACTCTCACATAAATCAATGTCATATTAACATCACAATATTCTATTTATCGACAGCTCAGCTCAGCATAACCTCTTGCAATCAAATTATCCCCCTTACATCAGAGTGCTATCACGACACGACCTACAAAATAACGTAGAGCATCGACTTTCGCATTAGTGTCTCGAATTTTCTCGCCGCATAACTACATCACTAGTGTACAATATGAAGGTATACATTGATGCAACGACGATAAGGTCGTTGTCGAGGGTGTAGAATTTACGTCTCAGGAGAATATATATATATAAAGAGGATCTCGTGGCACCCAAAGCGAGGGACATTCGGGACATTTACACACATACTGTTGTATTGTCGTTGTTGTAGACATGATGAAAACTAACACAAAGGAACTTGTCCCTTTTCTCTTTGAGAATGCGTCGACCTGGTGATATTCAACACGAGATGCAAGAGGCTGCAATCGTCGCGCTTTCAGATGTAAATGGCCGAAATTAAAATTCCGAATCGGATCTCAGGCGACGTTAGTTCGCTTGCGGGGGCTTGCAACAAGGCCGTTACGCTGCTGATGCATACGCTTCTCGCTCCTTTATTTAAAACAAGAGTGGATGAGGGAAGGGTAAAAGAGGGAGTCGAAAAGTTTAAATCGAAAAAATTCATGAGATTCCAACGCAGAGAAAGAGAGAGAGAGAGAGCACACCATCAAGCTACCCCGCGGCGTGTTTACAACGAGAGGATCGCGTGCAAAGTCGCGACTTCGAGAAGAGAGCCAGCACGAGAGATGCAACAACATAGCAAAAAAAAAAAACGTTTTCCCCATCGTACATACATATACACCTAACCCTTTGCTGCCCCTGGCGAACTTTGTTGAATAAAAAAAAAAAAGAAGCAGAACCTCCGATCAGCGCCAAAACGTTCTTTCCAAGCGATGAGTGCAAGCAAGCAAGCAAGCAAGAACTCTCGATATGTGTGTGTAAAAAAATACGCGAATGGCCATAGTATTACTTGAACATACCTTATAGCCTCCTACAACCCTTTGCTATATGTATGTATTTACAAGCCTGCAGGGCGGAAGAAGAGAACTCGAACGACTCTCTCACTATCTCTTGCGATGAGAAGAGTCTGGCCTGCAGAGAGAACGCGGGAAAAAGAAGAAGAGTTTTCTGCACACGCGAGTTTATATCGTGTGGAGGAGTATAGGAAAGGATATATAACGAAAGCGTAAACATCGAAATCGTGTGGTGGTTTACCTTCTCGCATGTATAGTAACCATTTTATAGATTCTAGCCCTTAGATATACACGAGAAAATCGTCACGTGCTAACATGGGTAAAAGGGCAAAAGCGTATAAATGAGCGGCGGATCCTATGTATAGCCAAGACCAATTACGAAGGATGTGGAAACATGGCTGGCTGATGGTCCCGGATGGTCCTCTCAAAGCCCGGAACTATAAATGCAACATAGAGTCGGCAGAAGCTTGCAGAGTGATGATGGGGCACGGCCTCCTCTTTCTCTATATCCACACCCGAATAGCCCCTCGTCAAAGGTCACATAATACGACGACGACGACGACGACAGTATATAGTCCTCTGCTTTCCTCCCTCTTGCGGCTTAATACATTCGTAGTAATGCCACCCCGTTGCGAATCTTTGAATAATGTGAAAAGTCACGAGCCTCATCTCATCCTCCCCACATTATACACAAACCAATGAATCTATATACATACATCATTATCCGCAAATTTTCAGCGAATTAAGTAAAAACGTGTCGGTAAAGAAGAGAAGAAGAAGAAGAAAAAGAAGAAGGTGAATGAGATACGCAGGTGTGTATGGAAAGAGGATGTTGGCCTTTGAGGAAGAATCGCGAGAAAAAGGACGCACCGCGGATTTTACAGACAGCTTGGCGACGCGACGACGACGGCGCGGCGGTGGCTGCAAAAGAAACCAGAGAAACTCCCCCGTGGTCAGGTACTACATTATTATACTTATATGTATATATGGGCAGGTTAGGTATTATAGAATGTATAACGACGAAATGCGATGGTGGTGATGATGATGATGATGATGAAGGGAACGACACAGACACAGACAGAAGACGTCAGTATACATATAGAGAAATAAAGAGTGCAGAAAGTCACCGCTTTCTCTCTATACTGAATGAAAGCGCAGCAAAAGTATAACCAACGCACACTGGGCATTCATTAAAATCTCAATGAAGACATTCTGCAGCTTTTTATGCAAAGCGATTCTTGGCCCCCCCTGCGCTCGCATTTTGTAATTACTCACAGAGTCCTCCTCCTTCTATACCTGAATCAACTGCATTCGCGCTGACGCCTCATCCCTCCCCATTTTTTTCTTTCGCCTTAATTAATTTATAAATGCGCGACGCGCACCGCGATGAGTCTTTTTTACCTTTATATAACTTCCTCTTGCAGCGTAGGCACAAGATCCCGTTCAATTTTTTTGTACCCCCTCAACGTTTTATACTCCCCCGCGGGTGCAAAAGTCGTGTCGCTTACCTTACATCTATATATCCTCCCTATTCATCGTAGCATTCACGGAGATAAAAATGAATCTGATGAATTAGCTTCCTCTGATTTTTACATTATATGAAAGCTGACGGTTGGAAAATCTACTTTTCTACTAGGTTAACTGCACTATTCACATTATTTAATACTGGCTAGAATTTTATATATGAGTAGTTCCGTTGAAACTATAAAATTTGGAGGCCGAGAATATGCCAACCCCAAATCCCACTTCCGCGGGTTCTAAGATGGATCTGTCTTTTTGAAACATATAAAGCATAAATTAACTTGCGTAAGAATGAGGGAAATTTTTACCCATCGGTATGATAAGGATAACACGTATAACGCGGTAGTGGCGCACGGAACCTGACATTTTTCTGTCTTGAGGTTTTGGGATTTTCCGAGGGATTTTCATTTGGCTATCAAATACTTTGAAAATAACTGACTAAGGCTTCCGTAATCTCGTGTTTAAGGGTCGCACTAGTACCACACGGAACTGACCAAAAAAGTTAGCAAAACCAGATTTTCGCCGGAAAGAGTTCCGCAAAGTATGAGAACCAATTTTTTTCGGAATTCTGAGGCATGGAAAAGTTGCGCCTGACAATTTACTTCAAGAATAAGTTTTTGCGGAAAAGTGTAGAATGAGGCAAATTCACTTTTATCGAGGCAAACTGAGCGAGTAAAATTTCAAGTAAAACTGCGCCACAAATTGTATGTGCTCCGCGCACATGCAAAAACTGGTCTTTGATATTTGATGTATTTGCCCGACCGAATCTTGAACGAGCCCCACTGCGGCGCTTCACGCTCACAAAGTCCGAAAAAATGAAAAACCACGACGCACGGAACTGACATTTTGACCTGTCTAATAACTGTTTTGGGTAGCCTTGGATCAAGAAAGTAACGGTTGCGCCAAAAAGAGCACCAAAAATACGTCGAAAATGACCTGTACTAATTTTTTCCCAAGCGTTTTTAGGGTTTGTACAAGGAGACACACATTATTCCAGAGTTTCCACGGAAATACTTATATATCTATACTTTTCTGGATCGTCTGGATAGGTGTACCAGGTGTGACGAATTTAGTGACCCGCAAGCTCGGTGAAATGAAAAATTCATTTTATGGATGTTATAGAGGTGCCGCCTTTGCCACTTTCAAACTCATTTAATGGGTATTTTGTGAATAGAATGCGCCACGTTGTGTGTGTGTATTATAGACGAGAGAATTCAATTTTTATGTGCATCGCCGTGTAGTCGAAACGATCGAATTTTCCAATAGCTTTAAAATTTTGAATTATTCAGAATTTAAGTATATATGTATACTAGCTTCGTCTCATTTATAGACGAATAACCTGAGCCAAACTTGTTGAGGTAGTAGTAGTAAAAGAGTCCTCGATACCGAGCTCGATACAGCTTTTCGAGAGGTGAAAAGAGCGCGCGAGAGGGAAATTAAAGAGGTTCTTTGGGGAATGCCTGAAATGTTCGATTTTATCACTGCTGTTGGGGATCATCCAACGAGTTATCTCTTCGCGGCTCTTTAGAATCAGAAGAAGAGGAGGAGAGCAGAAAACTCGAAAGATTCAAGATTCTCATCGAAGAAGAGGAGACCCTCAAAGTCTAAAAAACTTGACTGCCCATCAATGTCTCGTCAAAGCTTTGCATCGACTTTTATGTATGTATAATTCACCTGTACCTTATTGATATATACGCATATACTGCATTTGTCATGCCACAGAGATAGTTTCCAGATCTCGTAAAAGAGCGATGGATATGCATCGCCAACAACGACTACAACGACGATGCATCGGATTTATAAACTCGGTTTGTTATTCCGCTCGCTTTGTTTATATTTTCTCTTCGCCGCAGATCCGTTCGCGTTTCCAATCCTCCTCCTCCTCCTCCCTCTCTTTCTCTCAAACGGGTGCGTTTTGGAATATCTTTGCTTTGTTCCACGTAGAAATGGAATATCTTCTCTACCCCCTGCTTCTCTGATGCAAAGAACGAAGAGGACCGAACGAACTATGTACACTGCATCTTTGCAGAAAGACATAGAGAAGGAGAGAGAGAGAGAGAGAGTATAGTATTGGAATAACGAGATTTGAAGATATTTACATAAATTGTGCTCTTCCCCTCGTCGCAAGGTGCGGTGCACAGCAGTCTCTCTCACTCTCTCAAATACGATTTGAGAATCTGAGAGAGAGAGAGAGAGAGAGAGAGAGAGAGAGAGAGAGTTTACGCGGTTGCGTGGTTGCATTGCTACCGAAAGTTGCAGGCTATCGACGTCGCGTTCTGTAGCAGTATATATAGGCGAATCCGATAAGTTGTTTCTACATTGGGAAGAGCAAAAGCGGTTAGTAGAAGCTCAAGACAGAGAGAGAGCGGAGAGAAAGAAGCAGATAAATTCGTATTGAAATGGTCTCAGGGCGGTTTGCAGAGGTTATAGTATAGCCATGCACAACAGCAAAGAGTAAGTATACTGTTGATTGAGAGAATTTGAATTCTATCGCGAAAGAGCCGCGGAATAAATGACTGCGAAATAACTTTTTTGCCACGCCCCTACCCCCTCCGAGCTTTGCTCTCACAAAATATATCCTATATATTGCACATTATCCAATATCCCATTATCCACTATAGTATAAAGTAAAGAACAAATGAAAATTTCTCTCATTTAACCCTTAGTTACCCTCGTGAGATTTACTAACACTCCAACCCACGTGGTAGCCAAATGGCCCACATCACGAAATTGCTCTATTTCCGCGATTTTCTCGTGGAACATCCTGGTTAAAAATTACTTTCATGTAATTCAAACATTTTAGAACCAATATAAATTCCCCAACTTAGGTTTGGAAACCACATACTTTCTCTAAAAATTCCAGAAAATGCCATCTTTTTGTCTTATCTCTGGGTTACGCCGGTGGAAAATTTTTCCAAATTCCGAAAAAAATATATCAATTGTGGCTGAGATCGTCGTGGAGATCATTTTTATATCACGAGTAGACTTCAAAGAAACTATTGGCACTTGGTTTGAATGAATATTCTTCAAAATGGAAGTTTTGAATTTTGTCGGTGATGGATTTCGAGTACTCATTTTGAGGATAATTTGAAAAAAAAATTTTTTTCAAATTCTGTGATTGGTCCATTTGGAAGGTAATATTGAATTATGAAATTACATGTAGGCTCCAGAACCCCAAAACATGAGTCCCGACATAGGGTGATGACAGACAACCCGCCACGACGCGATTCTCATGCCATTTCACGACACGACACCTCCCGACACGACACGTAATTTATTCCGATGAAGCCAACCATCGATGGATTTGATAGAACCAGTCATGGGTCGTGAAAATGAATCCAATCCATCGATAGTTAGGTTCACCAAAATGAATTATGTGTCGTGTCGAGTGGTGTCGTGTCGTGAAATGGCATGAGAATCGCGTCGTGGCGGGTTGTCTGTCATCACCCTTAGAGATGAGATTGAAATTTTGCATGTGTCAAAAGTCTACCACGTGGGTAATTGAGGGTTAATAGTCCTGGTCTTTCTATATATAGCGTTCGATTTGGATTAAAAACCAGCAAAGCGATCGGAATCGAGCCAGAGTTCAAAGGCCGATCCGGAAACGCCGGGCCAGTCGTACGTTTCATAGAGCAGAACATCATACAGTACTGCAAGAGTGAGTTGTTGGGTAGGTCGTGGGTGAACAGAAGAGGGGGGGGGGGTTGAGGCCTCGGGGCGATGAAGCAATTACGTCGATCGACCACACGGAATTAATGAAACGCATTTGGGCTAACGAGCTTGATGCTACATACCGTACTCTTGCACCACATACATACACATACATAAAAAAAAAAACTACATGTACGTATAGAACAAAATGTCCTCTTGATGCGATGTCCAAGTTTTGCTGGCGTATGCACATACGTATTAGCATGTACAGTTATAAGCCATGCAGGACAAAAGTAAGCCCCAGAAAGTCCAGCAAGAGAAAGAGCGAGTGCATCCGCCCCGGCGAGAAAGTATGTATAACTATTAGCAAGCAGCAATGCTAAACTTTCTGCATAGAATGGCACAAAACCTGTCCTTAGCTATATGAGCTTGGCTTACATTCAGCTCATATACATACACGCATTTTATACAGAGCCAAAAGCCAAAAAGAAGCTTCCTCGATTGACGAAAAAGTCGCGTGGACAGGGTTTCATTGTCCTCTCTGGTCGCATCATACATAACCTATACCAGAACAGAGAGAGGAGGGCCACAAAAATCGGCAGTCTCTGATGCTCAACGGGGGCGCACAATTCGTCCAAAAGGCAAACTCTACTGGATCCCATTATACTTTCAGATGTTCCTATATAAGAAGAGGAAACTCTGCGCTCTTGTCACCTCTTACATGCCGAAATTACACATTTCTCTTCTGATGCTGTTCACAAAAGCCATTGATCGGTCCTCTTTGCTCCCGGAACAAATTCCCTCCTCTTCCTTTTTTTTCAACCTTTAAAGAATTAAGAGGGGTATATGTTGAAAGCTTGTGCAAAAGAATAATACGTAAGGCCCAGAGAGACCCGCACACGCTAGTATAAAAAAAAGTTACCACAGAGAAAATGGGACCTCTCATTGAGTGAGTCTCTGATGCATAATGACCGATTCGTTTGAGTTGATGTATATACGTGGGTGTATGTACGTAGTGTAATATATAGATGAAGGTATATATCGCGTGTTGCACGTGGTCGTTAGAGAGACGGTCTTTGGGCCTGATGATGTCTGTCCCCCTTTTGCTCAATTATTCGCGGGTCTACTACAGTCTCTACAAATGTAAGTATATATCTATAGGGTTTTAGATAAGGCGCGGTCAGAGCGAGCAGCGGAGCATGAATTTGCGGCCCGTGTCGAACAAGAGGGGGAAATACCGGCCGCACCGTATCCTGACTGTACCTAACTAACTGATGCAATATAAGAGCGAGTGCACTGCGTGTCCTCTATATACATAATACGAGTACCTAAGTATATCTGGCTCGCGTTTCCTCCTTTTTCCTACTCGCGTATTATATACAAAGACAGAGAACGTGCACGCGTTCCGGACTCGTGGGCCCATTCTAACTAACCTAGCCGTATGCCGTATTACTACTATAACACATACACACAAGTATAGGTTGCACTACTCTTGCTTCTCTACCAATGTGCAATAGCGACGAGTCTCAAGCCATCTCGCAAAATTACCAGCCCCCAGAGTCCATCGAGAGTCATTATTTTCATTTGGTACTACTCTCTTCTCTCGTACTGCAGCTGCGCTACACACACATGGGTAATTTCGCCGAAAATTGGATTTTTCGTGTTCCAAGCTGCCCAAAGTTTCTACAACCATTATTGGAATCAAAATACACCCAAGTAGGATTCAGAATTTTTGAGACAATTCCAGCGTCACCGTATTTGGTACTGCTTGCTAAAAGATCAAAATTTCAATTCCGCCCCCTGTAGGGAACCGAAGTTTGACTTTTGAATTCACCACGACGCATACGCAGAGTCAAAATCCAATTTCTTTAGGAGATGGTTATGCACCAAAACTGCTTGCACAGCACTAATTAACGTAGCTAAGTCCCAAATTGTCCGTAAAGCCTTCTGACCACTGAAATTGTCATTTAGATACTCGAATACACCTCATATATAAGCTTGTATACAGGCGCTACATTAGCCGAAAACTCGAATCCGCCACCAAGCGCACTCTGTAAACGTGCAGAACATGTTTTCAGAATGGCGTACAAAATTTTCTGTCCTTTCCGTCCCCATGTTGTGCTCCTCCCCAAAGCGCTATATCGCTTCGTGAAACACATTTTTTTGAAGTAACTTGGCATATCTTTGCCTAGCTTCAATTTCGAGAGACACGCAGCTCTAAAATCTTTCCTTTCGTGTCTGAAGTGGAAATCAAGTGCAACCAGACACTGAAAGTTGTCTGGGGCTAAAATAAGTTTTGACCCAAATCAGTCCCCGTGACGATTTTGGCCCCAAAAAATCACACTTTCATCGGAATCCCCCACGTACACGACGACGCAGTATTATACACTGGTATACCCATCATACACGTGGACCAAAGTATGAGCTTTTTTCTATACTATACAGACTCTCTGATGATTCGAGAGCAAGCGAGAGGTCGCCCGCGGCAAATGAGTTATGGGTACAGAGAGGCAGTGCAGTTTTGGTGAAAAGCACATTATGCGCTGCGGCTGCTGCAGGCCACCAGTTTGAAGAGAAAATAGCCGCGTGAGGGAGGATATGGTCCCAAAGCGCTGGGGCTATGGTGCGAGGCTTAATTATCACGAGAGAGGGAGGCTCTCTCTCTAATTGAGCTCGGGCCATTTTTCGCAGAGTTACGTGATCGATGATGTTTCGCTCGCGGCCTATTGTGTCGTATATGCCATCAGCTCACCAGCCCAATTTGCCATATATAGGTATATATATAGATATATAAGTACACCCACTACAAGTCCTGCTGGTTCTCGATTCTATGGATAGACCGCGAGTTCGGTGCAGTGTATATAATGACGGACCTCTGGTGCAGAGAGAAATACGCTTCGGTGTCCCCGGGCACTGACGATTTCGACCCGACCCCAAAGACCTGACACACGTTTATACGTAAAAGATATATAGATATAGGTATATGGGTTAATGCATGCCAGTATATGCAACCACTGCACTTTTTCTCTGCGGTACCGCGGCGGCCTGATGCAGTATAGAACAGCTGACGCGCGTCGATGGGAAGGCTGGCTTGCTATTGCGGCTCGAAAATCGATCGATCGACGTGTCGAGAATGGATAGGAAGCATCACATGAATTCGTTCGGTGAGCGATTTTTATTAGTGGAGGATATGAGCTTCTGGTACGGCCGATGCATGCATGCCGGATTGGACAGGTGCGGGAAATTCAAAAAGATTTATCCCTGATGTGTGAAAGTTGTTCGTGGTGCTGCAAGTACTGCCGCGGCGTTGTGGATAAGGTCCTTGCCTGACTGTGGATTTTCACAAATGCTCTTCGGTGGTTCGGAACACACACCTTTAACTATAGGTCCCGCAGAATAACCTCGGAAAGAGTTTGAAAATGTGTTAATAGGAAAAAAGTACTACAGCGGTATTTTACAGTTTAAATCTATGAGTTGACTGTATAATCAAATTACAGAAACTAATAAGAGTGCTCAGGAATGAGCAGAGTACACCATGGATGCATGGATTCGCAATTACAAATCCAATCCTTGATCTAGTACAGCACAAGAAAAAATGAATCTAAAGCTCAGATTCGAACCATTTTTTGAGATCTATCAATTTTGACATGCAGCAAAGATGAAAGCAAATGAAACTTTGGAATGTAATGCACGTACAATTTATCCTTATAACCTCAATATCAGTTTGCGTGAATTTCTATTCGGCTAAGCGCATAATAAATGTTCAGCACAAATTAGAGGTCTGACTGTAATTTCGCTGTAGAGCTACCCTAGTATCGCCGGCTACTGAAGCTAACCTAAAACACGGTTGAACATATTAGGCAATATCAATTTTCCTTTTGTTTTGGTTTTGCTACTTCACTACGTCGAACATGAAAAACCAATTTTGCCTCGAATTTTGCGGAACACGCGAACAAGGCCTACATAATACACACCCAACCAACCAATGATCAACCAGACGCACAAACTGCATCGAAAACTGAGAACAAGAAGAATATGCAACTCGGTCCATTTGTCATGTCGTGACATTTGAACTGGAATAAGCCGCCTCACAAACGACTGCGCAATATTACATCTGATGGCTTCGTTTTCCCATCCAGTTATACTTACTCGCTTTTCGCGCAAGAAATCCCAAAAATCCGACCCTAATCGAGCGTAATCCTTGATCCCTTTAAAAATATTCCACTTGGCTAGTCAATAATCCTGACCCTTATACATACCCAAAACCTTCGTCACGTATAATACCAAGTATCACATACAACACACAAAGTGTAGAGTTACGTTAGGGGGGATATTGTAGGTGATCCTAGATCTAAACGATATAGAAAGCCCATGTAATTCTCTGCGGTCCACGAGAAGCCATGCGAATAAGAGAGAACACGCCTATATAACGCCTTATCTTACATTTGTCTCTCTTTCAATCCCTCAAGGTAGATACCTGGTACATATATATACCTATGTATTAAATGTATACCTATGCTCTTATATATGCCGCCGCCGCCGCTGGGATAGAGCTTGGCCAATTAGTTACACCTGATTGCTCGGCACAATTTTTACGAGGCCGCCTCCTCTTACCGCTCATTAAAACTTCTCAACAAGCCCCTGATGGTACATGCACCCTTGCACAGCTCGATGCCTCCGGAGAATTTCAAAAACTTCTTCTTTCCCAACGTCTTTTTTTTTTTACAAATGCACTCATTCGCTCGACTGAAGAAGCCTCGGAAAGCTCTACTTAAAAATCAATTATCCTCCAATTACTTTACAATTTTCAAAAATAATCCAATGTTACATCTATATATAGAAAAATCCCAACTCTATATACGTAAGATGTAAAACCATACGTATAAGCACACATAATAATACCTGTATAATATAAATTCTTTAAGTGTAGTCCAGAATCTTTTACTTCATTGTGATGCGAAAGAGATTCTCCAGGAACAGATATAACCCGTGTTACGCGCGCTTCAACGTAATAAAACGCTTTCTATTATATACCTTTATGCCTCGCTTTGCGGCAACCCCCATGTGAATAAATGCCTTGAATGCATATAATATACAGTTATAAGCGTATTATATCCAAAGAGGAGTTTCATCGGTCCTTATGAAGAAAATTATGTACCCTTTGTCTATGCACAGATATATACAAAATTATGGTCACGCGGAAAAGGTATACTTGCTACTACTACTACTACTGCTTATAATATC
The DNA here is from genome assembly GCA_029851415.1 of Eretmocerus hayati. Classification (NCBI taxonomy): domain Eukaryota; kingdom Metazoa; phylum Arthropoda; class Insecta; order Hymenoptera; family Aphelinidae; genus Eretmocerus; species Eretmocerus hayati. The sequence continues at coordinate 148,925,144 of CM056742.1, read as the reverse complement.
CCAACGACGATATACAACACAAATGGATAAGAAAAGGTGACCAAACCAAACGCAGAGACTCGTAAAAAGTCAGATTTCCTATTTTGGACGTCTTGAATCCTGTAGTATATCCCACCAGACTCACGTTAGCGTATTAAATACATACAAGTATGAGTAAAAGGTTATGAGACGTTGGAGAAAATCTCTAAGGTTCCCAAGGAGCTATAAAGACACTAAATGCACGCACGCGACTATTCCAAGATCTCGCGCGACTTTTCTCCAAAACCAAATATGGTTTTCACTTTGGAGACTTGTATATATTGTCTTCTTTCTCCGTTATTGGCGCGTTGTACGAGAAGCCTTACAAAATACAACGCTAATGGGACACACAAATTCCAATTCCCTGAACACAAGCGCGTGCGTTCGAAATATTAATTAGTGTCCCACACAGAAACGATCCGATTTCTAAACTCGAATTTCAACTCCCCAGAACAACTAATGTACGAGGGGAACGTCATTTCAATGAATCTATTCGTCACTCATCAACCGTCATTTCAAGCTACATTTTATACATATATGTAGAATTGAAAGCAGAATAAGAACATTGAACGTACTCCCCCATCATCATCTGAACCATGTCATTGTCGTCGTCGTCGTCGTCTACGTAATCGCTCTGAATCGAATCATCGCGTCAATTGCACCCTCGAGAAATTCTTCGATCAATAATCTCCATCCCTATAGGATGTAATTCCCATGGGTATATAGAAGCATCGTGGAGCAAGCTTTATGCATTTGACGTGTCTTTAAACGCCAGACAAATTAAATCCAATAGCAAAATTAAGCTGTCTTTTGCATCCATGAAAGCTTATACCATATAATAATTCACCATCATCGCAGGCCGTTGAACCTTGCGTTTATTAGAACCTTCTGTTGCTCTACTGTTGCTACTCGATACGCATCAGTTTGCGGGGGGCCTTTCACGGGTATACATATTTTGTATATAGGTATTTGACCACGTGTAACGTATAAATTTGTGTTCATTAAGCATAACGAATGGTTGGTATCGTGTTCAACGTAGCGCGATGACGAGCAATATGGCGTCGGTGCTGAAATACAATCTCGAACACAAGTCGTTATCGATTGCCGTATCGACTTCGATATTACAACGACAACGACATCGTCTCTACGTAAAGTCTTTAAGTATCTGAGAACACGATACGAAAGGAGGAGCAAAACGAGCTTTATACTTGAGAATATGGCACAATTTTAATGCGAGGCCGTAGAAAATCCTAATCACCTTCTGCCTGCGGGGTATAACATAACCTCCACAAGGATGGAATTTGAACGAGGGCAAATTTTGGGGTCGCGAAGTCACGCGCGGTCTGCTCTACTCTGGTGATCTCTGTATACGATTCATAAAACTCGAAACCCGAAAGTACTTTCGTGGCTTTTTTAATGTTTCCCAGTGAAGCAAACTGAACACTACACACATATAAAATATACGCTGGGATGCGAATCGCACGGAGATTTACAACTGCGTGCTGGCTACTAACAAAACTCTCAAAAGTCAGAGTGAGAGCACTTTGCGTATGGGTATTATATATGAAGTATGGGAAAAGGTGATAGAAAACGGACCATTTTTATTGGGGTGGTATGAGGAGGGGTTTAGGTATTATAGCGTATATATAGCGTTCCACTTTTGCGTTTCGGTCGGTTGAACGGGTTGACCGAAAAAAATAGAAAGAGTTCGAAATGTGCGGGAGGCTGTAAAACGATAAAGGCTATATATGTGTGATGGTGCACGCGCAAGCCGTTAAAGCGCAAAGAGCTGGTCAGCAACAACAACCAAGAGAATAGAAGAGAATATATCTGTGGTGTGTAAAAAATTGCCACATCGCGTAACTACTATTATATGCCGCATTCCAGCCTCCTCGAGAGAGCATTTATAGGCAAAATACAAAACTCTCCAATAGGTATACTATAACCTAGAAGACTACTAACTGTTGTGGAATGCCCAACGCTTATAGGTTATGTTTGGTACCGTGAGCGCGAAATAGGGTTTTTGAGAATATGAGGAAGAGCGGGAGGGGAGGGGGGAGGTAGTAGAGATAGGAGCGGAGATTTGTGCTCAGAGAGGTTAGTATAGTATGGTGTAATAGTAATTACCATTTTATGAGGGCTGGTGGGTTGCCGTATCTGGACACGCAGGATATCGCTGCTTCCTGTCCCTCGCGAAGGGTCAGTCCAGTGGTTAGAAGTGCTCCGGCGTATTCCAGCTGCGGCTTTCTCGGCTTTACTGTAACGGAACAACAATACATACGCATAAGTATTTTCATTGCATGCGTATGCAAGCACTGCACTTTACATACATGTAAACCATATCTATATATCTATGTGTTTTGTGTGTGAGCGCAGTGTGTGGCAATGTTGTGGGCGAGCAAGGTGACGCGATCAAACATGATACGTTTTTTTTTATTTTCCTAACCCCTTTTGCTGCTCACTTGCGGTTTGTGGGGACAGAGAGGGTGGGGGAGGGGATATACGTTCATTCATGCAGCGGAATGCCCCCGCTTTATATTCACGATGTGCGGGGAACGTTGCTGCTTGCTTTTCCTCTTTTCTTCTCTCGTTTCAAAAAGCATGCTTTGCTCTTCTTTCTCTTCTCTGCTGGTGGTATAAGCAGGCAGAGGGCCTTTTTTTATAGGTTAGGTGACTCTGTTTCTTGAAAAACAAAAAAAAGGCATGTGTACAGGGAAGGTAACAGTATTATACCATCCGGTGTGTATTAAATGGAGGCGAGGTGCACGTGATAAGGCATAATTGGTACGAGCTTCCTTTTTTCTTTAAAAGCAGTGCTCCGTGAATGAATTAAAACTCTGATCGTAGCGTACAGATTGTCATTTGTGCGAGCTCATCGCGATTGCTCTCGGTATATATTTATATACAATATTCGGATATTATATACAGAGATTGTGGGTGGTGGTGGTGGTCGAGGCATTCGTATATATGGGCAAATTTAGTTTGATCAAAGGCAAAATTGAAGCGCGACCCAATTATGAGCCAAACCAAATTTCGATTCATCGAATAAAATAACTTTGCAATCGAAGCAATTACAATACGGGCGCGGTATTTCCGCTTCGGATATTCGCGATGAATTTTTTATATCGATGGTCGATTCTATATATATGTGTATATGTTTATCTCACGTGGGACATACCTAGAACGTTCTGCTGAAAAGTTTATTATTGCTGAATGGGGAAAGAGGAAAAAAGCGTACGTACAAAGAATTCTTCCATGTTAAATTCATAATACAAGTGAACAACGTGAAAGGGAATTATATAGCAGTAATGAACTCTCGCGAGTGTATCTGGTGAATAAAAAATATTGGAATTTGTGATCACAAAGAATATCATTTTGAATTTAATATACATACTACACTGTGGTTAATGGAAGTTATTTGAGCCATACGCACTTGCACGCTATCGATGTCAAATTAATAAAGTATTCCAATGTGTACAAATTGGAAAAATCATGTGAAAATTCATCCTTTTGTTCATTAGTGGAGAATCAAATACCAATCATATTCTCGAGAATCTGATCATTTCATTCCTCATATCTAATTCTAGAATTATGGTGCCTATCCAAATCTTCGAGTATGCCTTTTTCTTAAAGTCCATGCAAGATTCAATGAGTAAGCTTTCTCAATTCTTTTACATTAGAAATCTGTACAAATTCATTCAAGTTTTTCCAAACACAATGCCGAGCTGCCGGGAAGACTTTTAATCTACGCACAGTGTACAGTTGAAAATCATGACGAAATAAAACTATTGGAATCTCACGAAAACAGTTCAGTTCTAGCTTTGTCAACCTAGAGAAAATTTGAAGGTGAGATACAAAACCCACATGAATAAAAGTTTCAAAAAAGATCAGTATATTATTTTGCTTCAAAAACTATAAGTATTATTTTGCCTCCTCCAAGACTGCACCATTTGTGTAATTTACAACTGTTTTCTCTTCTGAGTCAAACATTCTCAAGACACGGGATCATTTCTTTCAATTCCCATAGTTGGGGTGCAAATTTCCCGAGATTTCCCTGATTTCCATGGTCAAGAACATTTTTCTGAGGATGATTGCCACCGAAATCAAACATCACCGATCCAATTTTCACAGTCAAAGGACCAGTTATTCAAACTTTCCGGTGAACCGTCAACATATCAAAGAATTTCCGTTAATCAAGTCACGATGCGCCTACAAACGTACAAAAAACCTCCATATAATGATGTGGATCTTAACGCATCAGAAGCGATGTTTGGATCACAGGATCTGCAATGTTTACACAGACTCCGATCATTCAATCGCGCGTGTCATATGCGACCTGATTGGGCTCGAAATATCCCACGTTGGTTATACTCCATGAATACCTATACAATATACATACTATACATGTAAATAGTATTTGCATAACTTGTTGAGGCTGCCGCCGTCATCATCTATCAGACCGATAAAGGAAAACTATATCAGAGAGTTAGCTCGTGGATGGCGCGCATAATTTCCTCATTGATATTACGCCCAGATAGAGATACCGCAAGTTAAAACGCTAATGGGTCCCTCTCTCTGTCTTTCAGCTTCATATTGAATTACTCCAGAGCAATTACGCCCGTTTAAATGCCACGGTTTAAGCGAGTGCCAAATTATACCCCTACTCCTCCTCCCTTTTCGCATTGCTCCAAAATGAATGCGATGGTCCACATATATAGACTTGTATATTTAGGTATATTTATATATTCTTGAGTATTAAGGGATCGAGCGAATTCCTGCGGATTTAAATCAAGAAGAGACAGAGAGAGACTAGTGGATGTGCAGAGAAGAGGAGGGACCCAAAAAATAATAATCCGCTGGCTTTTTAAAACTCTATAAGAGGATTAGTATTTTTTTTTAGAGAGATGTGGACAGTACGCTGCTGACCGGTAGCTCATACTGGATTATACCATGCGCTTGCGAGACTTTTTATTTTAACACCTCGTGGATCTCTTTTTTTAGATTCTCCACATTCGTAATAATACGATGTACGTAATGATGATTCGTGGGCTAATAGTTTTCATCGAGGATATAAATTTTGACATTTGCATATTCTTTTTTGAAAAATCGATTAGTATTAGTCACATCATCATACACGTGTACCGGGGGGGGGGGGGGAGTGCTCAATAAAACAAGAATTTCATCAAATCGTTAAGGTTGAGGTCAGAAAAGTTGTGTTTCTACATGTAGGTGGAAACATTTTTTTTCTGACTGCTGAGAATCGACATCTTGCGTTCGAGCAAAAGCCCTACCGATTTCCAAAAATAGAGGAAAAGATAGTTATTTAGAGGTTATTTTCACTTGTAAAGAAACAAAGTGCGAGATATTCATGTGGTCTGAATCATCATGCGAACTATGATTTCTTATATATTTTCATCCGTAGCAACTGAAAAACGAAAGTCTGTTTAGGCCTCGGGAGTCGAGGGTCTTTCAGAAACGCAAAATACCGATCCTAGCGAAATATTATACTTTTCCGGAAAACACCGAAATCCGTTCGAACTGGTAAGTTCCTAAAAAGAGCGTTTCAGTGGGCCTAGACCACCTAGACTCTTATCGCACTATGATTCCCCCACGTATTTTGGCCTGCTGACAACGATCTCAGTGATTTCATGAAGCTTGGATGCTTCGAATTCGAATATGAGTATTTGATAGCAGATATGTCAAAACTTTCACTACCTGTGAATAAGGATGTACCGAGCCATTTATGAAAGCATCCAAGCTCCATGAAATCACCGGGTTCGTTATATCAGGAGGTAAAGTACCTAGGAAATCATTGTGTGATGAGGGTCTACTAGATCATTTCAGACGCTCTTCACACCAACACGCCAATTTAAACGGATTCCAGTGTTTTCTGGAGATGTATCATTTTTCGCTAGAATCGGTATTTCGTGATTCTGAAAGACCCACGGCCCTGAAGACTTGAACGGACTTCGTTTTTAGTTGCTACGGATAAAAATAAATAAGAAGTCTCATTGTCAGTCCGCATGATGATTCAGACCACATGAATATCCCGCACCGGCCGCACCTTGTTACTTTACGTTCGAAAATAACCTCAAAATACTTAGCTACATTTCCTACTTTGTTCTTGAAAATCTTCATGGCTCTTGCTCCATCGCAAAATGTCAATTTTCAGCACCAAGGGCAAATCCAGGGATTCAGTTAGGGAGGGGCGGTCCCATTTGATAGTCCCCCGGTTTGGAGGGAGCAGTCCCATACTGCTCAAGTTAAATTTTTGGCTTTAAGGGGGCGATCGCCCATTCGTCTTCCCTCCCCCCTCTGGATCCGACACTGCTTGCACCCATCGAAAAATATTCCATATCTACACGTAGAAACACAACTTTTCTGACCCCAACCGTAATAATTCGCAAAATAATTTGTTTTTTGGCCCACCTTGTCGTACACATTCGTATACACACATATAAGAAAGAAATGATCAGAACGTCGAAAGTGGGGGGGGGGGGGAGGAATTGGAAACGTAATGGATTTCAAGTGAATTCTTATTGGAACAAAGCTGCGAGTGCGAAAACGAACGAAAGCATTTTCATTTCGTAACTTGAAACGCGTTGGTAGCGGCCGAAGAACATTTCCGGCTCGTCCACCGCGGGAATTATTTAAACGTAAGCCTCGCTATGCCGCACATCGACGACCTGTGATTGTTCAATTATTGAGAATGTACTTAGTCGAGTGAGAGAGAGAGTAACTCTTTGGCGGGTAAATTTTCAGAATGGAATTGAAGGTGCGGGGGTGGAAGGGAGCGAGAGCGCATTAAAATTCAAATAAAATAGAAATATAGAGCGAGGCAGTTGGGTATATAGAGGTTGAAAGTAGTTACTCAAAGGGCTGCTTTTGCGCTCAGTCTGAATACACGGCTCCCGAAGCAAAATTAATTCTACTTGAATATTCCCAAGTCAGCCTCTCTCACTTTCGGGTCACTTATTTTCATACAAAATCGTCTGTGAAACTCGTCTCTGAGTCTATATACTTTCATCATCATCATCTTCTTCGTTTCGTCTGTCTAAGATTGAGGAGTGCAAAAGCATCATATGTATATAGAAGAGTGTCTGTCTATGCATATATGTGTAGGGGATGGCAAGCGTTTTACCGGGCGCAAGAGCAATATATTCTCGAATGCAAGTCTTGTGTCTACCAAGTGTGAGAGAGAAGTGAAGCTCTTGAGAGAGTTTCCAACTCAATTGTTCTCAGCTATGAGATGATAAACGTGACTCTTGCGAAAGACTCATTTCGCCCTCGTCGTTATAGTAAGCAAAGTTAAGTAGCAGCAGAAGCAGTATAGTATATTAGGCTACGTATATAACCCATTTCTCTACTTTTGACAAATGCAGCGATGAAAATTTGACAGAAATGATGAGGATGATGGAAATGGGACAATTTACTCAGCCAAAAGGTATGAAATGTATTGTAGCTTGACTGTAATTGTTCAAGATAGTCGTCAAAAACTTGAGTAAATTGAACAGTTACTGGAGGGGATTGATCCATGATTCCAATGATTTGAACAATGCATCTATGGTAGAAATCTGAGCATATTTTTTCGTTCCAAAGACCATTTCTGGCCAAATGCTCAGGAGAAGTGGACAGAGGGTGGCCGTGGATTAACCATAAATTTGTAGGACAAACTTCCTGATCTTTGTCTCAGAAATTTTAGAATGGTTTCTGGCCAAAAAATGCGAAGCTGGCCCAGAAGCGTGGCCAGACACATGGAGATTTTAGAACAAAATCCATATCATCAGTTTCTAACATTTTCGACCAGATTCGGCTCCATGTATGAGACCTCCAAGCGATTCGAGTACATACAGTCTCCATCACCATACTTTATTCTTTGGACGAGATTTACCATCTCTTTACTTACAAAGTCAGCGCACTGCAGACTGGAACAATTATTCTTTAATTTTTTCTCATTTTCTCCCCGGAAGTTTGGAGTATTTTGATTTTGTCATAAATTGAATCACGATCACATCACGATAATACAATCCGGGGATGGCCCCGCTCGTAGCCCCTGTACTTGACCTCTCAATAAGTGCCTGCAGAATTAGGGTGCGTCCACAAATGATGCATATGCATGCATATGCAGTGCCCACTGCGCATACGCACTGCACATGTGCACACATGCAACTCATCGAACTTGAGCAAAGATTGAAGGGCTCAAATCAGAGAATATCTCATTTGAATCGGTTTGTATCTTTCCTCCGTTAACGGTTGATCCAGAGCAGAACTCAACGGATTTTGGCTAAAATTTGATGAGCTGCCTAAGAGCAATTGTGCAGTGCATATGCGCGCAGTGGACATTGCATTTGCATGCATATGCATATTTGTGGACGCACCCTTACAGGCGAATACATATTCACACCAGTATATCTATTCACATAATCGTCAACTGTCCACACAATATAGCAGGAACCCCAATAAGTGCCACACAACCACTTTCATTCTCATTACTTTGGCTGAAACTACCCAAAGAAGTCGTTATCAACTCTACTAGAGAGCGTATATTATAAAATGTTTTTCACTCATGATGAGCTCTCCAATTGGGACGCGTCAAACTCACTCACGGTAGTCGAACAATGTGTCAAAATGTGCAAGAGCATGAGGTATATAGAGGGAGTGGTTGTATATCAAAGGGGACATAATCGAAGTTTGTTCATTTTAGATGAAACGAAAGCAAGTAAGTATAGAGGGGCCCTTCAATCAAACCGGAACATGCTTTTGGTGCATGAGACGAAGATATCGATATACAGAGAGCGAGAGAGAGAGAGCGTGTCGCTTTAATCGATTCTTGCTCGCTTCCATGATAATAAGCGCTTATACGCGAACGCTTTTACTTAATCTTTGCTACTGAACAATATACAGTGTGTTCAATTTGCGGTGGACAAAAGCGCGTGCCTCTCGTTTTACGCGGACAAAAGAGAGTTGATTGAGGCGAAAGGCTTAACTTGTACACATACTTTGGTATCCTATACAGCGTGAAACAAGCTTAAAATAAATAAATTAAACCATTGAGGAAAAGGTGTCGTTTCTTAATGTTGGCGAATGCACGCATGCACGCACGCACGCACGTCTCATAAATAATCGCATTGGGTAGAGAGTTACATAGAGGTATGTTGAACCGGAGGTCACGTGGTGCATTCTCAGCGGGGGTGGAAAAGGTGCCATAACCTCAACCAGTCAATTGAGTCTACCTTGCTATATACTTATATGCATTCAACTGCAACAAAAAACGCTTTTAGCCATCAGAGAGAGGGAGGAAGAGGAGGGCGATAGAATGTACCGGTATTATAACAAAAGGGATATACGGCCCGTCCCGTCGTCCGTCTCGTCAATGCATTCGTCCCGCGTCCGTCCTCTCGCTTTTTTTGGCCGTCACAATGCGACTGCACAATTTACAGCTATATATGTATAGGGAGTATAGGGTTTTATAAAGGTTAGGCCGGTTCTTATTTGGTTAAGCTACCTTAAGAGAGCGAGAAAATGTGCATCAGTGCAGTTTGAGAGCTTGAGATGCAGGTAAGTATTATAAGCGTGGAAAAGTCTCTCCATAGGAATTCATTGAGAGGGAGGAGGAGGACGATGGCATTGAGCGGTTCCTATTGTTGAGTGCGAGAGGTAATGACGTAATAAATAATTTTCTACCAATGTGTGAGTGCAGACTGAGGGGATATGGGTAAGGGAGGGTTATATTGTGTTCAGGTCGCAAGAGGAGGTCAGGTTCATGCATCGAAAAGAGAGACGGGAAATTCTTTTCAACGCATTCGTATGTAAACTGGGGAACGTATGGGACGTATCGAGTGAACTCTGTTCCATTCATACGTACGAGTTTATAGAGTACTACGTCCGGTACTACTGGATGTACGCTTATTGTTTGGTTGTCAACGAAGACATGCGTAATGAGTGTATACTGTATATACCACACATCCAGAGACTCTTCACAATAAGTACTTCTCCATGAATGGACATATATACACTCGTACAAGTTTTCTTTCTCTGTATGTCTATCAAAATCGATCGAACAGACCCATCGAGCAGATGAAGCCATCTCGAAAATGAAAAAAAAAGAGAGCTATATATGAATGATGGACTATAATACGTCTCCTCTCTCGTCCAAGTCGTCAACGTCGTCGTCGTCGTATCTGTAAGTGGTCGTATCATCGGTCGTCGTTCGATTCTACCAATATCTCAAAATACCCACATATAGGGGGAGAGTGGGGCAAAATTGGACGGGGGCAAAATTGGATAAGTGAGATAGCTCAGTTGTGGGTGAGTCTAGGCTTCCGCCGCGTAAAAACATTTTCGATACTATCACAGACAATGGTTTTTATCACGGTTAGACCTCCCAAAATGATACTGGGAGTCCACGCTGACATAGGGGTGCTTTTCGAGGGTATCGTCCGGTTTATTTTGGAAATGCAAGATCACACGCTGCTCCTGCATAACTAGACGGACTTCATCGCCGTTTGGGGGTCAAAAACTACATTATAAAACGAAGGTTTTGAGCCGTCGTGAGCCAAAATCGGTTCACTTGAACCCAAGTTATCGCACTTTTGCGAAAAAAACGCCTGGGGGCATTTTTGGACGAATTGGTGGGGGCGAATCAGGACAATGCTAAATCCCATCTAAAATCGGTCGACTGATCGCCTGCCCGTGTTTTTCGATGATAATTGCCCTATCGAGGCACGTATGCGTTTGTGCGAGTTTTTCGAAGCGCGGAAGGTTGAGGGTGAGTTAGGTCATTGAAAATGGGTGAAAAAGTGAAGTTACGATGTCCAATGGCCGTCTTAGGAGTCGGATTGGAGGCGAGAAATCGCATTTTACGTTTACGAAACGAGTGCTCGATTTTCGCATTTTCACTCTCGCATTCGCTGATATCGGGTTGATTGTCGCACTCTATCATTTGGTTCGTTGACTTAGGGAGAGTAAGGGTACCTCCAATAATGAAGAAAAACGAGAAAAAGTCAACTCTTAGAAGCCACAAGTCGATTACTGATTTGCTGAAGACGGTAGTGCACCAATGAAGCGCCTATTTCAATAATGTTCCAAATTGACACAAAAATGGTTCGCTTGCTCGGGCTATGGGAGGATGTCAAAGTCTCAGGCGGGTTTCCCTTATTGGTTCTGGGTTATTACCACATGTTTTGGTGGGTATATGCGACTCTAATAGGTAAGGAATATTACAGTATACCTCGATTTTCAGAGGCTGTCCAAATTTGCCCCCAAAACTTGTCAAAAGTGCCCCCAAGCTCGGGGTGAATTTGGACAGATTTTTGTTTTTCAACTTCAAGAAAAAGCATGAACGCTGAGACCCAGGGGTCTGAAATTTTTTTTACAATCTATTCAATAGTTGAACTTCAGAGTTCCATAGCGCGCCTAGCCCCAAGTATCGCCAGTTAGCCTCACTGCAAAATTCGTCCAATTTTACCCCACTCTCCGCTACGTGTATCAGTCAGTAAGCAATACAGGAATAAAAAATCGAAGTATATAGAATATGTAGTAGTGGGCCCCAATGAGAGAAGAACGCAAGTTGAATATCGAGCAGCCTCACTCGTCGTCGATTTGTCAAGGGCCCTCGGAAATTATTTACCCTGAAGAAGAGAGGAACGGGCGGATATATATCTCTCCTCTTTTCCTCTCTTCATAGCCAATTTGAAATTCAAAGATCGTCCTCTTCTCTGCCTGCCTGCCTGCCTGCCTGATAGTCGTCGTTGTCGTCGTGAAATTCATGGATATTATACACCAAAGAGTCTCATCGCTGCGCTGTGGTGCATTGGTCGGTTATATATATTGTCATCATCAGTATGAGATGTTATGGAGGAAAGCGAGTTTACAACAACAAGCATCAGCATTAGCTAAGGAATAATTCATAGAACGCGTAAAATTCTCTCCCAACTCACTTTGCTCTTATTCATACTTTCACTGGGTATATATGTATGTATATACGATGATGCGCCTTCTTTAAGCCCTTCTGCTTATATATAAATACATAAATTTTTTATCGCCCCCGCACGATGTATGGATACTCCTCTCTTTCTATATGTCCGTAACCTTTCCTCGTTCACTTCAACAAGAGGTCTCATGTAATGTCCAAAGTAAGTGTACTCATACTTTTATACACGCATGTACTTATGTTGGACTTTGAGTTGATGAGAGAGGAAGAAGGAAGAAGATCCTATCTCTCACTTTCTTGAGTTGCAGAATTAAAGGAAAAGCTCTAAGGTCCATTAGGGCTTCTCACATCATCGCTCACTCTAATAGGATATGGGATATCTCCATATATACGCACGACTCATTTCGCACTCTACTCGAATGTGAATATGTATAAGATATATGTGGGTAGCTTGTATAGGTAACAAGCAAAAGGACCAAGACGACGCGACGAATCGCCTATGGTATAATGAAGTCCCAGACTCTACTTTCCTCTTTCTTCAAGACAAATCACAATGAATGCAGTACTTGGTCTTTTCAGTTCTCCTTCGTAATTAGCGAGACTGCTCGCGATACACACACGCACACACACACACACACACACACACTCACACATGCAGGAATGGTATAAGTGTATATGGTGAATTTCCCAGGAGGCATCAGTGGCAAAAGTCCTTTCGAAAGCTCGTTCGCGTACTGTGGGCTCTTTTGACGCAGAAAAGTCTGAAGCTTCAACTCTTTTCTCCTATTGCGAGGCTTGCAGCCCAGACACAGAGTCTCCTTCTCTCTCTCTCTGCTCTGTGCGCTAAACAATTACCCGCGCCAGTTTCGAATTTACATTTCGTCGGTTCTATCCCGATGTACATACTAACGCCTATCTATATCTATCTATCTATCTACCCCGTCTCTGCAAATTTTTTCCGACTCCTTCTCTCTCTCTCTGTATCTCTCATAGTTGGGAGCTTCCGAGTTCCCGAGGGAGGACGTCAACGCGTCACCGCACCACACCATATATACCGTATTATACTGATGCTGCTCGTTTCGTCGTCAACTGTGTATAGGGATTTTCAAATGCAGCACTATGCCAAATGATAATTCAGCCTTTTCTCCATTTACCTCTCTCTCTCTACGCTCTTTATATACCTCTATACATTCATCCATATACCTACACGTGTATTACCGCACTGCTTATATTTCTCCGAGTTTTCCCCCTTTTTGATTTGCACGCATTTTGAGCACGTGAATCATATCGGCTGAAGGTTTTAAAAAGCAGCAGCAGCAGACTCTATTGTCGCTGATTTGTACTACCTTCCTTATAATACTCTTTACAGGCAACCCCATGAGAATTTTTCAATTATCTTGATGGGGAAAGAAAAATTAATTTTCCTCGAGACTCTTTTTTTAACCACCGCAAAAACCAAATTGACGCGCGTTGTTCAGCCATCCGATTATCGCCTTTCCTTTTCGTGCATCAATGCATCATGCATATAGTGTATTATCCTCAAGTATAATACCTCGTCGCGTATAATTACGCGCTGCACACGACCGCTTGTTATTTCCTACTTCAACTGATCGTTTATTCGATATTCGAGATATAGATGCTGCATGTATGTGTGCCACATAAGTATACATGCATATTGTGATATGTGAGGCGTCATTAGCTGATTGATCAACGGAATACTTCAATACTTGACTTACGACAAGCTTCAATTTTGACATTGCTTATCGCTACTATACTCATTTTTCACCGATTGCACTGATGCTCAGATATTTTGGAAAGTGAATTTATTAAATACTTTGGCGTGCGTGTGTAGTAAAGCGCAATTTGAGCGCGCGTGTGGCGATTTTACCTTTTTCCGTATATATTATATATGGGTGTAATAGTCAAGTGTGTCGAACACATTGTTTTACAACAAGAGGGTCATAAACTATCGGACAACAAGATCTATTGGGCGAAGAAAATAATTGTATGAAACACGTGCATTGCACAGGTACTATATATACGTATATAACAACACAACTTTCTCATTTTCGATTTCAATCGGCTTTCACGCAATTACGCCGTTGCCCGTGCCACCATTCGAAAATATAGCCGACGCAGCAGCAATGTTCATATACATACGTCGAATTGTTGATAGTGAAATTAAGCATTATTCTACCTCCCATCTATAACAAACACAGTGTGTGTGTGTGCGCGCGTGTACAATAAATGTAGAATCATCGATTATACCACCCAAATGCGCGATTATCGTTTCTGAAATTTCGTATACGATAATTCACTCTATGTGCGCATTCTTCTCTTTCCTCTCTTTTCCTCTTTCGATTCTTTCAATTCTTTCGTTTCGTTTCGTTTCGGCTGCACGTTAAATCAAGCGGGAAATTCAATTTGGCCCTCCTCTCCAAATTAGTCCAACTTGAATAACTCGATAGCAGTAACAGCAGTCTCTACCCATACATATATTATACACGGCCTCGAATGAAAATTATTTCCCGTAATAACATGCACGTGGTTGAATTTTTGAATCTCACCCGTAAGATAATGAATTTTCCAACCTTCCTTCTCTCACCCCTTCCAATTATAGTAATTATCAAAATTTTTTTTCCAACGTTCAAGTATATGAGTTGAGAGTTCCGCTCGTCCATCTCAATTGCAACCTGACAATGACTACGAATTCGTTTTATCTCGTTCAAGGACCCAAGAGACTAATACTCACTGAGAATAGCGCCGAGGAGCCGTTGCGCGTCCTTACGCGTCGGATAATTCAAACACAGAACGGGCGCGCGCGCAGGATATCTTTTATCTTTCTTTTTTAACCGGATTCATCACATCTGTCACAAATTTAAATCCCATCAGACGGATTATGGTGTATATAGTTATATGTATAGTGAATGAATGAGAAAAGTAAAAAAAAGCGGGGGAGGGGGGGGGGGTTCATGAGATGTACGCGTATTATGAGATCACCTTGACGATGGTCTCGAGACGGTGAGACGTGCGACAATCTTTTTCTCAAATCTCGTCAACGAATTTTTTTAACCTCATCCTCTTCTCACAGAGGTTACCTACTACCACTACTACGTGACTTCCTATCTTTTATCTCCAACACATCAAGGATATGCGCTTTTTGAAAAATTTCATCAGATTATATCCTTGAGTCTATAATAGAAACCTGTAAAAACTTTTCACCGCTATAGAAAAAATCATCAGTACCATCATAATGACTTTTCATTCAAATTCAGCAGTATAACGCGTACATGGACGAGTGTGGAAATTTAAAAATGTAATAATAGTAGAGGGTCGAACGGTGTAGAAATGAGTCACGTTCGCGAAGACAGGTGCAGTGTGTTCTATTAAGGTAGAATTTTGAATTTTTTAGGATGAACGCGGTCCTTGAAAGTTGGCTGATTGAGTCACGTTGCCTCTTTTCACATATATACATACACAGTTAGTCAGTCACACATATAACATAATGGGCATGAATTCAGATCACGTGGAGGACGACGTATTTCTGACGAAGAAGACGACGAGGACGATGAGACGTGGGACACATTTGTATCAGCGCGAGAAAGACGAGATCATTTCTCATATGCATTCATCCGTTCTTTTGAGATCTTTTCTTCTGTCAAAGAGGATATATGTATAGCGGTATATATGGCATTTTACTGATGCGGCGACGAGTGCGACAAAACAGGACTTTTGTAACAAAAGTATATAATACAAAAGCGTTTGGTTAGAGTTAAAAATATGATTCAAACGCGTTTATTCTCTCCACCGCGATGGGGAGAATTAGCATCAGAAGCATGGCTCTCATTAATATTACTCATGTGTGCGTGATGGCTTTATAGTAGATATAGGAGACTGCGACAGGACGCACATCAGGACGAGAAACAGTACTTGTGAGTAGTACGACGACGACGTACTCTACACGAATTCAACAATTTTCTACAGAAAGAGAGGGTAAAGCACGTGACGAAATTTACAATAAAAGAGAGAGAGAAAAGTAGAAGCTTCAGCTTTAGGCCTCATACAAATCACGTGCCACTTAAACTTCCTTTTTCGACATTCCGTACTCTCTTTAAAGCTCACTAACCTAACCTATACTATATACGATATCTACTTTTACACCTTTTCGATCCATCGCTGACGAAGCTCTATGCTTTTGCACCAAACCTGCAGTTACTATATAACCTTCCCAAAAGCTTTAAAGAGGAAATCCTTGCCGAGTACATAGAGTAAATCTTGCAATTTCTCTATTTCAACACGTGGAATTAAGCCAAAAGCGTATATATAGCCGTATAGAAGTCCTTATCAGTACGACTAGATCGGTTTGGACTATCCAGGAGATAAAAGAAGAGAGCGATCCTGTGAAGTGTCTTTTCAGGTGTGTATACGTATATAGGAGGATGACCGAACGAAGAAAAAAAAAGCGAGGAAAGAGGAACACGAAAAAAAAAACAATGAAAGGTGGGGTATAGGGGGTGGGTGGGATAGGATAGGATAGATAGATAGAGAGAGAGTAGTGGTTGTTCTTCTCGAGTGGGTATGTTCATATATAGGATGATGGAACAAAGGCGAGTAAAGCCGCGTGTCGAGCAAGCGAGCGACAAGTTTGCGACGACAACGACGACGACACAGAGAGTAGTATCAGAAGAAGACGCGGCGGGTCTGTGCAAAAAAAAAGGGGCCGAACCGAACTGAACCGACGACGACGACGACGACGACGACGACGAGTAGAAAGACCCAAATAAAACCAGAGTGTATATCGCGCTCGAAAAGTCGCCCTCTGCAAGCTTTACCCAACCCCCACTTTCGTTATTTGACGTGAACAGCTCGTATCGGCATGGAGTCTGACTCGGCTCAGCGAGCTTAATTTCGCTAAAAAATTGCCCTTTCAAAGATACAATACGACGGTGACTACGCGTTTCCATGCAGTTGGCTGCATCTCATATAAAGGTATACTTATAGAAAGCAATTGATGTAAAGAGGTGGAGAAGGAGGGCAAATAGTCTCTCGTGCTTAAAGGAAATTCAAGAGGAACGACATTTATAATATGTATCTGAAGGAATGATAGAATTTTTACGAGAGTGGTCCCAATAAGTAAGTCAACGTTTCTTTGGAACTTTTAACTGAGGTATTAGGGGTTACAAATCCACTTTCGTAACTCAAATACGGTTGGTGACATCTCCACAATTACCATAACATAATTCCAACTCCTATTAGTTATTTTACGCCAATTCTCCAGAATTTAGAAACTATCTGGCAAGATTGGCTCGTTGGCCACTTCAACGAATGCCTGGGACTTTTCATGCATGGCCTAGTAAGATCAACTTATCCGATCACAATTGATTTTTCCAACATAGAGCTCGATTCACCAATGTGGAATGAGAGAAATTAAATTTTTGTCGCGAATCGCATTTTTCAGGTGTACTTCGAAGTGGTCGTATTCTGTATAGAATAATATGGTACAATAACGTGATTTATCTCAAAATTTCCCCAATTATATCTACACGTTTCGGAAATTCGATTCGGTGTTGCGGAATGTCGAACTTGGCGCGGTTATCTTTGAGCTAAACGAGGCCTAATTGATTCTTCATCTACAATTTTCACACTCGTACAGTTTTGGCTGGACACGTACCACAGCACCGTGCTTCTGAGCCATTTATCTTCAATATATTTCAGGGTTTGACACAAAATTGATTTTGAATTTCGAATCATTTCGGGTCGGGGGGTCAAACATTTGTGATAATTTTGGAGATGTGACCGATAATTTTGTTGCTGTGCATTCAAGATATGATGGAGATCAATTCCAAAATGATCACAAATATTTGATCCCCCGACCCGAAACGAACCGAAATTCAAAATTCGTGTCGAACCTTGATATATTTACCACCAAATATAGCTGAAATCAACGCAAAAAGTTGCGCGGCATGTACGGAATATCCGTAAGACTGATCAAGATCACCAAGTATTTCCATATAATTTTTCGCAGATTTCCTTCTCTTCGAATCAGCTAGAATGTATCAATTTCTTTCAGTCACATAGAAGTCGAAGATATTCAATGGTGAGGCCTCAATGATGATATTTTCATTTCGGTTCGTACCAATACATTCAATTGTTCTCTTATATCATCCTCCATAGCTGTATTCCACCAGGTTAAAAATTTCTAGAGAAACGCCCATATATTGCAACGCCTAAGCACATCTCGAGAGTATATTAGTGACAGATTGGTCTGAACGACCATCAGATGTGACGGCTTATTGCGAATTATTATTGCGATTCGATCGACCGTGGAGTCCGTATACGAAATAATAGAGATCGCTTGATCTCGCTATATATCAGCGTTATATCGGTATCAAGAGCGAACGATATTCTAGTACTCTCAAATCATAGAACAACAGTTGTTGTGTTTCTGAAACTGCAAAGCTCTACTCCATTTATCGATCTAATCTTTTGATAAGATCCAAATCAAATTTGGCGCACTCAAATCGTTTGTGAAATACGTGAGCAGAACATATAAACCGTTATATATATATATATGTAGGGTTTTGATCACTGACAATCAGCTTTATGGATTCTCTACTTTCTGTACTAACTCTAACTCTGCTTGCAAGGAGAAAGAAAAGAATAAGAGTAGTAGTATATTGTTGATTCTCTATACATGTCTGTTTCGACGGAAATTTTCTTTCTACCCGGTAAAAGTTTTCCCTTCGGAGCTTGCAAGTGGAGAACGTTGGTAGAAAACGAGAGCGCTCACAGGGATAGAGGGATACATAGAAAGGGAGGAAAGAGTCGGATAAATTTGTTGATTTCATTTTGGCAAATTTCCTTTTCCGACAGAGAGGTAGGTAGAGATAGAGATAGAGAAAATCAGCTCAACTCGATTAAAGACGCGCACAATTTCATCTCTTTCGTATACCTTTATATAGCTTTTAGCTTTCGTTGACTCTATATAAATACATCACGCTCAAGTACGAATTTTCTCTCTTTCAATTTTTATTTCTATACTGTTTCATATTTTACAAAAATCCAATTTCGCACATTTTATATCAAAGCTCGTTTGCACGAAGAATTCGTAGGAAAAAGCAATTTCACCAATTCATAGAGGTTATATGAAATGAAAAGTGTAGGTGTGTGTATATCGTTCTACTAATACACATGATGGATTACATATGTATATGGGAAAGCTTTTCAGCCTCGAGCATTACATCATACAAGTATAGTATATTTCTATTCACACGGTGTAATGACAAGCCTATATAGCCTTCCTTTCAATCGTCCGTTAACACATTTTATCGATTGAACAAATGCAATAGAATTATCTCAACTTGATGAATTTTTTTTTTCTATAGCGTGGGAATTTCTGAGAATCTAACTGACCTCTCAATTTTTACACACTTATATAAATTCAAATAATCCCGCAAATTTTCAAGTTTGAACGGTATAAACCAGGAAAGGATCCAGATCTATTCTACGAAACTGGGATAAACGGTAACAACTGGTTAATAATAAAGCGAAAAAGTCAGTATATAGAAGCATTTATACGGTGAAGAAGCCGGTCAACGACAGAGAGAATCGCGCGCGCGCGAGCATTTCAGAGGACTCAAAACTCAACTCTCGCATCAGCTAAAATTTATTTCACGAGAATCCTGAGCTGCATATCGCGTATAGTAGTAGGACGAGTTACTCTCAAAGCTTATCTCTTGGAACTCGAGCGGCTCTGGGTGATATTATAGTGTGTAAGCTTGAAGCTTGAATTCTGGTGGCAGAGAGTAAGATCTCTCGTTGCGATTTGCGCCAAAAACGAGCTAGTCCTGGCCATTTTCTGCGACTCTCTCTCTCTCTCTCTCTCTCTCTCTCTCTCTCTCTCTCTCTTTTCCCCTTGATGCAATGCAGAACATTCAGAGTAAGAGTATGAAAAGAGAGCTGCTGGTATATACCCGGAATAAAAATGTTGCTCAATCAGTCCAGGAGTGAGTCCACATATACTATATTCCAAAGTAAAAAGTCAGGATAATATACAAGGGAAACAGGGAATGAATATACAGTGGCAATCTCAGCGAGTAGCACATATTTCTTACCCATGCATAATAGCCGTGTAGCCATCACTGTCAACAATGCACTCTTATACCATATACATGTATAATACGCGCAAAGAGACCTTTCTCTGGCTTTATAATGCATAGGTAAATGTCTATATGCATCATGCTCACTTTGTAACGTATACTATACAAAGTGAATGTATGTTTATAGGAGACCTCTGTATATGGATGCTGGATTCGTGTGAGTCTAGCCTAGTCCAAGGACATCGTAATCTAAAAGCGAGTGTAGAAATCGGTATACGCTCGATAGGAATTAGCAGCCCTATCTCATTTTCTTTAGAATTAAATGCCCTATCTCGGAGATTGGCTTGGAGAACCGTCTTGTGAGAATTGAAAGTATTATAAATTCGTATTTGGATATCGATATTTTTTAATTTTAATACACGAAAATTTTTCTTTTTTCAACTATTATTATGAGTAGGTAACGTTTGAAACCAAAAACGAATTTGGATTTCCTTCCACTTCATGTCGGAGGGTCAGACTTACATGATAAATATGTATGGGCTCTATGCGATTTGAGTCATCTACAACAAATTTTGTGAGTAGCCTATTCGAATCGGCTTTCAAAAATTTCATGATAACTTTGGTATTGAACTTTATTTGTTCCAAATCTAAAATATCGTGAAAAATCGGATACATTTCCAAGAATGGGAAGGAAACATCAACTCCTAAACCCAAATTCGTAGTTTCATTTCGTGCCGAATTCTGATAATGAGAGATACCGTCAAATTGGGTAACTTTGGTACAGTGGGTGCAACTTTGGTACAACCCTGAAAAATGACTTTCAAAGCTGCATTCGGCAAGGTGAATGGTTCTATCGTTCTGAAACCTATTCTCCCTTCTTGGCACACGCATAAACAATGTGTTGAGCCACCGTAGATCCCGTGTGGATGATTGTAGTCGTTTATTGAAACTTTACCCGAAAAGGCTGGTTTAGCAGCGATACGCGAGTGGTCCACTTAGTGTGCCTGTCAAGAAGTGTTCCGGAACGAACTACGGGCAGTTAACGCAACATTTTGACCACATATATCACCATATTGAAGAAACCATCGTTACATTGGGGTATTTACTGCATTTGGAATTTTAACGAATGAAAAACAGGGGAAAAACCGTAAAAGTGTACCCAAGTTACCCCACTCTAGGTAAGAAGCATGAGAATACGGTAACTTCAGTACAACTTCCTATGACAGCTTCTTTTCTGGTCTATGAGGTTTTAGAATGTTTCAAACGGCTTAGAACAAGATAGACTTCTGAACGATTAAAATTGAGTCACTCGCACAGTGGTGGGTAGAATTGAGATATTCTGTAAGTGTACCAAAGTTGCCCCATCGGGGTCTAACTTTGGTACACTTCTTCAACTGCTAATAGCTCCGGCTCAAACTCATCAAATCGAACTTTGTAACCCGTCGATCGAAAGCTGAAACTGTAAGCTTGAGATTGACCACTAAGAGAAGTGGGTTTTGTCAATGTATGTTGATATGCCGAGCCGAAGAAAATGAAAAGCACAGAAAACGTACCAAAATTACCCAATTTGATGGTATTTTAATAGCACGGGAGAACCCCGTCCATGAAACATGTAAATACCATCGAAATCTAAATTTCTGTTCAAGTTTTCAAGTTTTGTTTTGGATTCAAGCGCTCATTCCAAGAATTCCATAGTATCAGCGCAGAATTTTACATTTAAAATATTTATATGATATATCAAGAAATTCAACAGTTCATTTCTATAAAGAGGCCCTCTCCCAACGCCTATTTATTATCCAAGACTTGCAATGGGACTTTTCATCTTATCAAAAATGCCATAGAAGTTTTTGAACCCCGCAGGAACGGTAAAATGATTGTGTAAACGAGTGTGTGGAGAACATACTATAGGTAATCGTAAAAATTATTCATATAAATAAAAGTTACATACCTCGAACGAGTAACCTTGCCGGTGCAGAAGTAAGTGCATCCTGTCTTGTAAAATCACCAGGAGTAACTTGGCACTCCCACAATCCATCGTCAAATTCCAAACTTGCCCTCTTGACAATAAGTGAGCAATCACCATTTAATCCACCACCAGCCCACTCATATTTGTCAGGATGTATACCAACTGGTCTCCTGTCCTTTTGCCAAATGCACTGACCCCTTTTATCGTGAACTCTACAACGAAGTCTAACATCCTCACCCTGTGACACTTCCTGATAAGCTGAAGGCGTTTCCGCGAATCTCTGCTCACCCGCATTCGCCAATGTCACTATCCACAATGTTATTAACAACGTAAACATCATTGAATGTGCCATCTTTCCAAGTATTCAAGGTGACCTTGAATCTTTCTCTTCTTCTTTTTTTTTCTTCTTCGTCCGATTTCAGTGTATCGGTAGATGATCGGCAAGAGGGTGGTAATGGTAGTTAGGATGTTTTCGATTCATGGTCGCCAAAGGGTACCAATCGATCATTGGTCGATTATGTTCGATTTCAAGATCGATATATGTGCTTTGCCTTAGGCATCAAGACCACAACAGTGATTAAGTATATATATATGTCAGTATTATATAGTTATGTATGTATGCATGTATGTAGGGGAGTGGCCGTTGGTTGCGGTCGCGCCCTGCGATTGCCGATCTCTTGCTATATAATAATATCAAGTAGGTTGTCTTGTGTTATAATGCGAAAATCGCAACAAGCTGATCGGTTATAGAGAGTAAGATTCGGATCTAAACGTACTTTCACCCGCGCAAAGTTTACACGCTTGGCGCTTAGTTCCTTTTAATTTTGCATGAGCTCTATAAGTACTGCGGGTCAATTGCTCGAGTAGTACTGAAAATTGTACACATACACACGTAGTTGGCTCTTGTTGTTGAGGCATGCATGCACGCCTTTTACCTTATATATACACTGTGTATGAGAGTGCCTATGCACTGGCAAGAGAGCTCGTGGGAAATTTGAGCGCGCGAGACTCTCTGCTAAGCGCCCATTGGAATGCCTACAGCGATATCTTTCATACTATATATATAACAGAATGCATGCATGTGCTCGCATTGCTGTCTGCAACACGTGCGTGCTCTGCACTCTTTTACCAGGTAAATCTTGCAGATTTTTTCTTCCTCCTCCTCCTCCACTACTACTCTTTCTCTTAAGTTTCTTCTCTCTTCTATACTCAGATGTGATGAGATACCTGTGTATCGGTATCCGACACCACTGATGCACCAAACTCGTATATTATCACACCACAAAGTTTTGCGCGCGCTTTTTTAAAAGATTCTCTTCTCTTCTGTATAGATGCCCGCCAGCAAGGATACTTATATCCTATATACCATACCAATGCGAAGATTACACAAAATCGGTATCGACCTCTCCAAAGGTATGTACAACTCTTGTTCCCACAGTAGGATAACAACTGACATCGGTAACCACGACGCGTGGCCACTTATAAACCGAGCAAATATCGATTCCTTCCTATGGCTAACGACTTTGGTCACACACACACCAACTTTTGGCTATCGTTAGATAGCGAGATATAACGTCTGGTTGCGTATGTACGTTAAATAAATCTTCACACCGAATATGCACTTCTCTGGCTACGGCATGCATACCACGTGGAAACTCATCTGATCGATGTTATAAGCACTCTCTATCTACTCTCTTGGATCTGTTTCCGGCTTTTTATTCTGATTTACGACAGTTTCGTCGTTTCGAGTACTTTATTGGCTCGGTGAAATCTTTGGGGTTCCACTGCGTTAAACCACCCCTTTGCAGCATAGTATGTAGAACTATCACCGTATCATCGCACTATATTATTATATAGATACGCACATATACTCGAGCTTGCAGTTTGAAAATTTTAGTGGCACTCGAAGATAAACTATATGCTGCTGGGCTGTTTCTGGCACTTTGCCGCCGTTTTTCACACGATCTATGCACCACGCACCGATATTCAAATCGTTCCAAGTCTTCGAACACTCTTTCTTGAATAAAACACTTGATGGGGGGTAGCTGGTCCAACTGTTCTCGCGCACAAATTTAAAAAGAAAAAACAAAAAATACTCGTACACTCGATTTCTCACGTTATAATAAACGAATTGCCAAGCTTGCGGCAAAAATTGTTCACACGAAAAACACGTGTACTCGTATTTGATTTTTCGGAGCGGCTGGAACGAGCATGCAGCCGACCGATTCACTCGGTCTCCGGTGACAGAGTGGTGCCGCGCTCTTTTGCCGCATAGTCTGCTACATCAGTTGGGGCTGTGCTGGTGGCCGGCTAAAGCGCTCTCGCTCCTCCTCTCCTCCCTCTACCACGACGGCGCCACCGTAGACTCTATGTATTGGCTTCTTGCAAGTCTCCCCACTTCGGATCCGTGCGCAAGTATTGTGTATCGGTGTGACTCGTCCGCGGGCTGCTTGTGTGCGTCCAGAAACGCCGCAAATTGGAGTTCACGCATTTAATAATTGTAACTCATCAGATCTCGAATACTGATTGTCGGAATTACTCCAAATTTTACCCAAACCCTCGTTAGATGTTCAACTTGCTGAATGTTCACTCAAAATTTCTTCAAAACTCTTTTAAAAAATTAGAAAAATCCGTAAACACAATGGTGTATTTGGCATGCTTTCAACTGAAAAAAGTATGCTAGGAAGTATCTTGGAATCACATTTTTCTTACATGATATTGTTTGGTATACCTTTATCCACGACTGTGTGAAATTTGAGAGGCGTACAGCTATTAGAATCAGTTTTACAGGACTATTTCTAAATTGAGGTCCTCCGATTTCTACCGAGATTGCTCAATTGTATGGGTTCTGCACGTCTGACAGGCTCAAAAAAAATCGCGCAAGAATCTACATGATCTGTAGATAAGATTTCATTCCTCACTCATCATAATCGAAGCACAATTCATCGAAATAAAGGGTTTTTGTGCGATTCCCTCATATAAGCCCTGCTACACGTACCCGCAGTTGGGCCGCCTTTTTTGGCCACCGGAGCGCTGGTTGTCACGCCGTTTTACCTCCCCTACTGACACGCAAATAGCCAATACCGCTTTTGCCGTTGCTTCGAACGTCGCGTTCGAAAATGCATGCGCGCACCCTCGCAACCGCTGAGCGATCGCCACCCGTCAATTCCGGACCCGTCAAGTCCTTTGTGATATACCCGATCAAGCGACTCTTTAGTATATACTATATACTATCCTCTCATCCTCTTTTTTTTCTCTGGTGACCAAGGTATATTATGCACCAGTGCGCATCAGAGGAGGAGAAGAAGAAGAAAAGTACCTGCCGCGAAACAATGCAAGACCGGATGAGCGATGCGCGACGCTCTAAACTCAGTCATCGGCAATTTCTATGCAGAAAAGACACGGGATATAACGGGGTCCAGTATGCGGTTTTGCCTATAGAGAGTCTCTTATATAGCCAATATTCTTGAGCCAACGTCGATTGTATTTATTAGATGAAGCCAAGCAGGGCGCGTCCATATAGTTCTCGATCAATCCCATCAATCAAGCCTACTGCTGAGCGAGCTTGAGCTTTTTTTTCAAAGTGTCTAGATGTACATCAGGTGCGGGACGGCATGCTGAGAATGAGAGATGGAGCGTGACAGTGATGGCGAACCACTGCGATGCGTGGATTCATTTGCGATAATAGTTATAGATATCGAAATCGAGATGGATCGAACGATCGATTATGATGCATCGGTTTGTGGTCCGAGATGAAAAAAAAAGCTCGGGTATAGTATCTTTCTTTCTGTTTCGAAACACTCGACTCATACGACGTTCCTTTCTAGTGAAATTTGGTTGGCATTCTATCGAGATGTATCGAATCGCATCAGGTATATATCGAACGAGGTGGAGTAACATTTTCATCGAGTGGTCCAGAGAATTCGTGTATAGAAGGTAGGTTAGGTATGCAATGCGGTGGTGGCATACGATCCAGGGACACATTGGAGAATTTCATCTTTGCCGGTCTGCAGACATTTGGAAGATGCGGCAAAACGTATCTCTTTGGGTTCGCGGGCCAATCGGGACAACGACGACGAGGAGGACGATCAGGAGAACGATTCCGTCGAATGCTCGTGGGAAGCAGTTTGCCAGTGCGATCTTGAATTTCCTCGGGATTCGATGCGATAGATAGATGTAGTTCTCGTCTTGCATTGTTTGAAAATGGAAGAATGGCCAAGATTGCGAGCGTTCTCCGCAGTCGCATTGTGTTTGGTGCGCGCGCTCAATTTTCGGAGCAACAAAAGCTCTGGTTAGGTACCAGCTACCTATATATAGAGGGCGCTATACTTATACGGATGATCGCTTCATCGGCAATTCGAATGCGGAAATTCTAATTTATATCGCGTTTCCAAACTGGAAACAGAATCCAGAGAGTATTTTTTCCGCTACCGTATAATAATGGAAATTGCGACAGAGATCGGATTTTTCTTTTATTCTAACTGTCTGCGAATGGGGTACTCGTTGCATCGTCATGCAGAATATACGTATATATAGAGTACAGGTTTGCGCAGGGTATCGCCGTTACGACAGGTTCACTTTCTGCGGTAAGCGATATCCATTCCCGTGGGCCTCTCTGGCATTGTCCCTTCGGTTTATATAGAGGTTCTCTTTCGAGATCGCTCTGGATTTTCTTGGTATGAAAAATAGTTTCAATAGAGGGATGTGCTCTATATATGTATATACACATTGAAATCCGTCCGTTATGTAGAATAGAAAAGAGAGTAGAGTTAGCATGCAACGGTGGCGTTTCCGCTGTGGTAAGCTTATCCGCGAGATTACCATATTCGATAAGGTGAATATCGATCGATATCGGCGCGCAATATCTTTCGGTAGCTGGGCCTCCTCATCTTTTTCATATTCTAACCTATATATATAGCAATATTGATATATTTCTGCAAATATAAGCTCGAGAAAATCGAAATTGAATTTTCAGCTTTCTCGCACTATTTTCAATCTCGTTTCACACCATATTCTATCTTATATAGGTTATGTATTCAAATTCTAGATTCAGTTGGTCACGAAAAAAATCGAACGTTTCAGGGTCGAAATCTTTATAAGGAAACGTTGCGAACAAAAAGAGCCAAGAAGTCAGACTCTCACGTCGATTTTAACAATACCATATACTGATGCCTCTATTTTTCCGATGAATCAGGATACACCTGAGGAAGACGAAAACTGACTTGAGATGATGATGAGGCCAGTTAGTAAAGTGTCTACCTAAGTGTCTCTCACGTCAGAGAGTTTGAGAAGATTCTACACTTTCGAAGAGTCCAGGTAGGTATAAAGGGGCGAAACAGAGACAAGTTTGACATTTTGACAGAGCGCATCAGGCAGATAATGCGACTCGCACGTTTGAGAAGCCAACAATATATATAGAAATATATAGAATATCGTATGATGCGCTTTTGGAAAACGAGACGAACTGGCATTGTATAGTGTCGCCGCCGGCGGACATCACGCTCCACCTATATACCTTTTCCCTCCTCCCCATGGAATTCCTTCATATATACGTAGTCTACAAACCTATAACACTTAATGTATACCTATATTTATATCTATGATCTCCATCACCTATATGGATGCTAGCTGGTATGCCTATGATGCTTCCAAAAATCTCAAAAGCCGCACACGCTCGATATTCGCCGACTTTAGGTTATATAGGGATGCACCTGTTACCATATCCTCCATATACCTAACCGCTGTGCTAAAAGCTGTGATGCTGCATCAGCTTGAAATCTTCATATTCTAGACCCGCATCCATCATCCCTCTGAGCAAAATTTTCCACATTTGAATTTACCCACCCACACATGTATTCAATGTATATGTGAAATTGTGAGTATGCAATATATAGGACGAAAGTAATAATACTGGCGAAAATCATCGCGGGCGGGCGCTCTGATATAAATTATATATATATACCCATACCATCGTGAGATGGCGCGAAAGCTTGAAAAATTAATCCGCACGAGCTCGTGACAGCATAGAGGGCGAGCACTCTGGAGTACACATTGTGAGAGAGAGATACCTCCACCCTTTTCGTCCTGATGGGCGTAATCTCGGTAGCAGGCTTGGCATCCGAATGGAATCGGGAGCAGAAATCAAGCGAAGGTGCTGTCTGATGCTATACCATAGTGGTTTGGTCTGCAAAAAAAAAAAAAGTTCAGATCTCAAAGATACGAGAAGCCGCATATCACCTACACACACGTTCCGCTCTAATCTGGCCACCGCGAGTTCACCTCCTTCTTCTTTTACTCTGTTCTTACTCGCGATAATCGCAATAAATCAGGGAGCCAAAAAGGGTAGAAGTCTTCTCCTCACTCTTGCGGGCTGCCTGGGCTCTCTTACTACTGAAATTCTCTTCTCTGTGCAGAAGACGAGCCGACGAGTGTAATTTCAATCCGGCGTTTCCTGTGTGCATGCATATCATCAGTGCTCCGCGGTTCAAGTTAAGAGAAAGAGAGAGATGGAGAATGATGGCCCTCTATCTCTACTGTTGCACTATATATTATACTGTTCTTCTATGTGTGATCCTTTCCTAATTTACGAGCTAATGCAAATTCACGAATTGAATGGGACTAATACATGAATATAAATTGTGACGACGACGAAGACGACGACGAAGACGAAGATGGACGCTTATATATGGCGAATTTGGTAATCACTCGTCGGATTTTGAGCTTTGATTCGTACACCCTTTTAATAGCGATAATGCACGCTTTGATGATATCTTGCGAATGTATACAGTATACGATGAAAGGGTATTCATCTGTGTGTGAATGGCATTGGTTGGGTGTAGTAGACCTCATCCATATAGGACCATCGTCCATTCGCTGGAATTGCGGCTGTTGGTACGTGTCTGTAAGGGATTCCAAAATAATCCATGTATAGAAAGCCTATAGCAGTCCACTTTGCGCACGAGGAAACAAACATTTTGAAAGCACCCACAAAAGGTTGATCAGCCACAAAAGGCTGTTTCGATTTTCGAATTGCGTAGAAATGCTTTCACGATATACATATACCTATATATATTATTTGTATATCCTTTAGACAGACACTTTGCAGTACAACCAATCGATCTCGAAATTCCGTCCAATCTCGTTATCACCCTATCTACACACATACGCACATCACCCCGATGTGAAATTCATCCTTTTGTGAAGAATAGCCATCGCCATCCATCAGCGTCGAACGATGGATGCGCTTCGCTTCGTTCGAGCCGGTTCGAGCATTGTAGAAAAATACCCTTTGCTTTCCTCATCCCCGTGAGAAGCGCCAACTCTTCAAAATGATGTGACACCTTTATTCGAAAAATTTCAGATACCATCAATCAGTTCTAGAATCCATTTGACATCACATACAAAACCCTAAAAAACCTTCTTAGATATGGAGCCTGCCTATATAATAACCTATAGCCATGAGTTTTCATATTAAACGAAGATTCATATAGTTGTCCCTTTATGTCAAAGGCTGAATCTGCACAGAATAGAACAGAGAGTAGAATCCTGAAAATCGCATAGAGTGCACGTAGCCACTTTAAGTCACACTGGAGATAGATGGGGACAGCTCGCGCGACATATATGAGATCGCGAGGTAAAATCAAAGTGCTAGTCGTCGTCGTCGTCGTCGTAGTCATAGGATAGGTTATATATGTACGAGGGCCTTAGAGTACTGGTTGTGCATACGAAGGAGGAAGCTACGTGTCTGGTTCATGATTCCTATATGAGGATTTTAACTATAGCATTACCATCATCCTGGCCATCGGTACGGTGACCGAGGGTTACTAGCTGGAAGCGGAAGACTCGGCTTCCAGGCATATCAACGTGGTGGACTCTCAATATACCTACCTACCTAGTGCGAGGGCACGCGTGCGTATCCAAGCCTGTCTCCTCTCTTCCACCTCTATATAACCGACATCGTCCTTATTATTCGAGCGTGTTATCATTATGCCAAGCGCGGACGCTCACCCACACCCACCGCACCCATACATTCTCTTTTTCATATACATTCGCATATACATACGCGGGGGGCCGTTCACTTGCGGCCGATGGTGAGCAATACAGGCCAATTCTGCACATAGAGACTTACATAGAGTTAGAGTACATCAGGCAGCTGTTCTACATTTTGTGAGCGGCAAAATTTCCAGGCCGCATCGGAATGACCGCTACCATTGTTTCGCCCGAGGTTTCGCCTCGCCACCCGCCACTTATATATACTCTATCCATATGACTTTGGCTTTCTGCATGTAGCCTATATATGTCATGTAGGTACCTACTTATATATGGGTGTGGACAAGATGACGCGCGGCTTTAGAGAGTAAGCGCACGTGAGGGCATTTCTCCGGTGCTTTGAGCTTTCAGTTTTAGCTATATGTGCCCTGCCCCTTTTTCGCAGTCGTGACTTGGATATATGTCTATATCCAAGTCACCAAGAGCTCTATCCTGGACTTATGGTTTATACCGACCCTTTCGCTTGGTGGTTCCGCTATATGTGTAACACACACCCAATTCCCCTGCACACACGAGTGTATTTTAGCTGATGCCGAGCCGATTGCAGCTCCCATTCAAAAGTCGAGCGCGTAGAGCTCGGCGTAGAGCGAAAACCGCACCCACTTTGAAAGAGCTTGGCGCACTCTCTGATGAAACCTGACTGGAATTTATTTTCGATTGAGAATATTCGATCCGATTTTCAATGATCTGAAACAGTATTCAGTTCTTTTTTATCAAACAAAATCTCTAAATCATTACAGAAGTAAACGGCGAGCCAATATTTTGTCCGTCCGTTAGTCTGGATCCCGCGTATCGACTTGCCTACGTGGAAGAGGTGAGATATGATGGGTGGCCGTTAGGTCATAGATAGGTCGATGGGTTGGTGAGTGGGTGGATAGGTTGTCAAGGAGATGGATGATCTGTCCCAGTCTGAAATATTCTGAACTTGTTGTCTGGTACAATTTGTGACGGTCTAGGATGATCTGGGACGATATGGAGTGGTTTGAGACAGTTTGATACTATCAGAGGTGGTCTGGTACGATTCGGGACGTTCTAGAACGGTCTGAGACAGTTAAAGCTAATCTGGTACGATATGGGATGGTGTGGAACGATTTGGGACGGCCTGCAACCATCTGGTGTGGTCTGTTACCATTTTGGTAGTTCTGCTACGATCTGCAATGGAACGATTTGGGACGTTCTAGTATAGTTTGGGACGTTCTAAGACGGCGTGGTACGATCTGGTTGCGGCCAGTAAGGTACTGGAACTATCTGAAACGATTTGGGAAATTCTGCTATGGTTTTGAATAGTCTGGACGGGTCTGAGATCGTGTGGTACGATCTGAGGTAGTTTGGTACGATGTGGAATGGTCTAAAATGGTCTGGAACAGTCTGGTACAATTTGGAACGATATGTAGCAATTAGGGATAGTCTGGAGCGGTCTTAGACGGATGAGAACAATCGGGTATAATATGAAATGATGTGGAACGGTCTATCACGAATTGGGATGTTCTGCAACGGTCTGGAACGATTTGGGATGGTCTGGAAAAGTCATAGACAATTTGGCATGGCTGGGAAGAGAACGGTCTGGGGATGTTCTCGAGTGATCTGGGAAGGTCTATGACGGTCTGAACCAGATTGAGCTGAGCTGGCTAAAGTATACAATACGTGGCCGTGTGGGTTATGGGTGAGGGCCCAGAGGATTCGTAGGTGAGTAGCACCACTTCAACAAAATTTCATCTTTGCGACTTCCATTATACCATTCATTGATCATCACTCATCATTTTACAAATATCATTCTTGGCTAAAAAAGCACTCTGGAAGTCTCTAGCGAGAAAGGCAATAACGCTTGTGATGATTGTAACATCTTTTGAAAGTGAACTTGATTGAAAGACGGCGTTTGTCAATCAAATAATGAGAATTAAATTTTCCAAACAACTAAGGTGATCGCACGCATTTTTTAAATTCTTTGGTCAAACAATATGAAGATTGGAGGAAAACAATGGCCTCTTTTCTCTTGAATACCAATCCAAACAGTGTAGAAAGCCCATCAACTTTCAATAATCAATCTAATTTTTGAGGATGTGTTGTTATTACCCACCGATAAGTGTTTGAAAATTCTCTAGGTATATCAATACCACCGCCAATGATACAATTATAAGAATATTTTTCTACTTGGATGGATCAATACGCTCTTGAGTTGTATCATAACCTCTCTATATTTGTTCAGACTTCTCCGGATGCACTTGAGAATAACCGTGCATCTACGTGAAAATATTTGAAATTTGAAAGTTTCTAGTACCCGCCGGGGTCTCAAATGTGACGCATACATGAAACTTGGATTCAATAAAGATATTGTTTTTACCTACTCTCTTCTTAACCCAGAGAAACGACTGGTGTTACATACCTGCTCCATCCTTGAGTGACACTTGAGTGCTACCCATGTATCACGCACTCAATTTCCTCGTGCATCATCAAGCTCTAGTACTCAAATTCAAAAGCTGCAAGTTCGGCTGTGCAGATTCTATAATCTTTCAAATGCATTTGAGAGAAATTTGATCAATTTTACTGAGCTCAAGTAATCTCCCCTCAGTTCCACTACACTTTATTAGATAGTGAACACTTTGTGAAAGTGGGAGAACCCTTTGCCTGATTGGATGAAAAATACCAAAATATTGTATCAATCCTCAGACATAATCCAAACTTTTTTCCACTCTTCTCAAGTCCATGTGAGATGCAAGGTAGACCATCAGATGAGCTTGCATTTCGTACTACTCATGCAATTTTTAGGATGTAGAAGGTGTAGGTATATCTATAGGTACAGACTCATGTATGTACATACGTATCATACGCATTTGCGTTACGGTTCCGAGTGGGCACGGACATTTAATCCGAGTCGAGTGCAAATCTCTCTTCTCTCTGCATCGAGGTATGCTCTTCTTCATATGCATACACATCGTTGTATATATAGTACACTGTGCGCTTTGTTCGGCCGCATTGTAATTGAAATCGTGATTGATCTGAGTGGGCGTGATAAGTGCAAATGCATCAAGGCATATCTGGCAAGAGAAACGGTCTCCGCACGCGCCTCCGCTTCTCTTACTAGTGTACTTACTTACCTACATACTCGCATACGCTTATACTTACTCATTCCTTGCGCACCCACCATTCTACATTATACTTATACACCTTAGAGATAAGTTGAGAGCCCTGTCACCTCTTTTCTCCCATTCCCATCATAGCCAACCCTATATCTACTTACTTATTCGCACGCCTTCAAACACTACATCAGTATACACTTGTACAGCATCACACGACACTATGTTTATATTCCGAGTCATAACTGTAGACAGACCCTCACATAACATAACCTCAACGCATTATGACCTCAAGATGCGCAGGCGTGATACCCGTATCGAAAAATGAACGAAAAGGTTGAAGTTAGAAAAAGCATTTCACTTGAGAAAAAGTGTGAATAGTATCTCGTCGTTAAAATTGCACGGGCTGAATCTTCATAGGACACCCACGGGGCATAGAATCACTCTCGCGTGGCGACTCTTTTACCCTTAAGGGTAGTTTTACAGTGGATTGCTTATTGTTTCGAGGGTCACCTCTGTACTATACTGCGATATGTATACAATCGGGCGTTTGCTCAGCAAGCTCCCAAGAGATTTTTGCCCCCTTACGCCATTCAGGATATAACCACTCGTATTCGCTTCATCTTTAGCGATGCGAGCACGTGCAAATTTGAATTTCATCATGCGAACGTTGCCTTACTGCCTCTCTATCTTTCCTCCCAACACACATACACATTACCTACATTGCCATTAGGTACCTTTTGGATGCCTTTGGGGCACGTCTCTTGCTATAGCTCGACTCACTGTATACCTAATACGTGGTTTCTCTCATTTTCCAAATTAGTTCTGTTACGTTGGCGGATTACGACGATGTGATAATGCCCCCAAGTGCATTTTCAAGCATATCGTGCATATCGCTAGAACACAGATGATACGAGTTTAACGACAATCTGCCCCCCCCCTCTGTCCCTCTTGAATGTGGCGCCACCTGATGTTAGCGTCTCTTCGCTTGGATAGATATTATTTGCCATTGCAGTTTCACCGTTAGGATGTTATATACAAAAACGAGCTTCTGCACTTTGTATTTGTATTTCGATTATTCTCGCTCTGGAGACTTGCATTTCTGTGGTGGAATTGTACAGTATGGTATATACGAGACAGTGCTGGGAAAAACTCGGGGCCGGTGTTCGATCGGGCGTGAAACAAAGTATCCCCAAGAGCTGTCGAGGTATATAGGAAACAGAAAATATTATCCGTAATGAAGGTGGTATTATGTACTACCTGACGGTAAATTTTGTTTGGCTCTGATGGCAAAACACTCCGTTCCTCACGATCGTCGAGAAAATAAGGCCTATTGGCAATATTTACATTTTCCATTGGGATTGTGCACACAAACTCGCCTCCCCAAAAAGTCACGGCTCTGACTCACAGATATACAGATAGATATTATTCGCCGCTGCGCCGCCACCGGGGTTTCATCCCTCGAGCGTAAACATGACCAAAGTTTTTGAAGATTTCCGTCGTGGGCGACATTTTTCGAATGACTGACATCCACGTCGCTCATCTTTGTCCCTTTGGGACATCTTCCATCATGCGCGAAACAAAGAAAATATAAGGAAAACATATAGACAAGGGTGAGCATAATTCACTGTGTGTATAGGCTTTGGAAGCTATAGCCTATTGTTATGAGGCAAATCTGCGCGAGGCACTTTTTTAAGAAGATAATCCCATCAGCGGCAATCTATCCTACTCTACTGTAGCGTGCTATAGCTAAAGAAGCAAAAGGATTTCATTCTGATCTCATTGAGTTAGTATAGTAGACGCTATGGTGTGCGGACAATTCACGGGATTTAGCGTGTAAAGAGGCGTACATTATAGTCACGTGTCCAACCGTAGACCACTGTATTATTATCTGCTCAGAGTGTATCGATGCGCTACATCCCTCATTGAATAGAAACTCTCCTTGCTTCGCGACCTGCTGCTGGTACTGCTTTAGACCACATCTTTCAATCTGGTACTAGTAATAGAAAAGAGAGGAAGGAAGAAAGTAAGCAGATCGAGTATTTTCTTTTCAAATCCCCCGCCACTGCGTGTTTTTGTGCGCAAAAGCGTAACCAATGTTGTTACCAGGTCTAAGTATTTGTGTATGTATGAGTCTGTGTGAATGTGGTGCTTGCTCAGTAGATTTCCGAGTAGGAAAAGCTGTGTGACACAATGGACCAATAGGTTCATGTGTGTATATATGTACTCGCTCGAGCACTTACTCCCGTATAATAGAAATTAAGTCTTCAATGCGGTGAGCGAATTCGACTCGCATTGTCCGACCCGCGTTTCTACGTATCCGAGCAATTACCCGAGATTTCTCCACTAGAATGCAGATACTATTTCACCTAACGTAAGTGTAAGCGTATATCGGGCGTTCCGTCGAAACTTGCCATTTTTGTGCAAGGAATTCCGTGGACCGTAAGCCAGTCGGGGAAAAATATTTCAGACATGGATTGTTCTTAGGGGGTTCGATAGCGACTCGTGAGTCAAGGTAAAAACCGATAGTAGCAATAAGCCCAAAAATCCATTGTCGCGTTCCTGACTGCTTTGATTTCTATCTGTAAATTCAAAATATGAATCTAGATTAGGCGAGTAATACGTACGTCAACCTGTACCGCGACCAAAATGTGACAATTGTTTTTGGTAGGACTCTAACTTCTCTAATTGTATAGAAAATTTCAGAATTTGCCAATTTTGCCTTTTCGAGAAAATCGACTTTGGAGTCGCTAAAATATGCCCGTCTTCCAGAGGCCACAGCTCTTCGAATATTGAGCCTAGATCAACGTACCTGGGCTCAAATTGAAGCTCTGAATTTGCCAAAATTGTTTTAGGTATTAAATCTTCAGAAAGATTATCGCGAAGGATGATACCGTCGATTATAAGTTACACGTGGTGACAGTATACCTATATATATGGTGAGATGGCGGACGGGTGGCGCCAGCGCGGGAAGACAAGTCTCGCGATAATCTCGATGCATGCATAGGTTTCTAGCACCCGCTTTACGTCTGCAAGGGGTTAGATCTGCTCTGCTGGCCTCGCAGAAGGTTCCAATCAATTCCTCCAATGCAGATATTCCCCAAGTCATCCCGTCAAACGTCGATCCGGGCGATCCCAGCCCGCAAAAGCAGTGTTGTCGTCTGCTCGAGATCAGTTGCCCCCTCCGCGCGCCGTCTTGCCGTATATATAGGTATACCCTGCAGTACGCGCGAAAACCTTTGACCATGTAATTTATCTCTTTCGCTCATTGTGTGGTCTGTTTGACGCCGAAAACAATTTTGGCAAATTCAGAGCTTCGATTTGAGCCCAGATACGTTGGTCTAGGCTCAATATTCGAAGAGCTGTGGCCTCTGGAAGACGGGCATATTTTAGCGACTTCAAAGTCGATTTTCTCGAAAAGGCAAAATAGGCAAATTCTGAAATTTCCTATACAATTAGAGAAGTTAGAGTCCTACCAAAAACAATTGTCACATTTTGGTCGCGGTACAGGTTGACGTACGTGCGAGTAATCACTTTTACTTCGATAGAATCTGTGAAATGATGAATTATAATTTTTGGTGCATCGCACGACTACCGTGACCTCGCCACAACGAGCATGGGAATTACATGTATAACCTCCGCGTCATCAGTTTGTATTCAAAAGTTCTCTTTATAATGCTCGTCAACCCCTTTTTTTAATCGATTCATCAGAAAGTATGGATTCACAGCTTCGAGCACAGCTTCCTACATGCAGTTTCTCATTATTGTGACCGATAAATACGAAAGAATATCCCGTCACTTTTTGCTAGAAACTTTAAGGTAGTACCCGCATTTTCAAATAAATATGTTTCGCGTCGCAAGAATTAGCTAGAATTGAAGCTGAAACTCTCAGTTTTCCATATCTACCAAGAAAAAAGGAGGTTGACGATATAAATTCTGAGAAAAAAGCATCGGCATCTGACGCGCTTATACACGCGGTCTTATGGGAGCGTCACTGTTTATACCTGCTCATGCGGAAATAAATATGTCAAGTTCTGTAAAATTTTAATATACGTCTAAATGCGGTCTTGCTAATTCCCTTACTAGCAGCAGAAATGTGGCTAGTCGATCAAAATCTTTAGCAAATTGATTCCGAAGTCGGCCGGAGAGGCATTTTCGGGTCCAACGCCATGCTTTGCGGTATGCGTCGTCTGCTGCGCTCATGCGGCAACGCTACTCGAGCTCCGGCGCCCTCTCATTGATACGGGCCTGCACGCGGGTACTACCTTAATACGCCCCTTAAGATGTGGGCCAAACATGCAATTTTCAAATTAGTTAATCTCGAAAATTTCATCGTCAACCGATATTTTTCTCAACGGCAATCGATCCGGAGGCTCTCAATCTAAAAATTCTATCAGTTCCAGCTTCCTGCCCGAAAAAGTCAATAACTATCGAACCCCCTTAACATTCATCAATGATTCATCTTGATTCTGTAGTTGAATATGTTGCAATGTTGCGGAACCGGGACATCGGGGTTTGAAACGTGAGTTTCATGACTGCGATGCCTTGAAAAGCGTGGAAAACTTGAAGCTCTTCGCCGAAACATTCACGGAGGATTGATGATAATTGACAAGAACAATTTTATCGTATATTTTCGGGAACTATGGGTTCTAATCTGATATATGAGGAGTAAGAAATTCCTATCGAGGATGTGAGCTAAGAAACGCGAATAAGTGGGTTTTCAATAATGAAACAACTTTTAAAATTTTTCAAAGAAAAAGCGATATTCTAGTGAGTTTGTTGAAGCTCTGGGCGAGGCTCTGGGTCAAAAAGTTTCGAGTATAATGAGGATCACAGTTCAGAACGTTTGGACATCAGCCTGTAAAATTTGGTGGAATTTTCGATCGACATAATTACGAGTTGCCTAAAAAAAATTTCTTCAAAAATCCAACTGTTGGAATTTTGTTAACAACCAGCTACCATCAACTGGGGTAACTTTGGGACAAAAACCGCATTTTTTTCCTTCAAACTCGTGAGACTTGTGCGTCTTACACCACAGGCGCATTGTATGTGTAGTCAATCGAAAGCTTACAGCTCCAGCTTTTGATTGAAGTGTTTGAAAAGTGCATTTGGATATCTCTAGTTGAAGATATGAGCGCTGAAACTCGGGCCCCAAAGTTAAACTGGTTTGGGGTAACTTTGAGACAGCATACATTATATTGAGAATTCCACGGCTACCGTCAACTGGGATAACTTTGGGACAAAATCGCATTGTTCTCCTTTAAAATCATGTAACTTGTATATCTCGTACCAGTCGCATCAAAATTGCATTGTGTCTGTGGTCAATCGAAAGCTTACAGTTTCAGCACTCGATTGATAGGTATTAGAGTATATTCGGAAATCCTTGGTCAGAGTTATGGGCGCAAAGTCGTGTCCCAAAGACTTTGGGACACGACTTTGGGCCAAAGTTGACCCAGTTTGCAGAAGAAAATACATATTTCCTAGTTCTTCCGCAACAAAATGGAAACTGGGTAGAAGTACGCCAATGTAATGATAGATTCGTTCAGATATGTGTACGGACAAGTGAAATCTAGCCCAGTCACCTTGGAGTCACTCTGCAAATGTCGGTACCACGCTCATTTTTCTGAAAAACTGTTCTTTGAATTGGAAACATATTCTTGAAGAAGTCTGTCTATAAATGACCCCACAACTAATAGAGGACCTTGCGCCGGTGCAAAACATTGCTCATGCGTGCCCCAAGTTGGGAAAATAGTAACCAAGGCTCAGGATTATCTGCCTTGCTGATTGCGCGTGATAATGCAGAGGTTGTCCCAAAGTTACCCCAGTTGACGGTAATTGATGTCTCACTCCAGAACTCCTTATGTAGTGTGAAAAAGCCAAGGTTTCTGTAAGCTCTTACACATGACATCAATTTTACTCTCTATGGGATTTCATTCGGACATATCTTAAGATATAGTTTACTTCATACATTTTTCTCGCATTTTACAGTTATGTCTTGGTCTGAGGCATCAAACTAATCAAGTGGCTGAATGATTCACGATTTTGTTCTGAATTTTCATCAAATTCCATACAAAGGTAAATTGA
Organism: Eretmocerus hayati; assembly: GCA_029851415.1. Taxonomy (NCBI): domain Eukaryota; kingdom Metazoa; phylum Arthropoda; class Insecta; order Hymenoptera; family Aphelinidae; genus Eretmocerus; species Eretmocerus hayati. Next base: position 148,885,922 of record CM056742.1, on the reverse strand, counting down.
TGGCGTCCCAAGGCTTACCCAGTTCACGTTGTCTTGAAAACAATGAAGAAAAAGATCTAGACCTGACCAAAATCTGCAATTTTCGACGGAATAGCCAATATGCATTCAGGCTGTGCTCTTGGATGTCACCCCAAATTCTACGCAAGCTTTCACATCGAGAGAATCACTACACACATATAGGTACCGCTCGTCGAAAGTGCTGCAAGAATACGCGATGCGACAGCCAAATGAGTTTCTATGCCTCCAAATTATGCTGCATCGTTCCAAGTACAAATGACGATGAAGCTAATTTAAAATTCACGAACATGAGCGACGTGAGGGAATTTTCTTTTGTTCGTTCAATGCAAAGCTTTCTCGTATTCGATGACTAATATACTTATAACGTTGACGATTCTATGCGTTGAGAAATTTTTTGCCGTCAAGTCAAGGAACGCATATTAAGAGCAGGCACCAAACCACCTTGTTATATGAGCGCGCTGTTATAATACTTGCAGTCCATCGATTCCTCAAGCTTAATGGCTTGAGTCACCTTTGTGATTCATTAGTGTGAAATTTGACTGAGAGACTATTATATCAGCACGTCGATTTCTGTGTATTTGCGCCACCAGGATATATGCAGGCGTTATTAAGATGGACTAGTTTTCGATGCATCGCTCGAAAACGATCGAAATACCTATATATCTATATGGATAACATCGATGCGGGACGTCCATCTCTCACCGAGCGCAAGATTGAATTATGAGCCAAAATCCGACCGGCCCGGACTCTGATGGTTTAGTCGTCGCGCCCCATCCTCTTTCGCAAAGATATAGAATGGCAGTTTGTGTTTGTGGCCTTTTTGCAAGAGTGAAGTGACGCGGAGGCCAAAATCAATTTTCGATCTTATAGATCATCGTTATTGACGTGCCACACTCGATCCTCACGAGAATTCGTCTCATCTGTGTTCTTATAATACCAAACTACATAGCAGGAAGTGGAATGAGGATGGAAGACTTACATAATCCGCGCTAATATCGCTCAGCTTTTGAGATGACCAAGAGTATATATACATTCATACGACTTTTTCTCTTTTCTTTTTGTCATCATCGGATGGGATGCTGCTGCGAGTATATGGTGAATATCTGTCGGATAGGATGATCCTGTCGCCAAAAAAAAATCTGTTCGTTTTTCGCGCGAGAGTGAATTCTGGTTCCTATAGTTGTTCGCGATGTCACGTTGGGTGGATGAAAACAAAAAACAAAAAAAAACAGAATACAAAAAAAGTGCCCTTGTGAATTGGAATTACGAGGTACATAAAGGATCTCGTGATCGTCCCTGTGATGCACACTTGGAATTTATGATGATCCCTTTGGTATCTGAATTTATATCCGATCGGCTTTAATATTCAATCATCTTTTGCGATTTACGCACACCCACGGTATTTTGTTTGTCAAGCACCACACTATACGAGCAAATTTGACTGCAAAAATGCCAAAGTCTTTAGAAGGAAATGACTTACATTCGCTTTTACAAAAGATCGACACGCGGTAAAACGAGTTGGAAAAGTCGAAAAGACAAGAAACATCAGAAGGAGATAGAAGTAGAAAGTCAGTCGAGCCGAATAACTGAACTTTAATCGCTTACAAAAGCTACATACTATGAGAGTAAGTATGTGTACATAGTATGTGTGAAAAAGAAAGAAAATGGAATTGAGCGGAAGCGTCGTCTCGTTGCTTTACGGAAAAGGCTCTGGGCGAAAAATTTAGGGCGCGAAAAGAGAACCGAGGATAGGAGTGAGGAAAACGAAACGAAACCGTAAGTCGGCGGAAAAACGGGAAACGCATCAGAGCCCTTCACAATCCGACGCTTAGCAAAAAAAAAAAAAAAACGAGGAAGTGGCGAAAAATAGTCAAGAGTTGAAGTGAAAGAGCCATCAGTTCGCATCAGAGTTCTAGGCGTGTGATGGTGTGCAATTGAGTTTTCCTCGAAACACGATGGGCTGTCCATTTTAAAACTACTACGAGTCTATCGATGGCTTTGGCTCACCTATTCCACGATCGATCAAATCACTGCATATACAGCTCAGGAAGATCGGAAGAGAAACACGGAAACTAATTTGTACCATTGCACACAAATAGATACACTGTATATCGATACATTCGATATTTTGCAATCGATAATTTCTTTTGGATGTTTTTTTAACGACCGTTGAAAAAAGAATTTATTCTGGACTCGATTCATCAGGGACAAACATCTTGCAACATCGTTATCATTACTATAGATATTTTTCCTGGTATCATCATCCACTAGAAAATGTATTTCTGAATGGATACATCCTATTAATCGAGCTTAGCTTTCGTTCCAATTAAAATTCTGCAAAAAAGAAAGATCGTGAGGCTTACACTAGATTGATTGGCAATTTTTATCGTCGAGTAATAGACGCTTCAATCTACACCCTCGGTCCTCGTTATTATCCTTTTTGAAGCAAAAAATACATTTTATCCTTGCATCACTCTCCGCTTAGAGAGTATAGAATCTACTCGTACGAGTTTGGCCAGCGCAAACATTGAAAACTTGGCGATTCGTACGCTTACTCATGCACCGCGGGGGAGTAAATTTTTTTATCTTGCACACTATAACATACTACTGAGTTATTCGTATGCAAATCAGTGATGCAGAGTACCCCACTTGTCGGATAAAAAAAAATGTCTACAGACACATTGTGATGGAAAAGTGAGTAAGTACGAATAATATAGGTAGAGGTATAGGCATATAGAGGAAGAGGGTGAAAATCAGCGAACAGAGGAGAAAAGCATATAAAATTACACGCCCAATAACGAACCGGACGTCCGTCTTTGGGTTCCCCATCGTCAGAGTTCTCTCTGTCTCGCAACAGGGGGCATATCTCCCAGATTATCTGTATTAAAATATCTATTCGGCATATCTATCCTACTACATACTACTACTACCTGCCCTTCGTTATTTCCACAGATCCCTACTGAAGCTATGTAATATTTTGCCTCACGATTCAAGTGTCTAACCAACACCACGTTTTTGGAATCAAATCCACCCACTTAACTTTATAATAAAATGAATAAATATCGTTATACAATAGGCTAACCTCCCGCACAATTCGATTTTTTAATATATTTCCAACTTGTACTTATATGTATACATATCTTCCGATTTATCAAATTGGCCCCCGCGTATAATACCAAGTAACATATACTTGATGCATATAAAAGCACACAACACCAAGTAAAATTTACTTGCAGCGTTGCGGACACGCTCTCTTGGCCATAGGTATAGCAGCTTTCCCGCTATTGGCCATTCGAACACCTACACCTATATGTACTTTTCAGTCTACGACGTAACTGTTCATTGTTAATAAGCATTGTTAATGGAAATTCAGATCTCGTGGCGTGACTGTAAATAGATACATACATACATACAATACATATTTCTGAAAACACGTTCACGTCTTTCTGATGTCCGCTCGCGGAATACAAATGTAAAAAAAAGCCGCAAAAGATATTTGACTTCACCGGCCTTTTATTCTGCATTGTTTTCTTCGTAACATATACCGCTATGTAAAGTGTAATCGCGCCTCTTTCATCGTTAGAAAAATAAGATATTCAAGAAAAGAAGGCGATCGATGTGTCCCGATGATAGATCTGACTCACTACTTCTACATCGCCCATACGTACACCTGCTGCATTTTTGATTATTATGCATTCGAGGGTATAATAGAGAAAGAGAGTCGAAGAGAGCTTCTGTGTGGCGGGAATTTCAATTTCGCGTTGTAAGGCGGCATCAATCAGAGCTAAGTCCGCGTTAATTACGTTCGCGTGGACGTTGAAATTTCTCAACAGAGACCTGCTAAGCCAACATCCAAAAGCCTATAATACCAAAGAGGGACCTATTATGTGTGTATAATACCTTTACATATGCACATTATGCAGTATAGACATAATAAGAGAAGCGATTTTGTAGCATTTGAAAAACGACTTTTTGGAGATATTAGCTTCCTAAGTTCGTTTCGTACGTGCCATAAGTAGTGATTCAAAGTACAGCTATAATAGTATTATGCATTTTTGACGTGGTAGCGCGACGAATGACGAATAAAAGACGCCCGTCATGCGCGTTTTGAAATTCATTGCAGTAGTGCCTATGAGCGAGGCCTATGAGTCTCAGAACAGACTGAGGTCCTACATAATGGGTATTACGTGCCCGAAACTAATGACCACCAACTCCACCGCCTTTCTATATATCTATACGTGGTATTGCATTCATAACCTCGCAACTCTCTAATAATTATTTCTATGCACATAGATATCACTCGATAATTCGGATAGATTCGATAGTATATGTTGTAATAGTAGGGGACCGACTTGTATCAATTGAGTATTACAATATGTAATCAAAGCTGACAATGTTTGATTTTACAATTGCATGTCGATATAAAAGTGTCTATGATAATTGTATGTGTGTAAGAATAGGCACGGTTCGTTAGTACAATTATGTCGATTAAGGATTGTAGACTGTAAATAATATCCTCAAGGACTCTATAGAAAATGAGAAATAGTCAATACAATTTTAGTAGAAGGTATGTAGTGGCGCTAATTGCGAGCTGAGAAAATGTAAAAAATGAATGTAAGCAAACAACCCAGTGACTTCATCGTTGTAATAATCAGGATAGACATTCGCATTCGTTGGCATTGGATGCATATAGATATCACATGAGAATAAAACCGACTCTCTTGAAAATATAGGTAATCACACGTATTCATGCAATCTCTTTCACTCTCACTGTATAATGCATTTCCTCGCATCATGAGAACCATATGTACATATGCATTGACATGACTCAAGAGTATAGTACGCGTAATCCTTGCGTCGCGAGCGAGCATCATCGTATATCCCAGGATAATGGAAAAAAAAATTTCCATCTCGGATAATGCATTGCACATTAGAGTCGTCGCATCACTATTACATGTCATGTATGTGAGATGCTGACTCGCGGATTTTACGTAACACGCCAAAGAGTATATCTCACGTTTTTATCTGATGCTCTCACGCATACATACATTCATACATACATTGATAGTAGATCTTGACGAATTATGCGCAATTTTAATCGGTTACGATCGAGCAGACTCTCTATGAGTTTCTTTCAGGACGAATTAGCGCGCTCTATACTGTGCAAATAATAATAAAAATTTCACCCGTCACTCATTTCGTATAATGATCGCTTAGTTTGTATAATTGTGCCCACTCACCCAGTAGAATAAATGTGAGGTTCTATGTCTATATAACAAGGTATATGAGTGGCAGGACACCATATGACCGTTTTTGCACTTATGATCCCCATAGTCGTTGGTGATACTCGACATGAGTACATACCACGTACATATAAAGACGTAGAAATGTGTGTAGGTGGAGACAAAACGTCGATGCCATTGCAGAACTCGTGACAGAATTGAGTATTATAATCTAAATGTGTGTACACACCTACATTCATTCGTTTATACTTATTGCGATCATACAAAGAAGTACATGCCATATAAGACGAACATCTGGCATGTATGTACCATTGTGTACCCCTGTCGTTCCGTTTATTCTCAGTTCTATACTCTCTCGATGTCTCAGTCTTTCTTCTATACTCCATCGCAGTCATTATTTTATTTTGCTCCAATGCACCTGTGCAGATATACATAGAACGTCTTTGTGTTTGTTCTTTCGCTCATAATACTCTCGCGTAAGTTCCAATGCTGAGATCTGGATAATATCTGGATACATCAGAATAAAATTTCGTCACGCGTTATCTTCGTTTTCCGTCTTTACTGAATTATTTGAATGCCAGCGGGACTGAATCATGGATAAAAAGCGAAGAGAAACAAGTAACTCCATCGAGCGGGGCCTGTTTGGGCCCATTGCTATGGAACGGTAGAAAATTATCTTACCGATAAAGCCGAGCTCTTGCCGATCGAGATCAAAATGGCAGAAATCGGTTGCTCGATCGGTAAATCAGGACACGATTGGCTTACCGATTAATGGAGGGATCTGCAAAATTAGTTCGAATCGGTTAATAATGCAAAAAACGGATTTCGTGATTGGCTTCCAGTTGTATTGAGTACCGATTCTGATAAGTTTGAGTTTACCAGGAGAGGTCATCACATACGGATCACGTATTCATCTGAAAGTCTCGAAATAATCTTCTTCGAGCCCGACGCTCAAGGATTTCCGATTCACAGCCGAAATCATTGGCATTGTCCATATGTTCCTACATTAAAATTCATACATGTAAATATGTATACGTATAGCATTGTATAGGTATATGCTGTAGGGTGCTTCAAAAGTAGTGTATTTCCCAACATGGGGTGGAAGTACTTCGAATTTCAGATGGAATCTTTTTTCCCTTTTAATATGGTCGATGAATTTTGTTGAGGCCAGAATTTGCTCAAGGAGAGCATTTTCCCACCAACTTAGTACTAATGCAGTACCAGTTCAAGACTCATGCGGCATTTCCGCGACAGTTCTACAGGATTTGAGTGATGCCGCAACAGTGCGTGTACTAGCGCAGCGGTATACTATTGCGGTACCACTTCGAAACTGACACAGAAGCTCCACGACACTTTTTCGGAACTTGGATAGTACCACAATAGTTCTAGCGCAGCAGTACCACTTCGAGACTGATACGGAAGCTCCGCGACACCTCACCGAGACTCGGATGGTACCGCAAAAGTACTAGCACCATCGTCTTAGTCTTGCGAATCAGCCATGTTTGATTTAGATTGGTACTGACACACTAGTAACGTTACAGTACCACCCATGGCGTAAAAATAACGTTATTTTTACGCCATGGTACCACCCAAGATCCGAAAAAGTGTGGCGGAGTGGTATTGCCCCGCTCAGACCGTTGGGGTACCATCCGCGTTCCAAAAAAGAGTCGCAAAGCTTCCGTATCAGTCTCGAAGTGGTACTGCTACGCTAGAACTGTTGTGGTACCATCCAAGCTCTAAGAAAGTGTTGTAAAGCTCCCGTATTAGTCTTGTAGTACCGCGCTAGTACTGTTGTGGCACCGCTCGGATTCTGTGATCTGCCGCATGAGTCTTGGACAGGTACTGCATTAGTACTAAGTTAAAGATTTTCAATCGGGTTTTGGGGAAAACGCGCTCCTCCAAAGAGTTATGATCTCAACAAAATCCATTCGCCAATACGGAATTGGAGTAAAGAAAGAAAGAAAAAAAATCATCTGATCTGGAATTCGAAATACTTTCACCTTATGCGGGGAAGTACACTACTTTTGAAACACCCTGAATATATACAATGCTAAAAGCTGAAGCTGAATGAAGACTATTCCCGAACTTTCAGTTAGATTCGTGATCCAGATATGATGATCTGTCCTGGTTAATCCAGGACATTCACTGTGTAAGGTATAGATACTGATTGCGAAACAATGAGCATGCAACGACCCTAACTCTACATCATTTTTGACATTTCTTTTACCTAAACTGTTGCATGTCATTTAAATATTCTATCATTCCACTGTAAAATATCTTTGATGCCAAAGAAGATATCACATTAAGAAAACACTCTGCACAAGTACTTATGATGTGTGGGGTATGTACTGACTACTGATTTTTTTCTTTTTCAAGTTATTACTCTATTAAAGATTCCGTCTCATCTCGTCCAAAATTTGTCTACGAAATGTTTTTTGGCTGTATTAAAAGACTGGACATTTTATTGATCAATTTTGAACAAGTGTAGCTATGAGAACTTACAACGTGGACATGATTACCATCAAAATATATTTCGAATGACAAAAACTGATAATATTGGAGTATTTGGGCAACTGCGATCGCGATGAGGTCAGTCCATTTCAATTCTTGAAGAACCGCTATGGTTGCACGCAGAGACCACAAAATTAGAAATGGTCGAAAAATGGGGACAACTTTGAAAATCTTGTTTCGATTAGGTAGGCTAATGGTACATTTAAAAAATGTTTTCACAACTTTTGCAGAATAATCAGCTATCACGTTCAAAAGCTTTTGGATAATCAACTTAATTATTTGAGAATCAAAAATGAGCTAACCCCACAAGGTTTGCACTCGTCCATATTTATTTCATGATTGAATGAGGTTCAAAGTAAAAAGATGTCCGTAAAAGTCATTCGAGAAGAGTATAATCGATAACTGATTTACAATAATTGTGTGTCAGTCATCTCGTGTTTTAGGAACAAATATTCAACCTAGAGAAAGTCAGTTGTTTGTGATATTTCTTTACCGCATCCATAAAGGTATATTTTCAGCCGAGTATATCTGAGTGGTGTGTAAAGGTAACTCAAGCTTGCAAGAACTCTCCAATGCTGTATGTGTTGAATGCAAAATCGGACCATTAATGATGTGAATGAACTAAAAATTTTGATCCACCTAGACGTGATGCTCATCTTCCAATGTGAGATTTACACCCGTGTAGGTAATTAAATAGGGTTTAGAGCTATAATCCACCATCAACCATGTTATTACTTATGGTGGAATGTGAATTATGGCTCTAAACCTCATGGACTTTCGTCCTCGGCCATATTTATTATAACGGCTTGTCTATACGGCCGGACTCGCGTACGCGAAGTCGCGTACGCGAACCTTCGCGTACGCGAAAAGAGAGTTCTGGTGGACGACGCATGTGACGTTTTCGCCGAAAAAATCCCTAGGAAATCCGTCACGTACGCGAAAGACCGCGGGCCCTTGGCCCAGCCTTCGCGTACGCGAAAGGGCCCATTCTTCGCGTACGCGAAAATTTTCGGAAAGTCGCCTCGCAAAAATCTTCGCGTACGCGAACCGGAAAATTTTTCGCGTACGCGAAGATGGGCTCTCTTCGCGTACGCGAAAAATTTTCCGGTTCGCGTACGCGAAGATTTTTGCGAGGCGACTTTCCGAAAATTTTCGCGTACGCGAAGAATGGGCCCTTTCGCGTACGCGAACACTTTGCAAGGTGTCGGTCCGAATATGGAGAACAAGCACATTTTCGTGTACGCGAAGGAAGATGCCTTTGCGTACGCGAAGAATTCCTGATTTTGCTTAAACGACAATGGCGTGGAATTGATTCTCGCTTCAATACGAACTACGACCATCTTCGCGTACGCGAACACTTTGCAGGGTGGCGGTCCGAATATGGAGAACAAGCACATTTTCGTGTACGCGAAGAAAGAAGCCTTCGCGTACGCTAAGAATTCCTGATTTTGCATAAACGACAATGGCGTGGAATTGATTCTCGCTTCAATACGAACTACGAGGGCGAAGGGAGCCCATTCTTTGCCTACGCGAAGACTTTGCAAGGTGCGCGTCCAAAAATTTTTGCGTACGCGAAGGCTTTGCAGAGTGCCGTTTCAAAAATCTTCGCGTACGCGAAGGAGCCATCATCTCGCGTGCGCGAAGACTTTGCAAGGTGCCGGTCTCAATATGGAGAACAGGCATTCCGTGCAATATCTCAGAGATATTTGAGAATGGTTTTTAAGTGAAACTATTATCTTTCTGAAGATTCTAGGAAATTCGAAGATTTTTCAGCAAGTGGTTTACTGAAAAATTGTCAGTGGGATCGATAATCATACTTTTGGGATATTAATGTGGAACCTTCTAGCAATCTTTTACAAACATCACGAAAATTTGCGCCTGATCAAAACTGGTGACAGATTGCCAGCGGAATGCTGCAGAAATAGCTGGGAATGGAGAAATGTCAAGAAAAACTGCTCAGAAGGTGGTGTCCATCTTGGAGCCAAGACCATGTATCTATTTTGACTGAAAAGGCAAGAGTGGATGACATACTAATTTCGCGCACGCGAAATCGTTTCCCCTTCGCGTACGCGAAATATTTGGATAGGCGCCTCGTAAAGCTTTCGCACAGAGGCGGATCCAGGGCCATATTTGGTTGTCTGAGCATACATGTATGTGTACATCACGCGAGCACATACACACACAGAGATAAGGGTCATCGCTGCCCCCCTCGCTCGAAGCCCACACACCTGAGACCTTGCCGTCCAGCGCGGATTATCTAACCAGGCAACTAACTTTGCAAGAAACACCTTGTAATCCTCATGCCAATGACTCGTGACTGCTCCCTTTGCGTACCTGACAATTGAGTAGCTCGCTTTTCGTGTTCGCGTGCGCGAATGTGGTACGCTACGCAGACCTGCTAGCTGCTCGATTGGAGCGAGCATTAAATCCACGCCATTGTCGCCTATGCGAAATCAGGAATTCTTCGCGTACGCGAAAATATGCCTGTTCTCCATATTGAGAGCGGCACCTTGCAAAGTCTCCGCGCACGCGAGATGATGGTTCCTTTGCGTACGCGAAGATTTTTGAAACGGCGCTCTGGGTACCTATTGAAGTAAAAATTTCGCAATTCGCACGGCGCAGCCCGCGCGCGGAATTTCTTCTCGCGGGTGTAAAATGATTATTGATTTTATGTAGCGACCACGGAAATCGTCTGCTGAGCATTGTTTTGATCCAGCTGCATAACCCCTCGCCGCGTGCTCTTCTGCTTATTACTAGATATGTTTTTGTGATCACCAGCCTAGTGATAATGATCCACAAAAATCCGTAGACGTACCTTCAATAGCTCCTGTAAAGTCATGCTGGTCCCCAAGTCTTGAAACTAAAAATCAATGTTTCATTAAAACGGCTCTTAGGTGTGTTGCATGTGATTTCGTTGAGTTGCAGATTGATGAGTTGATACGCAATACGCATGGATCAATCAGCTTTTGTGCAATATGACTTTACTAATAGGTAGAACCAAAATATGATTTTACTAAAGTATTTTAATCACTCTCAACATCAATTCTCCCTTCCTAAAAATTGGCGTAAATTTAGAGATTGAACTACACATTAGGCAACTAATAATTCATGTCTGATTCTCACATTAATCTGAGGTAGATCTAAAATTGTTCTCCCGATGCTGCCGGAATCCCTGGAGATATCTGCTGACTCTCTGAATTGATGGTCCATCATCCATCTGAAATTAGTTTAATTGGCTGATATGTAGCTTAATACCCAAGCATCATAGTTTGAACTTGAGCAAATTCTGAGGGAAGAAGGCATGATTTCAGAAGTTGTTAAGATACCCTAATAAAATCATATTTTGGTTTCACCTAGTAGAGTCATATCGCACAAAAGGTGATTGTGACATGCATATTGCATATCACCGCGTCAATCTGCACCTCAACAAAATTACATGATACCCAAGAGCCGTTTCAAAGAAACATTAAGTTTTGATTTCAAGACTTGGGGACCAGCATGACTCTACAGGAGCTATTGAAGGTATTTACGTCTACGGATTTTTGTGGATCATTATCACCAGGCTGGTAAACGAGAAAACTTATCTAGTATAATGGGCAGAACACGCGGTGGGGGGTTATGCAACTCAATCAAAACAATGCTCAGCAGACAATTTTCGTGGTCGCCACATAATAAAATCGATAATCATTTTACGCCCGCGAGAGAAAATTTCGAGCATTCGAATTGCAAATTTTCACTTCAATAGGTATCCTGCAAAGCCTTCGCGTACGCGAAAATTTTCGGACGCGCACCTCGCAAAGTCTTTGCGTAGGCAAAGAATGGGCTCCCTTCGCCCTCGTAGTTCGTATTGAAGCGAGAATCAATTCCACGCCATTGTCGTTTAAGCAAAATCAGGAATTCTTCGCGTACGCGAAGGCTTCTTCCTTCGCGTACACGAAAATGTGCTTGTTCTCCATATTCGGACCGACACCTTGCAAAGTGTTCGCGTACGCGAAGGCTGGGCCAAGGGCCCGCGGTCTTTCGCGTACGCGACGGATTTCCTAGGGATTTTTTCGGCGAAGACGTCACATGCGTCGTCCACCATAACTCTCTTTTTGCGTACGCGAAGGTTCGCGTACGCGAGTCCGGCCGTATAGACAAGCCGTTATTATAAAGTCCTCTTGGCATACACACGATTGTAAAAACGTAACCAAATTCTGATTCTGCCATCGATAAACGACTCTATTACAAGCAAGCTACTTTCACAAAAAATAATAAAAAATCTGGTGATGTTTGGTGTTTGTTATTATCTTTAGCTGTTACAAGAATGTTATCAGCCAAAAAAAGAAATGTTAGAAATAAATAAAAAGAAGAATAAAGAAACACTTACTGTGGAGGATGCAGATATAGTCATCTCACATTCACTATCAGAGAAAGTGATAAAAAATTTATTCAAATTTCAAACCGAAGTATATATACATGAATAAGAATATCTTCCTTGTATCTTGTAGAAATTTCACTTGTTATTGTTTTGTATGAATTCTGAGACGCTAATGAAATGGGCCTTATCGGTGCTAGACAGACAAATTGTATGGGCCCTAAGAAATATTGTTATGTGAAAGATGTACTTTTTTCAAGAACAAAAGTTGTTTGCATAGTCAGTCTTTTACTTATGGACTCTTTTTGAAATTTTGTGCATCTGCAAAAAATCTTCAAACATACGTAGCATGATTCTTGCATTAAATTTTGGGTTGTTATTCAAACTTTGTGAAGGGTCAATTGAATTGAATCTCAAGGCAGAGCAAACACAGATACCAGATAGTGAAGAAACTTAGGTAGTATTCTTTGATAATGTTATTCTTGATTCAGAATCAACTCTGGTCTATATATGTAATGCAGAGATCGCCGGATTTCAACGGTGCCTCCTTTTATGATGTTTTTTGAAACCCAAGTCCATTCCTTACCGGATTTCACTTTTTGACACTTCAAGAATACGCGAATGAAACTCGTGACATCCATTCGCATCTGGCTAAAATTTCTATTAGAGAATCATTAAAATGCAACTATTTGCCTCTTTCAAACTCTAAATATAGCCACTATACATTGAATTAAAATTTCACCACACGTGAAAGAATGTAGTTTTATTTGAATAAATTGTGGTAAAGATTGGAGTGAAAATACAGTTGAATCTCTATCTTATCTGGAATGTAATTTGAATATACCTCAAAAAATACGTCACCAGGATTTTAGAAAACGAGTCAATCCTAAATTTTCTTCATTTTACAATATTAGACAGCATTAGACAGTTTTTTTTTCTTCGTCAAGGATGTCGAACAATTATTGCCGTGGTTGTTCTCTTAATTGCTCTAACAAAGTGTTTCGTGAGAAGTTTGACTTGATCAATAGCGTCAACTTGATATCAAAGAAAACTCGAGAGAATTCTGAAAAAAAATGTACTCTACCACTGTTGAAGAGTATATAATCGAAGTCTAATAATGTGCTATGTGAATGACCGCATACTTCGCGTGCCGTTAATTTTTGATGCCAAGGAAGGTCGTGTATGTATATACACGTTAGGATAAAATTGCATTTCATATTTAACGACCTTATAAATACCTCTAATATAGATAATAGAACGCTTTGAACCATGATAATAATGAGGTTATGTCATTGAATTGAATTTTCCAATTGAGTCACGCATCTTGTTTTCATTTTTATCGCGTTTATTATTTTTACGAGCAACAAACCATTTGCATGTTTCTCTTGCATGACAAGTTGTAAGTTTTCATCAATACTTTATTCTGGGAAAACATTTGCATTTGTTTTTCCTCAATGACTATTATGGATTGAAAGAAAAATTATCCTGCATCGAGAATTGTAAGTTGCCTGCATCATCGTATCGATATATATATATTGATGAAGATGCATCATGGATATATATAAATGCAGAAGAGGTGATTGATAATAAAATCAGTCGATGCGGTGGCGGTGGTGGATTGAATTCAATTATCTCGTCCCGACAATTAGAGTAATTTTCTCTGAGCGAGGCAATTTACTTGATGATGACGAGCTGGGAATAAAAATGTATAGTGAGACGGGAAATGTATAAGAGTGTCTGGACTGACAATTGCAAGCAAATGATTATATCGATTCGGAAAATCAAGTAATTTTTATCATTTAATCGTTTTATTCTCGTCGATTCGATAATTTGAAAAATATTACACAATACACAAGTGTATACACATAGACAAATCTGCGTCATGCATTACTCCTACAAATGTAGCTCGAACAGAGAAAAAAAATTTTTTTTAGAAAAAACAATAGAGAGCCAAAAAAAATGTTCACAATATATCGTTTTTCATCAACATCCACACACATACATACATATTTAAATACATCTGCAAGTAACAGCCTTAAAATATTTATACTCAAGAATATCAGTTGCGAATAATTTATGCAAAGATCTCGGTCTAAAGCTAATAATACATCTCGAATGACATCACTGACGTGTCTTTTATAAAAAGGCCCGATGTGCGCCAAAAGTGTGTGACGATATAAAATTATCCTCTCTCATTCTCTAACCTAAAAAGTTAAAATAATAGAGGCTACGCTCGTCGTCATCGTTGTGATTTTTCTGACTCATTTATGGTATATAATACAAAATCAAAAAAAAAGACCGATTGATCGGTGAGCGATCAATTCACACAAAGACAGTTTCGATATATAATTTCTTCCTGTTCTATAATACGGGTATCAAGAAAAGAGTCTGCTACACATTTGTAGAAGCCGGATTTCCCGGTTGTCGCTTTAGAGCTTTAGCTTGGTACAAAGTGAAACGTCGCGGTACAATTCCAGTACATATACAGACAAAATCACTTGTGGTAAAAAAATTGCGTTCTTGTATATATACCACGTGCTCGCTTTGTGCAGTCTTGAATTGCTCCCTTGCGGCGTTGACATACAGCTGCCGATAACTGCTTTTTTCTTTCTCTGTATATTCCACCAACCCTCAATTCTCAACCCCGTGAAATCGATCTTTTCTCAAACAGTTCCGAGATTTCATTTTGCTCCCGCCTGGGTTATACAGCTCTTTCATTGAATCACCATTTAATTTTTTTTCCTCTTCTTTCTATTATTTTTTACTCTTTCGGAGTCTCGTTGAATTTCAACAACTGTAGAATTGAAATTGTACGGAAACAACGATGGCTGCAAATCGTCCGGATTAACCAATATCTTTGACGAGCGTGGCATGAATTTATATTCATATTTACAATATCTGGATGAAATAATGATATTTACAGGAAAATGTGAATATTTACAGTGAGCTTCCGGTTCGAATAATAAATAAAAATGATAACAAGGTTTAACGCGACAGGACACTTTCTTTTTTTTAAAAAAAAAAGTGTCTGATCAAACATCAGCCGCGTTTTTTCAGTCTTGGTGTGCTTTCAAGCTCTAAAGCTTTGATTTATTTCAAGCTTTAATAATATCTGTCACGTACGAGTAAATTATTAGGATAAATTGGCCGTAATTGAGTTAACCTTGGTGAATAGTATCTATTACCAGTACCCAATCTACGGAAACTGAATCTTGGTGGTAACATTTGTCTTGAAAGTACTGGATGTGGTGAAAGCTGTTGCTGTTGTGGTACTTGACGATTCTCGCTTTTACTACTGGCTGATGATTCAAGCTCGACGATTGATGGTAATTGCTTGTTTTTTGGTAAAATGTCGTCGATATCTTCGTCACGTGGAAGAGGTCGTTTTGAATCATTTGGTACTGGTCGGCCATCTGGATAGACTCGGATTACCATTGGTCCTACGAGGTATGGACCGCTACCGTTGTCATTTGGGTGTGCGTAGTCGTTGGTTTTAGATGATTCTTGGGGTAGTTCGTTGTCACCAACAGCTGTAACAGAAAAAGGGATGATTCGGTTAGATTATTATGCTCATTAGTTTGGTGTATTTTTGATAATGTCAGTGTAATGATATAAGTGAAGTAAAATGCTCAATTTGCTCTTATTGATTGAAAGTTCAGTATTTTTTTTCAATTTCCAGTGACCTAATGCATGGTTAAGATGAGTTGAATTAGCCCGTAACGAATCTGGTGATCCTTTTCTTTTACATTTGAAAACATCAAGTTATTTCAATGAGGAAACCCATTTAAATTTCTACCATTATGATATTTTGTAGGATTAAACTTATAGAAGTGAAGTTTGTTACTTCATCGCTACATGATTGAATAAACTTTAGAGTTGGAACAGATTGAAATAAGTCATAATTTGACCCCAGGATAATCGAAGGTCGAATTATTCTCGAATCATTTCATAATGTTTGAAATAAGCAATGTCGAGTATTGGGAAACCTTGGGAAAAGCTTCTGTTACGACTTCTTCATTGGGAACCGACTGTTCAAATAACGAGAACAAATTGATATGGGTATACCCTCATCTCCTATTTACAAAGACCGTGTAGAGATTTTGACGGTAACCAGATTGTACAAGTATAGACCGATTCGATAAATAAAATAGAAACTACGATGGATTCACCGCAAACTATTGGCTCATTACTCATTCATTCTTAACTCCTTTGGAATTTTCCAATAATATTTTTCTATATAGCCATGAAGCGCAATAGTCTACCTTGAATCAAAGTACCATTACGTGTAATAACAAGAAGATGCTGATATCATGACTAGATCATACATTCAAACATTTAACTTAACACGAATCTACATAGTTATATCAAGTTCAAATCTATGTCACGGGCACACGACACACTCATTCTATCCTCTCTAACATTACAAATTCAAATGAAAGAGATTCAAGACACGCCTCGGGCTACATCGAAAAATCTTGTTGAGAAAAAAAAAAACATCGATCTCATGCGTATACTCGAGGCTATTTCAACAATCCGCGAGGCATTCATAATACATGCAAGATTTTCTCTCGAAGGAAAAACCGCGTTCGATTCAATTTCTCAACTCAAATGGGCTCGATTTCCTTCTAGCTATGTATACGCGTATCACAGATTTCACACTTGAACAGGAAGCTCGAGGCTCTATATGCTTCAGACGGAAGAATGAAATAAGCCGTATGCTTCCTATTCGCATAATGGTATATATCGCCGAATGGTACGAATAGAGCTTGCAAGCTCAAATTAATCGTGCAAGCTCTGAAAAAGAATTGTTGTTTTTTTTTCGTTTTCCTCTTGTCGCGAAAAGCTGTGTTCATTGATTGGAGAACTGAAATCGAGCAGTTGGAGTAGTAGAAACGAGACCGTGGTATCGATAACGATGAGGTATAATAGAGCCAGGGCATCAAACTCGATATAGAGAGGATACGATGAGAGTCTATCGGGACATACAGTTCGAGTTTGACATCGTCGCTTGGGGGTATATAGCATCAGCTGGGGTTCTCGTTTGCGAACAATGAGGCACAGGTCGAACTTGACGGTTGCATGCAACTATGTATACCATTATGCGAATCGTATATTAGTATTGTATGTGTATATATGTGTATGAGTAAATGACAATGCAGCCCGCGCGTCCGTCGCAGATCGAGTATATAACGCGCGCATCGACGCCTCCTTCCGCTTCCGGCGGGTGGCTGATGTTGCTGCTGCTCCTATACTGTTCTGATTTTGCAGTATGAGATCGGATCGATGAGAGTTTGGTACACCTGCTCTATTTGATGAGAATTCCCAGTATATACTTGATTCGATTTGTGTAGACGATTTCTTTTGGCCTGAAACTGTACACTCGTGCTAAAGACGTTTGAGCAAGATTTTACACTTGATTGAAATAATCAAATTTGAGTTTGCTTTCATATAAAATTTTTTGTTAAAAACAATCAAACGGAAGACGGTTGAATCGAACAAGTCCATTGTGACAAAATTGCGTCAATTTTAATCTTCGTCTCTCGATTTACTGATTTATTTTGACCCATGCCGATTTTGAAAATGCTCCATGTAGTACTCAAACGAGGTTTGGTAAGTTGAAAAAAAATCTAAATAGATTTCAATTACATCCAAGCAAAGAAAAACTGCTCAATTCAAAACTTTTGAAAAATCTTGAAAAATTCTGAGAGTGAAGTCTTGAACCCACGACCTCGCGATCGTTAATCAAACGCTTTACCCACTAAGCCACTACCAAAGTCTAGTCGAAAGGAATACACACGAGTACAGTATAATAATGACAGTTGGAGCTTTAATTTGGCATAGAGTTGGCTGTTTCTATATACTTCTGCGGATTCTTCCATACATACAGGTCTACAGGGAAGAAATGCTAGTCGCGGCGCGGTGTGGCGTAGCGCAAAGAGAAAGAGAGAGAGAGAGGAAGAAAGTCTTTGCTCCGGGGCGCGTTGGCGACGATTGCTCTCATTGTAGTCGCTTAATTGCGGCGGTCTTTGAGCTTGCGCCTCTCTGCGCTACTGCTTCCACATCAGAGCTTGCAGAGTCCGACAATGAGCTTGCAGCCAGTACCGTGCCGCGCAAGCTTATCATCATAACGAGCGTCGTCTCTGCCCTTTACTTTACTCCTTGCCTATTGTATACACAGGCTACCTTCGCTCAATTGTCTTTCTGCTTAGTAAATTTTGCTCTTCGTATTACCCGCATTATCATTAATAAGGTGTCTATCCCCTTCTCCTTTTTTTCTCCTATCTCATTGTCCAGCCTTATTTAAGATTTTCTCTCTCTCTCTCTCTCTCTCTCTCTCTCTCTCTCTCTCTCTCTCTCTCTCTATCGGTTTACAATCTCACGATAGAGATAAGAAAACATATAGCTAAATAGGTATGACTCTCTCGAGGTGAAAATGTGAAAGCCAGAGGATCTATTCTTCTGACATACCATATACACCGTATACGTAGTCTTAGAACACATATGAGTATGTATAGAGGCACACCTATACACGAGCAAGTGCTATATAGAGAGTCAAAGAAAACAGAGAGAAGAGACGCGGAGAGTGACCCCGATATCCGCGAGAAAAGCTCACTCCTCTCCTATATAACAAAGAGAGAGAGAGAGAGAGATTGTCGTCTTCGTCTTGGTACAGCACACCTACTTATATAGAGACTCTCCAGTTTCCGCGAGAGAGTAGCTTCGCGTATGCGGACGGCGTCGTCGTCGTCGTAGTCGTCGTTGGTCGAGGCCTTTCTGCTGCCGTATTATAGCTTTTTGCGCGAAAACCCGCTCATACGTGAGCCGAAAGCGCGATTTTCAGCCGCGATGGCATTTGTTCCGCATCCTATGCTGCACACCCGATTCCGCGATTCGATATACAGAGCCACATACATACCTATACTAGCATACAGTAACAGAGAGAGAGAGAGAGCTTGCGGCTCAGATGCAAGTGCACCTATATGGAATTCCGCACACGGATATATATGGGCAAATAGCACAGAGAGAGAGAGAGAGAGAGAGAGAGGCTGCATCAGCTGCGACCGATAAGCTTCCGTTCACCCGTCGCTTTTTGTCGCGTCCTGCACACGTCTCGTTGACTCTCTGAATCACTGACACTATGTGTAGGTATATGTACCGCAAGCTCGGCTTGTTGTAATCCGCGTGACCCGATACCCGATATACATATGCTCATATTATGCGATGCAAAACGGATGTACACGTGCGATTGCTCATTACCACGTGGCCTGGTCTGTGTGTATATATATATATATACCATACTGTATACTGTATACACACACATCGTGAATAATATATGTACGCATGATAATAGTGTGAATGACATATACGTGTATGGGTGAGAGAGATGAACGGATGGATGGATTGAATCGGTGCTAATGCGGAACAAGCCGCGTATTTGGCTTCTGTATTCAATTTTAGTGTAATCGTGTGATCTTGTATGTGTGTGTGAAATATATACAGGGATGCAGATGCGCTTGAGGCTATAGCTCTCTCTCTCTCTCTCTCTGATGATCGCGAGATGCAATTTGGAGAAAGCAATCGTGGCCACGAGTGTATAAAGAGAGAGAGAGAGAGAAGCTCCTTCGACGGCAAGAGAGCGAGACGGTTTATATACCCGTTGATTGCGATCGAGAGAGCTGTAAGGATATTATTACTATATACCATCATTCGAGAGTCCATTCGAAGCGTGTGCATGGCTCGCCCGAGAGTCCGTTTAATTGAGCTCTATCTATCTATATCTATCTGTCTGCATGGTATAGGAGTACAGTTTTATAGAGTAAAGCGACACTTTGCGTGGACAAAACACGAAGGAAATTCGAAATTCGAGAATGTTCGATAGCTGATGCTTCTTTACGAGATCGAGTGAGGATTCGTTAACGGTTCGGCGATGAGCTTGATGCGACGATCGAACGTATTCAAAATGTACGTTTAGTAATCGGATTTCTTTTTAAATTAAAAATTTCACCACTCAACGATTTGGAAAATGAAGTGAGCGTGTTAGATAGTATTCATAGAGTTTTTTGAACGAAATTCGATTGAAATCGATTCAAAATGAGCTTGCGCCGGATTAGAGATACGACCAAGTAATTGGGTCGAGTTGAATGAGCTCGTGCGGTTAGTGTAGGGGACTTCAGTAATAAATTGCAATGTATCTCTCTCTCTCTCTTATTGTATATCTCGATAATAGAGTCAACTGTTGCAACGCAGATTTGAATGGCCACTATGGAATCACAATACAGGAGAAAGAAAAATAGAAGAATTTTACATTGATTCGATATCTGCGTGGAAAGTCAGTTTTCAACGTGTATAATACGTGTGGAAAAAGGATACATCCAATCATCTCGTTACTCAAGCTCTCGACGCGTGAAAACAAAATTCTCCCCCCCCCCTCCCCTTTTCTCCTCACAATAGGCAACACTGACGAATGTATACAAATTTTCAACAGACGGAGTGGCGGCTCGCGAAAGATATCAAAGCTCGTGTGCATCGAGGCAATCATACGCTTCGCGTGCATTCATATAAAAGCATGAGCGCGCCATTCATCCAGCCGAAAGCTTGAAAATTCGAATATCCCGCGCAGCGTAGGATAACCTTTAACGGAAAACTATATGTATATGTACGCAGATCTATATGAATGTGATATGGGTATCTAGCGTGCTATAGTTCGTGTAAAATTGATGTTTTTCATTTTTTAAATTAGAAAGTCTGAGGCTATGAATCGCTGCGATGAAAAACATATCCACAACTAAGTATATTACAGATATCACGCTGCATTGCTCCCTAGTGTGAGTGTGTTCACAATGCGTGCATCAGAATAGGTATGTATTATACATACATATTTATCCGTAATATTCTATCGACGGAAGGATTTTCACCGCACCTCTCGACCATCACCATCATAATCATCATTATCATCATCATCATCATCATCATCAGCTTTGTGAGCCGTTGTATCCTCTCTTACTTATCCCATACTCACTCACTCATACACACACACACACACGTATACACACTTTAGCAAAAAAAGCTCTAACGAGGATTTGCAGTGATGCGCTTGAAAGCTCTACACACCTCATCTCGCGGATGGTTTGCACTGTATATTATATTATATATATATATATAGAATGAATCAGTATTAGAGAGAGGGTGTACGATGAGAGAAGAGTAGATGATATTTACCCAGTGGATCGTCGTCGCCGGCGTGGAAGGATTGCTGACCCAAGCGGGATGCCGTTTGCCTGTTGTTGCCCACCATGGCTCGCCAAACTGAAATTCAAAGTGTAGATGGTTTGCCTTAATTACGAGTGCTATCTCTATCTCTATACTACTACTTTATCAACACATGGACATACACATATTTGGATGTGTGTGTGCGTGTGTACGCAAGCTCTCGGACACGAGTATACTTTGCTCTTTCGTATTGTAAACCTCAACGTCATCAGCATCAGCTGACCTTAACATATACTTGTTGTTCCTCTGTAAATATATGTGTGTGTGTGTGTGTATGTGTGTGTGTGTGTGTATTGGTGAACTGGGTCGAATTAAGGGTAGCGAATAGCACTTTTTTGCCACTACTGACCGGTACTATAGCTTGACCGCGGCTCCTCGTTACCACGACGAGAAATAGAATCGGTGCAGGATAGGGAAAGATATCTATAGGTTAAGTGTGTGAGAGAGAGAAATTGATTGAGAAAAAAGATAGTAATCAAGGGGATGCAAATGATACGGTGTGCGACGATCTCTCACGCGGTTTCAGCTCGATTTCGAATCGAAAGTGAGGTTATATAGAACTGCAGTGCTGCAGTAGTGAGATACAGTAGCGATGAAGTTTTCGAGGAAAAGCCCGCGTATATATTGTATATACACCGGACGGAGCGATGGTCGTCACGCTTTTGCCTCTCCCGCGTAGTCACCTGCAATTATTCGCGGAGATTTTCAGAGTTGGCTGGTGCGTGCAGCATGAAAGGTTGCGGGTAAAAGCTTGGTATACGAGTGAAAATCGAGAGAATGGGTATAGAGGATTGTGGTGATGCCTGGAACCGCTGAGATCGATCGTTTCGATTATGCTGATGGCGTGCTTTTGAAGCTGCGGCATGTCACTCTATGTGATTTTGTATGCTGGATAATTTTTGAGATTTTTCAAAAGATTTTGTACGATTTAGGATCATTCTTGATGAAGAGAGTGAGGTATATCTACTTGTTGTTCGAAATATTGGGTCCACCTACGTAGTTTGGAAGGACTTTTTTTTGATCTTTTCGTACTTTGATTTATCTGCAAAGAAGTCGCAAATATAGATTCCTAAGAGCGTCAAAAAGTTTAGAATGTTATTTTTCATAGTCACACTTTAGGACTCCAAGTTGACGCAGATGAATGGAGCACAAATAGAGATTTAAAAAATGAAGATTTTTCGAGAGATTTTTAAAACGTTCCATTTTTCCGAAGGTTTGAACAGTGTACGGACTAAAAAGCTCAAGTAAACGATTATGATAATGTCAAAGTTCACATTGATGAGATTGAAGTTACTCGTGTTATCAGACGCAAAATTTTCTAGTCAAAGAGGAATATCCTAGTGAGAATTCAAAGGTGGCTGGCCTCACTCATTGCTACTCTCTCGTTCGAAAGTCCGAAATTATTTAAAGTAACCGTGACAATTTCGAGTAAGTGGAAGCTGCATATATGCTAGTAAAATAAGCAAGTAGCTCACTATATGGACAACAGCAGGATTCATAATACGTCCATGATTATTAATTATGTCCGAGTGAGTCTTGGAAATGTGAATGAGCTGAATCGCGTGCGTATGTACATATAACTTTGAGTATACGTTCACTCAACTCTCTGCGAGCGGAGAGAGAGAGAGAATTCCGATTTCTCGAGATCGACTTTCTCATTAATACCACACATCCCGAGCGTACTATAGCTGCCCGAAAAGAAAACTCGAACAATCATCATATCAACTCTTACGCGCACGATCCCGTCTCATTACTCCAAATTGTTTGCTTCAATTCACTTTTCTCTCTTATATAGCTTGCAACGAGCGATACTTACACTTATCGAATCTCGCAAAAGCTTTGTCGTCGTAGTCGACTTAGAATAACTGCATATAACGGTAATCACCGGTTAGTGCAACTCGAATTCTCAATTCCCTCTTATTTTTTTTTTTATTTTATCCCCCACTTTACGACATATCGACGAAAACGTTGTACACATTATACCATTTTCCATCTGTATAGTACACCTGTACCATATTCTTTTTTGATTCGTGAACAATAAGTACTCGTTTAGTATAAGGTTAGAATCGCGAGCGAGAAGAGGAGCCGTTTCAATTTTCCGTGTCATTGCTCTCGTCGTCGACGTCGTCGTTGTGAGCGCAAAATCGATTGTAACGATGCAGAGGGCAATAATACACCAGGTACTCGAACAAGTTGCACGATTCGCGAGTTTCTCTCTGTCTCTGTTGAGTTAAGAGCTCTCAGCTTTGCTAAACTCTGCGTTATAGTGTCTTATAGCCAAAGAGAAAGAGATAGATAGTTATAGAGTACCGGCCAATTAGTCCAATCAATGCCCCCCCGAGAGAGTCCGCAATCGAGAGCAATTTCACCAGCCAAGACTCATCCGGCGGCATCGTCGACGTATTATAGTATAGACGAATAGCCCGTTATATTGCACACTGACGATTTACTAGATTTCGCGAGACAGCTCAGATAAATACGAATCAGAAGGGCTATATACGTTTCGTGCATTACACACTTATTTTATATACATATTTAACGATATGTATGTACCAGAAAGTGAGTGACGTTGTGTAAATATATATACATACGATATGTCCTCGAGGCGGTGAAATCGCGATCGGTGTGTATGAACAGAATGTATGTTTGGAGATTTGAGGCAATTTTCGAAAGAGAAAAGTACATCGTGGACGTCGTCGTCGTGGCGAGCAGAGCATATTTGAACAATCTTTGCTCAAACATACACACACATTCAAATAATTTTCTCTATTTGTCTAAGAATAGAAAGATTGTCGCCGAAGAAGTAAAAAGCCTTATCTAATATTTGACAAAATTGAATAATCCATTGTAAGAACGAGTTTGAATTGTGTATTCGAAATTTTGGAACATAGTGACCGTTATCTCTAAATATTTGAGAAACGAATGATATTTCAAATGATAGAGGACACAGTTGAGATAAAATTCATAGCTTGGAAAATTTGAGAAACAGGTATGTTCCAAAAAGTTTATGAAGAGCTTCACGAGCTACAGCTTTTCCAAAATATATTAAAATCAGATCTCACACTTCTACATATACCGAGATGAATTATTCAATTTTTCAAAAATTTTGAATGTCTGCAAGAATAGAATTTTCGAACGTCGATGAAAAAAACAAAACATGAACATAAAACTGGTACTCACTTATGTCCTTGGCATTGCGTTGATAAGGATCCATTTCATCAAGCTTGTCATCGTCGACATTAGCCAAATTTTTCAATCCAGTTATCAGTAAATTTTTACTGCAATCCGGCTTGCTTGAATCTGCACAAAACTGTCCAACCTCCTGGCTAAAAATTCGGTACAGTTGACTCATCTGAAATTTAGCACAAGAAGCGGCGTTTTAGATAAAAAAAAAGAAAAAACTTTTCGATCCAGAAGCTCCCTTCCTGTTCTAATTCTTTTTTTCATTCTCATTCAAGAGGATGACCCACCTCATCCCCATCAAGAAAAAAAATCAGGGAATCCCGTTTGCGCGCGCGCTCGTCGACTCATTCTACTTATTTTTTATTATTTCTCCTTCCGAATACTTTTATCACCCAAACGAAAAAAAAGATAGAGAAAACGGTGTCTGACTCACATATATATATGTATATATACTGCACTTTTGCACCGTCTTGTGTTTTACCCACCTTCGTAACCTTTTTTAATCATTTTTTTTTGCATGAATGAAATCATTCGCACGCGTTAACTTGGACACTCTTAATTTTGATTCTGATTCACTTCTTTGATTACACGACATGGATGACGATATATGTATATATTATATACCTAACTTTGAAATAGTGTTTAGGAATGTGACGCAAGACAGGTAAAATTGTATACGAGAAAGATTCCGTTACGAGAGTAGACTCATGTGTATTTTTTTTTCTCACTTGGTATTACTCTGAATGGTATGTAGTAGTAGGATAGATAATCGGTGAAAATCTAGTATAGTACACATGTAACCCTTCCTGTATGTATACCCATAACCCATTCAAGGTGTACCATTTGCGATTCTCAATATATATATACCAATTCGTTTCTTTGGAACACTTTTAAGACGCGCGAAAGTTTGAATCGTTAGATTTATCTGGACGATTGTATAATAGGTATACCGGTTAGGTGTGGTTTATATATTTCCAAACATTCGTCGTCGTGGTCGTCTGGGATGCGGCTATGCCGCGTAACTTTGCGATTTTGAAACTGCGATTTTTAGTGTGTCGAAAATGAGGATGCTCTTCAAAGTGTGAATAATACAGTATAGTAGTGTACAGAAAGAAGGTGTTATCCAATCGACACCGAATGACATTCCAAACGCGTTGTTGTCGAGAATGTCTATATAGATATTCCTTTACTCGTTTAAAATTGATGCTAAGAAGGAGGAGGTTAACTGTCCGTAACAACATAGGAAACGCAAGAGTGAAACTCGTCTGCTAAATAATGTACGCGCAATCGTTTTGTCAAGTGCGCGCTTGAAAATTCGAGTCGCGTGCAAATAAATATATATGTATGTATGTACCAAGTTATTACTCGTCACGTCTGTCTGAGTAAAGTAGAAGTTCGCAAACAATCCATCTCTCTTCGTTTGACTTTCGCAAACTACTATTCTACCATGTGACAACTGAAGAAAGCTATATCACTGTGTGTAACATTTTTACATGTATTTCATCACATCTATAAGTGGAAATTTTATCCAAGAACCGATACAAACATGATCCCTCGAGAGAATCGCATCATTTACTATATCGTCATATCGTTGGGTCAAAAAGTTTGCATTCTAAATTTGACCGATAGTACATTGTTCAACTCCCACGGGATGTACCAAAATTCCTGTAGTATAATGATCCTCTATCCGTGTGTGTAAAGGTATGTGAGTGTGTAAGTGGTTTGTGGTGCAGTGCAAAAAAGGACTCGCAAATGTTTCGCGCTCGACCCAGATACATATTCACCGCTTTGGACACAAAATGTATGTAGAGAACGAAGTATACCACACCACATTCGAGAGATCCAGATCCGGAACAAGAAATATATACATGTATATATACATTCACACTTGACTTTATACACGTGTTTATACCTATTATCGGAGAAAGCGATGTATCGCCTAAAGGCTTTAATTTTAAAGATATATATCTCATCGAAGAGCGTCAATTAGCTCTGAGAAACTTTGGAAATTGTGTATATATATATATATATATATATATGTACAAAGTGTAATTCAAGATATATCGATGGTGAGTATATCTGATTACTTGAGATGCAGTTTGAATTGCCCGCGGTGTGCGCAGTAGATCGTCAATTTTGAAGCGCGCGCAAGGAAGCGTTAAAAAGCCATAGGCGATCTTGAACTTGGTCAATCTAAACCCCTCGCGCAATGCTAAGAAAATTGATGCGTTGATCTATTCTAAGTTTCTGTGTGATCTCCTATGTACATGCTTGTTAAGACCGCAATTGAATTTCGAGGAGTAATAATGCGTCTTCAGGCGTACTGTAATTTTGACCTCAGGCGAATTTTAGCGTTTGTATGCTCGACGAAGCACATTTATTGTGATATGAGTTCAAAGGGCACGCGAGTAATAGAAATTTCTTCACGATGGATATGGAAGGCAATAGAATCAGTGGGTACGATCCCTGGTAAAAATTCATCCTAGTGTAACACATTATTAGCTATGAAATGGCCATTTTCAGCCAAAATTGGCCAAAAATAGCCATTTTATGGCTATCAATGTGTTACATCGAAGTAAATTACTACCAGGGATTTGATGTAAGTCAAGAATGCCCATGAAAAGGGTTTTGAATTTTGTCCGACATTTTTTAGAGAATCATACTAATCATATAAACATTTTTATGGACAAACTTGTTGATCTGAATTATGAATTCAGCTTAAATATTCCAATTATTCATGATGAAATGAGGATAAGAATGATTTAACTCGAATTCAACTTCATGGACATCCCTGACGTTGGTGTAACAATTCAAAAAGACACAAATTCCTAGGTGGAAAACTCACCTTTTCTTCACGCGTAAGAAACTCCCACATGGGTATGGACGATCCTGATGCAAAATCCACAAAACAGCAGCAATAACACAAGCCCAAAGCAATCATCAATCCAATCTGCTTGCCACCTCTTCTACTTTGTTGCTGCTGCTCTTGAACCCTCCTCGTGTTCATCTCCATCATCTTAAAGTTTGCTGAAGGGATGCAAAATCCAATAAAATCCACTATACCAACTCTGTATATATCTTGTATATATCTTTCAAGTTTCTCGCGGCTCACTGATCACAAAAGTATTTTATCGATATAGAAAAGGGTCGTCAAAGATGAAACGATCCTTGGGCTCGTATCTTTCTGTCTTTCACAAACACTTGGCGATTTATCGATTTATCGCGCACGGGCACCGCTATTTTTTTTTCTTCCTTTTTTACTATACAAAGCTCTTCTTTTACAAAGTGTACATGTATATTAGTGAAGAGATCGGGGTGTAAAAAAGCGTTGAGGAAGGTGTGTATATATATCGAGCTTCGATCGGCTCTCGAAAGTCAACTGAGCCGAACCGAGCGGCCCGTTCGTTTTATGTCCGCGCGGATGAGCAAGAACCAGAGAGAAAGCCCCCACCTTATAGACACGTTCCTTCAGGCCCCTTCTCTCTTTTTTTTTTTCATCGTGTTCAGATGATATATACTCTTTATATAGATCCCATCTCATTCCATCATACACAGCATCCCTCTATATGTACAACACGTGTACTTGATGTAAACTATAGATATATATGTGGATGCACCCTAATATGATACCAGGTCTAAGGGTTGATGGTAGCCTTTTTCCGTAAAATTCCCCCCATTGCTATTTTTGAGACACCATCTCTTTGGGGCGGTTTTATGATGGGTTAGGCGCACATCAAAAGCATATCACGAGCTTTGCATGCCACGCTCTCTTTATTCGTGTGTAATGTGTGTATATAGATAACGTCACAGCCATATATTCACAAGTACCAGCAAAAGTTCGGCCTCATACCATGCGTGAAGTCGCGGTGATACGAGAGATTTCAACCCCTCACTGTATATGTATGGTCCACTCTATGTTTGCATTGTGCCATTTGCACGCTCTGCTCTCTTGTTGAATTGCAGCTTTTGTATTTTGTGCCTCTGGCAGAAGTGAATGGTGCCTGTCAACGGCTCATTTTGTGCAACCCATGTGTGATACAGGTTTGAGTGCAAATTTATCTGTCAACGACGAGCGTGGGAGAGATCCTGAGGGTTGACTAATTTTTATCGCTCATTTGTTACGCTCTAGATATCAATTTGTTAAAGCCGATTATAGGGGAGCTTTTGTAGATTATACTGGTAAAAGGGTTGCAATCGAAGGCACACAATTGCCTTCCATCGATTGGACCGTTTTAGAATTTGAGGTGATGTTTTTTGGAGCACGATGAGGGAATCATTTTTGTTGGAAAAAAAAATCCGCGAGGTGGAAAATAAGACAGAGGCGGTTTTGAACAGAAGATAGAAATTGGCATAGAGTTCTCGTAGGGTGGTTGTTTGCACCAGAATGATCTTCTCAAGAATCATGACCCGCAAGTGACAAAATATTTTAGAGAATTAGTTCAAACTTTTTTAAGTCGTTGCATGGAAAATGAATACAAAATATCCATAGTTCCATATACGGCACAGGATTTATTTTAAAGGTCAAAAAGAATTTCTATTTTTACATGACACAATGTGTTCATGCTTTGAATGTAAGAGTTGGCTAGTGCTTCTGGAATCATTATAACAATGGAATGTATAACCACAAGCACTGACCACAAGAATTTATTAATCGGAAACAGCCACTATATCATTGACTAGCGTTATTTCTTCTCTTGATTCCACTCATTTGGCTTGTGAATGTTTTCGATAAGTCTCACGCCCTTGACGTGCTTTTGTAGCTCAAAAATAGTATTCGTAGAATTATGAATGATGATCGATTGATAATATGGAAGAGAGGTTTCTTATAAAATTCGAAAAGATGATATATTGTCAATCAGTGGATTGATCGGTCAGTGTCACGCATAACCCACGCAACTCCGTAACTTATTTTAGCCAGACCAGACCGAATTACACCGAAGTAGACCGAACTGAACTGTATTAGGCAGAACGAGACCAAACTATGACGAATTAGACCTTACCAGACCGAGCAAGACCGAATTAGATCAAACTAGACCGAACTAGACTGAGATAGACCGGATTAGGCAAACTAGACCTAATTATGCCGAACCAGACCGAGTTAGACCGAACTAAAACGGACTAGACCGAAATAGACCGAACTAGACCGAACTAGAAGTAATTAGACCGAATGCGATTGAACTAGACTGAACTAGACCAGATTAGATGAATTAGACCTTATAAGACCGAAGTAAACCGAGTTAGACTGGATAAAACCGAACTGTACTTCACTTGGATCATACTACATAGTTAAGTCATTCTAGCATGGTACTTGTGCGGTCCGAGTGATCGTAGCGGTAGTTGTACTGTACTAGAACCGTACTATGTAGCACCAAACTAAACCGTACTAGATCGAACCAGACTGGACCAGATTATCCATCCATCCACCCACTTACCAGCCCATCTGACCACCAACTTAACCATGAACCATACGACCACCCATTATACTTCACCCCTTCCGCGTGAGTAACTCAACACGCGGGATCCGAATGGACACATTTTGGCTGGAGCTCTGATCATTATAATCCCCAACTCGGATACCCATCAAAGCTTTTAAAAATTGATTTAGTTTCAGTACAGTGAGTCAAAACTCTTATGTGGAATACCTCCCCATGTGATATCATCTCTGTAAGTAAAACCAAGATTACGGAACTAACCAGGAGAGGTCATCATATCCAGATCACGGATTTAGCTGAAACTTTGGGAATAACCTACTTTTAGTGCCAAAAGATAAAACCCAGAATCATAGACCCTAACGCTCAAAGGTTTCCAAGCTATAGCCAAGGCCATTAGCATGCAATGCTACGTATAATGTATAATTTTTAACATGGGCCCATATGGACAATGCTATTGCCTGAAGATGTAGCTTGGAAACGTTTGAGCGTTAGGGTCTATAATTCTGGATATCGTTTTTTTGTGCTAAAAAAAGAGTATTCCCAGAGTTTCAGCCAAATCCGTGATCCGGATGTGATGACCTCTCCTAGTAAGTAAAACGAAATTTTTTGGTGTTTTCAGGTGTTTCACTTGTACTTTAATTGTATCGAGTGCAATAGAGATGCATTATTGAGATGGATCACGCATGACCCACGTTCAAATTCATCTGGTTTGACCGATTACGTATACTGGAAACTATATGGTGCGTCACATAACGTTAGACATGGGATTTTTTACTTCTTATCTTGATAATGGTCAGATTGTCGTTTCTTGACCTATAAAACTCCAAAGTAACGGTCGTGATATCACAGGAAAATTTACTTCGTTATTTTCTGGGTGAAATTTTATAGCTACAGAAAGCTGTCAATCCTTGAAGAAAAAAACATTCCATTACAATTTGGCCTTGCCATGGAAGTCATCATTTCCAAGGTCGCAGTCATTTGTTTATCGAACCATAAAATCATCGAGATGAACAACTCGAATGTTCCTACAAAACTACTCAAGAATCGAATTTGTATGATGATACGAGTGGATTAGAATTCTAAATCATAAGGGGGTACCATAAAACGTGAATCTTGTGGTTTGGACATTCAAAAAACGTGACATTGCGTCCTTGTAACAGTGCGTCAAATGTAAGGAAAAAAAACAACAAATTTGTATTCAAATATTACGTATATCCGGATTTGGCTCATCCATCATAAACCGAAAAAGCAAATTGATTTATCGGGATCATTTTTCAAGCAGATTTTTCCGTCAATGACTATTATACATTTCCGTAGAACTGAACAGCGGGGAATACTCGTATCACGTGACTCAATCACGTGATATGACGAAAAAAGGCATTTGAAAATGCTAAAAATATAAAACGATCGTGTGGTATAATGAATCAGAGGTCATCTCGTGCAGATACGATCTATCACGTCATAAGTAAGAAAAATGTGGGCAACACTATGATTTAGTGTATTGACACTCGCGCGCAAGCGCGCGTAAACTGATTGCGGTGTTTGCGATAATTTTAAGTAGAACGATACCGGATCCGTCAGACAAGCTGCAGACAGGGCTTTAATCCATTCTGACAATGTGACGTGGTATTTATGATTTTATGCAGAATTATTTTGGACATTGCAGCACGTGCGACAAAACTCGCTTACATCTGACATCTGCACACATTTTAATTTCACGATGATGGCTTAATAATGGCTCTAACGCTCGCGACATTTACATATTTTCAGTAAAATACGATCCTGATTGACAGTCGGCCGGTTTTTCTCATTCGTACTTATTTTAACCCACAAAGATATTCAGATATTGATAAAATTATCAATTTTGCATTCTACTTTGTTTTGCCAAGTTTTCTCTCTCACTCTAATCGACGAATCGCTCAGCATCATATCAGATATATCTGAATTTCCGCATTGCGATTCTTTCCTATTTACAGCGCGTAGGCATACAAAAGCTCACCCATCGTGAGAATTGCGCCTAACTGATGTAGGATATTTCTTCCAGGATGATTTATCTGAATATTGTTTTTTTCAAGGTTAATATCTCTCGAGTGTCTCGGAATCCTCTCTCATCGCAAAGAATCGTGATTAAAGATGTTTTGACGATGGCCAAGGCATTAACCATATACCACCATATCATATACCACGCTCCTTCGAAGAATATGGCCACACTGCATGAACGATCATCCGTGGAATATTAAATAATTTTGATTTGACGACGATAGGATGATCGTTAACTTAATTTGTTTACGAACTTAGGCAATCAATTAGTCTATCACGAGTATAATAGTATTTTTGAAATTGAATTTGAATCTTGGATGAAATCTCTACCAAGGAAGGATAATTTTACGATTTCACGATTAAATTATTCCCGACGAGCTAATTCTCTTGAATCGTGTTGTTTACAATGCTAGTATAGGCTCTTTTGTATACGTCGATCTTCGTAATAGTACAATACGAATCGATTGAGATGAGAAGAATTTAATTGCGACTCTAAGAACGAAAATACCAGGAAGCATCAATCGAGCATGTAGGCAACTATCTATTGACAAAAAATTTGGAAAACCTTTGATTCAAAGTATAGAAAAAAAATTTCGAAAAAAAACAGACTCCTCTATTAATAAACTAAAATTACAATCAAGTTTCTTTTCTTCACCCTGTATCATCGCTAGTCCATCATTTTTTATTTCAGGAATGAGATTGACCACGATATGAATAACTCACGTATCATAGATTTCAATCAATTCCCAAGAAGCTCGTTCAATCAAATCGTCATTTGAAATTCAATTACGTATATTGCCCTCACAGATCGCGGTCACGCACACACAAACTAAACTTGCCGATAATAATGCCCGAATTCAAACATATACACACATACACACATATGTATGGGCCTAAACGTATGAAGAGAGCTTGTTTACCAATGAGCCATATGTGCACCTCTATATGCTTCAACCAGTGTAATTAATCCCTCTTTGCCTATCAAGCGATTCGTAATTTTGCGAAGCTAATTAGATCAACATGCGAGCAGAGAACATAGAGCTGCGCACACGATCATCCCCCTTTCCCAAAACCGCGAATATTCGAGAACCAAAAAGCCAGAAGGACATCACCGCAACAGAGATGACGATACGCGCATGGTTACTCATGACTTATGTGTGTATATATATATATATATATATATATGTATGTGTGACCTAATATGGATCCTTATTTTGTTAAAGCTCGACAAATCGTGTGGGAATTTCTAAAATCCGGTCAATCCTGATTCCGATTAAAGGAATGCGTGTTTGTGCGCAGCAACGTTTCCGAAAATTATCCGAGTGTTAATAACCTCTTCGTTCTCTGAGATGCATCAACTGACACATGCAAAAAAAGTGCAAAAAAAAGTAAGGGGTATCCCACATGCGAATGCGTCATTCGGTGCAATTATTTCGGCACTCTGGTTTATCCGAATTTTTGCACGATTATTATATATATACCAGCTGACGGAGTGTGTCTTCTCTTATACGTCCGGTAAATTGATTTGTTTACAAATACAAGAGGGATCATCGTACCTCATCTTCCTCAATTCTCAGTCTGTTAAGAAATTCCAAAAAAATTCTTGAGAAGCGGTTCGCGCGTCACGAGAGTCCAACGGCCCCTCAGGCGTCAGTGTATACAATCCAGACGTATGCACCTTTCAAACCTCAGAAACTCATCTTTTTGGTGTGTAAAACTGATGCAACACGTACCCTTTCGTAGGGGACCTCCATAAATTATGTAAGTGGAAGATTACAGTTTATTGATCCTCCCCTCCTCTTCCTCCCCTTCATAAGAACTCGTGACATTTAAGTGACCCGCCCCTGAGTAACTCCCCCCCCCCGTATTACGTAATATCATCATTAATCTATTCGTGCATCTGGGAAAAAGTTACTTATTGACCATAATGAAGGGATGTAAATTGTAAAATCAGTCTACAATCCTCGGTCGAAGTACATTTCATCCACGCTTCCATAGAATTTTGTAACACCCCACCGTCAGGTAGTACATTATAAATTTGGTTTTCGTCTACTTATTGGTAAAAGTCATCACCACGAACGAGTCTTTCATCTTGTTGTTCGGAGAATTCACTTTTAGTATATTTTATCAACATATACAAAATAATCTTAATTTTATCTAAATATTGGTCGATACTAACTTCAAATTTCATCAGGTTTTAGTATTCCTTTATAATATGAGAGAGGTTTTTGGTGAGATTTTGACGATCTTTCATGAGCAAAACACAATTCGTATATGTAGAACACGATCAATCAGACAGCTAAGATTTTTAGCAATTCTTCTTGAGAATCGATCTAGAAGTGAGATAGACCGACCTCAAAAACTTTTTTAACGATTAATTCCAATGAGTCGGTATTCCTGATCGTTCTTTATTTTGGCATGTTTAGCCAACGTCTCGCCGATTTCAGTATCAGTCTCTTCAGAGTATACAATA
Source organism: Eretmocerus hayati (assembly GCA_029851415.1). NCBI lineage: Eukaryota > Metazoa > Arthropoda > Insecta > Hymenoptera > Aphelinidae > Eretmocerus > Eretmocerus hayati. The sequence goes on along the minus strand of CM056742.1, from coordinate 148,851,395 downwards.
TTGAGTTTTACAACCGAGTCAGAAAAGTTGAATTGAAACGATTTCTCACGATTCACCATCATCTATATGTTATTTAGATATAGTATCACTGGTCGGGACTTCAAATGCTATACATGCTATTTGGTATTGAACTGCATCGCAAAATCTAAAGGGAAATTATTTGTTACTAGCGTTATTGCCGCACTCGCTACCACCCGTTCGGCTTGTAAATGTCCTTGATAAGTCAGTGGCTCCTGAAATGCTTTTGTAGTTTAATAATGATGGTCGTAAAATGATGATTGGTGATCGGTTCAAGATGCCAGGTAGAAGTTTCTCATGAAGTTTGCAAAAATGGTATTATCTTGAGTTATCCTTGCTGAGAGATATATAGAATTAAACAATTCAAATGTATTGTTCTCAATTTTCGAAACGGCTGTCTTGGCTAAATTGAAGGCCCGAACTATCAACACTGGTATTAACAGTCGTTGGTAACCTGAAAAATAAGAGTTGATTCGCGGGTTGGGCGCTGTTGTCTGTGTGGCGTAGGAATGAATAAAAGACCCTGCATAAAACCAGAGACTCGGACTGATTCTCAGCCCACGGCGACTGCACCATTGACACTGACCCTCGGGTGACCACGGAGTATTAATATCAGTGAAGAAGATTTTACTGATGAGCTAGTCTTAATAAGACCGAAGTAAGCCGAATTAGATAAAACTAGATCGCAGTAGACCGAAGAATATCGAACTGAACCTAACTACACCGAACAAGACCGAGATTGTCCAAATCATCTCAAAATAGATCAAACTAGATCGAACTACGACGAACTGGGCCGAGCTGGACCGAACTAAACTTGATCGGACATAACAAAACCGAATTAGATTGAATTTTACCGAACTAGACTTGACTGCATCGAACTAGACTGAATTAGACTCATTTAGAAAGAACTAGATCCAACTAAAAGAAACTAGATCGGACTAGACGATACTAGATTAAACTAGACCAAATTAGACCGTTCTAGACTAACCTACACCCAATTTGACCAAAGTAAACCGAATGAGACCGAATTAGACCGATCTAGACCCAAATATACCCCACTTCACCGAAATAGACCAAATGAGACCAAGCTAGACCGAGTAAGACCAAATAAAACCTAACCAGACCGCACCAGAACAAACTAAACTAAATTAGACCAGACAAGTTGGACGAGATTCCAGCATCTTTATTCCCAGTGCTACATCTCGTTCCTCATAGCTCGTTCCTTACACCCCGTTCTTCATACGACGCTCCTCATAACTCATTCCTCACAGCTCGTTCCTCATAAATCGTCCCTCATAACTCACTCTCCATAACTAATTCCTCGTGACTCATTCTCCATAACTCCCTCCTCATAACTCATTCCTCATAACTGGTTCCTCATAACTCATCCCTCATAAACATCTCTCATGACTCGTTCCTCATAACTCGTTCCTCATAACTCACTCTCCATAACTAATTCCTCGTGACTCATTCCTCATAACTCATTCTTCATAACTGGTTCCTCATAACTCATCCCTCATAAACATCCCCTATGACTCGTTCCTCATAACTCGTTCCTCATAACTCACTCCTCATGACTCATTCCTCATAACTCACCCCTCATAACTCACTCCTCATAATTCTTTTCACATAACTCGTTCCTCACACCTCATTCCTCAAATCTCATTCACTCATCCATCCATTCACCTACCTACCAACCCACCCACCCATGGCCCATACGGCCATCCATCACGCTTCACCCCCTCAACATAGGCAACCCGATACGCAAAATGCTGACGGACAAATTTTGGCTGGGCTTTTCATTATTTTAATTTTAATGGTGATAATGGAAATGCAATCAAGAGAGACCAGGGATACGTACAAATCGCCAAACGAGTCCAAGAAGTAGCCGACTGTGGACACACCGGTTCAACGTGCCTATTAGAGGGTGGACAGATACCTGAGTGTATCCAATCAAGTCCGCCCTAAAGAGGCCGATACTGAAATCGTCAAAACGTTGGCTAAATAGGCCAAAATAAAAAATAGTCCAGAATACCCACACATTGAAATTATTTGCCAAAATCCACCAACCCCCTTGGACAAACAACCCAAATCATTCATAACGACCTCAAAAACATTCATATAAGACGGTACATCTGTCCAACCTGATTGTAAAAAAAAAATCTGAAAATTTCCCCCTCTCATACTCTGAAGTAATTTATGGATGGCCTTATATGCACACAACAACAACAACAACAACAAACAGGGCCGAATTCCATCGGACCCCTTTCTTTACCTTTCTTTCCTTCTTCTTTTTTGCATCGCACCTCGAAAAGGATCGAATCGAAAAGATCAAATGTCCCGATATCAGCCTTGAGAAAAAGGTTTGAGGTTTCATACCGGGATGAGCCCAAAGGACCATAATCGGACAAGGATGGCCTCGAAAAACACGGGTCAACGACCAAACGAAGATTGAGTAAGGGTACATCAAAACAACAACGGAAGATCTGCTACAAACACGTGAGATTCGATTAATTAGGGCCTGCCACGGAGAGTATGTAAACCTGTACGTATACATTGGAGAATCTTATTCAAAGTTTAAATGTATTTGAAATGTGTATACGTGTGTGGGCGAACGTCCTTTGGAAGGACGAACGGGCGGAGCTGATCGGCTGCAACGGCGCGACGCTCTCTCCCGACGGGCGCCACTTTTGAATTCTCGCGCGGCATATAATTATTATATCCCTATATAATCCTCCCGCTGAGAGTGTAAAATGAATAACGAGGAAAAATTGCAAGTGTGATGTACGGTGTCGAGCTTTTGCACATATCCGCGTACGCATATCATGGACTTTTCGGAAGCAGTTTCGTGAACTCTGTAAAAATCAATCCAATATAAGTACGAAGCCGGTTTCTTTGCAACGATGTCCGATTTATATTTTGTATTGCGATCTTCTTATATCCGCGAGCCTCGTATATTTATAGCACTTTGAGAGAAATACCTAATAAGCAACGAGAGCATTGCGCGGGAGGAATTTGCGTTAAGTACTTACGCGCGTGCATACGATGCATCTCTCTGCGAGTGTAAGTGCTTTTTTTTACCTCCTTTTTACCCATCGATTTTTCACTTACGCTCCGAGCCCAGCAAGCAGGGTATAAGTATCTCGAGGCTAATTATAGACCCTGAGTAAAGTCGACCTTTTGCCGATTTATCGCGCAAGGGTAATAATCGTTTGCTCGCGGCGGACGTGGCAATGGCGCCGATGATTTGCACATGCAAACGCCCTCTACTGATGGTGCTCTCGATTTAATTGCGCTGCCGCCGCCACCGCCATCACCGTCCCGGAATTTAGCGGATCGTTAGTCGTAAATCGTATCGGTATTCCAATTCTCTTGCGAAATCTCGTGTTTAATTGAGAGATCAATATTCTGTGTTCCGGCAGATCGAAAAATCTTGTTATTGATGGAAAGTTTTCAGAGGTTGATGATCGACCGGCCAGATGGGGGGAAGATCTACATAATTATTTTGATTTTCCGAAACGCGAGATGTATGCTGATATCGAAAGATATTTATCGGTTGTCAATCAATTCTAGCCACGCTATAACGTTTAATGATGAGAGTTACGAAGTTTTTTTTTTTTTTTCGTTACTTCACCGATACGGTATTTCCAGATCGAAACTTGAAGCCTAAATATCGTACGTCAATATTCTCCTCTCTTTGGTACTCTGTTCCTTTGAGCAATTCTGATGTTCATCGTGCGGAATAGGGTGACTGGATTTTCTGTTGGAAAATTAAATTCTCGAGAAATCTCACGAGCTCCTTCACCCCCTCTATAGAATATGATGGAAAAGCCAAAGACGAACGAAGATGGAATTTTCCAATATGTCTTGTCATTCCGGACTTACTTGGTAGAAAAGCTTGAGCATCGAGTGTTTTTCATCATATTCTGCAGGGTTATTTATACGGGGATCCCTAGCGGTTTGATTGAAAAATTTGCTTTAGTCGAAATTGCGATTTGGTTGTACAATATGGGAGAAAGTAGAGGAATTAAGTCATCGGTAAACTGCAAAAAAGCATACCAGAATCGAATTTCTACAGAATTGAATGAAAATGGCTCATTTCGAACACATAAAAGGCCAACCAGTTTCTGGATGTGCAGTTCTTTTACTTGAGAAATCAAATTCTCATTGAGAGATCCGCGAACTTTCAGAGTTGTATCAGAAAGGTTGTGATAGTTGGAATCTAAATAATTCCAAGTTTAATATACCTTCTGATAGCAATTTGATTGATTACCGAACGGAAACTCTAGAAATGGCTGTGGTTTTTTGCTGATAACAAATTTGGCGAAAGTTCATTCACGAACGCGGTTCTAGGGTTTTAATAATGAAAAATCATGATTGGCCTGAGCTCGCATGAGACCCATTGGGGCACGGAAACGTAATTCCCTCGCTTCGTTCGAGGAACAAACTATCCTGGCGTCCGCCGGACTGGGCTTGCGCGCCTAGAACAATAATGTACTATGTAATGCTACACAGCAATGGCCATTTATTCCATAGCCATTTATTACAGCCACTACATATTACATAATATAAATTCTTGCAAAAACACTAGAACCTCAGGGATAGTTAGGTGAGAATCCTAAATGAGTAGTTCTGTGGAAACTTTGAAATAATGTGTGCCTGCTTGTACGAACCCTTAAAACGCTTGGGAAAAAATTCGTACAAGTCATTTGCGAGCACGGTCGTATAAATTGCGACGTATTTTTGGTGCTCTTTTTGGCGCAATCATTAGTTTCGCAATCCAGGGCCTTCCAAAAAAATTATCATCGAAAAAGGGGTCAAAATGTCAGTTCCGTGCGTCGTGGTTTTCCTTTTTTTCGGACTTTGTGAGCGTGAAGCGCCGCAGTGGGGCTCGTTTAAGATTCGGTCGGGCAAATACATCAAATATCAAAGACCAGTTTTTGCATGTGCGCGGAGCACATACAATTTGTGGCGAGGTTTTACTTGGAATTTTACTCGCTCAGTTTTCCTCGATAAAAGTGAATTTGCCTCATTCTACACTTTTCCGCAAAAACTGATTCTTAAAGTAAATTGTCAGGTGCAACTTTTCCATGCCTCAGGATTCCGAAAAAAATTGATTCTCATACTTTGCGGAACTCTTTCCCGCAAAATCTGGTTTTGCTAAATTTTTTGGTCAGTTCCGTGTGGTACTAGTGCGACCCTCAAACGCGAGATTACGGAGGCCCTAGTCAGTTCTTTTCAAAGTATATATCTGATGGCTTAATTAAATACCCAAAATCTCAAGACTGTAGCTGGAATCGGTTGGCCGGGAGATCAATTTTAGGGCCAAATGTCAGGATCCGTGTGCCACTCAAAATGTCAGGTTCAGTGCGCCACTACCGCGTTATCCTTGTTATATACTTATAGTATCGATTGGTGTACATTTTTAAATCCGTGCGCGAGTTAAATTATACATTATATGTTTGAAAAAGTCGAAAAATACTTGTCGGAACCTTCCGAACTGGGATTTGGGGTTGACACATTTTCGGCCTCCAAATGTTCAAGTTTCAACGGAACTACTCAAATATGGAATAGCTACGAGTGATTTGGAGAAAGAAGTGTATACCGATATAGACTTGGCCATATTATCGTCCAGATCCTGTAATAACTTCATCAATAATGTAGATATTTTTATTATATATTTAAGAAGTATGCCAACAATTTTTCGATCTTAACTTATCTGTTTCTAATCCGAGAACTATAGTATTTTCTGAGTATCGAAAATCTTGTCATCCAAAATAACAACATACATGACGACAATATATACGTAGCTGGAGAATTTTTATTATTTCGGGAAAAGGACCATTCTCTTTGAGGACTTTTTTCACTACAAGAAGTTGTTTGAAATCAAAATATTTCACCGAAAGCTTCTATGTGTTTTATTTCAGTTTGAACGTTGCCATAAATTCGAAAACGCTCTTTCATGACAATCGTTATAATCAAGTAGTACTGAAATTCTTCGAGATAAAGGCAAACGTGGGAGCATCGCTATACCGTCGAGAAATTAACTCAAGAATGTCCCACATAATGGAACAAAAATAAACCGATTTACGTGAGAATCGAATCTACAGTGTGAATGACTCGTTGAATGATTTAAATTTGTTCGATTGCGATCGTAGACTCTGCTTGTGACGGATGTAAATTCTTCAAATCAAGGAAAATTGACGTCGAAAGATATGCAGATGGGAATTCTCATTAATGAGAAGCAAAAGAGACTTTGTACAGGTTTTAATTTTGTACACGTGAGCAGATGCTTATCGTTTACAAATTCGTAAAATTTCGATGGATCGCAAGGTCGTATACGTTAACTTTCCACGGAACAACAGACGTCAAGAAAAACCACACCTCTGACATTGCCTGACATTACCCTCATAAAATCCTTTGAATACTATCTTTCTCTGATTAACCGCCTTTTTTCTTCCATCATCAGAGACCAGAAGAATGCGCGAGAAAAACAAGCTTGAAAACGAGTTTCCGCGGGAACAGAATTTGATTTGAATTTTTCCCGTGCTTTATATTTGAGTCGATCATAAAATCGATCACACAACCCAATGTAACGAGAATCAAGATTAATATCGGATTCCTTGTATTCACCATAATTTTCACGGCACGTACAACACGCGATTCTGATGCCAGAATGTTGTCGATCTCGCTAATTCACCTCGGTCACGCACATACTCATATACTCTTTCAATAAAACTCTTTCAGTCACGTATTAACATCATGACAATTTTTTTAACAATTTCTTAACTACCAAAATGTCTTTTTCATAACACGCAAGCGCATGTCCCAAACAAAAGATTGATAAAAGCAAATGTCACCAAATACGTGTAGAAAATTCGCAACCGGTCGCATCCCGCCTTATAAACCGACAAACACATACGCGCGCAGTATCATCGATAACACACGAGTTATTTAATAGAAGAAGAAAAAAATCAATGAGCCCTCTCATCGGCGCCAAGGCGTTCAATTTACAAAAAAACTCACGATCGTCTTGAGTCAGTCGCGCTTATATTGCGTTGACCAACAAGTATGCAATAAGAAAAATGTCTTTGGGATCGCGTAAGCTCGTATAAGTGCATCGAACATCTCACTCGTACCGTAGCAGATATCGTCGAATTGGTAAAATAAAAAAGAATCTAATATATACTGCGGGGGATATTAGAGATCGGGACGCGTGCGAATATAAGCCCTTGAGAGCAAGCTCAGACTCAGCTCTGGTTATCTCTCTGACTCACGACTCGTCGCGGTTTTCCTGCTCTGCTCATCGTCCATATTACACACCTTTCAGCTCCATAAAATCTGCTAAATCGTCAGTTCGGTAAAAGGTGCGAAGAAAAAAAAGTGCGCGCGTGGGCCCACATACATCAAGAGCTAATCATCAGGAATTTGTCCTTGCTCGCGGATATAGGAAGGAACAGTATCGATCGATCCAAATGCAAATCGCATGGAAATGTCCGAAAAACGTGACCGAGCCAACGCTGCCATGTGGAATATAAGCTCCCCGATCAAATATATACTGTGTGTACTCGACAGTAGGATTGGACATTTTTCCCGATCTGAATAATACGCGCGAGCTGACTCAGCCGATTCCATCTCATCTGTGGTGACAGAGATCCAAACCCCTACGCGTGCTTTGCAAGTATAAATCATGAGCCCGGGAGGAAAGTAGATATTGGTCATTCCAACGAAACTTGCAGATTTTGCTCTATCCCGTTTCGCGCGCTCAAACCTCTGTCAACATGTTGAATCAGAACAAAAAATTATCTTAGTAACCCTGTAGAAAAGTTAATGGGGTTCGCAGATATAACTCACACATGCCGTAAAAAATAACACGGGTATCTGTCAATAATAGCTGCGAGTTTCATCGGCTTCCTTGCATACAATCCTACTCCTTGTATAAATTATAAAAAAATCGACTGTACAATGTCTAAAGTATCGATAGATAAGCAAAGAAATGGGAAAGGAACTCACAATCGACTTGTTGAACTGGTATAAATGCCTGAACGTGGAACCAATCGAGATTCATCGATGGCAAATGAAAACGATTTGAGTTCAATATAATTCCCATGAGGTATTTCTGATGAGTGAAAACAAGCCAAAATCCAGTTGAAATTTGGGACAAAGCATGAGATTATCATTTTGGTCTTGTATTGCCCATTACTTAAATCTCAAAATGTGAACAAATTTTATTTTTATATAGTGGGGCCGAAAGACTGGAGAAAAATGCTTGGAAATAGTACACTTCATATACGATGTCAGGAAAGTCGATTTCCACAGACCAAAAAATTCTGTTTAGCTCGTTAGCTCGAGCCGGAGGCGATCGTTGGAATCATCCTTGGATGTTGAAAATTTCTCGCACACATGTACCATAAGTTTCATTTTTCACTAGGATAACAAACACTCACATATAACATTTTCTCAGGACTGACGATTTGGTTTATTCGTTTCTTTGGGTTTGGGGACAAAACTGCCTGTCCAAAACTTCCGAAGGACATAACTTCCACGATAAAAAGCGCCACAGGACTCAAGTTCCACAGTAAAGAAGTGCCACTGGACAAAAGTTCCCAATAAATAACATACGCGAGATAAAAGTGACACCATTTTTCAAATATTCATTCAAATACATTAAGAACGTTAAAATTCGAACAAGAATTCAAAAATTCCATTTTTTTCACAATGCATGGTTTGCAGTGTTTCAGCGGCATCAGAGTCGCTCACAACCTGTATTTTGGACATGGACAATCATCGAACTGATCAAAATTTTTCAAGTGTTTTTTTTGGCCCGAAAGTAACTGTTTTCAAAATCAGCGGGACGGAGGTTGAGATAATTAGGGGAAATTCGATATTTACACCTGAGTGGATAGCTTTACCTCGAATCAAGTGCCAGAGGGGGAAAAACTTATTGGAAATGAATGCAGTGCTCGAGTTACAACTGTATGCTACAGTGGAAGGGTGAACGGGATTCTTGGAGGCGATGCTCAATCCTATGATCATGCAACTGACTGCTTACCTCCATTTGTGAAATTTATTTTCGAAAAGGAGCAAAACTTATAAAAATACACCCTTTATCTCACTCCAATGACTCTCGTTTGCTTTCATGTATTTTATTTTAGCCTTCATAAGATTCATACTCTTATGGTAACCATGTTGAATATTTAGGGGCTTTTTGGCATATGTAACACTTTTGTCCATGTGGCATTTTCGGGCTGTGGATCTTTTGACTTGTGGCAGTTTTGTCCGTGGAAGTTTCGGTTTGGAAGTTTTGTACCCCAATCGTTTTGTTGTGATCATCTGTCTTCTTCATCTTCGAGATACCTCTTAACTCGGAATCTGCAAATTTATTTTTTGGAGACATGACCGATCTGGATTTGGAGATGTACGCTTAGCTCGTGCGTCAGAGGAAAGTGGAGGTATATACGCAAGTATTGTATGGGAATTTCTGATGATGCAAAAAAGCAACCCCAAAGATGAAAACGTGCTTTGGGGCCAATGACTGCTACAGCAAAAGAGGCATTTGCTGTTCTCTCTTTGGCCGACTTCCGTTCTGCACTGTACGGCGACGCGTCGGTAACCGACGGCCCTTTAATTGGGTCGCGACGCTTTCTGTTTGCTCTCGCGCCAGCAGCCTCATCTTCTCTTCTCCTTTCCTCTTTTCTGATAGACTTGTGCACGATTGTTTATTGACTCTTTCTTGCTTCATCGGAGCAGCACGGAAGCGATTCAATTCCGCAGTGCTTTTGTCCAATGGCATTGCTAGCGTTTTCCTCTCTAAGAGGATTGTCTTTCGTGTTTTTAATTGAATTCCTCTCTTATTCCCTTGCTTCTGGCTCAGCTTCCAATGCATTCTGTGGCTTGAGTATATATAGCTTGCATACACCCACATACACAAACTGTGTTATAATGCTACTGCAAGCATCCACAGGCGGGAGAAGGCCTTATTGAAATTCAACAACGCGTTCTTCTCTTGCTAGCGAGATTCTGAAGCTGGGGCTGCAATAAGAGCAAGTCGTTCAGCTTCCGTTTGCTATTGAAACGCGGCATACATACAGTGCAGGGCTACTCGAAATGCCTCAGCAGATGGGGTTGGATGGCTTTGACTCGCTTGGATTCACAAACACCACCAACCGCATATACTCGTGCCGTGACGTTCTTTTTCTTTTTTTCTCTTACGTAGGTGCGTCCCGCAGAAGATCGAGATCGCGGGATACAGGAGGCCGTATTTCATTTCCGATTATTCGAATGAAAATTTTTTTCTTTCCATGTTCCTTGGGACCGAAAACGGCGAGAAAGAAAGATGCGGATCTTACTGATTGATTCAGCTGACGTACGTACTCTGCGGTCTTTCATTTTTAACAGGCGCCAGAAAGAACTAGCTTGCGTATAATATGGCACCATCATTATTATGGGCCAACTGTATCTACATTGGATTAGGTTTATAACTTTGACGATGCGAGGACATAATTTAATGGTCACCTGATCAGAGAATGGGCCTATACGATATTAGACAACTGTTTGGATAACTCATTTCCTCCGCGGGCGTATGGCGCCGATGACAAGTCTCACGTATGAGCCATACATCAAGCACTAGGTTTTGACGCACGAGTTGTCGCCGTATAGATCAGTTTGAATCGAAAAAATGATGAGTGAGAATGCCGACTTTGAGTTAGTGTTCGGCTTTTTCAAATTTACTGCGATTGGTATTCGGACTGGTAATAATTTTGATCTTGAAACAAATCAAAGATATTGACTAGCTGCATGGTGAGCTCATGCATTGCTGGTGACTTTGTCATAGTGGAGAAAAAAATTTTTCTTCGAGTTCGGCGTTACCATGGTTGAGAAACTGCGGCGACCGGGGCGGCGACATTGCAACAAATGTATGCAGGCGAAGGAAAATACAAGGTAAGAGAATGACTCACTGTACTGAGGATAATATGTGGCGATGCAAAAATCGGCCTTCTTAGTAGAAGAAAATATTTTGCATGCTCGACGGTGAAGATTGAAGGACGGGTCAAGACGAACGATCATTCTTATGTAGTCGAAGTGAATAAACATCGTTCAGTAAGTACGTATTCATTCAGACAAATTATCCACAGATCATCAAATGATGATGAGCGTCAAAGTCACTTGAGGAACAGTTAGCTTATGAACCTGAATATTCTTGTCTGATGGTTAGGACGGACACAACTTCGTGTAGTACTCTCTTTACAAGAGGTCTCTCGTGGTCTAAATGGGCGGGCGCGAGGGCAGACGAAGAGGAACGATGATGATTACGGATATTTTTAAGAAATCATCATGGTGAAGGAATGCTGGGAAAAATACAGAACCGAATCCCTCATCTTGTCAGTCAATCCAGAGTCCTCGGATAGGGCCAAGCGTCCGTATTATTTTGTCCTTTAGGTTCTTTGCTGTCCAGCATGCGAATTTTTTTTCGGGAAGAAATACGCTGCTAAATGAGATTAGCAGAATTCTTTCTCATACCTAGACGTGTACATGTTGTGGACCCAATTGAGGGGCCACGTGGAAGAAGGGCGTAATGGTGGTTACACCCTTTTTTCGCCCTGTCGCTTTTTTGAACCTTCGAACCAAAACCCGTCACCCTCTAGAACTTGTGACGAGCCTTCAAAAATACCTTGGATCGTAAAGGCCATGATTGCATCAGAAAATTTTGAAAAAGGCGTAATTGCATTAGAAAATCCCAAAAAAGGCGTGATTGCAACAGAAAATTTCAAAAAGGGCATAATTGCATCGGAAGATGTCGAAAAGTGTGTAATTTTCTCATCCAGCTCCAGAATAGTACATTTCGATACAAGGGTGGAAAAACTTTTTTTCGCGCCCGAGTAATGGATTTTCGGCCTGAGCCGTAGGTGAAGGTAGGAACCAACACGAGGGTGTGAAAGGTAGGTTTTACACCTATGTATCGAACTGTATCTTTCGACAAACTGTGCGAGAAAGTGTATTATCAGTGGAGAAAAAACACTTTTCGGCACACTGGCATCAAGAGCCTATGGTTTCCGCCCCGATCCCGGGGCAGAAAATGCCGCAATGCCGCCCAGGCTAGAAAACGAGTGAGCATGCGCAGTAGCCCTCGGGCTGCGCCCTCGGGCCACTACATTGCATGCTCCGACGTTTTCTAACCTCCCGACAAACATTTTTCAGAAAGTCCCGGGACGTCCCCGTCTGAGAGACGTCCCAAAATCCATCCAAAATCGGTTCCAGCGTGGACGTCCTGAAAAAGTAGTCTCAAAGTCGTCCCGGGGACGTCTCGAGTGGTCTCGAGATGAGATTGATTCCCAGATGACCACGCGGGAATTCTAAATGTGGTCTTATGAAAGTCCTCGAGGGGATCAAATTTATTTCGATATTTTCGTGCACGGAGGGCCGGGAAGTGGTTCGTTCTTTTGGTGTGAGGATTAATATCAGCTGATCGATGATGTTGCCGCATATTATATTTTGCACGCGTGTGTTTTATAACGCAGCTGAGGCGTTATCAGTGATTTCCCGGAGATTTGGACTTTTTTGCAGCTAAGTATTATTCTATTGTATTGAGATACTAATCAGGGGAGGAATTTTTCACCGTGTATTGGAAAATTTAACATCATTGGATCATGAGCTTTCGAAAACCTTATCCTAACCTCTCACCGTGGCAACAGAAAAGACGTGTGCGAAAACTCACTCAAAATGATTTGAATAGAGTTGGCGCGCGTATATTTTTTGAACAACGTACTAACGTGATTCCTTCTAATAACGAACTAATTATAGTTGCGAGAAATAATAATGGAGGTAGAATTCCTCCTGTAGAAGATGATTCGCGCGGAACTCGAAATGAAGTGAACGATGACGATCAGCAGCAATCTTATGATAATCATGATGAGATTGCATTATCAATTGAAGAATCAGCTGATTCGTCGAATGGGCCCACAGATGTTTCAGATCAGTCCGATTCTGACAGGTCTGAAGTGGAATCTGACGATGAATCTAATGCAGATTCTTCGAGTGATCCTGACTCGTCTGATAGCGGAAGCAGCGAGAGTGAAGAAGAGTTCGATCTAAAATCATTTCTCAGGGAATGGAGTTTGACTAATAATATCAGCCTCTGTGCCACTTCACAATTACTCGTGGGTCTGCGACAAGCTGGGCATGGTGATTTACCAAAAGATGCTCGAACTCTCCTTCACACTCCCACAAATTCCGTGCAAACAAAGTCCATCGGATCTGGCTCATATGCTCACTATGGTTTGTTGAAAGCTATTTTGGAACTTTTTGCATGTGTTCCTCAGAGACTTATCCCAAGAATACTTCTTTTAACAGTCCACGTAGATGGCGTGAAAATATCAAAAAGTTCGAGGAGTGAGTTGTTTACAATCCTAGGCAGCATGAGTCATTGTGAACTTTTCCCGGAAGCTTTTGTGATTGGAGCTCATTATGGTACTGGAAAGCCCGAAGATGTTCACGAGTTCATGAGAGATTTTCTTACAGAATTGATCGATTTGAGAGATAATGGATTCATTTACAATGAAATCACATATAGAGTTATTTTAGAGAAAATTTCTGCTGACACGCCTGCAAAAAATTTCCTGTTGAATTTTCCACCTCACAACTCTAGGTGCGGCAGATGTATTCAGGATGGTTTCAATATTGGTAGAAGACGCATTTTTCCCGAGACCAATGCACCTTTACGAACAGCTCAAACTTTCAGAGCTGGAGTTCCTGAAAAGTATGCCGATTTAACTTCCCCGCTCGACAATGTCGTAGATCCCTTAACTCAAATTCCCATAGATCCCATGCATCATTATTATTTGGGCGTCGGCAAGAAACACGTAAAGCTTTTTTTATTGTCCCTCAAAAGTGTTGGTAGTGATGATCTGATGAATGAATTAGATACAGATTATAAAAATTTCAAAAAGTGGACACCTATGGAATTTGGAAGAGGCCCAAGGAAATTCGCAGAGTTCCCTTATTTCAAAGCAACTGAATTCCGTTTACTAGTTCTCTATACTGGTCCAGTGATTTTCTCTAAGTATATCAATTCTGAAAAAATGCTTCACTTCAATCTTCTTAATTTAGCTGCCCGATATTTAAGCTCTAAAGAGTACTGTTTCACCAAAAATTCCGATGCAAAAGAGTTGCTCATTAGGTATGTCGATCAAATGAAAACTCAATATGGTGAACATAACCTCATATATAACGTTCACAATCTTATCCACTCTCCTGATGATGTTATGCTACATGGCACTTTAGACTCTTATGCTGCATGGATCTTTGAAAATCATCTAAGATTTGTTCGAAAAAATGTTCGTCAAGGGAATCAGGTGCTTGCTCAAATCATGAATAGATGTAACGAACAAGCAATTGTTGCGATGTCAAGATCTAGAGCCAAAAAGAAAGAAGAATTTAGGAATCCTTCTGATTTCAAAATTACCAATAGCTTGAGGAATGTTGAGCTTCCTGAAGGTTACGAAGATCCTCATAAATTCATCAAATTTCCAAATTTTACTTTGACTAGCTCAGTGCCGAACAATTGTTGTTACTTGAAAGATGGGTCCTTGATTTCAATACAATTCATTTGTAAAAAGACCAGCACAGGGCAGCAGCTCATTCTCTTCAAAGAGTTTACAGACTGTTATTCAATCGAAAATTACCCCATTGATTCTAGAGAAATAGGAATATGTAAGTCAGATTCCTTGAATGAAGATTTGTTCGAATGCTCAGTCGAATTAATTCAGCAAAAAGTGTTTCAAATAAACTTTGAAGATTCTTCCTTTTTTTCCCAATACTCCATTGATTTCTATTTGAAAATGCATAGTCACTAAGAAATAATGATCGTGTTATATCCTTTCTTTGTTCTTTCGTATTCCTGTCTCGACAAAATAATCCTGTGCCTATACCTATATATGAGTGGTTCTTCATGATTTTGCCAAGACAGATTTTTTTCTAATTCTATTTCTGTTTCATACATTTCTAGAAACAATTCGCAAAGCTTCCCAATACGCCCATCCCATGAGTATCCACTTGGCAACAAAACTTTTTTGAGCGTTGAGTTGACCTGTTTGAACCGCGCTACCGTTTCGCGCTCGCCGCCATCTTGGTGGTGATAAGCTGGAAGAGCCATTCCCGCCATTCGCCCACATGCAGTTTGGATGCCGGCCGGTGCACGTTTCTTCAAGTGCACTCCGGAAATCAGCGACCAATTTCCAGCGTCCAAATTAGACTCCATCAAGATTTCCCTCCACAGGTAAGAAAAATCACGTTGATAATTTATTCGCGATGTTTACATGGCCGCTCAATTCGTATTGCGAATTGCGATTTGATTTTAGTGAACCCACGAGGGAACCTAACCTCTCGACCGCGTGTCTTGCATTTTGGAGCAATCTCCGAGGAAATCATTTCTTCTTCTCGCCAAATAATGCACTCTCGCTGAGATTTTGTAATCTCACTGCTCGTTAATTGATTTCTAATCCTCTTCCAACAAATATCTGGCCTTCGCCAAAAGACGCATACTCGACAGCATGGGTGAGTATCAACAAGATATGAGATTGCTGATTCCTATGAGAGTCAATGCAAAAGTCTTACAGGTTACCTTATCAATGTAATGTGAAACATTCATACTGTTTTTCCAAACATAATCATTCATACAGTTGAGTATGTAAGGAATTTTTCAGCTTACGTTCACTCTATTCTTACTGTTTCCAATCATAATCAGCATGCAGTCGAGTACGTAAGGGATTTGTCAGCTTACGTTCTCTCTCTTCTCACTGATATTCAAGTGCCCTGTTCAAGTGGTTCCTAAGTAATGGATCCCAAAGCTCATATATTAGAAATAACCTATTGTAAGAATCTTGGAAATTCATTATGTGAGGGGTTTTTCAGTTTACGTTTACTTGATTCTTACTAATACTCAAGTGCTTCCCATGTAATAGATCCTCTCGTGTATCAGACATAACCTACTATGAGAATCTTGTAGATTCCAGGATGATTTTCCTACTCTCATTCTTGTTTGTTTTCACAGGTTCACATAGTTCATTCTCAACATGAGTCGAAGGCCAGGACCGCTGGCCACTTCAACTCACTTATCAGGACCTTTGGCCACTTCAACTCAGTTATCAGGACCTTTGGCCACTTCAACTCAGTTATCAGGACCTTTGGCCACTTCAACCCAGCTATCGCCTCTAGCTGACAGGATTCTCAGTGCACAATCCATCTTGGATGATCTTGAGAGCCAGAAAGTAGCCAATGCATCCGTAAATGTACCATCATCAGCTAAAAAGAGCAAGACTACAGCAAAACAGCCAAGTGAGTAACTTGATCTCATCCTCGAACTCCAGCATAATCAATATCTTGGAATACCTAGTGTGCCGAACACTAGTTCTGGTTGTTATTCTAATCATTCACCTCCAATCAGCTTTGTTTCACATTTTGGAAATGATCATTGTGTTCTGTAGCTTGCATGACATAGAAATTCATCATTGCGCTGAAATGTATTATCTTGATCATAAGATAAGCAGGAGCTAACTATTTCTTTTTTCTCCACAGAAGTAAAAATTATTCCAAATGCCAGCCAAACAATCAAATCTCAAGTCCTTGACAAATATAAGACTGCAAAGGCTTTGGCAAAAAAGAATGGGAGCATAGTGGCCAAAACCAAAGTGGCTAACAATTCTTCATCGACAGCCCAATTAGTCTCTCCTCGAGTGCCAGCAGTCAATGAGCAGAACGTGGTCGATTTATCTCTAACCAAAGAACAGCTCGATGAACTACAACGCAGTAAGTTCAGTTTTATTCTGTGCTGAACCTCAGGCTATGTACCCAGACATTCATCTTTGTTTCTTTTGCAGGAATTGCTTCCGGACAGATAAATTTGAGAACTTTCTTGAATGGTCAAAAAACCATGAACACTCCTCCTTCACCTGCATTGATTATTCCTGAGTCTCAAGGACTCAATGATGATTCAGAAGATGTACAAGATGGGACAAAGGAATTGTTTGATGGTAATAACTCCAGCGAAGTATCTCAAGAGATTGAATCTCAGATTGTCGATGATGACCAGATGGATTATGAAAATCAGCTTGGTCTTGAAGAAGATGATGAAACTCCTGACCTCTTTGATGATGATAATCTAAGTGTAGTTTCTGAAAAAGATTCCTCAGCCAATATGGAGGAACAATTTCCAGAAAATCGTGATGAAGTGCCAACTAATAATGATCCAGCGAAGGATGGCCAAATTGTGATTCTTCAACCAAATGTCACTATCGCTGGCAAGGATGTTAATCTTTCTGAGCTTCACAACCTTGTCCATTCTGAACATTGCTGCGGTGAGTAAATATTCACTTTTCTTTGTTGAATGTCCCAGAGCACCTCATAACATATCAAGTGGGAATTCAAATGATTTCAATTTTGAGTCTTGTTTACAAATTGTTATAATTTTGGTTCTTTTCTATTTTCATCAGCTCCTTGTAGGCATACTATGCAGCTGATTTTAGAGGGTATAAACGAGCTTAAATTGAATGCGTCATCTAAAGCGTCACCTCCAAAAATGATGAAACCAAACCCAGCAGATTATCCACTTCTACCTCCACTGCCTTGTAAAACTCATGAGGAATTACTATTCTTGAATGAACTCGTAAATCAGGAAGATAAAAAAGCAGCTAATCAATACGTAAGAAACCTACTCTCAAAATTTTCTTTTTCCTTCCAATTTCCACATAATAATTTGATTTTGTTTCAGATTTCCTTTTTGGGGAGCTTAGGAGGACTCGATCCCAAAATAGCAATTAAAACGATGTTGGAGAGAACAATGACTAATACGCTATCACGCAAATGTACATGGAAAATTCCCAAGCCAGATGAGGATGGAAACCCAAAGCTTGTCATTGGAGAATTTTACATCTTTGAGATTATGTCAGGTAAATTCTGACTTCTATTTCTGAATATTTTGAAAGATGAAGCACTCTCTTATGTGTGAAATTACGTTTCAGCTGTTAACATCAGTAACTGGAAAGGTCACAAGTCTCCTGATGATCCAGCAGTCGAAATACCAGTCACTCGCCATGGTAATTTCAAGGTCATGAAAGACTGGGTGAAACGCGCATCGCGCAGAGTTGCAAATGAGAACAAAAATAATATGGCTCTTCACCACCAAATCGATGTTTGATTTTCGACAAACTGATGTATCACCACTTGAAGTGCCTTTCACCGTCATTTTCTTTTTATTCATTCTAATTTATGTATCACCATTTTGAGGTATCTATCGTGTATGTAATTCCTATACATGAACATTTTGATTCGTTGAAAAATTTTATCGTTCATCACGTATTATTACACTATTATGTGACAAGAGTCTTATGATGTTCAAAAGCTTCATGAGGCTCAAATCATACTATGTCGTGGTGGTGAAAGCTACTCTCGATTCACGCGTCTCGATATATTCGTGTGAAATTTGCCTGTATTTTTGTGTACTCTCTCTTCTCATTTTACGCGTTTCGGTATACTCGCGTAAAATTTACTTATATACTCTCATATATTATTCATGCTCATTTTACGCGTTTCGGTATATTCGCGTGTTACCATTGTATTTTTAAAATTTGTAAGACCACAAGTCAACTTTTTTGTGTACTTTTATCAACATAGACGAATTAAGGACCTTACCCTTTTATCAGCATTCGAAAATGCTTGTGCCATGTAATGTAAACAAACTCACCTGTACTTGTAAACGCGTGGAATTAAAATGGTGTTACGTTTTGTATTCGTAGTTAAAATGCAATCGATAGAATTAATCTCATATGTAAGAATATGTTTCAAAAATTCTATCGTTCTTGAACGTGTAAACAAGTAATGTATGCATATTTCCATCGACTGAATTCTCTTTTGTATGTTTGGTAAATAACATTTTCTAAATTATCAGATAAACCACGTTTCCAAATCTTTCTGAGGTGAGGATGAGGTGCAGCCCCACGAATTACATGATCTAATATTATTGTGTTTTGCTCGCGATATATTTCAATTCATTGATGTGTGACTCGTGACTATATGCCTCATTCTCGCCAAAAAGTCCTATGATCGTATTACCCTCCAAATATTTACAGTAAATAATTTAGTACTGCATGAATATGGATCGTCCAAAAGCGTACCGAACGGGACCTTTTTGGATCGTCCAAAAGCGTACCACCCGGGACCTTTTTATGCTCCGTCTCGTGCGGGACGTCCATTTCCATGCTTCGGGACGAGCATTCGACGTCCCGAAGCATGAAATGAGACGGTCTTGGTACGGGTTTAGGACGTTTTTGGGGACGTCCCAGAGGTGATTGGGGACGTCCAAAAGACGACTTTGAGACCAGAAAATGTTTGTCGGGCTGTACGGCGAAGCGGCATTTTGCTCCGACATCGTGTCGGAGAGCATAGAATTTCGATACAAGTGTCACCGAAAAACAGTGTACGCACTTCGGGACAAGAATAGCCCATGGGCCGCGATGGGACACTTTCGGTCCTTGTCGCGTAATGTACTATTCCCGCGCAGCATGTCGAAAAAGTTCAAACAGGAGGGTAATTTCCAAGATCATATCCCAAAAGGGCCTAAGTCTCCGAAGGTAAGAAACCAAAAGGGCGTTATTACTTTTTATAAAAGGCGTAATCAGGTGCGATATGAAAAAAGGGCCTAATTTGTGATGAAAAATTTTTGAGAAAGTGCTTTTGAGTCGAAAAACGCTATTTTGACGTTTCTAACTATTGAAGCATGTTCGTCTACCTACAGATGGAGGGTTCTCACTCTTTCCTAGTGAAAAAAGATTCCCGATATTTCCACAGACTAGTGAAAGTTTCTCATGCGTATAAAACCGTTGAGCGTGGATTGAGCCGCCTTCTCGCAATTAGATATCTTGTGAAACATGTGCTGACGCGGAGGCGCCACGGGCCCTCGGTGAGATCGTCGACTCAAGGTCGGGCGCGTGGCCGGTCAATTGGAACCCTGGTCGGTATTCCTGTCGAACGTGCTTCGATCGTGAAGCGAGGGCAAAATGAGTTTACGATAATGATTTGAGGTGCAACGATGCGTTGCGTGGAAGGTTGGAAGTGAATCGAGTTTACGAATTCAACGCGAACAAAAGTCACTGCTCCGGAAATGAATGGGAGACATTTAGGTGATGGAAGAATTCGGGCACTGAATTGGGAAAATGACACTGAGGACTATATTAAAAAGATATCACACTTGGAACAATATCGCCGATGCACGAGCTTAGTAACGTGGATAATCTACGCAATGACCCACACACACGGATAATAATACACAAGAAGTATCGCGGCCCTCGACAAGATCGCGACACGAACGTAACCACGGGATAGTCGGGCAGAGCGACGGACTGATTCGGTGCGACGACGATGCTTCGCGTGACGACGTCCCTCGAGTAATTACGGTTGATCCTAGTCGAGCGTTGTAGATCACGACAGACCGGACAGACCAGCCAATCACGATTGAACAGACCGGCTGACCGCAGTCGATCAGTACAGACGGACAGATCGGTGTATTTCACGGTTCCTAATTCCGTACCCGCATACAGGGGGAACGCATGTTTCCAATATTGTAATAATATCTTAATATAATGAACCCCTGGTGCATGTCAAATCGCCCGGGGAAAATGCGAAGCTTCAGTATGCTGCACTCATCCATCCGTACATTTCCTATCGGTCTCACAAATGAATTCGTAGCTCTAAGAAATTCTGATTACCCATATGTTTGGATATGTGATTGTCCAATCGATGAAGTCATTCATGAATTCGGAGACATTGCTGCGCTCCTGTCTACGGGCGTCCCTCTCGGCACGTGATGGGTAGGCAACGTTCCTCATTACCTGGGCTCGTGCTACTTTGAACAGCGTCGGCCGGTCACGTCATCTTTTCCAGAGCGAGCGATTCGCATGAGGTAACGCGTCCGTCGTTACCCGGGGTGTTTCGATGGCGAAACACCCCGGATGGCGTCGACCAGGGTGACTCCTTTCGAGACTGAGGAGCGGGTCGAGACGTCTGTGATGAAGTTTATGGGCGTACCCAGAATTTCGGATCCCCCGGACCCGTGACTGCGTGGCTCACGTTACGGAGATCGATGTGGCGAGTCGGATCAGCTGCGAGTCGGACGTCCTCTGCTTCGGCGTCAGCGTGATTGTCGAATATTTCAGCGTTAGACTGGTCGAAGCAAGTGGGCGCAATGTGATCTCTCTTGACTTGAGAGACGTGCACCTTGACCTTGCTGCTGCCAGGTCGTTCCAGGGTGTATACCTGAGGCGAGTGGCAATGCAGTATCTCGTACGGCCCCTCCCACTTGGGGCGAGGGTTGCGTTGAAGTGGTCAGCGGCGTTCAACAGTGGGTGCGTAGACCCAGTCACCCCCGTGGAATTCCTACCACACGGGATTGTCAAATTCTTTTGCATAGAGGTTTTAGTGTCGTCGGTCTGCCTCGAATCGTGTGTCGCTGTTTGCGTTGATCTTCAGCGTGGGTTGCCCGGGGACGCCAGGTTGCCGTTCCACAGGAGTTCGCTGGACAAGGCACAGCCTACGTCGTTGCATCGACGTCTCATGGTGATCAGGATACCCGTGACCTTGAGGTACCAATCCTGCTGCTGGCAGTAGTTCCGGAGGGCGACGCAGAGTCTTCTCATGATTTCTTCTCTCCGTTGGGTTAGCACGTGGCATGTAAGCCGGGGTGTACCACAGTTGGACTTGCCAGGTTTTGCGTGCCTTGTTCCACTGTTCACTCTTTAACTGCTGGGCGTTGTCGTTGAGGATGACCTTCGGGTATCCCCATCTCCGGAACACCTCGTCTTCCACCATCTTGACTATGGCGTTAGCCATGGCGGAGGCAATGAGGATTGCCTCAGACCATCTACTGAACAGGTCAGTAACCACAATTTCTTACCCCGGTTGGATCGTGGATATGGGCCCATCAAGTCCAATGCCACCTGCTCCCACGGACGTTGGAGGAGCCTTGGTTGCTGTTAACTCAGTGCTGGCGGCTTGGAAGCCTTGGAAACGTTGCAAGCTTCACACCATCTGACGTGCTGTCGAAGGTCGTTCCGGAGTTTGATCCAGTATCAAACGTCCCTGGTGACCCCGAGGGTCTCGGCGGATCCAAGATAACCAACCAAGGGATGGTTGTGATAGTACAGGGTTACGGCCACCCTTGCATTCTGAGGAACATAGATGCGAGGTCGCTAAGGGTCTCGGCAGTGGTTGAGAAGTCCGTCCTGCAGGACGCAGTCTGGAACCAGTGGCAGCGATGGAGCATCGTCCTATGCCTGTTGCACGATCTCAGCTGGAACGTCGCGGTCGACGTGGGCCAAATAAGTCTGGTGACGTTGACGGTTTGGCGGCGGGGGGGGGGGGGGGGCAAAAGTGCGTCGTGATTGTCTTCTCGTTCGACGAATACCTCTGGACCGGGGCTGCGTGACAGTGCGTCAGGCACTTCGTTCTCCGGGAACCAGCTGAAAATCAAATGAGAACTTCTTGAAGTACATTGCCCAACGGGTCAGTTTCATCTTTGACGTGGTCCAGCCAAGTGAGTGCTGAATTGTCGGTACGCAGGATGAAACGGGAATCCGCCAGCTGGTGCTGGTACTCCCGGAGCGCCCATACCGCTGCCAAGCTTTACTTTTCGTTCACTCGAGTGATAGTTGGCTTCGGTCCGTGTAAATTTGGCGGAGGGATATGAGATTACATCCCTGCCACGGTCAGAATCTTCGCGATACAATTCCGCACCCATGCCGGCGTCACTGTGGACAGCCTGGACGTACGGCAATCCCCCGGTCCGTGAACAACAAAGCTGCAGCGGCTTGCTGAACTCGACTTTGAGACAATCCATGGCGGCTTGGGCAACAGGCGTCCATGACCTGGTGTCACCCTTGTTGAGTAAGTCCATGATGAGCGCAGACGTCGCAGCAAAGTTCGGAATTCATTCCTGTAACCACGCACATAACCTCAGGCAGAGCAAAATGGCACATGTCAATGGAGCATCCCAGGCCGTAGATGTCCAGGCATCCAAGAACCATTGCGACGTGGCTGTACGGTCGCCGGTCTCACGCTAGGCGCCAAAATTGACACGATGGAACCGCAATTCCTTGGCGAGATCGTCGAGTCGAGGGTGGGTGCTTGGCTGGTCGATTGGGACCCTGGTCGATGTTCCTCTCAAACGAGCTTTGATCGTGAACCGATGTTGAAATGAGTTTACGGGAATGATTCAAGGTCCAACGATGCCATCTGTGGAAAGTTGGAAGTGAATCGAGTTCACGCATTCAACGCAAACAAGAGTCACTGCTTCGGAAAGGATGGGAGAAATTTAGGTGATGGAAGAACTTGTTCACTGAATTGAGGAAATGACACTGAGGACTTTATTGAAAAATTATTACATTTGGAACAATATCGCCGATGCACAAGCTAAGTAACGTGGATAATTCACTCAATGACCGACACACACGGATAAAAATACACAAGAAGTATCGCGGCTCTAGACGAGATCGCGGCACGAGCGATTTACGGTGCCGACGCCGACGACGGGATGGTCGGGTAGAGTGACGGACTAGTCCAGTGCGACGACGATGCTTCGCGTGACGACGTGCCACAGTCGACGGAGGGGGAGACTTCGAATGATTCCTGCAGTTGAGCCGCCGAGCTCATATACCATTCCGAAGGTAGTGACCAGATAAACCGGCGGTTTGTACGTCTATATGGCAGACCGTGGTTCGTCCGTAAGAAATGTAAGTGACATACCAGGTCTTCCGGTGAACAGGCCGCACAGATTAGGGGTTTTACGGTTGATATTCACAGTTCGGGTAATCACGGTTGATTCTAGTCGAGCGTTGTAAATCATGACAGACCAGACAGACTGGCTGACCACGGTCGATCGCGACAGACCGATGTAGTTCATGGTTCGCAATATCATACTCGCATACAGGAGAAGTGCATGTTTACAATATTGAAATAATATCTGAATTCAATGAATCTCTGGCGCATGTCAGCCCATAGACACTCCCGTGAAATTTAAAGAAAGTTTGACTCGATTTCGAAACTTGATCCCACTCTCTGTAGGGAAGACGTGTCGAAATTTGATTTGAGGATTCGGAAAAAGGGACTCTTTGCACTTTTTGAAATAGCTATGGAAAGTTCATCATTAAGTGAGTAACCTCGGTAGAAGATCTACCGATCAGATTTTGATCAAACTTGGCAGAGAGGTGTATTTTTATGTCAAATAAATACAGTAAAAATTTCAGAAACCTCGGTTCCCCCTGAGTCAAACAGTCAGCATTAACAATTTTAGAGGTTAAGCACGGTATCTTACGAGGTATCGCGTTGATCGTTAAACTTGAAAGACTGACCGATCAGTTTTTTTCCTTATCACGCTTACTTGTAGATAATCACACAAAGAAGGTGCTCGAACTTTTTTTGAGCTCTAGTTAGCTTGGACAGAAGTTCTGATCAATTTTCAGCGTAAAGTCACAAATAAGTCACAAATGAGACAAAGGGACTAGGCGGTTAAGCATGGTGAAGTGGACCTTGTCAGATATGGCCCCGAATGTATTTTTCCCCACTTTCTAACCCCAAATTATGACGAAAGCAAAGGTTTGTAGTTCCCAAAGTGACCCCTGTTTTCTATGGCACCCTAGGAATCCTCTAAAAAACCCTCGAAATCGATGTTCCTTCTATCAAATCGCATTCTGATGCATTTCAACGAATCGATCTGAAATTTTTTCGACATATTCTTGAAAATCCACCAAATAGAAGAAAAATATTTGCATACCGACAACTTTGGATTTAGGCCCCGAAAAAAATTCTTAAATATAAAAAAATGATTTTTCTCATAGAGGTCGAGGATAAGCACGGAATTTGAACATTTCACCGTGTCTGTCAGGTAATTTTACATCGAAAACTGCTTTGGAACATATAACTTTAGGTGGTGGAAAGTGGTCAAAAAAGCCAATAAACGTTTTGAAAGCAAATTTTGATTCAGTAATTTGCATCTTCTGTGCATGCGCGTTCTTCTACGTCTCTGAAAGTATTTTCAATCGATAGCTGATGCAATTCCCTTTGAAATGCTCCCTTGAGGAGGTCGATTTGATGCAGTCAAACCTGAGATCTAGCTGGTTTAAAAAATAAAGGAATCCAAGGTATCAAATCCGTGAAGCCGTGGCTCCTTCAATGGGCTCGAAAAAAGCGAATTTTGAGTCGGACTTATCATCTTCAGCTGCTCAGAATACGAAGGAAAACATACTTGCATCTTCCACGCGACAAGTCCGAACCTTTGCCTATACCCAACATACATCTCAAATGTGTAGAAAAAGGCTGGAAATGGCCGTACACCCTGTGTCGGTTTTTTGAGAATCATCAAAAATCTTGGAGATTTGGAACAAAACTGACCACGGATTCGGTTTCTACGCCAAAAATTATATCGAAAACATATGTTCACATCTTTGAAACAGTCCGACTCAAAATTCGCAATTTTCGGGCCCATTGGAGGAGCCACGGCTTCACGGATTTGATACCTTTGAGTTCTTCATTTTTTGGACCAGTTAGATCTCAGGTTTTACTGCATCAAATCGACCTCCTTAAGGGGTCATTTTAAAGGAAATTGCATCAACTATCGATTGAAAATACTTTCAGAGATGCAGAAGGACGCGCATGCGCAGAAGATGCAAATTACTGAATCAAAATTTGCTTTCAAAACGTTTATCGGCTTTTTTGACCACTTTCCACCACCTAAAGTTGTATGTTCCAAAGCAGGTTTCGATGTAAAATTACCTGAGGAACAGTGTGGAATGTTCAAATTCCGTGCTTATCCCCTACCTCTATGAGAAAAATCATTTTTTTTTATTCAAGAATTTTTTCTGGGGCCTAAATCCAAAGTTCTCGGTATGCAAATATTTTTCTTCTATTTGGTGGATTTTCAAGAATATGTCAAAAAAATTTCAGATCGATTCGTTGAAATGCACCAGAATGCGATTTGATAGAAGGAATATCGATTCCGAGGATTTTTTAGAGGATTCCTAGGGTGCCATAGAAAACATGGGTCACTTTGGGAACTACAAACCTTTGCTTTCGTCATAATTTGGGGTTAGAAAGTGGGGAAAAATACTTTCGGGGCCATATCTGACAAGGTCCACTTCACCATGCTTAACCGCCTAGTCCCTTTGTCTCATTTGTGACTCATTTGTGACTTTACGCTGAAAATTGATCAGAACTTCTGTCCAAGCTAACTACCGATGATGTAATCGTTTGACAGTCTTCAATTATTTTACTTGATGCGAAAAATCTGTCATCAGTCCAGCAAGGATGCTGGGCCCATAACCCATTAATTTATACGGAAAAATCAATAGGAGATAGGTTGACAGAGGTACACACGGTAATATAAATTTCAAACACTTTATTTCACCCCGTACGCCGAAAGAATGAAAGACTTCAAGACTCAACTATAGAGGGCGCTTCGAAGTTGATAGTAACACGATCTGAATAGAACTGACACGGAGCGCAAGGCGCATCCCTTATATACGGTTGTCCCATGGACGGATGTTGACATCCGGTGGATGTCGGACGGGCGGGTGCATTCCATTCCCAGAGCGCCCCGCAGCTGGCACATCCGCATTCGATCACTGGAATGCGGCGTGGCAGCCTGAGAGCATCCTGCAGCTGGTACATCCGCATTCCACCCCTGGAATGCGGAAGCGGCCCTTTGACCGGATATCCGCATTCCATCCCTGGAATGCGCCTGGCAACAGCACCCCCTCGCACGTCCGGTTCGACACCTCTTGCTGCCTTCTTAGGGATAGAATAGAGCGATACATTTTTGTCTTTATATTCCAACAATACTAAACACATCGTTTACCCGATGCTTCACTCATAAGCTATGTGAAATTCCAATTGGTGGTTTTACATGGAAAGAAGAAATTTCTGCTCAAGATATAACCACAAAAGTTGACGAGTCTTTTTTGAGCAAATCTGAGAGTGAGAATCTATCTAGGAGTTTCATGACAACTTCCAATTAAACGTATTAGTGCGTAGGCATAATTCGGCTTCTAATTTTTGATAGATTTGAGCAGACTTTAGGGATTCTTCAATGAGTGGTGCTACCAGCCGCATCACCACCACGTGGTGACACTCTCGATCGCAAGGGTGGCCAATGCCATTACAATGGGCCGCCTTTGCGATCGACAGTGCCAACATCTGGTGTGTAACACCTCTTATTATTGAAATTAGTCCGTCTATTTTACGGGTGGCCCTTCTATTTTAATGCATCAATTGTTTTACAATTAGATAAGTCTGCACATCAGCGAATTTTGCACCTACCAATCTTTCAAAGTCTCTACTCGCAATTCTGTAGAGTGAACGATTCATGCCTTGCTGTTGATATTGATTGGTAAGAACATACTCACAACGTTCATGATAAGCCTCAACACCCATGATATTAGAAACACTTTCCCCGCGAATGTCGCAATATATGTATACAGTTCGATAGAGATAGTCAAATTTCATTGGAAAGTATCCCGAAGGTACATGACTAATTTTAAACTTGCTCATACGTACAGACGGCACACGGCGGGTCCATCAAATATGCTGAATTATATCGTCATGTTTGGTCACTAAACTTTAATCAACGCACACTATAGAACATCCCGCGAGAGTGATCACAATTACATTTCCCGGTAAAGGATCCCATATCAATTCAGGCCCGTCACGGCACTTACGTAATCGGTGGCGCGCGGCCCTATGAAACACTCACGAGGCTCATCGAGATGAATACCTACGCGTCCGACGACCGACGGTCGCATGGAATTCCATCAAGCATATACACAACACTGAGCGAAAGTTGAACAATGCCGAAACCATAGTTATAGAAGCTTAGGTGGCCACGGCGGCGAAGATTATTGCCAATTAAACGCAATTCCATCAGCAACGCCCCTAAAAAATGTGTAGAATACCGTGATGCTCATCGAGCTTCGAGCCACTTTTTTATGGACCATCAAGATGGATGAGCTGCTCGTAAACTCGTCCTCGACGTTGGGCGAGAATGTTCAACCAGTAAAGACGATTAAACGCCCCGTCCACTGCTACTTACAATCAGCTTTCGCTCAGGGATGAATTCGAATTAAGAGGAATTGAGAGTGTAAGGTCAGTGTACTCTGGTTGAGATATCTATGTCTCTTCCTCATATTGGAGGATTTCTTGGCCATATGAGCACCAAGATTGAGGAATGAGGAAGTACTAAGATGTTGTTTACACCCAACAGTTTCTCGATCGTTTTGATCTATGACTTGACTTGATTTCGTCTAATTTTTCACCGACATTTCAATTCAAACCAATTAGAATGATGACACTCGAGGACTTTCCGTTATATGTGATGTAACAACTAAACTGTTGACACAAACTATGACTAGATGCGTATGATTTGCCACTCAGAATGCAGCTTCGTGAACATAGGATTTGGCAGGAATGCCTGTACGAACAACGAGCAACCAACAAGTGTGACCGAAATATACCAATACACCCGCGTATACGATGTCGAATTCCTTGTTAGGTTAGGCTGTCAAACTTACAGGCGAGCTCCATGTCGCTGCACTCTGAGGAAAGATTTCCGACAGCATTAATCTTTCCAAGTGCACCCTAGGTTTGAGGAGACAACAAGTTCGATCCCAACTGCTGACGATTTAAGCCTTGTCGATTGACATTTCAACGCATGTGTGACAGGCATTACTTCTCTCAACTATGAAGCGTGAAAAATACCATAACCGCTGTTGGCATTTGGTGACCTTTCCATGTTTCCTGGTGCTTCACTAGACATTTCTGACTTCAATATTGAATTTCAGGAGTTGATGAATTAGGTGCGTGCTTCGACAGAGATCACCCTTATAGCAACAGAAAATTCATCTTTCAATGTGCTCTCACTGAAAGCATGAATCTCTGTTGAAGAATATTATAAGCACGAATAGCAAGAAATACTTCATATCTAACAAGGTATACGGAGTGCTGAAGCCGACATGCCACTCTCGCCCCCTGTTGATTCGGAAATAGTTGAGAATCACGAAAAACTTGAAAACAAGTGTACCCGAAATCTGAGAACCCCCCAGTCAGGGCCGTCTCGTGGCTTTCAAGCCCATCGCAACGAGCAAATGTTTCTATTACACTCTCTTTGTCATTTTACAACGAATTGTAATCTTTGTCTCTCTAATTCCATACGCTATCTCATCAAAACTGTAATCTATCGTCAATGAAGATTTCAATCATCAAATTCTAATTTTTGTGGAGGTCATTTGGAATTTGAATCGACGTCTTCCAATGGAAACCCCTTATTTCGAAAGAACGTGGAAAATCGTAACCCTTTTAAGAAGACATTTTTGATTCGACGTCACCATCATGAGATAAAGAGGATCAATATTAGTTTACGGTATCCTCTGTGACTCCAAAAGTAAACATTATGTGAGAAATGTTTGGATGAATATTTTTTGTCAGCGGAGCAAAAAGTCAGAAACGGAGTTGTGACTTCGTTTTTGACCTTCGAGGTCAATCGCAAGGTGATTCGAAGGTCAACTCAATTTTTCATGATGACAATGGTTTCTTTATCCGTGGTTCTCTAAACACGTGAAAAAAATTAAGACTTTAGTCAGATATATTTTTGAAGTGATCATAGATTGTTCCTTCTTGGAAACCTTGAGCTATCCTTCACCATTCTTGGCCTCTCTCTTCTTCATCTTGACAGAGTGATTTTTTACGTTACTCCAGAATGTGGGTCGAAAATAAGAGTTTCTGCCATGGAAAATTGAGTTAACCTAGAGGCGATCTGGGAAGTGGCCTTCAAGATCAAAAGCAAGGTCATTATCAAATTTTCCCAAAAACTTGTTATGTGAGATATGTATTTTCATGAGAGGATGTGTGTTTTGAGGTTTTTTTTTTAATTCTCAACCGACTCGGAAGTAAGGAGAGAGGGTTGTTCTTATCTTTTGGACACTCCGTATACGACAGTGTCGAAGAAAGTAATTTCTAAGACTAGGGTCAATCCTCAACAGCTGACAGGTTGAGAATTCCAACAAACACTGGAGAGAAATGAATCAAAAATGGAATACATGGGCATTGCCGTTCAGCTCACATAGAAGTGCTCTTATAAGCTTGGGGCTTGGGATGAGGAACAATGTAAATGTGACTGATCGCATTTCAATAAAATATCCACGACTGTTTTGTATCGCCAAAGTATACGTCTGCGGGACTTCAGATATCGTATGATGGTAATAAAGAGAGACTGTTCTAAGTGGTGTAGAGACCCATGTGGCCAAAGCCAAGAGTTTGAGATTTGACTCACCACTGGAGGCTTGAGCTCGCCCCAAAAAGTGCTCAAAACGCCTTCTTCGGAATGATACATGTATACGCGACCTATCTATTTTAGGGCTATTGCGAATTCTTGCCCCTTCTCGACAGTGCTGCCGCGATACGATAAAAATCGATAATTTGAAGATGTCGTTATCGAGCATCGACATTTCATGGCTTATCGATGTCGTTATCGATGTCGAAAAATGTCGAAGGTCAATTGTCGTTATCGTATCGACCCTCACAATAATTTATCGACGATATTATCGATATCGTGAAATTTTTTTCAATCCTCAGTGAGTGTAGGGGTATGCCGAACGTACAAAAGTTTTTCTCACGTGATTAATGGATTGCCCCGTAGGGTGAATGTGACCGTGTAAACAATGTACGAGTGTGAGTTTGTAAATATGAAAAGCCAGGTGGAACCGATACTTCAATCAGTTATATCGAACCTTTCGCGCGAACTGTTATAATCAATGATGCTGTCGTCAAAGAGACTTACAAGGGGGACCCACGAAGTGGGTCACAAAATCTCACAAAACTTCTGTCACAGTCTCGTACCACCTAGAATATGGAGAATCCAGAGTGACTCCGTCAAATGGGCCTGCTGTTCGAAGCTACGAGCAAAAATGTTGGCATTGTCAGCATATCTATATATACCACTTTTTAACATGGGCCTATATGAGCAATGCTAATGTCATAGGTTGTAACTTCCGATAGAGGGCCTATTTGACGGAGTTACTCTGGATTCTTCATATTCTAGGTGGTGCAAGACTGTGCAAAGAGTCTGGTGAGCTTTGGTGACCCGCACTTCGTGGGTCCCCCTTGTTAGTAAAGATTTAGATTCAAGTAGTTCCGATCAAGAATTGCGATCAAAAAAGAAATCAAAAAATGAAACAACAAGCAGTCAACAACAGGATATAACCAAGTCAAGGGCTTCAATGAGCGATAAATCCGAAAATAGTGCGTAAAAGACAATAGAATCAGTGAAACATCAAATGTGTGAGGTATGAGATTTTACAATATTTGTTAACATAGCTTTATTTGGAATTCTCGTTAACTTATCATGCACCACTGGTATATGTGGCATATTATCCTACCTATAGTAAATGACTCAATTAAAATGATTCAGGGATTTGGGATATCAGAAATGACTCGTTTGACAAAAGACCCAATTGAATGGGTCATATCTATTGGATCATTCTTCAAATGAGTCATTTGAATATTTCCCGAATCCCTGAGTCATTCCAAATGAGTCATTAATTTTAGCCAGGGTATTGTGTTATATATATGACAAAATTTTCTGTTTACAACTAGTTGACGCTCTCACTCATTTCAATATTCTCAAAATTCATACTTCGAATGTCATTCTAGGGATGATTCTGTTCAGATTGAGGAAAATGACGTCGATATCGATAATACCGCGACATGTCGCTATATAATGTCGATCGACAATTAATGTCGCTCAAGCAATGTCGTTATCGATGTCGAAAACAATAAGGGTTATCGATTTCGATGTCGATATCGTTTTTATCGATATCGCGATACGACATCGAGAATTTATCGATTATCGCGGCAGCACTACTTCTCGTATACATAAATACAAAGAGACTACGACCTCGTGAGTTCAAAAAGGATGTATCTGATCCATTTTGTGAGCGTTCTGACATTTATGGCGAAATTGGTCAAATTTTTCTGATAGCAACTCGAAAATCAGCTTGTCACTCGTTTCGAACGCATTCAAGCCCTCTGAAACCACTGCCATCGTTTTCAGCAGTTCCACATCAATTAAATTACAAAATTAGCGAGAAGCGGTTAAAACGCTGTTTCCGTAAAAGTCAGTTTTTGACGATTAAAAAAAAGGTAACGTCTGAGAGCAAAACGGCCGATTAGATCTGCGTCTTAATCGGAACATATACAAAGAAATCATATTTTGGTGAATGTACTATCCCGACCCCCAAATATGGTCAACGGGTGAAATATGATGTCACAATCTTATTTTCATCAGATTTATCTTGAATTTGATGGGATTATTGGATAAAATGAAGAGGATGGGAGGTGTTGTAACTACTGATACACTTCTTCCATGACTTGGGGGTTCATCGGACTATGGAAGGCCAAAGACTCATTCTAGGGATTTCCAAATGTTTCTAACCACTGAGTGAAACCACTGAAAAATGTTCAAGGAACCAGAGAAGTGGTGTTGCCCACCAGAGTGATGTAAGTGGGAAAACAGAGTAGTTTCATTTCTCGTAGTGAAGAATCTTGGAACTCTATTTTCTTCGGAGACAGGAACAGAACGAGTCAATTTTTTTGAAACTTGACTCCTCTTGATTTCGGGCAAATTTGACAGTTCACCAGTCGGGTTTTATTCTGGTATACACGCGGCTTTACCCATATCAGATAAAAGCTTATGGATTGAGAAGAATTTTTTCATGCTGAAAGAAGTGTGTTGGGGGAGGGGGAGAACTATTCCAGTACACTTTCTATCTTCCATATCAATCGTAGTCTCGCGCGCGAAAATGGACAATCAATGGTCCGCAGAGTCGCCGAACTTTGACGGGTGGAATTCCGAGCTCGCAGTTTGAAAAAATTGATTGACAGTAGCACGCAGCCGTGTAAGGCGCGAGAATATCTCATTTGATGAGGCTCTATAGAAAGAAGTGGAGATTTGGTGGGGGAGCGCGGAAATCCCGAGCGAGCTCTCTGCAGACGCACAGAAGCGAATTAATGCGCCTATTACGGAGGGACGAGCATCGCTCCGTTGGACAGTCTTGCTTCCAATGGCTGTGAGCATATCAAGTATATGAGTATCCGCGCGATGCTAATCGCGCCCAATCCGAGCCTCGCCAGCCTCGAAAGGTCGTTCTCTCGATAAATTACCTCGCTGGAATGCGGTATTATTTAGATATCAGAGTTGTGAGGCTCCGTAAAGTCCCACCTTATTGCCATCACACACTTTACATACACGCAACTTGTGTATATAATATACCTCTATTACATATTACTACCTTCGCATTGCACGTATTCGCAAAATTTCTTAGCTCGCGTGACTATTATACTAATTGATATCATGACTGGTTAGATTTAGCTACCTTGGGCCTTGCCTATACATGTACGGTACTGCAAAATCAGTAGCTGTTGATTATCATTATGGTTGTTTGTTTCGTCGTGTCGCCACCCGAATGAAATTCCTCGACGAAACACACAAAAATGATGGGTATATATCCAGATGAAATCGCGAGATTTCAAATCGCTGAGATTAGCTTATTCCTCCGTTACCGGGCAAAATTAATAATACTCTTTCTAAATTCATGAAAAACGCGCGGGCCGATTTATCGTGGTGATAATAATGTACCATGTGCTCATGAGAGTCGCAAAGATTTATGGCTCTCGTGGGGAATCATCGCCCAGCTCAAGCCTGAGCTTTGGCCCCTTATCGATCGCAAACCATATTATATACATGCGATGGTTATATATCAAAACTATAATCCGTTATGTGTGTGATGTGATAGAAACATCGTTATAACGCCAAGCAGAATTTTGTAACGCAATCTGAGTCTTTCCGCTGATCGGGGGCGTTTCTAATTTTGAGAGGGAGTTTGGGTTTCTGACCTTCACATCTATCAAATTATGGGGTTATATATTTATTGTGCAAAAGTCCTTGAGACAAAGTTGAAATATCGTTCTTCCGGATACTCACATACATGAGAGTATATTTCATTGATGCTCGAGTTCCCGGTGAACAAGATCGGCTTCACCATACATATTCACGAGGCTTTTTTGACACTTCATATTCATTGCAAGTTTTGATGGAAGCGGATGGATCAAGATTTCGTCGAATGAAAATTAACCTCGCATCGACAATAATGATCTAATTAAAGTTGAAGGGAATCTAAATGTGACTTTGATCGTTATGACCCTAGAGACTCGAAGCGTATAGATAAGTTTACTGATGAGAAATTTTCCAAAGCTGAATATCCTGCCATTGTTTCTGGACCTTTGACTTTGGACCTTTAACTTTGGACTATTGACGTTGGATTGGTGAATTTGGACTTGGTGATTAGCAGTTACTCAATTCATCAGTTGGTCTATTGAGATAATCAGCTGGTCTATTGTGCCAACTGTCTCGTATACCACTGTAATCGAAAGGCGCGGCAGCGCCTTGCTGGCGAATATATGAGCAAATCCACGAAACGTGGTGGTTTAGGAGAAAAGAAATTTTGAAAATTTTTTCCATCGCACATTACTAGGGTTTTACATACTTTTAGTTATCGGTATGTAGAACTCAGATCCGCTCGCGTGATCGATTTTCATGAAACGGCATCAGGTGGGACAGAGAAAACAGGAAATGCCCATGAGAGCAATACACAGATACACTCTTACATCATTGATTTGACCACTGATGGCGCTGGAAAGTATTCGACTCATCACCAGAAAACTCGAGGAGATCATTGCAGTGATGACATGAATATTATTTAAGAGTTCGCCAACAGTGTAATTCCCGAAAATTCCTTAAAAACCGAAAAAAGTAGCTCGTACGATTAAACAACGGAATATTGGATCACGCAGTCACTCTTTCGGTATCAAATACGATAAAAGCGAGAGATCACAAGCAAAACCGGATCGGGTTGACCCGTCTTGTTCGTGTGCGCCTCAAAATAGTATTTTTCGATTCGAAGGAGGGAAGTTTGGTTTTGCTTTTCGAGTGATGGTTTTCGGCTCGAGCCCTGTCGAGGGTCGAAATTAGCACGAGTAAAGCAAAAAAACTTCACGCCCGAGTATCGAAATACGTTTTTCGATCGACTGGGCGTAAAGTAAACGAAAACTACCGTGCGTAAGGCAGTGCTTAACGCACAGTCGATCGAAAAACATGATTTCGTGAAGCGATCACGTTTTTTGCTGAGAGCGTGATTTGCTTGCCAATCCGACATAATGTGACGCACATAGACCAAACTCATCTAGATTTCTTCGTTTTTTGATGGAGAATTAGATGCGATTTGCAGAGATGAGATTGGTCAGACTGCGTCGGCGTAGGATGAGAAATAATCGTCGAGTTTTTTTTCTTTACAAAAAGTAGTGACGCTTTATCAACAGGAGATAGTTTCACACCTGTTGGGAGCACACTTTTGAGCTTCAAGGTGGTTGTAGCCTCAAGTCAGAGGGTCATTTTCCCGCAAAAATCCTACCGATACCCCAGACTGAATCCAAATGCCGACCTTAACACTGAGGAAAAAAAGCCAAGTCACGCACGAAATTTCGTCACTTTTCAAATTTGATCACCCGCCATTCCAGTCTATTTCAGTTTTGAGTCTTGAACTCGTTACAACTTGTTTGTAGGATCTCGAAAGAGGTGTCTGCTTTGGACCCGAGTTGATATATAGCCATCGGTGCAAAAAATTGGTGCACGAAGGGCGTAACGCACGAATCGTGGATTTGAAAGAAAAGAACATGTGAGAGAGAGAGAGAGAGAGAGAGAGAAAAAGCGCGCGCAAGGGCGCCGTGACTTATATACGCTGAGTTGGTCCGTTTTAACCTCACAAATTTTCTGGAACTCACTTATTCCATGCTTTCATGGGTTCAGGGGACCTTGATCCATCTGAATCCGTTATTTTGGTCATAAAAATGTGTAATCTCGAGTCATTTTCCTCCTGACAGCTTGTAGAGCTTAAACATCTCGCTCGCAAATCTCGACCTTCTCCAATTTTTTCGCGTAAAGATTTCAGCTACGTCAAGACACTTGAATCGATCGTCGATCGAACAACGCATACCGAGATTCTCGACTCGGTTCCGATTCCAACTGCTACCCACCATTATCGGTGTGGTCTGAATTGCGTGAATGCCTTTCTCTGTACCAGACGATTCACTTCCCTTTCAAATATTCTGTACCTGATGAATGTTCACTCATCATGATCATATAAAAACAGCGAGGATTAGATGCCTAATGAGAGAATCGTAATTGTTGCCGGTGAAAGAGCCACCATATGTGTATTGTTTATGGAGTGGTATTCGAGAATAATTGACCAGAAGGCCAAAACGTGTGTCATTCTTGCTGTCATCCGGTGTCTTATAGATTTGAAGAATTTAGAATTTGATCTCAAGGAAGTATGGTCAGCACTAATTTAGATTCTGTAGCACTATACTGACTTCAAGTTTCTTCAACACTTGAGACAGACCCAACTTTGATGCCAAACATTATGCATCTCAAAGAAGTTATGATAATCAACTCCAGTTGAAGAATAAGATAACGATGAATCGAATATCTTTGATGATGCTTTTCGTAACTCACCAAAAACTTTTTCGTGTCCAACACAAGAGGGATCGTCTCTCATATTTAGATGTTCTGTTATTGTTGAGTCCTGTTGATGGCTGTCTATGAACAGTTGTTATGATAGGTGCAGTGATCTCTCGTATTGTTTCAACTAATTTTGTGTAACAACTTTCATTTCGTATTACTCTAATCCAATAATCTCAGCTACACTCTTATTGCTCATTGTATTATTTTTAACTGTCTTGAATCGCCTCTCACATTCCTGCTATGGACTTCATTAAAAACTAGATAGCATAGTTACATCGAAACAGGTCTAGAAAAAGGTACAGGGTTCGTCTGTTTCATTCAAAGGATGATGGAGAGATGGTAGCACATTCACGCTCTTGGTGGAGAACGGTAAGTTTGACTTGAAAAAATTCTTGGTGAAGAATTAAATCATTATAGAGGCTTGATCCATACATGCATCTGGATGTACTTTGAGGATCACTTTTTCTGGAATCAAAATATGTCTCACATAATGCTTCCATCTCTTCATTCTCCTCGAAATGAATTGCATGTATTACTTCAACTTCTTAACATATCATGAGTTACTAATGTCCGGGTTGGAATTCATTCCAGTTCTTGGTTTTTGAGTAGTGTTGGAGAACTGTCACACTGTCATAGTTCTATGTTTCAATCATTAGTCACTCATATCAGTTAGTAACTTTGATCCTTGGCATCCTCTCTAGTTGCAAATTGGATGGAGTAACTTGTGTGCGGTGTTTTCGCAATCCAAAAGTTTTTCATCACCTGAAAGACTTTTCTTGTACGCACCGTTTCGAGTGAAATTGATAGTCTTCCCATCAATTCAAGTCAAATTTCATCAACTTATTCCAAGTTCTGATATCAAAAACAAAATTGTACCGCTCCAGATTTCTTTGCTGTGATCAAAAATATTCATCTTGGAATTAAGCAAATTAAGTGCCACTGATTGGGGGAATCTATTGCTACGAATGAGATGCGTAAACGTTTGCTGGGCTTTCCTACATGCTACTCTTAACAGCATGTATCTTCCAATCTGAAAATTTACAATCATTACCATAGCCTAGTGTCGAAATCCCCCCCCCCCTCTTCACTTTTTCCAGAAGTCTAGCTTGGCGAGTATGACCACCCTTTCCCTTGATAACTTCATCTGGGACCAAAATATGAAGTTCAAGTCTTGAGAGTCATGAGATTAGGAAAAACATGTCAAGTAAATGTTCAGCAATTGTTACGGGTGCAAGCTATACAGGCAATCGCACTTCAACTGTTATCACCTATAACAGCTACCGCTTGGTGCGGCCGGACTAGCTCAGTCAACAGCGTGTCAGTCATTTGATCAAGAGGTCGTCGGTTCGTTTCCCGGCGGCCGGATTTTTTTTAGTGCATGAAGGAGAATAAAATCTTAACACAATATTTAGCTAAATATGACATGGAATCGATGAAAAACGACAACAAAATATTGATTTCAACCGTTGAGAGTCACGAGATCAGGAAAAGTATGTCGAGTAACTGTTTTGCAAAATCTGAACGTAAAGTGCATGAAAAATGATTGATTTCATTACAATCTGATTATCTCTGTAAGTCTGACTTAACTCGAGTTACTTACCATCTCTCCTGACTTTTAATCTAATAGAACGGTCAAAACTGGATTGAACTTTTAAGCTACCATTTTTTTCTCATTGGCCTCGATGGATTATTATTTACAATATATTTTGCTATTAAAAGAGACCGTGAGTAAATGAAGTTGAGTCAAACTCACAGAGATAATCAGATCGTAATGTCAAATCAATCATTTTCCATGCACTTTACGTTCAGATTTTGCAAAAAATTACTCGACATACTTTCCCTGATCTCATGACTCTCAAAAGTTGAAATCAATACTTTGTAATCTTTTTTCATGTGTTTCACGCCATATTTTGCTCAATATTTCTAATTATCTACTCGACTTGTTTCCCCGATCGAGTTGAAATTCATCATTTGATCTCAGATGAAGTTATCAGGGGGAAGGGTGGTCATACTCGCCAAGCTAGACTTTTGGAAAAAGGGGGAAGATATGCTATTACAGAGTAATATTGTTTTTGCTCATAATTATAATATCCTGCTGTAGGTCTAGTTCGTTCTAAATCCGTCTAGTTCAGTCCAGTTTGTTCTAGTTTGGTATAATAAATGTGGGTAAGGGGGTGCGTGGATGCATGGATGAGTGGATAGGGATTTGGATGGAGATCTGGATCGGAATGGAAAGCACCGTATTAATTTGGTCTAGTTCGGTCTAGTTCGACGTGATTAGGGCGAGTTCGGTGTAACTGGATTGAATGTAGTCTAGTTCGGTCTAAGGATGTCTAGTTCGATCCAGTTCATTTTTAGTCGATCTCACCCGGACTAATTAGCCCATAGTAACCTGGACCACCTAAAAAGGGGTAGATATTTTGTTTTTTGATTTGATTAGTCTCCTTAGAGATTCCGATTAGGCGCAAAGCACGTAGAATATCATCAGTGGATGCAGACTATATTTTCTGGTTTTACAAACTCAATCAAGCGCCCAACTCGCGGATCACCCTCAAGTTACCAACGACTATGAATACCAGTGTTGATAGTTCGGGACTTTGATATATCCAACTCAGCCGTTCCGGAAATTGAAAGGAGTCGAACTAAATTTTCTAAACAATATATCTATCAGCAGGTGAAATTCAAGATGATATCATTTTTTGGACCTTTATAAGATACCTCTTCCTGTCACCTTGGATTGATTTCAATCATCACTCTGCAACCGTCATTATTGAACTACAAAAGCATTTCAGGGACCTTTGACTTATCAAGAACATTTACAAACCGAACGAGCGGTAGCAAGTAAGGCAATAACGCCAGTATGGAATGAATTGAAAATGAATTTGAAATGAAAGATCTTACTTTTAAATCAATGATTAGAAATCGAGTATTCATGGACAGTTGTGATGTGATATTCTACCTATGATGTTATTATTAATACTTTATTCAAAATTTTTAAAAACATTCGTTAAAATTAGGCTTTTCTTTGTTTATCACATATACGTATGTGAGTAAATTTTGTGCAAATGAAGCGTTTCTCACTGTACTTATGTATTTTTCCGCACAATGATATAAATTGGGCTACTTGACCGTGATTTCTCCTGAATAAATACTAAATACTAAATAAATTAATATTCTCACTCAATTTTTAAATTTACTCGCGTAGTCCTATAGAAACATGAATGGTCACTCGAGTTCGATTCTGCTGATTGTGTGCTCAATTGATGATAGGGTCGAACGGGATCTTTCAGTTCGGATCCCAAGAGGCTATCCATGGAGATATCAATTCTGATTTTGTTTCGTAATGCAAGGAGCAAAAAATATGTTTAAATTTTAGAGTGACAGGCGGATCTAAGATTTGTCAAAGGGTAACGAGAGCTCGTTGAGGCTTACGAGTGTTTATGCGTCATCATCGGGCCGTTAACGCTCAGATTCGAAGTTGGACCAAGAATTTGCCATGACATTATTGCGACAGACTGTGTACTTGTCGAAACATGAAATTTTTATCAAGCTTCCAGCATGCAAGAGAGCTGGCAAGTATGAAATATTATGAATAAAATTCTCGGCTGAAACCGAATGGAGAATCATTCAAATCCTGGATTACTGAATTTTTATACACACACTTTGAGATAAATAAAACATCTGTAATAAAAACGAGGAAGTTCCGCTTGACCTTTCTCATACGTGCCAAGCATTTAACATATAGAATTGTGATGCCAAGCATATCAATTTCATACACTGATCTGCGGCTTACCTTATTGGACGTTAACAAAAATGAAATTTTCGTGCTGAAAAGTTGAGTACTGACAGCATTTTGATGATATACTTCTTCTTGGCGATGAAGCTGGGAATTTCAAGATTTTGGTCTTTCACAGCGGCAGAATGGAGCAGAGAATTTGTTCAAGCTTATTTTAATGGTTTGAAAGCTTCAACAAGGGTGTGATTGAATAATGCGGTCCTCAATTATCCGGGTAAGCGAAATGTTCTTGCGTTTTGTTTGGGTGAATATTTTGGGTGCATTTGTGTCCATTAATGATGAACAGAATGTTCATAGGTGATGTGGTGAGAGTAGAGGTCAAAGAACTTTGATATTCGTAGGATTGGACTGATCTATATTTGGCGGATCCAAATCTGATCTGGATTCTTGGAGGTTATGTGGATTCGAGATATTCATGATTTCAAAGGAATTGTCACGGATCCATATTCGACCGGATGATCCGCGGATCTTGAAATCCGAGTTCGAGACTATCCGTCCCAGACCATCGCTCTTTTGAATCCGTTTTACTATCAGAATACCCGGGGAATCCGGATTTGCAGAAGCCCCACTTTCTAATAATATCTATACCATTTTTCCAAAGATCCCACTCTTATTGCTAGCAGACCATCACCCAGGCAAGCTTTTAGGATAATTTGGGTTGCCGGGTAACCTCCACAGGTGAATTCCTCGACGAATGATTGTTCCTCTGCAAAACCTACTCCTCTCATCCACAGGTCCCTCTTCGTTTTGGTTTCTCGCTTAAGCTTGGATGAGGATGAAAATTTTTTGGAAATTCTTCGATACCCGCTCCTTCGGAAAAGAGCTTGTCAGGAACAACAACGCCTCTCCAAAAATTTGGTCTCCAGAATCAAGTTGTAAGGGAAAAAAGTTCCGCATTGGTGGAACTTGCCATGTCCGAGTAATGGTGCCGGCCATCATTGATTGCTTGATGTGCGGATAGAAGGTCAGTTTCAAATCTCAGAAATAATGAATTTTACACATTTGAATCGGTGAACAGCAATTTCATTATTATTTGTTACATAGCCGTTCATCTCCAAAAACTAAAGAGTTCCTATCCATAGTTCGATACCGATTGTCGAATTACATAATTACATAATACTAATTTTGCGATTCATATCTAGAACATCAAATGATATAAGCTTTTTGTACTGACACTGCTGGTGGAGTAACTTTTTGCCGCATCTCATCAACTATCTAAATTCTTCATTCTCTGAAGAAAAAAATTTGGAGTCTCGTTCTGGAGAAAATCTATTGTGCTTCAATCACCTCTGGATTTCCAGAATTTCCATGGGAATTCGGATCGAGATACGTAAACCGCCTTATAGCGCGATACAAATAGTCGGCCTTCACTGGAGAGAAGACGATGAGTCAAACAGCCTTGGATTTTTCATAAATGATTAGGTTGAATAAAAATAACCAATTAGACCAACCTGTTTGCATGCGTCCAGCATGAAAATGAGCATCGATTAAGTCGAACGATGGTAAATTCCTAATCGAGTTTGGACTGTGTCGTATGTCTAAGCCCTAATTGAAATAATAGCTCAATCTATATTCAACAGCCGTGTAATATTCCACAATGATTAAGGCAACTAGGTAAAAGAATGCTCAAATTCATTTTCTCGCCGTTGTAAAAAAAAGCATTTCAAGCTTGGCAAAAAAAGAACACGAACCCTGATTCGTACGAACCTCGATCACTCGCCTTCGATCCGTCAGCAATTGACCCTCTCGGGGATTCCCCGTTAATTTGATGGCGCCATTTGAATTTTTGTTCTTCTATCCACGTCTATTGGTGCTCCCTGCCCTGTCCCTCGGAAAGAATTGATGCCTCTACAGATATACATTCCATATAGTCCAACTAGATATGTCTCTCGGGCAAAAATATATAGCCTCTCCATTTTGCATTGTGTCCTCAAAAATTATCCTATCTCTTCTTTTCCGAGTGTCAGACGCATCATCAAAAGCAGCAGCCAAATGCTATCAGGAGAGCCAGCGGAATGGCGCGTATATTCATATCCATCCACTACTCATAATAATAAAAACTTGATAAATCATCTGCTTGGATGCGACGCAGAAGAGAGTGGAGATCCGCTATATAAAAGCACGTGCAGAAAAACGTATCCTCAATCTCTTCAGGCACGAATTTCTGTTATTTCATCTGGATACTGGACACACCTGTATGAATTCTCGCATACATGTATGATATGAATGAAACGAGCACATTTTTGAGGCTGCCTTATAGTGCGAATACAACGTGTGTATACGGAAATATGAAAATGTGATTCTGTCGCGCTTATGTTATGTCATCGCGTCGAGACGGCAAGGACACGCTGTGACTTTTAGCTCGTATAAACGACTTTGACGGAGGAACGCAGTTTCGACTAGTAGTTCAGATTAGAGGAGGAGAGGCGACTTGGATGTCCGCATATATATATATATAATATCTGACGGTGATCTGTCAGTGATCTTCTTCTGTTTTCTACAAGTGCTTTTTATTAGCTATACAGAGGCGTCGCACGCCGTGGCAGATGTCGGGTATTACAGATTTTGAACTTTTGGCGCCAGTAGATCGCCTCATCTGACTTAGTCGTGCGGTGTGGCGTTTGATAGAAAAAAGTGGATTTTCTTGACTCGCGATAATAATATTGCTGCTTGATGAGAAAGTGTTGGAAATATACTTATACAACTAAATAGAACCATACGAATATATTCAAATGAGCGCGCGTCTTTTGTTGAACAACGGAACGGTTTGGTTGCTACGCCGCCCCACGACTGTCATCACTTCGTTGTGAGCCCTGTTCAAGTGCAGTCGCGCCGCCAGTTAACCTCAACGAATTTTCCGCTGTGTATATCGTGCTTATTGTATATATTGATTATTGTGCCTATTGAATCTACGAGTCTACGAATCAACGAGTCCTAAATAAACGAGTCATCAGTTTATATAAATTGTGTGTGTCTCCTGCTTCAAAAGCCCTGCCGTGCTCTCAGGTTATGGGCCCAGAGCACGCTTCCAGTGCGTAAACAGTGCAAATCTTCAACAGATCCAGAGCCTCATCGCCGAGCAGAGCTTCGGAGCAGCATAATTTCACACACTATAAAGATTCGAGGTAAGTGAAAGTGTGTGATCGCGAATAGAGTCAAAATTGCGTTGCCTCAATGGTGAGCTTATTTAGCCCGAGTTCAAGTACGATTCTAAGATCCAATGAATGGTCCGCCGGCATAGCATAAATAAATACGACAGTGCGGTGAGTCGTATGAGTGTGGAATTTGATAGATTTCCAAGTTTCGTGTGTGATTGTCATTGTAGTAGGTTATCGACATCCCGGAGGAGCATCATCATCAAGGTTGCAGTTCATGTTGCATCGCGAATCATACAGCGTGTTCGTGGCGCGCACGTGTATATTCTCGCGCTATAAGCCAACCGGTGACGACGTGTTTTCGTGATATCTCGCTCTCGCGCGCGCGCGTCCTCTCTCTCTCTCGTTTACGTGTGTTAGGGTTAGGTTTATATCGCGACTCGATTCGATTCGGTAAACAGACTCAAAGGGGATTCTTTGTGATTCGTCGGTTGACATTGAATACGATTTATCGAGCATGCGGCTTGCTGCAATAACCTTGTTTCTTGATGCTCACGTACGCGCGTAGGATGCATGTTTTGCTTGATCTCAAGACATGTAGATGTTCGCGGTTTTCTAACCAGGGCACTCGAATGTGTATTCTCGTTGCGTGGGGATGTTGCTGCTTACATTGGCGATCGCTGCGATTTCTTGTGAAATATCTAGGCAAATGTTCTGCATTCATGTTTATGTTAATATATATATGATGCATTGATGTTCGTGTTATCATATCACCGGTTCAATGAGTCAAGAGTCTACGATTCAAGAATCTATGAATTGACAGAATTTGACAAATATCCAAATATTTTATTGAATTTTGGTATATTTTATTAAGGTCGAAATTTGAAATAAAATTTCCTAGGTTCAATTAAAATTTGGATTCCGGGGATCAATTACAAATTGAAACTTGATGTTCGGTGAATTTTTGTAGTTGATTTAGAAGTTTGTGACGAAGTTGCTTACAGTGCTCATATGTGT
Organism: Eretmocerus hayati; assembly: GCA_029851415.1. NCBI lineage: Eukaryota > Metazoa > Arthropoda > Insecta > Hymenoptera > Aphelinidae > Eretmocerus > Eretmocerus hayati. Next base: position 148,806,808 of record CM056742.1, on the reverse strand, counting down.
GTGCGCAACCCAAATCTGGATTTTATCACAGCAGTGCTTGTTAATATCCTAGAGAGGTGCACATATGAGTGCATATGCGGCAAATGAGTCCAAAACTTCTGCTTCTTAGTTTTTCTGAAAATCGCAGTGCATTTTCTATTAACTTGGAAGTATGAAACATTATTGAAAGTTATATCTGGTATAAGAATCAAACTGAAAGAATCTAGAAAACATACGAATCTCGGACGAATATTTACGAATCATTTCAATTCTGTTTCATATCCCGGTTAAGATGGCTGATAAAGAAATTCAACAAAATGATGAGATCTTGAGTGGATCGGAACAATCCTCTAACATTTTAGATGTTATTGTGGATCCAAATGAAGCTCGTCAGATTGAAACGATGGAAGTAGAAGAATCTCGAAATGATCAAGAGAAAAGTAAGATTCACATTTAGAACTTTCTCTTATTCATCTAAGTGTTGATGTGTTCATGAAAATGAGTTCTTAGATCAAGCCATCTGATAAATTCTGTAAGCTGTGAAAAGTTAAAGAATTTCTAAGTTTCTTGAAATGATTATGAATAAACTTATGAAGAAGAATCTAAGAATCAAAATAGTCAGGCCTGACACAAATCAAAAATCCAGATAATGATTCACGAATATTTTTTACAGCAAATAATAAGGACCCTAAGATTCAAAAAGAATATTCTACGACTCCAACTGAATTAAACTCGAGACCAATGAGTATGTCAACGCCAAATACAAGTATGAATACTGGTTCTACGTCAAGAGATAGACAGAACACGTATGTTCCCGGTACAATCAATATTTCGACGGATTTCGTACTTACATTCAGAGATGCAGCGAGGGATTTTAGTTCTGCTCTTACTACTCATAAGAAATTGGTCGAAAAATCCAGTGAAGTTGTCGACAAATTGAATGAGAGTCTGAAGTTGAGTGCTGATATTGAAAGGATGCGTTTGAGACGAGCCGAAATTGAAAAGGAGACTGAAGAATTGAAAAGACTCGACATGGGTCAACAAAGTTCTCAAATAAATCGCCCGTCTCAAGATTCCTTAACGAGTCAACCAAGTACGAGAGCAACTCAAGATTCTTCGATTCGCACTGATCAAAGACCGAGCACAAGTGCAACTCAAGATTCTACAACGATTCGCACTCAACCAAGTACGAGTGCAACCAACGATTCTTCAACGATTCAAATGAATCAAACGACTCCAACTGAACAGGTAAATAACCTACAAAATTTGACCACGACTCATGATTCTTTGAATCTAGAAGAGACTCTGAAATCAATTCTCGTAGGAAAATTAACAAACGATTCACTTACATCAAAAATTCATATTGACAGAAAATACAAACTGTCTGAAAAAATGAATTTCGATTTATGGTTGGACTATTTCAAGTCTGAATTACGAAGTTATGATTTGATAGATATCATTGACGATAATTCTCCTAATCCTAGAGAATTTACTGAGACTCAAAGAATTCGAAGAAAGAATCAAGTCAGAGACATAATCATGAATAGAATTGATGAAAAGTATCATAGTAGAATCACTAACATTCAAGATCCAAAAGAATATCTGAGCAAACTTCAAGAACTCAGAAGGAAAGAGTTGAATTTAGATCCTGTAACTATCAAAGGGAAGTTATATGAAATTCGAATGAAACGAAACGAGAAGGTATTCGACTTTTGCGAACGATTCGACTCTCTAGTGAGAGAGTACAATTTATCTAACGAGTCAAAACCCTTGGATGATGAAGAATTGAGTTCATTATTCTATCATGCAGTCTCTGGAGTAAATGAAGATTTAAGACAAACGAATCTTATAAAGAAAAACGATAACAAGATCGGAATGAATATAGATCAAATGAAATCATTCATGTTTCAGTCCGAATCTGATCGCAACCAACGCAATGATTCAAGAGTCAATAGAGTCAGCTACAATGAGAACGATTCTAATCCTTGTCATAGATGTGGTCAGAGAGGTCACAGAGCTGGTGTTGATTGTCCTCTCCACAACACTGACAAGTGGCTACATTATCGCTGCCAGACAGTACACAGAAAGGGTGGACTTTGTCCAAATCCTAGACGAGGTAAGAGTCCTTCTATATCTAGAATAAAAGACAAAGACTCAGATTCTAACAATCAAAGTAAGAATCTACGAAAAAGAAAATCTGGAAAGAAAAATCTAGGCAAAATTAGTAAGAAAGAAAATTTGAAAAAGAGTAAGAAGAATTTTAAACGAGCTGCTCGAATGGTTGTAGATTCAAGCGAAAATGAAGATGAAGAAAGCGAAAGTGAGAGTGAAGGTAAGAAATTATTCTCAAAATCATATCGAGCACAAAATTTTATAAATTTTATCGCAGATTCTGGTGCAACTGATCATATAGTGAATCAGTCTATGGTTCTTTCTAATTTTAAAAGACTCGAAAATGGAATCATTAAGAGTGCGAATAAGAACGAATTTGCAAATTTAGTTATAGATGGGAAAGGTGAACTCAGTTTAGCAAATGAGACATCTGATAAAAAATTGATTCGATTGACTGATGTTATTGCTACTAAAGATTTATCTGAAAACTTGCTTTCTTTGAGAAAATTAGCTGACTCAGGGTTTTCAATTTATTTAGATGATAAAATCTTCAAAGTTTACGATAAATTCACAGATAAAATTCTTTTCAAAGGTACTTATAAGAAACCGAATTGGATTATTCGATTTGAAGTTAAAAATAATGAGTCTTATGATTCTAAAGAATCCACTTTGAAAAATTATTCATGTAATGCTCGAGTAGTATCACATCTTGAATCACCAGAAGAGTCGAACACGAGTCATAACGATGAAGAGTTGTTAGCTTCGGAGGGAGCTACTAACGAATCTATAAATACTGATTCTTCGATTGGGAGGGAGAAAGATGTAGTTCTAGTAGAGAAAACTCTCAACAATCAGCAGAATCCAGTAGAGTCTACCACGAATTTTTCCAGTAATAGCTCACTCAAGAATTTTATTATAAGCTCTGATGAATTGATATCGTTGATAAATTCAAATGATTCAATTGATAAGAATTTAGATGAACAAACGAGTGAAAATTCCAAAAGTTTGAATCTAGGACAACTATGGCATACTAGGTTAGGACATGCATCTTTGGGTTATCTTCGAACACTTCAGAAGAAAACAAATTTGTTAGAAAATGTAAAATTTGACGATTCTATTCTAGACTGTGAAGTATGCATAATGTCGAAAATGGAAAGATTACCATTCAAAGAAGTACGAGCAAGAGCTCAAAGACCTCTTGAAGTCATTCATACGGATATTATGGGAAAAATAAGTCCTGTGTCGTATCCTGGACAAAATGTATTTATCATAGTGTTTGTAGATGATTATTCTAGATTCTCAATGGTCTATTGTTTGAAGAGTAAAGACCAAGCTAGCCAGGCGTTAGAATCATTCTTGATATCAGCTCGAAATTTGATAGGTGAAAATGTGAAAGTTTGCTATATCAAATCAGATCAAGCTCTTGAATATATGGGAGGACATTTTGCAGAGGTATTAGAAAAGGAGAATATAGAATCAAAATTATCTCCTCCATATACTCCTGAACATAATGGCACAGCAGAACGATTCAACAAAACAATTCAAAGGAAAATTTTAGCTCTATTAATTGATTCTGGTTTACCTAACTCAATGTGGGAATTAGCTGCAGAAGTTGCTGTTTGTTGTTATAACAAGACTCCTCACAAAGCTATTGGATATGATATTCCAATCAACAAATTCGCACCAAATGCAAGTTGTCATTTGGAACAAATTAGACGATTCGGATGTGTGAGTTATGTCAAAGTCAACAAATCAAAATCTAAGTTCGAAGCAAAAGCTATCAAAGTCTATTTGGTAGGATACAAAGAAACAAGTTACATATTTTGGCATCCCTCTTCACGGAAATTTTTAGAATCAAGAAATGTTAGATTCAATGAAAAATTAGTTTATGGTGATATTTACAAAAAGAAATCACTTACAAATGAAGATACGATTGAATCATCAAAACAAGTTGTTGATTCTATCAACGATTCGATTCACTTTGATGGTGTAAATGATGAAAGTAGTATTCCAGAAAAACAACTTGTAAATGTTTCATCTAAAAATAGAAAAAGAGGCAGACCTCGAAAAAATGAAAGAATTCCTACGACTCATCAAGGCGATAAGACGATTCAAACATCTCAAGGTCCTTTGACTCGCAGTAAAGCCAAAAGAAAGATTGATCATCCTGAGAATACTAAGAGTAATCCAACTGAAACTGATTGGAAAAATGTTAAGAGAGTCTTTAGGTATCTCAAAGGAACAAAGAATCTAGGAATCGTTTTTACATCTTTAGGTGAAAATTTAGAAGCATTAACTGATGCTAGTTTTCGAGATTGTGATGATTCGACTTCAACTGGAGGTTATGTTATTAAATTGTTCGGGGATGTAATCGCTTGGAAAAGTTACAAACAAAAATATGTAACTCTTTCAACTTGTGAAGCAGAATATCTAGCTATGAGTGAAGCTTGTCGAGAACTCATCTCAATAGATAAATCGATTCGATATACATTAGGAAAGACTTTATATCCAGTCACAATTTGGTGTGATAATCAATCTGCCGGTAATTGCACTCAAATGGATGGTAGTCATAAGCTAAAAACTTTCGACGAATCAATTGATGAAATTACTAAGAAATTGAATCAAAGAGAAAAATCTGGGAATAGAGTCCATATGGCTGAAACACATGGTGATTTCATAAAACAATGTGTTGAACAAGGAAAGATTATAGTCAAATGGGTTGCAACAAAAGAAAATGTTGCTGATATTATGACTAAACCATTGCCTTATGAATCACATGAATATCTTACTCGTAAGATTACAAAGAATCCAAAGAATCGATAGAAATGAGTCTGGAATCTTTATGAATCATGAATCAAAATAATTGAATCTTAATATGTGTTGTTTGTTTTCTTATATGTTCACAGGTGACGAACAACAATAAGAAGATATTTTCCAAGTGTTCAGAAATTTAAGTTTGTTCTTCTGACAATTATCATAATGAGAACTGATATGCTTATTAGAATTCAAGGCTATGTAAACGATCCTTTATTTCACTTGACCACTTGTTGTTCAAATATTTTTCTTATCAGTTAAACAGCATTGTGTTTACAACGATTCAATTATAAGATTTTTTAATGATTTTTCTTTAGATTCAAAGGCCTTTACATTCATATGGATTCAAAGATTTGTATAAGGGAGGGAGTGTTGGAAATATACTTATACAACTAAATAGAACCATACGAATATATTCAAATGAGCGCGCGTCTTTTGTTGAACAACGGAACGGTTTGGTTGCTACGCCGCCCCACGACTGTCATCACTTCGTTGTGAGCCCTGTTCAAGTGCAGTCGCGCCGCCAGTTAACCTCAACGAATTTTCCGCTGTGTATATCGTGCTTATTGTATATATTGATTATTGTGCCTATTGAATCTACGAGTCTACGAATCAACGAGTCCTAAATAAACGAGTCATCAGTTTATATAAATTGTGTGTGTCTCCTGCTTCAAAAGCCCTGCCGTGCTCTCAGAAAGAATGCGTGTAAGCAGTGGTCCTCTCTCTAAATATATTCTATTGGAATACTATCCGAAGAAGTGGTACAATCTCGATGTTTGATCACGTCAGATTTATTATCCTGGGACAGAGTTGGCTAGTCAGTCTGAAACCACTTTTCTCAATGGGTAAAAATCTGATCTCGGAACAAGTGAAGAATAGGCGAATCTCAATGGCATGATCGAAGATAGAACGATAATTCTTTGATGGAAAGCACACTTCCAGGAGATGGTATTGCGTATGAACTTGATCTCACAAATGAGAAACCTCGAGATTTTCAAGTGTTTCAAATCCTGACCTCCTAAACACGATCTAAAAGTCGATTTTTCTCGAAAGATTCATCAAGTTTCGGATAAATACTGATCTTGTAAGGAAAACCGATCAATCAAGAAGTCACGCGCTGTAAGAATAAATCCTGAAAATGAGTCTCATCGTCTGAGAATTAATATAACAAGGTTAGGGGATTTGTTGCGATTCAGTACTATTTTTTACTTACTTACTTTGAGAATTCCTCCTTACAGTGCGTTGCCCGCATTATAAAACAAAATGGTTCTTCCAGGATTAGATCGATGCATCGACACCGATCAATCATTCGTATCTATAATTAGAACTCCTATCACTCAGAAGCTGTTGATGATCCATCATTAATTGATTATTCAAGGGACGCCAACATGGAATTTGTGACCCAGTGCTCGAGGTGATAGTTGTGATCCGACACTCGTTCGTGGTGATAATCGTGATCCAGTGATCAGTACACTCGTGATCTAAGCCTCAGAGTGCCACTCGTGACCTAGTAGTTGAGGTCACGCTCGTATACTGCACTCGAGGTGATATTCGTGATCCAGTCCTTGAGTCGACACTTGTGACTAGGAGCCTGCGGCGATAACTCGATGAAAATCTCATCATTCTCGTTTTCAGTGCGCGAAGAGATACCTGTGACTGAGTACTCAAGGTGATACTAGTGATTCAGCAGCCGATGTGATACTCGTGATGCAGGAGTCAAGGTGGCACTCGTGATCCAGTGCTTGAGGTGGTATTTGTGATCCAGTTTTGGCGATGCCACTCATAATACAGCACATGAGGTGACTCTCATAGAACAGTTGACAGATTGGTACTCGTGACTCCAAGCGCGGATCCAGGATTTGGGGTGGGGTAAGGGGCGGCTTTCGATATTATACACCCATGCCCTCGATAGGTTTTCAAGTTATTCATCCCGAGCGATGTTTCATTCAAATACATCCGTGGATGAATCTATCAATATAATTATTGTGGATGAAATTATTAGGGTTATTAACATCGATAAATCCAATCTACGTCTCAGAACACATGAGATTCCCAATCGAGTTCGATGATTATGGACGGGACGATTTGAGCATAAAGAAGGGTTGGGGGCGATTACTCCGTCATCCCCACTCTCCCACCCCTCTCTGTATCCGCGCCTGCGTATTCATTTCTCGAGTAGACACTTGTGAATCGGCAATCGAAGCGGTACTCGTGATAGAGTACTCGAGCTGATTCAGTGATCGCAAGATGATACTCTCTATGAAGAACTCGATATGATACTCGCAATGCAGCACTTGAGATGGTATTCGTGATCCAATTTTGGCGATGACACTTATAACGAGGCACTCGAGGTGATACTCGTAATACAATCGTCGAAATGCTACTCGTGATCCATTACTCGAGTAAGCACTTGTGATCCGGCACTCGAGGTGGTACACGTGATAGAGTACTCGAACTGATTCAGTAATCTCAAGGGGATACTCTCCATAAAGAACTCCACGTGACACTCGCGATGCAGTACTTGAGATGGTATTCGTGATCCAGTTTTGGCGATGACACTTATGACGAGGCACTTGTGACGGGGTCCCCCGAAGTGGGTTCCTTGGTTCTGCGCCTAGTAAGCCCGAGGGCAAACCAGATTGGGTCGTGGAAAATGGGTAGAGACCTCAATAAATATCAAGTTATAATACAAGCTAGGTTTATTGGATCCAAACTACAATACTGAGAGACAGCCTGAATAATACTAGAATGATTCTATAAGACGAGTTCCTCAAGGGCTGAGGAAGCTCGTCCCAAATGGCTCTATTTGTGAGACGGGCTCGACTGGGTTTCTAGAGCATCTGTGAACGGTGCCTGAAGTCGCGTTGAAGTGCGAGTCTAGAAGCACTGAACGGAGCTTTTGAGGCCCCATTTATACCCTTTCATGTGTGGGCGTCACCCTTGATCCAAGTCTAGGATTGGATTAGCTGAGGGTCGTCCCTGCATTATGATCGGTGGATTGAGGTTGCATCCCTCTTATGATCGTGCGTCGGATGCAGGTGGAGATGCAGGTGGCCTCATGGGATATATTTATCCAGTAGCGAGCATGAAGGGTATTTATAGTAATATGTAGGGCTAGTTGGGAGTCTATATGGGTTCCTGACACGTCCATAGCCGCATTCATTGCTCTCCTGAGCAATCCTAAGGATATCGTGAAAAAAATCATATTTTTTGTTTTTTACAATCTCCATTTTCCGCATATTCTAATCAATATTTTACATGATAATTCTTACTTATAATTGACAAACTAGATGGGATGATAAGGGTATTGAGTATGCTTAGCTGTGTAATACTATGAGCCTCGTCTCGATAATTGATAGAAAATATACTGACTAAATCTAGTGAAAATAGGTCTAGTTAATCTACAATAACATTTAATGATTGAAATTGGTACATACTTAAAAGAATTTGAGTTATTCATGAGATAGGATGAGGAGCATTTCGTTAGCTAGGTGAATCTTCAAATTACGTCGATGCTATTTTGGTTACAATAACTATAAATTCTAAATACTCTAGAAGTTAAAATCTCTTTTTTTCGGAAATAGGGAATTTCCTTTTTGTTTTATAATGAGCTAGGTTATTTATGCAGCAGTATCATACGGTTAAATTTTAATACTAAAGAGTGAGAACGTGCTGTATTTCGCTAGAAAAAGAGAGTTACCTTCCGTTTGATGTACTATTAGCTAGGTAGTCTAAGGCAAGTTAGGACTACTGATACTATGAATTGAATTTAGGTTGCTTACACTCAACGAAAAAGAAATCTGAACTCCGTCGGAGCTTGATATTATGATAGACTAAATTGCCTACGGTATACAATATGAATTTTAATATCGAAGAGTAATTAAGCTAAGCTTTTTTTTGATATTTGTGAATTTTGTGGAGAAAAAAATTTCGAATAATTATGATAAACTAAGTTGACTACGGTATACAATATAAGGTGTAACAGTTAAGAGTAATTTGAGCTGATTTTTTTTCAATTTTGCAGATTTTTTATACAGTTTTTGGGAATTTAAATTATGATATGCTAGGTTCGAGATTGCCCGAGTGGTCAACAATCTTATTTACGTTCTTGAATAATCTCTGGATGAGTGAGTATGGAGAAAAGAAAAGAGAGAAAACCAAAACTATTCAAAATTGTACGAAACTAGATTGGGCTTAAGATTTTGACATTAACGCAAATAGTTTAGAATGAATTTGGTTCTCTTTGGTATGCACAGGAAAAGTAGCTCGTTTTCATAAGAACTATTGGGATTACTGAACTTTATATAATAGTTACAGTATGATAATGGAAAATTGACAAATCGTGATTAAGATCATGAATAACTAGTATAATACTACTCTATCAATACGGAACTACCTGGGTCTCTCTCTCTCTCTCTTGTTCCTAAAATTGATCGTTCTTATCAGATTCAAAAATGATTCATTGCTTGGTTACGGTTTCAATCTTCATCATGTATTACTGTTGGTCAACTGGACTAAATATCCCATGAGGCCACCTGCATCTCTACCTGCATCCGACGCACGATCATAAGAGGGATGCAACCTCAATCCACCGATCATAATGCAGGGACGACCCTCAGCTAATCCAATCCTAGACACGGATCAAGGGTGACGCCCGCCCATGAAAGGGTATAAATGGGCCCTCAAAAGCTCCGTTCAGTGCTTCTAGACTCGCACTTCACCGCGACTTCACGCACCGTTCACAGGTGCTCTAGAAACCCAGTCGAGCCCGTCTCATAAATAGAGCCATTTGGGACGAGCTTCCTCAGCCCTTGAGGAACTCGTCTTATAGAATCATCCTAGTATTATTCAGTCTCTCTCAGTATTGTACTTTGGATCCAATAAACCTAGCTTGTATTATAACTTGATATTTATTGAGGTCTCTACCCGTTTTCCACAACCCAATCTGGTTGGCCCTCGGGCTTACCAAGCGCAGAACCAAGGAACCCACCTCGGGGAACCCCGTCACAAACTGATGCTAGGTGTGGGGTTCTGCTGTGGAAATTTGGGAGGACAAGCCCCCTAGATAGTAAAAATTTGGGAAACAAACTGCTGACAGCTGTTGACAGGAAGGAAGACTAAGAAGGATGCTCATTGGAATTGCTTTTCTCCTCATCTACGTAGTATCTGGGTAAGAAAATTTTTATTATCCCTATATACGTCCTTCGTGGGGAGAGTTGCGAGGCACAGACTCCGTTCTATTTTGGCCAGAAGTCAACTATTATGCATCAATTCATTGCAAAATTCAACTTACAATTGCTCTGAATAATCCTGGAATACTATTCTCTCGACACGATCTGAGATAACTCTATCAAGCAGAAAAGTATCTTCAATCATAGATTCAACAAAAGGGTGTAACCATTTTTCTCCATTCACTAAACTCTGCATTCTTGGCCCTACAAAACGAAAATTAGCTGCCCTACAGTTATTTAATTATACATCTCGTTACACATCTCAACCTATGGAAACGGCGAAAGGCCATAAAAACCCCAATAGCTTTAAGTCCACTCATAGTAACAATGGGGATACGGACGATGAACGGATTGTGAATAACCCGGGAATCGCTGGTGGCAGTCGATCCCCATCCCCAAATAAAGAACCCGTGGATGTTGCTCCGCTCAAAACCCGATATTATAATGGAATGGAAAAAGGAGATGATAGAGCTCCAGCTGCATTTCTCGCATTGATGTCCGCGGAGTTAGGGCTTCAGCATCGGGGTGAGGTTCACATGAGTATCGCGATACGAGATTTGAGCCAAATGCTTACAATGCAACCAGAATATTTCTCCGACACAGAAACAGTCGTGTTAGAAAGTGTAAGGGATCGTCTCGAAAATGCGCGGATTTAAACAGGTGATCGTTCTAAATTCCCGGGGGGCGTACCTGATACTAATAGCTACGATCAATTTAGAGCATTTCGTATGTTTGCGGAATCTTCGCGATTAGATGGACAATCCACAATGGAGAAAAACTCTCACCCAGGAAATCCTCCTCTTGACAATGATGACGCTTGTACTGAGCATTCAACCGGATTAACCGAGTATACCATAGCCGAAGGATACCCGTGGCCCCTCGTTGACCAAAACGTCTCCGGCCGCCGGCTCTCGAATAACAATGCCGAGATGCGGGACCATACCAGCCGTCGGCTCCCGGAAAGCCTAGACGCTGAGTCGCATCATGTAAGCTATAGTATGAGTGGTCCAAACCAAATCGAACAGTAGAAATTAGTGAAAACGAGAAGCCACGCAGTCGGGGTAAGGAAAAACCATCGTTTGGATCGTCCAACCGACGCTCTCGCGGACCAAACTGGGCCAGTGACGTTGATCATCCCAATAAATCAAATGACGATGAAGAAACGTATAGTGAATCACAACAATCAAAACGTTCTCAACGAAGGCAACCCTAAACAAAAAATCACGTCGAAACGGGAAGAAACAGCGTTATGAGCAACCCTCCAGTTCTGACCAAGGGGCATCAGACGACATTGACTATGACGATGACGATTTCCTAGAAATTAATCAGGTCTCAGAAAACGAGACAAATCATTCACGCCGTAACCAAACACGCGTCTTATGAATATCAACCCTCGCGGCAAGGAATTCGAAATCGAAACAGAAGAAGCGACGGAGAATCAAACTGTAGTGGCCGCACTCGGATCGTAACAGCGCAGAACACTTCGAGACGTTCTAACACCGATCGGCGTCATGGCTCAAAATTCCGACTCACACTCAATCAAGCTCTAAATCAAATCCCTTCGTACGATGGAAACCCAGACATGTTAGCTCTATTTTGCCAATCCGTTAGATACATTGTTGACGAATATGAGCCTGATTCTGAGCCCTGGATTCTTTCAACACTAGCCAGTAGACTCGAAGGCCGCGCTGCTGAGGGCTATACAGCACGCCTTACACAGTATGCTTCGGTAGAGAAATTGCTAGCCGATATGACGACTCAGTATAGTGGGGTAGGTGGAGCATATAGAGTTTTAGCAGAATTGAAACTAGTACAACAAAAGCCAGGGGAAGGAGCAGGAGATTATGTTTTGAGAGTTCAAACGCTCCATAATCGCCTTCTATGCCCTGTCTATGATTCCGACCATGTCTATGATTCCGACGCCAAGTTAAAGAAAAGGGAACGCGAAACATATGAACATAATGCGAACAATCGGGCTTGATCTTCCGATATATAATTTTCTTCACAGCTTGAAGTTGTACACACACGTCTCTTAGATGATAGGTAGGAATGTTTTGTTGCATGTTGGCAAAACCTATCTGATTGTTAACATGGCCCCCAAAGAGGGGAATGTTTCGAGAGATATCAAAATTGTGAACAAATGAATTCGGAAGAATAAGTCAACACTCTAGATTCACCGGACCGACGCATTGCTGGGGTCGCTGAGTTCCAGCTCTCCCGATCATCGAAGTTAAGCAACGTTGGCCGTGGTAAGTACTTGGATGGGTGACCACCCATCTAGGTTTAATCAACCCCAGCTTGGCTGACTTTGTTGATCGGTTAGTTGATGCCAACGACTTTTCAATGCGAACGGAAGGTGTATAATGTTACAGATTGGGTATTTATCCGAGATATATGTTCGATATGTAACACGATGTGGCACCGAGCTCTCCGGGGCGGATTTTCTTCCCTCGCAAGGAAGTTCTCTTTTACCCTACGGGTTGAATCATCCCGAGCAGATGCGGAGAGTGCATACACGTCAAAGTCACTACTCTGACACAGATTTACGGGTTGCAACAACGAAGTCATCCACTCCGCTAGTAGAATACTGACAAGGGGAGTCTGGGAAGGTCCGGATCACCAAACCTCACCAAATTTTTTCCACAGTCTCGTACCACCTAGAATATGAAGAATCCAGAGTTACTCCGTTAAATGGGCCTCCTGTTCAAAACAACAGCCTATAAAATTGGCATTGCTCATATAGACCCATGTTAAAATGGATATATATAGATATACTGGCAATGTTAACGTTTTTGCTTGTAGCCGTCGACAGAAGGCCCATTTGACGAAGTTACTCTGGATCCTCCATTTTCCAGGTGGTACGAGACTGTGGAAAAAGTTTGGTCAGATTTAGTGGACCCGGGCCCTCCGGACTCCTCTTGTGAGTCGAAAACAGAGGTGTCTCGTATCTTTGAACTACGAGGCACGAGCCACACGAATTCACTGTGTGAGTAAAACCTGGTGCATTGAAAACAGTGATGCACTGAACTATCTGACTACAGGTACCACTGCAGAGGTTGCCTCGGAGATAAGACCGTAAGCAACCTAGGTGATTACAGAACACGAGCACCAATATTACACAGTACACAGTGAGCTGCATGAGCCCAAGAGGGCTTCAAAGCTTAAGGAAAAAAAAAACTCTAGATATAACGCGATCTGGAGGGAAGAATCTGTACCGTTGCACGGAATCTCCAAGTAAGGCTTACAAATTGCGAAGCATCATTATCAATGGGTTTTCTCTACGCGTTTAGACCTTCAGTCCAGGAGGTTTATTGCCTCGGTAATTCACACTCTCGCACACATGCTGAAACCTACCGAGCCATCTTCCACGCTGGGGTGTGTTTCCGCTGCTGAGCATGTGAGAGGAGGATCGTCCGCTTCTAGGTGTATTGGCTTATTCTGGACGTTTGCACTGTTAAGATTCGTTCATCACATGTACGCTCGTGCTAGGCCCAGCCTTGCTCTCCACTAGGACGGTAGTTGTCTTTTCACGTATTCCGATGATAAGCGCTTACGGGGTGGAGGTGCCTTTACTGAGCAGCCAGCGTTACAGAGATACGTTCACCACACGTTACTCACGGTACGCTTGGGCGATATCCGCGTTGCGAAAGCCGTACATAGTCTCTGACTGTTTGGCAGTAGTCCCGCCATACGCTCCTGTCATGTGCTAGGTATTCCATACATTGGGATTACGGACCGTCATTTTTATCTTACTTAGCACGCTTTTTTTAAGGGTTATAAGCGGTCTTCCCCTGCTCCATCGCAATTCTGGTTTGTAATCCAGTACTCTCCGCGCTACACGTTCCTCATCCATTCTCGCTACATGGCCCATCCACTGTGCCCTCCTGTAGTTAATGACATCGACACTCGGGGACCGGTAGAGTTGGAGCAACTCATCATTATACCTGATTCTAGGGATTCCCGAACTTTGATCAATAGTTTTCCCGAAAATACTCCGCAGTATTCTGTTTCCAAACATCTGAAACTTCCCTTCATCGAGCTGAGTCATTGACCAAGTCTCGCATTCATAGAGAGTCACGGGCTGGATGATGGTTTTGTAAATCATTATTTTGGCCTCGCGTGAGCGGTCTCTATCTTAGACAAGCTTCTGTAATGAGCCAGAATACCTATATCCTGCGCTGATGCTTTTCCCGAACTCGGACCTTATGTTGTTATCGTGCGTTGACGTGTAATCAGAATTCGACCATATTATGGAAGTTCAATGATTCATAAGTGAATGAATAGAGTTGATGGAATTCAAGTATGACTCCGAAGTTGTGAGAGCTGCACGGAGATCTTATGCATGCGATGGAAAAAGCAAACTCGGCTGGTCGATCCTCCCAGGTTGGGGATACGAAATTCGTTGGATATCAATTTATAGTACGATTTTGGATTATATTTCTATGGAACCCGTATCAAATTGTGACGAATATCCTTCCAAGTTGAGAATTTACTTCGTTTTTGAAGAAAATTTGCCGAAACTCGGACTCAAACTTCGGAGCTGGAACGAATTCCCCTTTTCTCATAAGATCCATGCTTCTTCACGCGGCACTTTCGTGGTACGAATAAACCACGCGAAAAAAGGAATTCCTGTACTTGGTTGCAAGCATTACCTTGAGCATTCGCCTTATGGCCCTACTCATGGGCCGATAAATACCTAGATAGGAGGAAAATTCAAAGAGTTTATTCAACCTTGATGAATTCAATGTGTTTCTACAATTGGGAGCGTGTGACAAGAAATGAGTCTGAGAGTGAGGTCTGATCATGAAAATTGAGAATCTAAAAGAGTATGGAACTCATTCATCAGGTGCTCAATTTCTCAACATAATTGTACCTTGAGATGCACCTCTCTATGATTACGTTATCATTTCGGACACAGATTTTGGTGTAAGACCAACAAAAAACTTGTTCCATGGAATGGAAGTTGTACCGCGTCAGTTTAAAATTGCCCGCTTTTTGATCTCGATTTGAACCAACGTATAATATGTGTACCGAGCCGTTCGCCGGTGCCGCCGCTGCGGTAACCAACGAACGGCGGCCAAAGGTCGTAAAAATCTTGCCGGCAAAAAATGTCCAGGGTCGCGCACCCACGGCGCTCCGCGCAGCGCCTTCCTCTTGCTCAGTCTTCGAAAATCTCTCATCGTGAAAGAAAGGAGTCACTTATCGGGCTACTTATTTTACGCGCCTCGTGGTCGGCAAAATTTGTGCTCCGAAATCGCGCGCTCAGGCTCGCGCGCCATTGTCGGGCCGTGCCGATTTCTACCCTACAAAATCGTGACTGTACGTGAACGCGGATTATTGTACTAATAATCCCGTAGTGCAATCGTGACGTGCGTGCACTGCCAATACGAACAATATCTGATTCTTGCCACACGGGCAGAATTTTACGGACCAGTGCCACCAGCGCACATTTGGTCAACGGCTCGCCGCCACTTCGTTGCCGCAATCATCGACGGGTGATTGATGTGCATCGACAACGCGATCACCAACGGGTGATCCGTGAGACTGCACACGGAAGTGTTGCATCTCGGAAAGCAGGTGCATCCACTGCACCCACGCTCACTTATACACACCATCACACACTTACAAACTCACCTTTATTCAAACGAATTTCTGGTATGTAAAATCTCATTTCTTTTACTGATGAATAAATTCAACTCTTTTACTATTTTTTGAGGTTTTTTGGTCAGGCCTTCTGCCTGGTCTTTTTTGCCTCGGGTTTACACCCAAAATTGATTGTGTTTTTATTTCATATACCCTTTTTCCTTACTTGATAAAATTACGAACGTGAACTACGGAATTCGGACAAAGAGTTCGGATTTCGACGATACATAAAATTGGTCCTTCGAGCCGGATCTGAATCCGGCACTCATATAAGGTGTGAGTTTGCTCTTTTTTACACTAAACATAGCAAATTGGCCACCACGTGCCACATCGCATCGGCCTCTGATAGCGCTGGATTCTGGATGCCTCACTCCTAAGGGTCTGCTGCCTGCGCTGCATTCATCTAACATCGAAAACAAGATAAGTCCATCTTTTCCATTTTCTACATATATTCGAATCTTGACTTGCACAAACGTGAAAGTACCGGCTTAACCGTTCTTTGCACGCGCTGCGCGCCACGCGCAGAGCGAGCCACATCCGCCGCGCGGGGGAGAGAGTCAATCGCTCTCTTCTCTTTGTGTGACGTTCTGACCAGCTCAGTGAATATACAGTATTATTTCTCGTGCAAGTACATTCCGAATATATTTTTTCGCTCTTTCTCGCTCTGACTTGTGCCTCTTTCTTCGGTCTGCTATATAGGTATAGTACGGTGCCTCCTCCTTCGGTCTGCTATATAGATATAGCAGCCCGTCAATACTAACATTACTGCACGCAGTGTATAGTGGCGCTCGCTCTCTCGTCGCGACTATCGCGAGTATAGAGTATACTCTCGAGTCTTGCAGTGCATATATACGCGCGCGTTGTTAACATGGCAGAACGCATTGCATTTATCGCGCAGAAACGTTCCACCCTCAAGAGACAAATTACGAACCTCCGTAATCAGGTCGATCAAAAGAAAATCAGCACAGCGAACGCGAAAACACGGCTTACGCGTGTGAGGGAATTGTTCCACGCGTACGAGGAACTCCATGATGAATTAGCCATGATCAATTCGAGTCACGACGATTTAGAGTGCTTAATCCTGATCCAAGACGAGTTTTATGATCTCGAAGAGAAAATTAGCAGTGAGATCGACGCGAACAGTTCGCGTGTTGGATTGACCAGCTCGTCGGCTAGGACCTCGACCGTATTAGATCAATCGCGTCTACAGGATGTCAACGTGGTCAAGCTCCCCCCGATTGAGCTTCCCAAATTCGACGGGGATGTTCATAAGTGGCTACCGTTCAAGGCCACATTCGAAGCTTTGATCCATAAACGGAATTTAGAGGACTCGAGTAAATTTGAATACCTCAAAAGTTGCCTGATCGGAGCCGCTGCAGGTAAAATCACGGAGGGAGGCCAACTAACATACGACTCGACGTGGAACCTACTCATCGAGACGTACGAAAGGAAACGCGTTTTAGTTATGAAGCACTTTGACGCGATAATCGGGATTCCATCTTTATCTACCGCAACGGCGGCAAACTTGACTAAACTCATTGATGACACCCGCCAACACCTTCATATGCTGAAGGCATTGAGCGTCCAACCGGACCGTGGGCTCGTCGTAAGAATTTTAGAAAGAGCCCTTCCAATTGACGTGCGCCGTAAATGGGAAGAAAAACTTTCCCACGATACATTACCAAGTTTCGATCAATTTTCGGAGTTCATCAAAGAGTATATTGACATTCTAAATGTCGTCGAGGGTATGAAGGGCCAAGCCAAGGAGGATTCGAGTAACAAACGTCCTGCCTCCCGGGATATATATGCATCCAAATCACGTAAGCTCAATAACGGTAATCGGGCCCTTATGGCTAATGCAAAACCACGAATTTGCCCACGCTGTAATAAAGATCATCCTTTGTTCAAATGTCCCGAGTACGAAAAGC
Organism: Eretmocerus hayati; assembly: GCA_029851415.1. Classification (NCBI taxonomy): domain Eukaryota; kingdom Metazoa; phylum Arthropoda; class Insecta; order Hymenoptera; family Aphelinidae; genus Eretmocerus; species Eretmocerus hayati. The sequence continues at coordinate 148,789,101 of CM056742.1, read as the reverse complement.
TCAACCACAATGCAAGATGGGAATTTGTCAAGTCTAAGAATCTCTGTCGGAATTGCTTGAATGCTCATACGGGCGAGTGCGGCTCTATAAAATGTAAAATTTGTAACAAACACCACCATACTACTCTGCACGTGACTAAAAGAGACCCGCAGCCAAAAACCTGACTAGGCCGGGATGTTCTAGCCAGTGTGTCGAGCGGACCTCGACCACAATTGATGATGAGTGCCATAGTCCGAGTACGAGACGCGGTCGGAAAATTCATCCGCGCTCGCGTTCTTCTGGATACTTGCGCGACAACGCACCTCGTCACAGAATCCTTCGCGCGTAAACTTCGATTACCAACGCGCCCATGTTCGATTCCGATCGGAACTGTCAATTCGATGCACACTTCGACCAAGTCGAGTATCACTGCTCAACTGAGCTCAGTCAATGGAAATTACAACAAGTCGCTGACATTCCTTACTATTCCTAAGATCACGGACTACACACCGGGGGAGCCTTTCCCTCGCGAAACTTTGAAAATTCCTCATAACATTCGATTGGCAGATCCAGAATTTCACCTTCCTCGTCCAGTAGACATGCTGATCGGTTCAGGAGCAACGTTATCCATGTTTTCGGTGGGTCAAATCAGTTTATCTTGTAACACATACGATTTGGTTCTCCAAAAGACTCAGCTTGGATGGGTTGTAGCCGGAGGCCCATCAATATCTGAACCGGATCAGCCCGTTTCGTGCAACCTGACCGATTTAGCTAAACAGATCGAGAAGTTTTGGATGATTGAGGACGCAAACACGAGCTCCTCACGATCAGCTGAAGAATCTCTCTGTGAAGCTCATTTCGTGAAGAACACGATTCGATTAGATAACGGTCAATATATGGTCCGCCTTCCATTCAAAGTCGAAAATCTAGATCTTGGAATTTCACGAAATCAAACTTTGAGACGATTTTATGCTCTCGAACGCAAATTAAATTCTAATCCAGTGATGAAAGTAGAATACCACAAGGTAATGCAAGAATACATCGATCTTGGTCACATGTCTCTGGTCGAGGATGAAGGTACTTCCGGGTATTACATACCACATCACGCTGTCCTCAAAGAATCAAGTAGTACTACAAAGGTCCGTATCGTTTTTGACGCTTCGGCCAAGACCGACAAGGGTTTATCGTTAAATGGCGCATTGATGGTCGGACCAACCATCCAACCGAAGCTTTTCAACCAACTCTTACGGTTCCACGGTCACGTCTTTGTACTATCAGCTGATATTGAGAAGATGTACCGACAGGTTCTTTTACATCCAGATGATCGCCGTTATCAACGCATCTTCTGGTATCACAACGGAAAAATACGGGTCTGGGAAGTCAAGGTTGTGATGTTCGGGGGCCGTCCATCTCCTTTCTTAGCTATCAGATCCGTCGTGCAACTTGCTGAAGATGAGCGAGCTGAGTTTCCTCGAGTTGAAAAAATCCTGAAACGCGATCTCTACGTAGACAATCTGTTGACGGGTGCCGATACTCTAGACGAGATCGTACAGATTCGGGATGAGGTTATCGAAGTTTCTCGTCGCGGTGGGTTTAACATGCGTCAGTGGGCTTCAAATCATCCCGGGGCATTTAATAGTATGGATGAAAAGATCCTCGATTTAGATCATGCCGTCGAGAAAGATTCAGTTTTGAAAACGCTTGGGGTCGTGTGGAATTCGAAATCAGATCAGTTCATGTACACCGTGAATCCCATCGATACCGACGTTAAAATCACGAAACGTAATATTCTCTCGAATATTGCCAAGATTTTCGATCCTCTCGGATTGCTGGGTCCCATAATTCTCACAGCCAAGGCAATAATGCAGGATTGTTGTCGAAGTAAAATCGAGTGGGACGAATCGGTGCCGCAAGATTTACATACGAAATGGACCGCATTTTCGAAACAACTTGAACTCATCCGAGATTTATCAATCGATCGCCGCCTGGTCCTCGACAATCCAACTTCCATCGAGTTACACGGGTTCTGTGATGCTTCTAGAGTCGGATACGGTGCATGTATCTACGTACGATCCACGGACGCGCACGGAAAAGTATTGACGCGACTAGCTTGTTCGAAATCTCGGGTAGCACCGCTCAAGGGTCCCACAGCCGTCCGACCGGAACAGACTGAGGAACAAGTCAGAGAAGTTACGATTCCGCGACTGGAGTTATGTGGAGCTCATATACTAGCTAAACTTTACATCGAAGCTCGAGCTTCACTTCCTTTTACAATCACAAAAACAGTTATGTGGACGGACTCCACAGTTGTGCTCCACTGGCTCAAGAAATCACCTCAAGAACTGAAGGTATTTGAATCCAACCGAGTTTCAGAAATCCAAGCCCTCGAAGGGCCTATCGAATGGCGGCATGTCCGCACTGAAGAAAACCCAGCTGACCAACTGTCACGTGGTCAGCTTCCCTCCGAATTCCTCCAAAATCATACATGGTTCCAAGGACCTGCCTGGCTTGCTCAGCCTGAAAACGCCTGGCATGTTGGTGCTAAAATAACGATCTCGAAACCACCTAGTCAAAAAACAAATACTTGTTTATTGACAACCGATAAGAAGCACCCATTCACGAGATTTTCCTCATACGCCAAATTGGTCAAGGTCATGTCATTCTTCTTTCGATTCCTTCCGAAGAGCCAATTCAAGAACAAAGCTTGGTCTGTCGAGGAAAAACTTCAATCAGAAATACGTATTTTACGGTTGATTCAGCAAGACTCGTTTCAAGCCGAAATTGAGAGACTGTCGCAAAAGGAGCCTGTGAAAAGTGACAAACTCGCAGCTCTTAACTTATTCCTTGATGAATATGGTCTCATTAGAGTTGGCGGTAGACTGCGCAACGCAAAAATCGCACCTTATCATAAACATCCGATCCTTTTACCGTCATACCATCACGTCACGAAACTGATTATCCGGGAAATTCATGAGAAAAATTTTCACGCTGGTATTCAGAGCACCTTATGTGCAGTAAGGCATAAATTTTGGTTGCTAGATGGAAAAAATCAAGTTAGAAACATTGTGCGAAATTGCGTCACTTGCATTCGACATCGAGCTACTCCATTACAACCGCAGATGGCCGATCTTCCAGAGTCTCGTGTCACGGAATCTCCAATTTTCGACCACGTGGGTGTGGATTATTTCGGTCCATTTTACATTAAAGAGAAAAAAGAGCGTAATCGCAAACGAGTCAAGGTATATGGGTGCATTTTCGTGTGCATGTCGTCTAAAGCAATACATGTAGAGATTGTGAGTGATTTGACAACACAAGCCTTTCTTGATGCTTTCAGTCGTTTTATCAGTCGTAGGGGTATTCCGTCCCATGTATATTCTGATAATGGCTCGAATTTCGTAGGCGCAAGTAAAGAACTGCGCGATCTCTTCATACTACTGCAATCTGAGCGGTTTCGAGATAAGGTCACTTCCGAAGCCGCTGGAATGAATATCACATGGCATTTCAATCCGCCTTTGTCACCACATTTTGGAGGAATCTGGGAAGCTGCGGTAAAATCGTTCAAACATCATTTCAAACGTGTTGTGGGCACTCAGCTCTTAACGTTCGAGACATTCGACACGCTCGCAACTCAAATTGAAGGGATCCTGAATTCCCGCCCGCTCTGCACGTTATCGACTGATCCTAACGATCCAAGTGCACTTACTCCTGCACATTTACTGATTGGACGTCCAATCGCCATGCTCCCTCAACATGATTTGTCTTCGGTTCCAGGTAATCGTCTCTCGAATTGGCAATTCGTCACAAAAGCTCGTCAAGACTTCTGGAAACGATGGCATCTCGAATATTTGAGCGAACTACAAAAACGCCAAAAATGGCTCAACGGTGACGAGAACCTCAAGGTCAATTCAGTTGTCATCATTATTGACAAAAATCAGCCATGTGCACGTTGGCCACTGGGAGTGGTTCTTGAGGTTCATCCAGGAGACGATGGCGCTATCAGAGTCGCCACCATCAAGACTGCTCAAGGCATTGTCAAACGCAACGTTACTCGATTGTGCCCACTTCCGAATATGATTTGAATTCCATAATCAGTTGTATTTATGTGCACACTTGTAAACACACGAACATCAAACACATTCCGTCCAAAAAACGGCAGTCATTCCTCGATTCTCTCGCAACGGGGGAGGATGTTCCATGGAATGGAAGTTGTACCGCGTCAGTTTAAAATTGCCCGCTTTTTGATCTCGATTTGAACCAACGTATAATATGTGTACCGAGCCGTTCGCCGGTGCCGCCGCTGCGGTAACCAACGAACGGCGGCCAAAGGTCGTAAAAATCTTGCCGGCAAAAAATGTCCAGGGTCGCGCACCCACGGCGCTCCGCGCAGCGCCTTCCTCTTGCTCAGTCTTCGAAAATCTCTCATCGTGAAAGAAAGGAGTCACTTATCGGGCTACTTATTTTACGCGCCTCGTGGTCGGCAAAATTTGTGCTCCGAAATCGCGCGCTCAGGCTCGCGCGCCATTGTCGGGCCGTGCCGATTTCTACCCTACAAAATCGTGACTGTACGTGAACGCGGATTATTGTACTAATAATCCCGTAGTGCAATCGTGACGTGCGTGCACTGCCAATACGAACAATATCTGATTCTTGCCACACGGGCAGAATTTTACGGACCAGTGCCACCAGCGCACATTTGGTCAACGGCTCGCCGCCACTTCGTTGCCGCAATCATCGACGGGTGATTGATGTGCATCGACAACGCGATCACCAACGGGTGATCCGTGAGACTGCACACGGAAGTGTTGCATCTCGGAAAGCAGGTGCATCCACTGCACCCACGCTCACTTATACACACCATCACACACTTACAAACTCACACCTTTATTCAAACGAATTTCTGGTATGTAAAATCTCATTTCTTTTACTGATAAATAAATTCAACTCTTTTACTATTTTTTGAGGTTTTTTGGTCAGGCCTTCTGCCTGGTCTTTTTTGCCTCGGGTTTACACCCAAAATTGATTGTGTTTTTATTTCATATACCCTTTTTCCTTACTTGATAAAATTACGAACGTGAACTACGGAATTCGGACAAAGAGTTCGGATTTCGACGATACAAAACTTACATCAACATGTTGATACATCTTCTGTTGGCTCAAGTTCAAGCTATCAAACATATCCATTTATTGCAATCTTTGATTATAATGAACATCGTAATGAACAATGAATTTATGTAGGAATTTGTCCATATTTGTGAGGTTGAACTGAATGTGATGGCTCAGCGCTGGCTTGAGCCTACTCCTAGTGGCTCAGATTGTTATCCATGTAGTGGTTCTGTTGTTTGTATTACAATTCAGCTTATCTTCGTTTGTCGAATCGATTGCGAGTGCCTCAAAACTGATTTGGGCACACATCTCACTTATCCCCAAGACATCAAAAATGGTTCATTAAGTATGACTCCAGCTTATTTTAAAGGTCTTGAAAAACGCCTCGAAATGAAGGTTGTTAGAGACACTCTTGTCTCTAGGAATAACTCAGAAGATTCACGCAAATAAACGTATTTATTCTACTAACAAGGGGAGGGGGGTCACGGGGTCCGGATCGCCAATTATTCCCAAAATTTTTTCACAGTTTGTAATCACCTAGGATATGAAGAATCCAGAGTATTTCCGTCAAATGGGGCTCCTGACCAAAGATACAGCCACTGAGATCAACCCGGGAGTGGGCGCGCCATATGTCAAAAAGACCGACTTTCTTTTATTTGGACAAGTTAGATATAAAAATGTTCTCCAATCGTTCCAGCGATTTAGATCAACTATATTGACGTTACTACCAAGCTGTTTGAGCAATCCTGAGTCAATCTGACCGCATCAAGAATCTTTCAGCAATATAATTCCCGGAAATCCCATTGAAAGATTGGAAGAGTAGCTCGTGCAAATACGATAAAAGCGAGAGATCACAAGCAAAACCGGATTGGTTTGATCCATCTTGGTCGTGTGCGCCTCAAAAAACATGATTTCGTGAAGCGATCATGTTTTTTTCTGAAAGCGTAATATGCTTGCCAATCAAAGGTGATTCGATGCACATGAACCCGACCCATCTAAATTTTTTCGTTTTTTGATGAAGAATCAAATGTCATTCGCAGAAATATGATTGGTTAGACTGCGTCGAGTTGAGTGAGAATCATCGTCGACTTTTTTCTTTTCAAAAAGTAGTCACGAGTCATCAACAGGAGATAGTTTCGGTCCTGTTGAAAGCATCTTATTGGGCTTCAAGGTGGTTGCCTCGAATTAGGGGGTCATTTTCCCGCAAGAATTATACCGATATCCTAGACTGCATCCAAATGCCAACCTTAACATTGAGTGAAAAAAGCCATGTCACCCGCGAAATTTCGTGATTTTTCAAATTTGATGGCCCGCCATTCCGATTTATTTCAGTTTTGAGTCTCGAGCTCGTTACAACTTGGTTGTAGTATCTCAAAAAAAAGTATCTGCTTTGTCGCGGAGTTGATATATAGCCATTGGTGCGAAAAATCGGTGAACAAAGGGCGTAACGCACGAATCACCGCATTTCGTGGATTTGCTCCTATATATATCAACCACTATACAGAGATAGTCCCGCAGTCAATGTGTGAACCAGTCTCCTGTCTCCGAGCTCATTCGTATACACAGAACATACGCTGCAATACGACTCCTTTGTAATTATAAGGGTCATGCAATCTGTACAAAATTTCATTCATGCGGAGGAGGTTCCTTCAGCGCGAGGGCCAGTGGTGTCAACATGCTGGTGCTTCTTACTGTATTTCGGAACTTCGGCATTTAAGAACATTAGAATCTCGCTCCTCTCGGATTCAAAATTAGTCAATATCAGAGTCTGCATAAAATCGAGCAACTGATTCTGGATAAAGGGATCTTGGCAGGAAGAATTCTAAAGACTGTGGATTTTTGCTGAAATATCTGTTAGAGAGACGTGACGTTTGAATATAAGCGCACAAATTAATTATAAATTCTTACCAAGCTTAGTTTGTAGAAGTTTGAGTGGCTCTTGTTTTCATAATTTAATCTGATGTAAAATCTGGAAAGATTTTTCATGCGGATCTTGTGTGTATCTTTGCTACTGTGTAAGATTGTTTTTGCAAAAAAAAACAGAAGTTTTTGTTTCGGTGGCGAAACACGACCCGAAAGGCGTGCAAAGCAAGACGGATGCGTATCCATTGGGCTGAAAGATGCGCATAATATCTCAAAATTTCATCTGACGGACCTAAAGGACGAGCTCGGAGGATGAGAGTGATAAATTTTTAAAATTTTCTGATCAGAGAAGGACGAAGCCAAGGAACGAGGTGAATGACAGCGAGTCGCTATCAGGGGTCGTTGTATCTGAGATGAGAAATGCTGCGAAAAATGCCATCTACGGGGAGTAAGATAATGTAGAATTTTCTCTTGTAGTTATTATTCATCAACTGCGACCGCCAACAACACCACCGGACTGAAAAATTGAGGCGTCGAGAAGTGGAGATTATAGAATGGATGAAGAGTTGCTTGTTTCAGCGCGACAACGACCTCTTCACGCGTAAGATGAGCAGCAACCAGTAGCAGTGTCGGCATCAGCTGAGTCAAATTTAATCCACCAGTTGAGTTTATATCTTGACGAATATACGAACGATCGCGGAAACATTCACAAAATTAACGGGTAGCAACAATGACTCTGAGCTACGATTAACATTATGCAAAGCCCTCAAAATCATGTCGAGCGTGGTCAGAAAGCGCTAAAAAATGCCACATCACGAAGTAGCCACGATCAATAATTTAATTCAGCGTCTTATACACAATTCTCATCCACGAGATGATCGGCATCCCTGAGGGGAGGGCTTTCTAATCACCATCATCCATCGACGAAAATCTCTGCAACCGAAGTGGATCGATTCGCCAATATTGACCAAAAAAAAAAAATAAAAAAATAAAAACACTACCTCAGCGAAATCTGTAAAATCAAGAATTTGAATTTCAAATTGATCAAATAATGTCCTTTTTGCCGAGTCACGCGACAGCCCTGGACTTGAACAAGGATACCGGTTTGTCTATTATATTGAATGTCTCTTCTGGCGAATATCTATGCGCGAATTTTTGGGAATAAGCTAAAAGAGTAAGAGAATTCGCGAATCGGCTTGATGTCGCGACAACGAGTCGCGTCGCGAAGGATTATTATGATACTTTACTCTCGCGCGAGCGGAAGATATGAACATGGAAACGATTTCAATTTGTCGACGTGGCGGTCGCAAATGCTGGCAGCAGCAGCAGAGCTGCGATTATAATTTACAGCCCAGCCTTAACGGATACCATGTATATTATGCTTTCGGGATCTGAGAGATTCCTGAATTGAAAATGTGTTTTGATTTGCACGTTTCTCTGGGCGATCGTCTCATCTACCTCTCTTCTTCTTTGGTCCATCATACCCCGGCGCCGATGAAATCCTCGCCTTCTCTGTACATACTCACTTCTCCTCTTCATAGTAAAGGAATATAGTGACGTCAATGTCCCCGGGGCCTGAGAGGGGTCCCTTGTGAAAAGTTGTACATACATATATCGAAGACGGGGAGTCGTCTCTCGGTGGCGGGCCGATCTGGCGCCATCCGGCTTTTGTATGCCGATCTCGCGAGCCACGCAGAGTCAGCCAGATAAATTTCTTCGACGCCAGGCACGAATCTTCTGAAATTCTCGAGCAACGGAATGACTGAGTGCGTCTGAAAATATGGGGGATCCCGCAAATTCCTTAGCGCGAATTTTAAATCTTCGCGACACCTGGTTAACCCGTTTACGTTTTTTTTTTTTTTTTTTTGACGCGTGTACTATTTTAAAACTTGATTCGCGTGAAGCGATGGTCATGGTTGGGATTGATGAGATGCGGCACGCGATATCACCTATATTATCGACACGTCACGGTTATTGGCAAAAGGTGAGCGTCACCTCGTCAAATTTCGCTCATCACTCGGATCTTTTTCTCTCTGATTTCGATCATACTTACGCACGAGACGAGGTTGTAAAACCGTTTTATGAGACAGAGTTTTGCGTATACGCGCGCGAGTACAGCTATATATTCATACCAGTATGTATGCTTCATAAATTGATGAAAGTAAGAATTAGGCGACTCACGTGCGCGAGTGGCAGCGATGTAGGAAATTCCCCGATTCCTACATCATAATGAGAGCCCAAATATACGCGCGACATTCCTCGCATTCTACATACCAAAATCGATACGGCTATAATATAATACTGCACACAGCTCGGATCATATACCTTGCAGTTTTTTACAAATGTGAGCGCACGTTATTCTGAAATCTGCACAATGAGATGCGGTATATATCCATGCATACATATTGCAACTGTGCTAGAATATAGGTTGGTTTGAATTTTGGCCGCAGCAGCCGGTACTGGTACTGCACATGTGCATTCTGCAGAGCTGAGCAATAAATTTTGCTAGAGATTTTACCCAGTACCGACCACGGCCTGCGTGGAAAGCGAGAGATATTAACGGGAAATGTGTTGAAAACTTTTTGCCCGCAGCAGCAATGAACGTCAGTTGCACGCTTAGAGGTATTGTCTTCAGAATCAACGAATTGGATTCCTCTGGTGTTTTATCGGGTACGTGAAAGAGAAACTGATAGCCTTGGGTATACATCGATACGTCTCTGGGCTAATAGAGACAGATTCATCATGATCCCGGAGAGTCAAAGGATAAATGGATGTTTTTCGCGGAAATCGCGCAGAAATATGGTTTTTGTTATCCTCTAATGAAGAGTCAAGTCGAGACCGACTCTGTTTCTGCTCTCGCCGGTGGAATAATGCTCTTTGAGAGCGATCTTTTCATGTTTATTCTATACCTCCTTTCATCCTTTGTCTCAAATCCTTGCCGGGCCGACTTATATACACCGGGTCTTTTATATACTCGCGTTTTCTTTTTCAGACTTTTGCTATAGCAAAACTCCTGCGTAGACAAAAGCGAGATTTTTCCCGAGTCTGTTTATTAGCTTTGCGATTCAAGCATTATTACTGTAGAATTGCATTGTTAACTCCAAAACGTGAAGTATTCAAGAGAACAAAATTTTTCTCATAGAAATGAAACACATAAATCTTTTGATCCTTTTTCGAAGAATATTTCCAGATTTACATGAGACGAATGCGGTTTGAACTTTGGACTTTCAGCCTATTCAGTTCTCTTGATTGGGTATACAATGATTGTGGAGGGGAAAATTTCATGCGAAAAGATCGAGTGAGATACAATATATTGTATAACTTCAAGATCTTTTGGTCCACTATGAGGCTATAGTATTTGCACAAGATGATGCCAAACACCATATGGTGGTATAGTGTGGATCGCAACAATCACGTTCACAGTGAGGTGAGACAAGTTGAATAAAATTGTGTACTATGAGGCCCTAAAAAAAATTCGGACCACATGATTTCGACGTAAAATTGTATGAACTTCCAAAATATGCGATGAAAATTGAAAAATCCCGTTGGAGGCGAACCCGAGGTGCTACATTCAATTTTTCGCAATTTTGAATGTGAAAAATCGTATTTTCTGGCAAAAAATTGAATGTAGCACCTCGGGTTCGCCTCAAACGAGATTTTTCTTCGCATATTTTGAAAGTTCAGATAATTTTACGTTGAAACCATGTGGTCCGAATTTTTTAGGGCAATTTCGTACTAAAAAATGAGTCCCGAGAAGATCTCGTGAATGTGTCATCTCAGCAGGCGCCACAAAGGCGCTAATGCGCTGAATTTTCATGTGATTTTGATTCGATTCAATTAATCGTTGCAGATCCCGTTTCAGTGCATGAAATTCAACTTTACGGGTAGTCATTTCATAGGGAATTTTGTCAGCTTTCCATTGAAAATGGCGCCGAAAGTCTACGTTTGTACGCATGCGCGGAAAATCGCCTTTTTCTGAAACCGAAATAATCAAATTTTCAAAAAATCGCTCATAAGTTACTTGGATCACCCCAAACTTCTCCGAAACCAATTTTTTTCAAAAGGACGCAAAATTTTACGTCAAATATCTGATTTTCAAAAAATAAAAAAATGGCTTTTTGAGGAATTAACGTTTTAGTTAAAAACACTTTTTTGGCTCCAAGAAGCCCCTAAATAACAGGGAAGGAATTTCCGACAATGTTTTTGATAGGTTTTTTGATGTCCTTTCAGATGCTGCAACCCCCAAATCAGTAGCTATTGAAGAACTCGAAATATTCCCATTTCCGTGAATAAAAGAGCATCGATTTTTCCACGATGAATTTTCGGTCTGTTTGCGGATGTGCGTGCAATGGAGAGGAGAAATTTTTTTTGGACCCCATAGGTGGGCGAAACTCCTATTTTGGGCCATGGAATCGAATGGAAAAGGATAAAAATGAATCTAAGAGATGACCCCTTTCCGTACGTCGCTTTGGCGTGGAATTCATCATAGAGTAGCACGGTGAATTCATATTTCGCACGACTGTGCATGAAGCACATGCTTTACGCACGGCACACTTCATTCCTCACACACCCAGCCGCGCGAAAAACGTATTGCGGCACTCGGGGATGGAATTTTTTGGTTTACTCGTGATGACTCCGACCTTCGCCAAGGGTTGGGCCGGAAATAATCACCCGGAAAGCAACAGTACATTACGCGACAAGGGCCGAAAGTGACCCATCGCGGCCCGGGTAGGTTGCCGCACGAGCCGGTAGGCGAGGGCGGCATACCCGCGGCCGCGATGGGTTATTTTTGGCCCGAGGTGCGTACACTGTTTTTCGGTGACACTTGTATCGAGATTCTATGCTTTCCGACGCGATGTCGGGGCAAAATGCCGCTCCGCCGTACAGGTTAGAAAACGTCGGAGCATGCAATGTAGTGGCCTGAGGGCGCAGCCCGAGGGCTACTGCGCATGCTCGCTCGTTTTCTAGCCTGGGCGGCATTGCGGCATTTTCTGCCCCGGGATCGGGGCGGAAACCATAGGCTTTCGATGCCAGTGTGCCGAAAAATCAATTTCTCCACCCTCGTATCGAAGAATACTATTTCGATTCTACCCTCTGAGACTATCATCAGATATGAATTGCTAGAATGTGCATATGAGAGCAGTTTCAGGTGTAAATTAAAAGCTCGTGAAATATGATATTCTTAAATTAGATGATGATAGGATTGGTCACACAAATAATGTCTGGTAATGAGTACGAGATATGGGTGATGAGTTGTAGAATCACTCAATGATTTACAGATGATACATTAGATGAGGATTTGTCAAGTATCGTTGATGGGTGTAAAAATTTGCAGGGGAACATAGAAGAACGCGCGAGTGGCAGCGAGCACGTCCGGATAATTGCGCAAATCGCACGCCCCCAGACCCAACCCCCCCCCCCCCCAAGATCGGTACATGGATCCGCCACTGTGGATGACTTATGATCGCTTATCTTTTCACTGGTCGAGTGTGCAGGTACTCGTCCGGTGCAAACAATTTAGTGTCGACTCTTTTTTAACGCTTTTATTGCGCTTGACCGAGTGCTAGTTCGTCAAACTTGGCCCTTTTAGTGAATATCTGGGGGAATTAACATAGCTATGCTTATAAATCGAGAGTCTTGCACACGCGTTTCGTGGAATCGTTCATGATTGTCTGTGCGTGTGTTATGGGGACATATAGCCATATACAAGAGAATTATTTTTGTTTAACCGATGTCCGTTGCATTCAATCCGCAATACATTTTCCGGGATATGAGTAACTCACGACATAGTGGAGCAATATGCTCATACAAGACACCCATATGCAAGCTGCCCAGCGCACGCGTCTCATTTGCTATAGTCTCTTATTCATCGTTTTTCGTGCATCGTGCAATTTGTTCTTGGCAATTTTCACTGCTCGACTGAATTTCATCTCACTAATACTCTGTCCATTTTTTCCACACATTTTCCAGCGTTTCTTTACGCAGCGGTTAAAAGCGTTTGTTTGAATGGTCTGGTTATACGGAGCCATTTATCGTACACGAATGGTGGATTCGCGTACGCGGATCCCCCTAGAGCACGGTCCCTAGAGAACTAGGGCCGAGAGCGTTTTCGTTCGCGTATCAAACGGACCATTAACGCGTAAGCGAATAGCAACACAGGGACGATACTACCTATAACGGCGTACGATTATGGAAGAAACTACCGTGACTCGCGCACGGTAACCAGATCATGAAGATTCATGTACGCGGATTCGCGTATCGAACTCGTTCTTCTGGAATTGCGTATAGCAACCAATGTATTGATATTCGCGTACGCTAACCGTTCATCAAGATCTGCGTACGCAAATTTGCTTATGAAACCCGTTCTCCTAGAATCGCGTGTGGCACCGATCGTTGACATTCCGTGTACGCTAACAAAGACATACTGATCCGCGTACGCGAATTCGCGTATTGAACTCGTTTTCTGCTAGAATCGCGTATGGGGACCAATGGATGGATGTTCGCGTACGCTAACCAAATCGTGCAGATTCGCGTATCGCATTCGTTCTGTTAGAATCGTGTATGAAAATCAATGAGTGGGTATTTGCGTACACCAGCCAAGTCATGCAGATTCGCGTGTCGAAATCGTTTCTCTGGAATCACGTATGGCAACCAATGGATGAATATCGCGTACGTTATAAACAAATCATGCAGATTCGCGCCCATGAATTCGCGTATCGAAATGGTCATTCCAGAATTGCGTATGACAATCAATAGATGGGTATTTACGTACGCTAACCAAGTTATGCAGATTCGCGAACGCGACTTTGCGTATGGAAGTCGTTCCTCCTAGAATCGCGTGTGGCAACCGATTGACGAAATTCCGTGTTCGCTAACCAAGACATACAGTACCGTGCAAAAATTCCTGAACGGGGGTTTGAAATCCTCTCTTGCAAAAACGTCGATTACTCGAGCCCAGATCAACGTAGAGGAATTTTGAAAAAAGCATCTTAAAGATGAGAAAAAATGCTAACTATTTATGGTTTGCGATTTTTCTCTCAGCCCTTTTTGGTACCTCAAATAGCTGATGTAATTTCAAGGATTTCGAGAAAAAAACCGTTTTTACTCTATCGGCTGTAATTTGGACGCGGATAAAGATAGAACAATTTTGCAAAAAGCATCATGAAGAGCGGAAAAAATGCCATTTGCAACGATTTTTCGATTATTTTTTACGTCGTGTGAATAACAGTGTGAGAGCTCTCAAAGTAGCCAAAACCGTAGTTTTTCGCCATTTTTACACGTATTTCATTGAATGTCTTGGTTAGCGAACACGGAATTTCGTCAATCGGTTGCCACACGCGATTCTAGGAGGAATGACTTCCATACGCAAAGTCGCGTTCGCGAATCTGCATAACTTGGTTAGCGTACGTAAATACCCATCTATTGATTGTCATACGCAATTCTGGAATGACCATTTCGATACGCGAATTCATGGGCGCGAATCTGCATGATTTGTTTATAACGTACGCGATATTCATCCATTGGTTGCCATACGTGATTCCAGAGAAACGATTTCGACACGCGAATCTGCGTGACTTGGCTGGTGTACGCAAATACCCACTCATTGATTTTCATACACGATTCTAACAGAACGAATGCGATACGCGAATCTGCACGATTTGGTTAGCGTACGCGAACATCCATCCATTGGTCCCCATACGCGATTCTAGCAGAAAACGAGTTCAATACGCGAATTCGCGTACGCGGATCAGTATGTCTTTGTTAGCGTACACGGAATGTCAACGATCGGTGCCACACGCGATTCTAGGAGAACGGGTTTCATAAGCAAATTTGCGTACGCAGATCTTGATGAACGGTTAGCGTACGCGAATATCAATACATTGGTTGCTATACGCAATTCCAGAAGAACGAGTTCGATACGCGAATCCGCGTACATGAATCTTCATGATCTGGTTACCGTGCGCGAGTCACGGTAGTTTCTTCCATAATCGTACGCCGTTATAGGTAGTATCGTCCCTGTGTTGCGATTCGCTTACGCGTTAATGGTCCGTTTGATACGCGAACGAAAACGCTCTCGGCCCTAGTTCTCTAGGGACCGTGCTCTAGGGGGATCCGCGTACGCGAATCCACCATTCGTGTACGATAAATGGCTCCGTATAACCAGACCATTCAAACAAACGCTTTTAACCGCTGCGTAAAGAAACGCTGGAAAATGTGTGGAAAAAATGGACAGAGTATTAGTGAGATGAAATTCAGTCGAGCAGTGAAAATTGCCAAGAACAAATTGCACGATGCACGAAAAACGATGAATAAGAGACTATAGCAAATGAGACGCGTGCGCTGGGCAGCTTGCATATGGGTGTCTTGTATGAGCATATGGCTCCACTATGTCGTGAGTTACTCATATCCCGGAAAATGTATTGCGGATTGAATGCAACGGACATCGGTTAAACAAAAATAATTCTCTTGTACATGGCTATATGTCCCCATAACACACGCACAGACAATCATGAACGATTCCACGAAACGCGTGTGCAAGACTCTCGATTTATAAGCATAGCTATGTTAATTCCCCTAGATATTCACTAAAAGGGCCAAGTTTGACGAACTAGCACTCGGTCAAGCGCAATAAAAGCGTTAAAAAAGAGTCGACACTAAATTGTTTGCACCGGACGAGTACCTGCACACTCGACCAGTGAAAAGATAAGCAATCATAAGTCATCCACAGTGGCGGATCCATGTACCGATCTTGGGGGGGGGGGTTGGGTCTGGGGGCGTGCGATTTGCGCAATTATCCGGACGTGCTCGCTGCCACTCGCGCGTTCTTCTATGTTCCCCTGCAAATTTTTACACCCATCAACGATACTTGACAAATCCTCATCTAATGTATCATCTGTAAATCATTGAGTGATTCTACAACTCATCACCCATATCTCGTACTCATTACCAGACATTATTTGTGTGACCAATCCTATCATCATCTAATTTAAGAATATCATATTTCACGAGCTTTCAATTTACACCTGAAACTGCTCTCATATGCACATTCTAGCAATTCATATCTGATGATAGTCTCAGAGGGTAGAATCGAAATAGTATTCTTCGATACGAGGGTGGAGAAATTGATTTTTCGGCACACTGGCATCGAAAGCCTATGGTTTCCGCCCCGATCCCGGGGCAGAAAATGCCGCAATTCCGCCCAGGCTAGAAAACGAGCGAGCATGCGCAGTAGCCCTCGGGCTGCGCCCTCAGGCCACTACATTGCATGCTCCGACGTTTTCTAACCTGTACGGCGGAGCGGCATTTTGCCCCGACATCGCGTCGGAAAGCATAGAATCTCGATACAAGTGTCACCGAAAAACAGTGTACGCACCTCGGGCCAAAAATAACCCATCGCGGCCGCGGGTATGCCGCCCTCGCCTACCGGCTCGTGCGTCAACCTACCCGGGCCGCGATGGGTCACTTTCGGCCCTTGTCGCGTAATGTACTGTTGCTTTCCGGGTGATTATTTCCGGCCCAACCCTTGGCGAAGGTCGGAGTCATCACGAGTAAACCAAAAAATTCCACCCCCGAGTGCCGCAATACGTTTTTCGCGCGGCTGGGTGTGTGAGGAATGAAGTGTGCCGTGCGTAAAGCATGTGCTTCATGCACAGTCGTGCGAAGTATGAATTCACCGTGCTACTCTATGATGAATTCCACGCCAAAGCGACGTACGGAAAGGGGTCATCTCTTAGATTCATTTTTATCCTTTTCCATTCGATTCCATGGCCCAAAATAGGAGTTTCGCCCACCTATGGGGTCCAAAAAAAATTTCTCCTCTCCATTGCACGCACATCCGCAAACAGACCGAAAATTCATCGTGGAAAAATCGATGCTCTTTTATTCACGGAAATGGGAATATTTCGAGTTCTTCAATAGCTACTGATTTGGGGGTTGCAGCATCTGAAAGGACATCAAAAAACCTATCGAAAACATTGTCGGAAATTCCTTCCCTGTTATTTCGGGGCTTCTTGGAGCCAAAAAAGTGTTTTTAACTAAAACGTTAATTCCTCAAAAAGCCATTTTTTTATTTTTTGAAAATCAAATATTTGACGCAAAATTTTGCGTCCTTTTGAAAAAAATTGGTTTCGGAGAAGTTTGGGGTGATCCAAGTAACTTATGAGCGATTTTTTGAAAATTTGATTATTTCGGTTTCAGAAAAAGGCGATTTTCTGCGCATGCGCACAAACGTAGACTTTCGGCGCCATTTTCAATGGAAAGCTGACAAAATTCCCTATGAAATGACTACCCGTAAAGTTGAATTTCATGCACTGAAACGGGATCTGCAACGATTAATTGAATCGAATCAAAATCACATGAAAATTCAGCGCATTGGCGCCTTTGTGGCGCCTGCTGAGATGACACATTCACGAGATATTCTCGGGACTCATTTTTTAGTACGAAATTGCCCTAAAAAAATTCGGACCACATGGTTTCAACGTAAAATTATCTGAACTTTCAAAATATGCAGAGAAAAATCTCGTTTGAGGCGAACCCGAGGTGCTACATTCAATTTTTTGCCAGAAAATACGATTTTTCACATTCAAAATTGCGAAAAATTGAATGTAGCACCTCGGGTTCGCCTCAAACGGGGTTTTTCAATTTCCATCGCATATTTTGGAAGTTCATACAATTTTACGTCTAAATCATGTGGTCCGAATTTTTTTTAGGGCCTCATAGTACACAATTTTATTCAACTTGTCTCACCTCACTGTGAACGTGATTGTTGCGATCCACACTATACCACCATATGGTGTTTGGCATCATCTTGTGCAAATACTATAGCCTCATAGTGGACCAAAAGATCTTGAAGTTATACAATATATTACACATATCACCTCACAGCGAGCCTCATTGTTAATAGGTCATATTAGAACAAGAGTATCACTTCACAGTGAACGAATGTCACCTCAAAGCGAATAACATCAAGTCCATCAAATTTTAACGAAGGGTTGATAGTTACGCTAAAAAAATTTAACTTTTGACACACTGTGCGAGAAAGTAACTTTTCCGGACTGATTTTCCACTTTCTCTCACAGTTTGTCAAAAAATAGTATTCGATAAACGGGTGTAAAACTTATTTTTCGCATCCTCGTGTTGATTCCGACCTTCGCCTACGGCTCAGGCCAGAAACCCAACACTCAGACACGAAAAAAAAGTTTTTCATTACTCTAACCTAAAAATGCCGCATTTAAATAGGATTTTAGGGTTCTCGTAGTGAAAAAATATATCCGCACTTCGCTTGCAAGCCCATTTTGGGCACTGGAGGACATGTCTCGCTTCGCTCGACAGACAAACTGTCCTAGTGCCCAAAATGGGCTACCGCGCTCAGTACGGAAATATACTATTTCCACCCTTGTATCGAAATGTACTATTATATAGAGCCATCACTCATGCATTTTTTCCCCTTCAATAAGTGTTTCAGCCCATAGATGTCATGAATATAACGGTATCTATCAATCTGATGACATTATCCTGATATCATCTTAAAAGGGGGCTTGCCTCGCGATGCGAAGCATGATAATTCTTTACACGAGATTTACTTAAATAAGACTTTTGGTGAGTTTCTGGGAGGTATCAGGAAAACTGTAGGCATACTGTGATAAGGAGATATGCTTCAGCTAAAACGATTAATGTTCGGATGACAAAACCTTCAGTCAAGGTGGCTCTAAATGGGTGGGACAAATGTCTAAATCTTGTAGACACATAGTTCATCATTTTTAGGACCGAAGCGAAAAATTTTAATGAAAATCGGTTCAGCTTGGTTCAGGCACACCGTGACTGGTGTACCAGTTACAAATGACACTCCAGAGCCAATAGTGCCAAATCGCAAATGACAGGAAAAATGGAAATGGCAAAACTTTCAGAAAACTAGTTTTGTCCTATATCATCGATTTATCGCGAGATTCAATACAAGGGTCCGAATATTAGAAATGCGCCTCTTAATACCTAGACCTAACGGTAGTTTATGGTTTCAACGTGGAAATAAGATCGATTTCTTACAGAAAGGGAAGCATCTACATTAATTGAAAGTTGGAATGTCGTGGCTGTCGTCGGAAAGTGATGGATCACCTAATATTTCATGTATCTTATGCCACCGTCTATCAATAGATACATGACAGTAAGATACATGAAATGAGTTTTGATTGGAATGAAAGAAAAGCTATAGCTTTCTTATAAAGAAACAAGATTGTTCAGGTTTTGAGATAGGAGGTAGCCCGATGCTCTTATAAAAAACAAGATTCATTGGATACGATATGCGCATCTGAATAATGTCAAATACTTTTGAAGGTAATTCAAAAATAGAATTTACGCTGTTAGATTGCCATGCGTGGAGACGATACCTCATTATCTTGAAGGGTATTTGAAGAAGCGAAGGAGGAAATCTTTTGGATTTTAAACGAGTTACTACAGATTGAGATTGAGTTATTGCTTCAGACGAGAAATCCGATGTGATTTATATTGATTGGATGCATTTTTTTCAAGTTGAACATCATCTAACATATGATTGAACATCAACATATCTTTTAAAAGAACTTCGTTCCATGGTAATGATTTTCAATCCTGGAGAACGATGGAAAATTGGAGATGAGTGGATGAACTCATCCTTTCTTTGGTGGAGAGAAAAAAAATATAGATCATCATTCCGTGATAAATCATTCATGCATCTGCTATGATTCAATCGAGAAATTCAAATGTTTTCCAATTCCTTCAGACTTAGTCAGAGAACACCCACGAAGAATTTGTACGTGAGACTGTGACTCTGACTCACATGTATGAGTGTTCTTTTGACAGTCCCCGCGAATGTACCGTCATATCCGTTAAAGCATCTAATCCGCGAGATCGTGACAAAAAAAGACTTTTCGAAATAAATATTGATCTGTTCTTGGTAATTATTTAATTTATTCACCAGAAATGAGATGAAAGGACATACCATGAACATTCCCCGATCATCTATGAAGACAATAGGATCAACTTTCAGTTTTGGAAAATGTACACTTGGCGTCAACAGATACTCTCCAGAGGTGCAGGGCATCCTTTCCTGCGAGCGAGCTTCTGATGTCTTCACCACATAAAGATAGGTTATATTTTGATGTCCGCAGGAAAGGATGCATATCGATTACCCAGAGTAAAAAGGAACATTCTGAAAACGTAAGACTTGAAAGGAACTATCCAAAAATTTAGTGAAAGGTACTATCTAAAAGTCTGATTAAAAAGGAAGTATTTGAAAATTTGTGTTTGAAAAAGGAACTATCTATATGTTACAGTAAATGTCCGAAATCAGTCAATGCCTGAGATTCACTAGTGAATCCTAGGATTGACTGGTGGGGCTAGTCAATCCTAAGATTGACTAGTAAATATCCAGCATTGACTGGGAGGTCTAGTCAATGTTGTAGAAATTGCAGCATTTCGGACATTCACTAGTCAATCTTAGGATTGACTAACAAGCCTCCGTAAATGTCCGAAACGTGATTGCTCACGAAAAATATAGTTTGCACGTAAACTTGATCGTTTAAAAACTTTGCACCGAAAAATAAGCTCCTGAGGTACATCTCCTGAGGAATGATTATCAACATCGTGGATGAGAACTTCTATTAAGCAGCTGTTCACGAGGAACCAGTTTGAAGTTTGCAAAGAGAAATTCCTCGATCTTAACGAAATGGACCAGGCGCAAACTGTGAGCTTACCAGCAGCAGCTTCAAAAATTTCGATTACAGGTGGCCAGGGGATGATGAAATGCAATTGTAAAGCTCAAATAGATGTTTTTAAAGTGAAAAAAATACTGTGCAATTCAGGATCCCATAATAGCCAGAGCTGCTGTAACAAGTAGCTTTTATATTGTTCAATTTTTGGAAAGCTTCAACTTTACTTTGATCATGCAACTGCTGTATTATTTGTCGCTGAAAAATTCGTAAGACTAGAATGACATTATCAATATGATGAAGATGTGACCTCCGTTTAGTATGAACGTAAGATCTAAGACAATGTGCAGCTGTGATACATTTACGCTAAATATCATTTTGCATGAATAAATTTTGCTCATCATATATTTTTATTTCTCTGCTCATTATATGTTTCGGACATTTACGGGGGTCAGCAGTCAATCCTGAGATTGTCTAGTAAATGTCCGAAATTCATCTTTACGAATCAACATTGACTGGCCCCACTAGTCAATGTCAGCAATAGCTAGTCAATCCTAGGATTGACGAATTTTGGACATTTACTGTAACATATACATTTTTGGCCATAAGGAACTATATAAAATCGTAAGAGTTGAAAGGAACTACCTGAATTCGTCTGATTTAGAAGGAAGTATCTGAAAATTGTTCTAGAAAGGAGTTTTCTGTTAATTTCTGGTTTGAGAGGAACTATCTGTGAATTTCTGGTTAAAAGGAACTATCTGAAAAATTTTGGTTGAAAAGGAACTATCTGAAAATTTCTAGTTGAAAAGGAACTATTCAAAAATTATTGGGTTGAAAGAAACTATCTGTTACTTTTCGTTTGAAAAGAACTATCAGATAATTTAATTTTCAGATAGTTCCTTTTCAACCAAAAATGTTCAGATAGCTCCTTCTAATCAAAAATTCACAGATAGTTCCTTTCTAGAACAAAAGTTTTCAGATAATTCGTCTTGAATCAGACAAATTCAAATAGTTCCTTTTAACCAAAAATTTTCACATAGTTCCTTTCAAATTGGACGATTTTAGATAGTTCCTGTCAACTCTCACGATTCTAGATAGTTCTTTTCAGCCAGAAATTTATAGATTAATTCCTCTCTAAAGCAGAAATTTTCAGATAGTTCCTTTTAAATCAGACAAATCCAGATAGCTCCTTTCAGCCGAAAATTTATAGATAGTTCTTTTTACAGACACTTTCAGATAGTTTCTTTTAATCAAAAATTCTCAGATAGTTTCTTTCAACCAGACATTTACAGATAGTACCTTTCAAGTCTTAGGATTTCAGAAAGTTCCTTTTTACTCTGAGCCATCGAATATTTGTGCAGTCTGAGGTAAAGGGGAGAATAATCATTCTATTCTTCACACTTCCATTTCGAATAAGGTACTCGTGATTCGAGTAGAATGATCAAGCATGATCCTATCAAATCCTTCCTCATGGTCAAACTGTACACGAATGTTTAACTTGGCAACATGTTGTAGTTACATGAAATTTCTCAGGAGTTGTTTGTCTCCATTCTCCTATCACGAGAAAAAAAGTATCTTAAAAATCTGGTAGTTTTTGTTGTCTAACAAAAATGATATGTTGGTTTCTATTCTGTAGACTTGTGAGGATAATATTCACTTCACAATAAATTTTCTGATACTATTCATCATTATGATATCTTGAACGAGCTGATGTTACGAGTGGAATTCCAATTCAATTATATAGCTTTATAATCTCTCGCAAGATTGCCGGCCCATTCAAGTTAGAATCACATTCATCTAAAAAGCAAAATTCGAATATTCCCGCCGGAACAACCGGTTAATTAATAGCCGATCTTCTTTCTTGTTGATCGTGTCGCTGGCGCCAGACTTGTGCATAGCGGCGAACGTAAGGTCACGTTTCTCGCGATTAACGACTTTACCTTATAATGCGAGATGATGATAAAGATGCGAGACGACTCTTTTCCGATACACATTTCTCGGAGTCTTAAAATTTTTTTACTCCATACGCGATTGTCAAACTGGACGGCGAGAAAAATCACATTCTTTCCACACGCAATGAACAAGTACAAGGGGATAAGGGCCAATAAATTGTTTTGATATTTTATGAATATAAAAATATACTTTGAAATTTCTCCCAACTTTGAATTCTTTTACAAAGATATGAACCAGGGATAAAAACAAGGTACCATTAGGATATTAAACGACTTATCTGACTCATTTTGGTTGTTCACTTCTGTATGTACAACGATGTCTTCTTATCAAGGACATGGAACTGCCCCACATCTTCAATGATCAATGACGATTATAGGCGTGATGAGATTGGTGAGCTGGTAGAAAAGAAGCAAGATGAATAAATGTTGATACTTAGCGGGATGTATTCGAAAATTCAAGGATATTCACATTTGTCCAGGTTTGCACTGAGAAGAAAATTTTGGTCGTACGGCCTTACCTTTTGCCGTACGCCCGAAAAGTGGTATAGCCAGGAGAGCAATACCGATTTTGTCATCGCATCAATCCATCAGATCCGTTTGGCAGTCTGGTATTACTGCCAGAATAAATAAACGTGGCCTATATATTTCAAATGCTCTGATACTTGCACAGAATGGTGCCGGTAAAGGGACAAATATAATCTGAAGATTTTTAGGTTATTCGCATGCGAAAACCAAAATCATTTTTCTGTGTTGACAATCCAGTATTGGTCTGACGGCAATATCACGTAACAATACAGTCGTATTGTGCTGGCGGCAATATCTTTTTCTCAGTGTGGTTCATTCTTAGAAAAACGGAAAATCATTATTTTGGGAACGGAATACTGAAAAATCAGTGGACAGATATGTTTGATATCATGAGATAACGTAGAATTTCATGCATGAAAGATTGAAGTTGCCAATTTGCAACGCGAGTAGAAGATAATGTTATATGAAACACGGAGATAAATGGGAAAGCTTTCTGCTGATTTCAATTCATTAGCTCGGGAATCTAAACAATCGGACTAATAGCTCAGACATTTACCAGAAACGTACAGAAAAGAATTCTCAATCAACTACCGTCTATTCATAAACTTACGTTTATAAAATTCTGTTGTGAATGTTACTTCTGGTACAAGACTGTGGATTTTTCCAATCACAGATGATTTTTCTGCCAATGTCGCATCGACATTCCAAACCTAAAATAGAATGATCCCTTCAGAGATTTTTACCAATTCTATGACTAATTTTTATAGCACAAGTTACAAGAGTATATTCATTTCAAGAAATGTCTCAATCAGCAATGAAAGCAACATTCTTTTGAGAACGTGCAAATGGATTAAGATAGAGTGACTAGTATCTTCGATGATTCGATTGGAATCAACAAAGGCTGACAAGAGAGCAAGGAGTGAAAAGCGATCAAATTTGTTATTCTGTGTTGGCAAGTTTTGAGATCACGAGTATCACGGAATACGTGCAGATTGAGAGGAGCGATGGAAAAAAGCAACTTGGTCTCGAAAAAAAACGCGTTGCTGCAAAAGTGTACTTCACTTTGTAGAGAATTTATGCGAGGTCGTCTAGTATAATCTGATGTACCCACTAGTCAAACAACATGGGTAAAGCAAATTGATGAAATTCGGGTCCAAGTGAGCACTCACATCCGTCGGCATGAAATATGGCAATGTATACTACAGGACGCGCTTGGCATGTCGCGGAAGGCGGGTAGCCTAGCATTACTTACTTGGATGAGATCGTCTCTTTCACGTATAGAGACTGTGACCCCGCAGATCTCGTCTCCTTCTGCCAGACTATCACTAAACTGCTCCCCAATGGCCGCCAGAACAACTTCCCTCCACACATTTGCCTGAATATACATGAAAAAAAAATTATGATCACTCAGCTCATATACCTATTCATCTTGAAACATAATGCATCCTTGTGTCTGTTGTGAATAGGCTAAGTCACATTTGACATAACATCTTATTATACAGGTTATTCAATTTTTATCTGAAGCTGGTTATCACCGAGGCCAGAGCTATGAAATGAGATTATTGTATTAATGGCCAAGTATCATTGTGAGATAATTCCTAATACGTCATTCTGTAAGAGGATAACGACAGTTTTTGAAGGATTATTTTGTGAATCTTTTCCTTGGTTCTAAAATGCTCGAATGATTTGCAATGGATCAAATTTTTGCGAATTTTAAATTTAGAAAACCACAGATTTATATCGCGATTTATATCAGGAAATGTGGAGCTCATCAATTTTGATGTCGAGATCGGTTGTATTTTTCTAATCAATAATCCGATAGGACATCAGTCTTGGAGGTTCAGTTATGTTACGAAGAAGCTTACTGAATGTGATGGATTACGAGGGAGTAGAAATTTTTGAATGATATACGGGATGCCACTTCAGGAATTCGAAACCTCTATCTCACTTTTCATGTAGCTGAGCACATCCTCTTGTTGGTTGGTGTGAAATGATGATCGATTATTGAGATAGAACATTGGTACAATTTGATAACGAAGCAAACTTCCTTTAATAGTGCTAAATTTTCTGTTTCTTCTACTTATGGACAGGAAAAATGTTATTTGTCATAAGTATACAATTGCCAAGTATTTCGAAGTCATTTTCCTTTACTTGTCATGAGCGTCTACCGCTCGAATACTGTCCCCGAACGTGACGTTCTCGTTGACCATCAGCCTCAGAACCTTATAGAGTAGTTCCACGTGAAATGAATGTTCCATGAAACATGATGTTCTGGATCTTCCGTGATTTACATTCTACTGATTCTATACTTTATGTAATATGATGAAAAACTGAACGCTGCACAGATTTTGTTTTAATTTCTCGCTGTACACCGAGGAGCCAGAAAATTTATTGCGCAGCAGGTAAGCAAATTGATTAAACTTTTGATTTTTCTTCCATGATAAAAGTGCTGACTTTTTCACTCCTAACCCCTAAGCGCCTGGTGGGTCCTGCAAGACAGATTAACAATATGTTGATATCGGCTTAAGAGTGCTCTCTACCTTTTGAAAAAGCAATGGTGGCTCCTCTAGCGGTCAAATTGGTATATTGCCAATAACAATTGTTAAAAACAAGGAGGGAGGAAACCAATAATACCGCTCCCTGCGGATTATTTTTCTTCAAATTTTAAAATAAGTTTCATCGAGATCGGTGCAAAATTGAGCTCAAAAATTTGCGGATAGATTTGTTCACTGTTGCTAAATTGTATCTGCAAATTTTTGAGCTCAATTTTTCACCGATCTCGATGAAACTTTTTTTATTATTTGAAGAAAGATAATCCGCAGGGATCGGTACTATTGGTTTCCTTCCTCTTTGTTTTTAAAAATTGTTATTGGCAATGCGGTTCCCGTGCACGCTGAAAGTTATTCGCACTTTTATTCAAATCTCTAGCAATTTAGGCGGACCGACGGGAAGACGAATGTTTATTGTCATCTAATTCGGGTTTGTCTTCTCGTCGTTTTGGCCAAATCGCAAGAAATTCGGATAAAAGTGCGAATTACAAAAAGCCTATATTACAGGTTAGGAGGCGCCTGCGCTCAAATTATTCGAACTTTTCGCCAGTTCTCTTGCGATTTGAGCGAACGATGAGAAGACGAATTCAAGTTGGATGATAATCAGTATCCGTCTTTTCCTCGTTTACACAGCAAGTGAATCGGACAAAAGTGCGAATAACTTTCAGCGTGCACGGTGCACGGTGACCACATCGCCTTAATCTCTTACATCCATGTCAATAATTCATGCTCCTCAAGGTTCCATCATCTTGATTGGTAAATAAAAATGACGTCACTGCACGAACACTATTCCACGGTTTCTCAGTCTTTGATCGGGTTTGAGTCTACGAAGGTTTTCAGTGGTGTAAATGGCATCCCTTTGACCAAGCATGCAGCCCTAAAATATTCATAACCAACCAAGATCGTGAGAAATCTCATTATGACGCTCTAGATGACCGGTGTAATAACTCTCTTAACTTTTCCGAGTGAGATCTCACTCGGAATTCGGAGTGAAATCGTGGCAACTCGGTACCGAGTGAGTTACACTCAGAAAAAAGAGTGAGATTTTTCACTCGGGGAATCCGAGTGAATTCAAATGTTATTTAGCTGAAACTGACGTCATTTAAAAACAAAGCATCAACTTTCACATCGAAATATGTGTTTTCAAAATTTTTTCAAGATATTGTTTTTCGGTAAACGATTAAATAGTAGTTCCCCCGACATCCCCCATATATGAGCCCAATTACCTCTAGAAGTATTTTTCGAGGCATATTTTTTTAGATTTCTGTTTCAGCTTTCAAATGTGCTGAACCACGTGTCGATGTCTTGTTCCGTTTCAGAGCCACGGCTGTTTCAGAGTGAAAAATCAGCGTTTTTCTTAGCGAAGAAAAATCAAAAGTCAAATGAATATGCTTACTAGCTGCACCGAAAAAATTCGTCGGGCGAAAGCGGTTAAATTTCATATTCTGAGATACAGAATTGATACAAAATCATCCGCAAAAGATTTATTTATTTCACGTGGAGCTGCTCCCTGTGGATTCGCAACTCAAGACGCTGTATTTTCACCAAAGACGAGCAATTTTATTGTACTAAAAGTGTGTTACTTTAGAACCTCAACTCAAGTCAAACAATCTTCTAATCTTTCATGACTTCATGAGATAGTAATTTTATTTCGTCAGCTTGCCGAACAGAAAAAATCCAAATTTTTCCGCAAAATTGCAGAGATCTGTTTCAACCACTACCTCAAAACTGATCAGCAACGTCCGTGAAAATTTTCAGTTTTCTCGCGCATCATAGTCTTGAATAGATGACAGTCTCAAATCTACTAATTCAAAAGTGACTTCAAGTCTAAGGTAATAGCCAGTTCAGATGTTTAACACGACGTGTAAACATGGCCCTTACGGCGTCCATAATCCTTCTTCCTTGTTATAATATTCAGGATATGTCTGATAAGAGCAAATTTTCGAGCCCGCCTGTTGGTCGTGTACAATCAAACCTTGAAGGTATGCCGTACGCAAAAATTAAGAGATTCATGAGCAAACTCACCGTGTCACTCTTGCGGCATTTGAAACGCCAAGTGCCACCTTTTTGGTTGTCCGGCTCTTCCCATAGTGGGTATCGTTCATCCCTCATCAGATGATAACTGTATCGTATCTGCAAACAGTATTGTTGCCATAATTCACCCAAATTTTTTTCAGTGATCAAATTGATATATGTTTGATTGATCGAAAAAAAGTTGAGCATAGCTTATCGATCTCAAAACCCTGACTCATAGCGTTTCAGAGTTTTGAGATGTTGAGTTTATTCGGGAAAGATAGAGATGCTGTATCCAGACACAATTTCAGACAGAATATGGCTTGAGCCCACTGCAACTCATCTCGACACTAACTCAAACCAAGTAACATAAATACGTAAGGAGACTCTTGTTTACTTTTCTTCAAGGTTCGGGCATATATTACAGCTAAAGTTTTTTGTCGGTTGACTTATACGGAGTGGGTTCATGGGAGAGTTGTAAAAATATTCAGAATCTCAAGGCTTCTGCTATCCACATTCAACAAAAATCTCGCGGAAAATTAACGACCGCCAGCTCAGAGTGGCATCCAATATATAATTCAAGACCGAGTGATGAATAAACGATCAAATGTAATATACTGTTGATGACTTTGAGCATTTTGGACCTTGCTAACTGATTGTTTCGTCTACATCACATACTTTTCAGAAGTCAGATATCTGTCTCCGAAGTTTTAATAGGAAATATGTCTGAATCAAAACGCATAGCGTATTGTTACGTAAGGAATAATCAACACACCTGAATTTCATTCGCTTTTGGAATGTGATTGAAAACGGACCAGAAGCTCTGTATTGTATTGACAGTGTAGATTCTCTTCAGATGGGCCTTGTACTCTTCTGTAGTTGTACCAGATACTGCCCTGATCGTGCATGGAAAATGAATATAATGGAGGATGTTATCACAAAAGAGGTTTATAGATGAATGTTAATTTGTATTATCAGTATTCCACAAGAACAAAGAGCAGCTGAGTGAGTGTGATTGATATACTTATAATTCTCAAGTATGAGATAGCTATTCAGGAACTTGAATGCAGAACAGTTTAACGGTAATAAATCTGAGAATATCCAAAATTTTGAGAATTTGCGGAAGTTTATGTGTTCTGAACCATGTTTTCAAAGCTGTCTCCCTGCTTAAGAATTAAAATCAATTTTTCGCTGAATCATAGCTCAATTTTCTATTCAACTGAGAAAAGGAAAATTCGCCTGGTTTGACCGACTTTGGTGAACTTATCGGTAGTATCAATTTTGCCAATCAAGGAAATTGGAGAAAATTGAGCTTTACAGCTTATATGCTCTATACAACCGCGAGTTTCCGATGAAATTCTTTGGATTGAAAGAGCAGATGGAGATGAACAGAGTTGAAACTAGTATTTCAATGAACTCTATGCAGTTTTTTGGCGAGGATAATCCTTTATCGTGTATTGAATAGTGTGACTGTGATTCGTCCACATCCTAGGTTAATTCGAACGTTAATGACTCAATTTAGAACTCGAAAACTCTTCAAAGAAATTTTAGTCCATTTCAAAGCTTGCTCTAAAATCAATTTTTAATTTCATAAAAGAACTACTTGACACGGCTCGACGCGCCATGTAAAGCGGCATATGCGTCTCGTGCCAAAAACTTTGTTCTTCACGATAACCTTGTTGGCTTCGCCGACGTCCAACAAAGTTATCGCAAAGAACAAAGTCTTGTGGCACTCGACGCATGATATACTATTTTCGCCACTCTGGATAAAAATCGACGTTTCGAGTGGCGATTAAGGTAATTGTACACCAAAATTAATCATCAACGGAATGTCTTGAGATTCCACTCATATGAAGTTGAAGTATCTAAGGAGTGAGCATGCGAAGTCTCAGAACGATTGACCATCCCAATGTTGAGCCATAGATGTGCAAAGTTAGGACGTTTTCGACATTTTTAATATTGCGCTTATAGGAGCGGAGGGGAAAAAAGCCACAAAATAGGCTCTAGAAGAAAATCTGATCCAAAATCTAGGTATAAGAAATTTACTTCTCGATCAATGATATAGTCAAGTTTCTACAGGATTGACCATATCATTTTTGAGGAATCGTTTGTAGAGAAGCCAAAATACAAAACAGCCAACACAAAATTTCGTGATTATGCACTCAGCTGTGGAAGTTCAGCCTATTTCTATTTGGGAGGGGTTAGTTAGTTGTTTTCCTCTGTTGTTTGGCGCAAAGAATTGTTGGAATCTGTACACCTCCACCAATGTGTACCTCCTTTAGAGTGAGAGACTTTCATCCTCACAGATCGTACCAGAGGCACATTCCTGAAAGAAATTCCGAATCATTTGCGACC
Source organism: Eretmocerus hayati (assembly GCA_029851415.1). Lineage (NCBI taxonomy): Eukaryota > Metazoa > Arthropoda > Insecta > Hymenoptera > Aphelinidae > Eretmocerus > Eretmocerus hayati. Next base: position 148,759,080 of record CM056742.1, on the reverse strand, counting down.
GACCCCCTCTCAATTGGTGAGTTGTAACCCCGTTTTTGTCGTGAGACTCCAACATGGTCTCAAGGCCAGTCCGGAGTCCCCAGAGAGCCGCAATCCGAGACGCGCCGGCGTACTTTTAGGCTACGGCCACACGCAATGATTGTAAGAGCGGAATTATTATCTATACGCTTTGATTGGAATTCGATAAGTTGGCCAGATAGCATTCCGCCTTCCAAATCGTAGTTCACGGAAGTGCACGAAAATTCGAGAAAACGAGAAAACCTAGAACTGATAGTGGGGTCTAAACACGGAGGTGTCTCGCAATTTATTTTTATCATCCATCAACAAATCATTTTCAGTCAAAATGAGATGGCATCCCGCCTGTATATTGAAATTTCCAATCCAAGAAGCCCTCCCACGTCGAAAAATTCTAAATAACCTGGAAGGGCTATTCCAGTTAAGACCATCCAATGAAGTTATGTCAAAAAATTAGATTTCCTCCGCATTGAAGTATATGATTCTAGAGCTAAAATGAGGTGACACGTGTTTTTTTGTTTAGCCCAGATCGGCTATACATCGGAGCTATGCGAATTTCCAGTTAGGAGCCAAAAATTGAGATTGGCTTTCTAAAACTGGTGAGCTCCACAACTTTGCTCTCAATGGGTCTCTTGAGATAGAGCTTGATGGAGAATATGAAATACAACATATTCCATCAGAACAGAATCTCATGGTGCTCAAACTTTCGAGAGAGTACCAAAGAGTGACAATTTGATGAAAAATGAAGAAATGCAATTACTCAAAATAGTATATTACGCAACTAGGGAGTAAAGTGGGCCTTCTACTCCCGGGTGTGTATTATCGCTCGAGGCGAAGCCGAGAGCGATAAACACCCGGGAGTTTGAGGCCCACATTACTCCCGAGTTGCGTATGCTATTTTTTATCCTACTGGGACTAAAGTACGCGCCACATTTGTTTATTTATCGCGTTTTATGCTGTACAGGATGTGTGTCGTCTGCTGCTCTCACGCCGCGCCTCATATAATTTCATTATATATAATATAGTAGTATATGCAGCCGCATGCTCGACTGCTCGACCCGCAGTCGCATGGCCGCAGAGCTCCGCGGTTTTGTACTCGCCTCATTTATTTGCAACAAACATTTCTGTACAGTTTAATAATTATCCACAGTATTGTCATATTCAGTCAGTATCCTCTACAGTACTGATAGTTGATCACAATGAATTTGTCAGACGATGAGTCTGATTATGACGAAGAGAAGGAGACAGTTTATGTACGTAACCTCGAAGCTGAGGGAGCATTGCTCGCACAGAATCTTTTGCCTACGAAGTCTCGCCGGATATATGAGTTAGCCTATGCTGCTTTTCTAAAGTGGCATCAGGATAATCAGTCTCAGCCTATTACTGAGAATCTCCTATTAGCTTACTTTCAAGAGTTGTCACACACTTATTCTCCACCAACTTTGTGGAGCAAGTGGTCGATGATAAAAACTCTAATCAAATTGAGACATAATATCAACATCGGTGATTTTTTGCTATTGAAGACGTTTCTGCGAAATTTCAATAAGGCATATAAAGCAAAAAAAGCTGCAGTTTTTCAGTGGATTCATATTGAGACATTTCTGAGAGATGCTGATGACTATTATTATTTGATAATGAAGGTAAGCAAGTGCTCAAACACTCCAAAATATGAATGATTAATTCCAATGATGATCCGTTGATACAACATTTCATACATTCTACCCGCTTGAATAGCCATGTACTTTTTCAGGTTGTTTTGATCATGGGTATATGTGGTGCAATGCGCTGTGATGAGATGACAAAGTTACAGACATCTGACGTCAAAGACATGTCTCCTCCTAATCAAACTTTGAATGAAAACAATAAAAAGAAGTTCTACTATTACGTGTCCATTGTAGACACCAAAACTTATGTACCAAGAACCTTTGTTGTTGGAGACATATTTTATCCTATTTTGAAGAAGTATGTTGATCTGAGGCAACCTATCGTTGCAAAAGACTCTAGATTTTTCCTGTTTTATTCAAAAGGGCGATGCACTAAACAGCCTATAGGCAAAAACAGATTTGGAGATATTTCTAAAGACATCGCTGGATACTTAGGTTTGAAGAATGCAAATGATTATACTGGACACAGCTATAGAAGAACTGCTGCTACACTTTTATCCAATTCAGGTGCTAATTTAGCAGCTGTAAAAGCTCTTGGAGGCTGGCTGTCTGATACTACCCCCCAAGGCTACATAGAACATTCTGACCATAACAGAATGCAGATTTTTGAGGGAATTGTCAGTGCGAATGAATCACTGACTGCTGTTCCATCGTCAAATTCATCTCCTCAGCCTCAATTAGTACCTGCAAAATTGTTTAATTTCAAGACACCCCTTCGTACAGCGAATGCAAGAAGTTCAACTAAACCCACTACCTCTGGATCAAATGGAGATCAATGTGGTCCAAAATTGATTTCAGCACACAAAGTGCTATCAAGTACTTCCAAGAGGAGAGGTACTTGCACAATCACATCTGGTAGTTTGAGCGTGGTAAATTCACTAGCATCAGATACTAACCTCCAAGGCACTAGCACCACAAGTGTTACATCCCCATTAGTACCAACCACTGTGACAGCTCATTCTGAAAATGAGACTACAAGCAAAGGATCAGCTCATCCAAATCCTTCGAACATCTTGACTGCAGTTCAGAATAATTCCTTATGTGGAAATGAAGAGTTTTTAGATCCAGGATATCTTTCGGAAGTCTTTTCTGAACCTATGGAGCCATCGAGTGACAGTACGAATGAGACTTCTGAAAATCAGCTGATTGGTAATCAAACAAAGAAGAGAAAAACTATATGCTCGAATGACAAGCAACCCAGCAATAGTATTCATGATGAAAACTATCAGAGTCTGGATATTGAATCATCTTTTGTACAGTTTCAAAATTGTACAATTCATAATTTGACTATCAACAAATATGTAAATCCAAAGGCAGCTTGACAAACTTCTGAAACAAATGCGCTGACAGTTTTGGAACAAATTGATCATTCGCTGTTGAAAACTCAATGAATGTTTGTTAGATTTATTGATTATAATATTATTTATTTTATTATGACCAAAGTTTACTCGTACAATTGTACTTAAATTGTAAGCAATGACCATAGAGAGTCATGATGCATGGTGCCAATGATCCTGATATTTGACTGATTCAGTTTCAAACTGTAAAATTTAGAGACTGATTATCAAATGCTGCGTTAAATGATGCTGTACTCTTCACAAGAAACATTCATTATTCATGTATTTTAAAGTTCGTATTAGTCATTGTTATTCCCATGTTGGAATTAATGTTCATTTTATGAGAAAACTCCTCATCCTGGAGATGAAAGATGATTTTTATATCAAAATAAGAACAATAAATTTTTCAAAAATAATGAATCGTTTTGATCATAACCTCCCACATAATCAATTATGTTGAGAGTGACATCATTTAATTCCATTTTACTCATCAATATTTCCCATTGTTCTCGGATGATCCTTTGGCTTATCAAAATCATCCATTTATTCATTTTTTTTTCTAAAATCTTTCCCCACTTTCCTCGTTTCTGTTTCAAAACCACATTCAAACTTTCGTAATCAAGATTCTTCCTCGTGTCTAACAACTTGTTGACACTAAAGAAGATTCATCCTTTTTTAATAAAGGTAACTTTCTAACTACACTCACGATACAAATTCTAGGAACATCCGTGCACCTTATAAAGACGTTTAGTACCCCCTAAAATATGATCCTCCGTGGAGGGGTCGATAGACCGCTAGCCTTAGGATCACAACATGCTCACGGGCGTGGGTTCGAATCCCGCTCGGGACAGATTTTATTCCGAAATTTTTTCGGTGATAAATCTGTCGACGGGTGTAAAACAATAATTGGGTGAAAATAGACCACATTACACCCAAAAGCAAGGGGCAAAAGGGCGTACTTTAGTCCCGCTAGGATAAAAATGTATTTTCGTATCCCTTTAAAAATTTTCTTGAGAGTACTTTGAACGATGCCAAACATGATGCGTTTGCTCCGGTAGGCGCTAAAGAATTTTTCTGAAAAAAAAATTCTAGAAACCAAATCATTGTTGTAATGCGGTAACAACTATTGTGGAAAGGTCTATTCCCCCTGCCAAGAGTATCGTCATCCCATGGAAATGTCCCAAGATGATTAATTACCGGATCTACCGCTAAATTCCGTTTTTGAGTAATTACAGATTAATTGAGCGATGGATCCCGTAATTAATCATATTGTAACAACTTGCTACAATCTTGCTACAATTGTAATCAGGTTGTTGCTGATCACCAGGCATCGACATGCCTCCCAAGCAAAATAAAGTCAACACTGACCGGACTCAGTATAGAGGTCATGGTGGTAACGCCAGTCAACGTAGTCAAGAGAGCACTTATTACCAAAGTTTGGACGACAGGTAAGAGCACAAGAATCATCGTGGGAACGAAAGAACCAGAGGATGTGGTGGTTTTGGACAAGCTCGCAGAGGCCAATTTTATAACCAACCATACCAAGGTCCTACTTATTATCTTAATCAAAACCAATGGCAAAACCAAAACCCAGGTCAAAGCCAAGGCTTATTTTTCGCTCAAAGTTAGTACCCAGGTCAGAATCCGTACTATCAAGGTCCACCACCCCCTCAAGCTCATTTGATAGATGAACATCTCAATAATGAGTCTCCAGGAAATAGTGAGTGTTAATCACTCGAAAATTCTCATGTTGGCAATAAGAATACTTCATTATACTGTGATAAGGATTGTAAATTGAAGTACGATGATTAAGTAATAGTAAAGAGTAAAATTTATAGAAAGATTTATAGCCGATTGGGGAGTTACCGAGCACCTCACCAACTCTAGATTAATTATCGAACTATTCGATTTTGGAGCTAAAGGTGTTATGAAGTGTGCAAAGAGAGATCCATCTGCTCACATTCGTACAGATGGTACTGGAATAGTAGAAGTATTAGATAATGGTGATGTTTTCAAACTAGAAAAAGTTATTTGCGCCACTGGCCTTTCCGCTAACTTGTTGTCGCTGAAAAACTACGCCGAAATGGGCTTAGGAATTCATCTCGACAGTCGGAAGATTGATATAATTGATCTTGTTTATAATGAGATATTTATATCTGGTATTTATCAAGAACCAACTTAGATGATTGGCCTTGAAATCAATGATTTGAGTAATACTGCAGGGAATGAAACAAATAGAAAAAAGGATGCATCGAACCTCATCTTTGTCAATTTCGTGAATCAGCCTAGATATTTCACACTCAGCGTTGCAAATAAGAACCTTGGAAAAGATTCCATTCAATCCTATATAAAAGAACTGACAATTCACAACAGAGCCCACAGGACTCGAACTCAGAGCAACAGGAAATAGAAGACTCTTAGAAAACTCAAGTAGAAAGTAGTCTGAATGAAAATTTGAATGGAACTACTCCTGTAGAGTCTTGTGAACAACAACAGAGAAGTACAACAAGCAGTAGTAAGAAATTGATTACTGAACTCACAAACTTTGACATTCCTGTCTGGGATCGACCAATACAGAATAAAGATGAAATGCAAGTAGTAGAATCTTCTGAGATTGAATCTTCTTTTGTTGAACCGAATAATAAATTTTCGAAAGATGGTAAAGCTATTCTATGGCATTTTCGCTGAGAACATGCTTCCTGAGGGTATCTGAAAGCTTTGCAGAGACGATTCTCGGATAACAAAGATTTGCAATCGGCAATATTTGATGAATCAATATTAGAGTGTGAACTTTGTTTGGTCACTTAACTGAATAAATTGCCATTTCCATCCGTACGCACTCGAGCAATGCAGCCGTTGCAAATAATCGATGCAGATGTGATGGGTCCAATTAGTCCAGCGTCTCGCCCGAAAGGATATCAATATGAGTGTAGTCATTGATAACTTCAAAATTAGGAATGGCTTTTCCGATGGAATCAAAAAGTGATACAGGACATTGTTTGAAACCATTGGCTCGTGGTGCTAGAAATGTTCTTGGTTACGACGTAGAATTTCGCTTTCTTAATTTCGACCAAGGTGGAGAGTTTACAGGAGGGTATACGATTGAAGTTTTGGGAAAATTTGGAGCCGAATTAAGAGTAGCATGTTCCGATACTCCAGAGCACAATAGCTCGGCCGAAAGGTCCAATGAGACAATTCAGAAGAAAGCTCGATGTCTTATGAATGATTCCAAGCTGCCAGACAGTATGTGGGATCTTTGTTTAGCTGCAACGGTTCATGCATATAACAGAACCCCACACGAATCGAATAACATGGTTTCTCCATTAGGAAAGTTTGTACCTCATTACCATTTTGATTTGAATCAAATTGAAAGATTCGGTTGTATTGCGTATATAGAAGTACAAAGAAGAACAGGTCCGAAATTTCAGAGTGAAGCTAGAAGGATTGTTTTAGTAGGATACACACCTACAGCATATATTTTTCTCAAACCTGAAGAAGGAAAGTACTACAAAAGTTGACATGCTAGGTTCAATGTGAAGATAGTTTATGGAGATAGATATGGGAAAAATTCTATAAAAGATTGGCCTAAGGTTGATGAGCAAATAAATGTAGAAAGATGGTCCACTGATTCTCGTGAAGTTATTGGAAACCCTCCTTTATCAGTTGAAATTGAATGCTCAAAACCGGAGGGAGCATCCAAGAAGATAAGAGGCAGACCTCGAAAAATCGCGCTTGATAATGCCAAATCAATTGTCAATATATCTCTAGCTTTGAGCTCCTCCTCTTTCATCGTCTCTTTCGTCTCTAGATTCCTCTAGAGAAGAAAGAGACGATGGATGAACAAGTGAAAGAGTCTGAAAATGTAGAAAACTTTTGCATTCTCTATACTTTACTTCAAATGATCTTCCAACTTCTGTGCAAGAAACAATGAATACGCCTGAGAGAGAAAACTAGAAAATTGATATTCAAGAGGAAATTAATCCTACACATGAAAATCAGAGTGTTATACCAGTCAATAAAATTTGTTGGGGAATAATGCTGGGAAGAGACTAGATGATCTTGATTCTAGATGTATTTCAACAAAGATATATGAGAAAGATGGGTCAGTCCGATACGAAGCAAGATCGGTGGCAAGAGGTTTTGAATATTTGAATCAATACAGTATTAGAGCCACTTACTCTCCAGCTTCACAGTTACCGCTAATTAGAGCTGTATTGGCAATTATTAATAAATATAATCTCGAAGCCTGTCAACTAGATGTAAAAACTGCATTTCTGAATGGTAATTTGGAAGATGAAATATACATGGAAATGCCGGAAAGGTTCGATTATCTAAAAAAGGTGAAGCGTACAATGGTGTTCAAACTTCTGCGTTCATTGTACGGAATGCGAACTAGTTTAAAACGGTGGAACACTGAGTTCACTGAAGAAGGTCTCAGAATAGGTGTAGAAAATGTGAACTTAAACCTCGCCTTCTCGTTTGGAGAGAAAGAGATAATGTCTGGCATTGGTATTGTATGTTGGCAATATGCTCATGGCTAGTAATTCTCCAAACGAGTTGAATAGTGTCAAAGCTAGTTCTCAGAACACGTTTGGGATGACCGATTGGAGAGAACTACGTGCATTCCTCGGGATTTCTATTGAAAGAAACAGAAGCGAACGTATCATAGAACTGAAACAAGGAATATTTTCCTTCAGTCTATATACTTATAGAGTAAATTTTTAGCAAATTTCAATGTGACCAAATGTACCTTCAAAGAACTCCAATAATCACAAGACAGGTTGTCAATTGAGAAAGGAAACTGAGAGAAGAGTTGTCTTTCTCTGAGCAAATTCAAGTAAGATGTCAAAAAATTTGCCTTACAAAGAAAATGAAGGAAGCATTTTGCACTTGGCAAATGCATCCCGTCCTGATATAGCTAAGAGAGTAAATGTACTAAGCAGGCATCAAATAAATCCTTCTGATAATGAATGGAAAATGATAGAAGTAATTCCTTGATACTTGAGTGGTACAAACAATTTGCTTTTCAGATATTTAGGTAGCGAGGAAAACTTACAAGCCTATTCAGATGCTAGTTTTGGTGATTGCCGTAACTCAATTCCAACTTGTGGGTACTTGATACAATAATTTGGAGATGGTACACATTCGATGACTCACAACTAAAACTATGTGTCTCTTTCAGCGTGTGAAGCCGAGTATATTGCGATGAGTTCAACCTGTGAGGAACTGATGTCAATGAATGATAGTTTGAAAATTATTTTTGAAAGACTGATGGATCCTATAAAACTATTTTATGATAACAATGGTGCTAAATGAGATTGTTGATGGCAAGGAAAAGCGACATATTGCAGAAATTATTAAAGGACACTATGTGGTTGAGTGTGTTCAGAAAAATCTTGTAGTTGTCGAATGGGTCAGGTCTAAAAATAAACTCGCAGATATATTTACAAAGCCACTGTCATTCGAGCTCCATAGATGCATAGTGAATGAAATTACGAATATTGATTGAATTCCACCGTATTCATTGTTATATAGAATATATTTATGAGAAATCTATTTTGTTTTGTTGCATCCGTGTTCCGCAAGGTTGGATCTCCCCTTATTAGAGTACATGAGCGCAGGCGGTATTGTAGATTGTAGAAGTCGAAGTTTCAACAGACAGATCCAAAAATTGAACATTACATATAGATGCTCCATGGAGTTAGTAGAGAACAGAATACGGAGAAAAAATTATCGAGAAATGCACCGGAAAGCCAAGCCAGAGAATTCCGAGCAGCATTTTTAGCTCATAAAAGATACATTGTTATCCCATGTCTCTCTAACAACGAGACATGATATGAACGGACAATCGCAGATACTAAATTGTGGAGAGTTAATTCTGAGTCCTGATGAAGGATCAGCGGTTGATATCATTAGACCGCAAGATATCACAAACCAATGGTAATTCCACCAGGAAAATCCAAAAATTCAATGATTCTGTTAGGTTTATCGCATGCCTGATTTTGGATTGCATAGTCATAAAGTCTTCGAATAAAACTTTGCGTCGGATGACTTTGTGATGAAAGTGGCTGAATCTTGAAGGACATTCGATTTTCTGTGTCTTATTTCAATTGAGCATGGGCATTTCTGCAAAATAGTTGGGTTCTATTTTTCACCGTAAGGGGGGCTAGGGCGTATACATTTTCTTTACTAATGAGATTATGTCAGAGTTACTGAACTGTACAAGTAAGAAAGATGTTGTATGCACAAATAAAAAGTTTGAGTGTTATCGCGAAAACTTACACGCTTTGGTCCTAGAAACCCAGAAATTCAAAATTGATGACCCGCATGTCTGCGCCGACTTTTTCCTTTCGTTTTTGCATATAGAATGATACTGTCATAACACATATGGAGGAGTATAGTTTCGTTTTTGTGTGTTTAATCCTATTGATAATCCCAGGAAATAGCTTCTGATTCCACGGACCTGACGTTTCGCTACTAAATTCGATCGCAAGAATTATGGAGTAGACATAAAAACTGAAAGATATTTGATAGCGGGAAAGTTGCTCAACACATGCTCCGGAGCTCTGTTCTCGTGAAGGGCTTATTATGGATGTCAAAAATGTGGGAAATCTACAGTCATTATAATAATGTCCAAGGACTTAGGTTGGATGTAGAAGTACATGTTTTGATCATTAAAACCCATAAATATAAGTTTCCGCGCTGAGGAGAATTTATTAATAATTTATCCAAAGGTACAGTACCTTTTATAAAGAATGGATCAAGTAAGGTCTCACTAAATCAGTGATATTTTCGATATACTTGAACGAGAGTTTTGGAGAAAGCATCTTGAAGATCAGGAAAAAATCTATCGATCCGTGTATTTAAAAGATTCCTTGCGTCCTCTTTGAGTGCCCGTAGTCAACGATGAAAATCTCAAAAATTTCTCCTTCAACCAATCACCTACACTTTTAGCGGGAGTAATCCGATTACAAAAACTCTTACGGGATCTTGCAGATCAGTTCATAACCTACAATTTTCATTCCTTAAAGTTCTCTCTACGACCTTTCCTGCCCAAGTAACACGCTTGGAAAGGAAATTTTGTATTACATGGATATGGAGATACCGCGGCTGGCGCCTGTTTCGTCTCGCCTTGCTCTATTCTAGCGCAGAAATTCATCGAAAAAATATCATGGCACATGATTTTGACGTAAAATAATCTTATCTCTCAGAATATCTGATCAGATTTTGTCTTGGATTGGAGGCAATACCACTTTCTCAAGTTTTATTAGGAAAATTGATTAATTTCATGTTTTGTGCCTTAGAACACATTCAAGGCAAAATTTGATGAAATATTCTATAAGATTATTTCACGTTAAAATCATGTGCCATGATATTTTTTTCATGAATTTTTGCACCAGAATGGCGCAAGAGTAAATGAAACAGTAGGCAGCTTCGGTATCTCCATAAACAGTCCATGTAATACAAAGTTTTCTTTCCAAGCTCGTTACTTGGACAAGAAAGGTCGTAGAGAGAACTTTAAAAAGAGGAAATTGTAGGTTTTGAAAAGATCTACAAGATCCTGTGAGTATTTTTGTGATCAAACTACTCCCACCAAAGTTGTAGGTGATTGATTTAAGGAATTTTTTAGATTTTCATCCTTGACTACGGGTGATCAAAAAGGAAGCGAGGAATGTTTCAAAAACCTGAGTCGATAGATTTTTTTGTGATATTTAAAATTTTTTTTCATTACTCTAACCTAAAAATGCCACGTTTAAAAAGGATTTAAGGGTTCTCGTAATGAAAAAATATATCCGCACTTCGCTTGCAAGCCCATTTTGGGCACTAGAGAACATGCTCTCTCAATATGAATCAGGTAACATAAACGGATTTTGACTGAAAATTAGCTATTTTAGCTGATTCTCAGCTATTGTAGCTGATTTTCAGTGAAAATCCGTCCACGTTAGCCGCAAATCAGCTAAAGTAGCTGATTCATGTTGAGAGAGTGTCTGTCTCGCTTCGCTCGACAGACAAACTGTCCTAATGCCCAAAATGGGCTACCGCGCTGAGTACGGAAATATACTATTCCAAAACTTACGTACCGTCAACCGGGGTTACTTTGAACGATTTTTGAAAATTTCGCTCGTAATTTCCCTGTAACTTGTACGTCCTACATTATATATGGTATTGTATCTAGATTCAATTGAAAGCTTATTGTCTTAGCTTTCGATTGCGCCGCAGTGGAGTCCAATTGGATGTTGTTAACGAAAGCTATGAGCATTTGAAAAGTGTTGAAAGTTAGACCCCCTATTTGGGGTAACTTTGAACACTAGATTAATTAAACGTAAGATCCTCGTAAGGTAACGGACATGGTAATGCTCTGTGTGATACGTTTGCATTCAGAAAAGTGTTATAGATTCATTTGGGGTTTTCTGAAGCTGGAACGAAGGCTCAAACAATGAATGACTAGTTTCAAGAAATCATCTGAATCGTGATTACAATCTGCATTTGGATTGAAAAATTCGCTTATACAAAGTTCTAATCTAATCCAGAAATGTTCGGTCCTCCATGTATAATAATTGAGAGAGTCAAAGAGGGTATTTTGAAAATCTAATCATTCGAACCACAAATCTCAAAATCGAGAATTATCGGAATACAAGAATTAATTCGTATGATTTAGAATTAGCCCGATTCTCGAGTGACTACGGTTTTTGGCGTGTTCAAAGTTACCCCATTCGACGAAAAAGCATGTATTCCCCTATTCAAGTGTTCGAAGTTACCCCGGTCTGCAGAAAAAATACACACTTTTCAGTTTTTACCCTACAAACGCCAGGGACTTGGATTCGCCCTGGAAGTGCTCAAACGAGACCAATTGTTTGGGGTAACTTTCTTCCGCTCCTAAATTATGCTATCCAAAAAGTTTGTTGGAAACTCTCCTAGGGCTGACAGAGACCCCCACACCGGTGCAAAATGTTGTACACGTAAACCACTATCAAGCAAATTACTTCTAGAACCCTTGCATATCCCTACTTTTCTGATTTTGAAAATTAAAAACTTGTACCTCGAGTGTTCAAAGTTACCCCGTCTGTTCAAAGTAACCCCAATTGACGGTACGTCGAAGTATATTGAAACTATCACTGTTTTATTGAGACTCTGCATGATCCATTATTTATGAAAAGTATACTGTAACTATAGGCCCTTTTTCCAAATCGCCCCGAACTTGTGACCTTCCTCCGAAAAGTCACACCCGTTTTGAATTTGTCCACTCAGCGACTTACGTCCTCAGAATTCGAACATGTCAGTTTCAGTTAGGCCTTTATTGAAATCATAAAAATTAGTTGAGTTTTTTTCCATAATATAGGACTCACCGGAGTTACGCTCTTTTGGGAAATTCTTATGTGCAATTACGCATTTTTTGAAATTGGTAGTGAAGTACACCCGAGTCAAATTAGAACACTTTCTGCAACCATTTGTTCCAAAATTCTCAAGCGACTTTTTTCATTTTTGAGTGTTGAAAGAAAAAGTTCCCCACCGTTATCACGCACATAACTTTTTCGTCCAAGGTGGGGCTATCTTATTCATTTCACCAAAAAATCGAGTCTGTGCCAATATATTTTGCTTATAAATGTTAACTGCTTCAATCTACTTTGATGTTACGAAAAGCAGATAAGAAGTCATTCGAAAAGTTTTCGATCGACATTGGGTGGAATCTCTTGACTTCTCTGTTGAACACTTATGAGCTAAAACACTGAAAAATGCCAAATTTGATTGTAATTTCTTTGACGTACATTTGATCTCTTTCTGTTCCCTTTTCGATTTGGCATGTTGATGAATCGCCTTCATGTGAATTCTCAGCCTCTAAGCTTACTTCTCGATACCTTCAAGGCTTTTTTCATTCTCAAAAAAGTTTTCAAGAACTCATGAAGGTGTTTTCCCGTAACAAAACTACCTTAGATAGAACTTCGCGACCCATTTCGTTGTACTTGTTGGATTATATCCATCGGCAACGACTCTTGACAGTATCAATTTGAGTGAAATAAATACTCAAACACGGAAAAATTTATTCTAAAGCAAATTTTGTATCAATAATCAGCGTATCTTCGTAGAAAATTATTATCACTCTAAAGAGACGTAGAAGATAGCGCATGTGCAATTTCGGACTTTTAGAGCCTCATTTTATTGATTCGGAGCTCTCTTGTAGAAATGAAAGACCACACGTTCCGTGTGAGATTCTGCGAGTAATACCCGTATACAAAGGAATTTAAATAATGAGAAATGAGTATCGGGTTCACGAAACTGTCTGAATTCGTGGCAGAAATACCTTAAATAGTTGCAAATATTTTTCGTTATTGAACTCAGCATATTATCCAATTCCCGATCTAAACCTGGTAAAATGAAATTTGCGGAATTACGGTTAAAAAAGTCATTACTATTGTTATAATTTAATGAAAAACGAGCAAAATGAGGATCCTAGTGCCATCTTCCGGACTGAATCGGAAACCTCTCGATGATTCCAAGTAAAATAAGCGTGTTTCCGCCAAATCGGCTGCTTATCGTAACATGCATACACCATGTGTTGACATCACGAGAGAAGTGGACTGATGGACAAAAATCAAAATTTGCACAATTTCATTCGTATTTTCGAAATGACTAAGTCATACTCACTTATCCAGCCAAAAGGTCCAGGAACTTTGCAGTGGAATGCCGCTGTCGTTCTGTTCTTTGATGTTCTCGTGCTGCTCGTCGCTGAAAATGGGAGAACGTGAGAGCACGTCATCCGCACCATTGGACAGCTCACCGTCCTCTCTCTTTCCAGATGGGATTTCAATTGTGGACATGGTTTCTGAATTCAATAGATAAATATTCTTATCTAAAAAAAAAAATAAACTCGTCAGTTACTATATATTAATACGGCTCGCACGAACTGGGATATCTCTCACGCGATCCACGAACACATCAGATCACTCACACCAACACACGATTGTCCAATACGATCGGAGGATATACATATGCTCAGTGGGTCTCGAGAATTTACTTCTTTGCGCACGCAACTCGCGTGGTGGCTCAACTTCAATACTTATTTGAAGAATCTCGATCTTTGCCCAGAAATTCAGTTTCCTTGGTTGAATTCTGATTGACCCCCCCCCCTCCCCCCTACAATGATGAGAGAAAATCATCGCCTTCATTACATCCGTGCTCTCATTGTAGGTGGTGAATTTGAATTGTACAACGGCTCATCTTTTACCGATTTCCATCCGCCCATTATACAAGTATCGCATTCATGAGAGAATGAGGTCTATCAAGCTAATCAAGATTTCGACTTGAAATGCCTATTTGACAACGTTATTACAATCTTTATTTGTTAGCAAGTAATTTTTACAGTTCAGCGACTTAGATTCAGTATCGGGATTATTTCAAAAAATCGTTCCGAATGCGCAAAGCTTGTACTAACAAAATTCAAATTATATTCATATGCTTTTGCAGATCACTTGGTATTACTTCAAAACAGTGCAAGCTATGACGCAGTTTTGTTGGAATTAAGGACCACAGACTTTTTCACCAGGTTACATCTTTCAAATTGATACCTGCTGAACTTGTTCTGATTTTGACACTTTTTCACTTCAATACATAAGCTCTAAAACAAGTTAACCAGATGACAATCTGATGCCCTTTGAAATGAGGGTATGGCTTGATAATAAAGTATCTTCGTACAGCCCTACTCCTAAAAAAGCTTAACAAAAAATATTCATATTCACAGTTCCAGAGGATTTACTGGTTTCACAATACACTCTCCCAAACATCAAATTTTAGAAAAACACTTTGCGCACTGATGAAACTGTGCACCAGAGTCTGTATCACACATCAAACACAGACTGATCTCAGTCAGACAAACTTTCTCTTCCACACTCAGGTATAGTGAAGTCTAAACTAGTTTCTTTGCCTCAAAGAAACTCTTGAGATGACGCATTTGCCAGGCGCCCATGATTACTAAGATGACAGTTTGAGTGATGGACCACCATAAAACTCTTCGGTTTGTGCTTTCTGATGTCTGCCTAAATCTCTCCTCCCGGTACTGCATTTTATTCAAATTAATAGGTTTAGAAAGAAGTATTTGAAACAATACCAGACATAGAGACTCTTGTACTCACTCTTTGATAAGATTGCTCCTTTGTGATTTGTACAACTTGATCTAACAGCTGTTTAATCCTCAATTGCAATTCTGAGAGCTTCTCCTTTTGAGCAACATTTGCATAATCAATAGCGTGTTCTCCAACTTGCATGTCCAAGTGCACTCTCTGATGAATAAAGGAAATAAATATTTACAAATTATCATGTGTAAATTTAGAGAAATCATTAGGTCTACACTGTACATTAGGTGTACACCACGAAATCATTACGTGTACACTGTACAGCTGTGAGAGATTAGGTTGATTCAATATCATACTGTTTCACAATCAAATGATTTGCTGGCAAGACCATGAAGCTGTCTGAGAAGAGAGTGAACAAGATTTGCATCAAAAACAGTAGATAATGCTTATTCCAGAGTACACGGCCTTTGTATAAATCAACAAAATCTTTTGAATCAAAAGTTTTGATTGGTAAATATTAACCTAGAAAATTTTCTGAACCTGCTGCACGCAACACTGTGTCTGAATTGACTTGCACATGTCAGGCTTGCATTTATCAGACATACAGTATATATATTATACTGGATTGTGAATGATTTAGACTCACCAGCTGTCCTCCGCTGAACCATGCAGTGCTATTCGAATACAGGCAGATCACATGCTCTCCTGGAGTATGCGAGATGAAAGTCACTTTTCCTTCTGCACTGTACATTCGGGAAAGGATAACTTTGTCATCAGGGTCTCTAACTTCTACATGCATTCCAATTCCAGGGCCACTTGGCATGTATCCATGACTCCTGGGATCGTACAGCTCTACCTTATAGTTGACTGAGAAATGCACACAAAAAGTAATAAGTAGTCAAAAATATTTAGAATGCTGAGATGGAGTTGAATGCTAGTATACTAAATGAAGCAAGTACTTACCTATAACTTTAGTTTCGTCAGGGATCTCTTCAATAAAACATTTTCTCTCTGTCTCAGCAATGTGAAAGTACAGACCCGATGCGCACTTGAAAATGACACAGAAGGTCATCAAATACTGGAGAGTTCTCCACATTTTGAAGGATTACTGGATCTGGTGCTCAGCAGAGGCTTCAATTATGATAAAATTATTCATACGATCGAAAAACACTACACAATGTGGAGAAACACATGCCACGACACACGTCTGTTCGGACCGGACAGCCAGATCGCAGATGGCGGTGCCGGGACGTAACTTTTTTTCGGCGGTGTGTTTAGTTTGGCCGCTTTTTGAAGAGAGCAGCACCGTCCAGTATACACACGTTTCGTGTT
Organism: Eretmocerus hayati; assembly: GCA_029851415.1. NCBI lineage: Eukaryota > Metazoa > Arthropoda > Insecta > Hymenoptera > Aphelinidae > Eretmocerus > Eretmocerus hayati. The sequence goes on along the minus strand of CM056742.1, from coordinate 148,742,664 downwards.
TTGGCAGCGTAGCAGAAGACTAATCGACTAAATGTTTCCACCTGTAAGATGGATGTTGTTTTGCTTATGATAGCTATTAGTTTAGCTATTTTACTTGTGATTTGCATCTGGTTCTTCTTCGGGAAGGGTTCAAGTAAGTCATGGTGTTAGAATTGTCGGCTGTGCCTATTTGTTCTTGAATTTTAGGTAGTGTGAAGACATTCCCAAGGGTATAACCTCTTATAACTTTCCAGCAGATGTTTCATTCCATTTTCAAGTTTTCGTTTGCTCAATCTCATACCGAAAATCGTTATTAAAGCAGAACCATCCATGAGATTCTATTTGAATAATTGATCTATCAATATTGTTAGCAGCGCCACTGTTAATATTCCTAGATCATCACAGCGAGCATACACTCCAAGTAGTATAGTCTTTAAAGTGAGACTTACGTATTCCCTGTTTTTTTTCTGTGTCAAATTCAGCTGCACCTCCCTCGATATTGTAGAAAACTTGGCAAAGACTAATTCAGAGAATGTTGAGTATAAGATGAGGCATATAAAACATTTTGGTGTTGCAGTGCTGACTGGATATTTTACCATTTCTGTACAGCTTATTCATACATTTTCAAAAAAACTCTGGTTTTACCAAGTTGTATTGTATCAATGATAAAGCTGCGAGAGAATGACAGATTCCTTGACGCTTATTTTGTGATTGTATTCTTGTTTGAAATGAAAGCTGATCCCAATGATTATTGAAGAGGACATATCATGCGATAGTTGCTATGCGGAGAAATTTTCTTATGAAAAATCTGATCACAGAAAAAACAAAACAAGAGCAGGGAGCAGCACCTAGAGGCCCAGTTGCAAGACGAGCTGTTGGAGTTCGAGGAGCCAACGTTCGTCAGAGACGACCTAATCGTCCTGTAGCAGAGGAACATCACGATGAAGCTAGCGATGGAGAAGGAGACGAGGCTCGTGCTGGTGAACTTGGAGACTTATCCAAGCTCGGTGCAAAGAAGAGAGCAAAGCTCGAAGCCAAGGCCGAGCGTAAAGTTCAGCGCGAAATAGGTAAATTTCTCTTATTCGTTTTTTTAACTTCTGATCTCGAGCAACTTTACCAATAGCTTCTTATTTCTTTGCACAAGATAACTTTCCTATCATAATTATCATCAGGTGTGATAGGTCTAATAATTGCCCAATAAAAAATTTCAGAGGAACGCGACCGGGAAGAGCGGAAAAAACGTGAACAACGCGAGCAGGAAGAACGCGACAAGGCGAGTGCAAAAGAACGTGAAGAGGAGCGTCGTCGAGAAGAGGCTGAAAAAGCCGAACTAGAGGAACGTAAGCGGAAAGAGTACGAGGAGTATCTCAAGCTCAAGGAAGCATTCAGCGTTGAGGAGGAGGGCTTCAGCGGTTCACCGGAAGGTGAGGAGCAGAGCCTCCTGGCTGAGTTTGTCGAGCACGTGAAAAGCAGCAAGGTGGTTGTACTCGAGGATCTTGCCCAGCGATTTGGGCTCAAGACCCAACACGCCATCGATAGGGTCAAGCAAATGCAAGAAGATGGTATACTCAGCGGAGTGATCGACGACCGCGGCAAGTTCATCTATATTTCGAAGCAGGAACTCGAAGCGGTAGCCAAGTTTGTGAGGCAACGTGGCCGAGTGAGCATCGCAGAACTGGCTGAACATTCGAATAGTCTAATCAATCTCAACCCTGGTGCAACGCTTGTGGAAGCTTGAGTTGTGTGAGATACTCGAACGTGTTTTTAGTGTGCAATTTTAACTTTTCTGCGGACTTGTGGACGGTATTACATTTGCGTAATTATCGATTGATAGAGAGTATCATTTTCACAATTCCCCTAAACAATGATGAACATTCCAGCGGAGTTGAATTTAACTCGAGATCGTGAATGAGTGTCGAAATGCAGAATATTTCAATGAAATAATTATTCGGGAGTGAATGGTGTTTGAGATAATGAATATTATCTCGCGTACGTATATTGTAAATTTATCTTGTAAAGTTACTTTAGTGTGATTAAAGTATCCGTATAAGATCCATATTGGGCATAGACTTTCATTCTATTTGATCCTATGATCGCTTTGAATCTTCAGCGGGGTGTGATTATAGATAATGCATTCTTTTTCTGGCTTTTTGAGGATGTCCACGGAGCTCTACCAGTACCAAATTTGATAACATCCCTAGACAATAGCTAAATTCAACAAAATATTGTTATCTTCATTCAAATGAAGATATTTCCCATAATTTGTCATGGTACCACATGAATTTAATGTTGAATATCGCTGTTCAAATTTGAAAGAATGGCCGGGAGATTCCCTACAAACTTTTATACAACTTCTTGTGAATTCTTGCAATCTTGATACTTCCTTGATATACTAAATGTTTAAGTTTAAAGTGCCAGTGGATCTTTCCTCGACCCTATACTCATTTATGAAGATGAGGAACATTTTTAGGATTGAAAGAGAGGAATGCTGTTTCCCCGTGTCACGAACAAAGCTGTCACCTTCGTTATCTAGCGTATATCGTAGCTGTTTTGCAAGCAGGGAAAGAGCTAGCTTCCCCAATCATTATGCAACGACAGGCTCCCCGTAAGGCAGAGTCACCTCTCTCGAGCAGTCGAGCATTCCGTTAATCCTGCGTCTCAACTTCCCAACAAGAAGAGCTTCTCATTTCTTGAAAATACGCGGGCAAAAGCCTGATTAAACTTGAAGCGCGTGCGCCAAAGTATCGATCGAGAACCGCGCGATTGAAGTTCGACTCGGTTCCGCATCGCACTCGTCAGAGCTTGGGAGAGGCATGAATGCGGCCAACAACATCACACCCACTGACTTTTGCAACAGTACTAGTGAAAGTGCGGGTGAGTAAGGCCGGTGCCAAGATGCCGCTGACAAGTTTATTTGCTTTATCTAGAAGATGAGCGTCATCGTAGTGCCTCCTCGTGGACGAGGGGCCTCTTTGAATTTATCTGAATTCTTGAAAAAATAATTGGCGATGGCGAGCCTTGCTGGCTCGACTGTGGGCCTTGGTTGCAGTGCCAAGAGGCCCACAATGCTCGAGCAGCTCCTCGAGGAGATAAACTTTCAAAGGACCAAGGAGATGCGACAGCTGCTCAAGGATTCGGGTGAGCCCTTGATCAAATCTTTAATTCTAATCAAATCTTACTATTGCATCCGGATTTATAGAATTTTCTGAAAATGTAAAAACATACGGACGTCTTTATCCTTTTGTACGTTTGATGCTTCGTGATTCGCAACTGCGATGCTTTGTTTACTCATCATTCGCAAGCTCGCACTATATCAGACTCACTTATATAGGTATAGCTAGAGTCGCTGAATCAGCGCACGTTTAGACTCTGATATTTGATCGATCATTTTTGGATTTTCTTTGAATGATTTTTTTCCATCGGATTCGTGTGGATGGCGATCGATGAACGTGATATGAACAAGCTCTCCGTGCTGATTAGACTTGACATACTTTTTTAGCCTTGGCTGTATCGCGGGTCTCGATTTTGGTGATAAATACTCAAATCCTGGACTATTCTCGTAAGAATTAGTCATGAAGTTGAATCTTGCCGAAGAATGTCATTTTATAGATGATCAAGACTCGTGCGTTGTCACTCCAGATTTAAATGTTTGATTCGGCCTTTTCATATGTATTTTCTAGTAAATCTTACCTTTTCTATTATTGTTAGTATCATTCTTTGCAAGGATTTATTATCGATTTACGCTCTTGGATCCCATGTTGAGTGCACTTTTAGACATGTAACCATATGGTTCATATCGGGTAAAACTTTGGCGCACTGATGCTTTATTTATTTCTTGTAACTTTTGCAGGAGACACATCAAAATTGAGCTTGGCATCACATAAATGCCGATCTAGAAAGATTCATAAGCTTTTTCTTGCGTTGTTAAGAGTCACTTACACTGGATTACATACGGGTTACAAGTAAAACGAGAAAGAAAAAGTCCAAGAATAAGATTTTTTACTTCTTTCCTCTCATTCTGCTCCCATCTACTGCAATTTAATGTGAGTGATCTTAATCAGTAGTCAATCAAATATTTATGTATGTGCTCAGATTGACAGATTACAAGCAACTTGAATCATCAGCGTGCCAAAGGAGTAACCGGTACCAAAGTAATGAAACGCTCCACGGGAGTCTTGGACCCCAATTTATCCGTTATCGAAATCTTATTGAAATTTCTTTTTTTTTTTGAGCACGAATAAAAAGCCATACCTATGTGCATCACTTCTTCATATGAACAACGTCCAAAATCCATCAGCTATAGTTTCGAGATTAATGTTAGATGAAGCTTGTTTTATTTACTTATTAGGTACGGCGAATATCATGGAATCGATGAGAAGGATCTCGTTTCTGCATTAGCTTATTCAATTATTCCATGAATATTTTAACCCATTTGCAGTTTACCGCCCACGTTTGATCTCAATTGATGCTCATCATTACCGATGGATCTTGTATAAAGCTCATCAATGTTTTTGTATCATACCCGGTAGACACAATTTTTCACAAAATTTAACAATGCCAGCCGTAGGTATTCCGCGGATCTCATGCATGTATGCATGTTCCAATCATCTCTTTGCGCACCCTTGAAGCATTCATTTTCAACAAGACGCCTTACCAGTAAATCTCCGCAATCTTGACAACTTTTACAGTGAATTTAACCCTATATCTTTTCATAATCAATGACAGATATTGGACAATGTAAATGTTGGGTCTCGGGAAAAATTTAAAATATTCAGAACTTTCGATCTTTGTTTGTGGATCGTCGGACTTCCTATCATTATAAATATGATCCTCAAAACTGATGAGGATATTAATGCTTTTTTACATGTCATTCTTGTTTTTTAACGTTTGCTTCAAAGTTAGGTTTCAAAAATAAATGGTTTTCATCGTTAACATCGCATTAGTGGGATTACATTGATCGATACACACATACTTTGCACTAGTATTTGTCTTGAATATATATATATATATATAAGGTAAGTGTACCCAACTTGCCCCCATTAAGCCATTTTCTTAATAACTGTGGCCCATCTCCATATTTTCCAACGTGCTTTAGCTCATTTCAAAGCTTGTCTTAAGACCTTCAAAATAAGTTAAGGTACATTCAATTTGAACCAACTGGAGCCAAACTGTTTGAATTCTCCCAAAAGGTGATTTTTGAGAGTTTACAAAAGTGTGTACCCAACTTGCCCTCATTAAGCTTTTTTCTTAATAACTTTGGTTGACTTCAACGATTTTCAACGTGCTTAGGCTCATTTTGAAGCTTGTTTAAAGACCTTTAAAATGCACTAAACTACGTCCAATTTGGATCAATTGGAGCCGAACTGTCGCAATTCTTCCGAAATAAATGATGGAAATCGGCGATAAAGTGTTTTTATCGCCGAGCACGCACATTTGGAGCTTTTCGGTGGTTCAAAACACTATTTCTGACCCATTTCGACGTGATAAACACGTTGTGAGTGGTAAAAAAAGTCGTACTGCACGCCATTTCGAGATAAACATATGGGGGCATGTTAGGTACACTCCGATGTCGGCCTTCTTGATTCTCAAACCATCTTCGTGTTTTGTACATAAAATCGCTCCAAATCAGGGTTCTGCAACCCTGAAGAGTGGATTTTGAAGGTATTGAGACAAGGAATCGAATGCGCTAAGGTACGTTAAGATTGGTTGAACTCAAAGAATTTGGCACCGATTTTACTGAAGGCGATTCCCTCGGTGCTTTCTTAGCTAAGCAATCACGAAAAATAGAAAAATCACTTAAGATTTTCTGGAGAACGCAGGAATGATTCGGGGTCGACGCAAACTACTTACTTTCTCATATTTCAACATAACAAACGTGAAAAAAAATTGCCGGGTACACTTACCTTATATTATACAAATGCATCAAAAAGTTGTGAGCATTGTGGTCAATACAAAACTCTTCCCTGTCTTATACAAAGAGCACGTTCTGATTAATAGAGCACGAATCCATTTCTTGTTTTGCTTGAGATAGGCTTCTCAACACAAATGGTTGTGATCAATCATGATAATGTCAAGTGTCAATTTTGCAAGTGAATTCATCAAGATTAGATTTGAATATCGAATTGGTTGGGGTACTCAATTGAACTTGGAATACTTTATAAAATATCAGCGGGCACCGAGGAACCTCTTGATTTTGAGATTGCGTGGGACAATAAGTATACGATGACTATCTTAGATAATATCAGCAGTCGTCATAACAAAGATATTTCTTTATCAATAGTTTGCAGACATTTTGTATCAATTCCGTTAGATTATAAAAAAAAAAAAAAAAAAAACAGATATAGATTTTTTCTTGAGTGTTACTGTATCACCTATATTTCTATATAAAAGCGTGAGCTTCTCTTTTTGCATCAAAGAGATGCAATTTGAGCATGCGGAAATTACGTTTGCCGTTTGTTCGTCGAATATGTATGATTTTCTTATCATAAATTTGATATAGGAGTGAGACTAAAACATCCGGTCGTAAAAGTCACTTTTAATACGCATAGAAGATCAAATTAAATAGTAACACATCTATCTGATATAAGTCACATGGAGGATGAGTATATAATCTCTCAATGAAATCCTACTTTTCAATATAGATTCAGGATTTGTGATGCTGCAAGGGACGACCTATTGGACGGATCTATTTGTGCGTCACTTTCTGTTTCAAGCCGAGCACACGATTGACGGCGACGACCTGCTGTTTTTCGTTCGGAAAAAGCACGTCAAGGCCTCTTCTCGATTTCTTCCTAAATTCGAAACAGAGGTTGACGTGTTTCGCAAAGATAGCAAAAAGTTACCCATCGGCGATCCAGATATTGATTGGGAGGAGACAGTCTACCTCAATTTGGTCGTGCATCAGTTCGATTACACTCTCACACTTGCCATATGCACGAGAACCAGCCCCAAAGAACTACAGGTGAGACTATATTACCTATGTATACACATGATGTATTTCAAACACGCGATAAAATCATTACCACACGCAATCATCAGTACTTATGGCCTCCTTATTCGTTGTTATACGGAAGAATAAGGTCTACAGGTGAGAGTTAGCTATCAAGGTCAAATTCTATAGGCTAATTTAATTGTAGGTGGTCTTGAGTCAATTCTTGGATATATTTCATATGTTCTAATCGAGATACGCTTCACTCGTGTAATATTTTCTAGGACTACTTTTTCACCCCTTTAGTGATCGCCTGTTGCGCCCTCTTCAAGGGTCGCTATACAAGGCACTAACTAATACAGATATTGCTTTTATTTCTTAGTCGATCCAATAACTTGGTAGATTGGATTATCGCTATATCCTCAATGAAACTTTTTCCATCCAGGGACTTCTCTTTTTCTGAAAGGTGCGACGCAGTAACAGTACTTTATCAAATGAGAAATGGAGTATTCCATGTGAGACCTGTTACGCAATTGATAAACTACAGTTCCATCGAGCTACAAACTATAGGGAAAATAATTATGTATTTTCACAATGATTAGTCGAAAGAATAAAATTCAAGATCACTAAGAGAGTGCAGGCATTGAGAATCCTGGAAACTAAGACTGAAATATCAAGTTAATTATTATTAGTTATAATTTATCCAGTGGTTGTACCGTAAAAATGTCAACAAGAAACTCGAATCGTACAATTTTGCTCATTTATTGAATTTTATCCTTTACGGGGAAAAATATTGATTCTTGATGATTTGTATTCATTCTCTCAAGGATGGAAGAAATCGATAGGCTTGAATAAAAGAAAAAACAAAAAAATTTCGAGAGAAGCTTTGTCAACGCATGAACTATGTTGAGCCACAAATGAATTCTAGAAAATGAATCGCGAAGAAGAGGATGGTTATCAATGACAAATTTTCAAAAGTCTAATTTTGCTTTGTTTTTATAATTTTTCCACTTCAGTAACACGCACTTACACGAAAAAATGTATGTACCTGATGTGATGCAAATAGACATTGAATGGGCAAAGGTCACTTGTATCGGCGTGGATATGTCGCTCAAATTTTGTACTTGCATGGTACAATAATGAATTGACCAGTTCTTAATTTTCTTAATCCTCCACTCAAATGAATTCGATATCCGTCTTTACCGAAAAAAATTCGTAAGTTAGCAAGTCGTTGAATCAGAATCGGTTTGACTGATCACTTTTCGCAGGTCCTACGAAGACACTCGCAAAAAGTGTATGCCAGTCCGAGTCGACGACGGATGGATGCAAAAGGAGATCTCGAAGAGATGACGTATCCGCACATCTGCTTCATGGTGGACAACTTTGATGAAGTTTTCTGTGATATCCTAGTCAGAGACGGTGAGATGGTCTGCGTGGAGTTGGTAGCCTCCGATAGGGAGGGCGCCATCCAGGGAGTCATCTTCCTCGGCTCTATTAGATACGACGCACTGAAAAAAGTCTATGACGCTAGGGTGAGTTCGTCATAGCCGATGATTATCAATACTTGAATTTTATCAACTAACATTTTGTTGTTACTTACAGTCGAGTTTAAGTACAAAAATGGCACAGCGGATGACGTTCGGCCTGTTTTCGGGCGCAGCGTCTCAAAGAGTTGAGTTTGTCAGAATGAAAGGGCCTCAAGGTAAAGCAGGACGATTGTTCTAACACATTTCCCTCTGAAATATGATCTGAATCATCGTGGAATAGACAGTCTCTTGCCATTTTTGAACCTTTTTAACGTTTCAAAACACTCATTTTTTACTGATTCAAATAGAGATTGAGTTCTTCTGTTCGTATACCAGGAATGATATTCCATTATTCTACTATCGATTAAAAATAGGAAAAGGCCATGCAGAGATGGCAGTCACCAAACCGAAAGGCTCGGGAGCCGAAACTCCGACCTCTGAACCTGGCTATTGTGTCACCGATGCTCTCTGGGACGCAGACTGGGATGATGCGGAGGAACTTTTCATGTACCGGCACCAGCGCCGTCTCTCAGACCCAAGCTCAAATCTCAACAATTTTGTACGAGGTGGTTGGAAAACAAAACCAGATTCGGCTGCAACGAAAGCCCGATCTGAAAACGAGGGACTCGACTCCATGGCCAACGGTCTCAGCGAAATCGAGGCCGGTGACGTGCGAGATGGTAATTAGAAAAAAATCGTCGCTCTATGTTTTTGGCTTTATGGAATTTTTTTCAGTGTGGACCATCGATGCACAGACGATTTTCATAAGCGTTTCTTTTTGTGATATACAGTCCCTACAATAAGTAATGGAACACGTAGGGTCTCACTCGAACAGTGATATTTCCAATCTGGTTGATTTTACAGGAATTCTGAATAAAGGGTTTTGAATAAGAGCACAAAAAATCGATCAATTCATGGGTTTCGATAATTTTGTACGTGCTTTTTGAGTGCCCGTACACGTGGTTGAAAATCAGAAAAAATTCTTCAATCACCTACAATTTTGACGAGAGTGATCCGACCATAAAAATACTCACGGGATCTTGTACATCGTTCAAAAATCTAAAAATTTGGTCCTCTGTAAAATTCTCTTACGACCCTTCCCCTATGACTTACGAGCTCCGAAAGAAAACTTTGTATTAACATAGGGTGCTTATGGAGATACCGAGATTGGCACCTGTTTAATTTTCTCTCGCTCTGTTCTGGGGCAGAATTGGATTAAAAGAATATCATGGCACATGATTTCGACGTAAAATGATCTCATCTTTCAGAATATTTTATCAGATTTTGCCTCAAATGTGACCTATAGGAGCAAAACACAAAATTTATCAATTTTCACATCAAATTTCGAGAAATCGTTGGTACCTCAAATCTTAGACAAAATCTGATGAAATATTCTGAAAGATGAGATCATTTTACGTCAAAATCATGTGCCATAATATTTTTTAAATCCAATTTTGCTCCAAAATAGAGCGAGAGAAAACTCAACAGGTGCCAGGCTCGTTATCTCCATGAGCACCCTATGTTAATACAAAGTTTTCTTTTGGAGCTTGTAAGTCAGGCGGGAAGGGTCGTACAAAAATTTTACAGAGGACCAAATTTCGAGTTTTTTGAACGATCTACAAGATCCTGTGAGTATTTTTGTGATCGAATCACTCCCGTCAAAATTGTAGGTGATTGGTCGAAGGAGAATTTTGTCTGATTTTCAACCATGTGTACGGGCACTTAAAAAACACGTAAAAAATCATCAAAACCCATGAATTGTTGGATTTTTTTGTGCTCTTCAAAACCCTTTTTCCATAATTCCCTTACGACCGATTGAATTGGAAATATCACTGTTTGAGTGAGACCCTACGTGTTCCATTATTTATGGTAGGGACTGTAAGTTTCCACTAGTTTCCTAAGCTTGGGGTATTCAAAACTTATCGTTTGACTAAGGGCGGTTGAAGGATCTTGGTGAAAAATTACCTTTTCCCACAATCTGTAGTTTCTTGCTCATTACGAGTTTTCATTCGTTCATATTTCACAGCTTTCATTCAATTTATGAAACTAATCAACCGATAAAGAATTCCTCCGAGATGCAAGCCACACTCGTTTTTGTGAATCTTGTACTAGACAAATTTTTCAAAACAGACCACCTCAAATATACTGGTAATATACATGTCTTAGATCTAGCCAACATGAGTCGTGAACTAGGTTTTCATTGAGCATGATACGACTCTTTATTAGCTTTCAAGTTTTGTATTTTTCGGAGGGAGAACCTTTAGGTATTTCATATTCCAAGCATCAAAATGTCTTTATGTGTGCATGTAAATGTGATCTCTCTACTGTTGAATTCCAAATTCTGGATCATAATCATACATCCATCATTTAGATCATCATGATGCTTCCACTTGCTTCAATCATCATCATATCACAATGAGCTATTGAAAGTTTATGTGCCCATGGTTTTTGAAAGATCTTTGTAACATTGTTTACTTTCTTCATGAATTTGCTTCGATCCAATCCTTGGAACGATCGTAATAAATCATTCGTGTAAAACTTAAAAACATGTGGATGTATTCACACGAACACGTCAAATTTTTCAGAAACACATAAGTCACGAGTATAGCTTTTGTAATGCATAAAAATAATCACAATAGCGTTTTTAGATGTATATTGCAATATCACGTGTAAATCTTGTGATCTTGTAAAGCTGTCTTGAATCGTGAGTTTGTCTGTAGATTAGCAATAGAATATCCAATAGGGAAACTGAGTACCGAAAATTGATGTTTAGGCAAAAATGAATGAATTCAGAGTAGAAAAGACTAAATGCCATACGATCGTATAGTCATAGAAGAAGACGTGTTAGATGGATTGGTAATAGATGAAAAATGTTTTAACTAAGTCGAGCATAATAGCTATAAATCTAATCATTCTCGCACAAGGAGCAATGATCTATCTCCATTATTTTGACACTTCAAAAGCAGATAATAATTTGCTGCAGTCTTTGGGAAGACTTCACTCTCTTAACCATTATTACGCAATATAAAAGAATGAAAGAATAGTTCACACAGCAGTTGTGATACGGTAAATGTGATCCTGTTTTGTACTAACTAGCCATGAGCACGAGCTATACAAACGGTGACTCGAATGGCCAAGTTCGAGCTTGCGTCGAAGCAAATCGATCCGGTCATCAGTCTGTTCAAAGTTCACCTCTACCATCGCGTAGAAGCTTCATTCGACCCGCTAGATTTCCTGGTGGAGCTGTACGAGTACCGGGTTCGCCATTATCTCAACTCGGTCGCGCATCGACGAGACACGGATCTATGCTCGCGACAGATGAGCAACGCCACAGCGATTCTCACGGTGAGAATAATATTACCCTGAGCAACAATCCGCGGACCAGTTGTTAATCTTGCAGTCAGGCTAGTCGACTTTTCTCTGTACGAGTTTGATTGTGTCAACACAGAAAATTAAGATCTTTAAAAAATGAAAAAAAGAAACCGCGGTGACATTTTATTAGTGATAGTGGTTTGCAGCGGACTATATCCACCGAGTGAAAAATCAATCTCTAAGATTACAGTGAGCTTTTCAGAATGTTATAAGCTGACTGTAATGAAAACACGCGGATCAGAGTTACAATTCGTGTTCGAACCGAGGCTTTGTTAACCGAGCTCGGTTAACTTTCCTATCTGAGTTCAAATTTCCTTCCATTCAATTTCAATCCAATAGTATTCCAATTTTCTGTGTCCAAAATTTTAGTTTGCTCAAACTGCTCATGTGGAAAGACCTTATTGAACAAAATTTCAAAAATATAAGCAAAAATTATTCTCCCAAATCAAAGTGTATGAATAATGCAACAAGGAAGGTATTATTGAGCAGAAAAACCATCTCGACATGTCATTGACGAGTTTCAGATATGTTTCGAAGTTAATCATCTCTGTATTAGGAAAGGCCAAATGAAAATTAGAGGGAAGTCGACGAAAATGCTTGTGGGCAAGTGCTCGGGTTCGCGGATTCGCATTTTTTGCAAGGCTAATGCATCGGTGCTGTCCAGCGCAGGTCTCGGCGATGATAGCGGGTGCGACGTCACCAGGGATGAGTCGACGACTTCAGACACCACAGCTATTGATCAGAGTAAAGATCAACAGAAACTCGAAATCGGCAGCGAACCACCGATATCCAGCACAAAAAAATCGGGCCTGAGCGAGGATAAGGTACGCCGAAGGCTGGATTCAGGCGCAATCCTGGTGAACGGCACTGAGGAATTACCCCTTGTCTTCGACTCTAACGAAACAAATGGAACTAATGGTACTAACGGTACCCCTAGCCCAGTCCCTGAGCAAACTCCACGTTTGGCTGAACGTCGGCGAGTCAGATCTCGCAGTCTTGTAAACGATGGACACCAGACTCCAGCTTCACCTTCAATACACTCCTCGTTCAGGGATCGACCCCGTCGGTTTATCGTCGATGACTTCGTCACAGCCTCCAGGAACCAAACTGGCATTGCAACACCTTTGGGAACCTCAGAGAAAAGCCAGACTCTACCCAGACGTCGTCGTGTTAGAAGCGATTCTGGATTAGGCCAGGGTGCTTCGCTTCTACCACCTCACAGAGTCACCCCCGATGGTACCGCAATCTACTACTGGTGCGAGCTGCCCAGGCCACCAGGATATCAGGGTACGATTATCATCCTCAGAAGCATCGTCTAGAAAACCTGAACCTCACGTAGCTGTGTAGGAGATTCACCTCAATAACTGCATCATCGACACACAACACTATATCATGCTAGATTATGTCATTTTTGCGAACTTTGGATGTAGATTTGTTTGTCTACAAAGAAATGGGCCTAGCGATGGACAGTACCGATTTTGCATGGATTCTTCTGCTCTTGCGAGTGTGACTTCTATAAACTAAATCGAGGAATGTTGAATGAATGTATGCAAATGTTGAGCTGCCTTATGCAGCCTGTTTGAATCGATAGGTCATGTTAAGTTATGGAAGTATGACAATATTTAGCTGTCCTGTTCGAATCTATCGATGAGTGCAACTCGATCGTTTTCGAAATATTTTTTCCCTCATTCGTGTGTGTTGATGAAATCTTTCATGCAATTTTGTAAGCACTCAAAGATTGGAAAATTGCATGAAATTGTATTCGCGCCTCGTTTATGAGGTTACCCGCTTCCGAATGGTTATTTCGACCCTCGCCTGCGGCTCGGGCCGAAAACCAATCGCTTGGAAGCGAGCAACAACTTCATAAACTCGGTGCAGAATTTACCACTCTGTGATCAATCTTACTCAAAATCGAGTTGAACTTTGGCTGTGCCAAAAAACAACCGTGGAGCGCACCGGAAACAACTAGCAAACCGATCTTGCATCCAGTAAAAATTGTGGGATATTTATGATCTTGTTTCATTGCACTATATTCTGTTTTTTATTCTCAAATTTTAATGGGCTAAAAGGGTCCATACAAAAAGTACTGGTTCATCTTCTTCGTTCATCTTCTAGGTAAAATGCATGTCACAGTCATACACAGAAGTTACAAAACTCAACATAAATCTACACCAAAAATGAGTTTTTCCAAATTTTCTCAAACAGTAGACTTCAGTCCCATCTCATCAGCTTCGCCACTCTTATTTTATACACAAAAATCCATGAACAGATACAAGTCAAAGTCCTTCTTAATTTGTAAATTGTGTTGAGGCTCGCGAAAAACTGCCAATACGCTTGCATGGTACATACGTTTCACATCTTTCCCGACCTGGTCTGTTCACTCCATTCACACAATTCTTCTCAATCGCATCTGAATGTTTCAAGTGGATTAAAATAATTTTGATGTTATTCTATGGTATCAACTTCTATCACATTAATCCCGTTTTTTCATCGGCATTGATAATTTGATGAGCTAATAAAACTCCCTAGAAACCGTTGTTGGAACACTTGTAGAATGTAGCTATAGTCTCAACCTAACAGTTCAAAAGAAAAAAACAACATACAATTGGATTATTCTTATTTAAGGGTGGCATCCGTACAATTATATCCTATCATCTCCCAAAGTACAACATTAAATTGAACATTCCATTATGAATAATTCGGAAGAAAAGTGAAAACGGTAATTCACTAAGCAAGTTTAATGATGCTGAGAAATTGATAAGTGCTCAAGAATACTTTTCTTTTTGCAGAGTTGGACGATGGAGCCTACAATCCGTTGTGGACAATGCGAGGATTCACACAAACTTTCCACTTCTGGAAGGAAACAAAAAGGGCCCAGTCCGTCCCTCTAAATGCCTTTCTTACGTACATAACATTACCGTGGTGGAGTATTGCCAAAGGTACGAATTGGTACAAATTTTTTCACAATATTGTGTATAAATACTCTCGTTTCCATGCAAATGAGATTTTGGGTATAACTTCACCTATTATATTGGAACTTTCGTTGTTCTCATTATTCATTGTTGCTGTGGCATTCGTTTTTCTTCACTAGTCAAGTCATTCTAGTATATTTGAATTGTGTCACTCGGTAATGATTAGAATATCAATGACCGATTGACAATGAATTACAGAAATGCTAATTTTACTGATTGATTGTACAGATATTTCAAAGCACTAATACTGGTTTTTCTTATCACTTTACAGACATACTAGACCACCGAGAGGGACCTATTCTAACATTCTGATAGACTAATTGGCAAATTTTTAAGGTGCGTCGACATTCCCATTTTCAACTATATTTGCCAATACAATGGCGTTACGAAAAATCTTGATGTATATGTACAAACGAAATAGTTGATATTATGTATAAGCAACATTTGGATGACTCGAATTTTTCAATATCCTATTGTCTAATGTGTATTTTTTTCATTTTTGAGATATGTGATACACGAGATATTTATTAAAATGAAGAATCTCATTGATATGTCCTATTTTTATTTATCTCTTCCACCCCATGCTAAAATTAAGATAATGCTTAAATCGGTCTAATTAGCTCATCGAATGAAGGGTAATCGTAGCAAATGTACAGCTGAAGATGATGATTGATATCAATAGTTATAAAAATGATAGTAAACAAAGCCGACTTCTGATCATTGAATGATAAGAAACTATCTACGTACGTACTATTCGATTCAAAGAGTAATTTACAAACAGGCACATCTACAACACATAGGTACTCTCAAAGTTCAAGCTATAGGTAGAAGATCTATACAAGATGGAAACGCTTATCCACCGTGAAATTTTTTTGATTATGGCTGATTCGAATATCAACGGTCAAGACTTATACTTGACACTTCATGAACCCATTCGTTTGAAAAATTTTCGGATCGCTAGATCAAAATTCTTGTTGAGAAGACAGCACCCGGTTTCAAAGCGGATCAATAATTGATAGTTACGACTTGTGACAAACAGTTCTCATGAAATTCTCGCTGGTTCACATCTCGTAATAGTATGTGATGAAAAAATTGTTTAACTTGTTGATCCGCTTCGACAGTGGCATCAAAATTTGATGTCGTGGTAGCACATTTAACACACTATTTTAATCAAACTCGGCAATGGCTTTACGTTCAACATTCAACGGTCATAATTGCCATAGTTTATGTCTAAGCACTGACGCATGTATCGATAAATCATTGATAAATCTACCAGCTACCATAGTCATTGCCGTGATTGCAATTATGCATCGTAATACCCGATGATGACTCTGAGAGATGTCACATAGACGATGTTACGTATCATCCATTTATAATTTCGTCCTGTATTTGCTGCAGCGTCTTACCCTTAGTTTCGGGCATGAATATGTAAGCATACGGTATGATTAAAATAGTGATAAAGGCATGCATGAAATAAACATTTCCTTGACCGATGAGACTGATTAGTGGCTGATAAGACTTTGTCGATATAAAAGAGGATATGGCACCGGAAACACTGGCAAAGCAAGCAGCTATGCATTTTATATTGCTGGGAAATAGTTCACTGAGTACTGTGCTCGGTATCACCAACATTCCCATGAAGAAAGAAATGTTGAAAGAGAAGATTGACATGATCGGAAGCCATTGCAACTGCGAGATGTCGTGTCCCATTTCCATCAGGGTAAAGTAGACCCCTAAACTTGCCATCGATAGTGACACTCCTAGGCTCGAAATCATCAAAAGCGGTCGCCTGAAAGATTAAAATGGAATAAAATTTTATTGGGCTAACTTGATCTCGCTAGCAATATCTTTGATGACAAAGACTCTGAGAAATAGCCAGAAATGCGTTGTAAATGAATGCTTATAATGCATCTCTGACTAGCGTTTCTTGTAATTTGATTGCGCAACGAAAAAAATCATTGATTATTATTGGCCAATTTGGAGAACAATCTCGATGGATTAGGTGCGATAGCCTGGATGAGCTTTCGTAACACTGAGATTCTCAGGGTATGTCATTTTGTCGACTTGAATTTTTCTGGTTCATTTTAGGGTTCTCTTTGATCACCTGAGATATCTCTCATTTTGACTGAACTGTTCAAGTTTCAAGGGGAAAACTACTCAATATTTGAGGAAAAGATAATGATTATGAAAATTTTGAGGATCTGGGGGTATAACTCCATCATACCAACCCTTAGACAAAAAATTGCTATACACGATTATCATCATGTTGTGACTCTACTATTCTTTTGAATAAGAGTGCAATGTAATAACGGAAACTTTTCAACAGGATTCGATGCGTTGTCTCTGTTTAGTTGAACTGAATTTGTCGTAATCGAACGGGAAAGACAACGAATTCGATGAGTTCAATAAACAAAAGAGCTTTCCTGTCCAGTAAGGCAAAAGTACCTTTTCTCTTCCGACTCGAAACAGAAAATTGGCGATGGGTTGACATGGAACTCAAAAATTGTACACGGCTCTCACCTATCTGACCGTTTTATGCTCGATATCGAGAAATATTACAAGATTGAGTCCTGGAGATTCCTCAACATTGCTTTCTGATATTATGATCTCAAGACAAGTAGAAAGAAATTTGTGATGGAGAAATGAAGAAGAACAGTGCATTATTAGTTCATCATACCTGCCACAGCTATCGACCAAAAAAATGGTAATGATGGACATAACGACGCCTGCAGCGCTCACCATCATGACAACAATCTTAGGCTCAATTATTTCAGCTTTTGCTTGTTTCAGAATGATTTCCATGTAGAAGAGAACGCTGTTAAAACCACTCAGCTGGTTAAACGACCAGAGCAGCACAATTAGCAGGGTGGCTCTAGAAATGGCCGGTTGACGAAACAATTGTAGCTTTTTACCAAAGCTCAAGGCATCAGCATTCGCCACAAATCTCGTAACTGCATCCAGCTCTTCTTCTAATTGGACGCCCGCTCGATAAAATGCAATCGATTTCTTAGCTTTCTCTGTTTTTCCAACTGTGTGAAATGATATCAAAATATTAATGGATATCAGAATTAGTATAATTTTGGAGAAGTTTCAGAGAAATTCTCGGTTTTTGATGATGAATAATTGCATAGTAAATTGAAATGACCATGCATACCTCTGACAAGATGATGAGGTGACTCAGGCAACCAGGCAAACAAGATCATGAGGAAGAAGCAGGGAACTAGATACATCGCAGCTGATACGACTTTGTCAAGGAAGCTTCCAGTTATGAAACTGATCAGTAGGCCAAAAGTGCCACCAGCCGAAGCAAACGATACTAAAGATCCTCTAATTTCAGGCAGTGCTACTTCTCCCAAGAACAGAGGGAACGAACTGTAAGTCATCCCAAGACTAAGACCTCCACAGAATCTGCCAATGTATAAACAGGTCGCGCTTTTGGCAAGCATTATGAAGCACCAACATAGACTCATGGGGACGAGGGTCCACAGCAAAGTGCACTTGCTACCGATGTAGTTGACCGCTATGGAACCGACTATAGCACCAACGAGCCTACCCAGATTGAGTAGTGAAGCAACCCACGAAGCCTCTTCCAGACTTATGTTCAACTCAGTCGAGTTACCTGATGTGAACTTTGCCAGGTAAGGAGACGACCAACCACTCGATATGCCAATTTGGACCAATATCATTGTCACTGAAAGGATAATGGACTGAATATGAGTCGTCATAGTGTCGGCATGAATCGTTATCCTGCTTTGATAGATTTTGAATTTCTTAAAACTCTTCGCCACATTAATCTGCTGAGAATTTTATTTTCATTTGCGAAGTACTATTTTTTGATCTCGAGCAAGTTTTTAAAAGTTTCTAAGATCAGAGTATTCAACTTGATATTCGCACCCAATTTCGCTCAAAATGCTGATTTCACATTTGTTTTCTTATGTTTGTGGTTCTCCAAACTGACAGATGAGACGACATCCATAAATTACGTAAGGGATAGTTTTCGATTTTTTGACCCCTCCTTCTGCACAGGGCGTAAGATTTGAGTGACCTTGTACAGGGCGTAAGATTTGAGTGAACCTCCCCCCTGCATCTTACGTGAGATCATAAAATTTTACCCAAATCTAACTTTTGAGCATAAAATTTTTTAATTAAAGTTTTTCCTTCATACTGCGGAACAGAATGCATCCAAATGCATACGCGTCGTGTGGCTAACGAAGACTATTTCTTATTCGATACTAGTGTAAATAAGGTCTCGTGTGTATACTCAGTCCAATCATCTTGCCTAAAACAAGATTTTGTACGATTCCAAGTATTGCAGGCATTGAATAGAGAACAATGATAAGATATTTGGATGATGTCACTTCCTCCATCTATAAGCTTCACATTTTGCCGCCCCCCCCCCTCTTGTGAGAATTCGTAAGAATTCTGAGGACCCGCCCCTCCCCCCTACAACCCTTACGTAATTTATGGACGGGACCTAAGCGACTTTGACTGGCCTCAAACGATTTTTGATATAGCTAGAATCGAATTATTTTGTGCGGTCTTATGCTTGACTATTTTTCCCCGTTGATCATAACTATAAACAAAATCCAGTCATTCGGCTGTTATTACTTCGATTGTAGAAGTAGCTTAGACTCTCGCACAAGTCAAAGCGGACCTGGTACGACGCTTTGTATTCCTGCATTTTCATGAACTCGTCTTAAAGAGAGTCAGCTCTTTTTATCATAAAACAGAGTGAGCTACTACAATATATTGTTATTGGGAGTATATTTTGGACCAGTACGAGTCGGTTAAGATTTGAAACTAAAAAATCGTAAAGCTCATCGGTGGAACACATCGCAGTTTTTATTCTATAATCCTAGTCGGAAAATCTACACCACCTTCAACATTTAAAAATGAACTCGCTGCTCGCGCAATGGTTATGATGAGAAATAAAGCACCCAGTGCATGAGTAAAATTATGTTGTTAATCTCTTAGAGCTCACTAAAAATATTTAATAGACAAGAATCTCTGGAGGCAAACAAATTATCTTATGACAATAAAGGAGATTCATTTTCGTACTCTCCATAATGTGAGACTCAAGGTCGTAAAAATTCTTCTCACTAGCAAAAAGTCCCAGCCCATTTCAAAAAACGCGGAAATAGAAATTCTGCGCATCTAAAAGTTGAGCCAAAAATGTAACAGCCTGCAATCGATGCAGGATGCATATGAGTCATTCTTTTTAATATCGCCAGGTTTTGTGTCGGGGGGTCAGTGATTTTTCTGTAACTTTAGGTACATGTTGTATATGATGAAAGAAGATGGAAAGCACAGTTCTTAGGTCCCGAAAGTCATCCGCGCGAGTTTGGCGCCCTATTTTCGTTTTCAAAATTCGTGAAAAATTCGATTTATCAACTTTTTGATTGATTTCTCACCAGTATGGAACCCAATAAAAAAAATTATTCAAGACACATATTTCGACGTGAAATGAGCTGAATTTTACGAAAAAAATACCCTCAGATCCGTCAAAGGTGAACATAACCTCAAAAAAGTGGTTTTTTTTCAGAAAAACCCAATTTTCAAGCCTTAGGCCCTATTTCATCTCAAATTTGACATTTTCATCGGATTCCTCGTCAAATTTTACGTGGAGAACCGTTTTTCAAAAATTGGGCTGAGGATGGGTTTGGCCACCATAATAATAACTTTAGTAGCAGGACCGTAAAAATAGGGCTAAATTGTTCGTTTCGGGAGGGACACTTATTACACTGGACAACAAAATATTGGGTCAGAAGTAGCGCATTGATCAAACAATGACTTTTTTGTGTATTTTTTGACGTAGAAACCGAATCCGAAACCAGTTTTGCACCTAGACAACAGGAATTTTTTTAAATCGCAAAATACTAAGCGTCTAAAAAACTGCATTTTTAGCGTTTTTTGATGATTCTGTAGATACATGATTTTGATGGTGCGACCTTGCAGCGGGCTTTGAACGTACCCGGACTATGATTTCTCACGTATTTTGACCTGCTAAACACGATGGAAGTTGTTTTAGAGGGCTAGCATACGTTCGAAACGAAGGACAAGCTGATTTTTCGAGTTGCTATCGGGAGAGTTTGGACAATTTCGTGATAAATCTCGAAGTGTTCAAGAAATTGATCAGAAACACCCTCTGCAATCCCACGAGAGCGCACTATTTCTCTGTTTGCACACACACTAAGGGAATAATGTTTGCAATCGCCTAAAAGTAGATTAGTCGAATATACATGTATAATCCCGACAAGAAACTTTTGATCCATTCCGAGATCTATTCCTCGGGTGTGTTCAAGCCTCCTCGTATTGGATCAATGCTCGAGTTTTTGTACCTAGAAGCCACTCAAACTACTAGAACAATGTCATTTCGTTGTTAGGATACGGTATCAGAAGTCCCACAGACCTAAACTCTGTTTAGGTCACGGAACATACCTTGACATACCATGAATATGTAATCAATCTAGTTACATCGTTTCTCACCCTAAGGTAATGTGGGCACTCCAATGATTCTATTCTGGAGTCGAGTGAATAAGAATATTCAGCGTCAGATAAACCATCTTGGGCTGGTTGCAAACGGCTATCTATATGCATTCAGAAGCTCATGAGACTAGGGAACTGCAAATTTGACTTTGAACTCTGTTTAGGTCACGGAACATACCTTGACATACCATGAATATGTAATCAATCTAG
Source organism: Eretmocerus hayati (assembly GCA_029851415.1). Classification (NCBI taxonomy): domain Eukaryota; kingdom Metazoa; phylum Arthropoda; class Insecta; order Hymenoptera; family Aphelinidae; genus Eretmocerus; species Eretmocerus hayati. The sequence goes on along the minus strand of CM056742.1, from coordinate 148,721,191 downwards.
TTACATCGTTTCTCACCCTAAGGTAATGTGGGCACTCCAATGATTCTATTCTGGAGTCGAGTGAATAAGAATATTCAGCGTCAGATAAACCATCTTGGGCTGGTTGCAAACGGCTATCTATATGCATTCAGAAGCTCATGAGACTAGGGAACTGCAAATTTGACTCATGACGAGAAGGCTTGAGCTTACCTTAGGAATAGATCAAAAGTTTCTTTTCGGAATAACACACGTATATTCTACTCATCTATTTCTAGGCGATTGCAAATATATTTCCCTTACTGTATCTACGAATAGAAAAAGAATGCGCTCTCGTGGGATTGCAGAGGGTGTTTCTGATCAATTTCTTGAACACTTCGAGATTTATCACGAAATTGTCCAAACTCTCCTGATAGCAACTCGAAAAATCAGCTTGTCCTTCGTTTCGAACACATGCTAGCCCTCTAAAACAACTTCCATCGTGTTTAGCAGGTCAAAATACGTGAGATATCATAGTCCGGGTGAGCTCAAAGCCCGCTGCAAGGTTGCACCATCAAAATCATGTATCTACAGAATCATCAAAAAACGCTAAAAATGCAGTTTTTTAGACGCTCAGTATTCCGCGATTTAAAAAAATTCCTGTTGTCTAGGTGCAAAACTGGTTTCGGATTTTTACGTCAAAAAATACACAAAAAAGTCATTGTTTGATCAATGCGCTACTTCTGACCCAATATTTTGTTGTCCAGTGTAATAAGTGTCCCTCCCGAAACGAACAATTTAGTGCTATTTTTACGGTCCTGCTACTAAAGTTATTATTATGGTGGCCGAACCCATCCTCAGCCCAATTTTTGAAAAACGGGTTTCGACGTAAAATTTGACGAGAAATCCGATGAAAATGCCAAATTTGAGATAAAATAGGGCCTAAGGCTTGAAAATTGGGTTTTTCTGAAAAAAAAACCACTTTTTTGAGGTTATGTTCACCTTTGACGGATCTGAGGGTATTTTTTTCGTAAAATTCAGCTCATTTCACGTCGAAATATGTGTCTTGAATAATTTTTTTTATTGGGTTCCATACTGGTGAGAAATCAATCAAAAAGTTGAAAAATCGGATTTTTCACGAATTTTGAAAACGAAAATAGGGTGCCAAACTCGCGCGGATCACTTTCGGGACCTAAGAACTGTGCTTTCCATCTTCTTCCATCATATACAACATGTACCTAAAGTTACAGAAAAATCCCTGACCCCCCGACACAAAACCTGGCGATATTAAAAAGAATGACTCATATGAAGCATCTCATCTTCTTGACGATAAGGCCACTCGCCAAAACCTTGCACTTTATTTCGTGGTGTGAGACGATGATAGTAATTCTAAATTAACTGAGGTTTGTATCATTTAACTTCACTTTTTTTAGATCATTTCGATCGGTCAAATCCGAAATAGAATAATTGACATTAAAAAAAAAATGTGATCATCATCAAACGTCTTCATTGGAGTAAAATCTGGTCTTGAACAAACACTTCAATTTTTGCTTTCATTTATCATATGTAACGTTGATTTCATCTATGTGGAATTTAATTAATATCTTACTCAACTTTGATTATAATCAGAGTTTGATTTGAAATTGGATTATTCGACTAACTTGAGAATTCTAAGAATTTCCTCCCGAAACGAACAATTTAGCGCTATTTTTACGGTCCTGCTACTAAAGTTATTATTATGGTGGCCAAACTCATCCTCAGCCCAATTTTTGAAAAACGGTTTTCGACGTAAAATTTGACGAGAAATCCGATGAAAATGCCAAATTTGAGATAAAATAGGGCCTAAGGCTTGAAAATTGGGTTTTTCTGAAAAAAAAACCACTTTTTTGAGGTTATGTTCACCTTTGATGGATCTGAGGGTATTTTTTTCGTAAAATTCAGCTCATTTCACGTCGAAATATGTGTCTTGAATAATTTTTTTTATTGGGTTCCATACTGGTGAGAAATCAATCAAAAAGTTGAAAAATCGGATTTTTCACGAATTTTGAAAACGAAAATAGGGTGCCAAACTCACGCGGATCACTTTCGGGACCTAAGAACTGTGCTTTCCATCTTCTTCCATCATATACAACATGTACCTGAAGTTACAGAAAAATCCCTGACCCCCGACACAAAACCTGGCGATATTAAAAAGAATGACTCATATGAAGCATCTCATCTTCGTGACGATAAGGTCACTCGCCAAAACCTTGCACTTTATTTCGTGGTGTGAGACGATGATAGTAATTCTAAATTAACTGAGGTTTGTATCATGGCATCATTTAACTTCACTTTTTTTAGATCATTTCGATCGGTCAAATCCGAAATAGAATAATTGACATTAAAAGAAAAATGTGATCATCATCAAACATCTTCATTGGAGTAAAATCTGGTCTTGAACAAACACTCCAATTTTTGCTTTCATTCATCATATGTAACGTTGATCTCATCTATGTGGAATTTAATTAATATCTTACTCAACTTTGATTATAATCAGAGTTTGATTTGAAATTGGATCATTCGACTAACTTGAGAATTCTAAGCATTTTTTTCAAATTGTCTTCGGAGACATTGAAGCAGGATAGGGATCGTCACGAGACATACCGTAAACCTAAGCTAAGCTGGTTTCGAAACATGTCGTTCTACAAGTAACTAAATCTATATTTGCAAGATTGAAAGATCCAGGTGTATAGTTGGGAGTGCCAATTCGAAGTAATATATGATGGTCAAGTTCAATTTTTGAAACTGGGGATGGCTTTCACTTTTAAGCTGAAGAAAATTTTCTCGTCTCATTGATTTTGTGTCACGTCGCTCACATTTGTAGTTCTCGTAAGTTCCATACTAATAACCTCGACATCTGTCAGATTGTCAGAATGAATACATCTCAACCACGGTTTCGATGTTTTGACAATTCAAACATTTTCAACATTTTCAGGAAATTTGTAACAGCTTCGATTATATTCAAATCAAAAAAACGGATTGAGTGAGACTGCTTCAGGGATAAAATTATTCAACAGAGTTTTAACAGAGAATAAAAGAGGCTAAATAACTTGTACTTCAAAATACATACCGCCAAATCCAGCAACTAATTGGGGAAAGAACTTCCGCAAACTAGACGATTTAACAACCACTTGTGCCATCTTTCTTCGTCGATAATGTATCCTTTTATTTGATCACAATCCTTTCAGCTACGCTACAAGATTCCAACTGAGGCCCAATCAGCAGTGCCAAGTGCGAACGTGTTGGAATTTCTCGCCTATCATTGAAAAACTTTAGTCAACAGAAATTCTAGAATTGGAAATAATTTTATAGGTGCTCTCTCCAGCGACGGGACACACTTTTTTTTAAATAAGAATTATAAATTCACACTACAACTTTTACTACCATCACTCTAATTTTTGAATCCGATCTGTTTTAGTTTTTATTGAGATTGCTTTAGTTTTAATTGTCACGAGTAGATAGAATTTATTAGAGATAACGCCATGTGGCGACATGAATAAAAACTCTTCTTACTGTAGTTACAATTTTTATGTAGCTGGTGATGATGGGAATGAAGATAGTTTTGTTACGGGAATCTCTAAAAATTGATGCCACGTCGCGCAGAATCTCTTGTGATCACTAAGAGTTTCTATCATAATGTGATTTCGTCTCACTGCTGTCGCGGTTTTGTACAATTTCTATTATAGCATAAGAGTTTCTCAGTGATATTATCATGGATTCTTACCTGCGCAAGTATACAATACAAATTTATTATTACGCAACATGACGATTATCTCATGTGGGATCATTTGGAACTTCGTAGAAGCCGTGAGTTCTTGAAATGTGCATCTTTGCTCAATTAGAATTAGCAGTAATTGACTTTTCGAGAGATGCTGTTTACATGCTGTTCTCGAACAGAGGACTTGTGCCAAACTAACAAATTATGAATGAATAATGAATAATTTTTCTTGAGTAATTCGCGAATTCATACATTTGCTTATCAGTTAGCTTAAAAATTCACTGGATATTAGGCAGCTGGATATGAAAATAAATATTCTATATCACATCTACGAAACTACAACCGTACTGGCATATAACCTTAAACCACCAAAAAATAATCAAAAACAGAACCATGACGGGGTAGTAGATATAGTCGTCTTCTTCTTCTTCTTTGGATGGCTATATCTGCCTGCTTTCATGTAGGTGTGACTTTAGCCATTACACATGTGTGAGGGATGTAGTTGAGCAGGTTGGAGAATTGTGGATAATTAGAGAATGAAGTAGATATAGTCGTATTCGTTAACTTACGTAGAGCAAACTGATGGCTTAACTATTTTACAGAGATTTCGACTAGAATTGAGTAGTTAGATGATGCTTATCAAATAAATCCTTGTGTCAAGATACTCAGTCTTGAGAAATTAATCGACATTGATATTCAAATAAGATCCCCGAAACAACATCATTTCGTGGTCAGTGGGTTAAAATACGTATGGAAAAATATCTTGATATGCATTTCGACCAATCGGTACTCCCTGGCTCAGTGACCTTCAAATTCGGAAATGGGGAAAGGTGCAAAAAAGACTCTTCTCTCGCTCTTCTTCAAAAAATCAGTTTTTCGGTTAACTTTGTGTGAAGCACTGCTTTATGATGCTCGGCAGTTGTTAGTTCACTTTACGTCCAGTCGATCGGGCTTGAAGTTTTTTCCTTTACTCGGGATAATTCCAACCTTCGCCAGGTTTCGAGCCAAAAACAATCACTTGAGAAGCAGGATCAAACTTCTCACCCTAGTATCAAAAAATACTACAGTGCCCTGCAAAAAAATGGAACACGGATACCTTCACTAAAACAGCCATTACTCCGACGCGTTTAGGCCGACGCCAATTTTCCAAAAAGCACTTGAAAGATGAGAAAAAAATCTATCAAATTATGTGTTTTAACATTTTTTTTTGATCGAAATTTCATGCCTTTAATTGACACTCAAAATCGGAAAAATTCTCATTTCAATCAATCATCCTCCATTCATATGCAAGTCATGCTAGCGTAAAAATTCTTGCGGTATGTTGTAGCTCTTTCAAGACCTTCAAAATCGTTTTTTTATACATTACTCTACGGTTTTTTATACCCGAGTTACGAGCGATCTCGTACAAAGAATTTTGTACGGGTTAAGTGTAACTCAAATACGGAAAAGGTCATAATCTACGATTTTGACGTGAAATCTTCAGAATTCTACGTAATAATTGCCAGGTTCATTCCAAAGATTGGTCGAAAGGACTTCCGCCCACCTCAGCTAAGAAAAACTCATGTCTCCATACTTTCGATACCCTCAACTCGTACGAAATTCTTTGTACGAGATCGCTCGTAAGTCGGGTATAAAAAAACGATTTTGAAGATCTTCAAAAGAGCTACAACATCCCGCAAGAATTTTTACCCTAGCATGACTTGCATATGAATGGAGGGTGATTGATTGAAATGAGAATTTTCCCAATACTGAGTGTCAATTAAAGGCATAAAATTTCGATCAAAAAAAATTTCAAAACACATAATTTGAAAGATTTTTTTCTCATCTTCCAAGTGCTTTTTGGAAAATTGGCGTAGACCCAAACGCGTCGGAGTAATGGCTGTTTTAGTGAAGGTATCCGTGTTCCATTTTTTTGCAGGGTACTGTATTTCGCAACCAAACGAAAATCCTGACGCGCATGCGCAAAATTGAATTCGGATTTGGTTTCTAACGTCGGAAAATACACAAGAAAATCATTGTCTTGCCAATGAGACACTCCAGAATTTTGTTTCTCAGTATTACATGTTTGTTTGTGATTGAATTCTGTGCTCGTTGCCGTTACTACATTTGCACTATAGTGCTTCCTTACAATTCTTCTAAATCCGACATTTCATTTGTGGAAGGGCTTATTTTATTGCCTCTTCAACACGTTCACTGCGGCGGTGAAAACCGGCATTCCGTCACCATGAGTGCGAGAGCGCACAAACGCGTGATTTTGCACCTATAAAAGTCAAACCTCCTGGAATGTTATCAGTTTGACATCTATTTACAAGATCCTCCCGAATTTACGTGGGTCCCACCGGCGGGACCCGCGTAAATTTCTATCGTGCAATGGGGGATGAAGTGAATGATCGGACTACCAAAATTAGTGATCCTAAGATGTGATCTTTCACTTTTGGGGAGCATTTGTTGATTTCTCGGTACCATTCGGGTGATCCGCTAGCATGGGCCTAGGCTGTGAGTTTTTGTCTGGGGCCTTATTCCGAGCTCGGTGATTACTGTCGCGGCGGTGCAATTCACCCACCATGCATTAGGGTGATGACAGACAACCCGCCACGACGCGATTCTCATGCCATTTCACGACACGACACCTCCCGACACGACACGTAATTTATTCCGATGAAGCCAACCATCAATGGATTTGATAGAACCAGTCATGGGTTGTGAAAATGAATGCAATCCATCGATAGTTGGGTTCACCAAAATGAATTATGTGTCGTGTCGAGTGGTGTCGTGTCGTGAAATGGCATGAGAATCGCGTCGTGTCGGGTTGTCTGTCATCATCCTAAGGAACGTCGACGTAGGAAAATCGTAACGAGTCACACCGCCCCAACAGTAATCACCGAGCTCGGAATAAGCCCCCTAGTATAATACTTATGAACTGCGGAACGCGATTGTGATCCACGCGAGTATGATTTCGTACCATTGTGAATCCATGAGATAGAAGCTGTCATTCGATAAACTCTTGAATTTATTCAAATACGAAAAGTTCTTCGTATACGGTGTATACACGGACAGATAAAATAAATTGAGAAGAGAGGAAGTGCGATTGCAATGTCAACCATTTGGTCGATTTGCCTCGTGCTCATTTCGCGTATAAATTTCTGATTACTCGGCTCCATGTCACTCAAATCACACGTATTTGGGCTCATTTTGTAGCTTTTAACATGAGTTTCCAAATGAGCTAAGATACGTTGTGAAAAAATTTGAAAAGATTTGATGAATTCACAATTAACTGGCTATTTTTAAGATATTTATCGGAATTTTTGCGGAAATTGAGTTTTTATCGAGTAACTTATACAAATCAAGTCCGATACTGAAACTGGCGTGCACACATGTTCTTGGCGTCATAGATAATGAGTAACAATCGCAACACAAGCCATTGGATGTGTCTACGTCGTTTGGTGCACACTACAGCCCGAACAAAAACGGGTCCCACCCGTGAGACCCGTCGCAGTGGACGTGATAACAATACTCTGTCATGTTATCTTGAACAATCCAAGATAATTCAGGTTTCAAAGCGAATCAATTGAGATGCGGATGAAAATAGTAATATCCAGGGCTATTTATTCTGCAGCGTTCACAAAAACTATGCATCCATGTATTGTAATATTTGAAATAAAAATCAGGACATTCGTCAAAATATCTGCCAAGTTCCGGAGGAATCGGCGATATATTAATTATCAAAGATACTTATCACAAAAGGCATCGATATACGTTCATTATAGTAATTTCTTTGTGATATTTACAAGTGAAATGGTGCAAAAGTATTGTCTAAGCAGATTGCAGGATGATATGTTAAGTGCTCTGCAAGTTTTTTCTTGAAGATAAATAGATGTGGGTCATTCTCTCATTTTTTTCGTGCAGCTCCAAGAATTCAATCATTATTCTCACAAGCATAAGACCCATGATATCTCCAATCATGACCGATATCGAAGCACGCACTTGGACTATCTCATCAGTGCAAGAAACCGCGTATCAGTTGAATTCTTATTCTGCTATTGTAAAATCGATTATGAAGTGAGATTGTGCATCAAATAATTGCACTTTAAATGAATTGATCCATTCAAGAATCCTACCGACTCAAGTATCTACCGATAATGAATGAGATTTTGATAGATAACTTGAACCAGTGAAAATATAGCTCCAGAGGTTAAAAAAAATGAAACCCGAACTCACAGTTTCCATTTGAGAATAATAATCACTCAAGCTCTCAGATATGAGAAGTGAAAGCGGTAGAATGCGATGCACCGTGAGTTTTCCTGAGTCCTATCTTACACTTTCATTCATGTTTTCATCCAAGTATACATGAATCACAATAATGATCTATTCTCCCAAAATCGCAAAACTGAGCTTCTCGAGTGCCAGATACCATTTTCGGGCACTCACAAAATAAATGAGTAAAGTTACTAATCAGCAAAGATCAATAAGAATTTTCGAAACAATGACTTTGATATGGCGCCTATTACAGATCACTAACGTATCAGTATCGGAATTTTCAAATGCAGTTTTCTCAAAACTCTTCTCTTATCATGAACTTCTATAACTACAATCAACGGATGAATTAGATCAATGTGGAAACTTCGATTTAGCGACAAAGATGGTTTATCAGTAAATTTACGACTAGTTCCAGTGTAATTACGCTGGAAGTATGAACTATTCCATGCCATCATTTCACATTTTATGTTTCATACAATGATACATATCTTATGTACAATTTCGATTTTAGCAACATTTGGTTTTGGGTACTCAAAGATAAGTACATTAACAATTCACTCACTCGGAATATAAATATTAGAAAAATATACAATTACGCACAATTTTTTCCAGTTCCTACTTACAGTCTCCGTGGATACGAAGATTGTCTAAATATTTTTTATTGTACACTGCCATACAGATTAATATCTCAAAGTATTGCACTCAGATCCAAAATAGAAGGTTATATTGCCCCTTCTCATTATACAAAATATGTAAAAAAAATTATTTTACTCACGGCGAATTAGATTAATCAACCCTAACTCGGTATTTTTTGGAATATTCTAACATTGACGTTAAATATTTTCACGAGGAACAAAACATTCTATCGTAGTATCATATTTTAATCAACTGGTGGCGTTGCAGCTCATGTACCGTTTCAAACCTTGATATGGGACAAAAAATGAGCCGTGAGGGTCATAAAGCAATGCTCATGAAGCAAAAGTTTCACTGATTCATTTTCTGATCAGATCGTCTTGAATTTGCTGCAAACTCTTCCCCTTAGTTTCGGGCATGTACAGGAGAGCATAGGGCATAGCGAGCATCAAAATAACCGCATGCCCGTAAAACACGTAAGATTCACCAACAAGATCAACCAATGGCTGATAGGCTTTGGTAGCCAGGAAACCTGTTCCCGAAGCTGTTAAATTTGCCACACATGCGGCAATCGGTTTGACATTTGTAGCATACACTTCGCTTGATACAATACTTGGAATTGAACCAAGACCCACAACAAAAGCGTTGTTGAAGAGAAAAAGTGATATGAGAGGGAGCCACTGTGAGCCCCACCAATCGATGTTTGAATTTTTCAAGGCAAAATGTGTACCAAGCAGTGCTAAAGCCAAACCTGAACCTAATGATGATACAATGAAAAGGAGTCTTCTGCCGCACTTATCGTAGAGGCCAACGCAGCCGGCTGATACAAAGACACCACTTAGAAGGACCCATGAAACTGCTGAAGAAGGTTCGATAATATTGCTTCCACTATTTTGTAAAATAGTTTCCATGTAGACCAACAGGCTGTTCAACCCGGATAGTTGCATGAAGGCGTATAGCATTACCACGAGTATGGTGGCCCGACGCACGTGGTACAGCTTGAATTCAGCTGAAATGGGAAGGATTATTTGTTTGTATCGATTGTATTCACAGGTGATTTTGATCAGTTTGCATGAGCATGGTACTGAGTTTCTCAAGAGTCGAAATTTATACTCATTTCAGCCTTTGCGCGGCTTACACCAGCAATTGTGTTCAAACTAAGAAATTTTACGCACTTCCATACCTAAAAATACAAAAAATTATATTGATCGCGGAGTGAGAAACAAAGGCCGTGGGATTCATTTAGAGACCCGTCCTCAATCTTATTCCTCTCATATAAAGTCACTAGTGTTACAGAGTTGCAAATTGGTGAAATTTGGTTGACTTTCTGATAGATGATCCGAATGTAAAATTGTTCATGAATAGCTGATTTTCAGTAAGACCAAAGAGAAAAACCTTCTATTCATCTGATTCACCGCGGGTGGAAGAAAAAACGAGAAATATTTTCCTCAGATCCCAAAGGAGAATTTGTCATCTGAATGCTACGCCTATTTAGGTGAAAGTTGACAAATGCTGTACTCTCTCGGTGCCAATCATTAGGTGGTACCAATGCATTTGCGACCAATTCCAACTGGATGCATCAGTGCATATAAGCCGAAATCATCAGTGCCGAGGAAAAAATACATTTCAATGGAACGCATTAACTGACCTTTTTCACAGACATTTTTGTGTTGCACCGAACAGAATTTTGATTAAGGTAATAATACTGAAATTTCAGTGACCTCGGAGGCCGGATGAGCCCTTAGAACCGATGTTCTAGAGGTCAGATACATCAGTAAAAAGATTCATTGAAATTTTATTGGCTCGGAGGTCCCGTCAGATTATGTTTACTGATGATTCAGTAAGCAACACTGATGAGTTCAGAAATGTCTATAGATTTTACAGCGAAGAATTGAACGCTGGAAGAAATGTTCTCGTGGATCACTTTGGCTATTGAATGGAGATACTTTTCGCGTCGAAAAAGACTGGAAGCTCATGGAAGCATCATTATAGTTCTATGAACCTCGATACCTTATCTCTACCGATTTTGTGTATGATAAGTCTTTAAAAAACGAAAAAGAATCTAACCATGTAAGTAAATAATTCCAGGAGAGAAAATCCAACATCCTATCGAATCATCGTCTCTTTCCGCGTGGTTTCAGTGATGCAAACTTTCATGAACATCGCATCCGTGAAAACTGATTCCATCATCATGTTCTTGTAATGTTCGTCAGGTGAGATGATTTAGAAATGACGCGCTCAGCTTTAAAATGAGAAGCAGAAGGTGACGTTATCGAGCTCTGATTTACGACCAGGAAGTCTTGTTATTGATCTCACAAGATCCAGACAGTATTAGAGTTGAATCACAGTCACAATTGACATCTTCTAACAAAGAATTCCAACGCTTAGAAAATCTATCAGTATCATGTGTTTTGAACGAAGACAGATCAATGAATTTGACTCTGTTGTCACGGGAGGCTAGAAGATGTTCAATAAAATCAAAGAAGCTATGAATCGATTCATTTTTTTGCTGAGGCGCATTTATTGATAGTCACAGTCTTGCTATCTTTACAAAGTTCATTCGTTCCAACGACTTTCAAAACGTGCCCGCCTCAAGTATTGTCGGAGTAGATCAAATTCGTCATCACAATCATATTTAAGTAGCAGCCCTTCTATGAATAGAATGATGGAATCTCAAGATTCATTGATTGTATCTTAGTATTTTTTTTCAAAATTTTTTCCCGTCTACATAGAATCAAATTGTAAACAATACGCTTTCAGTTCAAAACCATGATACTCTCTGTATCATGAAAAACTCATGAAGAGTGAGCCTAGATATGTTTATAGTTTAGTATATAAGATGATTAATTTCATCTACTTCTGACGGAGGTTAAGTCCTCACAAGACCATTTGGCGAACCATTTGGACTTGATTAAACTCCAAATTACTCGTACTTATTGTTTGTTGTATATTTTTTCTACGTGTGTGTCAATGACTAGCATCGATTCGATTTGTTGGTCAACGTATTCTTGCCGATGCAATGAAATGATGCCGAAATCCTCCAGGTCATGATACCTCTATTTATGAAAATGGTCAGACACGTAGTTACTACTGTTAAAATTCAGGATTGGTTATATATTCAGGGTCAAGACTCACAAACGAAAGTCGGATATGAATGAATGAAGAAATGTACTAATAGCGATAGGCGGGCTCATGATACTTTGTAAAGGTATCCGTGATCACATCAGAAACCTTGACCGAGCATTATCAAATATTTGGCTAATAAGGCGAAATGGATGAGTTACAATCTCAATCATGATAGCTAATGAAGAGGGAAATAAGAAAGGCCAAATACGCTTGTAGTCCGATATTTGACTCGATATTTCATTCAAGCCGCAGCAGATTCAAAATAACGGAATCCAATGTATAAATTACTGCTTTGAACTTACCCAATCTTTCTGAGAAGCTCGAAACCGTTGTAGACCTTACAAAGTTGGTGACATCTTCCAATTCTTTTTCTACCTTGTCGGTGCCTTGGTACCATTCTATCGACTTTTTGGCAGAGTCTAAATTTCCCATTTTAACTAGATGATGGGGCGAATCAGGCAGGATGAATGCTATGATCATAAAAACTATACAGATCCCCAAATAAGTCTGACTAGAGGTCTTCAGACTCATACGAGCACCTGTCAAGCTAGCTAGATAATTGCCCAAGGGTGCTCCGATACAAGCAAAAGAGACCAGGCAGCCCCTAATCGCAAAAAAAGAATCAGATATGAGATCTGGAAGAATCATTCACTCTTTCTCTACACAGATACTGATCGTCATTATATCTCGATTGCAATTCTCTTGAATTCAAGTGCATTTCTTGATCTGATAACAGGTAATTGTGGCATAAATTGATGATGAAAACCTTGCAAATATTGGCAAATCTTCTTTCACTGTAATTATAGATAGAATAAATCGAAGAATATGCCTATCAAATTATCAATATCAAACTACATAAGAAAATGATGAGAAAATGTATCCGAGATTTTAGTAGTGTGATAAAAAATGAATATGACTCTATAATCTCCACGTGCTCTGATTATGTTATCAATTCAACTCACAGCATGGAAATTCCTAATTTTCGTGAGCATTCATAGAGAAAGAGGTCTTTCTCTTCAGAGATTATGAAATAAAAACGTATACAGAAAATGAATTGCAGTCAAAATGTCTAAAGCATTGGAAAAATGAAACTATAGAAAACCACCTAAATCCCTGTGCGAGTGCAACAAAACATTATGGGAAAGTCTCTATACGCCAAAATATTTTTGTATTAAGAATTGATCTGAGTATTTACCTTATTTCGGGCATTGCAACTTCTCCAAGAAAAAGTGTGAAACAACTGTAAACACAGCCAAAACCGATGCCCAAACTGACTCTTGCAAAGTACAGCCAGGTCGGTGATGTTGCCATCATTATCAGAATCCATCCAATGGATATTGGAAAAGCAGTTAAAAAAGTCGTTTTTTTGCTACCCATGTATGACACAAGAATGGAACCTAAAACGGCTCCGATAAATCTGCCAAGATACAGCAGGGATGCCACCCATGATGCCTGCTCCTTTGTCAGTGGCAGTGGCGAATTATCGCCGATTAACTGTGCTATGTATGGTGAGCTCCATGCGCACATGATGCCTACCTCGGTTGTGAGGATTCCTCCTGCAATGGATGTACATGGATAAAATCACAAAAAAATACTCTAAATAACTTGAGCCATGGACTGATGCAGATAGAAATAGTGTGCATCAGTTCCTTATTACTAATCAATGCGACAGATGTAATCATTTGAGAAACATATGAGGTATGGTACACGACAAAGTATTTCATCGTAATTTTTCGGTCAATGCTTTTTAAATTTGTCGTCGATTGTCCAAAAATGACCGTGGAAAGTTCACTCTAAATCAGTATGATAGACGAATTCAGATGAGTAACAGCATCAGGTGATATAATTATCCATCTAATTATACTCAGTCGTTTACGCGAAAATTTGTTCGAACATTCAAATATAATAGTTCACAGGAAAATTTGAAAACAATTTTCTGCGTGACCCAGACTTTAAATCGACAGAAAATGATTCACTAATAACACTAATTACTCCTACATGGCTTGCGTGAAGTCTATAAAATGTCTCTAAATACCGACCTAAAAGCTATGGAGATATCGGTCATCAGAATTTTTAGTTTTACTGATAAGATCAATTTAGAGCTCAATAATTCGGCAAACGGAATGACGCATTTAAATTTTGCCAATAACTGATTTTATTTGAAAAGATGAATCATCTTACCGGCAATTGCTGCAAGAGCTTGTGGATACAGCTTGCGGAATCGAGACATATTCTGATGAATGTTGAGTAGCTTGCGTGGTGTGGAGGCCTCGCCACGCTTTGATAGACTAATTCTTCGCTTGCAGAACGTGTATTAGAGTCTTTCCGTGGTTGTTTACTTTTGATCGATAAGATTAAAGTATAATTCGTCAAAAAATTTGATGCAAAACACTTTTTGTTCATAAGTGTGACAATGTTATCACTCTATCACATCATCTTTGTATATACCTATCGACAATGATAATGCATTGAGAAGAACATCTTTTGTAGATATATTATGTAAAGATGAATACGTTTCAATTCCAGTTTGACCCGTGTGAGCTGATTGACTATTAGGAGTCATGATTGATCATTGAAAAATAAGTGAATGCAAAACTTGAGCTGAGAAGAAGATATTATTCGTCTGAATGACCTGTCCCGAAGAAATTAAATTCTAAATCCTGAATGATCCGCTAGCCACCTGATCCTCAAATATTAAAGCGTAGAAAAAAGCTGACAACTCGTTCATCGATGAAATGGATCTCATATAATATATTTATTAGATTACTGCATTAATGAATCACACTAGAATAAGTCACGACTCTTCCGATCAAAAACCATTCAAAGAGGAAAGCAACATCTTGGTCCATTGTACAGTGTCACTCAATTTTCATGAATCGGAAACTTTTTTACAGATACTCACCGAAATATTCTCCGCGTCGAAGCTCATCGTGGGTGTCTAACAAGTTATGCTCACCATCGATTGGCACAAGTGCAGCTTGACTGCTGCGCTTCAAAATTAATTACTTCGATTCTTTCAGCATACCCTCCTCGCTATGCTGAATGAGCTCGACAATTAAAATGGCGATCAAGTGCGAGATGCAACCGCTCATCCCTTCCTTCCTAAATTTCTCAACGATAATCCAATCAGACCAGCCTTTGTATTTCTCTCACTATCGTTCTGGCTTTGTGAAATTTCTGTAAAGAAAGATCGGATGAGCAAATTGCTTCAGAAATGCAAATCTTTTATTGTGATAAAGCGTCACTTTTTTGATGAGTAAGCTAACGAAATGCTCTTTGAGCTGCCTCAATCGATTACTCCGTATCTATCTTGAAAGTGTCAGTCGGTCGCAAAAAATCGTTTATCAACAGATGTAAAGTATTTATCAGACCACGGGTCGACCGCACTCTAACAGATCGAGTAATGAAGAGAGGAAGGAGGCTCATTTGTATGCCTCGGAAACTAGACAGTATGATGCAACTTGCTGAGGCAAGTCGATGAGAGATGATCGTGCAACGATTTTACTTCTAAATATTCAGGAAAATTTTAATTTTCCAGCCCTCATACTCGTGCGGGAGATTTCTGAATTATGGAAATAATGTTATGCGGGTCCCGATGGTGAGACACCTGGAGGAAAAACCGATTTTAGCGTCTGCAATGTAGACGTATTACCCTACCTAAGATGAATGACTCAGAGATTTGGGATATTTGAAATGACTCACTTGCGGGACGATGGGAATGATACATTTGAAACAGGGTTTGGCACGAAACTGATTTTAGAATTTCGGTTCGTTTCGGGTTGGGGGGGTCAAACTTCTGTGATAATTTTGGAATTGATCTCTATTCATCTTGAATGCTCAGCAACAAAATTATCGGTTACATCTCCAAAATTATCACAGAACTTTGACTCCCCAACCCGAAACGAACCGAAATTCACAAATCACTTTCGTGTCAAACCCTGATTTGAAATGACTCATTCGGAATGGGTCATTTAAAAAATCTGTTTGATACTTAGTATTCTACGACCTGAACTGTAGAAAGGCATACTGAATTGAACATTGATTGTCGGAATTTTTTTCAAGCTTCCCTGATGAGTCATGTCTTATGAGTCATTTCAAATATCCCAAATCCCTGAGTCATTTCAAATGAGTCATTTATTCCAGGTAGGGTATGAACAGATATTGAAAGTCCAAAACAAACCCGATGAGAATAATTCTTCTTGGTCCAATAAATCAATCATTAGACTAAGAAGTGTGTAATCAATGATTCAGGGAAGTGTTTCAAATTTTCCATACCACACTGAGAAAAAACTGAGAGGCTATCCCTTCCATCAGGAATCCTACTCCGGCTCATGAAAAATTATTTCTTTCTCATCAAAAATTGTTATTTGGATGGGAATCTGGTAAAACAATTGAATTGAGAGATCCTGGAAATGTCGGTTTTTCATCCCCAGCAAGCGCGGACGAATAGATTATGTGATAGCTCCGTAGGATTCTGAATTTTGAAGGCTCAAGGAATTTTCTGAATGTTCTAAGATTTTCCCAAATTTTTCCTCCGACCCATATCAAAGTCATCGTCATTTTATTATTGACCTGCCAGTATGATAAAAATTCACGTTAAAAAGGTAAAAAAGTTCCATTTGAAAAGAATAAAAATGAATATCTCTTGGTCAGTGTGAAGGTCGAGTCAGATAAAAATGATTTGTCAACATTAAACCACCGAGATTAAATCAAAATATATTTCGATAAATCTATGTATCAGTAAAGCACTGATTCTGCCCCTCAATCAAGAGAATGCTCGAGGGAATGAAGACGAATGTATGTACAACTGATTGTTTCGCTTGCACTAGAGTAGACGAGTGCGACTAGACATGAGAGATTTCTATTGTCTCGTAATTATGACATATTTGTTAGTTCTCATGTCTCTGGTGAGTCTGATTTAAATTCCTTGATAGTCTCAATTCAATTTTGGAATTAGACAAAATAGCAGCAAGTCATGCTTATAAGGATTCAAAGCTGTTGCCAGAGGAGTGGTTGCTCATTTGTTGCGTCACTATACATAACATGTCGTTAATGAAAAAATGCGAGGGTGATTTCTCGCAGAGTTTCGAAATCTATAACAAAAAGTTTTGAATTGTTTGCCACAATTTGTGCGGAGAATGAAAAATGAAGTAGATTATACATCCTCCTCACCTTTCAGAATATTGTCTGCCCTAATTCGAGAGTTCACACAATGGATATGGAATCTTTGTTTCGGCTCGCGCAGCGATTACAAGCTCACAGATGAATGTTTGAATGACAAAAAGTGATATTTATGTGTGAGCGTTGTACACAACTCTGCGGGAGACATAACCGAATCTCGTACAAAGAGTCTGATTATGTTATTAGAGCCGGATCAGTGCGCTATAATATTTCAGCAAACACAAAAAACCATTCATTACAGGAGTAATTATGGCAAGTGATAATGATTAGACTGCACAGTATAAGTATTTCCTACCAGGTATTTTAAAATATAGTGGAAATACAAATCAATTTTGGAAGGAATCAAAAATAGTGTGTTCGAGGAAACGATTAAAAAACAGGATACGACAATTACCAAAAATTAAATTGAACGTGGAAACGTAATTTTTGTACTATTATTTTAGCATGCTATGAGCACATGTAATCTGGTAAGTTCGTCGAACCTCAGCTGAGAACGAAGTGTATTTACTAGCACAGATTTAAATTTGCTAAAACTATGGTATCAGCTGCTCGCCGAGAGATTGGAAGAAATTGTGAATGACCTTACTAGATTATGTATGAGATCTTTACGTAATGATTAGAGGTCGAAAGTCGGGAAGATTCAATCTCAGAATGAGCAGAAAGGAAGCAAAATTTTCCAAAGTTCAAGTGATGAGCAAGTTGGACAGTACGTGTATCAAAAGGTGAACTAATAAGAGTTCGGACTATGCTATGAATTAAGAACTAATATTGAAGACCAGTCGCACGAGTTATCGATTTTATTCACCACTACAGAGGACATCCAAGCTTTCAAATACATTTCAATTCTGATAGAGCTGACGGTCATAGATATTTACAGAATACCAAAGAAATAACGTAAAAACAACATTTCTTGGTGGTAATCGATGTTATGTTTCATCGTTCTACCAATCACCTGGAAAAAACATCTGTACATAGACGGCTGGGATTTTTACTCCTTAGCAACATGATCAAGAGAAAATTTAAAAATCGCGTATCTAGTCATTATACTGCTCAATAACTTCATCTTTGATAAGTATGCATGTGTATTATGTGCTGGGATGATTAGACTGGACAGTCCGTTGCCTCGGCACTGTTCCATGGACATAGGTATATATTAATTTGAAAGAGGGTTGCATTTGTCAAGAAACGGCCGTTTCTAAGTGGGGGGACATGTTTACGGCATAGATATCTCTAAGGTTTACAGCAGCTGTTGTTGAAGTTCAACTGAGGGGTCCGTTCACCACACGTACACTTGGTGTGGGAGATGATTTTTTTCCTGGGATGTTGACCCCACGACCCAATCGCTGAGTTGGACACAGCCTTGCTGAGTTTGTTGTCTTCTGCTGCTGCTTCTGCTCGTGGGTGATCATTATGTATAATCGGAAATAGTGAATGAGAGTGCAATCTCTTTCTGGGAACTAGGAAGTTTCACCAGACTTCGCCAAGAAAAGGAGACTTGACTGCAGACAGCAGCAATTGAATATGTAGCGACGCAATAGCTGTCGAATGAGATCCTCAGGATAATGCTGTTCCAGTTTTTTCATAATTATTGACGGTAAAGTTGATGCGTAAAGCACAGTGGCCGTGCGTGAAGCAGTACTTTACGCATGAGCGATCGTAAAGCAATACCTTTACGCACGGTTGTACTGCTTTACACATCGCATCTGAATTCATGAAAATTTTCAGAATTACGGCAAATCCAAAGAAAATCGTGATGGTAATAGATGCCAATAGAGAAATTTCCAGTTCTATTTTGTCGACGAATCCAAAAGCCTCTATTCCCCACAATGACGCAACTAGCGCTCATGTCGATGCCACCCTTGCCGTTCATTCCCCTTTCCCATCCACTCCGGCGTCGCCGACCATTTTCCAACGGTAGACAAATTATTATTGTCCAAGGAAATTATTAACAACCATTGCACTTGCGACAACCTCTCTTATCTCAAAATGAGCTCGT
Organism: Eretmocerus hayati; assembly: GCA_029851415.1. Taxonomy (NCBI): domain Eukaryota; kingdom Metazoa; phylum Arthropoda; class Insecta; order Hymenoptera; family Aphelinidae; genus Eretmocerus; species Eretmocerus hayati. The sequence continues at coordinate 148,702,286 of CM056742.1, read as the reverse complement.
ATTTCAAAAACGAGAAATATTATTCAATCGACAGTATGGAAATTCTCATTTATTTTTCGATCGACTGTGCGTAAAGCAGTGCTTTACGCACAGTCGATTACTTTTCGTTTACTTTACGTCCAGTCGATCGAAAAACGTATTTCGATACATCTCACAATCGGAATAAACTAATCAATCTCATCCGATAGGTTGAGGCGACGTGTTATATGAGAAAATTTTATGAGAGAGTTATATGAGAGAAACTTTTCTCTCGAGATGTGAAACGTATGAATCACAAAGCGGGATTCAGTGCCTGAATAATTTCGTGTTAACAAATGTCAATTACCTCAGAGTAATTTAATGAAAATATTGAACGTTCTTCGATAATGGGTGATAATTGCTAATTCCCATCGCAGTTTTCAATACTGTGTCATTTCTCAAGTTTACAATAGTGTATCTTACAGTCACTGGAAAGCTTTTCATCAAAAGAAGTTACCCTCGGAATTCTCTCTTTTTCGTCGGTGGAATGCACTTAAAAGTTGATGAAGATTTTCTAGCTCCGTCAGTTGAATTTTTGTAAGCGGAGGATTGCGTCTATCACAGAGGATTACCAATATTGCCAACTGATCGATCGTCTTCTTTGAAAAAATGTCTGACAGGACTAAGTTAGGCTCAAACTCTGGATGAAGCTCTCATCAGATGCATTGCACTTATATCAAAAGTTTTTGTCAAGTGGGGGGCTCCGCCCCCACCCACAACCCCGCCGGGGGCTTTGCCCCCTGGACCCTGTTTTGCTCCCCCGCACTCCTTCTACTAATCGTACTCGACTTCTATGAACGCAGGCCCTGATGTAAAGCGGCGTCGGGATACACAGTACTTCCATGGTCTGAACAATACGTCAATCAAGAGATTCCTGCACTCATTCCAACGCTGCTAGCACATCAATAATCACGAGATGAGTTTCAGCGCATGTAAAATCAGAATGATCTTCAGATAACCCCAGCTCCTATCAACTAAAGTTTGGACTGACTAATATGTTCTAAACTACCCTCAACCCTACCCCGCTGCTTACTCGCAAATATCTGGGGCTTGTTAAGTGCGTGTTAGCAACTTTACGGTCAGTGTTATAAAAAATGCAATAGGCACCTCTCGCGAAAGCTTCCCACCTTTGTGCGTAAGGCATCGCGCTCGGGCGTAAAACTTTTTCGCCATCGGAGCGTATAATACAATTTCAGTGCGGTAACACAAGACCATTAATGTTATGCATTTCAGCTTTCAGGATTTTACCGATCTCGTCCCTAATCTACACCTGATTCTGAATAATTTCTAGTAACTCAAAGCAGGAGGTGAATAGATCAAGCTTTCCTGTCTTGAGCCCAGCCGTGGAAAAATTTCATTGTCTCTTGCCAGCAGTCAAGTTTGTTTTCTGGTTAATTGTCAAATGACTCAATCTCCAGTCCTGTTTTGCAAAAGATGATCATGAACTACGAGATTTCAGCGAATCAAGAGACACTCTAGGTCTCTTGATTTGCCGATTCCTTCCTCTGATAGGTATCAATCTCTCTTAGTGCACCTAGTCGCTTACTCAAAATTTTCGGAATCTAGGATTGTGCAAGGATGGAAGTAGGTTAGCCAAATCCTGGGAACCAAAACACATCAATTGTCACGACTCAACTGCACTGTCAAAAATTCTAGCAGCGTACCCAAACCCCTGAGGAGTTTATGCGACAGCTCTCGCATCGCTGCATGTTCGATTGCTGCTGTCTGCAGTCCAGCCTCTCTTCTTTTGCGAAATCTGGTGGAACTTAGAAAGAGAGTGCACTCTCATTCACTATTTTCAATTATAACCAACATCAATGATTATCTACGAGTAGAAGCAGAAGCAACAGCAGAAGATAACAAACACTGTAAAGCTGTGTCCAACTCAGCGATTTGGTTGTTGGGTATTCCAACGTCCCATGGAAAAAATCTTCTTCATGAGCAACGAATTTACTCGGAACAATTCACATCTGATACGGGCAGATTCAACCTTCCGGAACACGGATTTTGACGTGACTCTGGGAGTTATCTCGTTTGGGTAAGAAATAAAGTTATCTCCAAAGGTTGGATCCCATGGGCCTCCCATTCTGAGAACCAGCTACGAAGACTTTCCATCTAGAACAATTCAAAAAAGAGACTCTATCGCTCTCAGGTCCAAATAGTTGACCCACTCCAGTACCGCCTCTTTAGTATGAGGTCGTCAAAAGTGAGAAAGAAGGTTACGATCTAGAGATCGAAGTCAAAAATTATTACGCGTTTCGGTGCAGCAATCCAAGCCACCTCATCAATGGGGCACTTTTTTTGAGTTTTAAAAAAGTGACAAGAATGATATTTGATGTGGAATTTTCACTCCTCGGTGCTTCAAATATTCAAAACCTAAAATTATCCCGGGAAAGATTTTTCTGAGTAATGTTCGATCAATACCGTGAAAAATCGATGTTACACCAGCTGTGAATTAGTAAATCACGTCTTTCCGGACTAAAAATAACAAATTTTGAACAGATTTTAGATATGATCGTATATTACCATGCGGGATCTTATGTTTTACACATGAGTTAGAAAGGCAGTATTAAGATTTTTCCGGCGGCACTCAAATTTTGCGACTTCAACGGAGAAAGACTGATTGATTGGTGTGAAATCACAGCCGAACCCCTACGCAATTCCTTGAAAAGAAGTCAAAGTCAACTTTTTTCAATTGCGATCTTCGAAAGATGATCCCGGAGACAGCATCCACTCGACCCACTCAGTTCTTGTTTGGAATAATGGATTCAAATTCGTTGCAGAGCTGCTTGGAAGCACTGTTTTGATCCTCTCGTAGATTTCGAGGAAAAATAGAATAAGTAGAGATTCGGAGTAATGGTGAAGTGCATATTTTTCAGTCAAATTCTAATCTTTAAAAATAAATTGCGGAGGCAATATTCACTCGATCCACTCGATTCTTTAGATGATGGATGTAAGGTCATAACAGGACTTTTTGGAAGAACTTTTTGGAGGTGAAATATTCTTTACCGTCGGTGTGGCAGAGGAAAATTCAAGCTGAATGCGGACAATGAAAAACGTTACGTTCATGCGTAACAGAACTACGGTATGCCTATAAATCATCTGCTCATCCAATAACCCATAACCCGTAACCAATCTGACCACCTACCCGCCCAACTATCCATCCAGCTATCCATCCATCCACTCATCCATCAACCCATCTCTCTACCTATCCATCCACCCTTCCTATATCTATCCACAAGGCCATCCACCCATCCAACCATCCATCCATCCACCCATCCATCCAACCATTCACCGATCCATCCATCCATCCACCCATCCACTCATGCGTCCATCCATCCATCCATCTATTGACCTTTCCAAGCACCCATCCATCCACCCAGACCCATCCATTCATCCACCCACTCATACACCCATCCATGCACCCATCGATCCATCCATTCATCCACCCACCCATCGATGCATCGATCGATCGATCCATCTATCCACCAACCCACCCATTCATCGATAGATCCATGCATCCATTCACCAATCCATCCATTCATCCATCCATGCATCCACCCATCTATCCGTCCATCCATCCATGCATCCACCCATCTATCCGTCCATCCATCCATCCGCCCGTACCCATCCAACCACCCACCCATCCACCCATCTACCCATACATTCACCCATCCACCCATCCATCCATGCACCCATCCATCGGCCCACCCATCCAACTATCGATCGATCCATCCATCGATCGATCCATCCATCGATCCACCGATCCATCGATCGATCGGTCGATCCATCAATCCATCTAACCATTCATCCATCCATCTACCCACTCACCCATCCATCCATCTATCCACCCATCCACGCATCCATCTACCCATCCATCCATCTATCCACCCATCCACGCATCCATCTACCCATCCATCCACCCATCCACGCATCTACCCACCCATCCACTCATCCACCTATCCATCCATCCACCCATCCATTCATCCGACATCCATCCACCGATCCATTCATCCATACACCGATCCATCGATCCATCAATCCATCTACCCATTCATCCATCCATCCACCCACTCACCCATCTACCCATTCATCCACCCATCCACCCACTCACCCATCCATCAATCTATCCACCCAACCACGCATCCATCCACCCATCCATCCACCCATCCACCTATCTACCCACCCATTCATCCACCCATCCATCCATCTATCCACCCATCCACTCATCCACCTATCCATCCATCCACCCATCCATCCACCCATCCATCGATCATCGATCCATCCACCCATTCATCCATCTATCCTTCCATTCGTCCATCCATCCATCCAAGTCCGGCTGATCCTATGCCAGCCAACCTCATCGCATTCCTCCCCGTCCCAGCCCAGCCCGAGCTCGACCTATATCATCCCATCCTATCTTATATCCCAGCCCAGGCCATGCCGTCCCACTCGATCACAGCCCAACCCAGCCCTGTTCATTTCATCCTGGCCCAGTCCATACTATCCTATTTCAGCCTATACAGGGCCCCCCCCCCCTCCGATCCCGTACCAGAGTGGTTCATCCCATCCCTGGCCATCTCATGAAGTCATTCTCGATCCCAAAAATTGTCATTCGTAACAAGATAAGCTACAGCAGAAAGGTCCAGGTTGGTTTCGCCTTTCTGCGCGCGTGGTCACCACGCACATCTTTTTTAAAAATATATTTCCTAGATATCGTGAAAAGATTAAATAAGTAGGGATTTCGAATGTCGGTAACAGTTGGCTTTGACATGCCCTTCATTCATTCTACAGTCATAGTATCAATAACAGTCATTCTATCAGGCATGACTTATAGTATAGAAATACTTCCATTGGTCGAAGTTTCCAACCAAAAATATTTGATAAGTTCATCTAAATTTTTGAATTGAGGTGTCAGATCTTGACAACATAGAGCTTGAATGAATGCTTACCTATTTGTCAATATTATAAATGACGATCAAAGTAGGTGAGCCCAACGTGGAAGAGTCACATTGTTAAAATCGATTAGAACTCAAAGATTGGAAAGTTTTCTATAACCTAACTCTAAGGAATATTCTTATGATGTTGGAGGTCACTTCATCATAATTTAGGCGCACTCAAATTTGCGACCAGAATCTAGATAATGTTTTATGATTAAATGAACAATTACTTGAACAATTTATTGAATGTTACAGGTCAATATGTATTTGTGAAATAGTCTGTACACAAAATATTGGAGCAGATCCTATAGTAGATTATGTACCCGAGTTGCGAAAATGCAGGATTTTGACGACGAGTGCTGAAAACACAGTTTTCCCGCGGTTTCTCATGAGTTTTTCACGGTTTCTCACGCGTTTCCACAACAAGGTATATACGAAATTTTATGTCCTCCGACGCATAAACCATTAACTCATGCAGGATCTGCACTCACATATTATTAAAGATTGGAAAAATATGTGATGGTATCTTTCATCTTATTGATATTCTGGAATTTTATTCTCGTGAATGCCATGAATCTGTATGTACAAATCTAGTTCATTCATTCACTTCATGTGCTAATTTATTCATGAACTTGTTGTGAAGTGAGTGTATTGTGTATAGGTATCACATATACGGCGAATTGAAAATTAGGACTTTTTCAAATAAGAAAATTGTTTAATTCTCTTCATGGTGCAATCATTCATACAACATGACTTATTCATAATTAGTTTATATAAATGTATCATAGCCCTCTATAATCTCAGAAAATCACAGATCATCCGAATTCGAAGTATCACATTGAGTCTTAGATTTCCTTTTGCAAAAATAATACTTGATACTTATATCCATTTACATGAATCATTTGCATAAATCAAGAAGCTCTTCGGTACAGCTGCGATAATGTCACTCGGGGACGTAACTTTTGATTCATAGGTCAAATTTTCACACCCTTCGTATTCGAGACTAGCTTTGATATCAAAGCATTTCATAGATTATCAGAAGGAATATACCGTGCTTATGTATGGATCTTCATAACACTCTAACCTAAAAATCGCAACTTTGAACATGATTTTTGGATTCTCGTGCTATAAGATATCATATGAGACTGCGTGCAGATGGGTAGTTTCATTACGAAGGACCAATTAGCACTCGCTTCGCTCGTACCATAAACAGTCCTTCGTACAAAACTACCCATCTACGTGCAGTATCATAATATACTATTGTTTTTCATCTTCAAATGCCTCAAACGTGATGGAAAGTACCAGTACTTCCAGAAAAATTCATCAATTCATTTCATTCACAATGAGAATCAATTCCAATAGTATCAGATGATCGATTTTTATAATTTCTTGGAAAGTTTCAGCACTTCTTCTCTACTTTCCTTTGGTCATTGTTACCTAATAGCCATTCAAAGCTTAGAACAAGGAAAAACTTGCTTATCGATTAATCAAACCATCTAAATCATCAACAACTGAAGCGATAGGCTGACAAATAGTAATCGTCCGTCACACTCGCTTAAAATCATCAAACCTATGTACAATGCGGTTTTTTTATAATTCGCATGATCCAATAACGAAAATGAATGATTATCACTAGTATTTATATGCATGCAGAATAATCTGAAGAAGATTAAAATTGCTTGGATAAAAAAAATTCATAGGCACCATCAGTTGCTTTGAAAACACGCACGAACAAAATTCAACAAACTATTATACACGTTCAGGAAATTTATACAAATTCTTATACCCGAATGAACTTCATTTAGCCTTTTATGCCCTTCATCAAATCATCTTGTATTTGCTGTAGCGATTTTCTCTTTGTTTCTGGCATCACAAAAATTACGAATGGAATGCACAGCGCATTTATCATTGCGTAAATATAGAAAACGTAAGCCTCTCCAAATGTATCGACCAATGGCTGATACGTTTTTGACGATCCAAAAGCAAAAATGGATGCTATGAAACCACTTATACACGCAGCTATGCTTTTGATATTTGCTGGGAATAACTCACTCATAACAGCACTAGGCACAATCATTAGTCCAATCACAAAGGCTTCATTGAACAGAATTATGGACGCTAATGGCAACCACGTGAATCCAGTCATATCCAATCCATAGCCTATCAGCAAAAAGTATGTCCCCAAAGCAACCATAGAAAGTGAGGTTCCCAAAGATGATACTGCGGTAACACCTTTTCTTCCAAATTTGTCCATCATATTAACCGTGAGTGCAGAGGTTATAGCACCCAGACCGGATACCACAACAGCTCCATAAGACGGTGGAATAACATCCGATCCACCTTTACGCAGTATAATCTCCATGTACAACATAACGCTGTTGAATCCGCATACCTGCATGAAAACATACAGCATCACACTAATGAAGCAGGTCTTCCTTATAACTGGATTTCCAAACTCCTTGAGCTTGTGACCAAAGCTCTCCAAACTAGCCGAGGACACGTATTTCTGTACAGTATCCAATTCTTCGCTGACATCGATACCTCCTCTGTACCATTCTAAAGACCTCTTAGCAGCCTCAGTTTTACCAAGTTTTAGAAGATGGTGTGGAGTTTCTGGTAGCCAAAGGAAAATGCTTACATCCACCAAGCCAATAGCCAGAAAAACCAAAGCCGAATTATTCAGAGATAAGTAACTCCCTAGGATACTAGCAAGCATGAATCCAAGGGATGAACCACACAGTGCAATGGTAATTATGGTTCCTCTGATTTTTGGTGAAGCTATTTCCCCGACGAACAGTGGAAAACAGTTGAAGGCCATACCCAAACCTAGACCACTGGAAAATCGAGATATGTAGAGTAGTAAGGGGCCGTCAGCGATTGTTATAAGGATCCATCCAGTCAGTATTGGCACTAAAGTTAGAAGGATAGTCTTTTTACTGCCCCAATGGTAAGCGCAGATTCCACCAATGAAGGCTCCCACTACTCGTCCGAGGTTCAGCTGAGATGCAACCCATGACATCTGGTCGAGGGTCAAAGGAATTGGGGAATCTCGAGATGTGAGGCGAGCTGAGTACGGTGACGTCCAGCCAAACATCGAGCCTATCTGGGATAGTAGGAACAGTACTGGAAACAGATAGAAAAAACGATCGTCCTAAGTTATTCTGCAGTATTTGTATGAGCTTGGCATTGCTAAGATTTGGGTTTATCAAGTAAGATGGTTGATGATGCATAGAGCAGTATTATGACAGGAATTTTCCATGACTTTGTATAGCTATTACCTAGCACGATGTATTTGAATCTTGGGAGAAACTCACGAAAAAAACCTGGTTGCACAAAGTATTGAGACATAGTGTCAAAATGCAATGATATGACAGGCAAAATTCTTATAATATAATTCTTTTTAGAAGATTCTATCGCAGGTTGTAATTTCAATTAATATACATTCTACGGTCCAAGAATCGGGAGCAAAGGCCGAAATCAGTTACTCTGTAAACTTGATGAGGATTTTTCGTATCAACAAAAAATGTTCGAACTGTAAAACATACAGAGTTGAAAAATTGTTGCACATACTTAGCTTCTATAAATATTCAGCATGAGGTTTTTCGTTTTTGACAAGAAATTCACATTTTATCTAAATAATTTTTTGTAAAGAGATACACTATAGTAATATGTTGTGTACAACTGAACGCGAGCCTTATGATGGATCACAACAGCGATGTGAGGCACAAATTGAAGAAAGTCCGATTACCCTACATAATAAATCTTTCCGAGATAATCTCACTGTCAATCTGACGACAGAGGGTGTGATATTGACTCTGCAACTTTTGTAGAGGATGTTTATAATATCCTGGAGTACAGTACCTATAATATATGATGTCACTCATTTGTGATAACTCTCAGCATTAGATAAAGTTTTGACTCAGGTTAGCGATAATCAAAATATAAGTGAACCAGTCAGTCGGTATCAAAGTTGAATAAAACAGTGACTACAATTTGGTACATTACATTACATAGCATCAGCCGACGGACCAGAAGAAATCCGATCCGCAAAAATATTAGTGCAAATATTTTTTCCAAGTCAAAAATGATCATCACGAAATTTCAAAAGACAATAATCGAGTTTGATCTGTTCATCATAAACGAATTCAGCAGATTCCGTTTACTTATATAAACAACTTCAATCGTTGACATACAAAAAATTTTTCCATGTATGGAAAATTTAGATTGTACTTTCGTGAACAACAACACTAAGATCAAGGTTGACATCAGATGAAGGTTGATATTTTTATGACACGAATAAACGGTCGTCATAAACATTCGTTACTTCACAATATATAGTCACACTCCATATTTCATAGTCAACACCATGAAATTTTTCGATTAGTCTGCTCAAACTGTTGATCGACTGGTTGCTGATAAAAATTGGCTCTTGACACACTGTGCGAGAAAGTATCTTTCTCGCACTGATTCTCCTTTTTCTTTCACAATTTGAGAGAAAACACAGCTCGATACACGGGAGTAAAACTTATTTTTCGCATCCTCATCATGATTTAAATAACCCATCCTTTGTATACGAAGAAAAATTTTTATACCCTTGTATCGAAATGTACTGAAACTTATACGTACGTCAATTAAATCACACTAAAATCGTCATCAAGATGTACGTTTCAATCAAATCACCATACGTCCTTCATCCGAATTTTTATCGTATCAATATGTTAGCATCGCATAATGTGCTGAAATTGATGTGCAGAATTTCGGGATGAATACAAAAATTATTTGTCCAAATCTTCAAAAACTGACAGAGTAACGTGAGCTATTTCGTATCTAGATAAATCTCAATTCTCAATGCTAAGTTCATGCGGAATATTCTCTATTTCAAATCATTCGTTCGACATTCAAATAGAGTACAAATAAATATATTATTTACCTGCTAATGATGCAATCCATTGTGGTAAGAGTTTAGCGTTGACCAAACTGGAGGCCAACTGATTCGTTGGGCTCGTCACGACCATGGCCTAACCCCGCGTAGACAATTTTTGCACAGATTTCTATAACGATACGGAGCCCACTCAAAGTGTCAATGTCGGTTATCACTACACTGATAACAGATTATCTTTGAATTTTGTTCACTCTGCAGGATGCATACTAATTGCCTGTTTTCAACCATATCAGCCATCCAATAAGCTACCGGGATTATATTGTCTCCGTGTATAAAACTTTGTTGTTCATCAATCTGATTTGACTTCTATTATCTTGAATGCGGAACATCTGATTAGACTCGAATGACAAAATTTTGGCAGCAGTTACCGACACAAATGTTTTCCACTTACTGTGCCTTCTGACTCGTATTTATACCTGTAATTATTCCTCTCCCATCTTCTCCACTTGCCCTCTCTTTCATAAGAGAGAACCATATCAAACTTACGCACAGAAAATTAATCTCTCATTATCAATTTTAGAATTCTTCGCACTATTGTACAATCAAATCATCAGAATTATAGTCGCATTATTCCATCAAATTTTCATGGAGTAGCCTAGATTTTGTCGTAGCCGCCGTGCCATAGCTCAAAACGTTTTGAAAATCAGTAGGACAGTTATGCATTAGATCTATTTTTATGATCATTGCTTCACTGGTAACAAACCGCGATTTGATTTATTTTCATCAAATGAAATTCATACAGACAGGCCGATCATGGGATAAAAACGCACGAGAAAAATTATTAAACCGAAATTTTCTTATTGCTCTAGGCTATGATAGTTTGCAGAGAAAGAAAATTTTGAGTTGTGATAAATTTACGTAGTATTGTTTGGGAACTTGTGATCAGTTAGAGTTGACGTTGAAATTTCAATTTCGATTGATGATACTTTGCATTGAATGGAAGTACAAGTATCGAGCCTAATGAAGAATTGAAGGTCAGATTTTCTTGAATGAGCAAGAATTCTTCTCTATAAGACCGTGATCTCTATTCTTTCAACCATGCAATTTTGAGAACCAATCATAATGTCCTGAATCGCCGCGACCCGCCTGATAAGCAATATCCCTTTCAAATCGTGAATTCTTATCTTTTATTCATTCTGATTCTTGTCAGTGATGTCTAAATATATTCTTCACTCATCGAAGCACGTAGGTTGAATAAAATGAGGAAATTCCAACGTATACCTCAAGTCCAGATTACAAGTAGGGTTTCTAACGAAATAACTTATGAATTTCGTTGAGTATCATATCTTGCCCGGGTCAAGCAGTAATGATGGTCATAATCTTCATAATTATCGAAAAGGAAAAGGTTGAGATTAATTACCAGGATGGATTGCGATAAAAACCTCAAAAGAACGAAATCCAACGAAATCCAAAATCCATTTCGTTACGAGCCGTGATTACAAGTCTTCAAGAAAAATAAACTAACACTAAAAACTATTTAGCGGTCATGGACCAAATCCGAAGCAATTGCTTCTATTTTAAAATAGAAGCATGAATAATAAAAGTTTATCCTCCACGTGAAATCTAATAACTTTCCGGGGATCTGTATCAAATTTATCAATTTCTTTGTTGCTCTTGAGATTCATTTCAAATTCATCTAAAATTGAATTTCTTCGCGAGCTCCAGCTTCGACAACTTTTCATTATTTCGAATGATCATTCCATCCCACCACGAGGAATTCATACCCATTTTGCATTTTAGAAAAAGTATAGAACGTTAATCCATGGGAAATCATTGGAGGTTTTATTATAAAAATTTCCTGTCTTTCCCGAGTCTTTTTCTAACACCGATTTGACCTATTCTAACCCTTACGCAGACGAGGATGAATCAATTCAATCCATGATAAAGTAACGAAATGAACTGATATATTCTAAATAGCCTAAAACTATCTAACAAACGTGTGATTGAATAACAAAATTTGTTGAAATAATTCACTATTAATTGAACTGTTCCTTATATGAAAGATAATCACAGTGTACGATCGAAAAAATGTATATCGGTAGTTCCGCGGAAACTTCGATATTTGGAGGTCGAAAATGTGCCAACCCCAATTCTCATTTCCGAAAGTTCTAAGATGTATTTTTCGACTTTTTGGAACATATGAAGTATGAATAAACTCGCGCACGAATGTAAATGTTCCCACTCATCAGTACCATAAAGATAACATATGGAGAGACGCGGTAGCGTCACACGGACCTGACATTATGTATGTACTCAGCGAACACGTGAAAAATGGTCTATGGGTCCTTGTAGCAGCGGGGTTTGGTGCTCAATACCATTATATTTGATAAGTTTGCCTGTCCGAAACCCGATTGTGAAGGTTGGAAAAATGAAAAACCACAGCTCACGGACCTGACATTTGACCCCTTTATCGATGATAATTTTGTTGGGTAGCCCCGGATCGAAAAACTGACGATTGTGCCAGAAAGAGCACAAAAAAGTACATCGGAAATGACGTTTGAGATTTTTTACTCAAGCGTTTTAAGGGTTCGTATAAGCAGGCACACATTATTTCAAAGTTTCCACGGATCTACCCATATCTATTTTTAGTGTTAAACGTTTTAATCACCATATAGCGTACAACATTTTCTCAAATTATTTTTCTAAAAACTCACTTTCGTTGAACTGTAGAGTGAATACTTAAAAAAATACTTTGGCACAAAGCACTAATACGTTACGATTTTTTTCGAACTTTCAAATTTAATATGCCGTTGTGTTCTATTTCTCTTATGATAAACAGTGATCGACAATCAGTGATATTATGGCCTTGGAACCTTTTCACGGGTGAATGGGTCAATTCTGAAAGGTTAACCTTGATAAAAAAAAGCCTTTTCCAGATCATTTTAAGGCAATAACGAGTCGAAAGATTTTAGCCAGCTTTCAACATACATTACACGACCTGATTGTTTCAAACATTCCATGAAAGCTTTTTGAATGAGTGAATTGACAGTTTATCTAGACTTTCTAAGTAACTCTTTCAAAACTTGCAACATTTTCCACGACAGTTGTTACTTCGAACGCATTCACTGTTCAAAACTGTGTGAAGGAAACATCAGAGGCATTGTGAATTGAAATTTTTCTTAAATTCTGTCATCTATCGTCATTAGTACTTCAATGAAAATGCAGTTTGCTCTGAATACTCATCATACTATATTAGTTGTAATGATAGTACTCCTCTCTATCTATAATTGTTTTGGTAAAGATTCGAATGTACATCATCACAAATTGGATGTCAAAAACGGCTCAGTTGACGATTTATCGGAAAAAATGGTCAGGAAATCAATGATTTTAGAAGAAACTCAACTATCTAACTTTTATTGAATTATTTCATCCGCAGGTGATTCTAGTCAAGAATTGTTTCCTTGAAGAAAGTGATCAATTTGTGATTGCTGGAGATAACCGACTATTCAATCATCTACTTCATGAGTTCTCGAGCTTTTTGCCCATTAGAATTATCAATTTGGCAGAAACAAAGATGTTTGAGAAGCACAAACGTTTGTCAAATGTTTTTACACTCGATGAAAATGTTGTATCCAGATCCCGATATCCAGCTAAATTGTTCATAATATCGTTAACAACATTTCTATCTGACTTGAAACTGCTCCTGGGACGACTAAAAAGTTCAATAATGTGGAATGCAAGTGGAAAATTTATCATCGTCGATGGAGAAAGAAATTCGTGCATAAATAGGGATCGCATTGTTGTCCAAGTCTGGGAGTACAACATCCTGCAATGTATTTACATCTGCCTTGACAAGTTTTCAGTGATTCGTTTCTACAGTTTCAACCCTTACACAAATCGATCTGCAAAAGCATGGGTTGCCTCAAATACCGTCGCTAACGGTAAAATTGGTTTACCCATCACCATATACGAATTCATCTATCCTGTGGACCGTAAGTTTTTCGATGGTTTTCTTACTATTCACGAATTACGAAGATCACTGTGATAATATTTAAGATAAATGTAGCCAACATGCACCTCTTCCCTTCCTCAAGATTGTTTAACAATAACTTTGGCTTACCGAAGTATTCAATATGTTTCAACATACGTTGATTCATTTTGAAGCTTGTTTCAAGGCCTACAAAATGAGCTAAAAGGAGTTGAATTTTTACTAAACAAAGCCAAGGTATTACGATCCGATACATGATTTCTTAGGAAGATCATCAGATTCCTATATCTTCCAAGGTATCACAATTATCTCAAAACGTTACTTTTTCATAGATTGAGAGGGCTCTACCCCATATGCCATTATTGCATGTAAGAGGTGAGCAACCCATACACGCAACAATCCACACTCTTCATGAGATTTTTGCAAAATCGCGATTTCTCCACATCTAGATACCGAAATCAGATATTCCGTAGCTCATTTTACAGCTTCTTTCAAACTTTATGAGATAGGTTTGTGGTGCGTGAGTCTTTGGAAGATGTAAGCACAGTAAGGGAAGAGGAATGACGGCGAGTTTTGTAACTTCAAATTGAGGATTTTCAAAGTCTCGAGGCACCAAATTAAATACGCTAAAGTAGATTGAGTTTGGTCGGACCAAACATTTTGGGCACCGGTTTGACTAGAGTCGATCTCTTTATTAGGCGTACAAACCCGAAAAATGCAAGAACTCACTTGAAATTTCTGGAATACGCAAGAATAATTTAGGATCTGCTTCAATCGCCTATTTCCTATTTCTTCATATTTCAATATGACAAACATAAATGAAGTTATGGGAAGAGCAACGAGGAGAATTTTAGATTTTGCAACATTTGTAAAATTCTCTAGAGCGAGAATATTCTTCACATGGATCCTGTAAATGAAATTCATCCATCATCATCATCTGGTCACTAATACCGTAAATTTCATGACAATCAAATATGAGGGTGGCTCTGTCCTTTCCTCGTTCCAGCGTTAATTTTTGGCCAGTCCATCTTGAAGTATGTTACAAGCGAGGAAGGACACAGAAAAAAGTCAATAGTCATTTCCGGTGGTCTAGAGCTACCCCAGCGTACGGTATTGTCCAAACATGAGGATCATTTCAAGAGCTGACGTTTTGATCTCGAACAATTCGACCGCGCTTGCGTCAGATTTTCTACCAGCACTGTGCTTGTCATAGTCAAGTACATTTCATTACTTACAAGGAAAGGTTGTGATCTGTGGATCGTAGATTCGGCTGAAGTTTTGATACAAAAAATAGATGATTGCCAAAGTTTCAGCCAATTCCACACCCCGCAGACCATGACCTCTTCTTGTAAGTAATTACTGCATAGAAAAAAGAGATTAGCCAGTATTTATAAAAACGATTCCTTTGCCTTGAAGCTCCTATTCGCAAGCATATTTAGGAGCCTCAAGAGTCCGCTCCTTCGGACATGACTACCCTAACTCTGTGTGGGTAGTTGAGTGAAATCAAACCGAAATTCATAAAGATTTCAAACTTCTTCATCAGAAATGAGGATTTGTAAGTCAAATATATATCATGAAATGGCCTCAATCCATCGCAAATGAAGCGTGTATTTGGAATCAACATCACGAGGACAAGTTTTTTCAATCTTTTGCCAATCTCAGGCCAAACCAAATTATGCGGAATTAAGCCTCGCTCCCCTCCACCCATTTTACAGCGATTTTAGCCAATCGGGGCGCTTATTTCGTGATGTTGGAAATACGTTGGAAATCCGACAAATTTTACCGTGATCTGGGTTGTTCTGCATGGCTTTGGGCGGCCGGTGACTAGGACCCAGCTCACTCGCGTCGGGCGTTTAGCTACGCTTGTATGCATATGCACGGTGCATGCACCAGGTATCGGCGACTAGCGCGGCTCGGTAGCGTAATCCTCATCATCCTTGTCGTCGTGGCCCCTTCACACCTTCCTCCGCCGTCTCCCCGTGCCCGTCCAGGACCGTCATCGCCGACCCAGAGAGCGGACGATGATTTAGCAGTAAGCCGATACCCAACACGTTGCGCGGTCCCTGTGTCTGTCGACATAACCTCTAAGTAAGAATTTTGCGACGAAGCCGCCTTCGCGCCCACCAAGTGCCCGCACTTCCCGCAGACGATTTCTGATTTTGACCTCCTCGTGATCGTCGCCCGGGACACGGACGGCATATACAGTCATATACCCCAAAGCACTCGCTCTCAACGCGCCCGGGTGCCCACGTTGAGGCACAGGTACAAGTACATGGCATAACCTCGTGCCAGGAATTTTCTGTTTGCTTTTGCGAGGCCACCGGTTGCTTTCCCGTGATAATCATGGTGGAAAGGGGTTAGTGATAATTGTGTCGTGGTTATCAGAGAAGAGAGATGAAGTAGAAACTGAGAATGCTCATCATTGGCAACGAAGATAGATTGGTATTGTCACCTAAAATCACTTCTACACCAAACATTCATTTTCGCTCCCTTGTGTCACCAAAGTTCATTGGCATTATTGACAGCTCTGCTGTCAGGTTTGAATATTTCATATGGTTTGTCGTAATGATTTTGTGATGACTGTGAACAAGTTTGATCAAAGTTCTTGTAATTTACTTTCTTCGTGGTCGAACCAGGGATGAGTATGAATACACTTCTAGCTCTTCACACGACTAGTTATCCCTACTACACAAAATATATTTGAAAATATATTACAGTGTGTGATGGCTTCATGCCATTTAGCTCAAGTGGATGAATCATATGAAGAATGATAACGGAGTTATGCTCCCTTTCAACAGTGAATATAGGGCACTTATTCAAAGTCCAGATTGGTTTAATTTGCAAAAAAGTCGATAGACTACAAAAGTGTTTATAGTGTATAAGAGAACAATCAGTGAAATTGTGTCCTGGTGTACATTCTTTGACAACATTCTTTTTCTTCAATGATAGTTAGGTGGTGACACGCTGTGATCAAGTATCGCCCAACAAATGTCAACCAACTGGTGAGAATCTTGACTTTCAAGCCATTGGTAATTACCAGCAATGTATGTGGAATCAGTTCTCTCATAGAACATCCCTGTTTCATGTAGAGTATTAACAACTGATTTCTCTGGTCACTGAAGGAGTTGAATGAATGCCTTAAAATTGGTTGCTTCCTACATACATTTAATCAATGTAAGTCAGAACTCGTCAAGCACATTGAGGGTATCATGAAAAAACTCAAAAAGATATCCAAACGACTGATGGAACAGCTTTTTCAACCTGGAATGTGATTTAAGATGACAGTGACATATCTAAGTCATGAATCCAGAATTTGACTTGTTATGAGAATCTACACTGACATATCTTTGCCCTTTTTCTATACAAATGTGCCTGAGAGACATTTTAACAATACTTCAGAAATTATCCAAGTGTTTTGTCGAGCATGATCCATGGGTGACTGCTTGAGTGATAATACTTATTCGGTATTGGCTTTGAATGAAAGTTTCAGAAACTTCTATTTAGAGAAACTATTCAGAATAGCTCTGAGGAATAAACTTGAAATTCAAATTCGGTCTGATCCCATCCATAGCAATTTCAGTAGGAATAACTTATGACTAAAAAAGAAGAAATAAAAATTGAAAAAAAAAAATTTTTAAAACACGCTTTTATTCCACAAGTTGGATCAGAAAAAAAACGACTCAAAAAGAAAAAATAATTTTCCCTACCTTTTATGCCCATCTTTTGTTTGGGGAAATCTCATTGTATTCCACTACATACCCTGGGAGTTTTCATTTCAATGTGAAATTTATCCCATAAAAGCGTGAGGTGCTTTATCTAAAAATCGAGATTCATTAATAAGCCTCAGGAAATCTCCAATATCTATTTCTGATGGAATATATATTATCGTTTGCACCTACAGAATTGAAAATTGAATAGTTTCTACAGAAGCACCTCAAGCTTTTTGGGATAAGTTTCACATTGAAATGAAAACTCCCAGGGTATGTAGTGGAATACAATGAGATTTCCCCAAACAAAAGATGGGCATAAAAGGTAGGGAAAATTATTTTTTCTTTTTGAGTCGTTTTTTTTCTGATCCAACTTGTGGAATAAAAGCGTGTTTTAAAAATTTTTTTTTTTCAATTTTTATTGCATGACATTGTTACCATTCATTTCGAAATTTCGATCTTGAATGACCAAAAATTAGAAATTGAGATAAGTCCATATACAATCTAATTATTACGTCCTTGTACCAAAATAAACTATTCACCGCACGTCACTGGATAATTTAACGGTACTCATCTTCCTTGATTATTACAGATGAACATTCAAAAGAGAATAGCTCTATTTCCAAATATAGCGCGTGTTCGCAATCTCTAAACCTTTCTACTGCTTTGAGGCATATCATCGCAGGGCTCCAAAAATTGTCTAGCGTCACGATAATTTTTGGATAACAAAAGGAAGAAGAATATTTAGAGCTTTTCATTTTATGCCAAGGAAAATAATTATGCAATACCATAATTATTATTCGAATGGATATTGCAGCACAAATGCGCGCGAGTACTGTAAATCGTTTTTACTTGATGTATCAATATATAGCTGACGTTGACAAGGAATCGACATTATAATGCCGCGTTCCGCTCAGACTACGATTCTACCAGTGATCAATCGATTGGCATAATGAATCACATTCCTGATATTTATTAGTATTAAAATTGGAATAACTTGAGGCGGTCGAAAATTAAATTATGAAAAAAATACGGTAGCATAGATAGCCTCGACTGTGGATTCTTTGGAAAAATCATGAGAATGGGCCTATCTTCGGAAAAAAAAATCTTTGATACCACATACTGCGGGAACTATCACATTTCACCATTTGCATTTTCCGAGAACGGCTACAGAAATATTGCCGAATTGACGTGGACGTCTTGTTTAGCAAATTAGGTGATGCGTATGCAATTCTTGTTTATTCTTTGTTATTAACGCATTTTCAACCTCTTTCCGAGTTTATTCTGTTAAAACAGGGTGTTCCGAACCACCGAGTCCACCGAAAGGCACGTTTGAAAATTCACATAGGTGCCGGCCGAGATTCGAACCACAGCCTTCTGCGTCGAAGGCAAGGACCTTATTCACGAGGCCGCGACGGCTTCATGCAATTCTTTTATTCCAGAAAGTGAAATTAGTCCACCTTGCTATACATCAATTGAAAAAGAGAACTGAAGTGAATGTAGTTACCAGAAGTGGACAAAATATTAGACGCTCTCGTAATTTCCCATGAAAACGTACTTTGAGCAAGGTAAGTGTACCAAACGTGCTCTGTGTACCCAACATGTCCCCATATGTCGATCTCAAGAACGGGCTCGTGGACCTTCTTCCTGTAAATTTTTTTACATTTGGTATATTAGAATTTGCGAAAACAAGGGATTTGGATCGACCCCGAATGATTTCTGCGGGTCCCAGAAAATTTATAACGAGTTTCCCGTTTCTTTCAAATCCACAGCTAAGAAATCGACAACGAAATCGCGTTTCGTAAAACCGGTGCCAACAATTTTTGTTTCGAGCAATCCCAACGTACCTGAGCATATTCGATTCTTCCATTTTGAACCTCCAAGAACCTTTTTTCAGAGTATCATGAGAGATATTGTAGATTTTTCGTCCTTGATGATAAATATTGAAGTTGGTGTCTTATCGATCTTGAAGGACGGTTGGAGATGTGGTGGTGGCCTCTCTTCGATCTTAGGCCTTAGATATCATGAGAGATATTGTAGATTTTTCGTCCTTGGTGATAAATATTAAAGTTGGTGTCTTATCGATCTTGAAGGATGGAAGTCGTTCCTCAAGATCGGTAAGACACCAACTTCAATACATTTTTCAGAGTGGCATAACTCAGATTTGGAGCTATTTTATGAGCGAAATACGGAGGACGTTTGCAAAACGTGAAGGCTAAAGTGGCGTGTTCGCAACATGCCCCCCTGTGGTTATCTCGAAAGGGCGCGCAAAAAAAGTTCGAATTTTGTAGCGATCATCAAAGAGTGTTTACTCATTGGTAAATCAATTTCTACCGCAGGAATTTCGAGTTGCAAGGAGCTTTTTTTCGACAAAACAAGTAACCTGGATGGTTATCCTGTCAAACTAATCGCAAGTCCTCGTCCGACCGAGTTCAGCTTGAGCGTCAATTCGCCATCAAGTTATCAACCATGGATTACCCTGGACTCGTTCGACGGAGGAAATGCAAAAATACTGCGATCGCTATGGTCTCACGTGAAAGCTCGAGCTCTAGTAAACCTGGCCCTAGACGAAGGCTATCTCGACGAACACAAGCGTCCCCAGGGCCTGATAAATCAGCTAGTGCGCCAGGGCAGCTATGACATGGGTGCAAACCTTCGCTTCCAGCGTGATTTTTGGCGTCTGCAGACATATCCGCACTTGGTGGAGGGCATGTGTGCAATCAGCCCTCGACAGACCACGTTCGAAAGTCGCTCCATCGTTGGGCACCTTCCCCTGAACCAATTACTCATAGGTCTCTGTCTTTCTTGGCTGGCTGGTATCCTAGTATCACTACTCTCTGGAAGGTCTATTGCCGAGTCACTAGTGGAAGTACTGCGAGCTTTATTAGGCCAATCGGTGAACTTCAAACCCAAGTCAACCTGGCGAAGGCTCGTGTTCCTATTGGCCATTATAGCGAGTCTCGGAGCCAACGTATACTTTGGAGGTGTTCTAAGCTCGTTTTTAGTAAGTGGTCCAGACTCTGGAGAAATCGACAGCCTGGAGGACCTTGAGAAGTCGGGCTACTTAGTTGTCGGGGAGATGAGCTATCGAGAATTCTTGGACTTCAATGAAGAATTACAGCAGCGCTTCGTTGACGTGAAATCGGTCGTAGAGCTAGAGAAATTGGCGGCAACCGACAGGATGTCTTTTCTGTGCTACTGCAGCTCCGACGTGGCTAGCTCTTACGGGAACAGGTTGCAGTACCAGGTTTACCTCTCAAATTCATTGTACACGTCACACCTGGTATATATCGTGAGGGAAGACTGGCCACTTCTGAACAGAGTTAATTCGATATTAGAAAGGCTAAGAGATGGCGGTCTGGCAGAGTTCGAGATCGAGATGGCGATTTATGCAAGCCAGCCCAATTCCAGCAGCAGAGTCAAGCGGAAGCTCATCAACGATAATTCCGAACTTCGAGGAGAGGCTCTTCGACTGGAGCACCTACACGCTTGTTTTCAACTATACGTTCTAGGTAACTTCATCGCAATTGTACTCTTTGCCAGGGAGATTCTTTGGTTGAGGGCTGTGGAGGTTACAGAAATTTGGTTGAGACAGCAACAAAACAAGCGCCTCCGAAGTCATCTGCCAACAGCTTGAGGTTGATATTTGACTCAATATCCTTTCCATTTTCATTATTCGATATATTGAAGCGTGGTGCTTCCGTTCTTTGGATGTTCGAAGCACCCAGAAAGGTCCCAGAGTTTTCAATGATATTTTCATGATCATCCTTTTTAAACTTTCATCAAGTATTCAATACATTCGTGACTTATTTCGCGGCAATTATAAAAATTTCATGGGAATGCGTTAAGACCTATCTAACTCGAGCACTTCCGGTTCCAGTCCGACCTGCCCATAATAGGCAGGTGCCCGAATTATTAACGTGTCGTAGAAAATACTCAGAAATATTTTTCCCCAATCAGAACGACCAAAACATGAAATATTCAGGATTTCAGAGATGTTGGTCTAAGATTTTTAAGCAAGACAAATCATATTTGTTGACTGATTCATTGCAACTTTTGGTTACATATTCAAATGTGTAACGTCATGATAATCAAGATTGACGCAGAACTCAGGAAATTTTTGATCATTGCTTGTTTTCATTTGAAAACCTTACGATAAACCGTATAAATATTCGACACTACACGAATTCATGATGCGATGCGCATCTAGCTCATTATTACAACTAAATGGGTACCCACAATTCACAGGTTCATCTAACATGTGACATCATGCATCCGAAAATTCCGGAAACCGCACGTATCAGGCAGGTGCCCAAATTATGGAAGTGAACGAATTATATGTATAGAGTATATTGAACCAATATGATGGGATTCGGTTCTACGAGAAAGCATCCATGATTGGGAGTGGTTCAAATTATAATGGCACCTGTAGAAACGGGTTTTACTGAATAATCGATGTATAACATTTTGAGAAATTCATGTATGAACGCCTCAATTTGTGTGTTTGCAATATTCATAAAATTTGCGTATCGGTCGAGTTTTACCCAGAATCAGACTCACGAGTTGCGGGTCCTGGGTCTTGACGAAACTTTGGGAATCTTCTTGTTTTGGTGAGAAATGAAGGTATCTACCAAGGGTTTTCTTCAATGGGCCTCCTATCCTGAGATAGAACCATGGAGGTTAGCATTGTCAGTATATCTATATATGTGTCATTTTAACATGGGCCTATATGGACAATGCTAATCTCCATAGCTGTACCTCGGGACAGGAAGCCCATTGGACTTAACCCTTGGAGATACCTTCATTTTCCACCAAAGCAAGAAGATTCCCAAAGTTTTGTCAAGATCCAGGACCCACAAGGTTGGTGCTCCCCTTGTCAGTGTAATAACTAAAATTTCAGAATGCACACACATTTGCTTGTAGTAATAGTCATTACTTTATTAAAACACTTTTTATGTACAAGTATATAGTCGATTCTTCCCTTATATGTACAGAAGTTGATTTTAGACTTTTCGTTTTAAAATAGATACTTATCAGAAGCAAGGTTCAGAAATCGGCGTCATACAAGATCAACACTATCCATACTCGAATACGACCTCGCCCTATCAACATTCATGACAGATATACAAGAAATCTTCAAAGGAAACTCACCCACTTTAATATTTATATTTCATCAAGAGTACAACTATTTCTAACGTAACTTTGTCAAAAGCAAACAATAACACTAGGCAACAAAATTTTGGAACCGAAATGGTGCGTTGAACGAACAATGATTTCCTTGTGTATTTTTCGGCTTAGAAGCCGAATTCAATCCCAATTTTCCCCTACACGTCAGGATTTTTACTAATCTCAAGAAACTGATTTTCCTAAGAACTATATGTCAGCATTTTTTGCTATTCTTGTAAATTCAAAAATCTGGTGTCTCGTCGTTGTAGTGAGCCAGGGGCACGAGTGACAAACTGATCAGTTGCTATTAGCAAAATTTGACCGATTTTCCGATAAATATCAAAATGCTCACAAAACTGACCAGAAACATCCTTGCTCATAAGGGCGCATTTTCTTTGTCCTCAAATATTCATCGAGGGAAAATTATTTGCAACAGCTCAAAGATAGATGGGTCACTTATGCATGTAATTCCAAAGAGCGTGTTTGAACATTTTCTGAGGTGAGCTCAAGCCTCCTTGTAGTGAGTCAAGTCTAGGGTATTTGTGCCTACCGGCCTTTAAAACGATTAAAAAAGCCTGATTTCATTACCATGATGCGGTATCTGAAGCTCCGAATATCTATACTTTGGCTATGCCAAGAAATACTCGATATATCATTAAAATGCGGTCAATCATCTTTCAATCGATTCCCAACCCAAAAGTTTCTAAGGACACTTCAATCGCTTGGATTCGAAAGCGGTTCAATAAAAACATTCAGCACTAGATACACCACATAAACCATCTTGGGGTGATTGAAGAGGGTCATTTATACAGTTCCGGAAGCATGTTAGACGAGGGAACTTGAAATTTGAGTCATTACGAGGAGACTTGAGATCACTTCAGAGAATGCTCATAAAGCCTTTTCGAAACAATACATGTTACATCATGTCCGTCGAATTTTTGGGCTGTTGCAAATAATAATCTTCTCTCAATTTAGATGTAAAATCGAGGCATATGCGCCCGTGTGAGCTTGAAAAGGGTGTTCCGAATCAACTTTGTAAGTATTTTGAGATTTATTCGAAAACAAGTCAAATTTGTTCAGAATTATCCAAAAATTGGTGAAAGGAGACACGTGGTCCCGCAAAATTGGGTGTCTCTGTGCATACGTGAACACGCATGTACTTTACGGGGACGCTTGTCCGCGTGGGTCCCACAGAATTCGACGTGATTGGAGGGAGGGGGGGGGGGGGTGACCGGAAATGAAAAGAATTAAAGAAATAATTCATGGGTAAGATAGTTGCGAATTCATATTCACGTAATGAGGAGGCTAAAAGAGTTAATGACTTTGGAAGGATCCTTCGAATTACTTTCAGGATTATACTTGTAATGGCTGACTGCGTGAGCAGATGGTTAGCGTAACATAAATGATTCTATTATATTATAAGGCTGAGCGGGGGAACCCCCCTGTGAAGGACACTCTCAATAGTGAACACCTCGTAATACCGGACAGGATTGCCATGCACCGTTCCTATGACAACATGTACACGTTGGAGTCTCCAGATACCGGACACCTCCCCATAGCCGACACTTTTTTCGTGCGTCGAAGGTGTACTGAGAGAGGTGTATTGAGAGATTCTAATGTACATGGCTCATTCTTCTTATTCAAGCAAATTTGTTGATAACGTCCCTCATCGACTCCTAAGAAGGTATTGGCTAAAAGCAAATTTTACCGATTCAGGATCTCTTTCGAGGTAGTCTGTCGCTTAATAATCGACTCTGGCCAACTGACAAGAAAGAGTTTATATAATCTGATCACGGGAGGGTCGATGACTATCGTAATTGTTTCAATGAGCTGAGGTCGATCAAAGTGAAACAGTTCCGCAAAAAAGTGCAAAACTTTGAGTTCGATCAAAAAAAGTTCTTCTATTTTTTCGATTCCAACACGTGTGAATAAAAGTTTTCAAGACAAGGTCTACGAGTTTATTTATTTATGATTAATAATCTGGGCAGACCACTCAAAAATTGGAGTGTTTTTGAGTTATCTCTGACCCCTGGTCCCCTATAAATATGAGCCAACAGATTTTTGAATTTACAAAATAGGCAAAAATGTTAGTACAGTGAAACCTGTGTACATTGGACGACTCTGGTGCAAGGAAAAAGTGTCCAAATTGAGCAGGTAGCCAATGCATAAAGGAGAAAATACATGTAATATAGATATCTGGTGCTCAAGAGCATGACCAATGTACGCTATTAAGCCAATGTATAGAGGTGGCCAATGTAACAGGTTTCACTGTATAACTGTTCTTAGGGAAACAAGTTTTTTGAGATTCAAAAAACTCCGAGGTATAAAGACGTAAAACTGGGGTCGGATTCGCTTAGCACGTCGAAAAATACACGCACTATTTCGGATCTAAAATGTCGTTGTCCAGTGTAATCGTTAATCTATACACAAGATATGTAAATTTCCGTCAATGTTTGCATCAATTATGGGAATCTATTCCTCTAATAACAACAAAACTCGCGACGATCACAATAGAAGGAAAATCACTATAACAATCAATAATTTGATTACGTTCGAAAGGGACTAGGCGGGTAAGCATGGTGAATCGGCCCTTGTCAGGTATGGCCCCGGAAGCAATTTCCCCCAGTTTCTAACCCCAAACTATGAGGAAAGCAATAGTTTTTAGGTCCCGAAGTCGCCCCTATGTTTTGGGGCAGCCTGGAAACCCTCTAAAAACGCTAAAAATCGATGTTCCTTGTATTGAATCGCATTCTGACGCATCTCAGTGAATCGTTCTGAAATTTTTTGACATATTTTTGAAACATTAACAATTCGAAGGAGAGTGGTTTCATCTCGACAACTTTTGATTCAAGCCCCGAAAAAAATTGTTGAAAAATAAAAATCAATTTTTAACCCTGTTATCTGTGATTAAGACGTCAGTGAACCATTTCATCGTATTTGTCGGCTCATTTTATGTCGAAAACCACTTTGAAATATATCATTTTTGGTGGTGGAAAGTGGTCAAAAACGTCAAAAATCAATTTCAAAGCAAATTTTTTTTCATAAACTAGCCTCTCCTGCGCATGCGCGTTGATTTACGATCCTGAAAGTATCCTTAATTGAAAGCTGGTGTAATTTCCTTCAAAATGACCCCTTGCAAAAGTCGATTTGATGCAATTACAGCTGAGATATGACTGGTGCAGAAAATGGAAAAACCCAAGGTATCAAATCCGTGAATCCGCGCTTCCTTCAATGGCCTTGAAAAATGCGAATTTTGAATTGGGCCCTTTCTAACATGTGAAAATGTGTTTTTGATGTATTTTTTGACGTAGAAACCGAATACGCGGTCAGTTTTGTTCCAAACCTTCAGGATTTCTCACCAGACTTAAAAAACCGACTCGATAATGGATGCTCATCTTCAGCCTTTTTACACTTATTTGAGATGAATTGTCGGTGTTTGGGGAGGTTTGGGTGGATTGTGTACTAGACACAACTATGTCCCTTAACGTATTCTGACTAGCCGAAGACGATCCCGGTGGTTTTGAGGCTCGAGGAAGCGGTGGGAGTGAGATTTCTGGGAGTGAGCTTGTTCGAGCTGGATTTTGTTGTTTAATTTCATATGAGAAAACTATATCGACCAGCTTATATGAGGATAGCAGCGCTTCCTCGAGCTTCGAAACCATCACCATTGTCATCATCTGTTCAGAATACGTTAAGGGACATAGTTGTGTCTAGTACACAATCCACCCAAACCTCCCCAAACACCGACAATT
The DNA here is from genome assembly GCA_029851415.1 of Eretmocerus hayati. Lineage (NCBI taxonomy): Eukaryota > Metazoa > Arthropoda > Insecta > Hymenoptera > Aphelinidae > Eretmocerus > Eretmocerus hayati. The sequence goes on along the minus strand of CM056742.1, from coordinate 148,675,833 downwards.
CATCTCAAATGAGTGTAAAAAGGCTGAAGATGGGCATCCATTATCGAGTCGGTTTTATGAGTCTAGTGAGAAATCCTGGAGGTTTGGAACAAAACTGACCGCGTATTCGGTTTCTACGTCAAAAAATACATCAAAAACACATTTTCACATGTTAGAAAGGGCCCAATTCAAAATTCGCATTTTTCAAGGCCATTGAAGGAAGCGCGGATTCACGGATTTGATACCTTGGGTTTTTCCATTTTCTGCACCAGTCATATCTCAGCTGTAATTGCATCAAATCGACTTTTGCAAGGGGTCATTTTGAAGGAAATTACACCAGCTATCGATTAAAGATACTTTCAGGATCGTAAATCAACGTGCATGCGCAGGAGAGGCTAGTTTATGAAAAAAAATTTGCTTTGAAATTGATTTTTGACGTTTTTGACCACTTTCCGCCACCAAAAATGATATATTTGAAAGTAGTTTCCGACGTAAAATGAGCCGAAAAATACGATGAGATGGTTCACTGACGTCTTAATCACAGATAACAGGGTTAAAAATTGATTTTCATTTTTCAACAATTTTTTTCGGGGCTTGGATCAAAAGTTGTCGAGATGAAACTACTCTCCTTCGAATTGTTAATGTTTCAAATGTATGTCAAAAAAATTTCAGAATGATTCATTGAGATGCGTCAGAATGCGATTCAATACAAGGAACATCGATTTTTAGCGTTTTTTAGAGGGTTTCCAGGCTGCCCCAAAACACTAGGGGCGACTTCGGGACCTAAAAACTATTGCTTTCCTCATAGTTTGGGGTTAGAAACTGGGGGAAATTGCTTCCGGGGCCATACCTGACAAGGGCCGATTCACCATGCTTACCCGCCTAGTCCCTTTGTATCATCAAAACGAACACTTTAGCCATTGGATCATGAAAAACCAAACACAACCAAAAGAATGAGTATCAAACATTCCACAAAACCTATATTATTTTTGAATTGTAACTCAGGTACGAATCAAATTATGTTGTTGAAATAAAACCACGGTTGTGAATACGACCGTGGATAAAACCATACGAATCAATTTTCGACTTTCGAGCGTTAGAATAGGAAAGAACAATTATTTTATCCCGGAGTCGAATTTGGACTTTGATAATATTCTGATTCGTATATATCGTGCTTTTCAACCACGGTCGAGTCAAAATCAGCTGAGATCTTCGGTTATCAAAAAAATATTCCGTGATTCTTCCCTCCTAAGTCAGTCATTGTAAGCAGAATGAAAAATTCAACAATTTTCCAAAATTTTCGAGGATTTTTGGTGAAAAAATCCTTTTGATATGAGATTTTCATAGTATAACAAATCTTCTAAACTAAAACTAACCGAAGAAATTATGTTGATGATATTAATTAATGTGGTTGGAAAATGGACAACTCCTCGTGTTCGACTTCTTTTTGATCCCTGTTAAATGTATGGCCCAAAGTCAATTTTCCATGCAGTAGCAAAAAATACAATCGTCTCAGAACTGTATAAGAAAGGCGGAAGCTTTGATCGTTGTTATGAGACGGGAATTATCTAGGCAGAAAGTCTAACACCATTTCAATGGGCTCTGAGCAAAGAGAAATCGGTAACTAACGTAGTATAATCGCTCTGATTTTTACCAGATCCAAAGTCTCCATCTTGGGATTACCAAGTAACATTTAGGCGCACTTGTATTAATCACTATTATTTGCATAACTTTTTGGTCCATTTGAATATTGCTATTCATAACTGACATACGTGAATGATTTCGTTAAAACTTGTACCGACTAGTCTTAAAACTGCTGTAAAAAGTGATGTAGAAAATTTTGTACACAGACCGTGTCATTTTTTAGTGTAGTACTCAACTTATTGATCAATTTGTACATCAAGAGTCAAAACATCGTCTGACATAACTTCCATCCATAGTGAAACACTTCATTCATCATAAACATGTTGAGTTTGATCTAGAGATTCGTGTCTACGGCTAATTTATTGACGTACAGTTTTTCTGAAGCGTGTGAAGGAGAATCTTAAATTCATACGAAACTCCTCCTCACAATTGAAGAACTAAATATTTTGTACTCTGAAATTCACAATATTGAAAAAGGCGTTTTTGTTGAAAAAAAAAAAGAAATTCATTTTCATCATCTAGATAAGGACTGTAATGGAAATCACATTCCCCATTCACCCAAGTATGCTTTGCGAGATTTTTGAAACTTTTTGAGACTCCCTGATGTTTAACTATCTACATCATTTTCACGTAGTCTAATAGCTTGATCAATGGTGGTTTTGAACAAGATCAGCAGGAAGGTAAGATCAGTTTATGTCAATGCGAATTAACTCTGCCCATTGAGCATCTTTCTAGGAAAGTATATCAAATTTCAGCGAAATCATTCAGATAGTTGATATTTTCAAATTATTTAATTAAGACCATACTCATGTAAAAACGATTCCCTATAAAAATACTTGTTCTTAACTGTTTTTAACTATACATATAAACCTGTAAAGGTGTTGATATGAAACAATTTACATTCTATTATATTTAGAACTTGAGTGATACACGCCCTCCCATCAATAAAAATGAGAGTAAGCGTAACACTGTTGAGAGTTTTAGAAACGTTATAAAAAACTATATACATGTCACATTTCATACAATGATATTATTCTATATCTCAAACTTTTGCGTAAGAGAGTACACCACGACCAACCATACGCATATAAAACTGTACAAAAAGAGGACGTTTAAAAACAATGTATGTAGTCCCACGATGGTGCGCAAAAGGTCTCGAAAAAAATGCGTAACGGTTATTGAGGTCAAAAATTCCCTAACCCCACCTCTGGAAGTATGAATTTGAGAAAAAAGAGAAGTTGTTGAGTTTTGTCCCGCAATGACCTTTCACATGTACGATCGGGAGGAAGGTGAACTGCATCAGGGTGACGGACAGTGTTGGTTCGAGATCTTTCGTCTTTCTCGCACACGATAGGTTATGGCACGAGTGTGAGCGAGACGGAAGATCTCAATCGGTCACTGAACATCACCACACAGCCACTGCAGTTCACCTTCTTGCCGAGTGTACGTTACAAGCCCCAAACATTTTGTTTAGTATTTTTAGAAAGAATTTCAACTTTTGTTCTTATCCGAGATTTCAGCTTATTTTCTCACAAGCTCAGATTGATGATTCGAGGCTTTTTGATAGACGTCAGTGGTTCATGTTGATCCCAATCAAATAATATGATAATCAAGTATTATTACCTATGTCAATCCATCTGTACACTGTTTCCTTTCCTCTTCAACTTTTTGCCTTGTGCGATTGAAAGCTTCGGTTTTTAGGAAATCAACCGTTTTGTACACTGTTGAGCTAGGTGATTGCGTCTGAGACACTAAGGAAGTATTAGAAGTTTCTGAAGTACCTAAATCAAGATCTAAGTACTGAAGATCCACAAATTTTCTCGATGATGCCGGAATAAAGCAATTTTTGTCCTGGTAGTAATATATCTGAAAAATCAAAGAGCATTTCATTGAACTAAGTGTGAAAATGATACCGAACTTCTCTCTGAACTTGGTTCAATTACCGCGAGTACAAAAAAAGGGGTGAAATAATATATTCCATGTGACCGTGGGAAATCGACTTGAGCTGACAAAATTTGATCGTTTCATATCATGGAATTCGATATTATATTGATTTTAAACGTAATGAATGGACTTGAACGTTCCTTATAATATTAGCTGAAACTACGTAGGAAAATGAAATTAATGACTCCATTATGGGGTAGGAAGTACTCGACAACATCATTGGAAGCAGTATGAGGGATGAAATTGACGAACCTCTTCTTTGTCTTCGAATATGTTATCATCGTCAGATATTGACTGATGTCGAATGGAGTGCGAGCTTGGTGGAGTTGGGCTAGGTGCTGCTCTCACTCTTCCACGTCCGGGCGGAGAAGATAGTTGCAAAGGACCTGGAACAAACACCGTTCGATGAAACCTCTGGAAATAAGTCAAATGACTTGTCCGCGTCAGTTACAACGATGACAAATTGGAACTAATCTGACAATCCACATATGCATCTTCGATTCAACCCGGCAGACACTAGGGTCGATTCAATTAAATGTATCTGAATAATTTTTACAAATGATTTATGAGTTAGAGACACTCTATAGTCCTGTGGGGGAACGAGAAAGCAACGGAAAGAGCTTTTGATAGATGATGCATACACTTCGTTCTCTATTGCACTGGTGGTTATGATAATAATGTACAAAGCAAAAAATCGAGGAAGTCTTCCACGATTTTTTCGTCTCTTCTTACAGAGATTATATTGTATAGTTGAATCTACTATGTAATAATCATTTGCTTCTCCTGCAGCTCTTCATTTTACACTTCTGTGCAGCATTTCGGATGTATGCTACAATCTGTTTCAAGCTTTGAAATAGGTATTTGACACATAACATTACATTTTAGCTGAACAGGTTTTGACTGTCATAACTTGATTCTTGAATTTCATTCCATGCTAGGCAAAATTAACCCTTTAAGTGAATACTCACTTTCATGAGGAGACTTGTTGAAAGAAGGTTTCAGTTTCCGATTTATGGTAGGCGGTTCAGCTGGTGAAGGCTCTGCTGAACTCAATTCCAACATGGGACCATTTACTCCCATCGCATTAGGTGAAGGTTCATTGCTAATTATTGATAGTGTGTCACTAGTCTTTCTCCCTGGTTTGAGCTCTCGATACACAACGGGAGGTGGTGCAGCTGTAGTTGCTGCACTCAACGTGTTCGATGATTGCGATTGTGAAACTGAATTTGGTGTTGCCACAGGACTTGGCAAATTGGAATATGTAGCCGTAGCAGAAGATTCAGAGCGGGGACTCGATGGTTCGTCATCATGAAAGTCATATCTGAAGATACGATCCTCGGTCCCTAGAAAATTTTAGTACATATTTACATTTTGCAACAACTGTATTTCCCATAAAATTTGGTTCTGCACTCAGAGAACAGTTCTCGAGTCAGTCAATATTCCGGTCAACATACCAGAGGCGTTTGTCGGAGCTGCGTTTGTGTAACAGTGTCTCGATGGTCTTCCCAGAGTGCCACTATCTACAGTGCCAGGTTGATGAGATCTTGGAAAGTCATACGTTTCATCCGTTATTATTGCCGTAGCTGGAGTTGACGGAGCAGGTGTTGCTGGCGTGACTGGTTTCGAACTCTCGGTCGCTCCATCAAGATTTAAATAATTATGTCCAGGATTTTCCAAGGACATGTGTGATGGTTTCGGCGGTCTTGGAGGAGCCGGAATTTCGTCTGCTGGAGGTGGTTCGGTAGAGTCAACGATTCTGAGTTTACCAAATCGTTTACGCACACTCCAAGAACCAATATCTGCATTACTTGCATTGTTATTTTGCTTTGAATCCCCTAAAAATACAAGAAAGCAAGAGAATGACAACTACAGTCAGACCGCTAATACATTGAACAAATTAAGATGTTTGGGGAAATTTCATGCTAACCTGGAGATGGGAACGTTTCCCAATTGACTCCAGGAACAGGAGCCGTCCACTCATCATCTGTAAGCACACTCTCAGCATCTGTCGTGGTAGGTGATCTTGGTGGGGATGGAGCTAATCTTCTTGGTGCGTCATAATGTTCTCCACCTTGACCAAACGCTGAACTGATGGAACTTGTATCATTTAGGCTACGACCAGAGAAACATTCACTGATAGGAATGTAAGGTCCGGAGACAGTGCTTGTTGGAGAAATTGGTGGTGACTCTTGTGACTCGAAGGGGAAAACTGAAATAATGAATGAAAAGATACGTTCTATGAGATTATCGTTTTTACAGAAGTGGTGGGAAGGGAATGTAAGAGTTGAATTGCAGCCTCAGAAAATTTACAATGTGCAATAACTTCACAAGTTCAACATTTATTTTGGCAGAAGAAAGAAAGAAAAGTAGCTTTTGATGTCAACATTTCCACAAGCTTGTATACATACTTTGGCACTGCTGGTCACCATCATCTTGAGCTTTCAGACCACATACTTGACAAACCGCATCAACCCATTTGTTCATATCATCTTCATTATCAGCCACAAGATAGTAGGTTCTTTTTGGAGTCTTGACATTGAACATGTACTGATACTTTTGCTTGCGGTTTTCAAACCTCAGACCAGCATCAACCTGGAAAATTGATGCAGATCAGTGAGAAATTCACAGCAAGATTCAGAGCTTCTTTCAAAGCATGTATATTACCTGTTCACACTGATCCAGGTCGATTTTTCCTTTTAATTTCCGACACTTCTCATCTGTGTAGTACTCCAAAAAATATTGACCAGGCAATTCTCCACTGTGTCGAAGTGTGAACCATCTTTCTCTCCATTTCTAAAGGTAGAGATAGCACCAATTTTCAAATGAGACTACATGAGTCATGAGAAGCATTTTATTCATGATATAAATTTAGAGTGAATAAGGTGATTTCTAGCTTAGTTATTGTGCAAACACAATGACTCATTGAAATGAATGAGTGACTCATTAAAATTTCTTTGTATGTGCAGATATGTACAACAAAGGGTACTGGATTGAGTCCAAGATTTCTGCTAATTCTATGAATAAAGAGTGAGATCAAGCAAGCTGTATAATGTTTTGAATGATGAGAATCCTCAAGACATTATGATGAATTTAGTAATATTAGATCATATCTATTCTGATGCTCACTTATTTGACAATAAATGACAATAGTATGATTCTAGGTATGTTTCAACAAAAACTTTGTAGTGATTCGACTGATATTTGCAGTCAAGACACTGATTTGAGAAAAGTTACTATAGAATATGTATAAAAAAAATTCTACAAAAATAAGTCATCTCTAAATCAACATGTTTCCTGCATGAATATGAATAATAATCAACCAGAGCAATGAGAGATCGTGAATTGAATTGTTCATCATTTGGCATCCTTGCTGACTATAAAGGATGAATGCCACATAACGACATCTCCAATTTCCAACAATAATTATGTTTATAAACGAGATGATAGCATCAAATAATGTCCATGAAGGAAAATAAAATCCTAACCTCTAAAATGCTGCAAGGTGTAATTGGTTGTGAAAATACTACCTCGAATCAACCTGAGGGGTTATTGAAAAGATCGTTTGAATTAGAGCAATTATTGGGAGTTTGAGGAGAAAGGTACAAACTTACATCCTCTCCAAGCAATGAAAGTCAAACAAGCTCAAGGACATCATGACAACATAGTGAGTAAAAGGCAATTTACTTGGATTTGATGTAAGCGTAGGATATAAGGCATTACACCTGGCAAACCCATGCCAAACCATAAAATATTACTGATTTTGATGCATAATGTCTCTAATCGATATGCATCGCCTGTAATAAAATTTGAAGAAAAATACGAGAGATGAAAAATATCCGAGTATTCTAATTTTGCAGATGAAATCAACAAAGCGAAGCAGAAAAGTTTACTTCTGAATGACGTATTAGTTACACATAAACATGATAAGAAAAGGGGCATAAATGTCAGAGTAACAATGGAAACGGTCTCCACAGTGAAACAATCCAGAGGAGTTTCACCGAGTTGGCTATTTCAGGGATTAAAAATAATGCATAAATCGGAGCATTTGGAGCAAGTTCAAAAGCCTAACCTCACAAATTGGTGAATCGAGGGAAAACAACGGGAGATCAGCAGGTGGATGGGCAACGCAGGTTCACTCACCGGTCTCCAGAGTTTTGGTGGAGGTGATTTGATGAGCCAGCCCTCGTGGACGATCTCCTGGTTGGTCCTGAGTACCTCCATGCCCGGTGTGCTTCATCGGGTTTTTCCAGAGCACACTTGCTATTCCTTCTATTTTCGGCTGTTCAACTGCACTCAAGTCTCAACCAAACTCGATCTCATCCGTACACTTTACATACGCTTCCAGGCGTATAATGTATCAGAGCTTGGCACAATTTTTTCCTGTATTGCAAAACAAAAGCGTAAAACTTCAAGCCGATGGAACCTGCGCTGGGCAGTCGCTATCAACCATGTCGACTGGACCGACTGGACTGGACTAGGTAGACTCAACGAATATAGACCTGTAGTAGACTGGACCACTGCGATGTAGCGATAGCGATCCTATACCTGAAGGATCGCTACTGCCATGCTACTTTGATGCTTTTCGTCTTTTGATCGCGCCACGGCGGCCAGTTCCCGGTTCCCACGCTCTCGCAAGCATGCATATGGGCTCTTTAAACGCGCTATATATATATATATATATATATATATATATATATATATATGAAATCTTTGTATCATGTGTTCATGCGTTTCACTCATTTATGATCATCACTCCCGATATAAGTATCGGAAAAAGATGGTGTACATACTTGCAACATCTATAGGTAAATATAGGTATTTTTAGGTATTTTTTATAAAATCAACCAAGGAGCGATCATCGGATCATTTGTGCGAACCTTCACTTCTTTGAAATTGAAATTGATCAGTCGTTCAGTCTCCCGTGTTACACGTGAATAGCGCTGACTATCACTTTCAGAGACTTCCAGGATTTGGTTGAAATTTTCTTGAATTATCCAACAAAAACCATGAAAATGTATATGGATTATCAGGTTTGTTTTCCTGGTTTTATTTGGATAGTTTAGTGCAGCAGATTTATTTTGCTCTAGAATTGATTGAATAGACTTATTTATTCATGCATTATATAATATATGACAACAATTTGTTAATAGTCTATGAGGGATGTATCAACAATTCTTCACTAGCACGAATTTACTTCCATTTTATAACAAGGAAGGGAAATTACTTGTCAAGTTTCATCAAAACTTTGCAGTAATATCTTCACTCTCTTGAAATTAATCTTTGGTTAAGTTTCCTTCCACAAATATTTTCAAGTCATACTTCTGGACATGATATTTTCTTGAAACACCCAAAAAGCGAGAAAATTCATATATTCACAGATTTTGAATGGAGTTCTTGTGCTGAAATTGCTCATTTGATGAACATGAAAGTAATAGTGCGTGCTAGTGTTATCAAAGATACTTCGTCTTGTTTAATATTTACAAGCATTATTTATAAAAGTAATTAACATGATTCTATAACTGATGAACGTGTTGAATAAAATACTGCTTGAGGACTCATGATTTTCATCTCGTGTTACATAGAAAATTTCATCCAAGTTAATATGTGATATTCAATATTGGAAAATTGATTCACTCATATGGAATGAGTTAACAATCTAACTAGAAAAAATCTTAGAAAGAAGAGTCAAAAGACTATCACATTCTTGAAGTAATTGAAATGAAAAGTTGCACATTTGCCAGAGAGTTCACCATCATTGACACTATACCTGTGCTTCTTCCAATCATAAAATCTGAAAAGTAAATGATCAAAACTCTCTGAAATATTTTCGACTACGACGTTGTGTCACAGGTTTCATCTTTGACTAACGTTGCTGGCACTATTGCTGGTGTTGGGCTCTGTACAAGAATTCTTCCACTCTGTAAACTGGAATGACTTGAAGATCTACTGTGGCTTTGACTGCTTGCACCTACGGGAGTTTGCACTAACGGTTGGGGTGGTGTCCTTGCACCCGATCCATTGCTTGCCGTAGAATTCGGTTGAAGTTGCATATGGTATTTGTAAATGTTTTCTGTACTTTCCACAACACCTAAAGAGAATTTTCCAATTAAATACCTGATTTTATACTATTCATTCATCAATCGTTAACTAACAAAAATCAACAGATTGAGTCATTCGTATTATGCTCAAGAAAACCCCCGTTGATAAGTACAAACGATACTTCACGTAATAAAGGTAAGCAAAATTTGTTGAGAAATCAAAAAGTTTGTGAGTAAGTTGTTCAATTTGGTGTACATCGTGTCTATGAACTATTCCATTTCAATTTGATGTAATTTATGATCCACAGGAATTGTTCAACTCAAAAAGCCAAAATTCATGACCGTCACCACGCTATCTCCTAGTAGGCCGAGACACAAACTACACATTACATTATACTACTGATTTGCCCGAACTACCTGCTTGGAGATTCAAGCTCCGGCCTCGAACTCCGCCTTCTTTTGGGGGTGGGCTCCACCAATTGACGAATGTTCCAACAACAGGAACATGCCGCAGAATTCCTTCTTGCCATAGCTTTTCAGCATTCTCGCGTTCTAGGTCTGTCTGAGCAGCTTCAATTCCACGTTTCACTACTTCCGACATTGTATCCATCAATTTGGAGCTTGCCTCAACTTCATGTCCCACTTGCAGAACGTGGGATAGCAGCTCAGTAACATCTGGAATGTACAGGAATTGATTAAAAAACTAGGGTTTAATAATCAAGTTTTAGTATGCAGATAATCAATCACGGCGTCCACTAAATAAGGACTGGAATTTCCGATTTCATAAAGATGACTTAGATAAACCCCCTGGTTTTTTTGTGGACCTGGCTCACTTCCACTAGGATGTTGCGTTAACTATTCAAGAACCCATCTGATGATTAATTCTATGAAGAAACGAAAAAAAAAGAAGTTGTCGAAACCAGCATAAAGAGTAAACGTTTTTGACTCGGAAACTCATCATCTTGTCACATATTTTGAGGTCCAACTCCACAGATGAATTCAATATCATCAAACAAAATTACAGTGGAATTTGAAGTTGGATTTAAAATAAATGAGAGAAATCATGATCAACGTCCTAATGCAATAGAATACGGCAGTCCTAAAGGTTGTCATTTGCGGGTCTGGAAAAAAACTGGATCATATTTCCAATAACTGACAACATATTCCACCTATGTCACATTTTCCATTGGTTTCAAACTTTCTATCAGAGACTTACTCTTGTAGACATTTCGATTATAGAAAAAAAAATCCTCAATCTTTTTTTGTCGTTTATCCTCTTTTTCGAGGTTCTTATATAAAAGATTCAAGAAATGTGATCCAACCTTGATAATATTTACAACTCCATCATTTGACTGTACATTTACAATGATAAATACTAGAAAAACTTTATACTGTATACTTTACAACAGATCGGGTAAGAACGGAACTTTTCGTTAGAGTGGAATATTCATCATGGCGAGATGTTTAATCAATTTTATCAAGCTAGATTATTCATAGAATTCTAATTTTGATAAACAAGTCATGGTACCTGTGTCATAAGTAACCATTCCAAATCGTACACAAGCCAGGTTATCCTCTCCTTCTCCGAGTGAAAAGGCAGCATCGGTGTTTTTCAATGTTTGAACAAGATGCGTATTGAGACTATTAAGTTCTTCCTTTGTTTGATCTGTCATAACGTGTATCCATGTTGGAGGTGCATATCTCACGCCTCCTAGACCTGCCCAATCTGGCAAGTCAACTAAATGTAATGAGTCATTCTCTGTCACCAATTTTACAAACGTCTCTTTATGGTGTACTGTGGCAAGTAGTATTTCCTAGAAAATTCAGAGATTTTGAGTAATTTAACCAAGGATGAGGAATAAGAAGTAACGTACAATTTGTTGCTCAAGACAGGCGATGACGGTGTCTATATCGTTACTCGTCGGCGGGCATTCAGGGCTTTCAAGGGGGCATATCCTGATTGCTGTACCGTATTGATCGATCTCACATAACTTAATATCGACATTGTCAATGTCACGCTGCAGGATCTGTTGGAGCCAAGAATTAAGCTTATCGTAATATGGTGGCACTCGTTGTAGCTCTTGTGCGTCAGCGTTTGGAGGGATGAATTGAAATACCAAACAACTCGCCACCGCTTCAACTAGCTGGAGTCCGTTGATAGGTACAGCAAGTAACTCTTTTATTGAATGAACACCTGTCTGACCTCCTGGCTCTTGACTCTGTATAAAAGTCATGACAATCATCCTCTGAACTTTATAATTAGATTCACAGAGTAATTTTTAGTGGGTGGTTAATCAAGAGCTAATCAATTTGCAATCGCTCACGAGCGTTACGGATTCATCAAGATCATTAATTTGAAGTGAAACTTGAATCTCCTTCAAGAATTGAGTCAATCTCTTTATTCACGATGACCTTATCAGATACTTCAATAATTAGTGTGGCTCATCGTGTATGATGATAGCGACCTCTGATCACGAGTTTACAAAGGAATATTTTCAAATTCTTGTGGGAAGCTCATCAAGTTTCAACTAAAAATCTTCAATCGCATTTTTATTGATACTCCCAAAGGATATTCAATTTTTTACTTGGTTCATTGGTTTGAAAACTCACCAATAATCTGATGCAATTGAACTTCTTAATTTTACTGTACAAATCTTCAACAACCAAAAAGCATTGCTTGAACCGATTGACGATGCCATCGCGACCCAAAACTAACAATGATGTCCAAAGTGGCAGCGTTGGTAGGCGTCGAGACAACGAGTCAGTCATCCAACCTGGTATCAACGCTAGAGCCGTGCCTCGAGGAAGTGGACACTCCCCTCTTTTCTCTGCCAATCTGTATAAAGTCTGCTCGAAATTACAAGATAAAGTTAAGGATTATAGATATCAGGATATGGTTTCGATTAGAAGATTATGAGTGAAATTAAATGTTATCAAAGTGAGCAAAGAAATAAATCGTTTAAACGGCTAATTTCTTCGATTTAAAATTCAGGCATTGCCATATTGTTTTGATGGATATTCCTCGTGGATGATGTTATAATATACTTGAAAACATATTGTCCAAGGATACAACTACTGGCAGAGACGGTATCCCCAACCAAACACCCAATGGCAGAGTGATACTGTCTGCTATTTTTGTTGGCTGAAAACATGTACAGGTTTGTTAACACTATGTATGCAATGGTTATGGATATAGATAAGCACACTCACCACCAAGTCTTTAGCAGAGGTATTCAACGCAAGAGCTGCTAAGGAATCCCCTTGAAAATGGAGCCAAATATTATATTTGTCGCATATTTCACGTAATCGACCAATGTTGTCACAGTGTCCTGTAAGCACACGTCCAGCTTCTGCTATGACCAATAGTGGGGTTACAGAATTTGATGAAGAATCCTCAGCTAGCCTTTTTTCCAAAGCTGAAATATCCATACTGTGCCAAGGGCCAAACATTGTATTGTGAGGTATGGACCGAATACAATGCAAAGGTAAAGATAGCTGAAATTATACATCTATACTGTCACTCATTCTTTTCATCATTGAAGGGAGTGTATACTTTAAAAAAAGTACCATCAAAGAATCTGTAAACTTACTCGCTTGCATAAATGATGGACCAAGTTCAATGGCCCAAAAGATGAAGTGTAAATCACTGGTGGTGAGTTGGTTAATGCTGAGAACCCTTCATCACTGTATCTAGGATACTTCCTATGCAATGCTAGTCGAGTTATCTGTACAAGGCCCTCTAAAGGATCTTCATGAAAAGATGAGGCACAGTCAGCAAAACGAAAAATATGGCTCAACCATCTTTTCAAGTCTGCTGCTAAGCACTCAGCCAGTTTTAGAGCATGTGGCATAGGTAATGACATAGCATATGCTGATACTGAATGAGATATCAAAATTAGTCTGGCTGCATCAGAAAGAGGAGGCAAGTTGGTCACTTGTTTGAGTTCAGGATGCTTGGTATCATCAGTAGTGTGAGGAGCGTTTTCATAGATGATCAAACTCTATAGACAACAAATAACCAAGTTCAGTATATTATTTTTCTACTCATGCTGATGAAACATGGTATGTAATACATAAATTGATCAAAAAGAAATGTTTTACTATTGTCAACAGAACTTATCAACTAAAGAAACTGATATGGTCCAATTCTAGCTTTGAGAGATAGAGTTCAAGGACTTTGTAGAAATTCGTGAGAATTCAAGATCTTTGTTACAAGGATTTTCTATTACCTGCATCAATGCAAAAACATCCTCAGGCTCCTTGGCATGCTGAAGAAAATCTGAAGAACTGGTCCATGCACTTCCTTCCATGTCAGTGCCTTTTCTAAGAGATTCTTCTATCCTGGCAATTGCTTGAGAAGCTTGAAGCTTCAAAGTTTTTACTTCATTTGGCAAAGTACCCTGGTTTTCAAGCATTACAACCAGTTAGATACCATAATACATCAAATAAAATGCTTACAACCACTGCTAATATTTCCGAGTTGAAGGAAAAGTTTTGCCTATTGGAAAGTGTCTGATGGTGAAACTTTACACAAAAATTGAATGTAAGAAAGAAAATATCACAGATTTCACCGCATACAGTCTCAATCACAAAAGTTGAAAGAGACTACATGAAAACACAAAAATGAGTAAGTTAGCAATCAAACATCCAGCATGGGAGTAACAGAAGACTGCTCATAAATGTTGCTGACAGTTGAATGTTGATGCATATAAATAAACAGGTTGATATCTATATGAGTATATTCACTTGTCAAAATACTTAAGAAGAATCTCCGAGCGGCATTTGTAAACATTTGATAAGTACTAACCTCCGGCACTTGACGGCGAGCAGTTTTTTCCTTATCCGTGCCACCGCTGGAAACGTCCGGGTCGGGAACAAGGACAACCTCTCCCTCGGGTTGCATCGTGGGTGGCACTGCGGGGCTGATCCGATGCAGCAAACAACTTTTTGAAACGAATTGACTCAAATTTGAAGTGTTCGACTGATGCGATGCGGCGGCAGGCAGCCACGGCAGCCACAGCAGCCAGCTTTTTCAGTTCGTGTGGCGAATCGGAATCGTGGCATATGGATGCAAGGCCGTATCCGCTTATCTCGGTGCCCCAGGACTCTGGGAGACCGAAAAGTCCTTTGCGAAAGCTTTCACAATTTGAATTAGTAGCGTTCCATTCGACCCTTGCGAGAAAAAACATTGATCAATTTAATAATAATAGTTTCGCGTGGTCGAATATTTCAAACCGCTAAGTACGGTTCCATTCAATTCAAACTGGAATTAAAATTTCGAGACGCCGCAAAATGTGCGTTTTTCGTAAACTTTTTACAATGTTAATTGCAGTCATTGGAGAAATCGATAAACAGTGTGACATATTTTGGTCCATCGATTTTCAGTAATAGTGGTCAAATTTTCAAATTGTTCGATAGTGTTCAGTGGCGGTTTGTGCGGTTTTCTTGCTGGGCGGGAGTTGACGGGAGTGCATCCAAAAGAACAGAGCTCATCAAGCTTCAGTTTCGCGGATTTCGGAGTAATTAGCGTGCACATAATTATGACACAACCCGAGTTACCAGAAAAGTGAAAACAAAAGCATGGTGAGTGAGGATTATAGTTTATTGTAGCCATCAATGAATGATAGCTTAGCTGTCCAAGGAATCTCTTGCTGCACAATAGGAGTAATATTTCTGAGAGAAAAGCGCGGTAACGAGACGCGTTCTCTGCATTGAGATCTCGATTGAGATCGTTTCGAGATGATTATTGGGTATAGTGTAATTAAGGTTCGTATTTGAAAAGTTCGTAAAAGGACAGATGACCTATCCCAGACACCTCATAACTCCAGCCTTTGATTTCTTCGCAGAACCTTTTATACACGTTCAAGTGATTAATGATTTCGTCAAGAACGTAGTCGTGCAATCTTGCTTTGAAACGATATTCGGACATTTTCTGTACAACGGAATTTTGTTGATTTGTTTACTCCTTCATGAGCTTTGGAAAGCATATATCTGTGTCATCCTCAAAAGAGACCCTCCTCTATCATGCATTATCGATAAATTCACTTCCTACGGATCCCAGCAAAACGTGTTAAAAGAATTATAATCAGAGCTGAAGTTGATGCAGTTTATGTTTCAATTTTTATTCAATCTAACAAATACAATTAGAAAAGATTAGAAATGATATAATTTATCTACCCTAGTTATGTCACTGTACTGTATCTTCCAATAGAAAAAAATATTCAACAAGATGAGAGATATCTACAATGAAAATCTAGAAGCAAAATGACGCGTGTAAATTTCAACTTATTCTATCTCAACTCCACCTCCAGCTTTCGTTAAAGCCTCTTTCAACTGTTCAGCCTCTTCTTTACTAACATCAGCCTTGACTACTTGAGGTAAGCTTTCAACCAACTTTTTAGCTTGTACCAAGTTTGTTCCTGGGACCAGATTCTTTATCTCTTTGATGACGGCAACTTTCTGTTTCTCATCAAATTTTGTCAACTTCACAGTGAACATAGTCTTCTCTGCTTTAGGTGCAACTTCTTCTTCCTAGTTATGACAGAACATAGAGATAAAAATGTTAGAATAATTCTTAAACGATACACATTACATGTGTTTACATATGCATCACATGTAAGTAAATGTATTTGCAATCTTTGAAACTGAATTCAAAGGCGAAACTAATCAACCTCAGAAAAATTCACAAAAATAAGGAGCAAGAAGTTTATTTCAACGGGTTCAACTTCATTTCAGCTTTCAATATCATTGAGCCCATATTTCAGCAATTTCATGGTTCACGATTTTCTAATTGGTGAAAAATTCTCACCTGTGCAGGTGCAGGTGCAAAACCACCAACTGGCATGACCGGTGCATCAGGAAGATTCAGTCTTTTTTTCAAGAGGTCACTGAGTTCTGCTACTTCAAGGAGATTGAGAGCGGTAATTTCATGTGCTATTTTATCAATTTTTGGACTGACTGGTTTGTCAACCCCTTCTGGGACTGGAATTGTGAGCTTTTCCCCTGCAGCAGCAACAGCTGCTGCTTCAGCTTGACTGAGTTGTAAACTATGAGAAGAAATTATAGAATACACATCATGATAAGGTTTTTCTAGAGTTTGGTTAGTGAAATGAAATACAACCCTCAACGAATTACAATTTTGTGTTGAGGTGAAACACTTGAGGATTCAAATTCCCTTTCAGAAAATAAGATAAGGTACAGGCAGATATAGCAAGAGGGGTGACTCTTATAAAACCATTCAAAATAAGAATAAGTTCTTGCTTGTTCTTGGAAACACTTGTAGGTTAATAATCTTGAGAAAATAATATCCTGGATTAATGGTGACCATAAAATTACCATTTATGGAATTGGCGAATTTGACTGGAACTTTTTTTCACTAATATGCGGATAGAATTCATCCTGGTTTTGTGGTAAATGTTTTAACTTGGCTTATCAAACGTTGTCCAAGCCGATCCGCACTTCTTGCAGAGCACTCTCCCTGCTGATTTCGTGTTGGCTTGACCGTCACACGGTATCATGACTATCACGTAAGATCTGTGACCATGGCATGACCATTTTAGACTCCGCGCGGCTTCCTTGAAATATGGCTCAGAAAATTGTAAAGCTTATTTGACGTAATAAGCAAAAATATGAACATTTTCACCATTATGAACAACGGCCACGCTGAATTTCTTAACCTTTCCGAGTGAAGCCCCCTTTGTGGCAACTCCGAAAAGTGTGAGTTTCACTCTTTCGGAGTGAGAATTCCACTCTAGCCCGAGCCAATCTCACTCTTTACTCTTTCCGAGTTGCCACAAAAGGGGGGTTCACTAGGGAAGGTTCAGAGAAATTGTCTTGGAAATTCATCTAGTGTTGAGATTTGAAGACAATAAGCGGTTCACCTTTATTTCGGACCCGCACGCGTAGACCTCTAATCTGACCTCACGGTGACTCCCTGGTTTCAAATAAATATTCTGCTGTGAAATAACAATCGAGATACCTCGTAATGAAGGTTTTCAGCGCTCTTCTTGCTGGATTTATCATCGACTTTTCCCCTACATCGCCATATCCAATACTCATGCACACTGGCGGTAGGCACTGTTTGTTTTTTCGAGGTTTTTCGACGTATTCAACGGACGATTTCAGCATTTTTGGATACATAGTACCTACTCTAGAACCCTACTAAGTATTTATTTTGTTTCAAATTCGCAACTTTATATGGCATTGATGAAAACCACTGGAACTGTCCGGAAGTGTCGGGAGTATAACACTGGCCAAGAAAAAGACCTCTTCAAGAAAGTTTGTTATTTCTTATAAAAGAAAATCCTAAGTAGGAATTCTTAATAGTTAGCGAGTCAATTTGACGATTATTGAATGAGTTGTACTTATCGTGGTTTTTTCCTATTTATGGAAAAGAGATATTAACACGTTCGCTGTTTCCAATCTCTACCAACCCGTAATAGTTCAGAAAATATCCCCAATAATAATCTTTCAAGGTGCAGATCCATTTTGCCTAAGGTATGAACAACGAGCCAAAAAAGAGTTCACTCCGAGGTTCGCTCCCATACCCACATATTTCCCATAATACGGGAGTCCAGTTTATGACCGGAAAAAACTACGAATAAATTGGTAAAAATATTCGTTGGTAAAAACGAGTTTTAGACATCGCTTTGACTGATATTAAAATTATCGAGGGAAAAGAACCAATAGATCAAAAATACTCTGTGCATACGATCTTTCCTTTGATTTGAATCGTTTTCAATTTGATCATGTCCGAAATCACACAATTAGTCTCCGAGACTATAAGTCTCTCTAATACAGCACGTATAAGGAATGTTCAAGAAAAAAAAACGTGGTGTGTTACATATGGGGCATTTGCGAATTTGTGTACGCATTGTGACAACCGACCGCGAAAAAGTTCGGTGCGCTGCCCGCGATCGAAACGATTTGAAACGTATTGATGCCACCGCGCGCATGAAGAAAGCTTATGTATTGATATGATATGTGCATTCCTTGCCCTCTTACTACTTGCAACGATGCTTCAGGTTTCGTCAGGTTTCGTCAAGTTTGGCAGGGGGCGGGGCGACCACGGGAAATCGCGGTGTACAGCCAATCACCGCAGATTCACTGTAGACAGGGTAGAGGCCCTACCTAATTGCTCACAAGGACAAAAGTTTCGTCACCAACACAAGCAACCGTACAAGATTTTTCTAGGTAAAACGCCGAAAATCGCGGAGTAGGGTGAGAAATGGGTGGTCCGAGCGTCGATTGGGGAGACATGGAAGTAGAATAAAAGCGATGAAAAAAAAATGAAATGAAATGAAAAAAAATCGGCCTCGCGTGCACAGAGAAAGAATTCGGGAAAGTGTGTCGGTTCGGTTCGTTTGCGCGCTTTCATATTTTTTTTCATCGTCTGTGCGGAAAAGAACCGTTTTTTTTATTTTCTTTCCCACGCCGACGATGAAAAAATAGTAATGAAAATTATACCCTCGCATGTTACAATATATGATGGGAGGAACGGCCGAATTGCGAGGCATTCCTTATCGGAGCAAGATTCCTTGACAGAACTTCCGTCACTCTGATTGTCTGGGGAACATAATACACCTCCTATAGAGCCACAGAGCCATCGGGGAAATATCAATGATATTGAAGTTGGGTTCTTGATATTTCCCCGATGGCTCTGTGGCTCTACAGGGGGTGTATGTTCCCCAGACAATCAGAGTGACGGAAGTTCTGTCAAGGAATCTTTCTCCGATAAGGAATGCCTCGCAATTCGGCCGTTCCTCCTATCATATGATGAAAAAATAGTATTCGACACTCGGGCGGGGTGGTTTCCGCTTCCGAGCGATGATTCCGACCCTTGCCAAGGATGGGGCCGGAAAAACATCGCTCGGGCCGCGGAAACCAACATCTCCGCCCTTGTATCGAAATCTACTATTTTCTCATATATATGTTACCGGCAAAGTCCAGAATGCAGGCAAACCGCAGTTCGCCTGCTGCGTCTCCGGCAAAGTCCGGAATGGGTGCTTCATTCCGAACTTTGCCTAGGCAATCCTAGGATTGCCTGCTCTCGCACAGGCAATCCGCGGATTGCCAGTTGAGTCTTCAGGCAAAGTTGAATGCAAGCATGATCTCATATGCTGGGGATCTCGGGTTGTCACTTTTGATGCGTTTTCACGGGGATGAATGATAAGTGTGGGACATCATTCACGTATCTCTCATCGACGAGACATTCTTGGGAGATGAACATGTACCAATGGAGAAGAAGAAAAAAATAATTCTGATTTCCGGTCATCGTAACAATTCAACCTAATTCTCAGTCATCGGGACCATCTTTATAGAAGAGATTAAATAAGAGAATTGAAAGCCAAATCTAGGTATCAAGATTCGTTCAAAGATGAACATCGAAGGAGTAAAAGTTCAAATCGATATCACAAGTGACTGAAAGAAAATAATCACTGTCTACTCTTGAGCAGACTTGTCAGCATAAGAATGTTTGATCTGTTATTATTCTACATGGTAGATCAATTACCACTCCGATGCTGTATGTGATTCACGATTGTAGCTCACAATCATGATGCCACTGAAGACGGCGTTGCTAACTCAACACAAAACTTACACTTTTTACATAGAGAATACTACTCAGAGTCTTTTGGTGTCCATATGACCCACGAAGTTGCTGCAAATTCAATATCAACATCATCAAGGCCTCTCAAAAATGTTGTATTACACATTTGCTCCACTTAACTGTAATAATTCTCAAACCAATAGCTGTTTCATTTTTCGTGGTTCCGTTTGGATTATAGGGATGGTAACGCTCAGCTATTGCTGCAAACTCCAATCATATCTTACAAAATTGATAAGGTAAAAGCACCAATAGTGGAACTAGGACTTCCTCTGCAAAAAACGGACCAATAGTCAAACAAAAAATATTGACACGCTCTTCATTGTAATGGGATTTGAGCTCATGCATCGGGATATGTATGAAAAGCTTTTTAACTCCATAAAAAAATCATGAAGTATATAGTGCTTCAACCACCCGCCACGGGGTGTTCCACTTCAGGTTCCACCCGTGAAAACTGGGACCAATAGTGGAACAAACCGAGGTTTGGTGAAATCTAGCTTTGGTGATGAGCCAACTAAAAATGATGAGTCAAGGATTCTATGTAACGTTTGTCTTAACAGTAAGAAACGGTTGAAGAATAAGGAGACCACTTACAAAGGATTGAAACGTCAAGATGAAAGAAAGGTGGCTTCATCTAATGAGAAATTTGGCAAAATTGACAAAGGTGAAAGTTTACATCCCAGAGGTTGATCGTTGTAAAAGAGATGTTTGAAATGTAATCGGAGTTGTGATGGATACTACAGAAGATGGTATTAAGTTGATACGGACCAGGGTATCATCAAATCTTTATTTTAAAGAAACAAGGTCGAAGTCTGTAAGAAAAAATTCATCAAGATCGACCAAGTCCCTCAAAATGAGATCATACTGCGGTCTACCAATGCAAAAACTTCGTTCTGTGCGGGCCAAGGATTTATACAATGTAATCGCAATAAGACATGTATCAGTAACGATTGCAAATGTGAACGCCTCAAAGTTTTGTGTAATTCAAAATGTCAGTCTTCCACTACATACTGTAATAAATAGCAGGTTCCTTGAATGATTTTTTTGAACTATCAGAGACAGAGTGAAGCAACAAGCATCGCACATCCACTGAAGTAGTCCTTGTGAAACACTTCTGGGTGTACGAATTACGAAAGAATATAAGCGAATCAGATGTTTCGAGGATCTTTTCCAATCCTCTGTAGTACATGCTCATCTCTCCAGAATGTCTCATTTATGTGAGATACGTGAATGATGACTCATACTTATCATTCATCCCCGTGAAAACACATCAAAAGTGAAAATCCGAGACTCCTGGCATATGAGATCATGCTTGCATTCAACTTTGCCTGAAGACTCAACAGGCAATCCGCGGATTGCCTGTACGAGAGTAGTCAATCCTAGGATTGCCTAGGCAAAGTTCGGAATGAAGCATCCATTCCGGACTTGACCGATAACATATAGAACAATGTAACATGTTGAACATTTGGAGATAGACAGTTATGGACAGCAAGCTAACGTGAAATGAACACCTCCATATCGAAATTGAACGGATTCGACCTATGAATATCCCGATTTTTCTTGTTCTCATTGAAATTTATCGATGTTGCAATAATGTTCAATGTTGATGTCAATAATTGGTACGGTGCTGAATAATATTGAAGGTGCGGGCGTAATCTTCTAAATATAGAAAAAGAATCGAAGTTAGGGACTAAAAATATTCCTTTCCGATGTGATTGAATTACAGAATGTTTTATTGCACCGTTTTCGATTTCGTACAGAATTCAGAAACACTCGAGTACCCGAACTCGATCTCTTTTCTCAGTTGATGGTGTAATGATTCGAACATGGTGTGCGATTCCAAAGATATCATTGTTCTGGTACACGTGTTTGTACTCCAATTTTCCAGACCACAGAATTGGTTCATTCCACTAAATGCTGGGCCTCAAAAGAGTCGGGTAAAATTGTAAAGAAAGGTTTGGAATTAGGCCATAACTCTCGGTACAGTTTTGTAATTTATCAGAATGATGAGACAAGTTTACATTTGTATCCTTCGTCGAATTTGAGGATTGGGAAAAATGCAGAGTAAGAATGTTGAAGGCACTTTTCTTACGATAAAACCTTCGAAAGCCCATCTCAATATTACAATTTTGACAATTTTTATATGCTAATCAGGATCTCAGAGCCCCTACAAATCATGAAAGGGGAAGGGTGTTTTATTTAAAGATGATCAAAAGTACTATGATTCAATATATTTCACTCATTTCTGTTCTTTTTTTCCCTCATATGATTCATATAATAATCTTTATTACATGTAATAATGATGTGTACGCTAGTTATAGAACAATGCGCATCCCTTGGTGTACAGATAAATTGATCTTTTCATTCTATATGTATACGGAGATTGGCTGGTAAAATTGTACTGGTGACTCGCTTCAAAGACGGAGATTCATTATAAATTATGCAGATCAGAATCTTCACAATGCTGAATTCAGTTTTCTGGCACTTTCAAAGAAGAAACCCTGAAATTTTTTATTATTGACGAAAAAGATAAGCAATAGTCGCAAGTAATCAAAGACAAAAATAGATATTTCAAAATGAAGTTTATTTTTTGATAAATGCAAATGATACATAGCTCACGGTCGCGCCGATGAACCTTTTTCTAGAAAAGAAAACACAATCCTGAAATGAAAAGTTCCCTAATAAGAACCACCATTACAAAAAGTTACAGATGGAATCACCGAAAAATTGTCTGATTTCTGCATCTAATTGGAACATATCGAGATTGAGTTTTGTGGTTAAATTTTGATGACGTGGCGAGTCGTCTCGTCAATTGTCATTAACATACCCATGAGACTGATCCATTATGACCAGTTTTTTTCCTTCGTTTTTCTTGGGAACGCTTCATTAATTTTCATTTCGAAACTCCATACATCGAAGAGTAACGACAGATACGATAATACTATGGATGATGGGGTGTTGATGATCATGATGGTTACAGTATCAACATAAAACTAATCACCTTGATAATAATTTTCTCAAATTACATTCAAATAATTTAATATATACAGCACGATATATAGCATGATCACGAGTTTCGATATTTTCACACAAATAGAGCTCCATAACATCCCGATTGCACAGAGAACCTTGAAAGAGCGAATATTACGCTCATGTAATAATATGTATGTATGTACAAGAAGAGGTAAAATTACATTCTTATATTATCTATGTGTATCTTGATTCTTACTCGAAAACTTCGATGAATAATTTCTGCACAGAGAATACGTCGATAAATGAAAAATATCAATCGCGAATTTTTCTCTTCATCGTTTGCAGTGTTAAAAGAACAATAAGATTATTCCTCAAATAGATTATCGTATACCACATATAATACAGAGCATAAGATTAAAAGTAACATAAGGTGCTTATCAAACAGTAAAACTTTGAGAGGGCTATTAACACTAAATGCTTCATTACATGTATAAGAAACTTTTCATGTCCATGATTCGAATGATATCGATGGAATCAATTTGACCTGAACATTATAGATCTCTCAATTATCGAACTAAATAAATTGAATCTAATGACTTGGTGAGCATCACTAGATGGTACGCACACTTTTATTTAGGCGCTTTGATATAGCATATTTGATTATTTAATATTGACGCACAAGGAAGATATTAATATTGGTACACATCTTGTAAAAGACAACCACAACACGCATTGAGGTTTTGCGATTGCAAACAGAATCCTATTCTTTCTCTTGATTTTTTTTCACATTGATGGGCTATTCTCAAGCTCTGGCTAAAGTAACATCGGTCAATACGCCGCGCCGTATGCAAAGGATATATCAGTTTATCTGAATATTCAGAATTATACGGCGAAAATTGAGATAAATGCAATATAATGAAGA
Organism: Eretmocerus hayati; assembly: GCA_029851415.1. Classification (NCBI taxonomy): domain Eukaryota; kingdom Metazoa; phylum Arthropoda; class Insecta; order Hymenoptera; family Aphelinidae; genus Eretmocerus; species Eretmocerus hayati. Next base: position 148,651,730 of record CM056742.1, on the reverse strand, counting down.
ATTTGTACTCAATTTAATGAAATAAAAAGACAAGGATGGATTGATAAGGCCATAACATTTAATAAATTTTTGGTCCATTCGCCCTTTTGAAATATATTGAATTTGTAATATTAGCTGAATGTATAGAAGATCTAACACATTTTTTGTTTTTCTTTTTCAATAAAAACGGTCCTTGGTCATTTACGGGCTTAGATGAAGCGCTGGCGCTAAAATTTCAGTGATTTCACATGAAAAATTTAATACGAGTCCTAATATGTCGTGGCTGCAAATATTATTTCTACAACGTGATTCAAATGCTAATGATTTTTGAATTTCTTAATCAGAGTTTGATATTAATTCCAGGTTTGAATCTGCTAGGATGACGCCCCATAAACGAGACTACGGGGACCCGCTAACGAAGCGTGAAAGGTACGTAAGATGTATTTTAATTTATCTGAGTTAATTTATCATCCACATCATTTCCTCCTTGCATTGAGCCATCGAAGAGAAAGGTTACTCTTTTTCTGTTTGGGGGAGAAAAATTTAACTTTCGTTGTTTCATCTATAAATAGCTTCCGATGCCCAGGGATTAACTTTGCAATTCTATTTTTACCACGAGTTGAAACAATATCCTCGTAGGTTGATTGATTTTAGTGGTGGAAAAAGTATCAAATACGTACAGAATTTCAGAAAACTATGACAAAAATGTGGTTCAATGATTCTTCCATGTATAAATGCAGATCTGTTTATAAACTGTTGATAAACTTGAAAGTCTTAACCGTTATGAGAACGTGACTTGAAACAGTTCCAAAAACTTCGGATCTTTTTCCTTCCAACCAGAGGAATTGTGTCAAGTGTGTCCGGATCATAAAATCCATGAACTGTTTCTCCACGTTGTACGAAATTGAAAAGTTTTGATGAAAAAAACTACATGTTTGTAAGATCAATTTCACATTACATTCGTACCATTAAGAAATTTTAAATTTACTGAAAACCGACGGTCATATTAAGTTGAACTGTGTTGGGCTGAGTAAATTGCGAATAATTTTCTACATCTGTACAATAGTCGACTCAGAGCCAAGTAAGATCTTTTTAATTCTGGGAATTCTCGCTGTTTTGATATGGTCTATCATAGTTTACAATGAAAATTGAGCAACTTCAATATTGTTTGGTCTCAAGGGCAATAAGTCAAGCAGTTTCTTTCGAAAATTTATTGAGTGGTTATGAGAAGTCTTTCAAAGTAATGCATTTAGAAAATTGTTGTATATTCATATTCAATGGATCAAGTAATACTCCCAAAATTTCAATCTGTATAAAAAAAGCATTGATCAAAATTTGAAAAATTCTAATATTTATTGTGTTTGGAAAGTGAACTGTGTATTATCTACTCTACGTCAGTTTGTGCATAGTATCATTGATCCGTGATTATTGCATGATTTATCTGTGCTTGAGGAATCAGACTTATTTTATTTTGCGATTCAGCTGCAACCTGTCTTCCTATAACACCCCCAAAAAGTTTGCGCAAACATCTTGTAAAAAGGCTCGTGAACTTCACGATTTTCTTTTATGGATATAGACACAAAAAAGATAACAAGAGAAAAGCTCAACAGGTGCGTAAAAAGTCTGTTTTCCCTGCCAGTAACTGACAATGGTTTGAATTAGTACACTGGCTCGTATAGGTGATTGCAAAAATTGCGTACGAGAGTGAGACGTGCGCACAATTTTACAGTATTCGGGCGCAACATGTACCAATTGTCTCATATTTGCATCAGCGAATCGAGACTGCATTTTCTGCACACTATGATGAAAATGTTATTTACCCATTGAATTCCTCAGAGCTTTTATTCTTTCGGGAATCTTTGCACATTGCAAAGAATCTGTAACTCATCTACCTAATGTTATTATCGTAAACCACACATCCGATACGCTTTAATGCTCGCATACACACACACACACACACACACCCACACATGTACGTGTTTGATGAATACCACGATTAAGACTATGAATCGGAATGTAATGAGTCGAAAGTAAATCGAACGATCTCGACAAAGAGATCCGACTTAATCGAAGTTATAAATTACGTGAGCGCGAGATGACGAGGATTTAAAGAGGAAGAAAGAAAAAATGAGATGGATTCACATGGAATTCTACTCTTATCACAACATTCTGTCATTACACCCTGTCAGCGCATAATAGGCGAGTGCAAATTTTCGCCAAATTTGACAACCAAGAACCCCAAATTGGCAACGTTGCAGCGAATAAAAATCGCGCACAGCTCATATAAGATATACTTACAAAAAAATATCCGAGCATCATAGCTCAGAACTGCCAAGTAGGCCTCATTCCATCCCGATCCAAAAATCTGTAATATCAGATATTTTGACCCTCTGTTTTTGGTGTATCGGGTCATATTAGGACTATGCTCACGTATATTTACGTAACAGCCCTAGAATCGGAATTCGGCGTACTTGACAGAAGGCAGATCTCATTGAGAATGTAACCTTCCGGAGGGTGGCTTTACCGCCGCTTGATGCGCGTTAGAATTTTTCGGTATGGCCCCTATTATTTTAACCCTGTGCTGTTGCTGCTGCTGAGAATGATGATGATGGTGATGGTGCGTCCTCGAGTTGTCGCTGAATTGAGGTGGAGGTGCGAATACGAGCTCGTCTCCGGCTACTGAAGCTTGGTGCATCGCCGCTGCGGCTGAGGCGTTGGCTGGACTTCCGTCGGCGTTGAATTCGGGAGGTGGAGGAACGAACAATTCCGAACTCTGCTCCTCGGCTTCGGCTTCCAAGGGAGGTGGTAGTTGGGCAAGGCTGACTGCGTGCCTCGTTAGAACTCCGCCGCAGCTCTGACGTTTATTTTGTTGTTGTTGATGTTGCTGTGGCTGTTGTTGTTGTTGTTGTTGCTGTTGGACTGGATGTTTTTGAGGTGGTTGTTGGACGCAGGTACTACCACCACTGCCTATGACGACGACGCTGCTGTTTCCACCATTGACTTTCTTAGTTTCAACCTTATTGTCGCGGGCTGTGAAACGAAACAGCGAGGATGAGTTTAGTTTTTCCGTCAGTACATCAAGACTGACAATCAACTGAGATCATGGAATCAGCATAAATGTAAAGTAAGAGAACGGTCGCCGATTGGGCACTGATGTTGTTGGAAATTTTTCGTCAAGTGAGGCATTTGGACCAGAATCAACTACTATAAATTAATATGAGTATATTACATGATTCAATTGCACGAAACTCGTTACCATCCTTCTACCCTAACAATTCTGAGAGATGGAAAACTGAAGAAATATGCCTTCAGAAGAGCGTCTGTGAGAAATACTTCACACCCGAGTTAATTTTTTTTCGATGAAAAATTTTCGGATTTTTCCGGTGAGATTTTCTTCAGTAACATAGAGTTTGAATCGTAACCATGGTCAACATGGTAAACCTCTATTATATGATTTGAGAATTTTGATAGAGGAAAAACATCCCTTCCCAGAAGTAAACACCAAGGATTTCGAATTACCTTGATTGTGCGCATGCTGTTGCTTGTGGTTAGTTTCGTTGTTGCGAGCTTGGGAATCGTTAAATCCTGTGGGTGGACCAACTGGCACATCTTGGTCCGAACTGACTCCGCTCGAACTGTTGTCGCCGTCCTCCACCATAGATTGTTGTGTCTGGAAGATCATTAAACGTGCAAGTACGTATTGAATTGCAAGATCGAAAATTTATAAAATCTTTTGGAGTAGTACATCTGGCTCAGTTTTCTCTCGTTAAACAACTGTAGCAATAATTGATTTTCATGAAACTAATCCAGAATTAGCAATTGCATGACAAGAGAAATCCTTTGATAACGAATTCAATTTCTGAGCCTTGAGTATCAAAATTGCTTAGGACTACTCTATGTGCAACGAAAATGAAAATCAAGGGAAAAGATTGTACCTTGAGCTGCTTCCTGACGTTTTGTATTTCTTCAACGCTGAAGGAATGAGGTAGCGAACCCGAGCCTGAGGAACTGCTGCTGCTGCCACTGCCCGCTGAGGCGTTTGAATTGCCAGACGTTTCGCGCGTTGCCTCGAGCTTTTCTCGCGCCGCGGCTTTCTCGAGTTCCTTCGCGATCTCGTGCTCTTCACCTTCATCCGTCAACTCTTCGTCATTCTCGGACTCGCTCAAGCTGTAGTCCGGCTCCGGAATCGGTGGAGCATTTGGACCGTTGTTACCTGCACCTGAAAATTCATACATCTGTCAATCAAATATCAAAGTGCACCTTGTGAGATCATGGCGTTGAGATGATGGGCAAGAAATTACGTTCAATCAACATCGTGTTCGCGAGCTTCTTACAACACCTTACTCGCTGAAGAGTAGACCTTTGAGATGAGATTATTTTATTCGCTCATGTATAATTCATCCGAAACAAACTGTAATGAAACTTCTTTCAATTGTCTCGGTCGGCCTTGTCAGAATTTTTTCATTGGCCATCCTTGTTGACAAGGTCAGTATTTGAGATTCATAACGTCCCTATTATTTCTACCTATTCATTCTGACCCAAATTTTTTCATAAGATTGACCCGTGGCAAACAACGTTATAATCTTGATATACAAATGTTTGCATGTTTCCTCTGTAAATTTTTTGTAAAAAATGCATGTACAAGCTTTCATATTTGAATGAAAATACACCAGTACACCATCGCTAATCTCTAACTTCCTGTAAAATGATACCTTTGAGTAGTCTTATGCATTTTCAAAAACCGCAATTTTATTAATACTGCGGATAATTTAGTTCCATCATACGAAGGGATGAACAAAAGTCGAGGGATCACAAATAAAACTTTTGGGCATACTGATAATATTCATCCAATTACACACGGGAAAGACAAAACACGAACGGTATCGAAATCTTCCCCTTGAAAAACAGAAAAACCGGTGCTGTATTTGCGCAGTAGTAAGAGACAATTTGGTCAGACGCGCGCAAGTAGTAACAGACGGTTCGGCGAGACGACTTACCTGCCGCGGCACCACTGAGATTCGATGCGGATGAACTGCTCGCGATGCCGTTCTTCTTCTTCCTCTCGCGGACGATGCCCGCCGTGCTGTGACTCCTAGCCTTCAGTGGTTGAGCATATTGATTTCTATTTGTATTAGCTCCACCCGGTGCCCCAACTCCCGTACCATTCTGTACAGGGCCACCCTGTTGTAAGGAGGCTGGCGAGGGTTGTTGTTGCTGACCCTGCGTCGAGGCTGGTCCACCATTAGGCATTGATTTGGGCCCATTATTGCTGGCGGCGCCGTTGGGTGTGCGTAAACTGTGCGATTTTCGAAGCTGGGCTCTGGCTGAGTGCCCGGGTAGACTGAGCGAACGGTAGCCCACACTCTTCATCTCGTCCGGCGAGGCGTACAATTTGGCGTTATTTGCCGGCCTAAAGCTCGACATCACTCCGTAGTTGTTTTCCGCTGTTGCTGCTGCCAGCTCTGTCAAAATGATACATTTTTTTATGGCAAATTAGTACATAATCGAAATTACTTGTTGAACATCCGGTAAAACACACGAGAATATCAGGACACAATGTTGTAATGAAGAGTCCGAACCTTTGACTTGCTGTATGTGGGCCATATTATCATAGACAGAGGCCGGGGTAGTGCTGTCGGGTGCAACTGCGCCCACATTAACCTTGACGAGTTGTCCAACCGGTGGCGGGGGTGGCGGATGATTGGGAGGAGGCAGTCCGTTTCTACCAAGGGCCGCGTTTACATCTTCTTGACTACGGTGACCCTTGGGTCCGAGGCCCATCACTACTCCACCGTTGGCCGCAGCCGCAGCAGCCGCTGCTGCGGCAGCTTGTACGTTCAAATCCGGCGTACTGTGGAAGTCTCGGTGCAGATCCGAACCACCGCCCAAACCGCCGAAGAAGCGAACCCGCGACTGCAATATTAGCGCAAAGTTCATATCGTGATGATATTTTGGACTAATAAATTTGGGATTTTGCACATTGTGATCAAACACGATGGAAAGTGCTATGTGAGCCCGCTAATAATGTGCGCCGTGACTAATATTGTGCAGATAAGATTCTACGAGCTTGCGATGCGCGGTGATTGGGAAACTTGTCGTGTGATGACAATGAGTTGACTAGTCAGTTGATGATCCAGTGATGGATCATCGTTTGTGCAATTTACTTGATCTTTACTTTGAAAGTATTAATGTTGCACATTGGTGAATGTCTACGTATTGAGAGATACAAAAGTCTTAAGAATTTGTAGCACGTATTCATCATTCCTTGATCATATTGAATAGTGACGGGACCACGCACTTTGCACAACTCCTGCCGTATTCTTGTTAAAATTCCAACAACAGTGCTATTTTTCTTTGTCTAATTTGAACAAACCTGGTTTTTCTTGATAATTCTATGTAGAACTAGACAAAGCCACTATGTTAGTAAGGGTTCCTGCATGGATGTATCTTCTTGTAACATATGGGGTAATAATTAAAAAACGCTATTTTTTATTTCTACGAGCCTCAACCAACTGAAAGTTCGAGATAAGTCTTGATGAACAACCAAGACACATTTTTAATGTGATTGTATAGTTTTTAGTTGTCCCGTTTTACAAAACCAAGCTTGTCATAAAAATATTGAGATAGCTCGTCTGTGACCCTCGCTCAAAATTGATTCAGGATTTTGAGGGAGCTGTTCTGCGCGTTAGAGGAGGAGGGGAGGGGGTCGTGGAACTTTTTTTCACAATTTTAGAAGACACCGTCAAATTGGGTAACTTCGGTACAGTGGGTGCAACTTTGGTACAACCCTGAAAAATGACTTTCAAAGCTGCATTCAGCAAGGTGAATGGTTCTATCGCTCTGAAACCTATCCTCCCTTCTTGGCACACACAGTAACAATGTGTTGAGCCACCGTAGATCCCGTGTGGATGGTTGTAGTCGTTTATCGAAGTTTTTTTCCGGAAAGGTTGATTCAGTAACGATACGCGAGTGGTCCAGTTAGTATACCTGGCAAGAAGTGTTCCGGAATGAACTACGGGTGTATAATGCTAAATTTCCATCACATATATCACCATATTGAAGAAACCATCGTTAAATTTGAGTATCTACAGCATTTGGATTGCTAATGAATGAAAAACAGAGGAAAAATCATGAAAAAACGTACCAAAGTTACCCCACTCTAGCTAAGAAGCGTGAGGATAGGGTAACTTCAGAACCCCTTCCTATGACAGCTTCTTTTCATCTCATCCCGAGTCGAATGATGGTCTATGAGGTCTTAGAATTTTTCAGACAGCTTAAAATAAAACTTCTGAACTATTAAAATTAATTCACTCGCATGGTGGTGGGCACAGAATTGAGATATTCTGTAAGTGTACCAAAGTTGCCCCATCGGGATCTAACTTTGGCACACTTACAAAACTGCTAATAGCTCTAGTTCAGATGCATCAAATTGAACTTTGTAGCCCATCAATCGAAAGCTGAGACTGTAAGCTTTAGATTGACCACTAACAGAAGTGGGTTTCGTCTATGTATGTTGGAATGCCGAGCCAAACAAAAGAAAAACACCGAAAACGTACCAAAGTTACCCAATTTGACGGTATGAATTTTTTAATATCGAATCGTCGATCGTCTAATTATCCACAGGATCTAATGACAGTTGTGACTATGATTATGGTGAATCAGTCTGAAGTTTACGAGATGATAGAATGAACATATAAAAAATGACGGTATGATGATATATAATCATTATTGAAAAAAAGGGTCCACGTTTATTGTTGTTCAAGCTCTTTTTGCGGGTAATTGCTAGGAGCTCAGGTAAATGAAAATGGAAATTTGATTTAAGTAATCGATATTCGATACTTTTTGAACTCAAAATAGGGGTGAATTTGGAATGAAGGAAGCGAGATAAAGAATGATGAACTAATTTTTTAATACAATGTGCGTAAAAGTGTACCCTGCGCACAGTTTGATGACTTTTACTCACGGTCTATCAAGAATTATGGTTCAATACACGGGAGTAAAACATACTTTTCACACCTTTGTATCGGAACGCACTATTTGGAAACAAAGATGACTTGATGAAACACCTATGTTCTACAGTGAATCGTTTCAGAGAAAAAAGCAGCAAAATGATTGTGGCTGAGGATAGTTTTCTCTAAATACTTTAATCACCTGTAACATCACCACAGTCCATGCAAAACACGCCAAACATGCAATAAATTACAGCAAGATGCATTCTCGCGCGGGTTCATGAATTCAAAATTGTGAAAAACTCGAGCGAGTTATAAATTAGGGAGGTCGTAATCTAATGAATTGGCGTTATTCACTTTGGAACATCAAGTTTGTAAACGTCGTTAGTAATATTTGTGAAAGACAAATCACGATAGAGTTAACAATTTTCGAAAAAAGAAACAATATAACTGTAAAAAACAAAATTTGTGCCAAGAATCGCATCTTTGCTATATGTACACTGATGCAGTAGTTCAATAGTGTAAGTGGTCCTCCTCGCTGCTCAATCTGCTGAATGTCCCCTGAATACTATTAGAATTGTTCAAAGGTAGCTACAACAAAGAACATGCAAATAATTTTATGATTATTATCTAATCAAAGCACCGCTCCTTGAAAAAAATGCTTATCCTATTCTCAAAAAATGCAAGATGCGACAAGTCATCATGATTGCCGGATCCATCATGGTATTATATAACAATTTTTGACTATAAAATGTCGAACATTTGATTTATTATCCGGATGTAATATAAATCTAGTCTGGTATATGCAAAGAATGGAAACAGACTATTAGTCTATGTTTTTTGGTCCATCTTCATTGCTGAGACAGGTTAGAGCATCTTTTTCACCTATTCAAAAAACCTGATCACGAGTTGCATTTAATTCTCACAAAAACCACTAGGCTTAGGAAGAAATCGATTACAGGATTCTGATTGGTCATTAAGAAATTCAACAAGCAAGTTGAACATGATCATTTTCATAGGAACATTTATGAAAATAATCGAGGAAGCAGTCGACTACTTTGAAAAAAGAGGAAAGGTCTTTCATTTCAAAATCTCTTATTAATATTGGAATTGTTTCTGGTGAATTCATTTTTCCAGATCGACTCATACCTTCAACTCAACATGGAAGAGAATTTCTCGTTTCAATTCGACTTAAAATGAAAAAACTCGTTCTTCATTGACCATTCCTCGATAACTCCAAAACCCAAACTACTCGGTTAAATTTTTAATCAAAAAATCGCACGGCCTGCACCACGTGTTATTTGTAAAAAAAAAATTTTTTCGCGCGCGGGTTGTGATGCACGGCTTACTTTGCCTTTGCGTTTCATTTCAGCGACGCTTGCGTAGACCCGGCCAGATTTTGTCGGTGACGAAGTATTTTGTTGATTCTTGCATGCATTCGTAGTTGCCGCGGCCGTCGAAAAATGCGACATACTCGCAGAGCTGATCTGCATTGTCGATCCATAATGCCTGTAACGTGGGCTGAGCATACCACCACAACCCTGCTGCCGCTGAAATAATTCCTGCAAAGAAATACAGTCCGACCATGCTCTTTCTTTCATGCACGTTTTCTCTTCTTCTTTGGTATAATCCTGGGGAATGCCTCTTTTGAACTATACAAAGTTAAATTCGCGATTGTGAATGTTCGGATTCGCCTGCGGCTATAAATGTAGCTGGATGATTGTGATTGAGCGCATTCGAGAGTCTGATCAGCTCTCTTTACTCGTTCTGGCTTACTCCTTCTCTGTGATTTATGCGCTTCGTAATGAGGCACGAGATCGACCGTAATCGAGATTTGATTATTATACTCTGGTGAGCGTCGAGGCTTCATTGTTGAGCATAGGGGTGTGCATTTTCTGATGTTTGAACAGGTTATCCGCATACAATTGTTCGGAGGAATTGTGACTCGAACGTGCATCTATATACGTCTCTTCTAATATTATGAGAATTGTTGGATGATAATGAACATTGAACAGACACATATGTGATGAATAACATTGAGATAATGTAATGAGGGTGAATTGGATGCAAGATTTGCCTACTATGTATATCATGCGCAAATTTGTGTAATTTGAAATCAAGATGAACTGATTGTTCAGAGGGTGTTTATTTTTGATTGACCACTGAATGGTATGTAATTTGTCAGAAAGTCATGAAAATATCCGAATGCTGTTATTACGTTTTCAAAATTCTCGAAATCGGCTTGGAAGTCTAATTCTCACTATTCATGATTTTTGAAAATTTATCTAATAGACACAATACTCAATAGGACGTTTCTATTCCTGAGAGCTGAATCTATATCTGACCTGGAATCTGTTCATTGTATCAAATGTTTGATGTGCGGTGATGAAGTTGCAGTTAGCACTTTCAAAATATTCCATGAGAATTAACTTTCATTGAAAAAATACTGGATTTTACAGAAAATTGTATAACCTTCGTGTGACATTCCGAGTATTGGGATACGTGTAAGGGACTCCGTGATTCACGATGAAATGTAGATATTTCCACGATGCATTTGAACACAAATTCATCTAGAGATACTTTTCAAGTATGCTTCTGATCGTGCATTCATTGTCATGCATTATGAAGGATGCATAGATTTTTGAGAGTGAAAAAAAGTTTATCCATATTGAAATAAGCGAGTGATGATATTGAATAGAAAATAATTTGAGAATGAACATCATATCTGCGTTTCGAGTTCGATGAACAGATCGAAATTCAATGATTGAAACAAAAACACCAAAACTATGTTGATGCAATTCGCGTAGCTTATTGTTTAGAGTTGTAGACGGTTCTGCTGATGGGTATATTGAATTTGTAACGGCCTGTGGTTTTGGGTGCACAAACTTACCTCGAGTTCCGCCGCGGTGATGCGACTAGACGTGGGTCTCGACCTAATACTCGCTGTCTTCGGTTGATTCGCATTGTTCAAGCTTGCGGCTACTGCTCCGAGTGAATTTGGTTGATTCAAGTGTAACGATTCGGAGCTGTTGGATTTTGCGCAGCCCATCGTTGTCTCGTCTCGTTCGTCTTTCTCTCCACCACCTGATGAAAAGCATGGTACTTGTCTCAGAAAGTTTGAACTCAATTTCATATCAGGGACGGTAATTTGATGTAAAAGTTGGTGTGAAATTTGTTCATTTAGAGTAGAAACGGTGAAAAAAATTGGTTGATGATCAGTTGATGTGGGTTGATCATCGAAAAATTCCGAATTGAGCTTTCATTTTAATTGACTCTGCAAGAGCTCGCAATGAAGTTCAAGTTGTACCATCTCGTCAAATCACACTTAAAAGTGAATATTCAAGAAAAGAACTCCATTGATCATGAGTGGCTTACACACGCCCTCTTGATATCGTGATAAGAGATAAGGATTTTCATTCTGAGAATTTTGGGTCAGTCCATCGACTCACAATTATAGCCAAATTGATGCTGATGCGTAAGGCTAAAATTGTTGAGCAACCAGACTTTCTGGAAACTACTTGACAAGTCCAAGCCATGTGATTCAATCAAGAACAGTTTAACCTAGTCTCCCCTGATTTAAAAAAAACTGTTGGCTCACATGAAAACCATCTACATCAAGTTGCTAATATCCAAGGGAAAAAGTTGACTATCATTACTCACCAAGACCGGCGACCATAGACCGGGCCCTGGCCCTGCCAACACTGAGTGTCGTTTTAGGATCTCTTCGAGGTGGCATCGGAGCAGGTGATCGTCCAAGCGTCCCCGTTGGCCCGACAATTGCCCCATTGCTCATCTTTCGTGGCAGTGTCGAATACTGCCTCTGGACGGGCTGACTAGTGGGCAGTGCCGCCGCGGACTGAGAACTCGGCAGACCGCCCAAAGCTGGTGAGATTACCGTCATCCGCACCAACTCCCCTGATTTTCGGATAAGGTCCACCACGTGCTCGTGCAGTGCCGTCCTCACATCCTCGCCATTTATCTATAAATGAACCATTTCGATATTCAATGATTTTCATGTTAGAACAAAACAGTACCTCGCTGTATCCTATCTCATCGATCTGCTCATTTTCTGAGATCATTAGGATCTGCCATATTTTTTGCGGAACAGAACAACTTGAACGCTTGCAAATGGAAGCGCTTGAAAGTAACATAGTTTGTCATCGAAGATTCCATAAATGATCAGAATCTTTGTTCCGTAAAGTATCGTCAAAACTGAGACATTTTTCAATACTTTTACAATGAATTGAGAAAGAATAACTCTACAATATGCCTTTGATCTGATAGAAAAATGTATCTGCACTCGAACTCAAAAATTTTAATTTTTCAGAAATTAGGAGATAAGATCAGAGATCATGAATCACAAAAATTAAAGTGTGGTTTCATTCATTCAACAATGAATGAAACCACAAACAAATTTTGAAGTACCTGAATGAGAAAATCTCCTTTGCGTAAGCCGGCCATGTCGGCGACTCCACCCTCGTCGACATCGTCGAGATACTGTAACGCTGGATACCTCGCCGACAAAGTTACCTCAGTGATGTTTGTCGTTGATTTGGCACCACGCAAAACGAAACCAAAACCCTTCCGTGAGCGGTGAAGCACAACTGTGCGCGGCTCCGAGGTCACCCTGTGATCAAACGGTTGGAAACTACGAATCGTTAGTCCATTCTTAATCAACGACATCGTTGGGTATACTCGGGTCTGACACTGACTAATTGTCTCAAGAAATTATCGATCAGTTCGGTTTACCCTTATACCTTAAAGCTTATCCCTTTTGAGATGCTCCCTCTGCTGATTATACACAGTCGAGAATTTCAAACGGAAAGTATAAAACATTCATCATCTCAGCAGTAAATGGCTATATCAATAGCATGCAGTTGAAAATAAGCAACCGTGTAAGCAACCCAAGCATACCCTTGCTAATATTTTTTTTCAATACTTTGATGGATGAACGACTCAAACTTCGTGTACTTGCATTTACTGAAATCGAAATAGACTTTTTCATCGATTGTATGTACCATTACTATGGAGAGATAATGATATGATTTCTAAGTGATGCAAAGAGAGCCATCATAGAATCGACGATATTTTTCTTACACTGTACTCTTTAAGTAAGCAAACGAAATATTTTTACAAACAAAAGGCTACACAAATCAGTTGAATGCTATACTATTTTTTCACTCGAAATTATAGTAACTAATTCGAGAGTGGATAGAGCTATCATTTCTCTATTACGAAAACTTTCAAATTTGACACTTCAGAGAAAATAGAATGCTTCGCCGACACATTGTTTGATTTACGGTTTCTGGAATATTAGCGACCAGGGTATATGCTCAACGTCCACAGAAAAAAGCCCGCATACTCATGGTAGAGCTATCAAGTTTTGAACTAGGACACGTCTGATAGGAAAATGAAAGTTTACCAAAGTCAAATAGAACTCGTTTGTCTTGAATGAAAATATTATTCCGGAATAAGTACAAGACTTTGTTGGTCGTGTGGAAAAACTCGGAAAGTATTTCGATCTCCGGAACGAGTTCGAATAAATCTGTGATTTCCTCAATCCAACGTGTCGCTTCCAAAATTCTCAAAATCTCTCTACCCATGATTTCGGATTCTGGAATAGGCAAAATAGTTGAAAAAGCCAAGCGTATAATGAATAATAAGCGAGCTTCAGCTGTAGTCGTTCAGTGCTGATGGGGCTCTCACGGTTTTTTTAATCTAGGAGCAGTGGCAAAATACTTGTGCTGCGACTCCCGACGACCGAGGACTCGATTCCTGTTGGCCGTGGCTGCTGCATCCCTCGCCACCGCCTGCGGGTTCATGGGTATACTTCCATGGCGTAGCCTCACTTCCTGTACGCAATGCGCCGGGAATAGCCCTGTGCCATGCCCTCGAAGAACACCTTCCAGTAATCCGCAATCCGTTGCGCCCGTTACTATTTTAGGGTTTGAAAATGAGAGTTGAGTGTTATCATGGTTCTAGTTAAATGCAGTCAAAATCCACACGAATTTCGAAAACTTCAAAAATGCTCCCGTTCTACAAATTTTTATGAGCTGAACATTCACATGACAGATAATCCGCAGATTTTATGATCGTCTTTCATACAAATGTAGATACCATGTACGATCGAATATTAGGGATCCATTTTCCTTAAAATTTGTATAACGTCTAAGATAATAATTAACTGACCTTCGATTATGTCACCCTGGTTAATGGCAAGGTGCCCGTGTATACCGGAGTTGTAAGGCTCGACACATACGACTGTTGTGCCTGGTATCGTGAGCGAATTGTTGGTTGTGTCGGATTGCGAAGTACCCACACCCGAGCTGTCACTGATCACATCGGATGCGGTATCTCCCAGGCTCTTGTCTGTAACAATCAAATGGCCAGATAGCCACCACCGCAAGAAGCGGTGGTACGAAGCGCCGTTTCATTATTATAGGTACTCTCTTAGATTGCACGATGAGAGAGCACTTGAGCTCGGCATAGTTTTTCCAGTCACTCTGTTGTACGACCTTGCTCTTTTGTTTGAAGAAGAGCGGAGCACTGATTTGGAGCAATGATAAAAGCTCCCAAGACACTATTATGTGTCACGGCTCTTTTGAATTTACATTCATTTCCCTCTCGAGACATGCTCAGTTATTAGAGGTGAACCAATGAATTAGCTAGTAATACATCAAAAGATGTAATCGTGACTTGTGAGCACTTTTTATTGACACAAATATTTCCATCTATTTTTAAAAAAATACTGCCAAACCAATCGTATGAGGTTGTTGAGTGCCCAAAGTTATTAATTTGATAGCCACAAGGTATTTTACGAAGAAGTATTACACTTGGATACCACGAAAGGATGATTCAGCGACCAAATCATGGATAAGTTCTCAATATTCGTTGACTCGATACTCTAATATTGATTTTAGATATGGATGTCTTTCCAATTTCAAGGAACCAAGAATATTGCCTCGGGTATTGCTTGGAAGTCGATATCCTCTCGATATGCATGAACATTTTTCAAGCTTCGAACTGAATCTCAGCTTGATTTCATACTTTCAGTGGGTCAAATCGATACGGATATGAATATCTTAAGTTTATGCACGCGGAAAGGGAGTTCGTCGTACCTATGGATTTGATATTGGTTTATTGAGTTTGTGTCAACTGACAAAATGAAGGCTTAGTCACCCAAAGAGCTTTTCAGTTTCTTCCTCTGCGTCTTCATAGTTTTAAACATAAGATCAGAAGTATTTTCATCAGTAGGCATCATGAAAAAAATATTGGTCAGAATGACCTAACTGAGTGTCACTAATTCTTGCACTATGAAGTATAAGTGAAATAGAGAATGAATTTTTTAGATAAATGTGCTTATAGTGGTGGGGGCAAAGTATGATATGTGACTTCCACTATGTTCAATACCATTGCCTGTTTTACTTCTATTTTTATACATGCGTCATTCTATTCAATCCATGTAAATCAGAAGATTATGATACACATCTGATAACTATCAGATGTTAATGTCAAATCAAGGGAAATACCTTTCATGGCAAAAGTACCACATTTGAACAGTAATGATCATCAGTGTCTTCAAAAACTGCCCCAGCAATCATACATGTAGTGTCAGAAATTCCTACAGTGTTGTTGACACATCACATTACTACTATTCACAAGCGAGACATTTTACCACAAAAGTTTCCTTTGGAAAAAAATTGTTATATCTTACATAGTGTTCTTTGTACTCACTGAAAATGACTAGGAAAATTTGATGTCGATGCTCTATGAAATTATATTTTATCATTCCAAAATGTTCATATGGCCACTGTTGAAAACTTATGCCAGTGTATATGAGAAAACCAATGGTAACAATCAAATATTATGATGATTTGGGTGATGATGATCATGATGATGGGATGGATGATAGCAATGATGATTCGATGAGAACGTCATATTCAACACTAATAATATCTTGAAAGAATCAGACCCTAGTGAGTCAAAGCAAGTTCAACATTGAACAGATCAAAATTGAAGCAAACTGATCCATAATCTATTGAACAACATTGAACTTCAAAACTCATGGATTCTGGAATTCAAAATCCTATTAATGAAACATGGATACATGCTTCAGCCAAGAGATAAAACTACTACCTCCGCAAGAAGAATAAATCTCAAGCATTGAAGCTAGAGAAAATCCTGGTGGTCTTATCTTGTCTTAATGGCATATCAGAGTCGGCTCCATGACATACTTATGTACGTAAAATATCAAGAAGGTTATCGGAAAATGTGGGAAGAGGGATAATAGGACATGAATTTGGATTACAGCATTTCGTTACAACTTTTTAGAGTTTCCATTCACATCGTGGTATAAAGAACAATAATGTTGGAGCTATGGCATACTGATATCAACTTGTTGGACATGTACAGCTGAGTTGGTGAATTCTAGTATTTTGGCTCTTTGAAATTTTATCATCTGACATGTATCGTAAATTCAATTGTCGAAAGTTGGGAACAGATATTGAAGTGGAAAGTCGAGGATGTGGTCTGTTTGACAATTCAAGAGAAGAACTCATCATAAAAGGGTGGAAAAATTAAAGTCATGTGTACCTGTAACAATACTGGCCGAATCCTCGCCGGACGGTTGATTGCTCCCTTCGGACAAACTGGAGCTGGCTGAACTGAAGGGTGCCAGGCTTCGACTGCTTGGTGATGGCGAGGGTGGCATATCCAGAGGCCTGAGACCCCCGATGCCACCCCCGGTGTCGAGTCGCTGCTGGAGCTCAATTCTGTGCTCCTGCAGCCTCGTCAAACCTTCTACCCGCGCACTCTGATAGTGCTCACCACTTGGTAATCTTTAAATACGGTCATGCACGCTTTAATAATTTTGATCATTCGAATAATCCAATTGGTTTTTGTTACTTATCTTCTTTAAGCATTTTATCGTTACTTAGAGAGCAAAGGTACGCGTAAATTGTCTTTGCAAATACAATAGAGTAAAAATGGTATTTGAAAACAAACTCATAAGATTTGGTCGAAATCTCGAAGCATGAAAAGATTTTTTTAGACGTCCATACGTAGAAACAGCGTATTTTTGCGTACAGACGTATAAAACTGCATACGCGTCTCGTGCGGAAACATTTTTCCTTCGACAAAACCAAGCTGGACGTTGCCTTTGCCCACGCCCAGGCCAGTTTCCCGAAGGAAAAAATGTTTCCAGCACTCGACGCGTAATGTACTATTTTTGTAGACAGAGGGTCCACGTAGATTCTCAAGCTTTTCGAGAATCGATCAGGAAAAGATTGATAGAAACATTCTTTCAACAAGAATTGTTTTCTGTCCAAGATAACCATCAAAACATTGCTCGATAAGAAAATTCATGTTGATACTTTATCTCATGATTTCTATGGGTGGATCATATATCCTCAATTAGAAACTTTTAGCAGGCCCCATTCGGAAATAATGGGTGACCATCTCTTCCGTTCAAGTTGAATTTTAGGTTTTCATTCATCAAATAGGTGTTTGGACAATTTTTTCAGTTCTGAGTAATTAATACTTTTCATGGGATCCATGACATATAATTACTCCAGATATGATATTTTGGTTCAAACTGATAAAACTAAGTTACGATGGGTGAAAATTACGGAGAAACATTGAAAAAATAATGATGTGAAACGAGAGAAGACGAGACAAGAATTACAATATATGGCCAAAAATAGAGCTTGGGTCTTGTTTTTGTGTTGTAACTTATACTTTGATCCAGAAAGTCGATGAAAGGGGGATCCTAGACATGACTGGCAATCAGATCGAATTCATAACATTACTGATCTTGTCAAATCTTGAAGTAAATTACATCTCACAATGATTGATAAAATTATAGAAACAGTACGAATCCTTTGTCAGAGATTTGGATGCTTCAATCACGCAAACCGTCGCATTTCTTTGAAACAATCATAGCTCTATGAATCGCTTCGCGGCAAAGACAGTTTATGCTCACCTCGCTGCGTGTTCAGCCCTCATGAGCTGCGCGGGACTCTGATACTCTGAGCCAGATTTGTGTTGTTGTTGTTGTTCGGACGGAACGTTATGGATGGTATTGTTGTTGCTCTTGTTGGCACTATTACTTGTCGCGGCAATGGCATCGTTGCCATTACTACTACCCTGATGAGACGATTGCCTTTCGGCGGACGGTACTCTAATATTGCTCAGGCAACTATGGTGCGACTCTGCTCTTGGCATTGTCGTGGCTCGGTATTGTTGCTCTGCTCCCGAAGACGATGTCGTTGTTGTCGTCGCCGTTGTGGGCATTGCTGATGAAGATGAACAAGTCTGACCTCGACCGAGGCTACCTGCTGCCAGGTAAGCATCGGCCGAAGAGACTGCTCTACTTGGATTCAAACCAAAATGAAGGAGTTCAGAACCCCTGGTTAGGGTATTGCTGGCTGATCCTGACGATGACGAGCCAGAAGACGAGATGAGAGAACTAGTCATTAGTTGACAGCCTATTGGCGAGGACGGAGTGAGAGGTTCCCGATAATCGGACGGAGTATTGGACGGTAGCCTGCTCAGGGTTCCAAGGTTGCCCGCCGAGAAGCTCGTCGACAAGCCCACGAAAGCCACAGAACGTCTCTTTGGATTGTAGCGAGGTGGACCCTTGAACGGCACTGCAAAATGTCATTGCCACGAACCGTGAGTCGTTTTCAACGAGAGCCGATGGATTTCAGCCAAGTTTGTCTTTTGGGTCTGTCTTCATTCGTCGAACTTATTTGGAGGTCTTTTCCAGATTTTGGTCCACGTCGATCGTTGTTTAATTGCCTCATAGGCAGATATTTCATTTCGTTGTTTTGTCATTAGTGGATGTAAGCTTGTTAGTTCTACAATCCATTTCAATCTTGTGCGATCAAACAAGGTGTTATTCGTCAAATTCTCAGCCAGGACAGTTTAGCTGGTCCAAATAGTGCAATTCTGTTAGACTCAACATTTGCATTGATCCTGAGTGTTAGCAGTTTTCAAGCCATTCAATAAGTGCTCTTACAATTACAGGAAGGCTAGTATAGGGACTGTGTTAGTAAGGTTACATCTTATGAGCTTCTACTACTTGATGGACGCTCAATAGGCAACAATAAATCATTTGCTTCATGTTATATCACTTCTGTACATAATCCTCAAATAATCATTATTCGTAAGGGTAAAAATTCAGAGCAGATCACTATAGCTTAACATTTCACCATAACAGGTTTTTGGAGGTTAAATCTCATGAGCCTCGGTCATTTCTTGTTTTCTCTCTCTTTCTTGATTATCCCACCAAAGAACATGGTAAAAAAACTCATTTGAATGCTCTAGGCATCATTATCCATGTTGTTGCAGCAAAGAGAGGAGTTTGTCAAGGTCATCGTCAGTGTTGCAAAGTCACATCTGCTTACGGTATACTATCAAATGGACTCACATTCACAAGCAATTTGAGTTCGGACGAGGAATGTTAGAAGGTTCACCTGGGTCTCGTTTTTCTAAATCATTACTTATGAACAGGGACTTTGATGAATTTATGCTGTGTTTTGGTAGACACTAAAAATTTTCTGTTGGAACCGGTAGGAACAGAGGAAACATCTCAGAAAATAGCGTACATTAATAACACTTATATGTCAGTGTGATATCATTCTTCATCACAAGGAAACCACCCAGGACCCTATCATTCTCAAAACTTTTTTTCTTGCTCTCTCCGGATCCATCAATCAGAAGGCACTGATCTCCAATTAACATCGGATCAACTTCCGCTGATGACTTTAGTCAGTGGTTTCAGTGAATATCCACTAAAGTCGCACTGAAACTTCTGTGAGATTATTTACTGAAATTTCAGTACCCTTATTATAGAGATCGAAAGGGTCTCGCTACTGGATATTCCTTAAAACTACTCATTGAAGTCATCAGTAGGAGTCGATCCGAGATTAAAATTGAGTTACTCCTCACTCATGGATTCGGAGAGAGTAGATTTCCCTGCGAATAGTTTGTACATCATGAAAATTGAGTATCAACTAGTTTTATTGGAAGTTTGTCTCGTATTCGTTGATTAGTTCAAGTATATCCAAATGAAAAATATTCATGATCCCCGCTTGACGACATTCAAAAAATGTAAAAGTACCTGTCAAACTGTAATGTTTCTGAGCATTTTCGTAATATTAACAAAGTCACGAAATTGTTGAACAGTCACGCCAATTTTGGGGTTTCGGATAAAAATTTTGAGTTTTGAGAAGAATAAAATCTAAAATAATATGAACAAGATGGCATTCATAGAATTTGTTAGGGTATGACTAGGGAATCTGATTGGGAGGATCGACTGGTGATTCGACGAATCAATCATCACTCACTGTAGTCGAATGTTTGCCTGGAAGCAACTTTCTACTTATCATGCACTGTAAGAAATTGGTCGACTTCCAACTAAATCGCTTAACCACTGGTTGAAAATCCAACCAGTTGGTTGAAAATTCAACTACTGGTTGACAATTTTACCACAGCGAATATGGGAGTAAAAAAGGAATCCATGAGATTGGTCAATGGTAGTTTCCGGGTGACATTATTGGGTCGATAAAACAAATATTTCCACGTTTTTCCATCAACAGATATAAAAGTATCAGCACCGGCCGCGCGAGCCTTTTCGGGTTAAGAATTCAGGTTAAGCAACGTTTTCACGATTTAGAATCCGGATCAGTGACCGCTAATTTAGCATTTGCCCAGTTCAAAATCGCAAATGAGTTGTAGGCTTCGCAAACTGAGACGGACGGTCACCAAACCGAATACTGAATCGCGAAAACGTTGCGTAACCTGTATTTTTTAACCCGGAAAGGCTCTTTCAGATGGCGCTCTTGTTTATCTCTATTCGTTTACAAAAAAACATGAATAAAGTTGGTTTCCAGCCCAAACAATGACGTCCGGGCACAACTATTTGCATGTGTCCCATATTGAATCCATAATGAAAGAGTTGGAGAATTTTTTTCCGCAAGCTGAGCGTGGCAGCCCCAGCCGAGCGGTCACCAACCCGGATACTGAATCGCAAAAACGTTGCTTAACCCGAATTTTTCCCGAAAAGGCTCTCAGCTATAGCGCTCTTATTCATATCTATTGGCTTATCAAAAACACGAAGAAACTTGTTTTTCTAACCCAAAAATGTCCGGGCGCCACCACTTACCAATCTCATGGATTCTATATTCACTCCAATATTCGTAGTAGGAAAATGTTCAACCAGTGGTTGAATTTGGCGATCAAACAGTGGTTGCCGCAAAGAATCAACCAATTGGTTGACTATCGGCGTCAACCACTGGTTGAGCCACAAATTTTTCGTTTGAATTTTGAAACACACATTTTTTACAGTGTGGAATGGCGCAAGTATTCGTGATACTCTTTGACATCACATGAGTATAATATGAATAACTATGATACTGTCTAAGTAACATGTACCATTACATTCTGAATCGATATAATCCCAAGATAGTACAGTAGGATCAGAAGGTACAGTATCTTGCAGACACGAGATACCAGGAAGAGATGATTTAGGATTTAGGTTACGAATACCAGGCAGATTTTTGCCCAAATATCGTGAAATTTAGTCATCAGTTCAGATTATGGTTTCATCAGTTATGTCAGTCTTTATCAATTATTCTGAAATTTTATTTTGCCATAAACTGAGAGGAATACGAGGATTTTCTTCGCATATCTTGGACAATAGTAACGATAAAAGACATTCCATTTCATGGGTATTGAATACAATGACCTTGGCAGTAGATCTGATGACACAATGGTTTCTGAAGAATCAAAAGGTACAGAAAAAAGAGGATGGAAATACTAATATCAACTTTTGTTGATCGAATATGACTTCGTACTTTATCAATCCCACATAATATCCTTGATCAGATTTGTTTGGATGAAACCCTGTCGGTTGTGAGTATATTTAGGGAGCAGGATTTTGGATGGGTAAAAGCTGACAATAATGAGGTTAAGAGCATAGGAACTTAAGTTGTTTGAAGTACGCAACTATATCATCACTAGTTTCATTGTCGCGAATAACCGTTTGAAAAGGAAGATAGAAATAGTTGTACACACATCTGCACATACCTCCTACGTGTTGCTCTTGCATACGATATACACTACGTCAAAGTCAAGTGTGTGCAGCAGGGAGAGTGCGTGACAGGCCCAGACTGACCGCTTGTAACGCACTTGTAAGGCCATGGATTATATTGCTGATACCCGTTAGGTCAGCCATAATACATAAGATAGATAGATATATGTATACATGCCTACATCGAAAATCTTAAAGAGCATCGAATCTGCCATGCCATTAGATATAAGCTACATACCATGCAAACATGCAAAGATGCGCAATCATGCGACTGCGGTGGCATGCAAAAGGTGAAATAGAGAATGGATGGCATGCATCGAGCAAATCAGAGATGTGGATCGGTACGTAGATATGCTATTGATCGCTGGCTTTTGGATTGTTCTCTTTTTTTTTTACGTCACGAATAGAGTGGATTGTCAGATAGGTAAGATTTGCTTGTTCCATAATCCGTATTTAGTATGCAGCAGGACTCTTCACTTCCGCGTTATCCATAATCTTGTGATTTGATACAATGGATTTCATGAAATCTAATTACAACCCATTGGAGAAAAATTTTTCAGGAATTGATTTTTGTCTGGTTTCTTGGAAGGGAGCCCTTATTCTAATGTAACTTTGTGAAGATCATTTTCAGAAAATTCATTTTGAACTGCCAATGAGGGACCACGGGGTCCGGGTCGCCAATCTTCCCCAAGATTTTTTTACAGTTTGGTACTACTGAAAATATGAAGAAATCAAAGTAGCTCCGTCGAGTGCCAATCTCGTGCCTGTATCTTTGAACAGGAGACCCATTTGACAGAGTAACTATGGATTTTTCATCTTGTAGGTAGTACCGGACTGTACAACAATTCTTAGGTCAGATTGGGACCCCATGGTCCCCTCTTTTGAGTACGACTCAAGACATTCAAAATTGATTCTTTTTGAATTCTAAAGAATCTGGCCGAATCTATGAATCATTCCAACATTAGTTATAAAACTGCCCTCGTGTTGGTCAATATTATAAGGAAGCCATATTATAATATTAATCAGAACACAGCAAAAATAAATCCCGGGTAAAGTTGCCAAACGATAACTTTCATGAATTATGAATGGTAGGAAGAGATTGATCCAGAAGGATCTGGCAGTCATATGCCAAACTTTTGTCTGAATATTTATATGACATGCTTACTGTACAGGACGTCATGTTGATCCTTTACTTCCATGACATCCATGTTACTGCCCCACTCGGAAGAGAAAATTCAAAGTCAGCGATCGATCACATCTCGACTTAACACGTGCAGACTCGTTTCAATCTTCATCTACTTTTTGTCAATATCAAGTCTGCGTCATTAATGCTAGGCCAGATCGTCAATCAGTTTATAGAACGTTGGTTGTCCTTTACAGTACAATGTATCTATACGTTGTAAATACACAATATGTACTTGGTAAACCTACCATATCATTTCTCTCGCGCAATGGTATCATGACTGAGCGAGTGAATAGATAAAATGCACCGCTAGATGATACATACAAATGATCAATCGAAGAGATAAAATAAACTGATATGATACGTGTGTATGTGTGACGTGAGGCATGACTAGCGAGTATAATACCGTCTGGCAATGATGAGACGAAATGTAATGTTATATTATAATACGGTTACTCACCGACTTCGTCGGGCTGATAATTCTTGATTACGTCCGCGAGCTCCATGTTACCGGCTATCACTGCAACTTGGTATGGGGTCTGATTTGCATAGTTCAAGGCATCTTTTTGGGCACCTCTGAACAACAGTTGCCTTATACACGAGGAGTCTGTATTATTTACGGCGCAGATGTGGAGCGGAGTATTGCCAGACGCATTGCGAGCGTTCATGTCAGCACCGTAGAAAAGCAAGTGGTCCAAATGTTGAACTAAATTGTTGCGGCAAGCCTGAGATAACATTCGGGATAAAAATCTTGCGTTAGTTTGTCCGCTTGCATTGAGGTATCAAGGTTTTCTTTCATAATTGCTCTAGATTAACGGTGTACTATATACTTTTAATGGTTTCCCGTATGTGATGGCATCATATATAAGTGTTATGACATGGTACCGAAGACTTCATTGGGTCATCGATCAAGATGTGAGGAATTCGATAACGATGTTGACTGTGCAGCGAGTTACGCTAATAACCCAAATGTAAATGACTGATGGGAGTTTAGAAAGTTATTGGTGGGTGCCCTTGCATGTACACTCCCTAGCGGTCTGAACTTTCCAAGCTCGACATCGCGCTGTCTCACTCGCACTCACTAATAAAGATGGGAAAAAAGTGAGACACAAAGATCGTGAAGTGAGCATGTGCTGGTCAGTTCAGACCGCTGGGGAGTGTACTAATGAATAGTTGTATTTCAGGAATCTTTGGTAATCTCACGTCTACTGCATTGAGAAAGAAAACCGATACAAGTCCAAAGAGTAGAAGCGAATATTTGCTGTGACGTATCTCCCAATTCAATAGAACTTTGGGATAAGAACAAAAAGAGTGATTTCTCTCCAGTTTATCGACTTGACTGAAACATGTACCAAAAATCATGTGTCTTCTGATGAAGAACAATGGATTCTGCGGGTGAGTGAATCATTTGTTCAATTATTAATACTCACAAAAGTAACACTACATCTGTTAAATTTACAAAACATGGAAAACAAACACAAGAGATAAAGAATATCATTCATGAAATTCAAAAAAATTCTGTCAGTTGTTACTACCACTCTTTAAACTTTGAAGAAAAATCGTCACTAGTATTGCAAAACTTCAGATGTAATCGATATAAAATGACCATTCTCACCTGATGAACTTCCTGCCAGCCCTGCAAGTCTTGCGCACCGATTGTCGCGTGGTCGTGCAACAAGGTCTCGCAGAGCATTGGATCGGTCTTGTAGATGACACTGTAATACAGAGGGGTGAGGCCCTTGGTATCCTTGTAATTTGGGCTAGCACCGAGTTCTAGCAATGTCTTGACTGCCTCGAGGTTGTTACGTTCGACCGCTCGATGCATCGCAGTTAGACCCTCTTTCGTCCTGTAGTCCAGTAGTGCACCACCGTTCACTAGCGCTATTATTACTTTTCCCGATTTCTTCAATGTCGTTGATAGCGTCAGTGGGGTTTCTGATAGAGCAAAACAGAAAAGATTCATAAGTTAGAGCCATGATTTTGAGGTCAGAATTGAATTATTACCAACCCTATATTGTAATCATTTTTCAAACAAACGGGCAACAGTTGGTGAGAACTGTAAGTCTGAACACAGAATTTTACAGGTACGTTTGATGTACTACCGTAATAACGTATTTTCATTGAAATGTTATGATACGCAAGCTGTGTCAAAATCGTATGAATCAAGATATAAGCAGCGTGGGAGGAAAATATATGACTGAGGATCAAACGGTAGCAACTTTTTATTCCGGATGTGAAAAGCTTGACTGATGATCTGAGCAATAACGTCCTAGAAATTAGGTAAATTGAATATAGTTGTAGGAAATGAGAAAAGACCTGAAGGTGAACTTTTGTTGAAACTTGAGGGTGTCCAAATTTTCTCAATTTTTCAAAAATTGAACCTGGTTTTTTGGAAGTTGATGTATTGCTTGTTTATAGGAATCCTGCAAAGACATGAGTTCTAAATTTACGATTATTCCGAGTCTGAAACTGATCGACTCAGATATTAGCATTTTTTCTCATAAAGCAAATTGATGTTTCTTAAAATGTTCCAATTCATGAAATCTCATAATAGGAAAGCAAAAAAATGTGACTAGAACTGCATTCTATTGCCCTTTGTCATGATTACACGAAAGGAGTATACGAATCGGCTATAGAGAGTAGAAGAGAGAGTTATCGTGACAGCCCTTCAAACAACTGCGTGGCCATAAAGCTGCCTCTGATGAATCGCCAACTCGTAAAAGGGGTGCAGGCGATAATTCATCAGACGTCCGAGGCCCGTCGTTTATCCGCGAGTGCAGCGTGTCGGCATATAATACACGTATAGATCTACCTTAGTGCAAAGAGAGTAATCCGTGACGTGGGGTGAGGCCTATGCACTCGCTAATGCCTACTCTAAGCGCCATCGGTACATACCTCAGTACATATACATACGAACGACCTTGGAATCTCGTCTGCTTGTGCTCTTATCCACGCTGGATCAAGAGTATATAAGTACGTACTTGCATTGCTTACACTATACGAGAGAAGCAAGGACGAGTTTTCCCGCCCGCGACCAGGAAGCTTTTCTATGTGTGCTGCTTCCATCACAGTTGCCTCAAGCAGAAAATAGCACGTCGTACGGGCCTTTAGAGAATATAACGGTCGGACTTCTCTCGGGCAAATACACGCCCATATTATCCAACGGGCCACCGCTATATATGTTTGATCCCTTTTTATTTTCGGTGTTGGTACACGCGACCGCGCCTCGCAAAATACTGAGCGCTTATATATGTACAGCAATGATATCGCGGGGTCGCGATCGTTAGTTGGTATTAGAGGCATATAAGAGGCTCGCGGCTTCGCGTGAATTATTTGCAGCCAATGTTTCCTATATGGCTATAGGTGTATAATGTATCCGATTCGTTCTGTTTGGCCCCTGTATGGTGATCATTTTTTTGGGTGTGAAAAGAAAATCGTACGGTTTCACGTATGGGCTACATTGGGCCTCGTTACCAACATGAAATCTTTCGTAGGGTCTTGCGTGCGGGATTGCGGGAAGCTAAGGTTGCTAGCAGCCTAGTCGCGTTAAAAATTAGGTAGAGCAGGCGCTATTCCGCATTTTTATCTGCAAATCTGGTACGAAGAGCGGCAATGATACAGACTCACTCAAGTCTATGCAACCTCCGCGAACATGAAAGAACTTCACGTAAACATGAAATGAAACAGTGGACTGGTTGGAAGACTGTATCTCGTGGACGTGTTTTACAAAATAAGGGAATTTGTATGATAGTGTGATGTAAGGTTCAGACTTGCTAGGAAGAAAAGGAAACTACCAAGCAAGGGTGGCAATATTGGCATTAGGACTGAAGAGTACGACATAGGACTACGTCTCGAGAAAGTAGGCAAAGAACGATGACAACTCGTGACGAAGTAGGAGATGGAATGGCGATAGACAAATCGAGAGATAGAAGGGCCATAGAACAAGCCGAGGAAATACTGAGCAGACTCATGAAGAGAAGAAAGCATCGACCAATTCAGAACGGCTGAAAGAAAATCGAAGACTTGGAATACCGGTAATACTACAAATCCTTGGAGCCGAAACCCGGATCCAAGCACTACTGGACGGACGAACAAACATACGGAAATCCAAAAGAAGAAGAGTGGGTAAGACTGAAATTTGGAAATATAAGTGGAGTGGGGTAGTAAGGACTCAAGGGCAGAAAATGCAGGGCATGCGAATCTGACGAAGAAAGACCTGGCTTATATCTGAACCTGCTAAGAAGCGAAAAGAATTCCACGTACCGAGCTATATCGGTAGAAGAATGTTCAGGAGAACAACAAAGCATCGTCAAAAAGCTGATGAAAGTACTCAAAGGGAAATTCTGTACACGAAGGCACATGCCAGCGAACAAAAGCATTAATGAAATGGACGAGAGGAACAAAAACAGGATGAAAAAATGGACAAAGACAAAACTGAGTGCTATTACACATTTTAATCCAATATTCAGATGAATTTCAATCACACAGTATGTCCAGAAAGTATCGAACCCCCTCATATCTCTACTAAGAGTGACGTCTGGTGGGGAAGTGCTGATTACAAAGGTTATTGAATATCAAGTAAGGGTTAGGATAAACACCTTCCCTCCCTATATTCCTCCGAATCCCCACAATTCGCCCCATCGAAGCCAACTTTGGATTCTCAAATGAAAATGCCCATTTTCACCTCAGATTTTGAAAGAGCGTGTTCTCAAGTGAGCCCTCTAATGGATACTGTTAGATACAAAAGTTGTTGGAGATCAAGTGAGGGCTTAGTTTAACCCTTTCAAATACCTCCTCCCCCATGTGCCCCATTAAGTCCAACTTTGAATCTTGAAATAGAAACCTCAATTATTTTGCCCGAGGTGTACAATTTACCACCCTTTCAGTATCTGAGGTGAAAAGCGGGGGTTTCTTTTCAGAAATCCAAAGTTGGCTTCAATTGGGTTAATGGGGGGGGACGGGGCGGGGTTATCTGAGTACTCACTTGATATCCATAACAAATATCTATTAGATGTCATCTTTGGTATATATTGGGGGGTGAGGGTCTCGTACTTCGGAGGCTCTTGTGACCCCCCAGCCTCTCCATGGACACCAGGTGGTCACCTTGACGACCAATGTTATAAAAATTTATCTGAACGTAGAACTTTCCGCCCTTTCAGAATCTGAGGTAGAACATGGGGGTTTCCATTTGAGAAGTCAAAGTTGGACTGAATGGGACGAATTGTGGGGGTTGGGGGGGGGGGGGAATCTAGGGGACTTTATCCGAACCCTCACTTGATACCAAATAACTCTTATTCCAACACTATGTCGCCAGCATCACCCATAGGAGGTATGAGGGGGGTCCGGTACTTTTTAAACATACTGTATCCTGGACTTTTTGAAACATTGCGTAAAAGTGTACTTTGCGCATAGTTTATCAACTTTTACTCACAGTTTGTCAGCAGAATGGTCTAATACACGGGAGTAAGGTCTGTTTTTACACTCTTTTATCGGAATGTACTATTGTGCACTTTTCGACAAAAATCTGATCTTGAAAATGAAGGTCGAAAATCGAGTCTTTTAAAAATAAAATGATTGGGAACCCACAATGAGAATGGTAGCTAGGATCAATTCAGAGAGAAATTAGATTTTGTTCGTGTTAAAAAATCCATGTTGCGAATAATTTTTCAATGTATATAAAAATAATGCACGGTGCGACCAAGTTCTGCAGGCAGATACAACAATAATTATGTCTGCCGAGCTTTGTGGTCTTCCCAATCGAAAGTTCATAACCTCAGTTATTTGGAGTTACTAAGTCTTCGGGGCTAATTTCTTCGGAAACTGAGATTAAAATATGAAACGTCAGCAGTGAAAGAAAATCTAATTACATCTGCACTCATCGTACGAAAAATATTGGGTGGTTGCTTTTGTATTCTGCTATCCTTAGTCAAAAGTTACCAAGTAGGAAAGATTTTTCCCGTACCGCGTGATGCAATTTTCAGATCATAATACTTACGGCCCATCGAGGTAAAATGAGACAAGACTCAGCGCGGATGCGAGTTGTCCTTTTATTATACATAATAGATAACGATGAGAGATGAGATCTGTTCTAACCTATCTTAATCGCAGCTTTCAGTCTATGTCACTGAACGGCTTTTGTGAATACATAATCGTGCATTATCTATCGCGCCGTCATGAAAGTTGCAATATAATTTCAGCACGTGTTTGCAGATTTTTAGATAGCGAACCGCCACGCGACATTCTATAAAATTTTCGAACCTTTCAATACGTCTAATTGAATTCGATATCGTAATTGATCACATAATTCGAACCAGATATCTAATACAACATACTAATTGTCTCGACTAGCTTTTCTCTCTTAACATTCCGTCGTACCACACTAAATCTCAATACCTTATCTCTGACAACGCCATGGTCTTTCTCCAAATCATAAGTCATCGATCTTTCAAAGCTGCGAATGGTCTAACCCTCCTAGACCATCAACCAAGCAAAGATCTCACGGCACGTCCGTTCAAGATAAAAGCAAAGAGCTATACACTCGGTGAAATTCTACTGCAATTTTTACCGTCCAAGCGCAACCAATGCGCGGCGAATCGAATCAGAAGCATGTAGGCCCTGGGGAGTATTCCAACAGCGCATCTTGGCGCATCTCATGAATAAGCCGATCTTCTCATCGAAAACCTACATATACACTATTGCAGAAGCAAATCTTGCTGAACTTTCTCCCGGGTGCGATATCGTACAGCAGCCGTCAAAGGAGAGCAAAATTCATAAATTGCGCTTTGCTGATGACGATACGGTAGTATCCTGATGGTATATATAATGGTCATGGGTTCAGCTTACCTCCGGTATCCTGACAGTGAAAGTTTGGATCAAGTCCCTTGCCGCACATCTTTGCAATTTTTTCCACCTGACTGTTGGCTACGTAGTCGAGCAGCCTGCGCAGATTCGTCCTCGTGTGTAATGCCTTGAGTTGCTTTTCGTCGAGGTGCAGCATCTTGTAGACCCGCCTCTTGTACTTGAGCTGTGAACACAAAAAAAACAAAAATTCTCATGAACCCTGGATGCAAGAGGACGAGCTTGTTGAGTTATTTGCGGTGCGCGCGAGTTTTGAAACGGGGCCGTAGCGCCATAAAAATGTCCATAGCTTGACCATAAAATTTGCACCAGACACGTCTAGGGTCTCGTGCTGCAATGTGCCTCTGCAACGAGGGTATTCTTTATCTTGGTGAACGAGCAACGAGTTTCACGCACGCTTTTGTGCTTTGGCACCGAGTGACGCCTCCATGCGTGTTCAGTGTCGTATAAAGTGTAGTGTGATATCGACCTGATGGAAAACGTGAAGTTTCTGGGGTAAAAAGCGAGTGCGCGTAATTTTATCGATGGAGGCTCGCCAAGAGCCTGCGCGGTGTCTCGACTGAGCGCCTTGAATTTTTTGCGTTCCTCATTAGATGAATTGCACCGCCTTGTTTATGGCTCTTCTTCAGATCCGTATAGTTCTTGCCCTTCTCGATTTTCCTGCACTTTGCATAAATTAAGGTCACAGATCTAGTGGTATTTGGTGAAACTTTACGAGAACAATTTTCATTTTATTTTATTTTCAGCCTATAATGGCAATGAGGAATGACTGATTGGGAGGACAAGGTGCCAGACATTTGCTGATTTCAGGCTACCAATTGAAATAACCATCTCTCATCTGAGCACGACTAATGCTGATTACTTTCAATTGTTGAGAAATGTTTTTTATGTTTTCAACGGTTGTTCTCGGGCAATGGATCATACCAACCAGGACGGATCTCGTGGGTTTAACGTTTCGTATTTCATCGTGAGATCCAGCCACTCACTCTGAACTAATTCTCTCCGCGTTTGCCCGGAATTATGAT
Organism: Eretmocerus hayati; assembly: GCA_029851415.1. Lineage (NCBI taxonomy): Eukaryota > Metazoa > Arthropoda > Insecta > Hymenoptera > Aphelinidae > Eretmocerus > Eretmocerus hayati. Next base: position 148,620,644 of record CM056742.1, on the reverse strand, counting down.
ATGCTCGTGGAGGGAGGGAAAACTCGAGAAAACCTGATGCTTCGGAGTTTGATACGTTTGTCATGCTACCCTTACGGTGCTCACATGTAACCATTCGTAAGCATGAACATCGAAACTGTAACATTTCGTGCCTCCCGTTCACATTGTTGAGGTGTAAATGTCAACTAATCGATCAGAAAAGTCAGCAAGTCGAGGTTGATTAGACCGAGATGGGCGGTCGCCCATCCAAATACTAACCGCGCTCTTCTTTGCTCAACTTCGAAGATGGGCCGTGCTGACACCCGATGACCCCTCCAATGCGTCGGTCTGATTACTTCCAAATTACTAACACGATTTTGAAAAAGAAAAGAACCATCCCTTCCTCTCTTTGATTACAATCTTACTTTCTCGGATAAATTATTTGAGTAGGACGGGGGGGGGGGGGGGAGGATTTTCTAATTTCAACTTGCCAAACAGTGTTTAGAAAGCAGGGAAGTAATCTCACAATAGTCCGCGCAAACTTTTTTTGAGTACTTTTACCACAGAGATATACATCATCGTTGTGGTGAACTCTTTCTCCAATAATTTCCTTACTGACTATTTTAATGGAAAACAGGAAGATAAACTTTGTTTGGTAGCGTATTCAAGCTCGTAATCCATGATTTTGAGTTACTCGATGAAGTGGCTCGCTAACTCGGGAGAATTTAAACGAATGCCAACGCAAAAAATTCGTTCCAAAATCGAGTAGCAATTACTTCTATTGTTGATGGGCAACTTTTATACTTAAAAGATTGCTTGCTTTCACTTGCGTAAGTTTTTTGCATTTTCCTTCTATGGTTAGTTCCAATTATCTTGCACATAAAAAATATGAAGTGCCTGTCAAAGAACGGCTGACTTTTACTTTTGGGCAGAGTTGATGTACTTTGGATGCACCCCTCTAAATGAGTTCAAACTAATGATTGTTAGATGATTTGTCAAAGATAAGTGATATTTCTTAAGTTTATAAGGTAGATAATATTATTCATGAAAAATTACTTTTTCTCATGGGCGCAGATGATGAAACTGTCAATTATGTGATTACTCTGATGGAAATATCGTCTCGCACATGGTTTTACTCATGTTCCAAACATTTTTACGATCATAGAAAAGTCATGAAATGGTCTATACGGTCAACAAACTTGCAAATTATCGAAGGATGTGGACAAACAACTTACATTTGAATAAATCCTATGATCTCTCGATCCCTTTATCATTTTGATAAATCATGAAGCAATCTATGTAACTATATGGGAGAATTTACCATCCCTTATAATACTGTACAACAAAATTTTGGGGTCGGTATCTCATATTGAGCGGACCGTGATGTTCTCACGTATTTTTCTACGTTGACATCCAATCCGATACCCAAATTGCGTCAGAACTTCCAACATCAGGATTAATCGAAAAAATCCTTACATTCTGACGTGAATATTGGGACTCGGATTCGGTTTCAGCGTCGAGAAACGCCTAAGAAAATCATCGTCCGGTTGATGTGACATTCCTGCCCAAGGATTTTTGTTCTTGGGTATAATTTGTTGCTTGACTTATTGTTAATTCGTATGAGAAAAAAATCATTCGAGTCGATAACGATTTTTGTACTTTGAGCTCAATTATTATAATTTTAATAATGAGTGAGATTCCATACATGAACTTCAAATTCTCATCCATTAGAAATCGAAGGCGAATGGTTTTCATATGATAATGCCGTGCACGCGATATATCTTCAGGACCTGGTGTTTCCACAATATTTTAGAATTAATTCGATCGTTAATTGTCATGTAGCAAATAATTTGCACTGATCTAATCCGGAAGACAAATTTGCTCTAATTTCGTTTCGATCCTAATGACGTATTCCGTATCAATGCGGATCCAATGGCATCTTACAAACGCACGCGGCCACGCGTTACATCATTCTCATGCACAAAATAGGCAGAATCAAAACGGGATCGAGATTCCAAGAAGAATTACAAGCATATAGTCACGATAACCACAGGAGTACGCCGAGTAAAGTATAGTGGTCAGCAGCAGATCTCAAGATAGAGAACTAGAGATCGAGCAAAAGAGGGAAGAAGATCGAAATTAATAGATGACGTAATGGGTGCCTAAACAGAGGAATTGAAGCTGGCTACATGGTTGCAAAAATATCATATTTCTGCAGGCATTCATAACTCATGGGCGCGTTAAATTGCCAGTGTGAGCTGAGCCCAAGAGCCGCATCCGCACTTGGTACTGCATCGGATCATAGATCGAAGGACGTAAGATGGGAGTTAGCACACGGGAGAAAAATAAAAAGGAAAGATCACCACAGAAGCCGCTCGTTACTCGCGTTCCTGGGCATCCTTACGGTTGAAATCGTATGGCTTATTGAGCTCCGACACCGTTATAGAAACACGCCTGATATGCCACCGCCATGCGCGTTTACAGTATTTCTATATACTGTATAGGAAGCTGCCGCAATGGACCAGAATTGCTGCGCAAAGAGAGAAATGGCTACGGATCTGTACAGTGCGGTCGAGGCTGACCACTGTGATTTCCTCTGTATGGAAACCGAACTTTATGGGCCTCTTCGCACATCCGTGCTATAATTTCACCCCGTGCACTTTAACGTGCGACCACTCATATTTTGTCTACAGGTTTCTGCATTAGCCTTGTGGTTCGACGGTTCTGATTGATTTTCTCCGACTTTCTGGATAAGGGAAATATCATAAAGCGGGGTGAATGCGAACCACTTTTGACCTTCCACTGTGATTTTCTTGGTCTTGTCCCGAAACATAATGTATGGGTGGTGAAAATTTGAGTCTCGAACTCAGCTACAAAATCTATAGGTGTCAGATTTTGATTTCGTACCCGCAGTCATTCAAAATCGTAATAAACAGGGTGGACACATTCACCCTGTCGATAGGGGTGAATATATCCAGCTATGCCTCGCGTGCGTCCAAAGCGCACAGCTCGTACATTGAGATATCTCTAATATGATTTTCCGTACATTATCCCCTAGTTAATATGACTCGTTAGAAATCACTTGGGGGTGTGGATGATAAGCGAAATAATCCAATTGAAATGACTTACTAAAATTGACCTATTAGGAAAACTTCAGAATCATTCCAACAATCAACATGTCATACAGATTTCTTTTCTATATTCCAAGACGTAGAAGATTATCTTCAATCGGATTCTTCAAATAACTAATTTCAAGTGAAACATCAGACATGGATTGTTTCTCAAATGAGTCATCTTAATGTCTCAAATCCTTACTTCATTTTTGATGAAATACTCATTTTACATGGGGTCGTCAGTGACTTTTGTGCAGTACATATGCCTCGCATATGCACCTTCAACCAACGTCTGAGAGATCTGTCTGTCGATATTGAACCAGGATTGCGTGAATGAATTCGAAGACATTTTGAGAACAGAGCTTGACAGAATTACTGGATAGACCAAAATAAATCTAATAGCCGACCTGCGGCACGTGGACACATTCACCATGGTCCATCCGGGAGCTGATAGTGTCTCTTTCAAATGGTCGTTCCGAATAACCGTCGCACTCAAGCTCGGTCGAAAGAACTTACCAGAATTACCTGGATGGACCAGATTTAACCGAGCTACAGAAGGTTCACACATTCATTGATACCAGAACTTACCAGAATTTCCTGGATAACAGATCAAATTTAGTCAACCTGCAGAATGTGGACACACTCACCCCGGTCCAGACGGAAATTGACAATGTCTCTACAAAATGGTCGGTCCAAGATAACCATCGCACTCAAGCCTATTCGGTAGCATTTTTTTCATGTCGAGGACATAAGCACCGGCTGCTAGAAAAGAACCAAAGAGCCCAGCACGGTTCTAAGTTATTCGTTCAGATAAAAGTTTGAGCGGTGCAATTTTTGTTCTGATTGTTTAACTCCGCTCAACAGCAAAAAAGAGACTCTAAAGTTGGCTCTCATGGAATGGAACTCATTCATTGGGAAAGTAGAGATTACAGGCTTTGAAATAACCCCCGGCAGGCTTCTGTAGGTGCTATAGAAGCCAAAATATGCCGCTGACAATCTTTTTCGGTAAAAGTATAGACACATTCGTCCCGGTTTACGGTATAGGGTTTGTTTTATAAGCATTTCTTTGGGAAAATGTGGACTGCTGGCGTTTGAGTGGGCTCACATGGTGTACATACAATTTTGCGGTATCATCGATTATTCTGTCATAAGTGATTTTGGTAGATTTTTTCGTCCTTGATGGTTAATATACGAGTTGAATATTTGGTCTCGTCAATCTTGAAGGACGGTGGGGAACTAAATGAATTCCCAAAATTTCATGATGGAAATTTTATTGCAACGTTTCGTCCACTAGGTTTTGTGGACCTCATCAGGCTTCAGGTTTGTTATTCTTTAGATCGTCATGATATTTTTTGAACGATCTTGTAATAGAGCACGGACATAACGTCTAGCTCCTGTCAATACAAACTCACTCTATTTACTTGTATTGACAGGAGCTAGACGTTATGTCCGTGCTCTATTACAAGATCGTTCAAAAAATATCATGACGATCTAAAGAATAACAAACCTGAAGCCTGATGAGGTCCACAAAACCTAGTGGACGAAACGTTGCAATAAAATTTCCATCATGAAATTTTGGGAATTCATTTAGTTCCCCATCGTCCTTGAAGATCGACGAGACCAAATATTCAACTTGTATATCGATTATTCTGTTTGCAGTCAACTTTTTTCATAGTCAATTCTGGTTTTGACAAAAATTGCCTTAAATTGTATCTCAATCCCACAACTTGATGCAACGATATTCAAATACTATTTTCGAGTCAATCTTATTACCTTCAAGGTAAAAAGTTGACCGACTTGTGTTTGTGTGACCTTTTCAAAGCTCAGAAATGATGAGTTTTTGTCAATCATTTTTACAGATGAATTCGTTTCAAATTCTTCTTGAGAATCATATCATCTAACGGATGATTGGGAAATATCAGGATCGATTTAACGCGTGGTTATCCTTCTAGTGACTTCAATGAATCAAAATTAGAAGAAATGGATTTTGTCTTGGGTGCACGACTTATGACTTGCGTTGCAAAAAAATCAAGGCCAGATAATACTCTGATAGGAGTAATCATTTTTTCATTAAATAACACCTCCACGATCAAACCCGATCGTTTATTTCTCAATTAATCGATCTCAAACTCGAGATTGATAGAGAAATAAAATTAGCCCTCCGATGCCGATTTACGAATATAATACCATCTGATAGGAGTAAATCTCAAAGCTGCTGATTCCAAGAGCATAAGATTATATTCGAGGAAATTTGCAATAAATTTTGCCACGTGAACGATTACTTATGAAATTATTCGAACACTTCGAGGTACAGATTTGGAAATTCGTACGGGAAATGTCTCTTGTGGATCTCAATTATCAACCATCGATTCGTAGTCATGATATCCAAGGAGTGGGTATGTGTCAAATGATTCAGCCTTGGGCAAGCTTGGATACCTTGCAGAAACATCTCACTCATTTCAATCTTGATAACGTGAGCATATCAACGGGAATCAAATTGAGCACGCGAACGTCTATTCGATCTATAACGTCTACTTTTTACATTATCATCCTCTCAATCTCGAACGGAGCGAAAACTCTTGAACTGGGAATCCTTTTTCGGGTTCCTGGATCAAAACCTTTCAACAGCTTGATGTCTATACAGTAAATGACTGTTATTACATATGGCTGTGACGTGGTATTATGTTCAGAACGTTGACACTGATATATTTTATTTGAACCATAGTCCTCAACCAACTCTTTACGCTAGATCAACACATTCTAAGAGCAGTACACGCTGATCTCATAACATGTAACTGCAACTTGGGTTGCCCAAAGATATGCAACATTCGATTCGAGAGAAGGGATGTATTGACTAGGCAAGTCGCCTCGGGAACGAGGAAATCAATTTCTTCGATGATACCCCGTTGATACCAAGAAAGCACAGTCTGGTAGAGGGTACACGACCACCATGGTGCAAGCGATACAAGTCTATAGGATACATACACGGGAGTTTACTCGACCTCGTGATTTCCCGACGCGCACGACTTCTTGTGGCCGGCGTCTGAGTCGGCACTGGTTCTGAGATAATCCAGATTCTGTTGCGATTCACATCGCTGTTGAAGTTTGCAAGCCTGTGGTGACCCCCGGGCGGGACTCGCGGAATTCCCTCTACGGTGTTGTTGCTGTTGTTGCATAGTACTAGCCAAGGCATACCGATAAGAGTGATGCTGGACTGGAGGGCTTCGAGATTTTTGCGAATTTTCTCACCTAGCTTTTCTTATGGAAGAGTCGTGGGGTGATAAGAGTTTTGCGAACTGAAAGTTTGCGCAAGATTGCTGAATGCGCGGATGAATGTTTTTAGTGATTCGGGTTTAGGGGCTGCATGTGTGGGTGTTTGCCAAGTGAGGTGAGACCACTTGAGTCGAGTATTCCTTTGAAATTCGATAGGCACCGCGTAATGGTTTCAGCCAGCCTAGTTGGGAAAAATCTAACGATGATCCCGATCATTTATTATTCGTGCAGTTCTAAAGTTGAGATCTACAGATGCAGATTTTCGATCAGGCTTGAATGGAAAATCATTATTATTGTTTTGAAAAATAATTGTTTTTGATTCACTGTGCGGAAAAGTGTAATCTGCGCACAGTTTGTCGACTTCAATTCAATTTCCATCAAAAAGAATAATTCGATACACGGAGGTAAGACCTATTTATCACATCCTAGCAACGACTCCGACCCTCGCCTGTGGCTCGGCCCGGAATCCCCTCGCAAGTTTTAACGGTTGTGCTTCGTTGTTATGTTTCGTAGAAGAATTGTTATGCTGTTCACCATGAATATGAAGCACTCACTTCATTTTGAAGAGATGATAGCATTTATACTTTCTCACTAAAGCATAATTTCAGTAAAATCGGTATTTTTGTCCGCAAAATTTACTATTATAATAAAATTGGCTATGTCCACGAGTAAAGAAAGCCTATTCAGAAAATTATCTCTCATTTCAAAAAATGCAAGAGTGTAATTGTCTTGAAGTAGCTCATAACAAAATACCATTACCCGAGTCGTTAACCACAACGATCAAAACTTCCGCTATCCTAGAGAAAATCACGCATGTTTAACATCTTGTCGCTGAACTCATTCACGCCGTTACAAACCAAGTCAATCTCTCTCTCTCGCAACATCCTCTCATTGCTTTGCCGCATGCCGCAAGCTCATGTAGTTTACCTACTCACATCAAAAGAGTGCAAAACTCGATGCGTCAACCTATAGATATCGACTCAACTTGCTTTACACGATTTGCGCTTCCCTATATATGTATATTAACACCTTCCATACACTCGTCGAGTCATACCGCGGGCGGATGACGGAAGTAGCTCCGATTACGCAAGAAAACCGCGAACGAGTTTTTCTATATATTATAACCAGGTTGTAGACCACAAAATCATGCACTGAGCGGATGACGACAGGTATAGATGCATATAAAAGTAAATCTGAGATGGAATGAATTCAGTTTGATGCAGCTCATGTGGAGAAGGATGCAATTGAAAATAATGGAATCGACGGGTGAGAATTGCCGTCTAAGTATATTGAGCCGAGCAAGTTTTGCGTCGGTCGTCGTCGTCGTCGTGGATAATCAAGTGGGACGCATTTACTGAATCATAAACATTTATGCATCGTTTTACCACATATATGCAGTGAAAGAAAGAGCTATAATATATCGTCGATGTATCATAACGTGTGTATGTACGCGGACATGAATTCTCGAGCGTGTCGAGGAATTCACGAGCCTGAGGATAAATGTATCTCAGTTATGATGCTTTTCTCGTGTTTTCCGCGTATATTTACTGGATTGGATTGCGGTGTTGTGAGTTCGACGAACTGAGCGATTCTTCGAACTATCCTGTAGAAGCTGAAGAAAAATTTTAATCGAAGATCATCGTACAAAACATTTGAAAATTAGGTCAAAGTTTTTCAGAGGATCTAGATGGAACAGGAGATCAAACATTTGAATTTTCAAAGTTCCCAAGCAAGCTCGAATTCTTATAAAAACTTTCATAAAGTCAGGTTTATTGAACAAATAAATCTGCTAAAGTGGAATGACCCGAGTATATTTTCAAGAATCCGATTTCCTCAACTTCCGCTTGATGAGGAGTAGCGCGCACTCTGCCAGAGTCTCATACAATTTCATTTCGAACTCAGAGCTTATCGATCGTGATAATTCGTTTACATTTTCTTTCTCTTTACTTCACCAGCAATCTATTCCCAAAACCATATCCGGAAACACAGAGAACGAACGACTGACCTGGTTATCTCTCATAAAGCCACATTCACTTATCTCAAATTTTCTTTTATCGAAAACCGTATTTCCCGAAATATTGTTGTGCAAGCTCTCCACTCATGCATCAAATTGTAACTCGATGACCCAGCTTCTGAATTTCTCTACCTCAGCTGTTACACTTGCAAATAAATCAAGAATCGTGTAGTAAATTGATTGTAAATGTATATATCGCATGGTGAGTCTCTCCTTGACCTCCGAAGCAAGCAGCGGGTATCGGCGTGTGCCCCGAAGCGGAGCGATGCGTCGACATTCATGGAGTACAACATCAGTGAGTTGGTGGCTTCCCTTCGCTAAATGCGACACCGGACGTAAATAGACCTCGCGTATATGAGACAAACCGGAGGGTGATGCCGACAATATATGTTGGGTGGCAAAGAGGTGGGTCGTATCTCGAGCTTGCAAGCTCAGCTCTGCATAATGCGTCGATACTTTATTACAGATCTCTTGCTTGTCTGATGATATGAGAATTAAAATCTTCAAAAGCTCTCATGCATGTGTAGCAAGGACTTTCAATTCTAAGCGAGCTTTCAGCACTGAACTATTTTGGCTGTAAACAATTTTTCTCTATTTGAAATATGTTTTTTGGTTCGAAAATCGGTTGAAAGCATACTAAAATTACTGGTTCCAAAATTCTCATTCATTTCACCAGTAACGAGTGTTGGGGGATTGAGATTTTGGTATGATTACTATGGGAGCTCAATTCTTGTACGCTCAAATATTTTCCAATACTTCCACAGATTTGACTTTGCAGCCATTTAAAAGTCATGACAATTTTCATAATATTCTGTATGTCATTTTTTGTGCAAAATTGTACTGGAAACATTGAGAGCATGTATCAAAACGCAATATATATTATGGCATTGATTAGTTGTGGGTTGATCGAGCTTGCGCCGGATGGTCAATTCACCCATGAAACCAAAAAGTCTTAGAAGAGGTTAATTTTGATTTTTTTTCTAACATTCAAGGAGTTAGAGTTTGTGTGACATGATGGAAAACTAGTTTGATACCCCATCGCACAGGATGGAGGAAAAGTGAATATGTAAGAAAAGTTATTCTGAGAAACAATGTTGCCGAGTAGATTGCTTTGAGCGTGAGTAGACGTGAAGAGAATCTCGTTAGAAGCCGGAATTTGTGCTCATCAGGTCCTTCACATAGAACTCAACGTAGCTTCCATCGCTAAAATGTCCCTTGAGCGCTCACTTATATAATTTAGAGCACGTCATCATTGTGTTATGTGAGTCCAAAGTGTTGTCGACGCAGTTCTCAAGATCTTGATTGGAATCATCCCCACCTATTATGCAAAATTAGAACCAAATTTTTTATGGCATTGTTTAAAAATAATTTCGAGGAATCCAGAATCATACTCCAAAGTTTCACCATCGAAAAGAGAATTAATCCTGAGTTGAAAAAAAAACGCAATTCAACCCCAGCAGCTACCGCCTAACTATCCTATCATGAAACCTATTGAAATAAGGGTACGATCTACAATCAAGCCTCTTTCGACTCCTAGCTTTCGGCGATTTTTTATAATCCACAAGATTGGCATAATCCAAGTCGGGATTCAAATTAGGGGCGAATGAAAAGAATGAAAACTCACCTCAAGATAGCCAACGCGGCCATTGAAAGGGTAATCCCCGAGTCGGCGTTCCTCGTCCAGGAATTTTCCAGCTTTTCCGTTCACTGGTGGATAGAACAGGCCGTAATTGAAGCTCTCTTTCAGCTCCTGTAAAAGTACGAGAAGTTGATCAGACTCAATGTAAAAGTTTTCTCATTGATGGAATGGCTAACATTTCTACTTCTACTTATTCACTTCGTACCAATCAACAAGCACAAGCAACATACAAATAGCATACAAGGCTCGTGCACAAGCAAAACTTCACAAGACAAACAAATAGCTGCAAACGGCATACATTTATAATTTAGCTTTCGCATTCTATGCACATTCACAAGAGATTCAATCATGTATCATTTTAACATTTTCCTTCGCTTTTTGAGAATCGTACAGAGAGATACATCCTCGCACTCTGCTACTCTCTTCATGCCATTAGGAAAAGGTAAACCGGGCCATGAAAAATCAACAGTTTTCCAAATTCTAGATAGAATCCCAAAACCTAAGGAAGGATGCATGTGGTTCTGGCCTATTCGACATGAAATCTTGAGAAATATTTCCTCCAATTCGTAATCAATATGAAGTTCTGGGGAAAATGTTTGTAGTAGGTCAGGGAATCAATATCCACATTTTCTAAATGATCTTTTGGAGTAAATTTTCGGACGCATCATAAACTTTCCGGTCCAACAGAATTGACAGAGCGTGAGAGTTTTTTTTTCTTCCATTAGAGTCTCATTTGCCGTCCAATGAGGCTCGATTGGGATTCAGGTTAACGAATATCGACCGTAGAAAAAAAAACACTGTAAAAAGTATTTACGCAAGCTCCAATTAATCAGGCGAGTTATGGGACGATGTATACTGACAGTTGAGGAGAGAAAAAGCTGATCTAACAGGGCAGCAATCGACTTGGATTAACCAGATTATTAGTACGTACAACCGTAAGCAAGCGCCAGGTTGGGCGTGTGATGCCAATACCGGTTTCATGACACGCAACTTATAAACTTCGCGTGTCAGTACTCCATTTTGGATTTATTAAAACTTCGTTAGAGCTCCGCTGGACCGTATCGAGCCATTCGTCATCATAACCGATGCTTTTGCGATTCCTGTTATTCGCATGCCAATGGTGAGAATTGTACTAATCGTGCTTGCGATTTTTGAGATTGTTTTCAACAGCTAGATTCCTATGAGGTGTCCTTTCGTATGGATTCTTATAGGACTTTTCTTCGGGGGTAGTATCGGATCTGTAGTGGTATAAAATGGGATAACCTTGCTCGGATTTTAGAGAAACTGCTGGGAAAAAAATGCGACAATCATTTCCAAACCTCAAACAGAAATTTCAGGCGTGAACGATTGCAAAAAACTCAAGTAGCACCCAAGCCATCTCTTTTTATATCAGATCTACCTTAGAGCGGTTAGATGATTGTCGACACTTTTTGACCATTGTGTCTAACCAAATGGTCCACGATTCAGCAAAAAAAATTAGATCAACCAGTACAGCTACGATTTGAAAATCACAGAGAAATCGCCCAATATAACTCGTCCACTTGAGTTCAACGTCCCCGTAGTTTTTCTTCAACATTTCGGGCCTCGCAAAAATTCTCTACTACCATCTAACCAGTCATTCCCCCAATTGATACGTACAACTGTACGATAAATTTTTACACCGTTGCTCTCGGAACACTTTTATATAAAAAAAAAAACTTTCCTCTTTTTCGTGTACGCGGTATTTAACCATCCGTTACCCAAGCTGATGCAAAAAAAAAATACACCCGAAACCCTGCTATCGAAGTGCTGGCAGCATATCCACAAGAGTGTAAAAACATTGGAGCTGCCAGACAACAGTCGGGCCTCGTCGAACAACGGTCAAATTACTCCTGATGCCAGCCCTGTAATACGGAGCAAGTGAAGCATCGCTGCTGCTACATTATATGAGAGTATTCTTTCAAGAATGCACAAGGCTTGCAATTTGACTTTATTACGCCTCGCTTAGCCAATTTTCAAGCCCGCCTACGTAACATATATAAGCGAGAGAAGAGAACAACCATAAGATGCTCAATTCTGGGCCCCTTTCAAGAAGGCCCCGTATATACACTTTCATCCCTTTAATTTGTCCTTGCTTACCCTACAATGATCATCGGACTCTGTAAGTTTCTGGCGCGATATTTTAAAGCGTTGTTTATAGTTTTGCCTTCTCGCTTATTACCCAAAGTCATACAAATAAATTCTCTTCGAGTCATCTCGATTTCGCAAAATACAGGCACACATAACAGTCCATGCTCAGGCTTGTGGACAAAGGAAGGAGGAACGGGTAGACGAATGACCCGGTGTAAGATCGCCCTTTTCGTCGAGAGACGGATGCGAGTCGTTTCGGGTAAATCGCCTCTATATATACGCCCTTTCTGCGGCTGATGCTTTAGAGATAGAGTGAGACACGAAGGGTGGCCACTTTCGACGTGATTGCGTCGTAAAATACATTTAGCGTGCACTAATTGAAGATTCTCAAAGTTATGGTTTCAACGCGACACTTGAGCTGTGCAAATCCTGCCTGACATCCTATCATTTTGTAAGGTATATACGAGATAAATCTTTGCTAAAATGGAGACCATCGTCGTCGCAAACTCAGAATGGACATTTCGGAGTACTCAATTTATACGTTCATTATTAGAGTTTTTTTGTTAAATTTCACGATGAGGTTTTTGAGGAGAGTAGTTAGACTCTGTTAAAAATGTATGTTTGAAAAAAAAAAAAAAAAAATCAATCGCGAAGTGCCCATTTGCGAGAATTTTCGCAGAAAGCTTGTGCTTGCAAAACGAGAACGAGAAATGCGCGAGCAGAGGGCAGAAGAGTGCAAAACGATGAAAAAGTATATGGTTATTCATGATTCTCGACGAGTAATAAATGAATGTTTCGCAAGCAAGCGTATGATACATACCAACGCCTGAGGATGGCATATGCTATACCTACTCGGAAGGTGTTCAGACATTAACGTAATTTACGAGTGGCTTAATTAATAATTATGTGTCTTCTCTCTCTCATGCACGGAAGCTTCGTCCCTTTATCCTTCGAGATCGTCAACGATTTTATTTATTTCGATTGCTTTGAAAAAAAAAAATTTCTTCATCTGCGCCTTAGCCTTCTCACACGGAAGTGACCGCTGGACCGTTTTTTAATGGCTCAATTTTCCTCTAGAATATTTATCGCAATATAGCCAATACTTCCTCATAATTTTTGAGAAGGAAAGGAATAATGAAGAACATAATTTTGATACTCTCATGAACCAAAAGACGTCCGTTTTGTAATTTGCTACTCAAACTAATTGAATTAGCAATGAAAAACATTGAGTATTACGCTAGCCCAATTCACGAGTTGAAAAAGATCTAGCGAGTGTCCCTCTTCACTTGTACCAACATTTACCGCCTAAAGAAGAAAATAGGAATGCACTTTGTAACGAGAGAACGACCCGACAGGGAATTGTCCGCTGCGAGCATGTAGAACGTTGTAGAACTAGGTTAAGTGATGAAAAAAGTATGAGTAGGAAAAACGAATATCTGTGGATACCAAGCTATACGAAAATTTCACGTCTACTTAGATCTTCAAGAGACTACGTATTTTACTGTTTATTTGTTGGGACCAATTTTTCCGCAACTCATTTCGCAAATACTTGAATGCAGCTCTTGAAGATTTTTTTCGAGAAAGAAAGGAGCAATATAGAAACCGCGAAAAAAAAGAAGTAAATCTGAGTGGAAAATGATTTTTCCAGTGCCGCTAGTAAAAATAAGTGCCTCATGATCATATATGAACATGTTCCCAGCCGAATTGTGGTCACCTATGACCATCTATGACCTCAGAAAATATTATGTCTCCATGGTTAGTCATAGGTACACAAAGCCAAACTCGTATATGACCGCAGGGTATTGTAATCAAGTGGTAGTACATGACATTTTCAATATCGGATGGAGGCCTAGCAGTTGGAGCCCCAAGCGCGCTTGTTTCGAAGCTTCGGATTGAGAAAGATCTCGAGTTGGCAATGAAGTGCTTCATCTCCAACATGAATTCCTAGGATCAAGTATGAAGACCAATGACGACCTATGACTCCGGCCTCATGGTCACAGGTGGTCCTGTATGACCACAGTCCGGTCGGGAACATGTTCATATATGATCATGAGGCACTTATTTTTACTAGGGGCGTCTGAAGAACGTTTTACTTTAATTCGTACAATTCAACCTCAGATGCTAATAGCTTTGTAGGACGTAAAAATGCATTAAACTTCGGATCCATTTGTTGACCATCAAAAATTTTTTATCAATCGGTACCTGACATTGACTGCCTGTGGGAAAATCTCAATCTCAAAATATTTTAATTCGTGCAATCATGTAATTGATTGAAAATTTTGATACATATTTCATTACTGTGAAATACAATAAGATTGGAATTTCGAGTCGGGTAGGAGTAGCTCAAAATTATTTTTTTGCACAGATTTTCCACAATTTTTCATAGCTCGTCTGAAAATAACATCAGATATGTGGCTGCAAAATTTAAATTTCGCGCTCACGTAAAGATCGATACCTTTCCACGGCTTAAAATTGCTCCCTCACAAACTCATGCCTCGCAGTTGGAGCAAAAAAACAAGCCCCCTGTATTAATGTCACTAAACCGTCATAGAGTGTTCCTCTTTTGCATTGGCGAAAAATGGGCTGTGGGGGGAAAAATTTTAGGCCGTAAAAATGTAGCCTGATTACTCCAATACTCACGGCTCGGACCGTAAAATGTCATACGGGGTGAAATCGTATTCTTACGACCATGTATCATCGAAGTCCATGAATTTTTATACATTGCGCGCGAAAAGTCCTTTTTGCACGGGTTTCCAACTTTTACTCATATACTTTGTAAGTAGCACCCGATACGCGGTCGAAAAACCTGGATTTCGCATAGTCACAACTCTGACATCCACCTTCGTCTCAGTCTGGAAAAAGTCACTCATGATGCTAAATCCCAATTCTACACCCCCGTATTATTGGGACTATTATCGCGTATTTTCTCGCGTATTTTGGGGAGTTGAAGAAATGAGCAAATACAAATGACTTTTCCAAATTGTATGGGAACCGTAGAGTTTGAAACACCAGGAAAGTATTCTGTATTACAGTTACACCCGGATCATTAGACAGAGTTTTTGAGACAGTGTTGATCAATCAGGATTGTAAAAATTCCATTAACCATGAAAAATTCATCAAAAACAATTCCACTCAACACCAGTTTTTACCATTTCACATTCATCACGCGCAGACAATCCGGACAAACTCGCACCCGATGTCAACCCCCTCACGCTCCAAAATCCTTTTTTCGCGCAAGCTCTTGGTACCCCTATATACATATCCATATAGGCACGGCTATACTCGCGTGGGGGTCTAAATAATTAGGCGTAGCACAACTGCCTTCGCGGCATCAATATATGCATGAGATAGAATAAAGGCAGAACACAGTATGAGCAGAGCCCAGCAGTCGCGATGAGAGGATCGCAAGCGCAAAAAGTGGCGGCTGAATCGCATATAACGCGGTGGCAGAGTGGCCGACCCTCCGCAGACAGATAAATCAGCGGGTGAAACCTCGCGATGCTTGCGAATACTATGTCCTGATGCAATGCATAGCTTCCCAAGAGTTCTGTATATACATATATGATAACATAAAACGAGTCACGGACTGGTGATACATTTTCTCGCGCAGCTTCTGTATTTGTTTTGGTCCGAAAGAGCTTTTGATGCGAGCGAGAGATGTTCTGCACACCGCGCGAATCGATTGAATTCGCAATCGCTTCGCGCGGTGTAGGTATAAGCATATGGACGATTGATGGATACAGACTATTTTTTGACCTTGAAATAAAGATGCTAGTCTTTGATAAAATTGAATCAATCAAATAGCATCATATTCTGTAATTCAGCAAGAAAAGTGAGTTTTATTGGTTTGCGAGCAATTGGAAAAGCAGATTACAAGATAAACAGGCAATGATTTATTATCAGCCATCTACTTTTTTTCGATGTTCCGCAGGAAACCTTTTCTGCAAAGACAAATTTCTTGGTGCAAAAAAATTGTACAGCCAATTTATTCTGATTACTGCTCCTTGTACAAGTTTTTTCTATGAAAGCCCACAAGATCGAGCCTCGCAATCAGGCAATGACTTATTACTGTACAATTACATTCTAAGGATTTCAGACGAAATTACTCGCTATGAGTTTGTACGATTTCTTAAGAATATTACTAACTAACCAAATTTCACCGAAATACATTGCTTGGCGGAAATCACCAAAAACAAAACGTTTCTTCAAGTGAATGATACACTAGATGAGTTGTAATCAAATTTTGTTGTAAAATGGAATGGTTGGTAAGGATCAGGCTCAAGCCATTTTTAAGAGATACTTCTAGTGAAAAGTCTAATTGTGTCAAGAATCGGAGATGGAAACATGGAATTAGTACAGTTTCACTCGTTTTTCAGAATCACTGCTCACGATCCAATCAGGATCACTCATTTCAAGTATTACCGATTTGAGAGATCAACTTTTGGATTAATTTGTGAAGCTTTCTCACGTATCTCTATCTGATACAACGCGACTTGTTCACGCAGGCCACGTATTTCACATTTCGCCTCTCTTCACTGGAAGCGCATAGACGCACACATTCATACCGATTCCAATTCTCTTCCGGCTATTCTATATCTGTCTGGACGTTTAACCCTTCTAAATCTCGACGAAATTGCTTCAAACCTAGAAGCACACAGCAACATTGGAGCCATTTGCTCCATGGAATACAAAGTAGTCCTGTAAATTGGCAAATATTTTACGAGTACCATCTCATTTAGAATTGTAGCTCTCAAGACTGCCTGCAACCATCTTGACTCAGAGCTTCATTCTAATAAATTTTCATTCTGGACCAACCGTTAGATCATCCGAGTAAGTTAATTTCGAACGTATAAATATTCCTAACTGAATATCGTGATCCTTGACTACTTCAAACTTTTCAAACATTTTACATAATCTACACACCTTGCGAAACTATCAATGATTTTAAACTAACCACACTCAGCTGCATCAATCCGTCTGAATCATCTCCTCAATTTTCTCATTATCCTATAACAAGCCAGTAGAAGTCAACGACTCGTAAAGTAGGTTGAGTGGAACTCGATTTGGTTAACAATCTTTGCAAAGTGCAGCTATCTCGAACACGAAGAGATGATGATTTAAGGCAATCTTGTGGTTCTATTTTTTTTTCTTCCTCAAACAGACGCATACATAGCAAACTACTCAAATTACGTCGTCAGTTTTCAAACGAGACATAATAAGAGCTTAAGAGGTTCGTTATATGGACAAAGGTGTTGCGTGGCCTTCGAGACATCTCTATTACTTTGTCAAGACAAATACCTGTCACTTGCGAAAGGAGGTATATAGGTATATATCGTCGAGCCGTGAAATGAATGATCGAAGAAGAAATTCATGTAATCAGTTGTAATTCTGTGTGTATGGCGAGCTGATGCTTGGTGGGTAACAACATTCTTTCACGTAATGCTGGTGGCTGCTATACAGTGTGGTCGATGCAAAAAATTGACACGTTCAATAACGCGGACTTTGTATTAGCCAGAGAAGTAAGAGAGACAGGCTTATATACGGAATCTGGATTGAGAATTCCTCCCTCGAGACTGCACGTATGTATGTGCAGTGGCGGGCCACCGTGTCGTACATAATATGTGGGTCTCGTATATTATGTGCTTTTGGAGTGAAAGTTGCCCGTATGAACTCTGTGCTTTTAAAATTATTTGTTCACTTTTATCTCACCGCGTGCTTGTGACATTAAATTCCCTGAATATTTCTTTGTATTTACAGTCGTATCACTGATTTTTTTACAGTTCTTTGGAAATTCATGATGTCTGAGATCCATATTATGTCGATCAGTAGTGTCATCTGACCATCAACTAATATGGGTGAGATATGAGATACGAAGTACGCCATTGATAGGCAGTATATTTCTATTCTATCAGGCTGAAATTTTTTTGACTACCAAGAGTTCATTATGGTTTTTCCTCAGTTTTTTCAGGGAGTAGTAGATTCGGCAGTGCGTTTCCTAAAGATAGGAAACAGCTATTATGGGATTTATCTGTCCCTCTATTGGCTTTCCTTGACATTTCGATGTTTGGTTGAAGATGATTCTAGTTAAACGAAACTCAAACAATGGATTTTGGTACAAGCCAAAAGACTTGAAAGCTCCTTTTGAATCGCCAAATGGAATTATGTTGTCGTAACTTTGTATCCACTGAAACCGTGCTGTAAAAACCACGTACATTCTATCTTTTTTTTCGACGATATACTTTACGATTGACCGACGAATTACCCATACGTTGACGGAATTATATTTGACTCCAATCTGTTTGCTTCGTTGCTTGAGTGACATAAAACTCATATCAGAGACTCCATCAGCCTGTCTCTTAGTATTCGCAGGTCGTCGCGATTTGTTACGAGTTTCGAAGAAGTGAAGCCGTGCTCTAATACTACGAGCATGACGAGGTATGCATTCGTCATTGTTTCGAAGGAATCAAGACAATTGAAGGTTTTCATCTACAAGATTTTCTTTGGAATTCTTTCCGTCAGGTTGATATGGACTCAAAAAGTTAACAACATTGCACTGCAATTCCTTCAGTATGAGAAATGATGATATTTCGATTTTTCCAAAAAGCTGATCTGTTTCGTAGAATCTTTGGTTCAATTCCAGGTTCACCCATAACACTGTGTACAGAGTGAATTTCAATTCAATCATCAAGAGGTTCAGTAATGGATTTGATCTACACTTTTATCATATTCTAATTTTTTGATTCCTCAAACAAGTTCGAAAGCCCATCACCAGCTAGTTTCCCCCCAACGTTTCAAGTAAATATAAAAAATCATCCTTGTTTTTTCTCATTCGGAGTTCCATGCCCTCCTGGTGGCTTACGGTCCAACACCCATAGGCCATTATAGATTACCGCGTGCATGCACGCGAGTAATCCATTACCCTCAGTGAAAAAAAAAAGTATCTGAACACATTACTTAGCGTCGAATTTAATTAAGACATACAGCGCTCTAACTTTCTCATGTCTTAGTTATTGAGAAAATGAACGTGTAGCTCACAATAAATTTCTAGAAGATATTTTTGGGAAGCTTTTCACTGAACTGCACGCTGAACCTTGCATATGACCGACTCAAAAAATAGCATATCTCCATTCTTCAGAATTAGTCTTCGAACATCAGAATTGTATATATTCTGAAAAAATTTTCTTGGAGTGTTTTACTTCTGAAAGCTAGTCTCAACATAGTAACTGAGCGAGTTGAAATTTTAGTGTGTAGAAGGGCTATCACTTTGATAAAGGTCTGGGAAGGTTGCGAGGATACTCCTCTATCTTGAGAGGCAAGAGGAGAATAATGGCTAAACCGTGTTCTAATTGTGCTTTATGGGTTGTTGGCGTTGTCTGTAAGAGGAGTAAAGCGAAAACGTGATTCTAGCTTTCAACCTTGGCCTTTCTGGACCCTTACCCTCTAAGTACTTTACAAACTTCTATAGAACTAGTACATTCAGATCAGTTCGAATATGCCATTGTGAAGAATTAGAATTCTATTAAATTTGAAAGTTCGAATCTCATGAACTCCAGTGATTCTTACATATTTTAGTTCCACAATACAAAAGCTGGATATGTATTGAGTTTTGCTCAGTTTGTTATGTTGTAATGAGTGTATATTGGAAGAGTTTAGTGGAATAGAATTAACTCGAACATGGAAGAAATACCGTTGAAGATCTGTTGGTATTTCAATCACTAATGACTCAATTCACTTCACCAGTCTCAACTGGTAATTGATGAATTCCACGCCAAAGCGACCTACGAAAAGGGGTCATCTCTCAGATTCTTTTTAAACCTTCTTCATTCGATTCTATGGCCCAAAATAGGAACTTCGGACCACCTATGGGGCCCAAAAAAAATTTCTCCTCTCCATTGCACGCACATCCGTCAACAGACCGAAAATTTATCGTGATAAAAATCGATGCTCTTTTATTCACGAAAATGGGAATATTTCGAGTTTTTAAATAGCTATCGATTTGCGGGTTGCGGCATCTGAAAGGGCATCAAAAAACCTATCGAAAATGTTGTCGGAAATTCCTTCTCTGTGATTTGGGGGCCTCCTGGAAGCAAAAGAGTGTTTTTCACTAAAATGTTGATTTCTCAAAAAGCCATTTTTTTTTATTTTTTTAAAATCATATATTTGACGTAAAATTTTGCGTTCTTTCGAAAAAAATGGGTACAGAGGAGTTTAGGGCGATCCAAGTGACTTATGAGCCATTTTTTGAAAATGCGATTTTTTCTGTTTCGGAAAAAGGCGATTTTCTGCGCATGCGCACAAACGTAGACTTTCGGCGCCTTTTTCAATGGAAAGCTGACAAAATTTCCTATAAAATGACTACCCGCAAAGTTGAAATTCATGCACTGGAAGGCGATCTGCAAGGATTTATTATGTCGAATCAAAATCACATAAAAATTCAGCCCATTAACGCCTTCGTGGCGCCTGCTGAGATGACACATTCACGAAATCTTCTCGGGACTCAATTTTGAGTACGGAATTGACCTGAAAAAATCCGGACCACATGGTTTCAACGTAAAATTGTATGAACTTCCAAAATATGCGATGAAAAACTCCGTTTGAGGCGAACCCGAGGTGCTACATCCAATTTTTCGCAATTTTGAATGTGAAATATCGTATTTTCTGGCAAAAAATTGAATGTAGCACCTCGGGTTCGCCTCAAACGGGGTTTTTCATCGCATATTTTGAAAGTTCATACAATTTTACGTTGAAACTATGTGGTCCGAATTTTTTTCAGGTCAATTCGTACTCAAAATTGAGTCCCGAGAAGATCTCGGGAATGTGTCATCTCAGCAGGCGCCACGAAGGCGTTAATGGGCTGAATTTTCGTGTGATTTTGATTCGACATAATAAATCCTTGCAGATCGCCTTTCAGTGCATGAATTTCAACTTTGCGGGTAGTCATTTTATAGGAAATTTTGTCAGCTTTCCATTGAGAGTGGCGCCGAAAGTCTACGTTTGTGCGCATGCGCAGAAAACCGCCTTTTTTGAAAGCAAAAAAATCGAATTTTCAAAAAATGGCTCATAAGTCACTTGGATCACCCTAAACTCCTCTGAAACCCATTTTTTTCGAAAGAACGCAAAATTTTACGTCAAATATATGATTTTAAAAAAATAAAAAAAAATGGCTTTTTGAGAAATCAACATTTTAGTGAAAAACACTCTTTTGCTTCCAGGAGGCCCCCAAATCACAGAGAAGGAATTTCCGACAACATTTTCGATAGGTTTTTTGATGCCCTTTCAGATGCCGCAACCCGCAAATCGATAGCTATTTAAAAACTCGAAATATTCCCATTTTCGTGAATAAAAGAGCATCGATTTTTGCACGATAAATTTTCGGTCTGTTGACGAATGTGCGTGCAATGGAGAGGAGAAATTTTTTTTGGGCCCAATAGGTGGTCCGAAGTTCCTATTTTGGGCCATAGAATCGAATGAAGAAGGTTAATAAAGAATCTGAGAGATGACCCCTTTCCGTAGGTCGCTTTGGCGTGGAATTCATCAATTATGATTGCACCCTGTCAGTGTATGTATACATGATCACAATTTTTGCATGTCTTTGCTTGATCATACACGTATATAAAAGCTCTGCTATGCTTGATGAAGTCAGTGAAAGCGAGTGGTTTTTTTTCATGTCAGACCTCAGAGAAGTTGTTTTTAGCCGAGTTTCTGTAGTTTTACTCCTCTTAAAATAATCTATCAAGAAATGAACTTGCTCGGAGAATTGATGTTGTGGCTTTCTCAAAACAATATCAAGATTGAATCATAATGTATATACTTTACCGCAAGAATTTCTCGTTGTATTCGTATAAGAAGTCTAGGCAAATAAGTACTATCAGGAATTGTGAAAATTATCGGCAGAAAAATGTTGAATTTGAACACAGAAAGTTGGATGAAGGACACAACTCGAAAAGAGAACAGAGTCCATAAAGAACCAAATCTTCTCAAGACCCGTATGGTACAAACACGGGAAATTTGCTGCAAATACACAGACTTTCTGGATTGGAAAAAATAATTTTCGGCCGTGAAACCTATCGAAAGACCAAAACTGTTTGAGAAAGGTCGACTCCTAATTCTTCTGTAAGTGCAAGATATTCACTTTGCATGATCTTTGGTGAGTTTCAACAAAATTGATCCAAGTTACAATGTACAAGAACGTGGCTTCTCTTTCGTGCTCAATTTACGAGTTGGTATTGGATGCCATTGCTGGAATCTTACACGCGAACGAGCACATTACCGATGAAAGAGCATCCGAGCGTGGAAGTAAACTCTAGACAATATTTAGCAATACGAGAGGCGTATGTTGAAGGTATACAGTCAATGACTTGGAAAATGAGAAAAGGAAGTAAAAAAGTATAGAGTGGTAACAAGATAGTAAAGCATGTGACACTTAGAAAATTTGAATGTACAAAGGTACATAATTATTGGAAGGATAGCTCAAGGTTACTAACTTTAGTGAACAGCATGTTCGAGTACGAAGAACATTTTTGGTACTCTTGAGGCATAGCTTATGAAATTTCATTATTATTGATTGCATAGATTTCAAGACGAGTAGAGAAAAAAATGTGGCCTGGCGTCCTCATTTGATGGTGATATTGGTAATGGAAAATAAAGATCCACGTTACTAAATCGGTAACGAACAAAATCCTGTGTGCAACATGACTCAAAAACGAAGTAAGAAAAATGCAATTCTGGATCGCAACCTTTCAAATTTTTTCATAGAAATGATGATTAAATCTTAATGAAATATCCCGGAGATTTGCAAATATGTGATCTTGAGGAACTTAATACAGGATATGGAAGGTGCCGAATGATACTTACTGTGGAGAAAAATAATCGTGGCTCATCGCAAGCAGCTTGGCTTGGACCAAAATATCTTGGAACGCATGCGCGGAGGTATCGATAGTATCGATACTGTCGAGGATACTGTTTTGTGTTAATACATAACGAAGTGCAACGGATCGGTCAAATTTTATTTTTGAATTGACATAATCAACGCTCAGGTCGCACTCGAGTTATACATGAGTCCCGAGATTTGATATTACTGATACAAAAGCCAGAAAATATCAAAATTAGCTAAATGTCCTTGGCAATGGCGATTTAACCACGAATTTTTATAGCCTATACATGAATTAAACTGATTGCTGACCAATTTATCGGCTAGAACATCACCACACTGTATTTGCATCTACAGTTGCTATTGATTTTGTACTAACTCTTCATTGGCGCATAAATTACGAATTGGATGGACAAAGGTCAATGTTGATTCAATGTCCAGAAATAGCAAGTATGCCGCAACCTCGTGCTTTTTCCTCACTCCAGTGGTAATACCAAATTATGGATGAAAAAATTTTCCAAAAATCTCTATATGGAACGAAACTTGTGAATATTTCACACGCCAAGTCATCAATAGAGTAAAATACTCAAGGCAAAAATTTGGCATTCATCCCAAAAAAGGTAATACGCTTCATGACTCAATCGATTGAGCTTCAATGGTAATCCGCATTAGATGAAGAAGAGGAATTTCATACATATACGAAGGTATATAAAGCGCTGATTAATCCACGGCACTTGGCTCAAAAGCTGAACAGCAGAAAGCTGCCTCTTCGAGAAGCCTCAATGCACCAAATCCTCTCACACGATTCATCCGCCCTTACGCTCACCGAAGCGAAAATATTGCTGAGAGAGTGACGAGAGAGACTGGGGATGCATCAGCATATTAGGGTTCCACCCAGTTCCACCCTTCAAGGGCAGATCGATAATCAATATAACGGCATCAGAAATACCGTACTTGAAGACAACTACCACATACATCACATCACATTTCATTACATTACAGTAGTAGTGTGCAGAAATTTCGCACGAGTATAACCTTGTGTGCTTCTGTCTAGGGGCGCTTTCCCAATATGCTCTCACCTTTACGATATAAGTACAAACCGAGTGCAAATATAAGCGCCGAGGAATGGCAAACAGATATCGTCGTCGTCGCCTCAGAGTAAGTATTTCGTGCTGCATATACATATATGCATACGTTGAGCAAATTCGCGGCTGCACTTCTGCCCCCTAAATCTTGAAATTTGCATCTTGCTGCGTAGTCACTACTGTATGGTATCTATATAGGTATTTCCATAGCTAAAGGCATGAATTGAACCAAAGTCGCTAGGAAGTTGCACGGAGGTTAAGAATGGCATGTTATAGGATAAAAGGTGTAGGAGGAAGAGCTATTTGTGCATTCCTGTATATATGTATATGTACAATCGTCGCGTTGTGAAGCTATTTTCTTTTCCGCCGTGGGCTCAATTCGATTTCGAGCATATCCGGATGTATGTATACATTGTATACACTAGATATACTTAGAGGAATGGAAGATGCGCTAGGAGCAATGGATTTTTAACGCTGTACGCAAAGCAATAGGTTGTAGTTGGATATCTAGGTGCAATGCGACGATAAGTGGACTTCGATGTCTGAGCTTGATTCACCCCCGCAAGCGTGTAAGTATTATCGCGCGTGGCGTAGCGATTGCGCCATAGCTTTTATACTGCAGCGGTCGATGAACCGGTGTATGAGGAAACGATATGCTGAAAGAGCTTGCAACCGATTGTGATGACGCCAGTGCTTGCGATGGCAATCTGGAGATCACATTTTTTTTTTTTTTTATTATTTTTTTATAAGTTCTGAGTCATTTTAATCGGATTCCAAGAATATAATGTTGTCATGCAAAATACCAAGGTCATGAGACAACTTTTTCATTGATCACTGGATTCTCGGACCAAATTCACGTTACTAAGATTTTGAATTTCACAATCTAAGGGATTCGAATGAAATTAGTGTCAAGATTCATGCAATCCAACATCATCCATAGTCGCTGCTCACAATCAGTTTTGAATGGCAATCTTGTGATCTGGGTCTTTGCTGGATAAAACTACTAAAATATTTATGTCATAACTAAACTCCCTAAGGTGATAACCGAATATAGCTATCATCATGTGTAACTGAAATTGATCATGAACTCAGTAACAATAATTCTCGATCACGCTGTTCTTTAATTGAATCGAACCCAAAAGTTTCAGCCCTTCAAAAATTGCTTTTCACTTAATTGAAGTACTTGAAAGATATAGATTTCGCAAGAATGAAACTCGTAACCACTTCGGTCTCCATAAAAATCTTGTAGCTCTTTCAAAGATATCCAAGATAGTGTGCTTACATTTATCCTGAAATGAGATCTACTTTCTATATTAATAACAGAAATAAGCCAGGAATTGAAGGATGTCACCGATAACTCTTATTAATCTTCACAACGACGTCGTTTTCTGGTCATTTGACATGAAACGGCTTCGTAAACTTTTGAAGAATCTTCAAAAAAAAGGCTCCGTACTTTTCGTCAGAAAATTTGTAAATTCGCCAATAAATGAGAAATATCCCTAATATCATCCAATTTTCTGCTCATTTCCTTCAAAATTACGAAGTAGATGTCATTCTTGTACAAATATGAACAAGTTAACTCGAAGATGTTTAGAAGAAGTACAGAAAACTATTCATCGCTCTTTCCGCTCAATTGTATCCTTTTGAACTCATTGTGAGAAAACCACGGAACAAAACACAAAACTATCGCGTTTATCCTTATGATTATCATACCGTGAAATATTCTTTGAGGTTTTTTTTTCAGTATTGTATTGTAGGTTTTTTCCAGCGTACACATTTACGTATTATACCCACACCGCCTTTGCGTGGAAGCCATTATCATATTTCCATGTTTTAGTTATTTTTCCATTTTTCCCTGTCAGGTGAGAGCGATTTTTCGAAGAGACTCTACCAGAGAGTTGCCACAAAAATTCAAGCATCACCGCGGCGTATTTCGAGTATGACCTGCATTTTCTGCAGGGGCCGTATTCTAAATTTTGCGGTAAAATTTTGCGATAAAATCTACCGCAAAATTTGCCAGCATCGGTGGCGCTCTGTCGGTAACCTGTAAGATTTGCCGCTTTTGCTGCAGTTTGCCGGCGCGATCTGCCGTATTTTTTCACGGCAAACGATATCGGCAAAGCAAATACGGCAAATCGCGCCGGCAAACTACAGCAATAGCGGCGAATCTTACAGGTTACCGACAGAGCACCACCGATGCCGGCAAATTTAGCGGTAAATTTTGCCGCAAAATTTCACCGCAAAATTTAGAATACCGGCCCAGGCCCATGCTCACCGCCCTTATCAGACTCGACAAGTATTAGTAATTTCATCAATTCTATGCCAGCCATTCGGTTCCTCCGTTGACATTTCTGGACACTCAATGACTGTCAAAGCGAAGTTCAACGCTCGACACGGGTCCGCGCGGGAACATACCACCAACCCTTATCGAAGCCCAGTCGTTCATTTGAATTTTTGGTCAAGCGCTCATCTCCCAAAGCATTTTATTTTTTTCTGTCGGGACGCGAGGATTCGTGTTGTCGGTTGAGATATTTGGAAGAAAATTCTGATTGACTAGATCGGGATTCGAATACACACTCCCTCGAGCGCGCTGTTTCAGCCCACTCAAGTCACAAGGCCTTTATCGACTGAGCCAATGGACACGCTTGATTTTTCTTTTAATAATAGGAGTGGTTACAGTCTTCAGTCTTACGGGAAATTCCCACATTCTTTCGGTACTGAAAGTGAGAGGGAAAATTTCTGAGCCGCAAGCGACTTAGGGTTTCGATTCGGTGGTGCAAAATTGAATTATCCAGGTTATTCCGGCTCGATCCGAAAAGCAAGCTTAGGAATCATCAAGAAGAAACACATCAAATGTTGTTCCGAATGAACTGTCTGTAAAGTTCAGAAACACGACTTCTACAGAGGCAAGTGTGAAAAATTGAGAATGGGGCATTGGAAACCCTTCTCGTGTAAATCTGTAAACCAGAGAATGTTTCAATGGTCATCCGACTCCGTGCTAAAGCAGCGATTGGAATCAGAAACCAGGCTCACTCGAATCAAAATATTAATCAACACGATGATCTTGAGCTGCATCAGAAGCTCGGTCAGAGTGTGGCATGAAAGCCACACGCGCTCGCGATTAAAGTTGTAAAAAAAGCTTTTCGCAGGAAACTTGCGAAGAGTCAACGGTAAAGTGTCGTGCGGTGCTACGATTACATCTAAGTTCATGTGAGCGGTCAGTAAATATATACTGGTGCAGTTTACGTGAAGCTGAATCGGTGCGAATGAGCGCAGCTTATGTACCGAGTGCGCGAAAAACCGGTGCAAGTCGCGGATTCCCAGTGGCTAAGCGCATATTCTGCGCGATCACGAGTAGATCAGAGATAACATGCAAAGTGGCTCGAATTATCTGGCTTTTACGTCGAGTTTGAAAAATGAGAGATGAATTGATTTGCTCGCCGCGATTCAAATTCAACTTCATCAGAGTGACTTTCCGGTATTGAAATTACTCGTTTATCAGCAGTCTCATCTATTTGAATATTCAGGATAAAATGTAGAAATCATAATCAATATTAGAAAAATTCACTCATTGGAATCATCAGATAAACGGAGAGCAGAGCAGAGGAAATGAAAACGGAATTGACACTCGTAGAACTTTCTGAGAATATCAAGGAGCTGTCCGTAAATCATAATAATATCGGGATAGTAGAAAATTGCCATGGCATTTTCCAAGAAACATAAAAATTCTCGCTCGTTTCATCCCCAGCTCAATGACATCCATCCATGGCTATCAGAAATCGATTCCATTCTCATGGGACAAAAATTCAATTCATGGATTTGACCAGAATCCCATGAAATCTGTCGTGCAAAGTTCTTACAGACGTTATACAGACACAGAATAAGAGAGAGTGGGGAAGCCGGAACAAGGCGCACTCGGTGGTAATGTCAGAGTGTCTAAGGATAATGATATTGCGAGAGCATCAGATTTTATATGCACCGTCAGCGCGGGGGTCCGTTCCCGCCCGTTTCCGCGCGCGAGGATGCTCCAACGTCACAATCAAGCGCATCAGTGTATATCGCTGTATCACATCGCCATACATGAACCCATAGCCAGCCTGAGTAATAAGGTCATTATCGCGCGACGCCCGCTTCGCGCACGCACGTTACCCCATGCGGTGCATTGACTTTCCACGCTCGGTGCGCAATACAGCTTGCGAAAACATAATAATCCACGCGCACAGGCCTTCGTCATGGCAGAAACTTTCTTGTACACGTGCCATGTTACTTCATACCTTGTATTTGATAGCGCAATCGCGTGAACATCTTGTTTCAAACTGGTTCAGACTTTTCAAAGCGAATATCTTTGTGAAATTTATTATTGAGGAAAATGTAGTTGTTGGGGATTGATAAATATGCTGGAATTTTCTTTCATTGGTAGTTATTTTACAGAAGTACTCTTTGAGTTAGAATTTAACTAGTAATGGTAGTACATGTGCGGTAGCAAGCTCTGCAAAAAAAAACATGTCTCAACATTAAGAGTTGCAGCCCTCGAGGTGATGGGGCAATGAGAAACTTGTCACAGGCAGCACTATTGCTATGCTATGGAACCCTTCGTCAAATCAACAGCTTCCAAAGAAGCTCAAAAACTGAGAAAGTCCAAAATATGGATACAGGCCAACATCAGACAGACGATTTTCAATAGAATTGGAAAGCCAAGTAAATATACATGCAAAATTCTGAGGCTATATACATTAGGGTGGTCCGAAAATGAATTTTTTATTTAGATCGATACGCTTGGGGTTTAGAATTTTTAAGAAACGCTTTTATGAACCATATCAAGAAATTTTGCCAACCTTGGCATAATATTAATGATAGGAATTTGGTAGAACGACAAAAATCATCTAAAAAAAAGTACGATGTTGAAGAAGGCGGTGCTCGTTTAAAAGGCGTTTAAAAAGCTTGCGAGCAAATACAATAACCAGTCAATGATTGCCAAGTTTGTGGCTACCGGTAGGGTAAAACACTTCAAGAATCGTCGTTCAATAGCGATAGTGAGCTTTATCCACTCTTCACACAAACCGTATCATTGCTCCTTCATCAAACCAGTTGCAGATTTCTTACAGAAGATTCAAACAGTCTAGATTTAATCCACATCCCGCCAAGATTTCTCTCAGATCATTCATGAATCACCTATACTCCACTCATTGGAACAAAAACAGTTCAGCGCATCGGGTAGGCCGTTTTTGTACTCCTCACCGCCGCATGCCATTGCCAATGCTCTTTGGACACTTCTTGGCGTTCCATTGCCTCGAGGCAACACCATCAGCACTTGCTGCTCACGCCACAAAACGATATGAGGAAGCAAACGGCGCAACGGATCGCGATTGATCGTTCCATAAATACCTCAAAGCTCACTTTATACCATCACTATGCGATATACCGTATTATATCCCCGTCATAGATTTCTCGAATTTTACACTGTTCAATCGGCATTCAGGATAAAAGCTCATCTGTACTTTGTATGCACTTGTATGTTCTCTATCCATATGCATAAATGAAACCGCAAGATCTTCATTTTGCGCCCCAAGGCTGACGCAATAATACCGTCAGGAACATTTGTATCTCAAAAGACTCAAAAGCTTCCCAATCATTTAGTATATACTCCATACCATCATATGGACATCTCAAGCTAAAGCCAATGAAAAACAGATTATCCTAGCTCAAATAATTTCTGCTATACATTTAGTGTTAGTATGTACATTGGTATAATAGTTCAAACGGCCACATGATTATAACACAAGACTCGGGGCGACAACAGCGCGAGGAAAAAGATATATACTTATTATTCGAATTATCGTAAAACGGTGCGCGTAGATTTGCTTATATATAACGTTATCAGCGTGATATCTTTGAACGGACGCAAATAGTCGCCGCCGCACGCAACAAAACTTCATATAGCTGTCCCGTCGCGAGCGTCTCTATATAGATACACATTTTCTCTGGCTTAGCATCTGCAGCATCTATTGCATCGCGTTCATGGCATGGCTAATCTAAATGCCACGTGCGTGTAATCACAATCTGGTATTATAATACCGAGGTTCGCGTGTGCACTATATGGGACGGATTTTTTTGGCTTGCGGCTTCTGCTGTATTATACCCATAGTACCTATATAGAAATCATCGTGCGTGGGTACTTGTCTATACCATAAGGTATAACAAGTCCTTCGGTGTGATGTATATGGTGTACACAAAGAACTCGTGCACATTCCTTTTTCGCAGCTTGCGAAATTAGAAATTGGATTTAAGCTCTATTATTTGCATGTCTATAATGCTTACCCAGAGACGCACGAATCAGCTGTTTGAAAGCCAATAAATGGGCGTTGTGATTGATGCTGAAGCTATAGTATTAGTTCTCGTGTATATGTAGACTGGGTCTAAACACGAATCTCATGAGCATTCTGTAATAAACTACATCGTTTCACGATGTCGATGAGCAAAAATTGAATGAGAATATTAACGAAGGGAGGAACAAGCTGACAAAACTGTGATGATATGAGTTTTTTTATCTAAAGCGACACCACTTGTCTTGAACCAGATAGATGCACAAGAGTCAATCAATTGAGTATCGATTACCATTGCTTTATGATCTTGATGGTTCACGTCATATCGAATCAATTCATGATTTCACTCATCACTGTTGGTAAATGATTTGGATGAGTGATTTTGTTCAATCATTTTTCAATTTGATCAAATTTGGTGATTTCATTTCAAACACTTCCATTCACTTCACATCTGTGTACAGGTCTCGCCATAATTCTCAAGTTTTTATTTCACTTTATTTTCACCCAATCTATCGGGAGGACTGATTTTTCCAGACAAGGTTATATAATTTCCAATCAATCAAGGCGTAGGCCTTGATATTGAGCTCGATGTCAAAATCTTCTAATTTTCACGTGAGTTTTGACATTTATCGAACGAATTTCTCTCTAAAATTCCATGATCGGGTCTCTCTTAACCTTTCCGAGTGAACCCCCCCCCCCCCTTTGTGGCAACTCCGAATAAAATGAGTTTCACTCTTTCGGAGTGAGAATTCCACTCGGGCCCGAGTGAATCTCACTCTTTCCGAGTTGGCACAAAAGGGGGGTTCACTCGGGAAGGTTAAGAGAGGTTGTAAGTCTTTAATCGCATCTCATAATAAGCACGCATAAAGATAATTTTGGCAGCAACTTCGATCTACTCAATACAAGGCAATCAATCGTCTGCATTTGGAGCGCGAAAAGAGTTCAGGGTATCGTAAGGTTCAAGGTCACGAGTAATCGTAGTGAAACTCACCGGTTCCGCCACAAATACGACAACTGCAGGTCCCCTGCATACGCATTCACACACTCAAGCCGAAAATAATTCAGGAAAGCTTGCAGCTGCCTTTAATATCCAAGCCTAATACGATGCAGTTCATCATTGCGATCTCTTTACACCCAAGTCACTTCATTCTTAACTTCAGATTCGTACGGGACTCTATACTATGTACTACCATCCTCAGTAGCGAGTAGTCTCAAGCCCATCAGCTGCACACAGACCGAATGTAGTGGTTTATAAACGTACGTGTCGAGTACCAAGCATCGAATTTACGCGCATCAACATTACATAGCTTCTGTTTGGACAGGTATATATATGTTGTTTCTTCTGGTGAACGCCCGATGCTCTGTTTGTTTTGCCACTGGCATCAGACAAGACTACCTAACTTATAGGATGAAACTTGCCTCCTGCAGACATCGCACTGCTAATGCCATCAGAGTTACTCATTTCTGATACTGACTATGAGTACTATTATACTGCCTGACCGACCGTCTCGAGAATAAACTCCGCTATATTGGGGTTTGCCACAAAATCACTCTGCCCGCCGCGCCGCTTATACTACTGCTATGTCTAATGAAAGACTCGTTTAATCAACTCTATATACTTCTTGGGTGGTTCAGTAGTAGTGTAAATGAGATCTGCTCTCGTCACGTGCAGAAACGCATTTTGCTTGATTCGTTTTCTGGAAGAGTCTGTCAGAGTTAGTTTGTCAAATTGCGTGGGCCTGGACTGTGTAAGTAGAAAAAGACGTGATTGGTAAGACAGCGGCGGCGTATAGGTTTTACGTTGCTGGTGGTCCAAGAATATTTGTCATCTTCAGATTTTTCAAATTGCTTTATGAGAAAATTCCTCTGTAAACTATCTTGTGGTTTCCAAAAATAGTCTCAAGGTATTTTTAGACTCGTTTGAAACACAAAGTATCTCTGTTCTCTGGCGTGTCGTTCGTTGGCACGTTCGCGCACGTGAGATGTTCCCCACCGTCTTCTTCGTCGCAAGGTTAATGAGCTTCAGTGCCAAGCTAAAACTCATGTGTTTTATAAGCTCGATTAACTCTTCAAAAAGAGGACAGCAGAGTTAACGTAGACACAACAGCCAGAGAAGAGCATGACCTTGTCCATTTTTCAGAACATAGCGTACCCGTCCGCTACTGCCACCGACAATTATCGCTAATAACGCTGATGGCTTGGTTGTTGGTCTGTGTATTCTCTCTCGTTGTGACCTTCAAAGTTTGTTCTACATTCAAGATTTTCTAATCTAACAGCTTAACTGTATAACACTTATACAGGAATCTGATGATTGCGCTATTATGAGATTTGAGAAAATCATAAGTGAGGTAGTGGCGTCAGGGGCCACCCACAAATGATTTCAGTGTCATGCGAGGGAATGTCATTATATTCTAACCTAACAGAATTTGATCAATTAATGAAATACTTATGTCTAGATCGTATAAGACAAGAACAGGACATCCACCTTGAGTCAATGTTGGGTGATTCACGTACGAGCTCATCGAATATAGAATAGACGCATCCTCTCTTTGAGGTTAACTTGCGAGATTCACCATGAGGGTCCCGATGTTTCGAATAACCGAAGAAGACAAAATAAAGCACTCAAGAAAGTTTCTCATGGTTCCAAACGAGATTTGGATTCTGATGATCGACTGCTGACCCTTCCCATTCGCGGATTCCGTAATTGCAAATTCGCTTATTCGCGGACAAGAGAATGACCCCATATCTTGATAGATCCACAAGAGTAAGGTCCGAAACATGGTGGCAAGGTTTTGACACGTACAACATGAATTTTAATGACAAGCATGAACTTGGAAGTGCGCACACGTGTGCGCAACCAAGAAATTGTTGTTTTTTGACGTCAGGCACGCTGTAGCAGGAAAACGTCAAGTTACAACTAACGCCTCGGTAATCGCGGAACTTCGTAGATTTTTTTTGAACGGAACCCACGCGAATACGGGGATTCAGCTGTACGTTCAAGACGAGAATATTATCCACGGAACAACGGTGGTTTTTAAACGCTTTTATTGCACTTCACCGAGTTGCTAGTTCGGCAGCTGTCCGACTAGTGAATTTTTTAAAATAGGGACACTATACAATTTCGTCATTTCTGTCCAATCATGATGCACAATTTTTTGTTAGCTCCTCCCACAAGATATACGTCGTTTGCTCGTACGCGTTAGGGCCAAACAATATTGCTGAAACGAGTGTGTAAAGTAAACGTAAGTGTGTGGTTTAATACTTTGTGCTTGTCTCCCGGTGTATTTTTTTTCTCAGCGTATAAGTTGCCTAATATTCTGGCTTTATCGTAGATGACATGGTTAGCAATGTGCGATCGTAAACATTTCCACGAATTGTAACGTGAGAGGGAGAGAGATGGCATAATTTTGGTGTCTCTCTCACACATTGAGAAGGTGCTAGCGCCATCTGCTTTGGGAAGATCGTATTATGTCGATAGGAAGTATGTTTACGCGGATACGCGGTATGCGTTAAGAAATAAATACGTCAAACGTCAATGATCGAAGAGCGCGAGTATTTGAATCCTATGCAGACACGCGAGCGCGGCCGTGTACTTCATTGCCCATATGAGAACATGGAGCACGCATGCATCAACCCAATTTTTGTTTTTTTTTGGTGGTTCATGACCCGAGAAACAATGTTGCAATTCGGTTTTTTCTTACAAGTTCGGAGAGTACTTGCTTTCAATCATTCAAAATCAGTACGTCTGACGACTGAATCGGAGTGCACGGACAGTAAGTATCGCGCGGAAATCTGAATTTCAGAATAATTCGAACTATTTGAATGTCTGGCGCATATACGAGCAAACGCCTTTTGTCCGACTTTCTGCATTCAGGCCAGTTTTGATTTGTTGCCTCGGATCGGGTAAAATCACGTATTTCTGATCACTCGTAGCTCGTAATAATTAGGCCTGGGGGTTGATTTTGACAAAAAAATGATTAAATAAACGAACAACTAACTATGCAAGATATAACTGAGCACATCAAATAGTTACCTATGGTTCTAAAGTATGATGACAGTTAACTATATGATACATTTTAATGGTGAAAATGAAAAATGGTTGACACAACTTTTGATTTCGGTGTTCGATTGCTAAAAAATAGCTTCTACACCTTGTCACGAAAATTGAAAGCGTGCGGCGCAAAAATATCCAAACAAACCATTACGAGACCAAGTGTTTCATTCCATTAGTTCTTTGAAACCTTCATATATAGCTCACTATTTTCGAGGTATACACATGAGGTATCATATTTGTTGAGAAAATGAAGATGCTTGATAACTTGTGTGCCTGGACCAGAATATATTACCAAGTTTCTTAACAACCTTATTACAACAATTATATAATCTCAACTGCTTGGGATAAAGATGCCCCACGCCTTTAGTTTTTGTGATAAGAAGTGGAAGTCAATTTTTAGCAAGCGAACACCGAAATCACAAGTTGTGTCAACCATTTTTCATTTTCACCATTAAAATATATCATATAGTTAAGTGTCATCATACTTTCGAACATAGTTAACTATTTGATGTGCCAAGTTATATCTTGCATAGTCCGGTTTTGTTCGTTGTCAAGTGAATAAAAGCGTTTTTTAAAAGTTTTCTTTTACCAATTTTATTTGTCATCAATGTTCAGGTGATAGATTTGATTCAAAGTTCCTCGGCCTGCCTAGGTTCGATTCTCGAAACTTTCATAATGCAACGACTTTTCTAATGGCTCACAATATAATAAGGGAATTAAAAAATTATTGATGGAGTATGAATTCAATGTTTTTTGGACTATTTTGTTCTATTAGTTAATAGGGAACAACCCTATTAACTAATAGAACAAAATAGTTCAAAAAAAGCATTGAACTCATACTCTATCATTCATGATCGCTGGGCATTAGAGTCGAAAAAAAATCTTAAAAAATTATTATCGAGTAAAAAGCATCGTAGCAACGTTTTGAGCGAAAGATTTACAAACACTCCGTTCATTAGTAATGGAATAAAAAAATCTAACCACAGACATGGTTCAATTACAAGCTGATTCTATCATCCATGATGTAAAATTGAGTGTCCACTGACACAACGATGTATCTTACTCACGCAGCTGTGGAAAGCTAATAGACTACAGTCGAGGCTATTTCCCTCAAAAATTTTTCCCCATCTCCAAATCTATTTTAAAAAACTCAATTGGCACGGTTCAGAGCTAATCTGTGAAACAGCCCATCGCCTGAACATCATCAAAGAGACCAAAATAGATACTATTAAAAAAAATACTTGACAGACCATTTGAACTCGAACCTCTGGTCTCTATAAAAAGACCTAGTACTCTACCCACGCATATACACGGACAACAAGTCAACTAAAACAAAGAACCAAGCCTGCAGCACTTAGTACAGAGCTCATATAAGCGAGTACAATTGAATTCCAACGCGCAAGTGCATCTTCGTATAGTCCGTACATCACATCAGAGTCAGTAGATGCACGCATAAGGAAGCTCTTGAGAGAAGTGCCTAATCGAAAGCGATATTAATATCAGAGTAGAGAGATGAGCTCGGGGGGCCACACGGATATTCTTCCTCCTCCTTCCTTCATCACGTCAAACATGTATGATGCGGTGGCAGAGGGTCAGCCTTGGAAGGCCTGTCTGTCCGTATATGAGGCCCTTAATGAACAACAAGAGCGTTACCGCCACCGCCGCCACTTTCGCGCCCAGGGGCTTTGTTGCACGCGCGCTCCGGAATTAATCAAGTCGTTCTTATTGCAAAGACTTTTGTCTCTTTCCGCAGCCTCCACACTCTTCTTTCTTTCGTTTCATCCGGCTTATGTGTGAGCAGATCCGGATGCTGCCATGCTTTGACTATTACCAGAGGGCATCACTATGGAGCTAATCGAATGATTTTTTTTGTACTTGGCGTTGATGCGAACTCATATCCTTGACGTTTATACTGTTAACCTTCGTGTGGGTGGATATAGTTACGTTTAGTTGTAGGATAATTATGCCAAAGGGCTTAGTTGGATTTTAAACCCTTGCGTGAGTGGAAGATGTGGCAGGCAGGTACGCAGTATTTATTAATGAGATGATAATGATGGTTGTAGCATTGTTCAGGTATTTTCTGTTGATTAAGAACGCTTCGAGGTCTGTAATGGGCAAAATTTGACATTGATAGACGCCTGTCGCTTTTAGGGATTGTCTGTCTCTTACTGATGTGAAATGAGATGGTATCAACTGTCTTTGATAAATTTTGCAGACCTTGAATGCTTATCATGTACGCCCTTGAATCGTCGCCAAGAGCAACACTCAAAACTGTTACCTTTCTGTGAATTCGATTATATTCATAATCAAATTTTGTACGGTGATATTGCGCCCTGTGGCTTCATATTGGTGGAACGAATCGTCTCATTCATCGCAAGGTTATTCATCAAAAATTTGAATACAGCAGCTTTCATAAAATGACGAGGATAGGCCTTGATATAGAGATGGATACTTCATTGAGAAATTGAGAGCCAGGGTAGGTTTGATCTCTACTCAATGGGAATTCAACGAGTTTCGGGTGATTCTTTTCGAGTGGAATCCTCTAAAAGGACTTGACGATGGCAATGAAACAGTCTTCAAGT
This sequence comes from Eretmocerus hayati, assembly GCA_029851415.1. Lineage (NCBI taxonomy): Eukaryota > Metazoa > Arthropoda > Insecta > Hymenoptera > Aphelinidae > Eretmocerus > Eretmocerus hayati. The sequence continues at coordinate 148,583,624 of CM056742.1, read as the reverse complement.
TTATCATGAGCAAAAGCTTTACCAGACCGATGAAGTTGAAACAGAGAAGTGTCCTTTATCATCGCCATACCGCCAATTATAACATTCCGACTCGTAGAGAGTTGGCCGTTGAGTAGGCAGTAGTCAAAGTTGTGGCTCATTGTTTCCCGCTTCCGTGAGTGGCGACAGAGTCAATTGAATGATTCTCAAAGGACGTCCCATGCGGAGCAAATTATATACCTTCTCGTTGTATTTTTGCTAATTCAATGAATCTTCTGATGTTAATGTATACATTCGCAAATTAACATGGATACATCAGTCCTTTGTTATTCATGGTATCCCAATGAAGCTGTTTTGAGGATGTCATTAATTTATTCACAATAAAAATGCTCTCTACACTCTGTATTCAATTTCTGATGCATAACTCAAGGAATTTGTGTTAAAAATGTGTATTTTTGCAATTGTTCCAAGTTAGGGTGCCTACAAAATTGACAAAAATAGGATTCGCACCTCGTTCATGATGTTCCCCGATTTCAAGCTACAATTTCATGAACTCGGTGCGAAATTCACTATTCTGTATAGATTTATCGTTAGGGAGAAAAACCACAGACTGACTGAGCCTTGTGATGAAAAGAAAAATCCTGTGGTAATTTGTTGATTCCATTTTTCTTTTATCAAAACAAGATGACTTGGTTGTTTCACAACTGTTTGTAGTCCTTGTATTAGCATATTATTCCTTCCATAGGTATTCTCACATACGTACACGCGTACATCAATATTGATCTATACTCGTCACAGAACAATAATACATGGAGAGCAAATTCGACGACCTTCATACGTCTGAAACTTTTGTGGGACCTGTCAAAACTATTTATTGACAAGAAGATGGATTATTTTTACAAGCCAGACGATGAACATGAATATTTCTCTCTCGCCACGTCATTTCATCGATCATAAAAAAACCTTCGATTTAAAATATCCAGCTTAATCTTCGCCAATCGAAAACCTTGACAAATCAATCCACTCATTCAAGTTCATACTTCCACAATCCGGCAAAACTTGCTACAACTTTGATCAGCCGTTAACTGCATCATTAGCAAATCTCGATCTTGTAATACCTGCGCCGAGAAAACGATGTGATGGTTCAGACATCTCGTCGACATCAGGTCGGTCTCGAAGTAGGCGTTGCAAGCAGTAGCAGCCAACATCAGTGGCGGCGCTATATACACCCGCGAGCGATAATCGAACTGGAAATTGACTGATCCTTCGGCTTTTCCTCTTTCTCTGACAGAATTAAATGCCCTACGGCACTGTACTACGACCTCGGCCCCAAAATTCCAATCGAAGCGCAGTGACGACCACGCCGACGTCGTTGGCTGACGGGCGCATAGGAAAATCGCTCAAGCTCCGACGGATATTGTGCGCGTATCGAGAAAACGAGGTATAGAGGCTGTATGTACAGAACGATGGGTAAAGTGGGTAGACGAACGAAGGGCAGACGAGGGATGAGGAGAATCAGAATGGGAGTGACGACGTCTGTCGATCGTTAAGTTGATATTTTTTGGGTGGGTTAAATTCCAGTTTCTACAACTATGATCGTTACTTTTGGTGATTACCTTGGCTTCCTATGATTTTGGAGTGCCATCATGCAGGTTTGATTATAGATTTACCAAGTTGTAGAACAATTTCTTTTGTGCAAAATTCGTGGGTCCCGAAAGGTCATTTCATCATCGTAAATTTCGAGACGAGACAAAGTTTCAGGAACTCATTTATGGTTTGAAGTGGATATTTTTTACGTTTTTGACATGGATTGTGCTGGAACTCGATGAAAACAATGAGCACAAGAGGTCTTTTGGGAGAGTATAAGTGAAATATATTGGTCAAGATGGGATGAGCAAATTGCCCAAATAAGACCAACTAGTGAGCAACCAAGTCTAATAACACGTTGTCCTCATTCGTCTAAAACTCATCAACCTTGCCATTCTTTCAAAATTCTTTGTATTCCCATTTTACTGCGATTCCTGAAATTCGAACTAACGCGTAAAAAACGTCAGAGCAATTGTCACACCCAGAAGAGGGGGTAGAATTAGTGACAGAGTTGTAGCCACTTTCAGAAGCATAAAATGCACACTGTCCGATTATATCGAGGGCACAAAGTGCGCGCTTGCACGAAACCAGAGGCGAGTAATTGCATTTTCTGTGGTCACGCGCACGCATGCTAAATACAATCTTCTGGATCCATTTCTGATGGTCTATACACGCATGCATTCATCTCTGTTGGGGGACGGCCTCTCTTTCACAAGTGATTTGAGGGTCCGACTGGCTTCTATGGTCGCTCTGTTTGTTTTCGGTTGAACATTTTACGATGGGTAGCATTTAGAAGCACGGACACCGCGTCCGATGATAATATGCTCCTTTTCTTGATTTCTGACAACCTGTAATACTTCTTTCAGCGAGGCCAACGCTAATGAGGTGATCAGCTGAAGGTTTTCGATACCTGTTGCCTTCATTTTGAGTGGGTACGAGGTTTTTATGCATGGATTACACCGCCGGCACACAAAAAAAAGTATCTGTACTATTAACCAGACCTACTTTTCTTCATGTATTTTGGCACGCTGAATCCGAATCCGAGGTCGGTTTGACCCGGCTACCTCTTGTTTTCGGAAAAATCGTGAAAAGTGTGAAAATCGTGCTATTCTGCTCTATTTCCACGATTTCCACCGAATTTTTCACGATTTTCTCGAAATCAAAATAGGAACGGGCCTAATCGACCTCGGATTCGGATTCGGATTCAGCGTGCCAAAATACATAAAGGAAAGTAGGTCTGGTCAAAAGTATAGATACTTTTTTTTGTGTGCCGGTGTTATCTACATCTGGATTTTACGATGAAATTCATTCTTCTTGGTATCGCCTCCACTAGTCTGTACAAGTTACCAGTTGAATAAGACAATTAGTTATGGTCACTTATGGAAGGTTTGGGCTAACCCACCAATGAATGGGCTCTCTTCGGAGAGCTTAAGCCTCATAAAATGTAATAAAATAAATTCTCAAAATGTTAGTACTTTGAGAACACGCTTATCAAGGGATCAATAATGAAAAAATTGGTCTAGCCCAGAGAAAGTTTTACCAAGGCTCTCAAAAAGTTGATTGTGGCTAACGTGAAGACGCACTCAGCTCATCTCAAGTTACACTCTTTGTGTCAATAAAATTAATCTTTGAAGGCTAATTTTTCTTTTCCATTTGGAGAATTTTTTATATGATTATGGGGGATCTTGTAAATTGGTTTTGAATCTATTCCCACGTGTTGAACATGGGAATTGAATTTATCAGTCTTTCAAAACCAGAATTTTCTAAAAAATAGTTCTGTCAGCAATCGTGATCCACTGTAGAACATGAAAAGTCAATCATCTGAAATTGAATTGCAGTGTTTCGCAAGTTTTATCACTCCGTGTTCCTCTATACCCATTCGATTACAGTTTAGCTTCATATTTTGATGCCATGTCTGATCAGCTCATTTTCTATTTTCGCACTTGTTGGTGGAAATCTTATGCTGATATGAAATCTTGAAGAATGGATGAGGTAGAATTCAGTTTGAAGACTTTAAGATGGGGAGATTAGTGTCGGAAGCACGGTCGTATAAACGACACGTTTATACGACCGTGGTCGGAAGTCTTGGATCATTGCAAGACAGACAGAAGCAATACCATTCGCCAGAAATGTTTTCACCGATCGAATTCAACTCATTTTGAGATTATTCTATCCCTGTCTGGTATGGGTAAACCTTAGAAGAGTATTACAGATCTTGATGCATCAAGTTCAAACAAAGAAGCATGAGAGAGAAGGAAAATCTAGCGAAAGTAACAGTGCAGTAGACGAGAAAGAACCGTTTCCTATTCATAACGTTTTTCGCGCCTATTACAGAATTACATAACGTAGATGCTCAAGTCTGAGACATCTACTATAGGCCATTAAACTGTGCTCTCTTGCAAATACACGAAAGGATTCCTGAGAGATTATAATTCTTTCTCAAGAGTAGCTGTATTCACGGGCAAGGGCAACTTCTGCAGTAGCAGTAGCTACTCGGTTGCAACGGTAGCATCATTGGACATCCCTAGGTGCGTTAATGATCCCTCTAGACCGGAATTTTACATTTTTTTCTTATCCATACATAACATGTATAAGTGGAGACGCTTTACACGTTCATGAATGGCGATCGTCACGAGAACTTCCTCCTAGTGACTCGTGTTCATTTGCTTTATACTCGATCAAATACTTGGCTACATCAGGTAGTCAAGTATGGGTGTAGCTTCTCAAGAGAAGACAGCTGATTTTTCATTCGAGTGTCGTGTGTCTCGTCTGCTTTATTTACTCTCACTCGACGAGTTGCGGGCTTTGAAGCAGACGCGTGTTTCCTTATTATCGATCCTGGTTACGAGGTATACAAGTGACACAAGGTTGCTAATTGCCACGAGTTTTTTTCAAAACAACGTGAACGAGAACTGATGAGAATAAATAACAAAAAGCTTGAGAGTCTCGTGGTGTGGTCAGTAAACAGCTGAGAATCTGCAGGGTGAGCTAATTACTTCATCGTGAGAAGCTATACGTTTTTTTCATCATTTTCTCGTTAAGATGAACAGTTGGTGGAGTAGAAGATCTGATCTCGATTAGACGGAAACTTTCGAAATCTTAGAGAATTTTTTGGATCTATATTGTTACCTTTTTGAAGGTTGTCTTTATGCCTTGTGATGATTCCAAAGTAATTCAGACATATTTCGCGAAAGTTGGTTCTGGTGAATCAAGTGTTTTTTAAGGAATTTGGAACAGTATTGCCAAAACAAAATGTCCTCATTCCAAGCTGCTGATTGGGCTAAAAATCAGTGCTTAATCGATGCGGCGGACTGTCACAAGTTTGTGCACAAGCCAAGAGGTTACATTGTATATGTTCTCCCGCTCTGTGAGCGCTCAAATGAGCATAGCAGTATTATTCTACCCTAGCACTTGAAAGATTCGAAAATTGTCTTGCCGAAGAAACCTCTAACCATGATCATCGAATTGTAACAATGAACTTTTGTAAAACCAACCATGTTTTGGATGGTGAAAGACACAAGAGTCATCCAGACTTCATTGGACCCCACAAAGTCTTTGTAGACTGCTTGGGGATGGAAAGAAGAATACTCCAGGGTATGTCCAAGATATTTTATCGATCGAATAAGCATGAGATTGTAGAAACACGTTGCAAGCTAGTTGCAAGAAAACTTGCGAAATCTAGAGGGCAATCGTGCAGATCTCCATCAGCAAAGAATGCAAAGGAGACAAATGTTTAAATCTTTGGTTGAGTACAAAGATTACTATGGAGAAATTCCAGTTTGTTAGACACACGATTGGTCGACTTTCAATCATAGAGCAGAAAAACCTAAATAAACAAATCTTCTCTTAATCAGACGACTCAGCAGCAGAAGGGTTCGTTCAGTGAGGACAATTCATCAAAGTAGACTCATCCAATGTACTCTGAAAGTGTAAACTGAGATGGAAACAATATCCGAGCACCACAAGGTGAAAATCTCTTGCACAGATCGAAAGATTCACCTGTTAGATTAGCCACATAGTGAAGCAAACTGTTCCTTCGTGGCCAATACTGATAATTTCAAACCTCAGAGATCGTCACGATCGCGTCTTTCAAAGCTGTACCATCAACCAAGAAACTCTCAAATCTATGTATATCCTCTATGATTCCAGGAATAGCGCCTTTGTACACATATGCTCATATAAGGATGTACAGCTCATGTAGGTACTTTGAAAAGCAAGTACGTCTTAGCAAGTACCACAATATACACAGAATTTCATCCTATCCTATCCCTTCATAGAGCACACTCGTTGGTTCAATGGAAGGTCTCCCAAAAGGAACAATGGGCCGATCATGTCTCACGCGAGTAAAGAGATGCTTATGGCAGTACATATATAAAGGGTCGACATGCGCTGTACTGACCCGATATACAATATAGTATACAACTGAGGAAGAGGAAAGAGGAGAAGTTTACGGATCCGTGCTCCTTTACGCGGACGGACGTTTGCGATCCTGTATATAGGACGAAGGCAACTGGATATCGGATCTCTGTGAAGAGCTGCATATCCCGGATATTGTTTCGGGGGCGCCATTTCCGCCCCTCTGTGTAGTATAGATATAGTCCGAGTTGTGGTGTTGTGCAGAGAAGTAAGGTACAAAGCAATTTTGGGTATATAGTAAGTTGGGTGGGGGGATCAAGGAGTGTGGACGATCTGTGACTAGGGTTATTGGATATTGTCTTCATGAATGTTGAACAGTTTCTGGTCTAGATAGAAGAATGATGAACTGTAAGACAGATATCTTCAGTGCAGGCGGTTAATGTTGCTCAGAAATTGGGTAATATCTTTGATAATAGAATATAACAATATTGATCTTCATATGGAGTATTAACAGATTCTGTAGGTGTTTTGATAAACATCAAGTTCCTAGTTTCCCCTCTCGGTTTCCATTTCCAGTCATCGACCCTCACTTTGAAGTCATATTGAAGAAAAATGAAATCAAAGTTATAAACCAAGCTACTATTCAATCCCATGACTCTCAGAGTCAGAACTTCGGTGTGGATACTTTTTTTTAGAAGTTGTCAATGAGAGATTTAATGTGTCAATCCGTTCCAATCATTGACCAGTAGAAACCAATGATTGTAGACATTCTGCTCTGTGAGATCCACTCATACTCGTAATTGACTAATGATACAATCAAGGAAATAGGCTTGACATATTACACAAGATACTGAGAGACAAGATACATGTCAATCTTCGTGCTACTTAAATAAATTCAAACGTTCAACTCCAACAGCGTCTCACTGGTGTTTAAGCATATTATTTCATGAAAAGCACTTGAGTGTTGTCAGTATAAATCTGAATTCAAGTGGATGCTTGTCATAATGCAGCTCATTTCTCGAGACAATGTTTTGCTTGGAGTAAAAATATTGAAAGCAATACTTGCTTGAGATGACGAAATCAACGCCGACATGAGTTGTCAGTGATTTTAATTGAATCATTGCATGCCATGATTGACTTGTGCAAATTACTTTGTCAAATCTCGCTGTCGAAAAGATTCCGATTGAAGAAAAGCGATCGCATCATTTGCATGATTATTCAAAGGGTTATGATGGAAGTGTAAATTGATACTCTGTGTTATGCAGATGGAATCATTAGAAACCATTTGTGTCATGATGCAGAATCTTGCCATCGCTATAGCAGCATTATCAAGAATTTTCTGGCAGAAATGCCTACTGGCAACGATCCATCATTACAAATTGGAATTAGATTCAACTCGATTCAAGTTAACATGTACTCATTCCAATCCATATAATTTAGTATGCTCATCTTGCGATTTCATAGTTCATTTCATAAGCTGGTATGCGATAAAAGTTAAACTAGAACTAAGAAAAACCTCATAAAATACGCTAAGACAGCTTCCATGAGTGTTTGATGACTTTGTTTCTCAACACAGCTCTCTGCAGTCTTGAGAAGAAACTCATCAGTTTTCAACTGATTGTCAGAAAAATTATCCGGTAACATTTGCAATGAGGGAAATAGGAAGCTGTAATCTCAGCTGAGAATGCAGAAACAGCATAGATTGAAAAAAAAGAGAAGCCTCAAGTGCTGTACTTATCTTATTAGGGCTAGCCCTAACGGACGTCTTCAAGTAGCCAGTTAACGTGTGCGATCGACAAGAAGAGGTATTACCGCTGAGTTGCGTTCTCTCCATGCGAAATAATCGTTCTTTCTTTCCTTCTCATTCTGCTCTCTGTCTAACATAGAAGTTTTTCTTCTCTTTCTCTTTCAGTGAAAACGAGTCCGAAAGAGTAGATTCTACTCGAGAGGGTGGGATTACGCTTGGATTTGCAACGTATTACCCTCATACGAGCTAGTGTGTGCCATAATTACCGCTCGTACACACTCTGTGTAACGTGAACTATAGCTGACATAAAATTGACATGATCACAGTCGTGTGATTAACTGCATCATAGGCCTAACTTGTAAGGGATACTCTGCATGTATAAGTAGTTTTTAACAGAAGTAGTTTCGTGTTGTGAGAACCTTAGAATTTATCCTAAAATACGTTATAATAGCTTTTTTATTGGTTCTGTAAAAAAAATTATCGAACCGTATCTAACGTACTGCAAAAAGACTGAAGAAGGTATTTTTAGAGTTTAAGTCATCCGCAGAAGATGGAATAACAAACGATAGTGAGCAGCAGGAAAAAGACTGAGGAAACATTGGTAGAATTACCCCGCGTGCAAGACGTGCTAAAAGCGCATGTGAGAAAAGTTAGCTTCGGTACGTCACTCTCTATTCATTATTGCCTCAAGGTGGAAATACGCTGTACACACGCATTGATTACTCACTGGCACGAGTTTCAAACCCGCGAGGCTAAAATACAAAACTTCTCTCTGATGTCTATTACCTGAAAATCCGATAAGAGAGTAGAGTGCAAGGTGAAGGAGAGAAACATGCGAAAGCTATACATATACTCTAGTGAACCTAAAGTAATACTCCAAGTATATACCAGAGAAGAATCTGCAATGCCGCTGTGTCAGACTTTTCTCTTGCGTGTCTATTCGAATTGCCCGTCGGGAAACTCTGATTCTTGGACCGACAGATCAAAACAACGAAGTATTAGTAGCCAATACCTCACGTCTTTTCCAACTAGCAATGGTATAGAAACCAGCTGCCACAACGTGTAACTATACTCTGAAACTTCTTTTAGGGTCAATGATCTAAGAACCAGGATGATTTCACTTTTAAGAATATAGTGAAGGACAACTTGTCTCCGGAGAATTTACCGGTGAGATTCGATTGGTACCAAAAGAAGAGGTCTCACGGAGGACCCAAATACTCATTTTGGATAGTGGTAGTAGTTCTACCTTTTCTCACCATCATACAAAAAATTCAAAAAGCTCCCATGAATCCAAAGTAGAATTTCATGTAAGAACTGCAACCATCAATCGACCAATCCATATCAAAACAAAATTTGTATTAATGACTCCAAAAGTGGGTTGGAAATCAATGAACAAAGAAATTCTCGATCTCACAAATACCAAAATCAGTGCATAATATTCTCAGTAGTTCACTTATTGATTCTTGACGTTTTACTGAAAAGATTGTACGAACCTATGAGTGACCCCGGCCCTCTCGGGACCGCGGCTCGCCAAGAAAGCTTCAAAATTCCCAAATTGCCTACCCGCCTCTGTTTAGAAAGACTTACAGTAGGTTCAGTAACAAGTGAAGCGCCGAGGACTTTTGCATTGCCCGAGGCACTGCCCTTTGATACATTTTCATTTGAGATATCTTGCGTAACAAAAAAGATGGGATTATATTGAGTCCAGATGCTGGATTTCCATTCTGTCACAAAATCTGCGTTGGATTATCGCTCAACAATTTTCCCAAAAATAAGTTATCGTTCGACTGTAAAGTGGTAATGAATTCGTCACAAAGAACAGTCTGACCAGAGTTCAACATAATCAACTCGTTTTATCTGCTCAAACTCAGCGATTATGCAGCAACAAGCAATCAATGTAAGCATTCGGTAATTCATACTTGTAAATTATTCATTTAAATGCAAGAATTGCCTGTCTTTACGAGCTAGCAATTTTCCTGCAACTGACCTTCGAGTGGGTTATGGTTTTTGAAACTGTCCAATCTTGCACATGTGCTGCACATCGAGAGCATTATATAGTGGAGTTGCAAAATCTCACTTTCGGAAGCCTCTTGTTCGTGTACGCTTTGAAAGATTGTTATTATTCCTTTCGCTTTTCTCCAGCGTCAACTTTTTTTTCTCGCTTGACATGCAGAAAAAGTATGTACACCTGACTTACAATGTTATACACTCATTTCAGAGGAGTCCGAGATGGTGCAGTAATGTCGGCAATTATTATTACACTTGCGAGCGTGTGTCGGCTCTGCAACGATAATTACATAGTACCGACATGGAGCATCGAGAAAAAGGTTCATACTCGGGTCGGTTGAAGAAATCGGGGGCAGATTTATGCTATTGTAAAATGTCAGAGAGTTGAGCTACTACCGTATATTTTATACACGTAGACCAATGGGTCACATAGGTTAGATGCTATCTAGCCTATTCAATTCCGTGAAATTACACCCTGCAGCAACAGCAGTGCGACGCTATTATAACCTCGAGTGTAGTTTGAGCTGCTTGCAGGTCGAGTAAGCGTAAGACCAGTAACAGGGCAATCATCGTTTAAAACGAGCTGACACAAACTTTACGCACTGCGCGTCGATGCGAAGCTATTCCGAGAGTGGTACATGGTGCTTCAGGAGTTATGCAAGGGTTGTTTTGTGGATATTAGTTAGAGATGGCCAAAATTGCGAAATTTGTATTTGCGACTCGAATATGCATCGTCATACTGGAGTTGCGCAACCCGAATTCAGCAGCTGAATTAGATGACGTTGCTCGGCGTCGGGGAATCGGAAAAATTAGTTTCAATTTGGAATATAGATGTTGTGACTCATTTAATGTTGAAAAAGCTTGCGAATTTCATCTTTTTTCAGGTAGTAAATTTCTATGATATTCGGAGCTGTAATGGAATTGAACTCATAGATGATGTGTATGGCAACAAATGACAATATCTTATTCCCAAGATGGTTAAAGACTGAAAAATAATGAGGCTAATTTTACCCTTAATGATGAGTTGAATTAAGTTCTAGAATTTTATAGTGAGCTAGAATGGTGACTCAAGATTCGATGAATTATATCAACGAAATATGGAAAGACGAAGCGGTTATATCTAAAAACTAGTATTGAGTGTCGTTTCCTACCCCCCTTTTAATTATAATGTGTTTTGAATGGTTCATGATTCCCGAGCACCTCCAAAACTTTCAAAGAGGAATCACAGTTTTTGGAACAGCGAATACTGATGATTTTCAGATTCAAAGCTCAAATCTGTTCCACAACTCCTACGCGACAAGATTCCATTCCGGTTCCTTACTTTTCCATTGAACCTCCGTTCATTCAACTCATCGGATACCACTGACTTATCAAGATGCCATTTTCTATACATCGTAACTCGTTCGAATCCTCAAGAAGCCGATTTCTCCTCAATCTTATATTTTCTATGTAAGTAACCATTCACAAGAAAATTCATATGACTGACACCTTACATGTCACCACCTAACAAGAAACAAAGAAATTTTATTCCACGCTTACATTAAAAGGATTTCCTTTCAATTCCTCTAAGCTATTGTATACTGCTTGCAAAGCAAAGATCACACCTTCAGATTCATTTCTCGCAACAGGTCGAATTCTCTCACATGAATTTCTGTACATGTCTCTTTACACATGACATGACTAGAGTTGTATGTGCTGAGTGCATTATAAGTGCATTTACGGCATATATATAAAAGTCGCCAAAGCGGAATAGAACAGCAGTAACACATCAGAAAACGTTGCGGTAACGACCGTGTGACACGCTGACACGTCGCCATCACGTAAATACGTAGTAGCAGTAGGCTCAATCTTACGACGTCATCGTCACATGGCAAAAAGTACCGTGAACCAAACCTATACCACCCGTTGCAATCTTTTTTCCCGCGCTCTCCGTACGTTTTGTGTTGCTCTGCTGCAAGTTTGTTGTTCATGTGCAGTTAGCGGTCGTGGGCGCGAGAGCGTGAAAGGAGAGCTCCACCAACTTTTGTCTGTTATGCGAATGCGGGCTCCCGCACTTATATGGGTGATTTCGCCAAAAGTGGGATTTTTTGGGTCCAAAATCGTCGGGATGAGTGATTTGGGTCGAAAAATTATTTCAGCCCCAGACGAGTTCCGGTGTCTCATAGCAGTTGATTTACACTTGTTTGGGGAAAAAAGGAAGCATTTAGAGCTACGTATCTCAAAAGTGGAGCCAGAGAAAGATATGCCAATTTAAGAGGTTGCGGAGGAGGACGGAATGGACATTTCGCCTCCAAAATTATTCCCACGGCTCGACAACTAATCGTAGAATCTTTTCCGCATAGATTTGGTCCAATGCAACCAAATACTTCAAGAAAATGTGTTCCACGAAACGATATAGCTCGGTTGGGAGGAGCACAAGCATCGAGACGGAAAGAACAAAAAATTGTGTACGCTATTCTGAAAACATGTTTATGTGGTGGGCCTGGGAGATTCGTGTTTTCGGTTAATACTGTTGCACATGGATTACATGTATTTAGGTTTCTGGAAATCAACCTCATTGGTTCAAACGGCCTCTTAGTCAACTGGGGGCTTCACCGAACTTACTAGTGCTGTGCAAGCAGTTTTGGTGCAAACCCGTCTCCAAAATGTCGTATAGCTGTGCGCGAGCTGAGGGTTGGATTTGGATTCGCTAATTAGTGGATTACTTTGTTCGAAGTATTACAAATTGAAGTGCATAGTTACATATAGGGGGTTTTGACTCTGCATATGCGTGGTGGTGAAGTCAAAAGTCGAAGGTGGGTTGCTTACAGGGGACGGAAAGGACATTTCGGCCCTTTTTGAAACACTACAGACGGAGACGTTAGAATCGCCTAAAAAACTATCAACATAATGGTTGCGCACCTAGAGAATACATCCCAGAAAATTCAATGCACATTCCAACCCTTAGGAGAAACTTTGAGGAAACTTGGAAAACGTAAAATCCCACTTTCGGCAGAATCACTTGTATATAGAATATCATAAGTGTGACGTGCATAGTTTCACCAAGTAATTGCGGATGCATTATAAAATCCAATTTTTATCTACAGCAAGCTTAATTTGGGTAGCAGCCACGAGACAATAATTGACAATTATTGACGATATATAGAGCAATTAATTGAAATCTGATACCCTTGTCGGCCGGCTAGCGATATACATAGAGAAAGGTTATCGAAATAGCTTCAATGACATGGAGCAAAGCAGGTTTTATATTGTTGGGCCAAGGTATATAAATGCGGTTACGTAAACAGCGGGCGGTGGAGTGAACAATTCATTGCAGTCGAACAAATAACTTTAATGATCTGGATTTATGTGCCGAGCAATTTTCAGCATTCATAGTCCAAGCTGGATGGAAGTCGAACTCTATTCTTTGGCATTGTGAGTCTTTCGGTTAAAAATTACGTGGGTTGAAACGAATGAAAATACGGGTAAAAAGCTCTCGGACGTTGGAATCGAGAAATCTCGTGTTTTTCAGCGAAATTCAGTTCTCGAATAATTAGGGCACTGTGATTCTGTGGGAAACTACCTACTTATGATAATATACAGAGAGAAGATAGAGGAAGTTCTCACTACTACGCTTTTGGAAATTCTCTGTATCGGCGGTTGCAGATCGTGATATCATGACAAAGTGCATCAGACGCTTCTCATTACTGTCAATCAAATAAAAATCAGCTGTTGAAATGGTATTCATTGTCCGATTCACAAGAACTTTTGATTTTTGACAGACTTTGGGAGGCTTATCAGTGAATGAATCAAAGGGGAATGGTTAAAAATCTGCCAAAGATCAAAAAGTTAGCTATCAACTTTCGCAGAATTGAAGGACAGTGACAACTTTACCTGGCATTTTGTGAAATTCTCGAAATTATGTGAGTATAGATTGTCAATATTTTACTCCGTGTAAAATACACGGACAATGTCTTACACTAATCTATTCACATTCGACGTATTTTGCAAACCTGTTCCCATAGTTTCACGCAAAATTCGATACCAAAATGCCGATATTTCGTTGTACAAGCCAACTATCTAACATTTGACTAGCATCAAAGTTATTGCCCATGCAAAAACCTCTGCCAGAATCGATCGCTTTGCGCTGGCAAGCTCTGTCGCGTTGTTTGTCTGTACTGGCTTTTTCCTCGATAAAAAGGGTCTTGCGCGCGTGGCAACTTTCCGTGAACATATTCACAATAAAACAGCGTGATTACACGCAGAGGGTCGAACAATCGGTTAAAAGTTGGAGGGGACGATAAATTAGTGAACGGCGTCGTAAAGCACGATACCAGCTTCAGCGTCGCGCATGGTCTCTGCAGCGCGAGCACGCTTTGCCCGAGCCTCGAAAATAGCGCGTAGGTTGTGAATTTTTTTGCCGTGGAATTTCGCGCGCTCAAATCCGCGGTAAATCACACAGACACGTGCGTATGTACTCATACTCATGTGTAAGTACAACACATTCACACATGCTTCTGGTAGCATGATCCATTTTCCATATATATACTCATACATGTTTGACTCTTTCTTTTTGCTGCACTCGCGCAATAATTCGCCGCCGCTTCGCTCCGCTTCCCAGATAAAGAAATGAGAGCTGCAGCTTGATTCCACAATGCAGTCATGCGTCCGCGGTGTTATAATAATGTAACGCGCCTGCAGAGTGTGAGTATGACGCGCGAAATGTGAGATTGAAGCTATAGCAGTATAGCTGCTGCTCTGATGGAATACGAGACATATTGTTTCCAGCGTCGCGGATGCAGGTGTGAGAAGAGTACATTGGATACCAATTTTTTGTTGCATCGTCTGCATCTTGAATGAACCGTTTTTTTTTCCATTCTGCGTTATTATTCATGAATATTTTTGCTGCCTGTTCGGAAACTTTATTCCAATAATTCTCAAAATGAATTCAGGATTTACAAAATCCCCAATCTTTCAGACGGTTGGTATGATAAACTACGTTTTGATTAGTTGAAAGCTTTCACATGGTGGACATTTCCTGAGTATCTGGTGGAAAACTATTCCTTCCCGTTGAATGCAGACAGACGCGGTTGAAATGATGATCTAGAAAATTGGAGAAATCACATTCTCACGAAACAGCCAATGATCATAAAAGCATCATTGGCTGTTTCGTGAAATTATCAACACCAAGTCAATGTCTTATTTGGGGTTTCTTCAAATCTCTTATTTCATACATCGCAAACATCACACAAATCCCGACAACTCAAAAATTTCACCACAAAATTTGTATGTCGTACAAATAAATACAAAAAGTTATCGAATTATGAAATCAACTCACGTAGATGGAGTGTTATTGTATAACCATCCACTTTCTAGGTATATAAGATTGACTATCGTCATAATCAGGTACTCCTGAATTCAGAAACTTATGATAATGGTGATGAATTTATCGGAATGAAGATACGGGTTGCTTGGCGGTTACTTAACAATCAAACATGGTGATACTCGTGATCAAGCCTTCGAAGTGATACTTATATATGATTATAATCCAATACTCGAGGTGAGACTCGCATACCATTGAACTGGGCTGGATCAAGAATGTAATCTGGAGAACTGGATTACGAGTGTTGTCTCGAATACTGGATCACGAAAGTCACATCAAATACTTGATCACAAGTATCACCTAAAGTACTGGATTTCGAGTATCATATTGAATGCTTGATCACTAGATCACTTTGGCTACTGGATCACCACTATTACATTGAGTACCTGATCACGAGTACCACTTCAAGTACTGGTTCACAAGTATCATATTGAGGGCTGGGTCTCAAGTTTCACATTTGGTACCTGATCACGAGTACCACTTCAAGTACTGGTTCACAAGTATCATATTGAGGGCTGGGTTCCAAGTTTCACATTTGGTACCTGATTACGAGTACCACTTCGAGTGCCTGATCACGAGTACCACTCCGAGTACTGGATCACAAGAATGGCATTAAGCACTGGGGCACAAGTATCACATTGAGCACCTGATCACGAGTACCACTTCGAATACTATAAGACAAGTATCACATTGAGTACCTGATCACGAGTACCACTTCAAGTACTGGTTTACAAGTATCATATTGAGGGCTGGGTGCCAAGTTTCACATTTGGTACCTGATTACGAGTACCACTTCGAGTGCCTGATCACGAGTACCACTCCGAGTACTGGATCACAAGAATGGCATTAAGCACTGGGGCACAAGTATCATATTGAGCACCTGATCACGAGTACCACTTCGAATACTATAAGACAAGTATCACATTGAGTACCTGATCACGAGTACCACTTCAAGTACTGGTTCACAAGTATCATATTGAGTGCCTGATCACGAGCACCAGTTCAAGTACTAGACCACAAGTATCACATTGAGCATTGGATTACAAATTTCACTTTAAGTACTCGAATATAGTTAATTCTTCGGTACACTGTTCAATCTTCAGATTGCTCATCGTCGAAATTAGGGTTCAACATACTTGTAGTTGCAAACCGAATTCTTCTTGCTTAGCGAATAAAAATTATTGATAAAAATATAAAATACAGTTACTGAGATGATATAGATATCTCGAAAACCTGAGTAACAGTTATACTCCCAATAATTTTTTCCTCCCTCTGGCAGTTGTGCATAAAATTCTTAGATAGTAAAGATGCATTCTCTCCCTTCGATTCTCACCGTGCACCCATTGTCAGAGTCAGACCGTATACAGCATAAAAATTCACAATGCTCAAGATCTCAAAGGACTGAACTGACCGCGTACTCACTACCGCAGCCACTAATACACATTGAAAACTCGCGTATATCTTATTCGCAAAGGGGCGAAACACTTCGTGCCCTTATATACGATTCAATAAGCCCCAACTGAGCCATAAACATATCTATCCTAGGCTATTCGAAACAATAGTCTCGCCATCAATTGCATACTCTGGCACTGCCTTCCAACCCCTCCCCCTCACATACAATATACACACACAATACCTATACAACCGCCAACCAGAGAACATACACCCCGAAGAGAGCCAAGACGATCGACATCGAACCACGGTGCGTATCTAAATAACGCAATTAAACAAACAACGCTCTCATCACAACAGATGAACAAAATATCCATTTGAGCTCGACTCGAAGGCATAGATACACGTAAGAGTACTAGGCTTGAAGACAGAAAAGTACGGAGTCGGTGGACATATTCCAATCCTCTCAGGCTGTCTAAAATGCGAGAGTACTGTAAGGAGAAATTCTCAAAGTCAGGTAAAAATCGGACTGAATCGCTACAAACTCCCTAAGCTCGTAGTGTCGAGTATCAGAAAATTATTCTGATTTTGAGAGTTTTTTCTTACAATGAGGTTTGAAAAATCGTGATACAGTCCCAGTTCTGGAGTTTCGAACATCTGATGTTGCCGCGAAACCTGATTCAGATTTCCATCTGATGCGGCTGCGGTCGGATCATTGTCCAAAACTCCTCATCTGGGTGTTTGAGTAATAGCGTCAGATCAACGATCTACTCGTAACGTAAGAATTAAATTCATTAAATGTGCAAGTGTCGAAAGAGACAAAGGAGGAAGGATATCTTCAACGCAAGGACGATAATTATGATGCAGAGGTTGCCCTCCCGCCGATGATGATGACGAAACGTGCGAATGAGTCTTCTTGAGGGAGGCTATGCACTTGTTGAGGTGAAAAATTTTTTTTCCCCCACTCAGACTCATAAGTTGATTGGACCGAGTGAGAGGGAAAGAGATGCTGCGAGAGCGGAACGGGAACGGAACGAGAGAAAGAGACACACACAGCCTCGAGAATGCAGTTGACGCGCGACTCTCGTATATATGCAGCTGTATGCGCAAGCAAAAGGGTTCATCTAACGGGAACGAGTGAATGTGTGTGAGCCGTATGACTTCGACTTTTCGATGTTTTGTTTCGACTCTCCTGGATCTCTGACTTGAGCAAACACACGAATTTCATGGATTATTGAGTGGCTTATACGAAATTGTTGTGATAACATTTGAAAATGTTCAGATAACAACATTTTGGAAATGGTGAGATGGTTTTTCGTGAGGTTTCTAAAGAATGACGGAAAAGTAGGCAGGATATTATCTCTGAGATTTTTATTGAACCATTTTCTGGGCGAATAAAAGATTCGATTGCCGGATATCTCGTACGAAAACTGTACCGGCAGACATACATCGTTTCGTAGCAGGGAAAACTTGGAGCAACAATAGTTCAGTTTGATTGCATTCATTTTTAGTTTCAATATTATTAGCTCGATAGTCTTGAGATGCCTAAGATTTTTCGAAAGATTATAAAAATCGTAAGCATCTCAAGGACTATCAAGCTAATGATGTTGAAACTAAAAAATGCCATCGAACTGAACTAAGGTTTCTGTACATTTTTCCTGCCACGAAATGATGAACGAGATGATGAATGTTTGCTGGTACAGTTTTCATATGAGAAATCTAATCTCTACATCTATTCTTCAATTTTTTACGCGGGTAATGCCAAAAATGTCCCAAGGTTAATTAGTCGTTTCAGCGGGTTGCCCATGTGCCAAGCCCATTTTTTCAAAACTCAAAATACAATGAACTCGATCGCGACTCCAGAGCATAACAGTCCAGATGTTATTCTCAATTTATTCTCAACCAGATGAGTATAAATCGTGATGTTCATTTGTGTTCACAGTTTCTAATTGCGATCGGTATATTGTAGATTCAAGATAAGAACTTCATGAATTTACGATGAGAGGATGCATGCTCGTTTCATTGCTCTAATTGAAACTCCGAGGAAACAATTACGCGGTGCATGGGTTCGATACGAAGGAAATTCTGATAGAAGATTCGTTCTGCATCTCATCCTGGGAGACCCCGCGAGTGAGAGTGAACGGGAGAAGAACAGAGACAGAGAGAGGAAATCGAAAAGGATGACGATGCAAGAGAAAAAAGAACCAAAGATGCGGATGAGAACAAGAAGTATAGAGAGATACAGCGAGAAGGCGAGGAGAGGTAAATAAGGACTAAGAGAATGAACTCTGCGTGGGAGTTAGATCATTGTGATACTCAATTGCCAGCTCAAATCATCCTTCACTTCCTATAGGATCATCGTAGTCCCTTTCCGACCCTTTGCCCCTTGTCCATCTTTACGTTCTCAGCATTCACATCATCTTTTTATGTGTTGCTGTTGATTTTGTTGGGTGGTTTTTGTAGACAATTGTCTCAAAATCAGTATTCTGAAGACCTGAAATGTAAGTATCGTTTCTAGAATGGTTTAACCTTGCAATATTCTTTATTTCTTTCTACTCTTTGGAACAAAAGTCAGTTCGATTTATTTGTAAGAACAAGAACCTAAGAGCTCATGTATTGTTTTCCATTCGTCAAATTTGTGCAATCGTTGTTCATCTCGACTTTTTCAGGACAATTTTATCACAAGTAGGATACCAATAACTACCAACAATATTTGACAGCGGGTACAACACTCATAAAAATAGTGACCATTTTTGGCAAATAACTGACCAAGTTGCATTTTTTTCTGGCCATAAGTGACCAAAAAGAATGGTCGCAATTTTACCAGGGAATTCCAGCTTATTTTTCATCAAAAGATATAATTTGAGACTATGGAAATCTGCAACCGACCTCCAGATTGTTAGTCGAATTTTTCTCGACGGATCATTCAAAATGCTTCACAAAAAGAAGTTCGCTAATTTGTTACGCTGTGTCAGATTGCATGACCTTCGAGGCGATTTTGATATCTCATTTTATATGAGGAAACATTCGCTATAAAAGCGATAAAAAAAGTTACCAGACGTGCTTTGCGAGAATGACTGATACTGTTTTGTCATACCCACGTGAATTCATCGACCAACGCTCTTTTCTCAATGAGGTAATTCCAACTTATTTGAAGTATCTGATCATATCCCATACCGATATCACATAATACATAATATGTCATACGCACAATAGTTGAATGAAAATCTTAATTAATCAAATAGCCATGATAGAATCATTCCACTAATTTCACAATTAACACGTAGAGAGTAAGTTTTGAAGGATTTTGCAATTTTCTGTGCAACAATTGAACCGGCAATGCAGATTAAACCCGCGTCGGAACTAAAAAGGTAGTATTATGCGAATTATTATTATTATTATTACTATTTTTTTTCTTGAACGTACTTAGGATGGTATGGAGGCACTTGGCTGTTTTATCATTTTTCTTAATCCTGTTTACTATAAGTGAGAAACATCATCTAAAAGATTTGAGGAATGGCATGTGAAAATATCTTGAAGAAGTACAGCATACTTTGAGAAAATACACGATAGCGATAATTTTGTGCCAGGCTATATAGCACATAATTACGTAATGGCTCACTCGAGCAAGCATTATCTGAGTACATGTGCCTATTTGCATAAACGGCGTGTTATTGAGTCGAGACATATGTCGGTCTCAATGAAAATGTATTCGAGAATGAGAGGAAGACGAACTTTGCGGAGGCGTACTTGCATCCGTTGAAGATCTAGACTGGCAGGATTTTGGAATACCAGAGCGTTTGATCCGTGAGTATAGCAGGAACTTACAGACTGGAGAGTCGACTTACTCCATTTTTGTCAAAAAATCGCAATGATTCAACTTATCAGCAATCAGCAAAAATTATTCTCACTTTGTAGCCTACTCTTCGTTACAGAAATTGATAAGAAATAAGCGACTTCCGATTGACAACAAAAGAAAAACTCGATTCACAGAAGTCCACCATTGCTCGATTTTTGAAAGGCAAAGAGATATCCAGGCTACAGTGCTTGGAGATTAAACTTTTTCCAACATAAGAGCCATGTTCCACAATATTTTTTGAAGAGAAAAACTTTTCTGCCCCTCGACAGACAATACAAAATCATCCATAAAAAATTAATGCAAAACACCTGCCACATCTAATATCCTCATTGCATACCACAAACTTAGAGATAACGTGAAAAGTTACGCAAACGCAAGTTATACCGTTCGCAAAGTCACTCACGCTAGGATGAGCTTTGCTTTAAGTCTCTATGATGCAGTGCGGAAGACGCGTCAAGAGCAAAGCCAGCTTATGCGAAACGGATCATAATCTTGGCTCAAGATCGAGCTTTGCTATATGGTATATTATATGCTCTCACGACAACGTCTTGATTCCTCCAGAAGCTAAGGATATACGCGTATGATACAGGTATGACGAACGGAGCGTGTTGTGTCTCAACACGCCTCTATGTCAGGATTCGTTGCAGCGCCTGGGGACCAATTTCTATTGACAGATGCTGCCATTGCACAAGTCTCGGTACACTGGAGCATGTCGACAATGTGCCCAACAAATTTGCATCCTTCCATATCTCTCGCATGGTTAGAGATGCGAGCCTTACCGTATAAGAGAGCATTTGATACGCGATTTTGTGTACTGTTTAGATATGCTTTCACTGACTATGGTTGCGAAATTTCATAGCATGAATTCTCTTGGTATTTGATGACTGCAACAACTCCCGACAGCTGGACTCATTAGGGTTGGATCGAAATCAAAATTTGATGATTAATGATAATTCAGGATTTTAGGAGACAAGCTTTGAATGGCAAGTATTAGTGTCATTCATCAATGCATTGAGGTAACTAACCTCATATTTTTGTACACTGTAAGTTTGGAAACTGATGAGTCAGCTAAGCAGCTTGTTAACCTATCACGTTCAGTTACCTCCTCTAACTTGACTTGAAATAACAGATTCAAATCACACATACATTAGGGTCAGTTACCTCAGAACAAGAGAGACCGCAACAGACATACGAATGGCAAACTTGCAGAGCTAAGATCTTGGACTGCCTATATAAATTTGATACAGAAAGAACGGTATCCCGTAGAGATGGAACATGACGAAGAAATCGATCGGTTATGGGATCTAAATACCTCAGGCAAGAGAGTATAGTCTGCTTATTGACCCTAGTCATCGAAGAAAATGATCGTGGTGTAGATCTTGTTCCTGAAGATTGACTTTGGGCTCTACAGGCATATATATGTAAACGTTGAAAAAATCTCGCACAACGTTGAATCAGCCTTAGAGTTTGATTAAAAGTCACCGCATATTTTAAAAGAGTTGCGCAACATGCTTACACTTGGCTATTCCTGTGTCTATCATTATGCTTTTTTAGTTACACGAAGCTACAACGTGAAGTGTGATATAACGCCACGCATCACGGTGATGAATACTATAATTATGTTGTGAGTTGTGAATGCATCGTAAGAAGAGTTTTTTCCAACACTTCCAGCGCTTCCTCGGTGCTTATGCACAGATGAATAGATCCTGTTTATGAGCACATAATTAAAACCTAAAGGATGTTTTGAATGCATCATATATCGTTGGAGTCGAAACTCAATCTTTTGGTCTTTTTCAAGACCAAACATCCTATGACGATCATTAACATTAAACTACTTATGCTAAGGTACTGTTACTATCAAGCATTGTCAATATCTCAGTTCCAAAAGCAAAAGCTTAGAAATGAAAGATCAGAAAAAGCAAGCATTCATGTTACATGCTGAGAGGTATTCATTCAGAAATTGGCATTTGGGGAGTCCATTGCACATTTCATTTGCAGCAGTAGTGGGCCAATAAAAATTTGATGGATTTTGGCACATCAAATAAGTCTTCCACATGCTACTCCACTGAGAGGTCATCCACAAAATCATTGGTGATGGCATGTGACCTATTATTGATAGTTTTAGTTTCTTACAGAGAAAAAGTAAGGAGAATAGGGGTATCTAATATTGAGATTAGATTATCATCTCCGATAAAATCCTGGGGCCTACGCTATTGTACACCTATCAAAGAATGATAGAAGACAGAATCTTCCCATCACACCTTCCCACATTGGGTTACGGAGAAACTAGCCTTTGAGTGTGTTCCTGAGTCTACAGAACATTGACAGAATGGATATCTCTCAACACCTGAGAATCATCTGACTCATCCAGGAGTCAGTCTGATGAGACAGCCTTCTACTAGACTCATTTTATTCATAAAAGGCCTCTCTGATGCACATATCACAGGACCGTTAGGTGTGTCAGTTCGTTATTAGGAAATTTAGCCGTTCTAAACCAACATCATCATCTGTCTGAGTCTTCTCGACACAATGGCTACTCTCAAGGGGATTAAAAGTACGGGTATTTCTTTTTGGAAACTCTTTTGGGGCATATACTGCACACATAACACACATTCATTGACTTACACATAAAGCAGTAGACACTGAAACATGCAAGCAAGCAAGCAAGCTGGTAGGCAAGCAAAAAGCCCTTTGTACACACGGATGCAGCAGTACAACATGTAAAGATACATAGAGAAAGCCAACGGCGCATGCCATTAGTGAAGTGTAAACGTACCCTGTACCAAGTGGCCACCTGCAAAGGCGTCCGCGAAACGGGGTCGCAACACATCACGCACATATAAGTTATACACATCAGAGCCAGCGATGAACACAGTGACGAACCACGACGACGACGACGACGATGAAGACGACGATGAAGAAGACGACGTAGAAGACGACGACCAAGACCACGTTGCAACGAAAAGCATGGCGTGGGATTTTTTTTTTTTTTCGTTGGTTTGTATTGAGGTTTGTTTGGTTCACCAAAGCCATGGATCAGTCCACAAGAACATGGACAAATGAAAATTTGCAATTTTAGGAAATCGTATATGGAACATTGTCGATAATGAAATGATCTTTGGTGAAGGTGAAAAATGGGTTGTGCAAAGATGCGACAAGATGCAAACGGATTGTGATTTAGGTACCATTCGAAAATTTGCTGATGGAGTGCTCAAAATTTTTAGGGAAAGTGATACAGTGATGCATGTTTGACCATGAACTGACAATAAAGGTAATAATGACTTTCAACTGCTTATCACTTCGATTCGTGAAATTAGTATCATATTTTATTTGAACGCTTTGAACGAGCTCTGGCAGATGTCATATCTTATTATGTTTGGAAAATCTGTCAGAGTTTGTTACTAAAGTCCCTGCAATTATTCTTCTCTTATTGATCAGAGTCATGCTCTCCGCAAGTTCTGTTGCATACAAATGGATCCACTTGTTCAGCTATGAGCAACAAATACGAGAGACATTTTTGGCGACATCGGAATTCTTCGAAACATGAACTAATGAGTCGTCTTTCTAAGAACGCTATACCAGACCGAACAAAATCATAGCTTTTACTTATCAAACAACTTTATCAATGTACAAGAGAACTGGCTGACAATCCAATTCATTTTATGACTCATACAAAGAATTCCTCGAGCATGATTCCATCCTTAATCGCGATGTTACTCGGTAGTAAATACGTAAAGATCGATACAGCTGCGACCAATAACTCCGACTACACCGAGGTAAATGCCCGATACGATTATTGGCAGAACCCTGGTACAGGTGTGATTAAAATTCATCAAAATGACCGATACCGATCGATCGTCGCGCGATCTTGGGTCATTTTATGGGCCTTACTCACTCTTTGCGCGAACGATCCTCATATGTATCATGACTCAACGTCAGACGTCGGCGGTGTCGGTGGATTCTCGGGAGAGCTTGGCGGACCCATAAATAATTCGTACCGGAGAGTCTTATATATGGCTGTCGATACGTTCTATTTCTATACAGATACGAGGAGGCGCCCTTTCGCACTTTTTTAAAAATTCCCTGAGCGAGGCTAACTCGTGTCCGCGAAGATTGCGTCCAGAACTTGCGAAGGCTAACTCTTGGTGCTTACACTATACACAACGAAAACCAGAGAGTTGTTAGGTGAGTTTATAGATATATTTGTATGTAACAGACTATAGCGGTGGGCGAGTTCGATGGGTGGCGAGTTTCAGCGAGACACTTTACAAATTGCCTTTTCTTGTAATAAAGTCCTCGGCATTGGCTGGGGAAAAAGAAAAGCTCTAGACGTGAGGGATCTGCCTTCTTCTCTTTGAGCTTTTTCATGGACTGCATATAGGGTACTATATATGTACAGAGTAGTTATTTATTAATCCCGATATCTCGACCGAGCGTGAAACTCTTTTTTTATCGTGATTATTCTCTGTCATGAGGTCGTGTATACAGTATGGTCAGACTGCAATCGTGCCTTGCACTTGTAGGAATGCGCCAATGCAAGTGTATATACTATGAATGGTATTCGAAATATATTCTTTTGTCGGTGCAACGAGTGTACTTGTAAAATGAGAATCGTTGCTGAATTCTTGCGTTTCTACGGCTTGTTGTAAATATTCTCGTCACAGTTGAAACGGCTGCGAATATAACTTCCTGTCTCCGAATGGACGATTGCGTGTGAATTCAACTATGTGTAAATATCTGAGGGTATTGAGACTCTACGACAAATCGAGGTTTTTTATGATCGGTTGAAGGCATGAAGAAACGTTGACATGCAGCTACCATTCTGTGAAATTTCCTATCACCAGTACCAAAATTCAGTTTATTTCTGACTCAACAGGTAAGTGTGGCCTTGGTAATTGCATTAGCCAAAATTGATCTCAAAGATTTGAAAAGAAAGTTAGTTTGACTTGAGTGCAGACCTGTTACAGGCTCACACAAATTATTGGGATCTGTTAGGCTATCCGCCAGTAATTAAAAAATTGTCTAAAATTCCAAAAATAAACCCTAAATGGTAGTTCTTACCCCATGACACTTGCCTATGTACTACACAAATTACTCAAGTAATTAAGTCATCATCAAGTCATTTGGAATGTACCGCTATCAAATAAAATTACAGCACATGTTAGCGGATACGAGTATAATGTTCCTCATAATCGCATACACACACGATTAAAAAAAGTATGGCTAACCATGTTAGAGAAAGAGATTAATTGACCAAGTGTTGGTTGAGATGCTGTGCATTTGAGATGCAAGCTAGTATTACTCGCACATACCGCTATAATCACGTCCTTTCGATTTATTCATCAAGCATTTACTTTATAGCTTCATCTCGTATCTACTACGTTACAGAAATTACAATTAATAATGCTCATCAATTATGCAACATTGTCAAAAAAAAAAAGAAAATTTCAACGAATTTTCCTCGAAATTTTCGTATTTGATGTTTCCCATACCGACAATAAGAGTAGGACGAATTTGAAAATATGGTCCACTTTCTTAGTGAGAACAAATATTAATAAACATATCTCGACTGAATCGTTGTGATATTTACTTATTCTGCCAATTACTATGATTCACTTGCAATAAAAAACAATTTTATATTTGTATTTATCACACCTCGTAGCCGAGATCGTGGTAAAACATTCTTGAACGGTAATACATAGAAAATCTAATCGCGTACAAGGTCCAAAAAGTTGCTGCGTGTACACCATGACCCATTGGTAAAGAGAGTAAGAAATTTTGCTTCTAAGAACGGCATCAGGCTGAGGAATATCAAGGCCTTGACGCAGACTGGTTCCCAACACACGAATACCACTTTTTCAATCATTATATCGTGTTGACACCAAAGTGTTTTTGGTCAATCCAAAAATTCGGTAATTACCAAGGTGTGATTGAAAATCATGGCTTGATCATCGAACAATATGGAATTGTAACAAGAGTGAAATCATGACGATATTCTTCATTAGATCACGAAACAATACTTCCGAAATAATTCAATCCGATGTTGATATATCAGAAAGTGAAATATAATTCCGCTAGGTAAAAAATTCTGTTAATCTATATTTCTGGTTTGCACTTCGGATATTTGTCTTTATTTTTATCTATTTAATGTGTCGATTGGATCCCTAAATATCTAAAGTGGACCATGTTGTAACAACTCAAGGTATATAGTATGCAGTTTCTCTTGTCTCGTTGATTTAATTACGTTGCTCGATTTTGTTGAAGCATACCAGTTTGCTGCGATTTATGTTCCAGCTTAAACACGTCTGGTACACGAAATGTACATTAAATTCTTAGAGTCATGAGATATCGAGAGTGAAAATGGAATTTATTGGCCTGCTGTCGAAGTTTAGCGAATTTGAATTTTTATAGTTGACAACCCTCTTAAATGATCAATGTTATCAAGAAAACTAATTGAGTTGATTTCTCGTCTGTCATCGCTGCAAGCTTTACCTGATATGATATAGATTATACTGTCCAACTCTTATTTGGTGAGATCGAAAAAATAGTTGAACACTCGTTGCATAATATTAGTATTTCTTGTTATCAGAATGTCAGCTAATTTGTTATGCAATGGTTCTGCATCAAAGTACAAAATGTCAATTAATTTTCGATTTGGTTATTTTACAAATCTACTGATTTGGATAGCAATGTCAATATTCCTGGTGAATTAACCTTCTGACTCAGGTCACTTGAAAATGACGCTACTTTTTTCAGTCTCGCAACAAAAATCTCGTGATTTAAAATTATCGAGAATATTTCTGGACTCCACAATTTTCAAACGTTTCAATTATACCAAACTCGCCCACCAGCATGACGGGATTGAGATGTCTTATTGTAAGTTATCTACATAATGTGACTGAGAAAATGAACTTTTATGTTTGAAAAGTTCTAACGATGAAGGTTTTGAGCACATGAGATCTTGAGCCCCTCAACTTATTCTCTCTCAAGCTTACGATTTCAACTCCATATTCTTCCCGGATCGATAAGAAATAAACTGTGCTCCTATGATTCGTTTGACCGTAAGCGAGTGCAAATCAAATGAAAAATTGCAGCACTTGAAGCAAATCTTTGGTGCAATCAAATCAATTACACACGCATCACACCAACATCGATATTATTTCCAAGAGAATGATCTTAACGAAGAAAAGAGCTATTTCCTTTGTTACAATAATCAAGCATTAGCAACGCTTGATCATGCACGTCATAGTTTCCATTTTTGTAAGATTCATTGAAAGTTTCTGGGCATGAACGAAGATTATTCTCTTGGTAAATTAGGGAGTGACTAACTAACACAATAATTGCACATCTAGTATTATAGAATATTTTTTCTTATCGGTGCTGTACCTCCTGCATCCCGTTGAAGGCAAGCATGTTGAGCATGAAAGAAATACAAAATGCATGAAATATCTTTCACGTGACTGTTGATATTACTAGATGACCAAATGTCAATTATTCCTCACAAAGTTAATCATCGTTATATTTACAAGAATATTTCTAGTGACAAAGCAGTACATCTTCATTTTCCTAACATTCTGTTCCCTTTGAGCACGTAAGCTATTGGATACATTATTTAAAGTAACTAGCGACCACACTCTTTGAATTTCGATCCCATCTCTAATAACTTCTCACACTACTCCACCAATGACAGTACAAAAGGTACAAAACAAAAAGACATACGGCGAGGATCACCAGATGTGGACTCTGTCAAAGGTCATGACCTTGCAGAAAGAGGGTGGAGGGTCGGGAGGATTTTATACAAATTAGGAAGGAAAATATGTTTGTGAGACCCCCTGAAAGTCTGGTATGTTGTGAAACCTTCTTTGATAATGAGTCGCAATGAACTTGACATGTCTCAAATTCTATTACTCTGAAAGAAGTCATTGACAGAGAAATGCTTCCGTATTGCCTCAATGTATATTAAATTTTCCATCCAGTCGAACTTGCTAATGTCTAGATTTTCATGAACTGGTCCATGCTCTAAATTAGCTCAAACTGTTTACCGTATCCGTTTCACCAAATCCAATCCGAACAGTTCAACTTTGTAAGGCCTTACCTTCTCTAAGATCATTAATATTCCAAAAACTGTCAAAAAAATCTGCTTCCCGCTGCACAAAGGCAATTACAACTTATCCGCATCCATGAATTGGATAAGGCACGCGAGCGTACTACTATTACTACTCTTGGTTCCGCTAGTATATGCAAATGGTATCAACTCGGTAACTGGAGTAGCGGGTTTGCTTCATTCGAATATGCACCAGAACAAGAGGATAGCATATAGAGAAGAAAGAGAGGGCGATTAAATTAACGTCCAAGTGGATTCTCTACTGATATTGCTTGCAATAAGTGCCACTCTCAATTCTCGACTCGTTGCAATTGCGGAATGCAAATAAAACGAGGACGTTATCTCAAATGTGGTGCATTCTTTAGCGAGTTTCACAAACAAATGTTTTCATTGGTGCGAGATTTTCTCTCGTTTATCTTTGATTCTACAGAAGCTTCTTTATCATCGACATTATGATAATAACAAAATAATATCTTACTCGGTTCTGAAAAACATCACGTTTTGACGATTGGGTGTCATATAACACTCCCCATCCGGAATTCCTTGGGACATAGTTAATCCCCTTTATTGATCGTGGTCACAACTCCTCGGCCGAGGTCCTACGCGACTCTGATTCCCCTGGTCATTTCTCCCACAGGACATAACTCCCTGAATACCAGCAAAATTCTCCCATAAAAACTGTATAGTCTCCTTGGCCTTCTTCCAATCGTTCCCTTATTTCCATTTCACTCTTCCGATCATATTTCTAGGAGTTCTCACTTTTTAAAAAAAAATTCAATTTTTGTTGAAGTCAATGTCTGAGACTGTTCGGAATTTATCCAAAGCTTCGAATTATAACAAATGTATCAGAGAAAGCTTATTATTTTATCATTCTGTACGTATGATGATCATAGTTCAATATTAAGCAGCCGATCTTCCCGTTGTCTGCGGTTATGTGAACAATTTTTGCCCGTACGGGCCAATAATTTAGAAAAATAAGTCATCTTTTGGTGCCAAAAATGATGATGTCCAAAAATTCATGACCCACAGGCTATGACCTCTGCTTATGAGTGGAGGCTGACACCGGATGCGGCAACAACAAATTGATTTTCGTTGATCGTAGCGAAAAATAGCCAGAGAGTTTATTCCAGGAGAAAACAGTGCCAGGGAATTTTGTCCGAGGGAAAAAGAAGTCTCGGAGGTTATGTCCCCTGGGGATTATGGATGAGGAGTCATATCTTCTTACTTGTTCTGACATACGTTAAACTTTTTTCTAATCAATATTTGAAGAAAAAAACCACACCACTCAATACTGCTTCACTGACCAATCGTTTTATGAAAATTCCCTTTCAAAATCTCGTCAGATGCATCATCAGATAGCTAATTGTCTAAGACTACCGGGTTCAAATGATCCTTGGAAACGTGGCTTACGAGACAGTTCAGCGTCGAGGAATCAGGATGGGTAACGAGAGGGATTGAATCTACAAAGGCTGCTGCTGTCCACGCCCACACGCAAGGCTGGAATATGATGCCCACGCGTTGGTGTCACATCGTAGATAAGAGTAGGAAGCCAAAATGGTAGGGAGACTCTGATGTGGGAACGAGTCCAGATACACATCTCTCAAGTAGTATGTATTATACCCATATACCGAAAAGCTGAGCAGAGCATGAGGAAGAAGGATGAAGAGGGCGTGGGTATTATATACAGGGAATACCGCCGTGACAGTATATACAGAGGCTGGTGATGGAGAGGACGTTGGTCAGGCCTTTGAACGAGAGTAGACTCTCTAGTGATGTCCGTTGAGGTGATTGAAATATTAGAGTGTGACCCTAACAGTCTGGCTCTGGTATCGTGGGCGCCGCGGACACCTCAAGATTCGTGATTTATCTCAGCGTTTGATCCTTGGTCCCCCTCTTGACGTGCATCAAATTCTCATGAGACTTCTCTTTGCTATGGATCTAATGCAAACAGTGGGAAAACCCCAGCACTAAGTTTTTTAGCCCTCTCGAGAGGTGTCAGCACCCATGATACTAGAATCAGTTAAGGAATGCAAAAGCTCTGAGTAGCAACGTTCATTATCTATAATGTTGATTCACCATAAAAAATATTTCAGAAAAATAGTTTGAATTTCATCGAAGCATGTTTGAGATAATTACATCACATCACAAGAAGTTCAAGTGATCCATGAAGAACTTTCACTGTGGTTTGATGAAGGTTACTTCTAGATCGCAAACAAGTGAATGAGCTCTTTCATGGATAATTTCGAGATTTCGGTCAGCGATTAACTTGACCAAAATGCACGTGAAAGTGAAGCTACTTATTTGCAAGATTGTAAATCTGTTTTATTTTAAGTGAATTCGGGAACATTGGCAAGATAGAGCTTGTGCATACCGGGTTTCATTTGGTAAGCCTCAAATTTATAACCTTCGAAGACTGAGCCACCTTCTACAATGTCTTCCACTTTCGATTTAATCCCCAATTTTATTGTCTATGAATTTTATTTTGGATGGAAGCTGATGAGAAGCTTTGATGGAATTTAAGATGTATCTGCATGAAATGAGAGAAATTCAGTAGATGAATCGAAATGTACGATATACACTTTTAAATCACCCCTCCCCATGATAATTACAAGAAATATTGTACACAAAATATTGTGAGTCGAAGCGCAATGCGTAAGCGTGATTTAGGCATATAGTACAAAAGTACTGACGATAATAAATTCAAAATATGAGACGCACCTTCGGTAGGGATGCAAGGCATTGCTGCTTCACGTCCCAGACAAGCTGATCCTTAGGGAATTGAAGACACTTGCTGACACAGAGCTCGGGTACGTGGACCCGTGCGAGCAATATATTGTCATCGACGGGTCCTTGCTCTTCCAGCGAGTCTTGCTCCCCCAGCTGTTGCTGATGTTGGCCATCCTGCTGCTGCTGTTGAGGTTGCAAGGATGAGGGCGCGACCGCCTCCATATCGGCGCGCGGACCTTTACAGGTCGCGGCTCATCGACTACACATCACATCTGTAAGAGAAATAGAAAATTGTTGTCAGAATTTTTGCGAAGAGTGTGATATTTATAAAAATTTTAAGGTGAAATCTGCGGTAGAGCCACGTGTGAACTGATTAGATCCATGGCTGTATTTTGAAACTCTATGAAGCTTTTGTGATGCGAAATAAATGTGAAGTTGGACCAACGTTCTATTGTAATTCATCGACTGCTCCATCAAATCCATTCAATATAATACTACAAAAGTGTAACATTACGATGGGTGACGGTGTGAATAAATGAGTGAGGAAGATTTTCTGAAGTTTTGTGTGCGAGATATTCTCAAGTCATGACTTTCAATCCAAATACAGAACTTGGAAATAACTTTTTCGCGCCCTATCGTGGTTATAAAGCACAGCTTTTGTAATAATTCAAATAGTAACCCTCATAATTGTGATAAGCAAAGGTAGCTTGTTGTCTAACTACAAAGTTTCGGATCAGCTCCTGGAAGTCAACAAGTTGTTGAATGGGACAGTCACGTTCTGTCTTTGATAATAGCTAGGTCTCTTGGGACTGAACACATTTCTTGATTCTTATAATTCATCGGTTTGTTTCATGCTGGATCTTACGCTTCTACTCGAAAATGGTTGACTATATAGTCAAAGGATGTATAGTCAAAGTGTAATACTGATCAGTGTTGGTAATCCACATCTTCATCATGAGTTTGTGTGATTATTATGTTGTGTCTATGACGAACTAACTCATCCATCACAGAACAAAGTCACATGGTTAAAAAAAGTTATATTCTGCCCTGGATCACTTTGATATTCTTCATTTTGTATTGAGGTGAAAATCTATGCAAGAACTGCAAGACGTCAACTGACGATGAAACATCAAGTAATCTGACTCCATCTCATTAGTCTAGTGTAAAAACAAGGCCATAAAGGAGATAATCAGAGTTGTTATGATGCGTTCGATTTCATGTCTGGAATCGAGAAAAAAGGTAGTAAATTCGTTTTGCCACTCGTACAGTCGCGCAAAAATAATCTCTTGCAATGCACTCAGACACGGTTTTTTAGGGACTTGCAATCGTAAAGATTTTATAGTCACGCGTTGGCTATAAAATCATCTCTATCTCTATGCATGCTCACATGACGCATTGAATAGAAACGAGTTCTCAAAGTACCTAGTCGTTAATTCCACTAAAGGTACATTCACTGGTTCCCGAATCGTTCAAATCCCTGTAAGCTATGCATTCTAATATTTGCTTCTACTTTGAGCTTTCATACAACTATTTGATTCCAAGACGCGATCTTTTAAGAAAAATCTGCAGTCCTGTACAACTTTATTCTGAGCTGGTAAAATTCATGAAAAGAGATCTACCAACTTCCTGAAAAATGTGGAGTCATCAACTTACACAATCAAGATGGATGACATATGCGTGATTACAGTCTATTCTATGGAGTAACTTAACCATTAACACAACACGTGTTGTACAATGAATAACGTTGATGCAGGTGATCGTTCCTCGAGGCTCAATTCGCTACTACGAATCCTGAATCAACGCCTGCGAGCTTATTTTCATGCAGGTGAACACCTTGATCGAGTCAGACTTCAAACCGCACTGCAATTTACTTCTCAGAACAACACCTTGCAAAGCCAAAGCGAAGATGATTATGTTTACTTAAAACTTCCTCTAAGAAGCAAGTAGCCCCTCCTCAATTTATGACTTTACCTCAACTAAGCATCTTCTCATCTCTCGAACGTATACTTATTCACACGCAGAAGGAACATACCACACACACACATACAACAGATATCTCAGACAATTTCTATGAAAAGGGCCGAGCATTGCAGATCATCATCAAGACTTATGAGGCATCCATCAGAAGAGTCTTAGCTTCCCTCAAGCACTAACACACATCATATAAAACATAATGAGATCCGAATGAGGCGTATCGGCGTTCATATATACACGTATTATAGACGTTACATACGCCCAGATACATATATAAAGGCTTGATGCATTATCACAGGCCGCATCAAAAATGTACGGTACATATACAGCCAGAGAATAACCCGTTAACAGCTTCCCACAACATTGCGCAATCGCTTTCAGAAGAATTCCCGCTCAATGCATGCATATGTTACTTTACTACTCTGCATCAAAGACTGCATATGTATACTATAAGGTAAAATATATATATCAAGTACATTTGGGCCTCACTGGTCGCGAGAAAAATTCCCGTTCACCGCGAGTCAGAGATGCAGATACCTACGTATGCATACCTGTACATTCATGTGAGATCTGCTGACCGATTTTGTGATTCTGTACAGAGATGCACGCATGTGTAAATTTTTGGGGCCAAAAACCTCTTCATAGGCGCCAGACCGAGGTGCCGCCATGAGTAATTTCAGAACGAGCCGACAAAAGCAGAACGAAAAAAGATGAAAAAAAAAAGGTCTAAAGAGCTCAGCTCGCACAGATAGTCCCTCCTATCCCGTTCTATAATGATACCCAAAGAGAACCGCTTTTGGGTGAGTGCATCGCACTGAAACTGCAGCTAAAATCTCTTTCTGGTGTACATGAAGCTGGTGTTCATGGCGAGCCAGTAGGCAAGACTTTTTCTTTCATGGAGTTAACGAGCTGAGCTTGCTTGGGTGGAATATTCAAAGGCCATGGTAGATGATGGAGAGATGCCCCTTGGACGAATATATAGATACAAGTGCAATAGAGTTCATTCTCTGTACGCATATGGGTTGGAGAGGATCTCACCATACGTGTCAAAAGAATTTGTAGGCGAGTTTTAGCGGTACTTGACACTTGGTCAATAGAAAATCTTAACGGGTACTTCAAATGCATGATGGCCGTAATTCATAAAGCTGAATGGGCTGTATTCGGAATAAGTACATGCGTTGTCTCTGGATGGTTATAGAAGTATTTGTTTTTGGCAGTGATTTTCAACAATTGAATAGTATTTAGTTGTTGATTGTTTTTAATGTGCGTTTGGAATTGAAAAATTGACACTTTTGTTCAACTCATAAGCACCTTGTGGTTCCTACAGTACCCATTAACAATATGTTGAATCTCGCAAATGCACCTATGAAAATAAATCATACTCTCCATAGGTCTAATATCTTTTCTTTAAGTCCTCCTTATAACTAACCATTGACTGCAAGGGAGAATCTATCCGGGCCTCGAGGTGTGACGACTCTCCGGTTCCAGTTAACAGGGCAGCGTACCTGGGCTTCGTCCTGAATCCGGTAGGGAGGAGCCTAGTCCCAAGGGTGGTGCTCGGCGTTGCCTTGACCCTTTCTGTAAACTCGCAAATGGGTTTGAGACACCCTGGAGTCCGACGAACTCCCGACCCCAGTCAGCGCCCGCCGGGGTGTACGAAGACCGCACATCTTTGGCTGGCGGTCCCGGCAGCCATATACATACCCGGGACTGGGTGAGTCGAGGGACTCGTATACTAGGGATTTCAGGGATCTGATTATGGTAAACGCATCGTCCGCAGCGTCTGTATCGTCCGTATCTCTTATTCTTATTCCTGTCTTCTAATTGGCTACAGCTGGGAGTAATAGCCAATCAGAGGACAGGAATCTGAAAATTTCAATGGTATCGAAGATTCGTGCTTTCTATGTGAATGCTACAGAATTGACTTGGAGCAATAATTCATAAAAGACTTGACTGTTAGAAAATTTCTGAGTTGATTACAGCATGAATGAAACATTTGTGAAATTTTGTGAGCAGCTGGAATTACCTTGAAAAATATCAAGAATAGAGTGTGAATTGGAATTTACTCCTGAAATTCTCTCGTATAAGTGTCTTTCGTGTAGGAAACAAGAGACGTGGAAGAAAATAAATCGAGCTGAGTTTCAACACGTTCTTTACAGAATCCAGTTTTCTTTAGCGTCTCGCCTCTGGCATTTTGAATTCATAAGCGACGCAGAGGTTGTTCTGTCCACGCTCGATGACGGCTTATCTGAAGGAAACGTGCTCCTTATTAAATTTCAAGATAATATCATCGGCTATTCGCTTTTTGAAGGAAGAAAAATTGAGACTGCATTTTAATTTTGTCGACACGCGCTGAATTAATGCCGCAATTATTAAAGATTTTCATTTCCCTACACTACCAGATTCATTGGGACTCATCCTCGGACTCATCCCTTCACGAGACTAGCTCGGCATGTGCTTCATTTATTTTCTTTGTCGACATATTAATGCAAACGCTTATGAATTTTCACGATTTTATGTTCAAGTTTTTTTCCCTTCAGAATAACGATTATGTGCATTCGATACTCCGTCTACAAATAACCATTCTGTTAACCAGATTTGGAATTCAGGGATAATCAAGCGATCAAAACGATAGAAATGAAAAGCATTTAATTCTTGCCATCGAGATGGAATTGAGGATGGAATAATATAATATATCTATGCGGTATAGGCTGCACGCATATTAAAATGTACATCTTAGGCTTCACAAATTCTTACCTTTAAAAACTCTATCTATCGTAAAATATCTAAATAACGCAAACAAAATGGAAGAAAATCGAGCACTCACGCGTTTTCACAGACTAACCAGAAATACCATTCCAAGCTCCAGTCGAGTCTTACTCCAGAATAACAATTAACGTTGAACTTCTGAGATCTACGTCGGGAATGATTATTTTATTAGAAAGAATTTTAACGTTCAAGTTATCATGATTCCATTTCAAAGACTACGTGAAAATAATACAATTTTCAGGGAACAAACTGATGAAAGACGGATGAGTAGCTAGGTGGTCGAAAGTTGAAATTGTTCCTCGTACTTGTACAGAGTGAGGGCTATGGAGATCGAAATAATAAATTGACTGAACAATTGTCGCATCATCAATATTGAAGGGTTTCGACTTGGAAGTCTTCTCGGAATTCACTATTTGTGATAGTAAGATCGAATTTTCGAGTTGAAATCGATGCTGTAAAGATTATGAACTATCAGATGGATTTTGATTAATCAATATCACATTCGCTGACTAACAAACCAATCCAATAATTGCCAATAAATCATATTCATCCCGATACGGAAATTTAGGCGTTTCGCAATACCACGTGACAGTGACAATAGCCCCCCAAAGCGCAACCTCACCATTAATATATATCCGGAACAAGCGAAGTCAATCAGGCTATCGTCCTTCCTATTCATTCAAGTCTCGGTATTATGTCTTGCCAGTCTCCGGAGACTCTCCTCTTTCCTCCATTGACAATAACTCGCACGGTGGTTCGATATGCCACCAGCAGAGTGCTTTCACTAGAGAATTTCCCTCGCATATATGCTCCTCCACCCACCCGTACATATTATTATAGATATACCTGTATGCACGTATGTATGTATGTATGTACCCTGGCATGTACCCATACAAAAGTTGTATAGACTTTGTCTGAGGTATTACATGCTATCGGTCGTTGAGCCTTTGCTACGATGATCCTTGTCAAGGTATCTATACGCGTCACACGCTTATAATACCGCCTTGTACGCGCGTATAAGGTCTTACGTCATTTAGAGAATTTCCCGATGTGGGTGACTATTCTCCTCTAATGCACTTTCTCCATAGTGCGAGAATTTTTCAGCGATCGCATCATCGCCTTTTCCGGATGTATTATATTGCGGGTAACGTTATAAATGCGTGTGTTCTGCGGATTCCGAAATTGGATTATGTGTGATGGCAATGAAAAGGTTGCTGGTGATTTATGTTTGAGAAAATTGCTCGATCTACTTTCATTTTTTTCCTTAACGTTTAAGTATGGAATATGATTTTTACAGGGTTCGACCTGTTGTTAGCTTATTCCATCGAGACTAAGCCCATGAATGATCTCTCATCCATCAATGCAAGTTGTCACAAGATTCACAGCACAAAATCATCTTGGGAAAAAATGATCGAATTGACTTCTAAGAATCATAGTCCTACAACGCATTTGACTTCAAATTTTTGCAAATATTTTCTCAACCTAGATTATATTCTGAAATTTTCCAGTGATGGATGGATTGTCCAATAAATTTGAAAAAAAAAAAAAGATTTTGAAAATGTCATACCTTTCTGAGAAAGTCTCATTAGGAATGATGAAGATTACGTGCTTCAATGAAAGAGGAAGAAAACGGGCGAAAGCATAAGCGCACATAAAGACGAGCCCACCTGTCAGGAAATTCACGCACAAAATTATAAGGTGTAAAATCTGCACGTAGTAAAAAAATCACACGCACAACATAACGACGACAAAGTGAAAACGCGTCGTAATTCAAAACACAGCTATTCCATGTTGTTATGTCTGTTATTGCATCTGTAGAGGCATATAACAATTTTCATATTCATAGTATGATATTATAAGCTTTGCAGAGTTTTATACGTTCGCTTCCGTTCACTGCTCTCGTTTTCTAAAATCCTTTCCTACAAAATATAGAATCGTTTCTTCTTTTTCTACCTTCGCGTCAAAACAAAAACTCTCGTTGACCATTTCACGTTATACATTCAGAAAGCTAATTGACCCTCATTGTTTGTGTATATCTCATCGGTGCCCACAAAAAATCAAGTCAAATCATCGTGGAATAGTTTTTCGTGCTCCGGGGCTCTCAATAATTCAGCGAATGGACAGCTCTCTGATGCCTGGTATACCGTTTGAAATTTACGATAGAATATTACGTTCGACTATCCACCGAGTGAATATTTACAACTCTGGACCACTCTCTCACTTTTTCTTTTTTTTTCTCAATAAAATGTGCAGAAGCCTTGCACCTTTCACTTTCTCAATGGTCTAGATGTATAATAACTATGCAACACAACAAATGGAGCAATAGTTTTTGGTGAACTTTAGATGTAAAAAACGAAATGGTTCCCAGCAGCAGCAGCAGCAGCAGCAGCAGCAGCAGTATATTTAAGTGGGAGAACAATAAAAAGATCGTCGCCCTCTCGATTTCCCGTTCGCTCGTTTCATTCAACGCCTTTTCCTCTTTGACATCATCACACCACGAGATGGATTGGAGCGTATCTCCGCGGGTCGTTCGGTTCGATTGCGAGGCCGTAAACTATATACTGAAATGAGCATCAACCGTTTGCACGACTCTTTGGGTGAACTAACCTCAATATCGACATCTATAGAGAGGCACGTACAAATCGTGAATAGAAATGCATTTTGCGGATTGCTCAGAGGTTAATGTATAGGTTATTAAAGGAATGATTCTCGGGATGAATTGAGAAAAGGATATAGGTATGTATGCGAAAGAGACTATACAGGCCCATTAGGTTGATTAATGAAGGTGGCGAAGGCCGTGAAGGAGGCCAATGATTATACCAGAGGGTAAATGAACCTGGGGATCGATCCTCAGATCCGTATTGCTGTGTCGATGGCGAGTTGGATCGATGATCCTAATTTTCAGATGATACCAGATGAGTGGATGGATGTACAGGTACATACTGAGAGAGATCACTTTCTTTCTCGTCCATGAAGTGGAGGTACTGAGGCTATGTGAGAGACGCATATTGGAGGCGGGGTATTTGCGTATGGAGTCTTTTTGGACTGTTCACATATCGAGTGTTATAAATGCGATTACGATCGTTTGCGGACGTGTTGGAATGCAATTTGTTAGATAGTAAGTATAGTAGGCAGTGATCCGTTGGAAGAAGGCAGTGGTAGAGATTTGGTGTCTGTAAGAAACGTTTTGGCATTTGTCTTCAATGATACGAGTTAACTTTTTTTACTCAACGATAATACTTGCAGTGATGAATACTTGT
Source organism: Eretmocerus hayati (assembly GCA_029851415.1). Taxonomy (NCBI): domain Eukaryota; kingdom Metazoa; phylum Arthropoda; class Insecta; order Hymenoptera; family Aphelinidae; genus Eretmocerus; species Eretmocerus hayati. The sequence continues at coordinate 148,544,501 of CM056742.1, read as the reverse complement.
AAAGTTTGGTAATCGATGATGAATCAATTCAAATGAATTCTTATGCAAAGAATGGATAATCATTCGATCTACTTCCACTGTAAAAGTAAGAATATAATGCAAGGGTAAATTAACTATGACTCGTAATAGAAGTCGGCAATTTTTCGTTCTCATCAGCTGGCAATAGCCATGAATTTGAAAAGAACATTTTTCAAATCCTATGTTCAGACTTGGAATCTACCTTGTGTGTCAAGGTTTGAATTCAGTTGATTCGTAGTTTAGTGTGATATTCACTGATGTGTTCCTGGTTAAAGTCTGACTAGATTTCAATTTTGCACAATTTGAAGCTGAAAAGAGAAATTTTCAAAAGCTTTGAGGATCATCCAATAATTCGGTTTTCATAAGAATTATACCGTAGGCACATTGATGATTTCACACCTGAGATTGCTAGAGCTGATGAGCATATTGTATCGTATGTCATCTCGTCTAATGTTTATCCGAGGAACGTGTTTTATTTGGAAATATTTTTTCATGGCTCCGTGTTGGCTTGTCTTTTGCAATAGTCAGTTCTCTATCGAGCAATTTTCTATTGGATCTAATGGACATAACTCGAATAAATGAGCATTGTTTCCCGTATGGTAATTTGACATTTCAAATTGGAAAAAGTTGTCTATTGAAAAAGGCCGTCATTCATTTCAACAAATTTTTAAGAGAATGGTCTTGAAAATTCTGTGTCTTTCTGACGAAGTTCAAACGCATTAAAGGCATGTCGGATACCGGCATTGTCGACTTTTGAGTTTATTCGATGAATCTCTGTGGTATCTCAAAAGTTCATCGATGACTCAAAAGTCGACGATGTCAGGTGAATATTCAATGGGGTTAGGATTTTGACATTCTCTTAAAATTATCGAGTTCAGGTCTGTTAAAACCACAAGAATAACACCGGAAATTTCAAATCACTCCTAAGAGGTATTAACAATGTACAATGATTTCAAAGAAAATGCTAAATACTCGGCGGAGATTGTATAAAATTTGCAACTCATTAGTCCAACATCCTCTAAATTTGCAAGTTTATTACATGGCTCTGAGTAACACCACGACCACCAACTCATCGCCGAATCTAATTACACCATACTCAACCCAGTACGTCTAAAATCCAAGTTCACAAGTTTCTACTTCACCTCTCGACCTCGCGACCAAGCTCGGCATGCTAAATTGTTCTCTCGTCGGGCAATCAGTGCATCGCAGCGCCGCAATCAGCGTTGTAAACCGAAAAAGGCTACGAGGCCAAAGTCTCGAGCATTACAGGCTGTAAACGAAGCATGTGCCTATGTTTATAAAGTCTCTCGGGGCCAGAGGCCATGGTGAACAATTCGTGTCTGATAGTGATGGCACACGAGGTTTACTCTGTTGAGTTGCAATGTCAGGCACGAGGACATCACCACCTCTGGTACATGGTATGTAAACATCCGAGAGGGTCTTTAATGAGAAAACTGCAGTTAGTGTATGTAAGTCTAATAAGCGAGAGAGACGAGACGAGAAGAAGAAATAAGGAATGAGCACGTATAACATATAAGTAAAGGCCGGAAAGACGACGATCCGCATAACCCACTGACCGCACAAGGTCTATATAGCCCCTCTTATTCTGATGCATCCATCCATCCAGCATCTTTTTCTTCTTTTTCTTCTTCTCTGGCTATATCTATCTGGCATTCGTGTGCATAAAGAGCTTCGCGGTTTTCTAACCCCGTCCGATGTATTATATTGAATGCATACGAGGCCGACGAATGAGCGATGTATGCGCCCGAGGTTCTCTATTCGCGCAATGCGATGATGCCGTCCGGTGCAATGTAAGTACTTTCTCTCATTATTTTTTATTATTTTTTTATTTTTATAAAGTGTAAGGATTGGAACGTTCAAATGTATGTATGTGTAGATGAACATTGAGCTTTTGCGGTTTTCATTAGCGAGATTTTACGTATGGTACCACGAGGTGAGCGTTGATAGGCCATTTTCTCGAGTAGATTAATGATTGGTGCGTTCATTGAGGTAACTATTATGTACGACATTGCATCGATCTTTGCGTTCGTTGAGTGCTGCTTTGACATTCCTGATTTGCTTGATGGTATTCATTAGTATGCCCCTTTTGAATAATAGTTATGGAATAATCTTTGGGAATCATGATGCAACATTTTCTGCTGATCAAATTCTGGTTAAGGCTTTTTCGATATTTTTGCGTAATCTTTGGCACGGAATAAAGCACCTTACAAAAATCTTCTTTTAGGAACATAGGTATTTTAGAAGACTTATTTTTCCTAAATGTAGAAATTTTTATCCGATTCTTCATAAAATTCATTTTAAACAAGTGACGGACTTTCTCATAAGAGGTACCGTGTAGTAGAACGATTTTTGAAAAAATCTATACAATCTTGGGACGACTTTTGACATCGACCATCGTTTCATTTGATTCTGCAAAATTTCATCTGGTTTTTGTGAAAATTCCGGAAATACTTGGGAAAAATAAATAACACCTAACAACTAACAAGGGGAGGACCGCGCCTCCGGATCACCAATGTTGTCCACATTTTTTTACAGTTTTATATCACATAGAATATGAAGAATCCAAAGTAAATTCGTCAAATGGGACTTTTGTTCAGAGCCACAGCCAAAAACATTAACATTGATCATCTCAGTGCCCGTAGCCTTGGAAAGGAAGCCCATTCAACAGAGTTACTCTGGATTCTTCATATTGTAGGTAGTGCAAAACCGTAAAGAGAAATCGGACAGGATTGGTAATCCGGACACCTGGTCCTGCCCTTGTCAGTCTAGTGAATTGTATCATGCAAAAAATGAATTTTGAGGAGTAGGAGTCCTGTCATAAATTCCCTATATGCGTGAAAAAATTCCAGATGATTTTAATAGAAATACCAGAAATCGTCTCCTCATAATTACAAAATTTTTCCCATTTCATAAATTGTACAGACGAGTTCCATTCTCGATTTCAGTTAAAATCACATCGTCTGGCCACGATCCCTATCTTTAGACTCGTCGTGGCACAACGAAACTCAATTAATATGTAAATTCCCGGACAATCTGACGCGCGGAGGACAGTCCGACAAGGAATGATAGTAACAGTTTGCGACTCGTCGCTTTCAAAACTTCCGGCCTCTGAATATAATATTCATCTACTACTCCGCACAGACTCCGTACAATCTGCTTCTGTCGTACATTAATCATTGCAAAATAGAAGCTCCTTTTACGTGTACTTTTGAAAAAACATGTACCCCTTCAACAAAACGCAAAATAAAATACTCAAGTAAAATATAATGCCAACCGTATACAATCGCAAAGAACAAAAGCTCGCGTCTCGAAGTTCTGCATCTTTGTCTAGCTCGCTATCGTTCTCGATTTTTTAACGACAGTATAAAATGTACATTCTAGCCCTTCGAAGGGTCATTCTAGTTCAGCATCTACATTAGACGATATGGTCAGATAAAGTGCGCATCTTTGACTTTGCATCGAGTCTAAGGTGGGAAAATTCAGCAAATAATAGAGAGCTGATTCTCGTGGGGGGGGGGGGGCATAATAATGCTCAGGACAAGTAGGTAGACATACCTATCCTATAAGGCAAAGAATATTTAAAAGGATGTCTGGAAATCCTTGACGAGGATAGGACGTCGTGTCGTCAGTGCACAAGGATCGCGAGGAACGGTAGAGACATGCAGTGACAAGCGGTAAATCATAGTTTTATGACCGCTGCAATGAAAAAAAGGAAAAAAAACAGAAAATACCAAGCCTCTTTATGCACCGAGCGATTCTTTTCGTCCCTTACGGAGGCAACCCTTTGTTCCTTTTGCCATCTGCTGCAGCGAGTATAAGAGAGGCATAAGTAAGTTCTGTGTGTATCTCTCACGCGGGCGTTGGCTTTTACGACGCGTTTCGCTTTGCAATTTTCCTCTTTTGCAGTCTTCGAAAAATCGGGAGGCTATTGACAAAGCTTATTCTGAAATGGTCTGAGCATATATGAGCACTTGGTGTGATGACAACTTACTCTGGCATGTGCCAGGATCATAGCAGAGTACCAACTCGCACTGAAAACAAGCTCAAAGTGTCCAAAAAGTTAAACTTGTAATTTAAGTTTTTTCATGCTCAGAAAAGTTTTTCCTGGAAGAATATAAGAGTTTCATTGGAAAATGCCTCATTTACAGCGAGGTTGTACCTCTCCCCCATTTTCGCATTGAAATATATCGAAATGGAATATATTTTTAAGATAAAAACTTGGCAAAAAATGATGATCTATAGAATTTTGACAAGATTTGGATTCTTATTTTCAGCACCATCGCATTTCAGTATTTACGTCTCACGGTACTTAACCCCGACGAGTTCTTTGTATTGGTAGAGATTTTTCAGAATTATTTCTGATTTTTGTTTTTTCCCAAAGAAATAATCATGAATTATTAGTAATTGGTAATGTCCTCCATATAGGACAAAGCAGTGAACGGGTTAATGTTTTATCTAAATTTCGCTAGAATCATAATCATGTTCGAATTCGTTTTCTAGAGACTTGAACATACTTCAAAATTTTCACAGATCTTTCGATCGAGTGATATAAACGAACAGAATCAGAATCATTTAGAATCCAACTGTGTTCATTACATTATATGCTAGTCTTCAGGGTAGTTATTATTCTATTCCAAACTGTTATAATTGAAATTTTCGCATCATCACAAAGAAGATAATACTTTTCCTCAATGCATCTTCTTCGTTCACAAATGGTTTCGCTTTCGATTTGCATAGCTCTCTCGCTGCCGGGTATATAGTTATGCACAGCTTATAAATAATACACCTTGGTATTATACTGCTGTTGATACTGGTATGAAACGGGTCGAAGAGCAAAAGGTTTGCAATGAAGAATACATTCTATTATGCTGAACGACAACTCGTCATTTATTTTTAGATCAAGTTTTAATTAACACTCACCTCATCCCTTTCATTCCAAGAGCAAATCGTAAAAGGAACATCTCAGAGCAAAGAGTGTGCTCTCCTTGGGGGTAAAAATAAAGCTGACTTGTAATTGGCTATTATTTACAATTGCTCCTGTATAAGGGCTTAACTCGAGTACTGAATCTTTTGCCGAGCGTAATTTACGAGCAAAACTTTTGAAACCGTTGCCGATGAGATAGTCGGGTGATGCGTATGTGGGCGCGTCAACTTTGCTGCAAGGATACATAGTAATTTTTCTCCGAGAAGTAATTCTACCTGCATGATGTGCTCGTGATGGATCGGAGACTCTGGAAAATTACGACAAAGAAGTCGTATTGGAATTCATTAGAGGAGTTGATTTGTACTTGAATCCTGCAAATGTTGCCGAGAAGAAAAAATACTGAGAGATATCTGGTATGGAAATTTGTCTAGCATTTGTTTCCAAAATTTAAATTTTATCCAGCCTTTGATCTCATTTTTCAAATGAAGAAATTTCATTCTTTGAATTTTTTCGTACATAATGTCTTGTTCAATGCATGTTCAGTCAGAAATCATTCAGATACGTCCACTTGGTTCTCCCAGTAAGGATCGTTCGCAGGTGACATTTCTGATTCCGTGTGATTATGAATTAGAATTATATAAATATCTCTCGAGCTTTTAAAGCGTTTAAAAGGAACGGAAGAAAGTTCGACCTAACACAATATTACGCCTCCTGAATATGGAAAAAATTTATTATGCACCAGAACTGACTTAAAAATGATCAATTTTCAACAAACTGCAAAGAGTTCTGGCATCATTTGTCTAAATTTCTACGACAACAAATCCATGTTCAGAATTCACCGCAAGTCAAAACACAAATATTCTAAATTTTACGATGGTCAAGCAGACTCGATACAATCAGTCTTTAAAATTTTATTGCCAGAAATAAATTCAACTAGTATCTTACGTCTATCTCATATAAAATTTTTATAGCTTGTATTTAGTTGGGTAAACAGTTTATGGAGAGCGTAAACAGTGAGGAACACGTGTGAGTAAGAAATTGCTCCATCACACGCATTTTGTGTCTTCATTTCCGCTATTTTAACTAGACTTGATTCAGCGATCGTAAAGCAATCGCACGTAGCTCATTACGTGTACACTTTTATTCAAAGGTGTTCTCACCCTTTGATATACTCCAGGTCGCATAAAATGATACGATTGTTCCGATCTCACGTTTCCATCGCGCGTCTTGCCCATCTGTCTGTAACTACTGATTTCTTGTCTGACCAATGACTTTTTCTACTTACATCGATCAATTTTGTGAGACGTGTCTGACTCATTCGTCTGTTACTACTGATTCACACTGTCTGACCAAACATTTTTTCAAGATTACGTTATTTCTTTTTCATCCGTCTCCAATTCTAGTGGCATCTTTTTTTTATCTACATAAGCACGTTTGTTTTCTTGTTCAAATCATGCTTACAAATGCACCGAATTATTCTGATTTTACCTAAAATATAGATTTCTATCAGCGAAATTGTTTAGATTTTGAATAGTAAGATGACGTTCACACAGTATCTCGCTATCATGAACCATTTTTTGCGATTTTCATGGTTTTTCTTTCGTCTATCATTTTTATTTTGGAAACTTAACTCAATCAAAAGTAGCTACCATCTCCGAACTCACTGGTCTACTAATCGAAGCTCAAAGTTGATAAAAACAAAGAATCAAAATTCTCTCATTGGATGACTGCTATTCTTTAGAATGGATAGCGATTACTGAATTTCTCAAATAAGGCTGTAGATTTTTGAAAAGACAAACATATCCCCATGAGGGTTAGGAATGCAATGAACTGCACGCTTATCCTCGTCTGAGAATGAAAATGTGTCGATTACCCACGGCTCTCACTTGATAAGATTCTTGCTCTCTGTATAAGTGCATCTCAATGAAATGACTCAAGTGTTTACGCACCATTCGAGTAATCACCACCGTTGCACCAGATACAACATTTACCGATCTCAAACAGAGTGTCGAGAGCTCACTCCGTTGCATAAGAGAAATGGGAGAGATGATAAGACCTCTGAGACGGTCTGATTGCCTTACATCGATAACGCTCTGAATCAGATCATTAAAAATACACGCATGCATGGAATACTCTCAGATAGAGAAATGAGTCTGCAAGTGTGGTGCATTATACCCAATTTTTAGTATCAATATTGTAAAAAAAGAAATTCTTGAAGTTGAGTAAAATTTAAAGACTGACTTTTTTACTCAAATGTGCCCGGAATCTGATTTTCAAAATCAAAACGATTTGGAGCACTTGAAATTTTGTAGGAATGCGACTCATCCCGATTTTCAGATTATCATTTACTGAATTTCACTCCATCATCGATATCATTTAATGGCAATTTTCACAAATATGGTTGAACGGTTATATTGGCATGAGTTTTTGGAAATTATTTCCCGTATCATTTTGCTGCTTATGGCAAGGTTGTGACAAACGATTCTCCCGATGTGCAGAACGGTTTCTCCTATAATTCCATAATCATGCAATTCATGAGTCGATTATTATCAGTCATTGAATCATTGCCTAGATAGTTCAAAGGCAAATCGGAAACAAACAGCTTTAAAGTCGAACACAGATGACTAACTCCATAAGTTCACACAATGAGTCAACGATCTCGTTGATTTTTGTGGTTTTTGATCTCGGAAAATCTTATTCTCAATGTAAATCATCCAATTTTGAGAATTCCATCCACAGTAAATCACGAATAAATTATGATGAATCGAAAGCCATTCTTTTTCTCGCACAGCAGGAACCAATAATCAACGTTTCGTTTCTTTTCGGCCTCGCAGCAAAAGGCGATGATCCGATGCTCGTAAAACTCGATCATCATCAAAACCACGTAACAGCATGCTATAATAATACACTCACATTCGCAAGAGGGAAGAGTATACACATACATACATGTATACACAAGGTCAAAGATCGGCAGATCAATATATCGTATACCTTTTGGCATCGCCCAAAACATGATCGAGTAACGCGCAGGGTTCGTTAACCCTATCTACTTTGAGCTTTTGTGGCGCGTGCATGCATTGGACCTTCCTTTCTTAAACTTTTTCTTTCATGCCATAGTGAGTATATGCACAAGAGGAGCCAACCACGCTAACGAATTCCATCGCGCGTCTCACCTCGAGATAGCTATATAGATAGGCCCGGATGCAAGCAAAGAGTCTTATTCTCACTCGTCAAAGGCTGCAACGCGTCGATGCACTCTTGTTGAGACTTTCGGATGAGCGATCTTCATCGTCTCTTTGCTTATGAACAAAATTATAAATTTTTTCAGCCAAATTGTACGACGCGGCGCCCATAAGGGGGTAATATGCATGTATTCCGTGCAGTATGTAAACTCTCTCGCATTGTTTGTAATAAATCGCAAGTGCAAGCTCCGCAAGTTGGTGAAAATTATCTCCACTGCAGAGAATAAGTTTCAAATTTATCGAGAGGCTGCCGTTGGATTGCCAACTTTCGTAACGCTCGATTCTTCGCGCGCTCTTGAACTTGACTCGAACCTTATACTCCCGCGTGCATGTATTCATATTTGTTCGAGAGCTTTCAATAGAATCTCCCATTTTCTCAAGTACTTTTCTAAAATACAATATTCGATTCCGTAATCCGGGGTGAATGTGTCCGCTTTCGCCAAAAAGATTGTCAGCATCATATCTTCGTTTCTATAGCACCTACAGAAACCTTCCGGGTGTCATTTTGAAGATTGAGATCTCTATTTTCCAAATAAATAACTTCAATTCCATGGAAATGGACACTCAAGTACTTTCTTTGATGTTTAATCAAGTTTGAAAATTAATGTCCCCCTAAAACAGGTTTTTTGTAACTATCAGCGAATTCTGACGTGTTTAGACGATGATTTTGCGTTGGGAAACTATGGTGAGGTACCCTGCGCAGGGGAAAATTTTTTTTCCTCGTGATCTCAACACAGCGAGTATTATTGCAAAAACAGGTTTTTATGAAGAAACAGTTCTGACATCAATCCAGTGCCTCAACGGCTAACGGACAATTTTTTCTCGAAATCATGTGACAGAACAAAGAAAATGCGACCTCAAATGTTCAAATGAATCCATTCTAGCCCGTATTGTGATTTTTTGAAAATTTATTGCAAATTTTGATTTTTTTCCAAATACCATGTGGACTAATTAGCTCATATCACCACAAGGTTGCATTGTATCGTTCTTAAACCACTGGGATCGTGTTCAGCGGGTCAAAATACCTAGGACAACGTATCTTCATATGTATTCAAAATCTTAAATTTACGAGGTGTGCACTTCAGACGCAGGCGAGGCATAGCTGGACGACGGGGTGAATGTGTCCACCCTGTTTTTTGCAGTTTTTTCTGAAAGACCGTGGGGTCAAAATCAAAATCTGACAACGGGATCTTGTAGCTGAGCTCAAGACTCAAATTTTTACTACCTATACATTATCTTTTGGCATGAATAAGACCAAGAAAATCACAGTGGAAGGTCAAAAGTGGTCCACCTCCACCCCGGTTAACGGTTATAATTAATCTCGTCAAATTTTAGATAATCCTCACAAGCGATGAATTTTGCATTCACGCAATCTTGCTAAAGTAAACGTAACGATCACCTATACATATTTATAGCTCCCGTATTGATTGTGAAAAAAAGAATGAATCAAATTCGCCGCGGCGCCGAAATCGAATATTTCATTCGAATAGCTCTCTTATGAAATCTCAAAATCCTCGAATAGGCTAAATTTTTTTTGCAAGATTGACGAAAGAATGAAATTAAGTGAGATGTATGTATTAATCCTGATGCTATATAACGATGAGTGAATATATATACAATCTACGACATTGCAACTCTCTTCTCCGATGTGTATAGAATATATCGTAAGCCATTACGCAAGCATTTTAGCCTATCAATATATGCAAAGTCGAACAGGTTTTGCGGTGAACAACGTACGTTTTTTGTACCACATGTCATGCATCAGAGTGAGGGAATCGCGCGAGAGGAGAGCTATTACATTATTTTCTGTTTCTCTCTCTGTAAATACATCGGAATATTGACGTACAGTTCATACAATACACCAATGACTCAAAATGCCATATCGAACGTACGTACACACGTACTCACTCGGTGAAGGAAGCTCAAATGAGTATATAATAACAATACAACATGTGACTGCTTCATGCTACATTTTGCTGTGTGTACTTGCTTATATACGATGCATTTCGAAGGTGGTCGCGTGCCGAACAAGTGCAAAGTGCATACATGTATATATGGGGTATAAACAAAGGGTAATAAGGGGTTTCTATGTATATATTTGGGCTGTGTGTACAGCATAGAGCCTCCGGGGGTTTATATTCACCCCTTACACGCTTCTCCTGGCGTATCATGCTCTCGACAGTTTTTTTGATGCGGAGACACGATGAGGAAGGAGACGGCGACGATGCACCCACTATACATATATATACCTCCTATATGCATATTCGCCGACAAGTTTGCGTCAAAAGTTTCTTATGTACCTATATACGATACGATGCTCGGGATTTTTTTAATCCATGTGTCTCGCAACGAAGAAGTTACTTATTCTTAAGTGAAAGATACGGTGATACGAATTTTATTATATCGCTTGGGATTATGTAAATATTTCCATCCATTTTCGAATCCCAGACTCTCCTGATTATTCACATTCTTCTTTTTCTGTTCTTCAGGTATACAAAGAGTAAAAAAAAGTCACGATATAGACTATAGACGAATGAATACTAAAATCTAAACTGTTTTGAATGCTAATATACTACTATTATACGTGTAAAAGTGGATTAGTGTTTGTATGAAAGAATAATGAGTTACGTGAAGGTAAATATAAATTCTGCTGGGATAGATGACGATGACACGATATGATCGCTTGTACGCGTCAATTTATGCCTATAACCATTCATAATAACAGATGGAATATCGAGATACGCGAACATCTTTATACCAGTTTTTGCTGTACTATTATTATTACAAATGTATGGCTCTGCAGTCGATTGAATTGATGAGCTTTCATGCTGCTGATCAGCTGGATTTTTTTTTTCATATCCTGACAATCGAGTGAAATTGATTCGTTGAAAACGAAAAAAAAAAAAGAAAAAGAAGATGAAGTGGTGGTCGGGGATGTGCGCAATGAAAAAACGTGACGCATGAGATCATGTCTATTTTGATGCCATTGAGAGGATGTGTTATTGCAATTTGCTTATATTGACTTTTTCCGCAACTCGTCAGTTAGTGCTACAGGTGCAATAATTATCGTTATACAATCACTCCGGTGCCGAGTGCTAACTGATTCACAGTCATGAAGTGAGAAAAAATTTCATTGACTCGAACATATTTTAAGGGTAAATTTGGGATACTTTTGGAGAAATTTTTCTTCAATTATTGCATCGCGAAAGGATGAGTTGCTCTCTCGTTGGAATCATCAAAGGGATTCACATTTTAACGAGTGTGGTCTTTTCAACATTTGAAAATATTTACTGTGACTATTTTTTTGTGGCTCTACGATTACCTCTAATGCAAATTTTAGTGAATAATACCACCTTCAGATAAGCTTCTATTTTTCGAAACGAGACAAATTTCAAATTACGGGGATGAATTTATTGGTTATACGGAGCCAAATCCATTTTATCATCACCGGACTAAACTGACGATGATTTCCAAGCTGTATTAGACAGCCCTCTCGAAAAACCGAATTTTCGGCGCTCCAAGGAACATTATTTTACGTCCACTATCGCAGGTGAAGAAAATGTACCAGAAGATTCGGTGCCCTTAATCGAATTTTTGAGAGGGCTGATATAAATAATACAGCTTGAAAATCACCGTGAGCTCAGTTTGGCGATGTTTAAATGGATTTGGCTCGTATCGCCGATAAATTCATTTTCATAATTCAAATTTTCGCACGAGCGATAAATGCTCACGATTGATTTCTTTAATATCGATCAAATCAAAACTTTGATAAAGACAAATTTTTGACCCAGCACGTGGCTATTTTTCATGTAAAACAAAAATCTAATTTCGAACAACCATATTCTCTCGACTCTTAAATATCGAGACGGATCTGTCCGCGTCAATCATCTCGAGTTTAATACACATCACGCAATCGATCATCCGATAAAAAATAGCCCACCAGATTTTCTCCCGCAGACTTATTTCACTCCCAAAAATATATGTACATAGATGATTGATAATCCGTCACCTGTTCGAATTTTTTCATCTCACTAGCTGGACCTATATAATATAGTATAGATCTGCATGCAAAATTCAATTCCCTTTGAAAGCAGAATTTGCAATGTAAAACAGATTCGAGCGCTCTACTCTCACCAAAGTGGCCCTCACTTCGATCAAAGCTTCCGAAATGCAAAATCAAGTAGTAGGTTCCACCTGACTCCAGAAAAGTCCCACTCCCATTTCATCCTCAAAGAAAAAGCTCAAAAACCAACCCTTTCGATGGCAATTGTCAAAAATCCATTACAAATTCTCACATAACTCAACCCCATGAGAATCAAAATCATTATGCAAGCCACGCGCCATAAAGAATCCAGTCACCAACGACGACAACAACGGATGATATGATCTATAGAAAAAAAGCTCTGATAAAGGTAAAAGCTGTCGACTTGACGATCTCATCACGTATCGTTGAGTAAGCATCAGACTCGGACCGACGTTGACCCAATCAATCTATCACTCTCTCTTCACGTCTAGGCAAGGGCGATAGAGAAAAAAGAAGAAAAAAGAAAAAAAGGAAACCATCCCTCATCACCCTCGTAGAATCAGATCAGCCAGTGTCTCCTGGTCTCGGGGTTTATACACACGAGGTAAAAGGTTAAGGCGCATGCGCAAATTGTCGGGGCAGCGACCAGAATTTCATAGCATATAAAACGCGGGGTCGTGCGAGCAAACGAGTGAGTTTATATATGCATGATGGGGAGAAGTATACACACCCCGTGTCGAAAGCTCCAACGACGATGACAACGACGACGAAAGGAGCGGCTTCAGGGCGTGAATCGTGATGTGCACGCGAAAATAAGGGCCAAAGAAAACATTTCGACTTCTCTCAACCTCCTAAACCTTCCCCGCAAGCTCTATACCTATTCCTATACACCGTATTACCATCGACGACGGATGTCTCGCGGGAATTTGGTTATGGGAAATTCCCGTTTCCGAAGAACTTTGGAATGTGCCTCTGGCTGTTTCTCGATTTGAAAGTGGTATGCAGTGTCGTTGTAGTATTCTGCACCCCTCGCGAAGCTTCTGATTTGCTTTGGCTTTCAATGTAGGGTGCGTGAGAGACCCTCAAGATATTATGGTTATACTATGTAACATTTCTTGCTACATCGGATGTATTTTCGCAAGCTCTCGCCGGGGGTCCAATTTACTTTGAGAAGAGTCAAGTGCAAAGTCTGCATATGTATAGGATATATACCCTACGTTTCTGCCATCCGTAAATAATATCCGATACACTTTGATTAACGATATCCATACGTAGTATGAGCTCAAGAACCATTACTGACACTGATGAAACATATGCCTTGAGTCGTAAAGCTGCCTATCGAGATGAATATACGTGAAGGGGGTCAAAGCTTTCGATGTAAGAGAATTTTGTTGGCCCTTTTTCTGTGCGCAACTGATTGATTTATCGAGGTGATTGAGAAGCTCAAGGATTTTAGCATTCTTGCGTCAGTTATGCTAAAAAGAATACCTCGAACGGTTTCACTCAGATGCCGTGTACCATCAATGAGAAACAGAATATTCCGTGAAAACTCGTGCAAGCTCAATTCATCGAAGGCATAGATCTTTAACCGTAGTTCTCTGGGACCAGCTGATTTCTCACGATGTCTAGAATGTAATCCACCGGAGGTCTTCTATTGAGATCCCAGTTTATTCCAAACCAGACATCTGAGATTGCAAGGAGCTTGCAAGCTCTATTCGTGCCACATCTCTCGATCGATGTCGGGTCATCATCTCTCGAGCACGCCCGACACTTGTATGTCTATTCTCGCGATCCTACAACCTGCAAGCTCTCGTCTGCCCAACAAGACTCATAACCACCCCGAGCTTGCAACCCAGATCACTTGATGTTCAAAACCTCATCAAAGCTCTGCAAAACCCCATAAACAACTCCCGTGTCACAACATCAACACATTGAAATAGCAGCATCAGAAATAAGCCGGAGTACGTAATAAACTCTCCGCAACACCAGCACGAGTATCGATCGCTGCAGACGCCGCTTTGCAAGCTCTCTCGAGCTTTATACACCAAGCCCCGACCCACATCAGCCTCATACTCTAGCTTGAACTACCCTACCACCATACAAATTCGTTCACACGTGGCTCCGGGAGCTTGCAGATGTCACACCATCACATCACAAAACTCGACAATATGTTTTATATATATCGTCGTACCGTTGAGCCTATCATAAGCGCCGTCGCAGCTACAGATGCGCAGCTTTTCCTTCGCACAATTTTCTGCAAATATTGTTATCTGGAAGCTGATTTTTTTTTCTTTCCCACTCTCACTTGCACTCTCAGATGATCACAGCTTTCGACACTCACAGATGGCAACCGGCACTGCACAGCGCGCGACGTTCGATTTTTAAGAATTCTTATAAAAAGCTTCAACGTTTGAATTTTAAATTTTCGAACGCGAACGCGACGGACGTGAATCAGTTGCGGATAGACAGGCGCTCGGGCGGCGACTGCAGAGTGAGGTACGGGCGGTAGGCTCGCAGCACCGGTTAGATGGCGCTTCGCGAAGCTCGAATGTTAGAGAGAGAGAGCAAGACTGAAAAGAGAGAGGGGCATCCGTTACCCGGGCAACGCTGAGATCGACCGTCGCCTATACTTACTCTCTCTGTACTCTCAAGCTCTGTTCTGGATGTACTTAGTCCATGGATGTGTATGTATTGGTGGCCCCGCAACCACACGGGGGTGGCTTTGGCACTGGAGGTCTAGACGGAAGCCCGTGGTCTTTTTCTTCAGCGTCGCCTTAGGAAGATTGGCTGGACCCGAAGAAGAAGCTTGGAATTCAATGAGAAGGGTGGTTGTGTACACGAAGACGATGCCAGGGCTGGATTATCTGCACCAATTGTTTCTACTGCATTAGAAAAGCTTTTTAAACTCGACAGCGGTGCTACCAAGAGCTTGCGGACCCTTTGAATTTCAAGTGTATGGGGCTATCACAGGGGAATTTTGAGTTATAATCACAATGATGAAGGAAAATATCTACATTCATCGTGGGTTCCGCATTGTTTCCGTACACAGTGAATTTTGTGATTTTACATCCTGAGGGTGGAATCTTCGCTCTACGAATTTAGTAACTTTACCCGACCAAAATGTACACTGCCGATCAAAAGTTTCAGGACAATCAGAAATTTCTTTTCAATTCTATGAATTGAACGGTAATCTGCGAGAGTGGTGTCTGTGATTCGATGGGGCTACTTGATCAGAAAAGACTTCAAGACCTAAAACTACAAGTCCAGGACTTTAAAATCCGCTTTTGAAAGTTCCCCTACGTTACTCCTAGTCTGAACTGTGACATCTTCACTGAGGAGCCTTCTTTCACAAAAAATAACACCCTTATTCGAAAATGACGAAAGAATTCACTTTTTGGGGCATGTTCCAAAGGTGCCATGAAATGCAGTTCTTCGCCTTTCTTGAACAGAATTGCTATTTTTGCGAATAAACTCTCCTCATAGAAAATGTCAAGCTCACATTAGGAGTGGCGCAGAAAAACATTCAAGAAAGATATCCTGAAGCTCGAAACTTGTACTTTCAGATTTCACAAGTTCCACACTAAATCATTAATGTACCTCTGCTGTGCAGGAACAAGGAAATTGGCTGAAGAACCATCGAAACTGATATTCCTTCAAGCTAGGACTGGGAAGATCTCGATCCGTGCAGATGAAAACGAATAATGCCATCTTGTAGTACACGGAAACACCTTCAGAAGAAGTCTAGGTAAAGCCCTTCTCGGTTGATAAGAGCCCGATGGTTCAATTTCCAAAATTGAAAAAAAAATGTTTTGGTTGCCCTGAATCTCTTGACCGGCAGTATAGGAGAACAACATTCATTGTTGGCACTATTCCGGGAACTACAATGATAGTGGCCATTCAATTTTTCAATATATACGAATCCGTTGTTGTTGTTGGTAAGTACTCTAGGGTTCCTTCCGGAATACGGCATGTGTAACGGCTTTTGGTGGAAATGCAACCGGGTTATTATTATCCGTGCACATGTTGCAGTGAGTTCTCGGCTCTCGTTATCGAGGAATTTATTGAATTTCTCTAGATAACGAGGCATGCTAATCGGGCGAGAGGGCAAGCAAGCGCGCGCATAGAGTATTATATCTTGCAAACGGATCACTATGAAGCGTATAATTGATTGGCTTTGCGAGCTAACGGAGCAAAAGACGAGACCAAGCATTCTGGCGAATAGAATATAACGTTCTTCTATACACCAATAGTGTTCGGGCATTCGGGCGGGAAGTAGAAAGAGTCGGATTGGGTAAGACTGGGTTCATCCGTACGGAAATTCCGTTGCCTCTGAGTATAATACGATGATAATGGGCTACGCTTGTCGGCAGTTGAGTTTACTTTTCCCATAGCTCGATACGATGCTGGCTTTTCTTTGGACTGCAAGCAGTAGCTCCTTATTTCTTTTCCATCATATTTCATACATCGATATAGCTTTATGATACTTTGAAAAATTCGACGAGGTATGCAAATGATCGAGCTTGCTGGAGTGAATAAAATAATGGTACGTTTGACATTTATATATTTTGAGCGGTGTATTTGCTAATGTATTCAAGGCATCGCGTGACTTTGCAAAAAAGTAAAGTGAACAAAGTTGAGATAGATGCTAGTTAGATGGAGGGCCGAGAATGCGAGAATTTGAGATTCGAATTTCTAAGGTGGCCGACGCCCACGAGACGAGGGGATATTCTGAATTCGACACTTCTTTTATTCTGTCGTCGATTCGTTCACTATACGTGACAAACGAGATTGCCATGTCGAATTTATCGACGAAAATGCTGTCTCATCCAGTGGATGTGAGAAAGGTTTGACTTTTTCCGACTCTAACCGGGAGATTCTCACTAGACGTGGCTAAATAAGATGAATGGTCGCCAAAAGACTGTTGAACAATGAATTATGTATGGTCAGATGTCCTCTCAACGATAAGATTTATTGGCTCGTCAGAACTGTAATATTGACCACAAAAGTGTCCCTTTTTTCCAATCAAATGAATTATTTTTACCCGATTGTGCCTGTTACAACGTAAATTAAGAACATCAACTTTTGAATATTTATTTCTCTTAACCCGCTCACTAAAATTGTCCACACATGTGAACACGCCCGGGAACCGAAATTTGTGATAGCTTTACTTTGATGAATCATAAGAATCTAGAAAAATTCTCAAAAATCTGTAACGATGCCAGGAATGTATTCCGACAACGATGAAGTCTCTGTATGCTTCTACTTTGTAGAATAATAGAGAAAACCGAAAATGTTAAATTTTCGTAATTTTACAATTAGTTGTTGATTCTTTTTGTATCAGATGCTGGGAAGTGCGGGGTCTAAAGTGAGCGGGCTGATTCTGTCGTATCTGACAGATTTCAATTGATGCAGAACTTGTTGTAGTTCCATCACTATCTGGAAACAGCTCACTTTTCTCTCGAACGATACTTAGGTACTTCGCAAGTGAGCATGGCAAGTCTAGTCATTATGGAGACTTTGAACTTAAACAAAGAATTCTATCGGGGTCACGCGATACGTTCGAGAAGAAGCCACTCAACGAGCAACGCGTTGCACTTCTATGGTCATTCGAAAACTTCAAAGCAGTTCTTCAGATGCTCTTGTTTTCCTTTTGATCTGCTGATTAAACGATTGAGTGAAAACTCCGAATTGATCTAGTCGATTTTGATCTTTAACGAACTTGAAGTATTGTGGAGTCTATTCTCAACTAATTCCCTGGAAAAATTTAGCCACTTCGCACAATGAGTGAAACTTTATTCGCGTGTTCTTTACCGATTTTTCCCAAAGGATAATGATGATCAAAGGAAGGAAGCTCTAGAGACCAATCTAACCTGCAGACCTACGTTATTTTCGTCTCAGGCCACACAATTTTCGAATATTGGTGTCCATCATACATGTGAGATTGGGATAATTTTGCTTAACAAAATACATTACCATGATCTTGATGGTGTCCGAGTGAATTATTCTCATTGGACAACTATTCATAGTATGAAGTAATTTGTACATCACTATTTCTAATGTCTTCTAAAATCATTAATAATATTACCTGGTCAGCTTTGAAATTTACAACTGAATTTGTGAAAAAAAAGGATGGGAAGAAATACACCCGTACTCAACTATCACTGGGAGTGTAATGAATCGTTTTTTCGAGAATGGGAATTGAATTAAATTAATCACCGTAGCGAACCCAGGGAGAGAAACGATGGGTTTCGTCACTTTGAATGCATGCATGGGCTTATCAAAGCTCGCTAAAATCATGGATGAGTGGATACGTCCATTTCACCAGTTGACCGCTTGGGGTACATGCTGAAATGTAACTCTCATTGATTTGCATAGCCCTCTGCGACGCGTTAGTTCACATATGCAAATGCATGTTCGTCCCGCTCGCGAAATTTCGTCGCTCTTGCCCTCTGTGGAGTGCTGGGTTCTATTCACCCCCTCTGATTTGATATAAAATTGCGTCATTTGCAAGCAATATATTCATAGTAACAGATCATTCATTCAGTTCACATTGCTGCCAGTATCAATGAGACCGACCCACGTATACATAGAATACTCTAAAGATGCTTCCAAACTTTAATATGGTAACACAAAATTCTGGGCCTTCTACTAAAATTCCGGAGAACAAATAACAAAATTCTGACTAAGTTATAAGGAATTTCATCTTTTACCAATATTCTTTCAACGATAACTGATTTCAGTAAACAAAGAGGATTCTCAGGACGTTCAATCACTGAATGATAGGGTAGCATCCCCGAGAGAAAGACGGTAGACGTATCCTTTGGCAAAACACACCCGTGCTTTACGTTAGAGTGATTCCGGAAGCCTTTCATTCGCACAGTCCCACGGTAAAGTCCGGTTTATCGTGGGTAAACTAGCGTCAACTAGCGTCGACACAGAGGATCGGTGAATCTAGCTCTGCGAAATTGTACTAAGCTCGCTGAGCTGGCAAAGTGATGTCGAATGATGGGACACGCGCGCTGCCTCGAATTTTCAAAGGGGCGTTCCTTTCCAAATTCAATTTGGTGAATTTCGTGCAATATTCAATGTGGAAATAGAGAGAAATTTCGTCAACAAAAAGATGAGAAAATTCAAGAAAAATATCACGAAACACAAAATTGTTTAACTCCTTCGATAGTTCCCAACTTATTAAAACTCTATTAGATTACAAATTTCTCACAATTCGTCTAAATCAACCAGCACCATTAGACTGCTTGGTCATAGAATTAGAAGCGTGCACAAGCAGTAGGAGGAGTTCCAGTCTCCGACTTCCAATTTTCGTGCATGGCAAAGTCGATAATTGGCCAATTAAAGCACGGAGGCAGTTTCCCTTCCGGCGCTGATGAGACACCTCTCCCGCGGCTTCGCTCTCGTCGCGGAAATTTGATTGATTGGTTCGCATATATGGGCTTATGGTGGGAGAAACTGCAGATAGAAGCAGAAGCCCGAAGGCCATCATCCCACTCGACTCTCGTTTTATCAGTGTATGTAAACCAAGAGCCGTGCCATCGATAAACATACCTTGACATACCTTCGTGTACGTATGCTGTCGATTATATGATGATGGCGTAGCGTATGTAGTATGTACACTGTACATGAGATATCGCACATCACAGATTTGCTTTGGATAATCTTGTCTGATGGCTAGATGAAAGCCAATCAGAATCTGGATGGATTGATGGCTCGCGGTTGGTGTAATCAGTCTTATCGGTAAGGATGTGCTAGTCTAACAGACAGATTTGAAGGGTAAATATGGACGAGTGGATTTCTTTTTGGAAAGTTTTCACTCAAGATTTATCCGTTTGCGCGTGTACGTGGGGAATTTTTATTTATTGTTACTGATGTTACTCTGATTTATTCTTTCTCACTCTTTCACTAGAGGGATCGAATCTAAATGATTTGATCCCCCAAATTTTTGTTAATAATTTCTTGTGCTTTGTATTGAAAAGTGTGAGCTTCGTGCATTTTTATCGATTCATCACTTTGATCTATTAGTGACACGGGGCCTTGGTCGAGAGTTATTCTTTTAACCCATTAGAAGATAGATTTGGATGCCTCAGAAACTAGTTTTTCATCGTCTGTACGGGGAAAAGACATTTTAACAAGGATTTTTGAGTTTTTCTCCCGCGCCGACGATGAAAAAATAGTATTCGACATTTGGGCGAGGGGTTTCCGCTTTCGAGCGATGATTTCGACCCTCGCCAAGGCTCGGGTCAGAGAAACATCGCTCGAGCCACGGGAACCCACTTTCCCACCTTTCTATAGAAATGTACAATTCTTACTCAAGTATATCAACTGCACGATTTAAGAACTACATACAATGAAGATGTACAAACTGAAGAGAGAAACATGATGTATATCTTAACGATCTACAAACTCAATAGATCGAATCTGAGATTTGGGAGAATAATATTTGACATTATTCAACTAAAGACTGAGGACTAATTTGTCACACTCATCAAAACATTCAAATTTGATTGAGAATTTCTGAATTTTCTGTTTTTTTGGTTAGTAGTTCTCCATGACGTTGGCTGTAGACACTTCTCATCTCATGTTAGCACAGATAACAACTGGAGGGATGAAATTTTTCCAAATCCCTCGGGAGACCATAAGTATGCGTATAGTTGCGCCATCGAGTATGAAAGTTTTTTCCGTGTGGAAATAATACACATTATACGGGCCTTGATTGTATCAAACAAATCAACCGACTCTTTGCTCGACCCCCTGAGTATCCACTGTTTCATGAACAATAATGAACCAATTCATCTATGCTCTGTTCGAGGGTCAATCAATAATTCTCATCAGACTCCGAACTATATAGAATTTCTGCGAAAGCTCTAGGAAGAGTGAAATGAAATGAAAAAAAAAGGGAGAAAGGCAGGAAAATTACTCTGAAGAAGTGAAAGCAAATGGAGAGACGTGCTGGGACGTTGCGGCCGGCATTTTCCACGTGGTATACATACATACATATCAGCTGTAGGATCGGAATCCAGTAGGGAGCAAACGGGACCCCAAGATCTGTTCGTTGGATAAAAGGTGCGCAGAGAGCCATGCGGGAAAACGTGTTGTAACGAACAAGACAAGCCAAGACGTAATGTAATCGTCTCTTGGTACGATGGGCGAATTGTACGAGCGCGGGCTAGGCAGTCGCGATGGAGATGTGTGTTACACCTAGATTGAACTATAGTATGGTTTCAGAGGCAGGGCAATCAACGTGTCTTACGTGTGTCTTGTGAGCCTTATCGTGTACCTTTATGCTCTTTCCTCGTTTTTTCGTTCATCTACAGCTCTAGGGTATTTGGGCTCTAAATTTCATTATCGTGTTTGATATCAAATTCGGATCCCTCCGAAAATCATCCAGATCCAGCACATGTATTCGGATCTAAAGATAGTCGAAAAATTCTTTACAGAATCAGAAATGAAACAAGTTATTCACTGTGGTTCAGAGAATAATCGAATATTCGAATTCTCAAAAGTCTCGAACTTCATTTGATGCAGTGAATTCATTTCGTCTAATGTTGATGATGCAATTACAAAAAATCTTTACATAACTAGACAATTTACTTCCACGAAATGATCCTTACTTCGAAGAATATATCCCAATTTACAAGTAGTGTATTTTCAAATTCCCAAAGATAGGTCTTCAAAAATGGTTATTAATCAAAGTTTAGCAAGAAATTTATTTTCGATCATCTCTATTTGAAATATTCTTTATACGCGTCTCGTGCGGAAACATTTTTCCTCGGGAAAACGAAGCTGGACGGTGCCATCGCCCACGTCCAGCTTGGTTTCCCGAAGGAAAAAATGTTTTCAGCACTCGACGCGTAATGTACTATTTCATGGTCAGAATTTTGAGGATATTACAATTGACTTGTTCTTCAATTGATGCTGTTTTATCTCATAGTTGTAGTTCTATACGGAGTAGAACGAAATTTGGATTACAAACACGTGTGTTGGATTGTGGTTTTCTACCATTCATTGAATCATCTAAGTTTACTCGATGGGTGAGTCTGTTGCGAATGCCACAAATTGACCTCGCCCTTTCCCGTCTTGCGCAAGCAAATACGGAACTTCCAAAGATTACAACGCAGCTCCTCTAATCTAATTGAACTAGTGCTCCGTCTCCCTTTGCAGTTCTGATCTTGAAGTTGCGAATGTGGAAGCAAGTAACTCGATCAACAAACGCGCTCTGGAATTCTAATGGAACTTAATCATTCTCTAAATAATTACCATGGGCTCTTCTCAAGATTTGAGCTCATTTTGTGGTTGTGTCAGTGATTTCTCGCGGACTACCGATTAGCGACAATTAATCAAGATCTTCTACGAAAATCGTAAAGGAAGATGATCTAAATTAGTTTCTGCTACATAGAGACGAAAAACTTGACAAACCACCTCACCAAATTTGAACCCTACTCTGAAATGTTTGATCCAGGATCCTATCATTACCACATAGATCACAAGAGTAACCATTGTGGTTTTGCGTTATGTTTCAGAGATTCGTAGTTTGGCTGGTAAGTTTTTGAAGAAATTGAAAAATGATCAAAGACTCCGTGAACAGCAATCGGTGAGTCCCTCGATTACGTTACATTTCACTTTGGGAGTTCAGAACAACCCACCCTACCACTCCGAAGGCGTAATTTCACCTTGAGCTTCTGACACCTTAGCAACTGCGTTGGGAACCTGCTTACTATGTACGCTCAGTCTCGTACCCCTTAATCCGCGTTAACAAGAAGAGCTTGCAGAAACAGGCAAGTCTGGCCCTGTCTGTGGACTTGGCCCTTTTGAGAGCAATCAAAGTGAAAAGAGGGAAGAAAATAGAGGAGGGTTGCTACTATATATACAGACCAGAGAGGGAGAGGGTCGGCATGAGCGTTAGTTCCCAAGTCGGCTCGATTCAACGTCTCCATTTAAGAGCCGAAAGTTCCTCGGAATCGATTACCGCAGCCGCGGTTTATATCGCATAAGGCTTTACCTATACCCTCCCTTTGCGGCTGCGCGTGCGTGAATGCTCCCATAAATATATCGAAGCAGCGCGATACTTGAGAGAAGAAATTTTCCCGCAGTTCCACTCTTGAGAGCTCACCTTCTCTCCCTTTACTTCTTGAGATTTCTCAGCTTGACTTGTGTTGGATTGTGTATGTAAAGCTGCTCCGAAGTGAGACTTTGAGATTTTTGGGAGGGAAAGGTGGTGATCTTGCAGTTTTAAGGTGCTATAACCTGCCTTCTAAGTGATTATTGGGTTGGAATGGGGTGATATTAACTCTTGAGAGAGGGTTCACATTATCAACGCCTTGGCGAAGTTTGCACGAAAGTGTCACGTGGAACAGTATGAGTTGGGAGGAATCTTTGGATCTTCAATGCTTAACGATGGTCCAGAGGGAAATTACTTGAGCTTGACTTCGGAATAGTACCGTGGGATGTCTTGGAGGCATTTTTGGTAGTCTCAGCTTGGAAACAGAAAGAGATAATTATATAATTGAATAAAAGTTCGGTATGTTTGGAATCTTTTCTTAAGTTGAGTTAGTTCACAGATGATGCTAATATTTTGGTGTTTTTGAGACCAATACCTCCAATTGGAGTGGATCATCCTCATTTACAGCTGGGACTATTGAAGAAGTCAGAACTCACCGAATTTTCAGGTCTTCGAAAATTCCGACATTTGGGAAACCAGATGTCAAATTTAATCCACGAAACTCTATCAGCGGAACCCCAAATTTCAAAATGTCAGAGATACAAAAATCCGAGGATACGTTCACCAGAATCATACATTTCTGACGGAGCATTTTTCATATCCCAGAAATTCCAGAAGGCAAATACTCAAAAGAGAAAACTTCGAAGATCCTCCTGTGTCAACCCTGAACTCGAAATTTTTCCAAAAAATTTATAGGTTCTGTAAGGCCCCTGAACCAAATAATTCGGTACATCCAAAACTGAGCATCCTGACAACTCATGTCTTTCAATCAAAGATATGATGTTTCGAAATTCAGTCCAAGACAACTAATACTTCATACCTCCTCCCCCCATAATAAAGTCGATGGATGGCCAGCTGTATAATGTGGAAAAATGAAATTGGATTGGACTTGAGTTTCACAGAATCCTAAAAATCCTGATCCCACGGGAAGAATGCAGTGTACAAGGAATTTTGTGTGCCAATTCCAATATCTACTGGTCAAGTGCCATAAAATTTCCGCGCAGTGCCTCAGTTACAACGAGCCAACTTCCAAACTCGGCTCGAACTCCCTATACAATAACGTTCGAGTGCCAGAAATAACGGCACAGTTATTATCCCCTAGTGTGGATAAAAGTACGTAGTGTTGCAAAATCAGAAGCCATCCAAGCATCACGGAATATACGCCAGTGGAAAAACTAATAGGGCTCGGTAACATCGAGGTAGTAAAGCGTCAACTAACGCTTCCTGCGAACATCAGGGGCTCTCGCATTATTATTACTCGCGCCCACCATGAATCTGACCTCCATTTTAGTTCCAACTCTCTATCCAGTTCCAGATATTGCTTGTCTAGTCTCCGATACCCCAGGCATAGGTTAGTGGCATGTTCCCCTATGTATGTTCACATATGTCCCTTTATATGAGACACGCAGTGACCCAGCAAAGTGTATAAGGTCGTCGCCGCGCTAAGCAGGAACCATTTAAGCTCACCCGAGAGCTATGTATGTGTGTATATATATATATATATATATATATATATATATATATTACATTACTTGATCAAGCTTGTGCACTTGCGAAATGACATGAGGGCGAGCCGTAGTAGCCTATGTAGGCATTATAAGGAACCCGGATTACAGAGAAATGAGAGATGCACAGTGGTGGAATTTTCGGGGTGGTTTATGGGGATTCAAGATGAACAAAAGCTCCAGAAGTATAAAGTGTATGTCAGGGTGAAAGAACGAGGGTCGAGCTGGAAGTATTGCAGAAATGAGATTCGCTTGAAATATGTTTGTATTATGCTTTGTCGGGTGGAATGTAACCTCATTCCGGGTAAGATTGTACGAAATTGCTTGAGTTGAATTTGGAAAATCCTGCTTAGTTCTGGTGGGATGAATTCTTATTTCTCGGTTTCCAACCAGATCAATCCTCTCTGACCAGTAGAGGTCATCACATCTGGATCACAGATCTGACTCAAACTCTGGAAATGGTCTTTTTTTATCAAAAAAAAGACAACATGCAAAATTATAAACACTAATAACGCTCAAACGTTTCCCAGCTATACCCAAGGACATTAGCATTGCGGGTATACCTATATGTATGATTTTTAACATGGGCCTATTATATGGGCGATGCTAATGTTTTAGGTTGTAGCTCAGAAACGTTTGAGCGTTAGGGTTTATAATTTTGCTTATTGTCTTTTTGCGATAAAAAAAGACTATTCCCAGAATTTCAGTCGAATCCGTGACCCGGGTGTGATGACGTCTCCTGGTGAGCTGTAACTTATTTTAAACAAATACGAGTACTTTCGTGGAAACTTTGGAATAATGTGTGCTACCTGAACAATTGGAAAAACAAGTGCACAATTCATTTTCGATATATTTTCGTGCTTCTTTTGTTGCAGCCATTAATTCTTCGGTTCAGGGCTACCCAAAAAAATATCATCGAAGAAGGGGTCAAAATATCACGTCCATGCACTATGGTTCTTCATTATTCGACCGTCTTGAGTGTGAAGCGCTGCAGTAGGGATTGGTCAAGATTTGGGTGAACAAAAAATCAAATATAATGGGATTAAGGGCATTCCAGATACCGGCGTTGTCGATTTTCGAGATTATTTGATGAATTTGTCATAAATCGCGTATACCGAAGTCATCGCGACTCGTTAATACATCTAGAATCGGCGATGAGTTCAATGTTTGAGATCCAAAGATCCCTCGTTATTCGCGGGGGTTCGGTTCCAGAAAAGTACCGCGAATAACAAAACCGCGGATAAAAAGACCTTGGTCTAATGAGAAATAGGGGCTTACGTTCTACTGACTTGGCATATCACGAGAGACTTGATGATCTATCAATGTCTAAATTGAGTAGAATACTTTTTACGAAAGCACTTTGCAATATTGATGAATAAGATCATCGCATCTCAGAGGTCGAAGAAAAAAATGAGTGCTCAACCCTACAAAAAATCTATCAGAAGCTGCTTCAAAACTAGAATAAATCAGTCATCTTCGACAATTTTGATGGTCTTTCGTAGTCCCTTGCATCTCTACAAATTGTTGCCCTGAACTGTGGAACTGAGATTCACATTCATCATGGAGTCACGAGTCATCGCCGAATCTCTCATCTACTATTCAAGGTTTATCATCTCAACAATCATTTTTGACCACGATGTCTGCACATTGTCATCATGGAAAAAATTTTCTGTCGATAGCTCAAATGCAAAATCGTCAACACTTCTGTGGTGTACGTTGGCCCGGACGAGGAAATCTGATTGGATAGACCATTCTAAGCTCATTGTTAAGATACATATCTTATTGGAAGTGATCACGGGTCATTGGTCATTGATCATTGAACACAAGCAAAATGCATGAAAATAAGACAATTTCTGAGCAGTAATGACCATCAATCCACGGATAACAAAACTAAGCCCGCGTATAACAAGGGGCCGGCGCAGAGCAACGATCCGCGGATACTAAAATCCCACGGACAATGGGCCCGCAAATGACAAGGGATCCCTGTACCTCGAAAATTCATCGAAAAAATTCGAAGATCGACAATGTTGGTAAATATACAAATAAATCTTACAGCTGCTGCAACCAAAAAAGATCAATTTTCGGGAGCAACGTGAGCACGTGCATTATATGGCGCAATTTTGCCAAAAATATTATATGCTCACTCCGTTTCCCTGCTCGATTAAAGAGATTTCGCCTAATTTCAAACCTTTCCGCGCAAATTATTTCTCAGAGTTCATCATCAGAAGCAATTTTTCCGTGCCCCGAAGGATCTAGAAAAATTGATTCTCACACTTCGCGGAGCAGTTTTCCGCAAAAATCTAGTTTTGCTGAATTTGTATGTCAGATCCGTTCCCTATTGTGCGACGCTTGACAGCGAGACTTCAGGCGATTTTTAAAAGCACTTGGTGGACAAATAGGAACCCTGAGACTGTTCTCAAGACTGTAGCATCAATTTTAGAGTCAAAGTGTCAGGCCTAGAGCTTCCGAGATTTCGAGATTTTTTGAGATTTGTTGAGATATCTCGATCGAGATTGAGACAAGACTTCAGATTTGTCTCGAAATTGAGAATCTCAACGAGATGATAATCTCGACCGAAAAATCTCGAAACGTTCAAAAAGAGTCAAAGTGTCAGGCCTAGAGCTTCCGAGATTTCGAGATTTTTTGAGATTTTTCGAGATATCTCGATCGAGATTGAGACAAGACTTCAGATTTGTCTCGAAATTGAGAATCTCAACGAGATGATAATCTCGACCGAAAAATCTCGAAACGTTCAAAAATCTTGAAATTTTCAATTGATTTGGGTTGTTTACAAATCCTACATCGTGTAGTTACCACCAAAAATTCATTAGATGACATCAATGATTATGTTATTCATTACCGCAATGAAATATGATCTGTAACATCATCAACACGATAAGGATTGCAAACATTTTGATGGCTTTTGATATCTTACATCCATAGATCAAATTATCTTCACAAAGAAGTAAATAGATAATCAAGAGAAATCATCTATAAAGATACCCAAATTGTAGATGAATATCATCAATCAGAACATTCAGAAAAATTTGAGAATAATAAATAAAAACTTCAGTCATACATCAACACGTTCACTGTGATGGGCCCGACCGGTGACGCCCACAATTTCCCACAATTCAATTTCAATAGGCTCATTTTCGTTCGAAAAATATCTTTGGTGGCAATTTTTTTTGGCGGTTTAGTTTGCGACGGCCTTGACTAATGAGTCAGAAAACAGTCAAATTGAGGGTCGAAATCATGAACATCCGAAAACTGCAAAAAATCGCCTTCGTAGTGAACGTGTTAAAAACCTAAATTCCAACTTGACAAAACGTCCCTTCAAGTCACAATGCATCCATGTATTGATGCACGTTAAACATCGAATCATATGATCTGAAGGAAAATAGCGATTTTTAGTCACCAGTAATGCTATTTTTGAAAACGCTCTCTTGCTTGGCACTGAAGTTGGAATAATTTCTCAAATATGTCTAGCCATTCTACATAAAAGAGGAAATTTTGAGGAAATCGATCTCAACCAATCCAAAACGTCAACGCTGGAAGCTTCCCTTGGTTCTGGAACATTGAGATCAATTTCAGAATCCCATGTAGAATGCTGATCTGGTGGGCTCAACTAGTTATCCAAGTTCAACTCATCCTCATCGATCTCCATCTCATTATAATCATGAATTCGAACATCATCTACGTACGTGATAAATATCGTAGTATCCCTTCTTATATTTCGACATAACGAATTCACAATGATGTTGTGCCCGGGACTGGCACGCAATGCATTTGTGCATTTTTTTGAGATCTCGGTGAGACATCTCGATCTCGATGAGACGAGATAAGATTTGGTTCCAAAAATCTCATACGAGATGAGACAAATCTTGAAATTTCCAGATCTCGAACGGGCCGAGATCGAGACGACGTCAAATCTCTTCTCATCTCGATCTCGGAAGCCCTACTCAGGCGCGTGCCGCGCTACCGCATCTCTCCACGTTATTCGTATAGGGTACCGATGAGAGAAAATATATTTATACTCGGGAGCGGAATGATTCGTTCTTTTATCTTTCACAAAGTTGAAAAATAAGTACATCTCTAATCTTCGGGATTGAGATTTGGGGTCGGCACATTTTCGAATCCCAAATATCGAAATTTCCGCAGACCTACTCATAAAATGTACTTGTGGGTATCTATTGCGATCTTCAACTTACTCGATCCAGACTTTTCTTGAAGTTGTGATTCACAGTTCAAGTAGAAGGGCGAATTACTGTGACTTCTTAGCCTCCTCGTTCGCAAAATCGCCATTCAACAAGTGAAAGCACTCTTCATCTTTCTTTCGCGTATGGCCAATTCTGTGATAGGTACGTGCAGGACTTTAAAACATTTTATGGTCCACTCATTGTTCCCTACAAGCTTCTCAACGTAAAAAATACTTGTTTCTGTATACGCCACACAATGCATTGAAACGAGCAAGACAATAAAGGGAAACAGAAAGCTCTCCAGGGAAATAATCAATGGTTTTGACGTCGAATCTATATACATCGAGTTGTTTTTCTTCGCATCAAAGTCCTTGAGATGTATACGACGAAGTGCTGAAATAGCCCAGCCGTCTCCCCACATTACCCCAGCTTATCAGCAAAGTCGATGCGAGGGTTCGCTTTTGATATGAGGGTACAGAAATTGATTTGACTTTTCTGACCGAACTTATTCATGTCAGTTCAATACTCCAGTGGTCCATTACGAGAAGTAAAATCATATGTTCTTGAAGAGGGTAAATATATTGACAGCCTTCATCTATGAAATGGAATTTTCCATATAATCTGTAGAAGCTCACACTCGGAAAGATGGAAATTATTCATTTGAACTATTCGTACATTTTTAATGAAGGGATTTGAATATGGTTAATAGTTCGTTGATGTGCAGTTGACTCGATGTTTTTCCGCAAACACAAAGTGGCTAATTACTAATGAAATATTTAGATAGACACTCGATATACGCTATTTTGATGGTTGCATTGATTACAGAATTAGTAAATAGTATCATCATATCTACCGTGAAAAAGTTACGGATCTGGTAAGATTTTGGTTTACAAAATATATACATTGATAGCAAAAGCATAAGTTGCCTTATATGTGAGTATAAATTCCATCTGCCCCTCATTTTTAAACTCTAAAGCTCGAAATAACCTCAGAAATAACACAATTCGTATACGGTCTATACATTTTTCTCCATAATTTAGATTGGAATTTGAATCTGAATTTCTGTGAGTCACAAAAGAATAAAAAGATACATCTTGTTGAGCACATTATGAACTCACAAAGTGACATACATTCATAAATCAGATCTCCCCTCGCTTGAAAATCAGAATAAACGAGCTCAAGGTTTTAAAACAAGGTATCGTGAAATGTGCACTATCAGAACTCATTACTGATCACAACTATAGGAATCCCAAACATAATAGTGACACATTAACCTGATTAGCCCAGACTGATTAGAGTGCTAAATTTTGCGGAACTGTCTGTACTCATGGGTCCATCTTCTTTAGACATCAGCTAAGTATGTAGTCAAATGTGGAATTTCAATTGCTGCTTCTTCCTCCCACGGTACTGGCAAAACCATGGTAGATCGGTGTTCGATGTGTATTTATTGTCGGCGGCGCAACTGCCCTCCGGGCTCGAAACGAGACGAAGTTTTTCTTGTTCGGCCCTCCTCTGTACGAGAGGGGGATTCGAAATTCCGATATCCGAATATTGTGGTAGACTTGGAGGTATGAGATGCCATTATCGGATGATAGCATGAACGGATTTTATCAAATTTTCCTGGAGTCTGGTTGACAAAATTTGATGATCTAAATCGAGATCTGAATCTTACGATGGAGAAAAATCTTCAAACTAATTTCTTGGACCTAGTAGGAGGAAACCCATAATTTTCTGCTGATAAAATAGTGAGTACCTAATCTAACACAAAAATGTATTTTTCGAATGATACTGTATGCATCTCATGACAGAACTTGAACCCATCCAGAATTCCAAGACAAATAGTCCATCAGAATTCATTTTCTCAGGCGTGAAGAAATGATCACCGTAATCTAGCACATTTGACTCAATCCATAGCTTGCATAATTCAAGCCCCCCCCCCCTTCAACACTAGCAACAGCAACTTTGATACTTCATCAGTGTCGCCAGACACTGACAATATATCTCAGGATTAACGCTTCGGATAACGAATGCATCTCCACAAATTAAGGTACGCGATACACTTCCGGTTCCAGTTTCCAATCTTACATCGGGGCTCAGTGTGGCAGTAAAAAAACAGCTGTTTCATCAGCAGCAGCACTATGCAGCTATACTTATCTACTTCGACGAAGCAAAAAGTGCAGCGTGAGCTTCGCGTATACGATGCGGTTGGGGAAGAGCAGCGAAAGAGAAGATAAAATGGCACGGTGGAGCGACGACGACATCGTCAGGGCCAGATTATGAACGAGTCTAGACTGTGGCTGGCGCCGCCACCACCACCATCCACCAGCGGAACTGCATCCGCGTTTGCCCCAAGAGAGCATTATTGGAGAGCAGGGGTTGAATTTTCATTTGGTCGCTTCGGTTAGCTCTTTTACTCTTGGTAACTTCAACAAGGAAGCACAGCAAGTTCAGACGCCAGTGGGTGGACAGTTAGCTCACGAGATATAGAGAGAAAACTGCAAACTCGAGCATAAGTTTGCTGGGAAAACTCTCGGGATGAAGTCTATCTTACGTGCCTCTTGTTCGACTCCAAATTGTGAGATACTCGAGGAGTGGCCTTTCGTTCTAGTTTACGAGGTGATGGTTGTTGAGCATGAAACATGTGGTGTTCGAACTGAATGAAACTATTAATGATGTTATAGACGGGATAAAGTTTTGTTGGGAGTATGAGAATGGCTTTGGTGGATACTGGTTTATCGGGAAGACTCTTTGGGAAATCAGATTTGATGTTCGTGTGAACGTATTGATTTTTTTCTTTCCTTCGAAGACTGAATTGATACTCATAGACTGAATTTTTTGTCTCAAAATCAACACTTACGATGCTCTGTCAGGTTGTAATTTGTAATAACTTTATTAGACCTGAAGGTCACAAGGGTTTCTTTGTGATTATATGAAGAATTTGACGTAGAGATTCAAGTATAGGAACTGAATACCTTCTAATACCTAATCCTTCAATTTGCCATCCCTTGACACAAGAACCCAATCACCCCAACATCGAATGATCTCTTATATACAAAAAGTCGATGTTGAATTCACATTCAGCATTCTAACCT
Source organism: Eretmocerus hayati (assembly GCA_029851415.1). NCBI lineage: Eukaryota > Metazoa > Arthropoda > Insecta > Hymenoptera > Aphelinidae > Eretmocerus > Eretmocerus hayati. The sequence continues at coordinate 148,512,246 of CM056742.1, read as the reverse complement.
TGTAAAGTTCCGGTTGATCCGAGTGCAAATTTTGGAAATTCATAGACAAATACATTTTTGTACTTTTTCTTCAGGCGAAAGATAAAATTATATGATAGATTTTTCTGAAAAAGCAGTAGGATTGGCTAGGCTTCACAGTAAGTATTCAATTCAAAATTTTTTCCAACATTTTGAAGGGAGATTTTATAAATACAAGGAAATATTTCAGAAAATGATTGCTACATTTGAGACAATTGATCATTCTAGAGTAGGAAAAAGGTCCAAGGATTTAGAAATGGTGGATAAAAGTATCATAAATAAGAGTGAATGCATCCAGATCCACTCTCGTTCCTCGATCGTGTGAATCATGTACTAGCTGATGTAGCAGTCAACATAAGTATGAATCCAGTCGGCAACAAGCAGTAGTCGAATAAGTAACAACTCCAGAAGCTCCAATTGATGATTTCAACCATACGTCTATTTACTCAAGTTTTCTCATCGTTAGCCATCCTTCGATCGATCTCTCCATCTTACTCTGACTACATCTTGCACTCTCTCTTTCTCCCAGAAATAGTCACCTACATGAAGACTCTTGAATCACGATTTCTCGTGCCTCTCGCGCGTACAATGGAATCTTTATACCTGACGATGTGCGCAGAGGCCCAACGCGAAACTGATCCCGAGTAAATACATAATTTGCTTACGTAAACCCAGAGGCTCCTTGTTTGCGCTCCGATGGGGTTCAATTTTCATTATTTTTTTGCTGATAGATTCAACATGCTGATCAATATATTGGTTATAACCTTCGCTTGAGCTTACCCTATTGAGATCCTCTTTACACGTTGCGATTAGCATGTAATTGATCGGGGAATCTGTTTCCTACTTCGCGTTGAGAGCATGATCATAAAAGCCAAGATCTGTTCTGAGTCATTTTTGAGACGATTTCTACTTTGCACTGGTCTAATGGAATTTTTTAAACAACTATTCACCCGACTTTGTGCATCACACACACTTTGATAATGTCATTTCTTGGCTTTTAACTTTTCTTGGCATATGTTCAAGAACCAATATTTTGTCGCGAGTCATTCTCGATACAACGTAAGGTCAAGGAAATTCCAGATCGTCTCTAAATGCCAATTCTCTCAAGTTTTCTTTCTAGTATTCTCTTCTGCGATTATCCTTCTGGTGCATGAAGAGTGAACGACGCTGGATGTTAGTTTATGCCCCTCGAAAACAATCTGTGTTCATCTGCCGATGAGGATAAGTGACAATTCGTCAACTTCGATTCCAGACAATCTATGGCACTTGCTATATTCTGAAATAATCGAATACACCTCTTCTAAATGGTGAGAAATGCTCAGGCAAATATTTATATGATTTGAATCTTGGCTGCTGTCCAACTTGATTCTTACACCAAATTTCAGATTTAATAAGTTATAAAAGAATTTTCAACTGAGCGAAAGTGTTCTGCTGGCCTTGATGAGAGTTGATACAAAGATTTTGTAGAACAGAATTGGCATTCGTGAACAAAGTCATTTTCGCAATCAAAATATAAATTTATAATAAATAATCGAACGCAAGTCCGATTCTTGTCCGCCCGGATTCCGCATATCGGGTTCCCTATAGGTGGAGCCAGGTGGAGTATAATGAGTGTCCGTATGAGTCATCAGGGGTCGATGGGTGGATAGGTTGGTGAGTGAATGGGTGGGTGATCGGGTGGATGGTTGGTATGGTTCGATCTAGAATGGTCTGGAACGGTCTGGCTCAGTCTGGAATGGTCTGAAATAGTCCGAAATGGTTCGGAAGGTCTGGTACGATGTGGGAGAGTCTGAAACGGCCTGTAACCGTCAGGGATGTTCTGGTATGATTTGGCACGGTCTGGTACAATCTGAGACCGTCTGATACAGTATGAAATTGTCTAGGTTGGTATTGTCAGGGATAGTCTGGAACGTTCTAGTGTGGTCTGGAACGGTCTGAAATGGCTAAAATATAAGATGTGGACGTGCGTGTGGGTTGTGAGCAGGGGCTCGATCTGGTGAGTGGGTAGGTTGATGGTCGACCGGGTGGTTGGTTATTACTACTTTCAGAATGTCATCGTTATGAAGTTCGTAAGAAATCTCCTTTTAATACCATGAATTGATCAACCCATCATTTTATAAATATCATTTTTGAGCTACAAAACCATTTTACAGGGGCCTCTGAATTATCAAAAATTACAAGCCGAACTCTATCGCTATAGCGAAAGAGGCAATGAAGTTATCCATGGATTAAATTGAAATCGTAGTACTCAAAGGTATGGTTACGGCAGGAATCTTTGCCATGAGATCCAGATAGGAATTGATGGAATTCAATATCGGGCCGTAAAAAAGTTCAATATTCTGAGATGATGAACTCTGCATGTGATGGGAGATTACGGAATTTCAAGAATTTGATACGGTTACCGCAGCTCCTTCAGCTACCTTGTTTCATTCCATTATTCCCAAAAAATGGGTCGATGAATTCAAACAAAAAATTCCAGCATCGTTTACATCAGAAATCCAAAGTAGAATGAAGCTGTTTAAAGTATCTAACCGAAGTTCTAACTGACGTCATAAAAATGTATAACATTTGATACCAAGGTTCATAACAAACATAATTTCCACATTTACATGGCCAGCCGATACTTGAGGTCACGCATTCCCGTGTCTATACCTAATTAGAAAAGGAGAGTATCAGGAATCACTCACCTTCAACGAAAGATTTACTCCGTGATTGAAAGCCATTAATCACTATGTTCAACGTGAAATGTTCTGGAGTTGTTCAAGAAATAGACAAAATTTCATATACCTTGCGTTATACCCAGTATACACTCATTACATCTTGTTGTAGCCAATCCAGCGAATGAAACTTCCTGATCCGTTTGGCCGAGCATAAGAAACAGTCTCCGAGTCCTTTCGCTGATTTATTGGATAGGCTGATTGAACAGGACCCTGTGTACAGCCTCCTCTTACTCTGATACAGCTTGCAATCTGAGTGCTTACAATACCGTGCCCAAAGTTGGATAATCGTTTGCTCGTCACGTTCTAATATTCGAGAGTTGATCGAAATTTTAGAATTCCAACACCTCTGACCCTTCGCGAAAGTAATCATGCCAAAAACTTTCACAATTAGATGTAATGATTGAGATTAGAGTTATGGACTAGACTTTCGCCTAACGCCTTTCAGAAGTTACATCGAATTCTGTTAAAATGGCGCTCATTAGGGGCCTCATTCATCAAGAAGGATAACATTTTATTCTTACCAGAATCTTAGAATCTGTATCATCTGTGAGAATGGTCGGGCACAGCCCTACGGTAGCATTTTGAATGAAGTTTTGCGTCAACCTAGTGTGGCAAAAATGAATTGAATTCACAATTGTGATTTAGAACCAAAAAATATCACTTATAAAGCGAGGAATGCCGCAATTATTTACAGCTGCAAAGTACTTTATAACAATTTCACAAAGGTATGAAATAGAATGAATTCCATTTCATTCGGTAAACCGAATGAAATCTCTTACTCCAGAATGGAACACATAAAGGGATATCAAAAACCCGGGTTTGGGTTATGGCGATAACGAAACGAAATTCAGAATCAATTTCGAGTGAAACCCTATCAATAACTTGATATTTCAGTTCAAATACTTAATGTAAGTATAACGCGAAAAATATTAGCTGAAGGGAGAGAACTGCTCGCAAAAGCACCAAAACTTGTGAGAGGAAACCACGTTGAAGGGGCGATAAATATATGGCTAACGCCGCGCGCCATGGGCTTTCCACACGGTTTGATCTCACGCACTAAAGGGCAACAGTGCGAAGTATACGTTTCGAACCCCCGAAACTTTGGCAATTTACCGTCGCAGACACCCAAAAAGGATGAAAAAGCGAAAGCTGAGGCGCAACTGTATTTTTCTGCGGATGATGTACGTGAGCTCTTTGTGAACGAGAAGCGAGACAATGAAATTAATCGAACCAAAGAACCGTCATTGAATTCGGATGCGAAAAAGTTCCATTGAACCCATTAATCAGACAGAGTCTTGCTCGCTACAAATTACACAAAGAAAATGACACGGTGACGCATTCAATTTAATGAAAGGCATTTTTGCAAATTTTTGATGTTTGCTATATCATGCGAATATTATGAATTTTGGTACTCGCTTCGGTAACTGTGGAGAAAACGCCTTTCCAAGGTGTTACAAAACAAGTGTTTTCTCTGGTGTTTTCTGATTGAGCACATTACAGTGCTGTAAATTTTTTCCAACGTTCTAAAGCAGATTTTCTGGAGCTGTTTCCGGTTCTCGTGATAGGATAGCACATTTCGATATAATAGCGAAAGATAAGTCTTACACCCGTGTATCGAACTGTGTTTTTTGACAAATTGTGCGAGAAAATGGAAAATCAGTGCGGAAAAGTAACTTTTTCGCACTGATTTTCTACTTTCTCTCATAGTTCGTCAAAAATAGTATTCGATACACGGGTGTAGAACAAGTTTTTTCAACCTTTTATCGAAATGGACTACTTCGACACGCTGTACGGAAATAGTACGTTTCGATACAAGGGCGTAAAACGTTTTATTCGCGTACGAGTGATGGATTTCCGGCCCGACCCGCAGGCGAGGGTCGGAATCATCACGATAATGCGAATAATAGGTTTTACGGACGTGTATCTAACTAAAATTTTCGATAAACTGTGAGTAAAAGTCGACAAACTGTGCGCAAAGTACACTTTCACGCACAGTGTATCGAAAAGTGTGTCAAAAAACACATTATGTAATTCGCGCGTAAAATTATGATTTGGCGTCATGGACTTACACCCAAACTCACAATTGTACTGCTCATCCAGAATGTACTGTTTCATAGAATATTCTTGACACTGTCGTTGATTGAGCAAAACTTTCCACTTGTACCAAACAAAAAATACAAAATCAATCAACTATGATTGATTCTGGCATCATCTCACCTTGATAATTGACATCCATTCGTATGTTATCGCAAATATTGAATTGGGAGTGTATGATTGTAATATCGAACTATTTACGCAAGAAATCAAGAGCACCTGTAAAATGTGCCATCAGAAAAATAAACACAAAAGTCATGAATTGGGTAGGGGTGATTTTGGAAGAACACGCAAATACAATTGCAATCCATTGCGTTGAAAAAATCCTCGAGCTGTGCACTCCAGTGCTTAGGGAGAAAATTTTTTATTTAAATGGTCCAAATACATTCACGTCTACACCCTCAAAAAAATCTAATTGAACGTTGAATGTCACTCGATGCTGGTGCACAAGTGTAAGATCGAGTACACGCGTGTGAGTATGTGCATGAACGTGTACACTGTGCATATGAACACTCGAGCGGACGTTGCGATTAATTAGGGCCACTTGCGATATTCGATATATAAGCACTCTCGATAAATTGCAGTACCTCGCGCGAAAGCGAGACGACATTGGTTGTACACGCGTATGTACACAAGCGCTAGTTTGCTTGTATATTGCACGTTTGCAAGTACACATAATGCGAATGCGGCAATAAATTTGATAACCCGGAATGTATTGCACGCACCAGTGAAAGATGTCACGCGCATTCCGCTAACGATGAAAACTCGACCGCGGAAATTGGTTCATTGATGATTATCAAGAGTTGATTGAGAATCATTTATTTTAATTGATAACGAATGATTTCTACCCATCTGAATGAACTTTTTGTAGGAAATAGTTGATTCTCACACCCATCGTCACCGACGGAGTCATAAGTTCTTCGAATATGAGATGATTATACTATTATGTATATGTTTGTCCTTCTGCGTATCAAAAATGGATCCATTGTAAGCTAATTTTACAGAGAATTCTTGCTATCTGGCGCTACCACATGGCCATTTTATTTGTATATTCACATTCTGAGAGCGTAAAATTCTGCATGTTTGTTGAATAAAATGATCAAATAAAATGAAATTCTCACTTGATTTTGATAGTAGTATAGATTCTACAAGTTCTTGTGTGGCTCATCTCGTGAAACACTATACTATTCTGCATAATCAATCAAATTAATTCAATAGATTATGTTGTTAACCAGCTGGCTGATGCAAAATTTTCACTCAGCTGGTTGAAGTTATCCATCAGAATTTTTACCGCTATGCATAGCCATTGGACTATTACCATCTGAAAAAGCTGTTTTGATAAGAAGCTCATCCAAACTCCGGCATGATTGTCTCTGAATAAATTAGGGATTGAGAATTAAGGACTTTGAGCGTAAATATATGATCATGGATAGAGCTCAACAAAATATCCAACAATAAATTCTAATCAAGAATTTCAATCAAGGAATAGGATTGAATGGAAAGTGTAATGAAATGCCCCCAGGGACTATTACAAGCAATTCAAACTCTCTCTATTAGTGTGGGTGAAGGATAAATCCTACAGAGAGAAATCGCCTGTGATCAACTCGGGTTATACGAGAAAAGACGAAGGGGACCGTCCGCGTCGCACAAATGCATTATTGAGAATAGTCAAAGAAAGTGCCGCACCTAAACCAATCGTGAGTGCTTGCTTGTAAACGAAGAGGTCGTATGAGCATTGTGCAATATTGACGCGAGATATGCTTGAGCTTAATATGATCGCTGTTTGGATCGGAAGAAGAGAAGATTATCCAAGATTTATGCTTAGCTCGATCATTACTCATTGAATAGACCCCGGCTGTCGCAAGGAAAGTTTCACTAGCTGAATGAAGAAAAACTCATGTGCATCAATGAGTAGAATAGATGCAGTATTGTAAAAACTAGGCTTGGTAATGAAAATCTTCTTCTAGGTCTTGGAGTTAGTAAAAAATGTGAATAACTCTTGTGTAGTGCTATAGAGCCGTCTACATCCAAAAAAGATGTTTTCTCGTCGGTTAGTACTTTTTTTATCAAGTTATTATCAGCATCACGCTGCATTATAGTTCGCAGCTACTTCTACAAAACATGCCAAATTATTTGTCTCATCTATTTCACTGGAGTCTTTACCTTTCCTTTCAAGTGAATTACTCACACACAAATCCTTCACTTGAAATGATACAGAAAATTATTAGTTGAGCCTCATGTAGCAATAGTATTGATTAAGTATAAATTGCTCCCGGGAGCTCAAAAATAATTCCAAATATAAAAACTAAGCACTAATTCTATGCAATGATTTTGAGGTTGTAATAATAACAATCCGAACACAGGATAACGGTGAAAGTAACACTGCGATTAACCAAATTGTCCGAGATGACTTTCCGAGCAATCCTGCATGCCCAGCGTTGCTCACCCTCCCGTTCAATTGTTTGAAAGTAGTAATTTCCAGTGGAAAAGAAGTAAATTATGACTTTCTAACAACAAAAATTAGAAAATTTGAAAGTGAGAGTATAATAGTAGTCATGGATGTGGCCCACAAAATCATAATGATAAAACAAGAGAACGAGACTCGAAAAATAATTCTACATCCAGAACATCTAAGATTGTTTGATCTCGTTGTAATTTTCATTTCCACAAGATTAGGTATTAACCTCAATTCAAAAAGTTGATCGTATCACACAAAATTCACCAATTTTGCAGTCGTATGGTTTGCAACCTCGTGATTGTTACAAAACCTTTGCGCAAATTCTCAGTAATCAAAAATTCTTATCGACCAAGTATTCTTCACTCTCATACTTCTTTTGGGGTTGTGAATCGACTTCCGATTTCAGGACTATTTCCTCAATTCCAACAACAAGTTGAAACTGTATCATGGCCCATATCCGAGCATGCACTATCTCAGTAACTGCAAGCAAATGCCTTCAAATGGTACACAACGCACGAAATGATCCAAGAAAAATTTCAATTTGATATTCGGCACCGTTGACGCTTACCGCAGAGAAAACGTGGCGCATATTGCGAGGCATCTGCGCGAGTTATACGCAACAGAGGCGCGATGAGAAGCAAACAAATAATGAATACGAGGTGCTCAGAATGTGGCGTTGGCTTTCCACACTCGCTGGTATCCAAAGTTTTACTTGTACTCGAGGGTTGCCGCAGATAGATATACACACAAGCGAGGTATCTATCTAACCCCTCTGCCGTGAATAAGGCAGCACCGGGGTCACCCCGGCTAGCCGTAAATCAACTCGTAATTGATCAGATTTGTTAATCTGCGTGAAGGTCGAGATAGAGGGTGTGGCCTTATACGAAGCGAGGGTGGTTTACACGCGTGAAACTTCTTTGAGGCGTTCGAGTGTTAGACTACACATGATTTTATCACGAACGGCCTTATCCTTCTTTGCGTACTTTCCGTAAGAATTCCTTAGCTGAAGCCTTGTTGGGTTGGTTTGGCTCGAAAGTTTAACTTCATTCATTTTGTCGAACAGCATGTCGCACAGGACTTGTCTGACAGATCTGTCCTGGGATTATAAATAATAGCGTTATTGCTTCTCTGGATACGGCTCGTTCGGCTTGTAAATATTCTTGTTGAGGCAGATAGATGCTCCTGGAAAGCATTCGCAGCTCAAAAAAATTATTTGTAGAATTGAGGATGATGATTGATTGATGATATTGAACAGAGGTTCCTTATGAAGTTTCGAAAGACGGCATATTGTCAATTAGTGAATTGATCAGTCATTCCCACCCATTACCCACACGGCTACGTGATATATCTTAACCAGGCTAGATAGGATTAGACCAAAATAAACCAAATCGAGTCGGATTAGGCCGAATTAGACCGAACCAGACCTGACTTCGTACCTGACTAGACCAAACTAGACGGAATTAGACCGAACTAGGCTGAGTTAGACCAAACTAGACCGCATCCAACCGAACTACACCGCACTTACAAGGAGAGGTCCAATTTTGCGGGTCTTGGATTTGTCTCAAACTCTGGGAACTATCTTGTTTTGGTAAGAAATGAAAGGTGTCTCATATGATTCAATCCCATGGGCCTCCTATCTTAAGATACAATTATGGATATTAGCATTGGCAGTATATCTGTTACGTGCAAAGTCCGAAATTATGCACTCCGGGGAGTGCACAACGATGGTTTGTGCAAAGCCCGATATGCTGAGTTTTACACAGAGGATCAGTGTGTATTCTGCGATGTATAGAGGTGAGTCGGGAAATTGCTAATAATAATAATTCAAATCATGTTTACAGCAGGCAGTCTCGCGAGGCCAATCACATCGACACTTATTTGAGTTACAAATTTATGGATCCAAATAGCGCTGATTCGTTTCGGGATGATTTCAATTCTAAACTCAACTCAATCATATTGAGGGATAATAAAAGTTTGATTAAGAGTGCAGTGGACTATCAAAATCTTATCGCAAGTGTTCTAGATGCAAAAAATAAAAAGAATAAATCGTCGCTTGAGTACAGGAGACTGGCACGATACGATGTATTGACTGTTGGCGATACATCACGATTGATCATGCCAATGAAAGCAAGTGACGAAAGTGACGTAAAATACTACGTGCAAAATTCAGAAATTTTTGATATTCTGATAAAAATCCACGTTGAAACGGGACATGAAGGATTCCACAAGATTAATAACGCGGTGAAAGCCAAATATGCTAATATAACTAGGGAAGCAATTTTTTACCAAGCGTTATAAGTATTTTATCTTCAAATTATCTCGCTATATTCAATAATTATTCTCGTGTGAATTGACGATCGATGATTTTCGCAGAGACTATTGTGATTTTTATCTTGTAAGAAAAAATCGTCTTTCATTGTTTAATTCTCATGACGCGTTTCTCATATTAAACGTATTCACAATAAATTAGTCTCAGCATTATTCATTTTGATTTTGAGGGCACCGTTGGCATACTATATGGAGTACAATTTGCTCGAGTATTAGTAAACATTGGAAGGAGAATCGACTCTTCATGTCGCTCATTGTGTGTTAGAAATTTCCCGACTCACCTATATACATCGCAGAATACACACTGATCCTCTGTGTAAAACTCAGCGCAGAGTCCGATGCATCGGGCTTTGCACAGAAAATTCTTGTGCAAAGCCCGATGCATCGGACTCTGCACAAATCGCGTTGTGCAAAGTCCGATCCACCGGGCTTTGCACAAACCACCGTTGTGCACTCCCCGGAGTGCACAATTTCGGACTTTGCACGTAACATATATATATGCACGACTTTTCAACATGGCCTATTTCTCACCAAAACAAGATGGTTTCCAGAGTTTGATACGCATCCAGGATTCGCAAGGCTAAACCTCTCCTTGTTAGACCAAACGGCAATTCTAGTACGGTACTGGTACGGTACCAGTACGGTACCAGTACGTTACTGGTGCGGTACCAGTGCGGTACCACTTGGGTACTGGTACGGTACCAGTGCAGTACCACTGCGGTACGACTGCAGTCCTAACAGTACTGGTGTCGTCCTAGCACGGTCCTGGTGGAACCAGAGTGCGAGGGTGGTAATAGTGCGGTCCTACTGGTACTGGTACTGGTGCCGTACTATAGAACCGTAATAATACCGGACTAGATGACCACAGTAGGTCGAACTAGACCGTACTAGATCAAATTAGACCGAATTAGACAGAATTAGACATGATCGAACCGAACTTAGCTCCATATTTAGCTCGGTATTTAGTCTTTAGTCCATACTGGTACGTCAATTCTAGTACTGTACTGGTGTGGTACTAGAACGGATACCAGTGCGGTACTAGTGGGGTACTAGTGGCGGTACTAGCGTGGTCCTAATGGTAATGGTATGGTCCTATGGTCCTCGTGGCACTACAGGGGGCCTAGCTGTACTAGTGCCGTTCTAGCGGTACTGGTTCCGTCGTCGTACTTACTAGTACCGAACAGACCACACTAGGCCGAACTTGACCGTATTAGACCAAACTAGACCGGACTAGACCAAACTGTCCATTCATCCATTCATCCACCACTCCATCCGACCATCTACCACCCTCTCGCCCACCAACTGATCCACCCGTCAACCCACCCATGTGCCATGACCCACACGGAAACTCATTATACTTTGTCCCCCCCCCCCCCCCCACGTAGGCAACCAAGTATGCGACGCACAAGTTTTTGACTCGCGTTTAGTTGAAATCTTTGAAATCAAGAAAATGTTCGAGAAAATTGTATCACTTGGCTCAAAATGAGTGTGTGAGAGGACAAAAAAAGGACAAAACCAAACTCTTTCGAATGAATTGGTAAAATTCCAGGAGTTCAACGAGAAATGATTACGAGCTGTCCTTACCGAAAGACCACGGTAACATCGGGTTTGATATTATCAGCCTGTTGTCACTAAATGTGGAAACAATATAGACTGCAACTACACATTTAAACATCGTGAATTACAGTGTGCTCCGGATTTATAATAGTCTCACAGCAACTGACAGTTGGCATTCAAATGGTCCATGTTTTTGGTAGAATAATTCACTCTGTTGCCAAACCATGAATAAAAAATCTGTGAAAAAAGGCATTCTCACTTTATGTGCAAGTTCAATTCGAAAATTTGATCATATTTTTTTTTTCCAAAGATTTTTGAACAAAAAGTTTTGGGAAAAATTCACTAGCTCCGGTACTTTACATTGAACAATATCTTAGCAAAAATAATACTCTTCTGTGACCATCAAGTCCATTCCATTTCATTGCGAAGACTAAAATAATCTGATTGGAGGCTAACAAATTTTGCGCCTCTATTTTTATCATTATTTTGTGTCAAGCAATCTTTCAAGCTCAGAAAATGATTTAATCTCGATATAAGTGCGTATAAACATCGTATCAACATCCGATTAAACCTGAAACGATACAAAACTAGTCCCACCCCTTTTTCGTCCCAAAGACCCTCAAAGTAGACTAACGCTCAATAATGAGAGGTATACACGTAGAGAAAAAAAAAGAATCACGCAAGTTACTTCTCGATGAATTCCGGAGATAACCTTACAACCTGAATGTATTCTATGCCCCAACTACGATCTTACAACGAGTTCGCGGGGGTCAAAGACACTCTTAAGCATCTCGACACGCGTATAGATTTGTCCCCATGCACTTTGCATCGCATTCTCAACCCTTGCTGAAACTTTCAGTAGCCATTGAGTATAGAGCCTACCTACCCGTATTATAGTCTCGAGTGTGCGATAAAGAGTGCAAAAAGGTGGAGGCGCGGTCTCAGAATCCTTTCTCAACCTCGGATAATACAAACCTGTGGAATCCTCTTAGAAAGGAAAGAGTGTGAGGAAGAATACTCGTCGAATAATCATCCCGATGAATATAAAACCTCTCAAAGAGTAAGTCTCTCTTCAAAGCGATAGTGTCTATAAATGCAACAAAAAGCTGCTGCAAGTCTCGATCGCGCTTGACTCAACTCGCGGCGACTCTGGCGGGGACACCCCGCTGCCATACTGACTTCGATATAGTCGCGAGATTATTCCCGCGAGCGTCGCAAGATTTAGTGCTTAGCATCAGAATCCGCGAAATCTGCCCCGAGAATCTTCGCAAGTACTGATGCGTATATGGATGCATGTGTACATGTGAGATCGAGACATGTCCTTGGGGTGAATGCCATGGGCAAGTATAAGGGACATGGCGATGTAAGTGGGAAAACGAGGCAAAATCGAGGGTTATTACACTTATATTGCATATTATACGAGATTTCTGGACACCAAGTCGAGGTCGGCTTTTGGAGTGTGATGTATAAGCGTTATGAGGCCGAGATTACCCTTATCGTTATGAGAGCGATGTTGCTGCTGCTGTTGGTGGTGCTGATGCGATGATGCTGATGCTTCTCCTGTTTCTGATGGTATGTGCAGTTGGATATTATGCATTGTTCGTGGAATCGTGTCATTACAGGCGTGCAAGAATGTCGTTACATCGGGTTACCGACACGCCGTACATTTATGAGTTGGGACTCATAACTTGCGAGAGGTGTGTACCATTGCACAGTAATACTTTTCCGGGAACCAGTCCTATGAGATCTGAATCAGTTTCGGGAAGACTGAGTTCTATCAAGAAAATTAGAACCACTAATTTATCTTTAATCCGTTCAATCATTCTCTACTTATCATTTTCACGCCCGCCTTTGGTCATTTTCATTGTTACTAGGCATTCTTTCAATCATACGTCAAGAAACGAAGAGCAAGGAAGATTTTGTTTTAGAGCTGACATGAGTTCGCAATACTTTTCATCAAGCAAAGAGAGAGAGCTATCTATTCCCACTTTCATCATTATGATGCGTAAACATACTTAATGACTCGTCATTTTGGCACTCTCATTTTTTCTCATTTTCTCGCCCCCGACCTCGTTTCATTGCGTAACTAATCATAAACTAATATTTTTTCAACCTCATTATGATTTGTAGCTTTCTTGTTACACAGGGAGTAAAAATAAGTATTAGAGTAATTCTGGAAAGCTCTCTAGATTTGCTTGTCACTGAAGACTAAAGAACTTGGCAACTTACCCCGAAAGACAATTTCTACGCAGATTATGGAGATTTCCAAAAATAAAGGAACCTAGGATCTCTGTATTGCCGTATGGAGCTTACTAGGATTGTTCTAATATTAGTTCAGTATACGGAAGGAGTTTTGGTGGTCCAAAAGTTTTCAATTATTTTATAATGATTGATAGCAGATACCGTCAAGTGGGGTAACTTTGCCACACTTTCGACTTTTTTTTGGCATTGTTTTCCGTATAGCTCGGAGAGATTACGGCAAAACCTACCCGTATCAGTAGTCAATCGAAAGCTTAGAATCTTAGCTTTCAATTGGCGTAAGGTAGAACTCGATTCGAGAATCCTGTTCGAAGATACGGTCTTGAGAAGCAAAACACTTTTCACAAAACCTGGGGTGGGGTAACTTTGCCACACTCCAGTATCTCCACTGGAATTTCAGTATCACGACTAGAATCCTTGTGAAAATACGAGCGTATCTTGTATCTCATGAGCTCTAATAGATGTTGTTCCCATTGGGAACGTTTTTCTTGACATCCCAAGCTTTGTGCAGCATTGAACAAGTCAAATGGTTGATTTGAAGTAGTATCAAAGCTGTTTATATAAGTTTGGTTTTTCAAAATTCCACGGAAGAGTGTCGAAAGATGATGCTTGACTTATGCCTCAAGTACTTGCACGTTTAGCTAGGATTTAAGATTGAAAAATGAAAGTCAATGTATCTCTTTAATTGAGTTCTTGATAATTATTATGACTTTTCTGCGTTCCAAGAGAAATTTCCCCGCATTTAACGCTCTGTATAAGTTATCGATGCTGCACGAGTATTTTCAAGAGAGCCTAACGCAAAGCAGTCATTGGCGATTTTTAATCTAAATAAAATCCATCTAGACGGAATTGTTTCGTTTAATGAAGAGATAAGTGAATAGTGTTTTCACTGGTATCTTAAATTCCTTGGCTGCTTCGCGGTAAGAGAGTTATTGCCACATCCTATTTGCTTAAGGCACTTCTGAAGCTTGCCATATGAATAATTCTTGTAATTCCCTCTACCCTTCTGCCTTGCATAGTTTCTGGTCATCTGTAAGAGCAGATGGGTGAAAATCGGATTGGAAGAATGAAAGTATGATAAAATGGGAAATTACGTGAGAGGAGTTGAACAAAATAACTGTAGACGTGAGCACTTAAGGCGATGCGGTCACCATGCAAGCTCGAAATCATTCCCAACTTTCTCCGATTTTTTTGCGATTTGGGCTAAACGACGAGCGCACAAATATTTGTTATCATCTAACTTAGATTCGTCTGCTCTTCGTTAAGCCCGAATTGCAATAGAATCGGAGAAAGTTGGAAATGAAAATGTGCGTATATTATAGGTTAGGAGGTTCCCGGCGGCCGAGTTATTCCCACTTTTCTCCGATTCTCTTATGATTTGGGCTAAGCGACGTATTGAGGAATACAAGTTGGACAATAACAAGTATTCGACAACTCGTCTCAGACTTTGAATCATCAAACTTTTTATGTAAGGTGTATTTTCAAGGTCCATGGTCACGGTGCACGGTGACCACATCGCCTTAAGCTGCAGTAGGAAAGTGTGGCAAAGTTACCCCACCATAGCAAAAAAAAACAGCTTTTTTTTCTTTTTCTCGGCGTAAAATTTGTACCGTGGAAAAATTGTGCTTTATAACAACTGAATCATCAAGTTAACGGCTTGAGTCAATGAGAATATGCAGAATTTACCTGTCATTCGACGCCAAGTGCTCGTACTGGGTTAATTTTTTGGGACCAGATTTTTTTGCTTGTCTCTCACTGCGGTACAAAAATAGGTTATAAACAACTCTGAGGCATCTAGAGCTGCCTTCCGCGAGCGCAAAACATAGCTCACGCATGTCCCTACTGGAGGGAATTGTTACTAGAGCGATAAGATTCCCTACCTCACCTACAGCAGCCTCTGAAATCTTTTCCCGGCGGTGTGGCAAAGTTACCCCCCCTGTGGCAAAGTTACCCCATCTTACGGTACCTTGCACGGAAGACTCCCTCGATTTGTTTAGGTTTCATCCCATCCAAGCCTATGGGTAGCTACTAAATGTATGATGGACCGAGTGATCATCTGAAAAGAATATCATTATTGAGTTTACAGATTATATTCAATATATTCTCTACATGGCCTTGCGATCGCAACTCTTACAGAACCGATAGTCCAGGGAAGCTTAGTCTCACAATTAGTAAAGCGAATAGTCAATTGGTTCACTTATACGTTGGTCTCTCAGGCTCGTTACATATAGTTCATATCGGTTTATCAATAGTAACATACAAAAATAATATTCCAGTTATTGTGGCCATTCCCAAACTTGTACCAGCAACCATGAATATGACAGATCAACGCCGAAGCCCAAACATTCAAATGCAATATCAGTCAAGATGGAAACACATTCGAGATTGATAAATTAGCACATAAAGTCAGGGAATCGACAGAATCGGATCATTCTCAAAGAGGGATCTCGAAGGCGGCAACATGGTCCATGGCCATAATATCTCATTCTTTATCAGACGACTGGACAGAAAGCTTGCCCTCGCCTGTCAAGCACACTTTTACTCGACTTTTGTTCGAGGACGGACGAGAGTCCATACAAGCTTCTGAAGCTGTGTAATTCTTGTTATCAGAGTCGCCACTGATATTGGAGACCCTGAGAGTTCAGCTCTTGTTTGACTCGCCTTTTCTTGGGAACCCAGAGAAAACCGAAGAGAAAAGGAACATAAAGTATACGAGACAACAGATTCAAACTGGTGAGTCGACATTCGGGTTTCCGTTTGGGAGTGCGATTGCAAAAGTTATGGAATCGAAGACTGTTGGTGGGAGTCGAGACTTGCATTTGTACAGATTGAGATAGATGAAAAAATTGGACATCTCACTTTTGGATCAAAAAAGTAGAAACAACAGCAACTTTTTCATGTTTTCCCATGAACTGCTTGTCGTAACTGTACCATTGAGGAAACATGAAAATTTCTTCATTAATTCCTGGACAATGGTTTTTCAGAAAATATTCGTTCAGAGTGTAAAGTTACCCGTAGATTTATCAACATCTGACTTACGAAGGGAGTTCCAACCTTCTGAAAGACGTGTCTTGATGAAACTGTGCAAACCATCACGTTTAGGTGAGAAATGGAGGCATCAGGATTTAATCCCATGAAAATTGTATGCTGTATTGCAGCGATGGAGATCAGCATTGTCAGTTTGATTATCACATATGACTTTTGTGAATGTGGACTTTTTATCAATATGCGCAGTGCTAATCCTCATGGTTATATCTCAGAATAGAATGCCCGTGAGATCATACATATCCTTGGAAATACAATCGAACTTGTTTGAATGGAACTGAAGGAGACGACACTTTTTGCCAGATAGAGGAATTTTCCAGTAATCCAGTTTCCCAAATATAGAAGGTCAAAACTATTCAAGTCTCAGTTACGCTGGTTTTCCATGGACCCCACAAACTGACTTGTCCATATATACGTCAACAGTTTATCAATTATACCGTATGATGTTCATACATGTGAATCAAATATGATGGAAATACAAATGAAATCAGAAATCAAAGCAGAAAATGATCCATGACTGGTCCTCGAGTTCAGGTAACGTGGGTATTTTTTTGAGATCGCGTCCCAGTAATAAAGTTCTTCTCAAACTTGGTTCCAAGTATAGGGTGCCAATCGCTTGCAAACTGTCCCACTTCGAGCCGGTTTTTTGTCCCACTTAGAACACTATCCCGAAAGAATCACCACCCTGTTACTCAAAACTCATTTAGACAAGTTCGACTGTATACCATCGTTTATCATTACGGATGATTCTCAGAATTTTATCTGAATTCGGGATCCGCAAGGTTAGTGTTCCCTTTGTTAGATTGGACTCCTTCGTAAGTTAGCCGAGGACATATGGAGTAAAAGTTGAATTAATTTTTCATCAGATTCAACGATAGTAGATAGATAATTTTTGAGTGAATATTAGATGGTATTCGTTGACGCATTCATAATAAAACGATCGGAACAATGTATATCTGGTTTCTCATTCTACAATCTCACGGTTTTGTACGCAACACTGTAAATCTCGAGTTTGTTTCGTGAATTTCACGAAGATTCTATGAGCAAGAACTTTTTTCCGAAGCTCAAATTAATGAATCCTTAATTGAAAGATACATATTATAAATATCACTCATTAAATTTGGTTCGACGAACGTGGTACACGGTGAACTAATCATATTTGAATTATAGCAAACCTTTCCATTTACACCAAATGTTCTACAAACCTGATACAATGCATCAGTCATCATCCTCTTGAGCTGAGTGAGAGCATCATATTATTCAAACTCTATAGATACAATGCAGTACCGGAACGTGATTGAAGAGCGAAAATTCGTTCGGCAAATGGAAATGTATATCGTCGCGACATCGCTCTCTTTTCGACGTATATCCTCCCAACAACATGAATGATGGCAGCGACGACGCCAACATCGCTGCTTCCATGGTATTGATCCGGTATGGAGCAGCCCCAAGAGAGGCTTACAATACGTAGTATATGCGAGAGACCAAAACAAATCTCGTTTTGTTATCTCTGTTTCCGGTTATTTGTTAGTATCAAATCTATGGGGAACGAGAAGTGCTAAAGTTTTGTCGGAAATACTAGGTTTTTGCATATAAGTCAGCTTAGAATGGTTTTCTATTGAATTGTTGCATTCTGTACGTAACTTCTTCCTAGATAAGATTCGTTTTTGAATATCACAAAAATTGGGTTCGCAAAAATTAAGAATTGGCAGACCTTGAGGAAGACCTTCTTGTCTTCTTCATAGCCAATTATTACTTTGATGGAATATTCAACACTTGACTCAAATCGGTCACTTAGTGACATGACTTCCGATCTAGATGTTCATTTAGTTTGAAATGAATAGCAGAAAAATTTCATATCGCTCTTCAAATCTTTATAGTATAAAAAATTAAAATCCCCTCATGTGATTGATGGCAGCCCCTAAAAGTATACTTCGGCAAAACTTCCTTGTCAAAAACTGCGATTCATAATAAAAAAGTCACATCACCAGCACTTCACTAAGCAATCATCGACTTAGAATTTGATCGAGTACCTTGTGTCAAGATCAATAAGTTACACACATGACAAGAACCAGTTTCCGAGTCTAGCCAAACGTAAAATCGTGTAAAGGTAAAACTACTCGCCGAAGCATGCCTATACCTAGGGATTAATGTTACAAGCTGAAACAGTTTGAAGTCAAGTGCTCTATGTGCGCTTCGGTTAGATCGACGTGATCTTGTAATTAAGGTCCTTACGATCTTCTACGGGATTTGCATATCAGGCGTAAAGAACGAGGCAGTCGGTTATTTCGTAATAACATTTGAGGCTCTGCTCGACAGCCATTTCCTCTTTCTACCATCACAACGCCATCGCATCCATCTTTTTTTCTTGCGTTCAAAACTTCACAACGATGTTCACTGCACTTATATCTGATCAGGAAGGCTTAATAAAGTTATCAGCTGTTGCGAAGCTACAGAAGCTTATTTTCCTGCTTGGCTTGATACTCATGCGATCTTGGAATTGAATTCTCAATCGCAATCGTCTGCGTGAATGACCGGTTTCAAAACACGATGTTTGACGCATTCAGGAATCATCTGACGCGAGAGTATGATTACTGCATCTCACGATGCTTCGAAACTTACTTCTTTGAAAAGGATGAATAAACAAGGATGCTTCTGCTTGGAGAGTTATTGATGGAGATATAACTTTGACGATTCCCGGCTTCTTTTTGAAAAAGTTAGTTGGGTACAATTTTGAATTATCAACAAATTGGTCATGAACGAAGATTCTATGATTGATTTCATCGAGGAGCTCATTCCTCTTCATTCTTGAAAAATGTTACAGTTTAATCTTATATGTAATTACTGTATAATCATTGTTTTCGCACACGGGCAGAATGAAGCGTATATCTATCTATTTATATACCTCTACATTGACATCATGAATTGTCGGTATTAGTGCAGGCATGTGAGTCATATTTACTGATCTCCAACCCCTATTGTCACTTTAGAAAGCTCCTAGCCACAATGTGAATTTTGATCATTTGATGATATTCACATTATATTCCTCGTAGATCAAGAGGTAACGGTTACATTTGTCACTGTATTTTCCGTTCATCTCTTTTATGAAGCAGGCAGATCCTTAGATCATATTTGAAATAAGTAAGAGTTAAAAAGAATTTTTGAAATACGCTTTTATGAACTGCGCAAAAAGCGTTGTAGAATTTCGGATGGTGTAAAGTAGATAGTTTTCGATACTAAAGAAGATTTGCAGGAAAATGATTGCACGAAGTATAAAAAACTATAGCGAAAACGCGAGTGCGCTGGGGGTCCCGAATCTCATACAGCCATAGGTGTCTCGTCTTTCTCGTATTCGGATAAGGCGCCACTATGTCACGGAATCACATATGATATGAATGCAGCAGACATCAGTAAACACGTAAACACTTTAGCACTGCGCTGGACAAATTTTCGTCATCCCCAGTACAATGCATTATCAACTAGTTCACGCCTGCACGTGCACATGTGGATCAGGCTTGATGTGGATATGTACCGGAATTCAAAAACCGGAAGCCACAAAGATGGCGCCGGGACTAGATCTAGGGGGGAGAAACCAGGGCTCGGTGAAGTGCAATAAAAGCGTATAAAAAAGTGTAAAATTGCCAAGATTTTAGTCATTTTAAGGCTATCTACCTAGGACTGGCCACTTCCAATCAATTATTAATGGTACCTCACTTTTATGTTTACACAAGAAATCTACTATTGCAATTGCAATGGCGAATTCAATTCAGTCTCGAATCCATGTTGACATCAGGTTTAAAGTCAGAAAATGTTTCTCGACAGAAGATGAATGAATGAATGAATAAAAAAAGTCAAATATACTGACAAGTATTGGGCAGAGACAGCAGCATGTTCCTTTCGAGATCCAAGAGAATTTTCAAGTGCGAGTCATAGTTCAGGAAAAATAGATTCTCATGCTGTGTCTGTCGAACATCGTTCTTACTGTATTATTCGATCCATGAACGGAATACGAGTATCCCGTTCACTTTTTCTTCATTGCTATCGATTCATACATGGCATTGGCATGAAATCTTTTTGTGTAGAAGTAATACCGATGCTTTTCTACGTAAAAGGATGTACGTATGCTGCCTTCATTTCTGCAGATCTTACATCATTCGAGTGCAAATACTTATGAGCTTGCGAGTTATTCGCGTATATGGTCAATGAGCTCCGAGATGCTGGCAATGAACAAACTCATCGATCAATCGGCCACAGAAAACTATGTGAAATCATCCTCCGTTTTCTCTTACGTTCCTTTTACCGGTATCTACTGACATATTTTGATGCATCCCTGCGCTTGGAGAATGTGCTTGATTATGATAAAACGAGTATTCCAATTGTCAGTAATTTTGGAAGTGAGCGAAAAATTGCACAATTTGAGTGTTTAATCACTCACCTTATTTCGCCAAGGTCGGAATTCAACATCATGATAATGTAATCAACAATATTATCGTGAATTGTTCCAAATGTAGAAATCCTTATCAACAAGAATGCACGATATTTAAAAAGACAGTGAAATGTTAACGTTTATTCAAATATCACTAGCTAGATCCAAAGATGTTATTGGTAAGTTCTTGTAACTATTATTTTCAATTCTTTGAAATCCTATGGATGGTATGGCATGTATTCCATCACAACTCATAATCAATCTCATGAGGTTGGCACATTGGATTATTGATGCATTGACAATTAAATATCAGTATATGTTATTTCCATGGTTCACTAGCTATCATTATGGTATTACAAAAGCAGTTAACTTCATTCTGAGTTGTAATTTCTTCCTTCAAATCATGGATCATTACTAATACTCTGGCAGATTCTCTGTAATAGCGAGAGATCATGGCCATTTGCATTTACGGCAGACAGATGTGGGTCACTCTGAAATAGCTTTACGAAAAGGTCTTAGGATGAACTGAAGCGTGAGGCTGCAGTATCACGAGCCCGATAACTTCTGGGTGAAGGATCGATCGAAATATCCAAAGAGTCAGTTAAGTAGTCATTTACATTGAGTGGAGAGTGAGCAGGTGGGTTTTAAACGTGATGGCTGTGGAAGTATCAAGGAGGAAAACTGAAAGAATCTCTGAGGGGTAGAAAGTTCAATCTCCATCTTTTATCTGGGAAAGAATCTTCGTGCATATCTTACTATACTCAAATAAGCATTAGGATAGCGAGATTCCATAAAAGTTGATCATTTTTCCGTTGCCCAATGTTGAGTCACAGGATCTTAGATTTTCGGTAGGTTCTGAATCCTCTCAAAAGTAATAATTCCTACAAATCAGGATTATGGTAGAAAACATGGCTAGATACGAAGAAAAGAATCTAACAATACGCATGAGAGCGAGCATGAGAGGAACTCATTTCATTTGATGCGCGTAATCTTTTCAATTGCATTCACTCTTGATAAAAAAACATCAACAACGAAGAGATCGCGGTCTCTGACTTTGATCTTCAAGTCTGACCCACTATCCGTGTAATTGTGACTAAAACGCCACGTGTAAGCAATACAGTTATGTCAGTCGCAAGCTGCTCGCGTTAGTCACGTACCCGACTCGTACACCTTTTGAGCCACGGATTCGTGTTAGCGTTTCCCTTTTGGTCGACATCGCTGCGCTTCTTCATGCCTCGGAGCAACTCGGATTTATAGGGTACTGCGAGTACCCTCATGTGTTTCTTGGCAAACTGTCTAGAAGGTAATGACCTAGACTCAAAACAAAATTATTCGAGACATTCTGAGAGCTTGACTTGATTTTTATGCAGCTTGTGACTTCAAAAGAAATGCTGAAAGGAACACAAAAATTGCACGAGAAAAAGATGACATACCATAGTTTGGACTAAAAATCATACGTCTGGGAGAAACTTGCGGGAAAAACTGTAAATAAACGGAATTCTCAACACTCGAATCTAGAGGTGGTATAAAAATCTTGCAAGATTGTTAAAGCCTAGATAATATGTGGCTGCTTGGAGATGCCTATACTCTTTCATACAGAATACACAGGTGTTTAACCCATAGAAACCGAGAAATATGATAGATATTTTGTTCTTTGACTTGGTTCACTTTTTGGGGGGTTCCGATTAGGTGCAATGCACGTACAATCTCATCAAGCATTTGAGAACGTCACTTATTTAACCGTGTCATCCACAGCGTCATAATGAGATTTCTCTCAATTCTGGTTATGTATGAATATCCTAGGGATGTATTTTTGGACAAAAGGGTAGTATTCACACCATTGAGTAACCCCGTGGATTCAAAAGTCAGAAAACGTAAAATATTGTTCGTACAGTGACGAGTCATTTTTAACAAATTGAAAATTTGGCCTAACGATGTTTTGAAAGTGGTCGGAAACGTTGGAGACTGTTGATAGACCACAATAACCTTATGGAACAATTGAGTGTGGCCTAAAAGAAGATGACGGAACCTTGAGAGGCATGGATTCGATTAAATATTGCTTCGTACGAAATTTGATATACTATCTACGGTTCCTGAAGGACCTACCAGGCTCCTATGGGTTAACAATGTGCTCACGTGACACAACTGAATGAAGCAGAATGGCTCCTTAATACTGCAGGTATACGTTGCAGAATGAGCCTGTTGAACTATGCCAGCACCTTATATTTCATCAATTTTTGAGATGACTCGTTTCCACCCATGATCTCTCAATTCTGTGGATGACGTGAACCGTAAACCCACAGGGCGATCGTAAAATCGTCTATATTTTCCTCGAAATCTTCTCATTTCGCACAGAATATGAGATTGCAGAACCTTCAGAACATCTCATACAACAAGAGACCATTCTCCATTATTCCCTCCAATTACCAAGCGGCAAAATGTCAGTTTCGTTGTATTTCTAACGTATATAATGAGAATTCTCGCGCTCTAAAGCCCGACAAATCTCCTCCCGGCGTTCATATGGCAACACCAAGATAGAGGGATCAATTCTCGCGCTCGCGAGCAATTCTCTCTCTTTTGAACGCAAACGATTAGCGCAGTGATGTGGAAAAGGGAAGAGGTAGACAGGCCATAATCAGGCGAGATACGAGCGTATGCACACATAATGACTAAATAAACGTGGATCGGGCAAACGAGACCGCAAACGGCCACGGCTGAGCTCGACGGGGCGCGGGCGTGTAATGCACCGGGCATTAGCGTCATGTATAGGATGTTGCCTCACACGCCAAGACAAAGTCAAAGAGTGAGAATATTGTGATGGCGATACAGCTGTGATCCTGTGTTTATTACCGATAAGTTTTGATATGGACATTCTGATTCTTTCTAGTCTTTTCACTTACATATACATGGAGTGATGTCTTGATATAGTAATACTCTTATCCAAATCAATAATGAATATGAGCTGATCGGACTCAAAAGAGCTTAATGTTGAAAATTCTTATCGATTTTGATGCAATAATTGAATGAGATTTAAAACTCGATGGCTGCTTTGTAGAGTGTGTTTGCCGCGTACTTTTCGCATGAAAATGTTCAACTATTCTATTCTCATCTGTAAAAATAGGTAACTCCTTTTGCGTTTTGGTTTGGGTTCGTCGCATAATTAGAATTTTCAAGACATTGCCGTTGCATCGTAGAGCAATCTTTTACTCCAACAATGACATGTAATGAAGGCCTGCATACCTTGTTTTTTTTTTCACGGATATGGCGTAATCGCAAACACACTTGCTGCATCCTGTGTCAGCTGTGAAACATCCCAAGTGAATAAGAATGGTGCAAGATACATCTCAATTTGAATGACAATCCTTCGATAACATCTCGAGTGCTAAAAATTTAATCCAATGCTGATTCTGTGGGAGAATATTGAAATTAGTCTGATGAAAGGCGAGGTGAAAGGTCGATAAAATCTCATCATCATTTAATGGGTGGTAATTCATACTAGACAGTAATGCTACTAGTTAATATGGATGGAAAACTTATTATCAGAGGGTAGAGGGTAGATTTTACTCATTTGCTACGCTGGACTGTCTTGAGAATTTATCAAGCAGAATTGGAACGCAATCTCTCTCGACAAATTCAATTCCAACTTTAATTTCGGTGAAGACTGAAAGGATCGAATCAGTTTCGAATGAATGGCTTTATTGAATCCTCCAATATGTCAAAGCCTACAATTTTGCCCTCTACTTCCATAAGCCTCAATCATCTCTATCCTATGCATATCCAGACTAAATTACAATCTTAGCAGACTCTATTCATTGTAATAAGGACGGTCGGAAATGTTGGCTTTCATTCAACACCTCTATAAGTTACCATCCAATTCTGCCGAAATGGACCAAAATAGTGTCTTGACACTATAATGAAGCTGCATTGAAGCTAATTTGACACCCGCAAATGTCATTACTCGACCCGCAACACATCGAACCTCGTGAGCTCTGGCTAAACCAAAGCTTCCGATGGCGATGTCAACTGCGATGTGACCGATGAACCATTGAATCCAAATATTTGTGATATTCTTCTATGGGAATCAAGTGACTAGTCTACACACATCATTTTTTTGTTATTCATATTGTTCCTTGAGAAACAATAAAATTTGACGACATTTATACACTGCACCTTTGTATGAAGAGACAAAATATGTATTGTGTCAATAAATTTAAATGTTCTGAGCCCCTGCACAAGTATGGAACACGGTGACTTTAAGGATGAATCAAGAGTCTAGAGTGCGATGGGGTGATAAAAGGTGCACTCGGGAACATAATGTGATGATGAGGGCCGCGTCTGACGACTTAGAGGACCTCGAAATACTTGGGTGAGGGACAAGACTCGTTCTTCTTGAGACAAGAAAGCAAGCTACCAGTGTTGGGTTAAAAAGATACATGCAAAGAAGACGTGATGTATGTTGCAAGAAGAACAAAGAAATGAGAAAAGATTGTACCAGGTCAGACCAAGCAGAGACGAAAGCTATGACCAAGAAAAAGAAAAAAACTAAAAAGTGCCTTTGGGTATACTCGCGTTCTTAGTTCTTGTGTCATCCAAGATTCGTGATTTTAGCTTCTTCTCGAACGCACAATTTTTGCAAAATTATTAATTTTTGAATTCTTCTCGCTCTATCATCAGTTGTTAAGTCGATCATCACCTCATCTTTATCTTGATTGATTTTATTGGACTAACGCGCACATATTTTGTTTCGGGGATCGAAACCAGTTCTCAAATATAAATGTATTCACTCACCAGTCAATCAGACGTGATTCGCATTTCAGTGATCTTTCATACCAATCAGAAATTCGATTCGATGAACAGCCTATATCATTTTTGTTTACAACACTTAGGAACATAGTATATTCAGGGATAGCCAGGTCGAAGAGTAAAAAACTCAGACAGACAATCTAAAAAATAGCATCCACTCTAGATCGTTTGATTGACAATTTCCAAGTTCAAAAGAATCTCTATTGGTACCCCGATGTCACAGTTTTGACACGTATTTATTCACAAACTTCGAATTAAACGCTATCAGTTGACAGAGTTACCCCCTCCTCAAATATGGATCAATCTCATCAATCGTGACTCTAATCGGTTGATCGAAAATCCCTTCCAGTTTTTGAATTCATTATCTCCAGAATATGAGGTTCGATGAACCAGTGTGATTAATCTCGGATACAAGATTGATGAACCAACCAAACTTAGGGTAATTTCGAATGAGTAATAATACCTACGTTGCGCATACTCGATAATTTTCTTACTCTTTCTGCTGCCTGAATCCACCCTTCTTCAAAACCTCTCTTATCGTCCATCAAGCCAACTCTTGGTATTGTTTTTATTCTGGTACAAAATGTCTTTGATTATCTCGATAAATGTTCGTATGATTTAACATGATTCAGTTTGTCAGGTTGAACTTTAAAAATTTCGTTCTCATACGCGTTATTTCGGAATATAGAAAATACCATCACCAAGGAGGAGATTCAATTTATCAAGCTTTTTCGATAGTGACCAAAGTTATTCAGCAATCTTACGACAACTATTGCTTGAAATAATTCTTTCAAAACTCCCATTTCTATATAATTTATCATAATAACCAGATTCCATACGCTTTTTGGGATCAATGATCTAGTAATAGGCACCTCGAGGCACAGTTTTAATCCATTTGACCTCCTTTGACCGAAGAAAAACTATCTTGAACCTGGGAAAATGAATCCTTGCTGCGAAAAGACTGATGTAAAATCACTAAATCTGCAATCTTGTGTGCAAGAATCGAACTTTCGCACCAAATCCCTTTGACAGATCAATAGCAACGCAACCAACCGTGCATTTTTCCTTCAGAGTGTAATTTAGTAGTAGATGTGACGCTAAAAGCTATTTTGCACATAAAATTTGATATGGTGATTTGTCATTAATCACTGCTCATACGATTCCTGAAACAGAAATTGCATGACGTCATTCCTCGCCTCATTTGAAAATTTCTTTTCGTCCTGCGCGATGAATAACTGTCTCGCTATCATATTCCCTCACACTTTTCATCCTTATCTTGGCAAAATCATCTTCAGCTTCCTTGCTCTTGCTTTACCAACCCCTCGTACATTTTTACGATGAATTTTTCTTGCGAAGGATAAGTACTCGTGTAATCTGTCGGGTCTCATATTCATCCACGCTTCTCGAGCATCAGCTTGAAAAATGCCGCAGAAGTGGTAAAAGAGGAGAGGAGCTACGTAACGCGGTGCACATAGTATACACCGCGAGTATCATGAGAAAAAGTAATTGCTTACACAGTAATTCGCCATTGCTTCGACGAAAAAGGTAGCTCCAAGCTACTTGGTGAAGCATCATGTTTCCAAATAAATTTGACATGATGGGTCTACATAACGTTTTTATTTCTTTACTGTCCAGTTTTATGCAATTTTATAGGTCGTCGAACCGTGTCTTCCACTCCTTGTAATACATCATTTTTGATTATACCGCGCAGCCCAAAAAAGGCAGCTTAAATCTCGACCCCGTAGACACACACGCGCGCCTGAGCTGATACCTATCCAGATGAATGCATAAATGCAATAGGTACAAAGAGATAGCTCGGTAACGGTAATCCGATATAATCAACGGAAAATATCTCGGAATGTATTCTTGAAGCTAATTACAAAAATTTTGTCCAATATGAGTTGTTATAATTGTTGGATATTCATTCTTGATTCTTTCAATTACTGCAGTATGTATGAATATTGTTCTTGAGATTGCATTTTGAACTTAAACACAAGATTTGGAAGGACTAGAGTGATTGCTCCAACTCCTGAGACGACACTGATGAACCAATCTTACCCACAGGCATGCAGGATGCAGACATCTCTTCATAAAATTTTTACTGAATACATTCATTGCAATATCACTCCGTGGGTCCATAATGAAATTTCCCGTAAGACAAGAACCCGGTCGAGAACCCTTTTCCAACAGTGAACGACAAAAATCGGATTCCTGAATGAAATCTGCCGCGTACAGCGAAAGTGTTAGTTTTGAGTTCAACTTTCAATTCATTTTCTAATTTTAACCTTACTTGAAAAAGCCAGGAATCTCAAAAAACACTGATGTGTACCCAAAATACATCACGCGTTCTGGGCCTGAAGGTACTTTATCAGGACCCACTTCATCATGATCCCCCAAATTTTTCTGCAGGCATTTAATGAAGGTATACAGTCACCTCGGCGATGGAAATCCCCCCCATGAGTGATTCGATCGATATTATCCTGCGATATATAATGCGGAACGATTTCGCGTACAGCCACCAAGGCAGAACAAGATCACAAAAAAGTGCTGACGTTACGTGTGTCGGCACTCGGTTATTGCGCTGCAACGTTCGATCGATGAAAAGATCGCCTCTGGTGGTCGAGATGGTTTGGATGCTCGTGTGGGTGCAAAATCCAACATGTGGTGAGTCAAGGGCTGCTATGAAAGGATTCACTACTCTGTCTGTATATACCCTGACTCCCCATTGGTATACCAAGTACTTTGGCCCCGGTAGGGCGAAGACCCTGCAATTACCCGAAGACCGGTTTTCGGGGTCGGCTTGTACCCATCATCGTGCTCGGAATATCGTTGCAAACGATCTGATGTGTAGAAGCTGACGTCTTGAAGAGCGCGAAAGATCGTGTGTCATGTGCGAACACAGTGTCATTTGTCCAAAGAAATCGCACAGATAAAAGCGCCAGCCTTGCATTTTGTCGTCTCGAGACAGGGAGAATAATCGTGCAAAAGCACGTGCCAAAAGTGTGAGACGAAATTCGAGTAATGCATTGAAGAAGGTGGTAAAGTAACTTCTGCAGTCGGTCACCTGAAACTAATTTTTCAAGTCTTGTACTATATACTTCATGATAAGGAGTCAAACGTAGCACTTTTTACATAATACATGAATTTAATTTTCATCTATTGCCTCGTTCTTAGCTCTTCTATAAAATACATTTAATTTGTATAATATGACTGGGATTTGGGTTGGAAACATCGTAGAAAAATTGAGAAACTCTGCCGAACCTCCTCAACGTATAGGTGAAAAATACATCAGAACTTGTTCTGAATCAACAATTAGGACGCGTTCTTTGGTTGAAAATTTCGTCAGTTAGATTATAAATGGAGGCAGTGAATGGAGGTATCAACCTTGTGCACTCGCCCCAGCATCCCAAGACTGCTACATCAGCAGTTAGCGCATGCAATTCGTACAGAATTCGTACAGAATTCGTATCTACAGGCAAAAGCAGTTTACATTTAATTGAGAACAGAAACACTAGAGAGCAACTTGGCGCGATCCTCATAGTTCTCAAGTCAGCTTCTCCCCAAGGTTCTCAATATTTTTCATTGGCACTCGCTCAATTTTACCACAAAGACCATCAAAATACAAGCCATGGAGCTATGGCTTGTTACTTGGAGGACTAAAGAAACAAAAGCTTAGCTGCAGGTTGAGTTGTGAAAGCATCCGCGATTTAACTAAATAATAGAATTTATTGAGATTCTTTGTAACTGTTTACTTTATTGGTTCTGTTATTTCTTTGGAGGCTCCCAATTTCACTGTTTGACTCGATGTAGTATATTGAAATCTGTGTGATGTCTTATCCGAATGTGGAATACAGCCCAATTATGATATAATTTAAGAGATATCAGAATTTGAGCGCCCTCTGATAATTTTGCTTCTCTGCTGTGAGCCTAGGGTACAGCAATACTGCAATCGTCTTTCGAGGCTGTAAACCCATTCGAAATGGAAAGATCTTGAATCTTTGAGTTATGACTATTGATTGGATGTAAGGCAGAAATAAGTTGATAACGTGAGAAATATTTCATACAATGCTGAAAAAATCGTTTCCAACTTCTACTTCTTAAAACGAGTACTTCGCAATCCTCATTTTTTGAGGACGTAACCAACAGTTATTTATCACAACTTCCAAAAAATGAATCGTGACAAAGATCAGTACTTACGCACAAATTCCTTGCGCTTGGTGATATTGATCTACAAACACTATTTCCAGACAATCAACAAGACATTGGAAGCAAGATGTATCACTTGGCTCACGCTAATTGGAGCCCTTATATTATCTAGCCGAAGGGCAGGGACAAAAGGTCATACGATGACGGTGGCGTGGGCTATATTCTATCGGTTGGGTTGCTAAGCAACGGCACGTGATCAAATATGAACCTGACGTATACTCACGAACTTGAGCTTTTGCCTGGCGAAGCAATCCCTAAGAAATGTAGATTTCATATTTGTACCGACTCTTGCCCCATACTTTGGATGTCTTGAAATCAATCATCAGTGGTATATAAAACAAGTATATGAATGTAAAAGTTCGCAGTCAAATAAATTGCTGTTCACTTGAGAGCAAGTAATCGTATCGATATGAGGGCAGTTTTACATACACAAGTCTTCAAAAAGATGATTCTCCCTACGAGAGAATGATTCTCTGTGGTGCCTAAATCGTCACGGGAAGAGAGGAAAATTTCACTTCAAAAGATTTTTGTACTGCTCGCTTATAGATATGATTTATGAAGAGGTTATTCATCTTCTCAATATGATACATCTATTCTTCCTATGAAGGAATCCGGAAGTTAGGAATTCGATGAGCAAATGTTGTATGGAAAAAAATTGAAGGGGCATAGTAATCGTGAAAGAACACATTTTACATTTCCCTACTCCTCCCGGTCATACTTTTGACATAACAATGGCGACAAACAGCTCATATTTTTACCGATAGTATCTCAGAGCACTTGAGTTCCAGACTTCGCTGAAATCGTCGGGAGGAAACCATGGACTTTGGTGGCTTGAGGGAAATAGTTTACCGCATCAGACAGACTCAGAAAAGAATAAGGTAGAAAGAAAAGAGCTCGTAAGATTGCTTGAGTGGTGGGTCGCGACACAAAGAGCTTTCGATGAAGGAGAAGATAAAGCAGGAGAAATATGAAATAAAATCGATGAGCATATTGCACTCATCATTGTAATTTGCTCCCTGACTCTTACCGGAACGAGTGTCGAGAGAAGTGTACTCACTCGTTCATATATTTGATAATTGAGATTCAATTGTGGCTTCATTGGCCAAGGGAAATACGACGAAGAGTGCGATGCGAATGTTTTCTCACGTCTCGCGCCATCTGAGTTACTTGTTTCTTTGAGGTATATCGCATAACTTACCGGAAATTTGGAAACGTTCATCATTGTTTCTGAATAATTATCTAGGAATAAGTCAGAACGAGTTCATCCTCTAACTCTTTCCAATTCCAAATTTTTCCCCAGTTTTTCTCAATCGTAATTATGATCACAATTAAATATTATCTGAACATAATCATAGCTGACATCTTTAGTAAATTTTCACTTTTCAAAAAGATTTCTGCTACTTGAACTTGTCAGTACCTTGTCAGTACCTCGTCAGTGCCTCATACCGGTAGGAGAGTGGTGGCATTTTCATAGTTCAGTCGGCCATACCATACTGATTATCCATGGCTCCAAATAATTGTATTCTGAACCATGAACACACGACTAATATTCTCTTGACATAAGTACAGACGTCACATAAACTCTCAAGAGATAATCACACAAGATCATCACCGAATGATTTACTCACAAGTCATACTCGGTTTTCAAAAAATAGTCTCATTTGTGAATTGAACTTTGATTTCCATCAACAATCATGAGGAACCCAACCAAATTGCATCTAACAGTGATCTAATGACTCTGCGGGTTATACAAACTTGATGAAAAGAATGTCATGAGATAAAGACAAGAAGGAACAAGAACTGTCTTATCCTCATAAACAGCTTAGCCTGGGACCACAACGGGTCAGCATTGAGCCCAAGTTCTGGTGAATCAGGATCGTCGCGTGCCATCAAAGTATATATGATCTGGGGATACCGTGTCGAGACAACATTTTGTTTTTTACCCTCTGTAGGTGTTTTTTAGCTGTTTTGGAGATCAATTTAGATGAATCCAGAATGTCCATATTTCTCACCATTGAGTAGACTTAAGAATCATCGTCCAAAATAATCTCCACACAACAATCAAACAGCCAAGAGACTGAAAAAGAAACTAGAAATAATCTAGTTGTATTCTGATTCAAATATTATAATGTCACCTTTGAAAGATTTATTTTTCTTCCGTATTTTGCCCACTCAGATCATCTGAACACGAAGAGACTCTGAGAATTCAGACGAGAAAGCATAAAAGAGAAAACTTGGTCTTCTGGAAAGGAAATTTCTTTTGATTCATCTCAGATAGCTGACTCAAAGTTTTCAAACTATGCTCCTCGGGAGTGGCAATCAAAAGTGTGAAAGCACATTATATAGGAGGATCTCAAATTTTATGCTCACATTTCTTGAACTTCGATGCAAATTACTAACTGGGGAAAAAATGGATAGTCGCGACAATAAGAGGTTGCAATTGGAATGTGGCGCGTTTGAAATTACATAGGGGATTGATGAGTGAGGTACTTATGAACATGAGAGAAACGGACGCAGAAAATGCACAGATAACTTGCCCCGTCCATGGTAACAGAGTAACTTTGTTGCAATGCTCGTATCTAGCAGGATCTTCCGCATATAAAAGATTAGAGGTTACTTCTCTTTCTACGAAGTTTTATTCGTACAGAGAGTCGCGTTTCGAGCGCATCCGCTGCATTCAGCACGAAAACATCAACAGACAATGTCACAGGACCTGAGAGTGTATCATTATTACCTCGTTCTGATGCATATGATGTTGAAGGAACTTATTTCATGTCTCCTGGGAATTGGAGAATGGTACTAATCATCTTGTTCACCCGCAACAGATGATAAATTTCATTATATTCTGAGTCAAAGTGACTTAGTATGAAGTAATCATGAAATATAAACTCTTAATATGTACTGCACTTTTTTACAACTTTCGATGCATCTTGCAATTATCTTTTTACGCGTGGAATCTATGTAGCTAACATGAAAAGCTCTTGCAATATCAACTCCATATACCTATCTGTCAATAATTACTGAGGAGATGCACGCACTTAGTGTACCCACGTAAATGAGCAATCCCAATTATACAGTGCTGCATCGACCGCAACCCAGAGGATTAGGCGACATGACAGTGAGTTACGCGCCATAGTGAATAAATTGCCTCTTCTCTCGTTTATGGCTTGTTTCTCCGAAATTTGAAAGCCAGTGTCTTTTTTATTCTGAACTCCTATTCAGAATTTAGAATGGAGAAGACACTGACAAATTCGTGAATATAATCAGGAATGCAAATTCTGTGAACTGATTGTTTCATCGTGGTACGATAGTGTCATGATGATGAAAAGTCATCGCCAAAAACTCAAAATTTTGCACGGCCGCCAATGGATTTTTAGGGTACTGTAGACGAAGTGCCTCTGTGTCAAGATAAGACTTCTTCTGGGTCATAACAATCTTACATAATCTTTGCTGTAGAAATTGAACCCGCGACGACCCACATGGCTCAGTCACCCCAAGGATTTTTGGATAATGAACATTGGTTTTTTCATAAACATAGTTTTTGGACTACTTTATGACATTCTCCGAGATATTTGCAAACAAATGGTCGGTAGTGTTTTCTCTACATCGGTTAAAACTCATTGAAAACGATGGAAACGAGCAATTGCATGCTCCTAATTAGAGCTGACTAGCCAAAAACTTACAAATTGTGCTGTAGTAGTGCATTATTGTACCGGGCGCATATGCTCATTTCGAGGCTGAGACAATTCATTTCCTGAGCGAAGCGAGGGAAATTAGTTCTTCGCACCTGACATGGGCCTATGAGCTCAGGGCATTCATGATTTTTCGTCATCAGAACCCTAGAACATCGTTTGATAACGGCAACTCTAGGTTAGGATGATGAAAAAAAAGTCTTTGGAAGCTCGTGAAATGGTCTAGGAATACTCGCTACATTATTGCCTCGGGCGCGTATGCTCAGTTCGGGTGCTAAGACAGTTTAATGCCCGAGCGAAGCGAAGAAAATAGATCCTCCGCACCCGGAAAATTCATGATTGCTCGCAAGCACAGAGCGATTATGAAATTTTCATTTGAGAGACTTCAAAACCGCTGTTGAAAGCGGCATTCTTAGGTTAGAATGATGAAAATATCCTTTTTGACATTGTGAGAGCGCGATCTCTATGTTTAAAAATGAAATTTATTTGTATTAATACTCAAAAAACTAAGATAATTGACATAACGCTAGATCATTTCAGTACCCGTACAAGTTTCGAGTGTTTGATCAGCACGCGTACCTCTGAAATCACCCTAACATTTCCCTCTGAAACCATCTAATACTGGCTGATCCAAGTTTTTACTGCATAACTATGTGATAGCGATTTCAAATAAATCAAACAAAAAATTGTCCCGGTCAAAATAAATTGCATTTCTGGTCCCATCTATCAAACTATGTAACGCCAACGTACAATCTTCATACTTCACACCAATATTCCACGTAATACAGAAAGTTTGCTATTTATGGAGATCGATCGAACTGTGAATTGAATCTCAAAGCACCCATACAGGCACGCAGCTCACAGAATCACGGAAGACTCGTATCAAAATTGCAACTTTGCAAAGCTCTCATAATAAGAGAGCTGCATGCGGGTATCATCATGCAATACTCGCACAGGCTGCATCTTAGTAATCTAGCTGTAGAATCGGCACTCATTATAATGCAATGACATTCCAGTTGTGGTCAACGACAGTGTGTCCCCGGGCGATCGGCACCGATAAGATTGCAAACGCGTGCGACTGCCCCAAGCCTTTTCTCTCTCTTTTTTCTCGTAGAGTTCAGTTTCCAAAGCTCGCATCTCTCCTATTCCATACTTTTAGGTCTCAAGAAGTATATTTGAGTACTCAGCCAATAACACGAGACACGCGTTTCTTGCGAGTGTCTTCTTGCGTTTTTATTACACCGCTCATCTCTTTGAAGACTCGCAAAAAGTATCATCCAAGCAACACGCGTCAAACTCATTGAATTATGTAACAAGAAAAATCGTGAAACTGCACCTTTGCAAAATTCGTTGTAGTGGCACTGATTTTTCAAAGAAGGACTAGGTATTGAGACTGAGAGTCAGACATTCATCGAGAGACTCTGAATTGCCTCGAGGGAAACGCATAAGATATCTATATATTTGTATAGACTCATACCTATATAGGCATGGTAAGAGGGAATGGAACATGCACGTCGTTAGCCCGCAGGGAGAACTTAATTAAGATTAGATAATAAGACAAGTCGATAACTTTACCTGATCCGCAAGTCGTAGATAGTAATATGCTCCTTTTCCAACTAGCAGAAACAGCTGCCGCCGATCGAGATGGTGTGTACATGAATACAAACGAGCTCTACGTTGGTGCGAAAAAGATATGCGGTAGGACGTTGATCAGCGGCATTCAAACGTCAATTATATCATTGGAAGTAAGTCGTATAAGTAAAATTTATCTAACTCTTTACCTGTGCCTTAATTAATGATCAACCTTCGCTTATTGTATGAAACTCGAACTGATAAGAAATTTACTGATTCATTCATAATCTGAGAGCCCGCGAACTGGATTGGTTGACCACCATTTGCCATGACAGGCTGTATCCAAATTGATTATTTGATTACCGTATTGATCTGAAGATTCTGAAAAAATTTTCTCGGTGATTTTGGTGGAACTTCTTGGTCGTAGATGTGGTACATATCATTTTCACAATTTACCATGACATTTTGGTACGCTCTCAGAACGTTTGTTTCCAAAAAAGGGCATTGAAACGTTCAGTAGGTAAACGATATTCATCTTATTGTACGGAAAAAAATCTGATGAGATTCCGAAAATTAACCGACCATTTATTGAGAAACTTTTTGACAAAATCATTCGACAAGACGCTTGAGTATAATCTCACGTGAATAATGTGGTCAAAATACAATAATATGTTCAACTTCCTTTTTATCATTTTCATCGATTCTGTAGTTTTTAAAACAACTTTCAAACCTCCAGTGGGAACCCCGAGAAATCGTTAATGGTCCTAAAAATGAGTTTACGGATGTCATTCTCCGCCTTTTGCTTGACAAACAATGGAAAGGACAAATTGTTTATACTAAATTGTCTGATGGAACGTGGCTCGAGACATTCAAAAACTGGAGAAAAATTCGACGAGTCGTTTTGAAACTCCCACTCTTATGTAAAGAGGGAAATGGGTCCTTCTCGTTCTTTTTAAAAATTTCCATTCAATAAAAAATTTCATTGATCTTTTCAAATAGAATTCAGTGATCTTTCACGAAAAATACTTCTAAATGCCTTTTGGATGTAAAATACTACGTTTTTCGTAATAGTGTTTCTAACCGAATCTTAACGTCAGTTTTCTGCGCATGCACATTATTTTTAACAATTATGATCAGTAATTACATAAGTGCGGTGATAGAATTCATTATTTGTAAGAAAGATGCCTACACGAAACAGCTCAGTGAACGGTGGAGAAAGGAATTCGTAATTTCAATTTGCTAACAACTCACTGATTTGAGAAAGAACAGAGTTCGCGGAGAGATCATTTCAATTAATAATACATCCTTCTACAGTATTATAGATCTCCTCCTTTTATTTGTAAGAGCATTCCACGTTAAAAAGTTTCAAGCATCACTGTCGGAATAAAAATGTCTGACAATTAAGTTGATGAAGCCAAACCTGATTGTATCTGTGAGACACTGGCGATTGCAGAATTTATCACTGATGAATAATTGCTTGCTTCGTAGTCATTTCTCACCGAAAGTCTTGCCACCAGTGGCACAAACCGATTGCATTAAGATTTCTCAGGAGTGCAAATCGTTCTTTTCAGCGCTATGCCCGACAGTGTCAATTTCATTTCCCAAACATCCACTATAACCCTCGCGCCTATGATACCTGGTGATTTTTCGCGTGATGCAACGTAAGTGCCTCCTGCACGACATCCGAAATCGTTCTTTAATAGCTGCACTCAAGCATCTATTATCGGTGGCCCGTGGAATTCGCAAAAAATTGCGTATTCCACTGTACTAATATACACTCGAAATTGCGCATTATTTTATGAGCGGCTGCTGTTGGATTCTAAGGCAATAAGTAATGATGATATCATGAATAAGTCAGGGTTCCGTCTCATCAAATCATATTTACAGGGAAGGACGCGTGGGCCCCACCCGTGAGGCCCATCGCAGGGAACGTGTTAAAATTGGGCGCCCTTAAAATCTCACACTTCTCAAAATAGTTTTTTCTCAAATCGAGAAACGGAAACGAGCGATTTTTCTGGTTATGAGAAATTACCTCTCATAACGAGGAACTATTTCTCATAATGAGAAAAAATTTTTCTCAAATCATCATCATGAGAAAAAATTCAAAACTGAGAGAACGTTAGGGTTATGATACCACGGTAAATTTTCAATACGATAGCATGAATATGCTATTGTATGCAGAAAGGATTATTCACTGAAATACCAATGCTCTAGCTATCAGTACGCAAGAATATATCAAACCACAATGCATCAGGGTCTTAAGTGAACAATGATTGTCACAACTTCTTTATGTCTGCCGAAATCCTATTCGAAGTAGAATTATTGAAGCACGCAAATATTCCAAAATCACCCGCCGCTCTAGCTATCAATACGCACGAATATATTAGACGACACAATGCATCAGGGTCTTGAGTAGTCTGGGTCAAAATTGTGAAAATGGCAGTGCATCAAACAGTGCTCCGTCGACGGCTCCATTTAAACGCACGTTAACCGCGCCGAGCGCTTTTCGCGCTCTTTCCGACTGGGGTTTTCATTTCCCAGAAAACTTGTGAGGGCCTTTATTGTAGGAAATTTTGCGATCTACATTTTTGATCCGAGGAAGCATTCCCGGGAAATGCATATAACTCGAGATATTTGCCAAAAACCTCAATTTCGCATACAAAATTGTTAATAACAAAAAAAGTAATTAAAATTCGGAAAAGCGACCTGGAAACATCGACTCAGCGCATCAAAATACGTAGGAAAACGTGAAGATTTTCCGGGGGAAATGAAGTGGCCTACGGGAGCATCGGTGGGCGCCCAGCCTAGAGTGAACAGTGATTGTTACAGCTCCTTTTCATTTCTGCCTGAATCATATTCGAAGTAGAATTGTTAAAGCACGCAAATATTCCAAAATCACAGACTTAGTTATCTAGCCGAGGGTAAACATGGTCCGCAAAGGTTAGTTTCCTCTAACAAGGAGGACCCACGAAGTGCGGGACACCAAATCTCACCAAACTTTTTTCACGGTCTCGTATACCAACTAGAATATAAAGAATCCAGAGTAACTCCGTCAAATGGGCCTTCCGTCCAGAGCTACAAGCAAAAATGTTAGCATTGTCAGTATATCTATATATGTCACTTTCAACATGGGCCTATATGGGCAATGCTAATGTCATAGGCTGTAACTTCGGACAGAGAGCCCATTTGACGAAGTTACTCTGGATTCTTTATATTCTAGGTGGTACGAGACTGTGAAAAAAGTCTGGTGAGCTTTGGTGATCTGCACTTCGTGGGTCCCCCTTGTAAGTGAGAAATTCCATTTCTCAAAACAAAAGATCTATATTTCTCGTTCTGAGAAATTTCTCGAACGAGAAATGAAGAATTTCTCAAAATTACACGCACTCAGAATGAGAAGAAAAATTTCTTATATTGAGAAATCCTTTTTGCTGTGATCAACATACTAATCTGAGTGGTTTGAAATTTACTATCTAATCTAGTAAATAATTTGTACGTGAGTCAAAAAATTGAGCTAAATGTCTTGTAAACATATCAAAACGTGAAATTTTTGGTGCTTGCGGGTCGCTTACAGAATAATGGCACGCGTAACCGTGACAACACTTTACTCCGAACAGTTATAGAGCGTAAAATATCGAGCGAGTGTGGGCTGATCGGAATCACAATGTCGTTGTGAATAAAGTGCGTAGGCCGTGAGACACACGCCCTTGCCAGTGATAAAACGTTTGCAGTCCACTGATCGCTGCAAACACGCTCTGCGAAAGACCGGAGAGCTATGCTAAGACTAGAATGCGAAAGAGAGAGAGAGAGAGATAGAACTCGCGAAACCAGTATGAATTACGACGTACAACTAGTTTTCCAGTTCAAAAAATCGATTGTGTATACAATCCGTAAACTTTTTTCGTGGGTATCAAGATTTTGCAAGTTCGCAGAACCGTATTGCGCCGGTAGAGGATGAAACCGTTTATGCTCGCGTTTATGGGATGTGATGCGATTGAGATCCCAGATTTCTTGTTGTTCTGTTGAGAAAATGTTGGGAATACCGAGGGGAGCCCTCATGAAAAATGATCGATTCAAAAATTTCTGAGGCATAAAAAGCATCAGGATTCCCTTTTTTCAAAACCCTTATGATAGATCAGGTCAGCACTGAAACTAGTCAGATGTCCGCTGGTACCGTTTCATGTTTAAGCTAGTAGGAATAAAATGTTATGGAAAATTGTTGGGAGTCCAGTATTAGGACCTTTGGAATGAAAAAGTACGTACACCATTCATCTCGATTGACTGAAAGAAGTACACTCCTGCACTCGTTCCTGCATGTACGCCCTACTGTGGGCACTATTCTACAGAGTGCCAAAAGCGTGCAAGTCTCTATAAAGAAGACTTTGTTAACAATCTTGAAAATGTTGAATTAATAAATGGCACTCACAGGTGAAGATAATGAAAGAAATATCTGATAATCCACAAAAAATTTATTTTAAAATGAAAATTTAATTGAGATGTCCTTCAGCTAAGTGTGGCTCACTTTTTAACTTACAAAACGACTTAACAATAAATGACCTTGAACTTGGCCCACCAGAACTTGCATCATTGCAGATCTACTGACAAGTGAATACATGCAAAATGAGGGTAAACTATATACCCTTATTCAGGGATCATTGAGCCATATGATTACAGTGACAGTGTCGGATGAAGATAGAGTTTACGGGCACCGAATGGTCTGACGTGCCTCAATTCGAAGGAATGAGAATCACATCTCTCGAACGAGCACTCACTCACGGGTAAAGAGAAAAACGTTAACCGTTAGCTGCCATCACAGGCACTTGTCTCCCTTTTGCAGTGGAATCATCATGAAATAGATACGAGAGAGTCATTTAACGTAGCGTGTGATCTGATGCTTGCACACATGCCTCCAAGTCAGCCAGGAATGTATATAAAATCGTTTCCCGGCTAAACTGAGCAATTAAATTTACAATGCACCTACATTCTCGTTCAAGAATCGGTTAGGTTTAATTTGTACAAAACAATGGATGTTGAACAACTATCCAAGACACTCTTACCTAGTCTCCACCGTATATATACTCAATTAACAAATACTAAGAGAATCGAGTAAGAGACTCTTTATAACGGGCAATGTATTTGTTTTAGTTTGCATAAGTTCGCACATTTCCGATGAAATCGTATGAAATTTGAGAAGATATTATAGTCTGATATGTGTACATTGAAGCAGAAATTCACACGGGATCTTCTAGACGTGGTGCAAAAAAAACAAATATATATTGGAGACGGGACACTGCGGGAGTCACAGACGAGAGTGAGTGCAAAAAGCATAGAACGTACGGAATAATGGCGCGAAAGAGGAAAAACGGTAGATGGAGATAACAGAGGGAAAGAGAGAAAGAGAGTTGGGGCTAACGAGGAAACTCGTTGCAGGACGAGAGACTACTCTGTGATGCACCTCTTGTGGTCCGCTGTGATATAGAGTGCGAAAATAAGTGGAATGAGGGGTTTGCGAGCAATGGCGAGTGGCGACACTATGTTGCGCGATTTAAATCGTGATTCAATTTCCGTAAGAGAAAATACATTGCGTTCCTGATTGTTACCTCTTTTCAGAGAATTCTCTGACTGAGGCATGCATGTTTTTCCTTTTTTTTTTTTTGTTTTTTCAAGTGCGACAACCTTTTCGTTAATGAACT
This sequence comes from Eretmocerus hayati, assembly GCA_029851415.1. Lineage (NCBI taxonomy): Eukaryota > Metazoa > Arthropoda > Insecta > Hymenoptera > Aphelinidae > Eretmocerus > Eretmocerus hayati. The sequence continues at coordinate 148,471,378 of CM056742.1, read as the reverse complement.
GGTGAGGTATAGGAAGTAGATTGAGAGCTTGCGGAGTCTAATGTATTAGTTTGCTCTATCTGGAAACTGGACATCTATGAGTGTAAAGTCTGAACTGATGGAACGGATGGGAATCTTATCATTTAGAGTAAATGACTTTTAGAGAGTGTTTGCAGAAATGAAGCTGTGACATTTTTTGTACCTCATTCCATCGACAATGCTAGGGATTTTCGAAGATTTAGCGAATGAATGTCAGAATGGAATCTCAATGAAATAGATGGTTAGAAGTCTGTAACGCCCATAATAGATTACACCTGGACATGCCTGTTTTACAATTTGTGATGAGTTTGGGTAGTTGCATGGTAAAAATCTTGAAAAAACAGATAAGTTTCGGCCAAACTCAGAAACACATAACCAGAAGAGTGAATACTCTAGAATTCTATATACTCTTGATTCGGAAGAGAATGGAAATAACCAAAAATCTCCAATTTTGTGAATTTCATGTTTTTTGTCATTATATAGCTAATCATTGATTTTTCTTGCATCAGAAATCTTTTCCGAGACTGGGGATTCATGAGTGATTGTTCGTTATTCCCGTCTTGGAATATCTGGACCGATTTTCTGATATTCTTCGAGATTTTTGAAAGGGCAAGCGCAAGGGCAAGAAACTGATCTGGTTTGTAAAAGGACCCCGCCATAAATCATAGGATTTTGGGTTTCAGCTAAATGTGATCGTATGGTAGTTAAACGATAGATTAGTGACGAGATGATTAGTAGCACTCGGTAAACTTTTGATTCCCTTGGTACTTCTCAATGGTTATACAATGCGAGAATCCATTTTTTTCAATTTTGATTCGTCAAATATGAAAAATACGTCTAAATAAGGCAATTCGTGCTCGTGACACCCCTTACGCTCGTTTGTTGTGAATTTCATAATTGCAAAGTGAAGTAATGGAGCTTGTGGAGTAGAAATATAATCATCTAAATATCATTGAACCATTTCCCTCTATACCCAAAGTTTTCGCCTCAAGACATTTTCTATTCAATTTTGAGTGCGTAAGGGGTGTCATAACTCGCAAATGAATTTGTCCTTATCACCATTAAACAACACGTGGACTTGCAGGCCATTTTCTTGTCAATAAAAAATTAATGAAGCATGATAAATACAAACTATAACAGGCTAGCTTGCATTGATATTTGATTCAAAAAAGAGAATGTAGAAAATAGTCCCACATAATGGGCAGGATGTCGGGTGGATCATCAAGCATAACGTGATCGTTATTCACAAGTATAAACTGAAAACCAAACTGAAGATTTTGCCTCCTTACCCTATCCTATCAATCAATTGCTTTTTGCAATGCCTTGCAGATTTTATGCCGAGCAGACTCATTACCAGCAAAATTAACTTGCAGCATCAGAACCGAGTTGCGTACACTCCTATAAAAGAGAAATAATCTCCCGATCCAATTTACATTTCAAAAGTCTCACCTTAGCGGTGGTGGCGAAGATTTTATTTGCTCAGATCGTTTTATATATACATAGCGTCAAGGTGCCGTCAAGCCGTCGCACTTTGGCGTTTGATCGCAAAACTCGTAAACTGTTACCTATATGTATATGCTACGGTCTCTAATCACTCTTCGCAAGCAGTTTACCCAAGTACCGCATTAGCGGCTGTGCTCGTTTCTATACTTACTAAGAGTGCTGTAGAAAAGTGTAGGGAGGGTTTAAGTAAACGAGATATAGAGACGACACGGGAAAAAGTCAAAGTGCAGTTCGAGATCGCGAATGTGGATTTCTCGCTCTTGCGCACACAGTATATATGCAAGGGCAACAAAAAGAATAATTACGGGAGCTTGGTTTCTCCGTGAGAGGCCACTTCCGCCCTTTTGCACACAATGTGATGCAACGGCGCACAGCTGAGCGACTCAGAGCAGCGCCAGAGCGTCCGCCGCCGCTGGATAAAGCTAAGACTTTTTTCACCTTCTCCCCCTGAGGGAGGTAGCCTTCTTACTGTATATCACAGTACCCATTCTCAGGACTGCGGTTGTTTGAATAATGAAAATTTCCCCTGCTGAGGGATCCAAAATGAGAAAGGCTGTGTTGAGTTCAGCAGAAGATATAGATTGATAGAATTATAAAAGTATCTCTTCGGAAAAAAGGTAAAAAGGCATTTTTTTATCAGCAGGGCATTATATTGTCATCTAGGCAGACACGCGAAGCTATTTAATAATGATGGGTACTAAAAAAATATGCAAATATTTTATTAAGAGAGGAAGGAATATTTCATCGCTTCTCATCGGAGGAAAAAATTGTGCATCCATAAGCAAATATTGTGAGAGACCTGCATTTTAGAACTTTCTCGACGCAGTGAAATTGAATTCACACATCTGATAACATCATCAGCTCGTGAGAAAATCATCGACATTAGTTTGGAATTCTGCTCATTCGTATAATTTCAAAGTTAGATTTCTAACACTATTCTGGTCAGGTTTGACATCATTATTGGGCTATTAAACCCCAGCCGAAGAGGATTGTTGTTTGCTTCTCTCTCATACCCTTCCTTCTTCAGCTGAATCATCTATGAGATTCCACGAATAATGCCTCGGAAGTGTTGAAATTTGGATTCAATGGTACGGGGTCCATGAGTTCATTCAAAAACTGACTGCATGCTATGTCTTCGTAATGAAAAAAGTTGGTAACTCCAAAATCAAATCTTTCTCAGAGACTCCGTAATATATTCATCCCTGTCAACAATTTGTAAAATTGCGATCACGGCACTTACGGAAAAATGTTTGATGATCAATTTGATACCACTCGAGTGGGGCTTTTCTCCGTAAATACAAAAAGATTAATTTTTCAAGAGCAAATTTTTTGAAATTTTGACGTTATAGTTGTTGACCTTTTTCCTTTCGGTGGCAGTACAACTCACAAAATTTATTCGTCTCATCAGTGTTTAGATAAAGAACGTCACCGAACATCAAATCACCCAGTTTAGCAAGAATTGTTTGCTTCTCAATTCATTGACGATTTCTAGAGTTTCGCGATATTCCGATATAATATCGATATCAACCAAAAAGAAACATACCGATACCGATATCAAACAGGTCGATATATTGTGAATATCGAATTATTGGAAATTTTGTCCAAATCCAAATAATCATGAAATCATGAATTTCTAATCATTTGTGGAATCTTTATCAAAGTCTTATTGTTGTATTGCAACTTCTTACATTTGATTTCATATATCTCCTCATGCAAAAGAGATTTTGACCAGGAATTGACACACATGAGTGATTTGAGCGTCTCGTCATTCAATCTTGAGCGTTTGGCTGTCATAGTCAAGGATCCTGTCGAAAAGAACCGTTCAACTTGGACTGACGAGGCTAATGTACTCAGGACATCTCTTGCCATAGATGCCAATGATGAGTATAAGGTCTGGTGTTTTTTCCACCCCTGAAGGATATCTGTGTGTCTCGTTGCTCTTGGAGAGTTCAAATACTCATTCAAATCTTCAACATACTTGTCGCACATTGTACTGTCTTCGTTAACGTAGAATGAATCTAGATAGTCATCTGATTCAACTCTTTGTTTTGTAGCTGGCATCTCGATCACCTCTTGCTCTTCTTTGCAATATTGATTGCAATGAATGTCTTTGAAAACTTGGATCGAGTAGTCTTCCATCTCCTTTCCCCAGCTAGTACTTTTAAAACCTGCGATCTTATGCCTTGGGTCGAGAATTAAAGAGACGCAGTATATCTAATTGCACTTCCTATAGTGTTTGAGGAGTTTATCTAGCCCTGCTTGAAATGCAACGAGCAATACTTCGTCATTTGTTGAACGATCAGCTTTTCTATCTAGTGTGGAAGTTATTTTCTCAATTCTATTCAGCAGTACATTGAACGAAACAATAACTTCTGGTAAAGTACAGGAACTCTCTGGCGAAAAAATTTTTGAAATCAATTTGAAGTAGTGCAAGAATTTATAAACTCCTTGTAGCAAAAACCATTGATCTACCTCCAACTTGAATTTTTTGACGTCTGCATTCATTTCAAACATGATGACGATTCCTTCCTTCAAATATAAGAATACCTCAAGCATGTCGTGTGTACTGTTCCATCTCGGTTATTACGTCCAGAACAACTTTCTTGAATTTAATACCAGCTGTCGCGCAACAGAGTTTGAGATTATTCGTTAGTTGTTCCGAGTAATGAAATTTCTTGCACAGCGACCTAACTTTTCCCAAAATCTTGGAAATTTCCTTAAAGCTCAAATCTTTTTCATCACCAATATTCTCAATACCCTCACTCTATCCTTCATTTTCATCCTCATCATAACTATCATCTTCAACTATGATTAATTGCTCGTTTGCATCTTTTCCCACTTTGATCAATTTCAAAACATCTTGGACTCCTAGGTTCAGTATATGTGCAAAGCACCGGAAATGGTGCTTATTTATATCAAAATCTATCTCGTCATTTTTCAAATTCTTTGCAAGTTAATGAATAAATCTTGTATTGGCAGCAGCATTATCTAATGTTATTCCTTGAATTTTTGTATGCATTTTACTTGGTTTAATTATGTTGCAGAATAACTTTGCAACATCTTCACCAGTGTGACGGCCACGCGACGGTACCAAGTCGAGAGCAGTAGATTGTAGAAGCCAATTTTCATCAATAAAATAAACGGTGATCCCGTAGTACGATCAGCCATTCTTCGCAGTCCATCCGTCGACCGTAAAAGAGAATTTTTAGTCATTTTTTGTAATATGCTAAGAAGATTATTCTGCATTTGCTCGAATTGTGCCTTCAGTTTTATTGTAGCTGAATCTTTTAATGGCATTCTTATAGCAGAACTCAACAAACTGGAGAAGTATCTGGTAAACTCGTCGTCGAAAAAATTTAGAGGTAGATTTTTATTACTCAACCAGACGGTGGTTAATCTGTCCCAATTAATTTCTGTTTTTTTAGAAGAAAAGAATGAAATACTAAGTGACAAAGATAAGTTGGCGGATTTTTTTTTGCATTACGGAATGGTTGAAAATGATTTGAAACTTGTGCGGCAAGCATGTTTCTAACGTAAAAATTCCTCAGGAATCGATTGCCGAAGTCAGAATTGCGATATCTCTTTTGAGTTCTGATTTATGAACGAATTTTCGTAAGCATGTCATTTCTATTTCAGCAAATATCGATCGGAGCGAAATTTCAACATGTGCATTGGAAAGATCGTGGCATTTTGAGTCGGAAATGCTTCTTTCCGGGTCCTATTTGTTGCATTATCTCCTCTAAAATTATCGAAAAGAGAATCTTATGTGCGATTCGTAACGTTTTTTGTAACGCCTGTAACGCTATTGTTGTTATTTTTGCATCGGCGTGCGTCTGCTGCTATAGTCTGCTGCTGGCAATCAAGAATCTTCATGTTTGCTGTGAGCGTTCATTTTTGAGTGACCGTTGACGAGAAGAAGCAATTACATCCATGATTAATCAGTGCAATTGCCTGCCGTCTATGTGATGTGAGTGATACATGAAAGTTTGTGTCGCTACAGCCACGTGGAGTTCGCCTTAACCTCACAGCGACGTACAGGTGTCTGGGCTGGGAGCCTGTATTCTGAATTCTGATTAATCTTTGGAGTACCTCAATTTGCTGCATAATATGTAATCAAACGTCAATGAGGCAAATCAATTCGATTGGATTTACGTCAAAAATCGTAAATTCATGTCCACAAGACTCCCATCTCTTCTGAGGATGAGTTGAGGTCGCCTGCATCACAAGGCTCTCAAAATTCTTAGCCGATTTTTTAATCCTTTTTATTATCGAAATACCTCGTTCTGGCGCCTATGATATTCAACTCCAATGGGCAAATCGACTGGATTGGAAATTTTTTAATAATTTCTATCCGATGGCCTCGAAACTCGTATTTCTCTTGATAATGAGCTGAGTTCAATAGCGTCACACGACTCTTAAAATTCATAGACGGTATTTTTATCCTTTTGATTGTCGAAATACCTCATCTTGGAGCCTATAATATTGAATTCTGATAAGTCAAATCGATTGAGCTGAAAAGTAATTGAAACTTGTGAAAAGTTGGCCTCGGAACTCATATTTCTCATGAAAAAGAAACGAGATGCATCGCATAATTTAGCTTTCAGAATTCATTGACACTTTTTCTTCATCATTTTAATCATCAAAACACCTTATCCTGATGGCTATTATATCAGTTGTCAATCCGGAAGTCTGATTAAAATCCCTTTGGAAATTTCCAACCGATGGCCTCGATCTCGGATCTCCTTGGAGAATAAGTTGAGCTCGATCACAACCAATGGCTCTCAAAATCCATGGATGGCGTTTTTCATTTCTTTGATCATCAAAATACTTTATTTCGATGCCCATAGTAATGGATGTATACGATATTGAATTTCAACAGGCAAATCAATTAGACTAAAATTTCTTTAGAAACTGCAAGACAATGGCCTTGAAACTCGTATACTTTTTCAAAGGAGAATGAACTCCATCGCATCATTCAGCTCTCAAAATTCACGTTTCTTCATTCTCTTGGTCATTGATATACCCGATCATGATGTCTATGATATAGAAATCCTATAAGGCAAGTCGATCGAATCGAAGATTGTTCGGAAATTATGGAATATTGGCCTCGATACTCGTATTTGTCATCAATAAAGGATATGATTTATCGCATGATTTGGCTCTCAAGAATTCATAGACATCTTGTTTTATCTTTTCGATCGTCGAATTCTTACCGCCAGGAGTCTCTGATAGCAGTTGTCAATCAAGCAAATCGTCCTAACCGAAAATCCTTTGGAAATTTTAAACTGATTGCCTCAAAATTGGTCTTTCTTCTGAGAATGAGATAGACTCGATTGCATCAAATGGGCCTCAAAATTCATAGACGATTATTTTTATCGTTTGGAGAACCAAAATACCTCATTCAGATGCTCGTGATATGGATCTCCGATGAGCAAATCAATCAGATTGCGAACTGTATGGAAATTTTGAAGGTATGGCCTCGGAACTCATATTTCTTCAAGGGTGAGTCGAGCTCGATAAAATGGAATGACTCTCAAAATTCATCAACAAAAGAAGAAAAGAGAGTGAAAGAAAGAGTAAAAATGAGGCTTAGTCGTAAGCTGAGTCTCAAATACGTGATTAAAAAGATATTTTGCCAGAATCTTATATTTTCCAGTTTATCTTGTGGTTTAATCTAATTTTGACTTGAAAACGAAATTCTGGGAATACTACTTGGTTCGTGCACAAGCCTGGTTTCATGCAGCATTTTTGGGAAAGAACGTCCCAAAGAGTGAAATGTAACCGTCTTCGGCCCGGGTTCTTGTTGTTTTCGGGGACGACTGAGAGATGTTCGGGTAAAGATCGCTTTTGTGATGAAAAATTAAAAACTTTCCATCGGGTCATGCAGCATGTGGCCTATAAGACTGTCACGCAGTTTAGCAGGTTGCGGAGGTAGTACCACCGCATTATACCTCACTGAACCGCGTCTGCCTGCGCAAGTTGACTGAAATTTGAATTTTTCGCGCAGGCGTAAGAATGACAATTCTCGGCGGGTCTCGATGTGGTCCTCTATCGGTCCTCAGCGAGTGTCGATATGGTCCTAACCGGTCCTCGGCGAGTGTCGATCTGTACCGGTCCTCGGCGAGTGTCGATCTGGTCTCGTACCGATCTTCGGCGGTTGTCGATCTGGTCTTGTACCGGTTCTCGGCGAGTGTCGATGGGATCCCATACCAATCCTCGGCGAGTGTCGATGGGGTCCTATACCGGTCATCGGCGAGTATCAATCTCGTCCTGTACCGGTACTCAAACAGTCTAATTTTGATTCTGTACCGACATTCGCCGAGTACCGGTACGAGACTAGATCGACACTCGCCGAGAACCGGTACAGGACCACATTGACACTCGCCGATGACCGGTTCGGGACTAGATCGACACTCGCCGAGGACCGGTACGAGACCAGATCGCTACTCGCCGAGGATGCGAAATGGGACCACAGCGATACTCGACAAGGACCATTAGAGGACCACATCGACACTCACTGATGACTGGTACAGGACCCCATCGCCACTCGCCGAGGAACGGTACGGGACCCCATCGACACTCGCCGAGAACCGGTACAGGACCACATCGACACTCGCCGGTGACCGGTACGGGACTAGATAGAAACTCACCAAGGGACGGTACGAGACCAGATCGGCACTCGCTTAGGACCGGGACAGGACCACATCGACACTCGCCGATGATCCAGAATGGGGCCACATCGATACTCGACGAGGACCGTTAGAGGACCCCTTCGACACTCCCTGATAACCGGTATGGGACCCCATCGACACTCGCCGAGAACCGGTACAAGACCAGATCGACACTCGCCGAGGACCGGTACAAGACCACATCGACATTCGCCGAGTTCCGGTACGAGGGACCGGCACGAGACCAGATCGACACTCGCCGAGGACCGGTACAGGACCACATTGACACTCGCCGAGGACTGGTATGGGACCTCAACGACACTCAGAGAGGACCCGTACGGGGCCAGATCGTCACTCGCTGAGGACCGATAGAGGACCACGTCGACACCCGCCGAGAATTGGCATTCTTACGCCTGCGCGAAAAATCCAAATTTCAGTCAACTTGCGCAAGCAGACGAGGTTTAGTGAGCTATAATGCAGTGGTACCACCTCCGCGACCTGCTAACCCGCGCGACAGTCCTAGAGGCCACATGCTGCATGTCTCGACAGAAAGTTTCAAATTTTCCGTCTCAAAAGCCATCTTTACCGTAACATCTCTTGGTCGTCCCCGAAAACATCAAGAACCCGGGCCGAAGACCGTTACATTTCACTCTTTAGGACGTTTTTTTTTTTTTTTCAAAAATGCTGCATGAAAGCGGGCTTGTGCACGACCCAATAAGTAGTATTTCCGGAATTTTATTTTCAAGTCAAGATTAATCATTTTCAATTATTGTAGTTCCTTCCCCCGATACGTGAGTGATGATAGGCGGATCGAAAAATTCATTCAATCGAAAGAGCTTCGAAAAATTTTACACAGAAGGCCTCGAAACTCGAATTTTCCTTTTGGGAACATGCACTCGATCGCATCGAATATCTCTCAAGATTCATAGACGGTTTTTATTATCCTTTTGATGATTGGAATGCCTTATTCTGATGCCAACGATATTGAACTTGAGGTGATGCGGTCGCCGCGCAACCCGGGTGTTATATTTCTTTTAGACGTTACTCAAAATTTTAATGATATGATGTTTGAGACAAGTTGTTCATTACGTATCATCATCTGAATTGCCGTGAACTATTCGCCACTTCTCGTTTATCCCAAGACTATGGGTGATGAACGAGAATGACTTGCCCACGGATACTTCCTGACTTACAAATTGGCACATTTTCGTCCACAAAAATCTCAAAATCTTTTCCAATTTCGGCTAAATGAAGAGTTATCCAGGCCAAGTTAGATGATTACAAAACCTGGATAACTCGCCGTTTAGCCCAAATTGGGGAAGATTTTGGAATTTTTGTGAACAAAAATCAGCTTGCACGGCGATCGCATCGCCTCAAATGGAAAAATCTATTAAATTGAAAATTCTCCAAAAATTTTATACCGATGGCTACGAAACTTGTATTCCTTTCAAGAATGAGTTGAGTTCAATCGGCTCTCAATATTCATAGAAATTTCTTTTCATCCTTTTGATCATCAAAAGATCTTGATCTGGAGCCTATAATGGTAAACTTCAAAAAGCCGATCAATTGTGCAGAAAATTCTTCAAAAAATGTGTACAGATAGCCTTGGGAGTCGTATTCTTCTTCAAAAAAGAGTGAGCATGGTCGTGATATTTGGCTCTCAAAATTCTCGGAAGAGCTTCTGAATTCTTTCAATCATCGAATAACCTTATTCCGATGCTTATGATGTGAAAACTTTAATGGGCAAATCGATTAGATTGAAAATACTTCAAAAATTTAAAATCGTCGTATTCAAAATTCCTACTTCTTTCATAATGGAATTATTCTTGTAATCGATACTCGAGACCTTCTCCAGGATCGATTGGCAGAATAATTCGATGACAAACGTTAAAACCTGAAGACGAGTAGAGAAAGTAAACAAATCTACTCCTTTTGTGAATGAGTTGGACTCGATCGCATCAAATGGCTCTCGAAAATGATCAATCAGCATTCAGAAATCAATCAGAATTCAGAATACAGGACCCAGACGCGTGTGCGTCGCTGTGCTCCACGTGGCTGTAGCGACACAAACTCCCATGATTCACTCACATCACACAGACGGCAGGCAATAACACTGATTAATCATGGCTGGAATTGTTGAAAAATCTGCATTATCTTTCATGATATGAAAGTAATTGCTTCTTCTCGTCAATGGCCGCTCAAAATGAACGCTCACAGCAAACACGAAGTTTTTTGATTGCCAGCAGCAGACTAGCAGCAGATGCAAATACAACAACAATAGCGTTACAGGCGTTACAAAAAACGTTACGATTTGCACATACAATTCTCTTTTCGATAATTTTAGAGGAGATAATGCAACAAATAGGACCCGGAATGAAGCATTTCCGACTCAAAATGCCACGATCTTTCCAATGCACATGTTGAAATTTCGCTCCGATCGATATTTGCTGAAATAGAAATGACATGCTTACAAAAATTCGTTCATAAATCAGAACTCAAAAGAGATATCGCAATTCTGACTTCGGCAATCGATTCCTGAGGAATTTTTACGTTAGAAATATGCTTGCCGCACAAGTTTCGAATCATTTTCAACCATTCCGTAATGCAAAAAAAATCCGCCAACTTATCTTTGTCACTTAGTATAAACTCATCTCATCTCGGGATTATTGATCGTATGAAACATAGGTATATAAGTTGACAAGAACTTACGATTGGAGATTTCAAAGTAGGTTGATCGTCTGACAATTTGCGTTTCATTCCTTCAGAATAACCAAACATCGTATTTTATTCACTTTGGTGGTAGAGACGTAAATGCGCATTCAATCCACCAGTGTTCCCTTGCTTCATTTTGACCTTCTTCTCAACATTCTTCGTACGACAGAGCAAGCATATTCCAATTTTTTCATTAGTTTCATCTTTGGAGTATGTGAAGAACTTCTTGAAAGTATTTTTATTTTCTTCGCTGCTTTCACCACTATTTGATTCGGCCATAATTACACTGGAAATTTGCACCAAATTGTTACCCGAAATTTAGATCCAAAAGTTTTGTCAGAAAAAGTTTTAATTAAGGTTAAAGTATTGTTTGTAAACAGTCAAATGAAACAGTCTGCTATGTGATGTGCTTGGTAGTGGAGCAGTGCACATAGCAGACCGTTTGTCACATCATCATTCGTTTCGGAATAGACCTTAATCAAATATTGAGAATCAAAGGAAATGATAGCAAAACTTCGAGATTTGAAAATGCTCATTTACGGTTCCCATCGATGTCGATATTTTTGATATCGATGCGATATTAGGTCCGACGATTTCGATACGATATTGAAATTTCCGATATTTACGATGGCGATTTCGATATTATCTTCAATATCGTATAATATCGATATCGCGAAACTCCAACGATTTCACACGACCTAATCAGAAGTAACGATCAATATGAAGGTGCCTTATCGAACATTATGAAGATTCCCATTTGTCCTGGATGAGACTTTCAAGGGAGAATATTGGAGGATTATTCTCACGGGGTTATCTCTCATTAGCCCGACACTCTGTTATCTAGAGAATAATAAAGATTTTTTCTATATTTTAAAGTTTCTATATTATCTGGGGTACAAGATGGATTCTATGATGATATGGGTGATTATGAGATAACTTAGGTATTTGGAGGGCAAAAACGGCGGGAGTCGGGATTCGGACCAAAAATTGACTAGTTGGAATATAGCTGCGATCTGACTGCTCATAGGTGTTTTCCAATCAATCTGACATCCAAAAATATTTCCCAGACGGGCATGAGCGTTAGTCAATCTATGTAAATGATATGAGCAATTTTCGATATATTTTTGCCACGGTAAGGACATTTTGGCATGAAAAGTGATCTCAAAGGCGTAAATCGAAACGGATCGTTTTTTCCGAATACATGGCCTATTTTCACGTCGAGAGTAGACTGTGGAAAAATTTCTAGGCCTTGACGTAGCATAGTGTTCAAGAACCAGTGACCACGGTAAGGACAATTCTTATTTTGCAACGGAAAAATTGTCCATAAATCATCGCGTGGGAAGTTGTTCACGTAATTCATCATTCCGCTGGTGGTGGTATTTTATTTTTATGTGTATTAGGAATCAATTACCGCCGTTATAGAGCCGTTTGAAGCGATTCTCTGACCCCGAGTCGAATTATCGAGAAGCATTCTAAAAATTTGCAAAATTCCAGGACAGAATGTCGGCTGTGTTTTGACTATTTTGAAGTGAGACTTGGTACTCGATTTGTACATGATATCACCTTTTGATAACCCAGCTTTGATGTTTGAGTGGTGCGGAACCGAGATCGGATAAATATCTCGGTAAACTACACGATTGAAATGTGCAACTCCAGTTTAGGGCATGCCACAGTAAGGACATTTTGACCACTTTTGGTGAGCTCAGGTCCACATTAAACTTATATCCGCTCCTGGAAATATTGGGACATCTTCATTTCAATAGAATACACTAGATATCATCGTTAGACTTATCATATTTGGTCATTTAATATGAATGCGAGGTCAGGACATCGAATGCATAAGTTATCTCAGAATCACCCATATTCCCTTGAAAATTAGGTAGTGAGTAGCGAAATGATATATGGGTGATTTCGCCGAAAGTGTGATTTTTTGGGGCCAAAATCGTCTCAGGGAGTGATTTGGGTCAAAATTATTTTAGCCCCAGGCGAGTTTTAGTAGGTCCTTGCAGTTGGATCCCACTTGTTGTAGACTCTTTTCTGCATAGATCATAGATTTGATCCAATGCAACCAAATACTTCGAAGCAATGCGGTCATCGTGCACGCTGAAAGTCATTCGCACTTTTGTCCGATACTCTTGCGATTTGGGCGAAACGACGAGAAGACAAGTGTTTATTAACATCTCTCTTGAGTTCGTCTTCTCGTCGTTTAGCTCAAATCGCAAAAGAATCGGATAAAAAAGCGAATTACATAGTGCCTGTATTATAGGTTAGGAGGTTCCCGCGGCCGAGCTATTCCCACTTTTATCCAATTCTCTTGTGATTCGAGCTAAATTACGAGAAGACGAACTCAAGTTAGATGATAATGAACGCTCGTCTTCTCATCGTTTGGACCCAATCGCAAGAATGTCAGAGAGAAGTGCGAATAACTTTCAGCGTGCACGGTGCACGGTGACCGCATCGCGATGGGGAGGAGCACAACATGGGGATGGAATTGACCGAAAATTTTGTACGCCATTCTGAAAACACGTTCATGTGGTGCGCCCGGCTACAGATTCGATTTTTAGCTACTGTCGCGCATCCATTAGGTGTATTTGGGTATCTGAAAATCAATCTCATTTGTTAGAAAGGCTCAATAGACGATCGGGGACTTTGCCGACCTAATTAGTGCTGTGCGAACAGTTTCAGTGCAAACCCGTCTTCAAAATGTCGGATGGCCGTGCGCGAACTAAGCAACTAATTTTGACTCGCAAAGTGGTGGAATATGTTGTTTTGAAGTATTACAAATTGAAGTGCATAGCTACATATAGGGGTTTTCGACTCTGAATATGCGTTACAGTAATTCCAAAAGTTGAAGTTGGGTTACCTACAAGGGACGGAATGGTCATTTCGACCCTTTTTGAGGCACTAAAAATTACGGGGACGTCAGAATCAACTCTGAAACTATTAACATAATTGCGCACCAATTGAATACACTCCAGAAAATTGCTACAATGCACATTCAAATCCTCAGAAACTTGAGGGAACTCGGAACACGGAAAATCACACTTTCAACGGAATCACCGATATACTTTGTCGTCCCTGAAATGATTTGTTCTAAGTCTCCCAGATTGACGCAAGAATTTTTTACTAATTTTATCTTCTCGACATCTACAGTTTGATTGGAGGGCAAACAATTATTTTGAATAATTTTTCCTGTGAAATATATTGAACCATCTCAATAGGATCTCCAGTGTTTACTTTTATGAAAATTCATGTGAGTTACAGGGCCTACTCAAGATAAATCTTCAACTTTTTTTTTTGAGTTTGAGTTGCAATGACGGTAAAATCAATCACACGGGAATTTTCACACTGGAAAAATCACGACAGGGCTGATCGCGTGTAACGGCATGATAATTCAATTCTTCAAGGGCTCTTCGTGCCAGCATCGCTGCTTCCGTACAAAGAGGTCTTGAAAAATCAGCGTCACGTTGCTGCAGGGGATAGGTCACGATGTTGGAACTGCTTTGTAATAGGGGGAGGGGGGAATGGCGTAGACTGATTGCGGAAGAGGAGCTGTACGATGACAAACCTGTTTTCATCCAATTACGTACCAATTGAGAAACGGAAAATGAGCCAAAAGAGCTCTAAATATGAGTAATTCAAGGTGAATAAAGAATTCTAGATTATTTGTGTTCTTGATCAGATCTCAGGATACTTTCTGTCTGTAATTAACGAATAATTTCGTGAACGATTTAATGACCTTTCGTGAAAAATATTTTATTTTCTCAAATTGTGATAAATATAGCTATTTTCCCATTTTCATGAATATTCTGGGAAACAACTGATGTTTAAATGATCTCATTTGATGTCAGTATTGTAATTGAAATGTTGGGAATGTTATTGTGATCACTGTGAAAAAAACTCTTAAAATAAGATCAATCTTCTGGAAATTAACATTACGTAACGTTAGGGGGCTTGCTGTGATTTATTTTGATCTTACCAGAGTTGAAGAACTTTACACCAGAGCTTGCAAAAACTTAACTATCGAACTTACCTCCACATTTTGCTTATATATTGTCATCTTTCATTGAATCCAAAAGACCTGCCCTGATTTTAACACCCCGATCTCCTGATCATAATGCAAGATGTTTTTAAATTCTCAAGCGTTTAATCTTCCTATCTCGAGTACATCACGCTTCGTTTAATTTTTTTCTGCAGCTCTACCCGAAACGCTCATTCGCGGCTTCATCACCGTTATTCCCTTATCGTCGATCTTGCCTTCTCTGGCGTGAGAGATGCGCGGAAAAATTTTGGCGATCCGGCTCACGAAATGGAAGCTGCAAACCTCTTCCAGACGGCCGTATAACTTATACACGTTTCACGGTTCGCGCGCGACCTCGACCATGATCTTAGCGCATTCTCGCGCGAGTTCGTGCGCTCATCGCCATTAAGCTTTTAGCGAATGCCCTTTATAATTGAGCCGAGCGAAAGAGGCCCACTCACGATTGATCGGCAGCTCTCGCCAAATGCAACGAGTGCATCGTGCTGAAACAGTTGCACTTTTGCGTAAGAGTCTTACGAGATAGTAGAGATGGTGTAGTCATTCGAGATTGCATGCTCGAACAGTTTTTTTCATTATGTATGGTTTTTCACTGATATCAGGAGGCGTTGGCTGATGACATTTTTATTTAATTCATCAATTGATATAGAATCATTCCTCTGGACGTTCTTTCTGATTATGCGCAGATTCACATCTGAGGCTCTAAACACAATATTGTATAATCGATCATATCCTGTAGTCACTCGAGATTATGTATTTAGATCAAATCTCAATGACTGGATTAATTATTTATGAGTGAACTGGTAAGTATCAATCCGTTACATCAATCATTAAATTCACCAGACTGGAATCAGTGATCATGGCAACGGTTTTAAAAGACTCTGAGGATTCATTGCTGATAAAAATCAGTTACCCTGTTTTTTACTTTAACTATCGTAGCCATTCGTAGTAAAGCAGTTGACTTAAACTTTGAAACATCATATACTAACTAGATATAAAAATCTCATGATTTCTTCAGTTGAACATGTACAAAAATGATCCCAATATTACATTCATACCACAAAGAATTCAGTAAGAGATATTTGTTCTTATTTTGAAAATGGCAGCATTGCATTACGAGTGACACGGATTGTAATCTGAAAATGAACTTACAAGGGGAGGACCAGACCTCTGGATCACCAATCTTGTCCAAAATTTTTTTAGTTTTGTATTGCGTAGAATATGAAGAATCCAGAGTAACTCCGTCAAATGGGCCTCCTGTTCAAAGTTACAGCCCATGACATTAACATTGCCCTTATAGGCCCATGTTAAAAAGTGATATATATAGATATACTGTCAACGTGAACATTTTTGCTTGTATCTCTGGACAGAAGGCCCATTTAATGGAGTTACTCTGGATTCTTCATATTCTAGGTAATACAAAAATATAAAAAAATTTTGGAAAGGATTGGTGATCCAAAGTTCAGGTCCTCCCCTTGTTAGATTTGAAATAGATTTAGATATCTTTAATCAAAGTCATCCGTGTTTGAAACTGTCAGAATTTAATCAGTGTAAGATTACTACTTGGTAGTGCAATATGCAAGGAAAGAGCGACAAGTGTCGCCATAAACATATTATCTCATTAGTAACCTATGAGCTCAACTTGCCTAAAATCACCATACAACCGATCTTAGCACATTGTTTTACGATTGCTGCTCATCAATCCACTGTGGAACGCAACTTGTCCACCCTCTTATCCTACTAGTAATACCTGTGTAAAGAGAGAGAGAGAGAGAGAGAGAGAGAGAGAGAGAGAGAGAGAGAGAGAGAGAGAGAGAGAGAGAGAGAGCTCAGTAGAATAAATCACCTAGACTGCCCGCGTCGCATCTTGGATGTATCTTCCTCATTCTCCTCTCTTCTATTCGCGAATACTATTTACAGCAAGCGCTTCCTTCCACGCCTCTGCTTCTTTTGTTTTAGCAGTTTCGTATAGCCACGAGCTACGTAATTCATTCTAATCGGACCGCTTGCTTTGTCATTACCTACCGCACACTGTCTTACGGTAATTTTGTTAAAAAGTCGAACCAAAAGATTAATATTGAATCTACACCTGTCTGATTGACTTATCTTACGTAATATGTATAATAACGTATACGGGCAATTCCACGAGAAAACGGCATACCAAAAAATGGTTGGTCTCAGAGTTCTTGGTACGTGAACTTTTTCGATTCTATAGGTCAAAATATGAACATCTGCCACCATAAAAGAAGTTGGGAAATTTTCTTCGGACCCTGGCGCATTAATCAAAATCATGTTTTGAATTTTTTTTGCAAAATGTTCGTGACTTTTCGATATTGCTCAAAATCAACGTTGGATAGAGAAACGCGGTTTAGCGCACCCAAAAGGTGAGTGGGAATTCTATCGAAGACCGTTTTGGAACTTCGGGTTTCATTCCATCTCGGTTATGTATGGGTGATTCCGTGAAAATTATTTTCCCATTTTTTCTCGAGGAGCTATTTTCAGATTATTCAAAAATACTTTTGCAAGATCGAAAATAATAGCTTTTTGAGAGAAAAGTGGGAAAGTAATTCTCACGGAATCACCCATATATAACGGAGACAGGATGGATACCCAAGTTCCAAAAAGGTAGTTGATAGGCTTTTTCACTCACCTTTCATATGCGCTGCGTGAAATGCGATCCGTGAAATTTTATCTAACGTTGTTTTTGAGCGATAGCGGTTTTAGTGAAAAAAGTTACGAAAATTCTACAAAAAAAATTTTGAAACATAATTCCGATCGGCGCGCGTGCCAGGGCTCTTTTCATGTCGGCAGATGTTCATACTTTGACCTATAGAATTGAAAAAGTTCATTTCAACAGAACTCCGAGACCAATCATGTTTTGGTGTATACCGTTTTCTCGTGGAATTACTGACACATGTGATGCGGTTTAACTTGCGGTAATTATACAAGATGCTATGTGCCATATGCCTGCATGAAAATTTCCTGTGCGAAAGTTTGATTTATAGATAGGCTTGGGGAATGTTGATTTTGTGGGAGTTGGATAATTAGCAGATATGAATTGATGATGAAGAGGCGGGATGGGTGTAGATGTTGAGATTCATACGCTGCCAGTAAATTTGTGATTTTTGGATAGATTTGTCCGTATAACACGTTTGATGCACATTATAAACTATGCTTGTGCTTTCTCCGGGATGTCAACTTGAGGAAGCTTTTTGTTACGACACCAGTAACCATCCTAATATCTCTCTTCAAGAGCTTGTAGACTCGTTGCAATCATAATATGTTGTTTGAATGTCTGCCGCAATTACATTTTTGCGAATTGTCTGATATACGTGGCCAGCAATTAAAAAATAGTTGAATTAAAGACAATCGACTGAAAATCAATTGAGATAGGTGGATTTGATATTTTTAGAAAAAATGCCAGAAATGATTTGACTTTAATCCTTGAAACCTGAGTCGATCAGGGGACAAATTTTTGCGTGAGTTAGTTACATACGATTTCTGTATCAGGCAGGATTTTCAATCGGCGAATGATACCAATACAAAAATCAATTTGATAACAGTTTTTGTGGATTCTTATAATTAAATGCAATCTCTGCGATCGAACTAAATTAATTTAATGACTTGAATAAATCAATTTATTCAATGAAAGGGTCGAGAATTATATGAAAGTGGCATTTTAAGAAAAACAATGTCGTTTAATCATGCCAGCCGGACTACCAAATTGAAAGCTATGGATTTGAACGTAATCCAAAATATTTTTTTCATCTCTGATACAAATCCTCTCAAAAATGAAAGCATCCGGAAGATGTGACGTTGAAAGATCCGTGTCTGACCAATCTGTCTGTTACTACTGACATTAATGTTACACGGCGCTTACAGCCATCAAACGTGACTACTGCTTTCAAATTCTTCAGAAATAGAGTGTGTTGGCATACAGTAGCGTAGGCCTGGAACAAATGAGTCCACTCATGAATAAATGAATTGAAATAAGCTGTATATTAGATAACTCGTGCTCTACCCGCGCTTTGGCGAGACACTGAAAAGGGAAAGTCATCGGTTGGGTATCGACGACAGCGCACTCGCGCGTGCTAAGCACCTTATCATTCAACCGGAGCACGTGGTTACACATTTGCACCCACGCTTTCCTCCTACACTATGCGAATCCCTCACCTATTGCCATGAGCGAGCTCTGGGAGTTTTTCTTCAACAATCGACTGGGTAAACAGAGTCATTCCAGTAGAATAAATTCCTCTGATAGACTAAAAAGTACTTTCTCCATACCTAATCGAAATTCAAGCATTATCCAAGTTCTTCAGTGATCAAGAATTATTTGTCTGAACTGACCACAATTGAAATAAATGCACTCGTCTGCGTCAAGCATCACTGCAGAAAAAGAAATATGGGACCAAGTTACCAAAAATAAGGATACGCTATATCCTTACAAAATCGAGTCGAGCAAAAACGAGAGCAGAAAACTCCCTGCATGGCTTTATATAGTGATACATTTGTGAGGTTATTGTTACATTGGTGATGACGATGCAAATAAACGCAAGGTAAGTGTACCCTACATGCCCTCTGTTGCACTCGCTGGCCATCCCGCAAATTTTTTTACGTTTTTTATGTTAGTATATGAGAAAATAAGTGAGATCTGGATCGACCCCGAATGATTTCTGCGTTCTCCAGAAAATTTACAGTGAGTTTTTCATTTTTTTCTTCTGCATAGCTGAAGAATCTACAACGAATTTGCAATTAGTATATTCAGTTCCTAAATTGTTTGATTTGGACATGCTTTTGCGCATTCGATTTCTCCTTTGAAGACCTTCAAAATTATCTTTTCAAACCTGCAAATCTCGAATTTTGGGCAATAATATACCAAGATGCGGAGATCGTTTGTAGTGTATACCCAACATGCCTCCCATGGGGTTATCTCGGAAGGGCGTACAGTACGACTTCTTCTAACACTGAGAAGGTGTTTATCATGTCAAATTGTCCAGGAAATAGTGTTGTGGACCGGTAAAAAGCTCCAGAAGTGCTTGCACCCCGATAAAAATGATTTTACGAGATACATCGTTTGGGGGGGGGGGGGGGCGATTAAGACAGCTGAGCTTCAATTGATCAAAATCAGACGCACTTTGGCTCATTGTGAAGATCTTGAAACAAGGTTCAGACTGAGCTGTAAAACATTCAAAAATAATTAGATTGACCAGAGTTGTTGCGAAAATGGTCCAAAGAGGGCATTTTGGGTATATACCCCTTCACAATCTCGCAAAAATAACTTTATGCAAAAATCATGATACCTCGGATCCGGTTTGCGGGATTGATCCAACTTAGGCTCATTTCACAGGTCTTGGAACAAGCTTTAAAATGCAATGAAGTGCGTTGAAAAATATTGAAGTGGGCCAAAAGTATTAGCGAAACGGTTCAAGGGGAGGGGGTGTTAGGTAAACTTACTTTAGTAACTGCTGGAATTCGGTACCAAAAATGTGAAAAGCGTGAAGGACAGAACGTGGAACAGAATTCAACCATCCTATTCAACCAGCTGGTTGACACCCATTTCTATTGTTATGGAGACTCCAACGATCTGGGTTGGAGTTTCTTAGAGAACTTTCATTGATACCCTCAAACACCCATAGCTCACAATTGCTTTGCTAAGAAAAGAAGATCGCTGGGCCAATCTGATTCTATCGCAGGCGATATCAAAAAGCGCCTTTTCCAGAATTGATGATAAAAAGTTGCTAGTATCGTGGGAAGAAACGCAATTCCAGACTAGACTACCCCACTATAGATCCCTAATTCCAAGAGTCATAACATCATAGATGATCTAGCATGAATTCTTTCAACGACCAAGACTGTTCCGCATACTAGATTCTATACTACTGCCAGTGGGGGTCATCCTCACGATCGATTATCATCGAAGGGATCGATGAAGCGCGGCACATTTGCATGATGCTTCTCCTTCTGCTGCCCTCCTGCACTCCCTCGTTCTTGTGCATGAATGCACAGCTATATATAGGGCCAGCGGGCGTCTCGTGACGTTTCTATCTAGTTCGCCGCAAGGGCCTAGACCAATACATATATTAGGTTCCGCAAGCTCTGATTCTACCTCTCGTGGGCGGGCTTCGACGAGGGGGGTGACCCTATGGACCGAGAGATTTCATACCGCCACCCGCCGCCGCTTCTCTCTCTCTCTCTCTCTTGGTCTGCGGCTTAGGGCACCGCCCGACGACGACGAACTCTGAAAATTGTAAGGTGTACAGATATGTGCATGCGGCTATATGAATCGCGACGAGGCCGGGCAGTCTCGTCGGCGGGGTTCTAGATCCCGGTGAACCTGTTGATCCGCGAGCTGTACTCAAGCGCACGTTGCCGCTGCTTTATGCGGTCGATGGCTTCTTCTGCCACTATGTCTATAATACTGATGCTTGGATGCTTCCTTGCCCTATACCGCCTGGCCGTTCATATCCGTCTTTCTCTCCACTTCTCTTCCTGTATAAATAGTCCCGCTCTTTTAGGGCGCGCCCCGAACATAGCCGATGCATGATGCACTGTGATGGTGAATAGTCATGATGCCCCGTTACGAGATCGATATTTTATTGCAATTCGTGAGCTGACGCGGATGCGAATGCAGTGCTTCAAAATCATTTGAGATATCTCGTGTTGTTACTTGCATTTGACGCAAGAATTAGGGGAATAAGAAGTAGTGAAAAATAATTTCTGGATTCAAATGAAATTCTATGGTAGAATCGCATAGCTTTGGTTTCATAAGAATCAGTCAGGCCTACAGGAATCGGTTTTCATCAAAATTGGTATGTGGACTTTTTAGGAGTCGTTAATTACAAAAATGAGGCCAGATTTTGAAAATTCAAGGAAACAGATCTGAAACGGTGGACAGAAATTTCCAATTTTGTTGGACATTACTCAAAATTCACATCCAAAGGTCTTGGAGGTCGCTGAACACAAATTCAAGTATTGAAATTGACGGATTAAGGCATGAATGAGGTCAGGTTTTGAAAATTTACGAAAGCAGATCTAAAATGGCAGACAGAAAATTTTAATTTTGTTGGATTTTACTCAAAATTCGCATCTTAGGGTTTTGGAGATCGCTGAGAACAAAGTCAAGTATTGAAATTGACAGATGGCGGGCTCATGCATTTCCGTATTCAACCCCTCGAGAAGTTTTTGTTCAAAGTTCTCCAGAGGTGTTTGAAAGAAGGTGAATTTTCTCGGTTGGAATCTTGAACCCGCCAGACAATTTCAAAGATCTGACCTCATTTCTATAACCAGTAACCCGAAAAATATGCTAACGTCAAAATTTTTTACTAGTATCCATGGAAACTTAATTCCACCCCCCCCCCCACCTTCAACCCCTTGAGACTGCAGATCAGAATCTTCAAAATCTGACCTCTATTTTGTAACCAGAGACCTTCAAAAACCCCAAGTAACGTTACCCAAGTACAAAATTGGCCGAATTCATCATAACCAACCACTCTGATAGCAATGGGTTACATCGCAATTGTTTCATTAAAGCTCGAACCTTATGATCTTCGAAGAAAGTAATCTACTCATGCACGGTGAACAGAGAATAAATTGATCAGACTCTCAACAAGAAATAGAAAAGTCAGTGCAAATTTTTTCGAACCATTCTTACCTTGCTCGCGGGCAGGTATAAAGACGCGGGGCAAGAGCATCGCATGAACCCTGCGGAGACTACTTACACGACACCCACGGTGGCGTGATCAGCGCATGAAAGTAAAGCTGTACGTGCGTCATAACGATTTATCAAGCCCTTTTTATTCCAGGCTCTTTAGCCGAATCATGTCTTAGATTTTTTGACCGGTAAACCAGAGTAAGACATAACATTTTGAACATGCATCAAGTAAGTTACTGGTGTTTAATAAGGGTGAGTGGCTATCGTGTCCTCTTCTTCTCTGTGTATACAGGAAGAATTTCTTGGGGTTTACAGCTGTCACTTGCAGATATCGTCTTATTTCCAAATTTAACTAAAATTTACAGCAGCGAATCCCATCAAATTTTGGTGGTTCCTCTTTTGAATTTGGCTCATCTGTGAAACGCACCGATACTTGCTGTACATATTGTCATTTTTGCCGAAATTTTTGTGAAGGTGTCTCGCAGATTGTGGATCATACTACCGATGAATTTTCTTCATGAAACATCTCTCGAGTTTTTTTTCAATGACATTAAAGGCATCCCTTCATAAATCGCGGACTCTTTACTATCCACTTTGGTTAATAGCGTTTAATTGCTCAATCAAGAAGGTGGACTTGCTTATCCGCAATTTTGATTCTAGATGAGCCTTGAGATGAGCCGATATTGCCGATTTGAAAAATGCTGGATCCTAGAGTCTCTGCTGGAATTTGTACTCAAATTCGTCAGAGCCACAGTTTTCTCGATTTACTCTCCATTTAGAAATCTAGAAGCTCAATTGTAATGATGATTGAGTGTAGTTAGCACGTGAGTGTAGTTAATTCAGGTCAGTTTTCTTTGTATGGTTTTATTTACATTGCTAATCATTTTACTTTTATATTCATTATGATCAGTAGAGCCACAAAAATTTCAGGAAACTCTTACAGCGATAAGAATCGCAAATTGGGATCGGCTGGTGCATTCACCGGTAAAAGTGTTTTGAATCACTGCCAATATTTTACAAAAGATTGTCCGAAGATACTTGTAGGCGTGTTAGACAATTAAAAGTGACCGAATCCCGTAAAACTAGTAATGACTATGTTTCAGAGATTATTTTGGAGCAGTTCATACATTCATTCCAAACATTGTCTTGAATTTGTGCGCTTTTTTCTAGCTTGTGACGTAACCCCTCTCTTCCCAACATGATCCGATGTTGATTCATAAGCTTGTTCGACCAAGCGACAACTCACCGATGAATCAGATCACTAAATCATTTATAGGTACTTAAAACAATAATCCACTTGAACGTTCAAAAAACCATCTCGAGGATTGATTTCACCGTCAGCAGGGGTTCATGGCTCGAGAAACTGAGAGGCAGAGAGTATCTGCAGTTTTGCAGCATGAAGTCCACTTGTATTATACAGAGATAAGCCAAACGATCATATCGAGCACTGCAGAATTTGCAAAGTCACGCCACGGAGGGCGGGTGGAGACGTTGCTCTGCGAATCTTCTTATAAAAGCTCAGAGATGTTCTTTATATTAAGGATCAGGGCCGACACTGCTTAGCAGCAATACCTACGGTATGCTAAGCTGACTTCGATATCGCTCAGTTCAACTTGCATCTCGTCGAGATCATTCTGGTTTTCTCAACCTAACCCAGGAGAAAAATCGTTTCAAGGCTCGGTGAAGCTCGACATCGAATACATTAACATGTGTCCTGGTATACAATATCATAACTATTACAGGTATCAAGGTATTCATAGGTATGGAGGATTGTAATAAAAACTTGTGCTTGGGATATTGGATAAAAAAAGCTTCAAGCATGATGTTGACATTACATAATCGAATTTTGCGAAAAAAAATTTGCAGAGGTTGAAATACTGTGATTCAATCAATGCAGGAATCTGATGAACTACTATAGGGTGATTCACGTCCACTGTCCTAGCCTGCTTTTTGGCGCGTGAAATATGTACTTCTGAGTCATCTGAAGAAGCCAGAGGCCCCCGTGAAAAAAAATCAATGACATCATTTCCGACGTATTTTCCTCAGATTTTCGATGGCGGGGTTTTTTTTGGGTTTGTGCCACCATAGCCTCAAAAATTAGAATTGAATTTGTGAAATGGCAATAATTCAAAATTACCCCTTTGTTAGGTTTCTTGATATTTCCAATCAAAAGAACGAGAAATTTTACATCGAAATAGATCTCGGAAAAATAAAGGTTTTTCGATTCTCACGATGAAAAGAACAACGATGAAAGTACGAATGGTCATTTACGTCCAGTTTACCTTTCGCGGGAGTTCTGAGACGTTCAATTTGACGCAGGGAAACAATCAATCCAGTCATTGCCAAAGTATTTTTATTTCATGTTTCCGATGGAGAGCTCCGTTTTTACAATTTGGTTCACCATAACCTCAAAAAACGGAAATCATGCATCGAAAATGTGCTGACTCAATTCAAACTACTTTTTCGTCTTTTTGATGACATTTTTTGGGAAATGAATGCATGTTCGTGATGGAATCAATAGTGTTTTACGATTGATTTTCTACCTATTCCCATGAAAAGTAAAATTATGAATAAGAGAAGCACTATAGAAAGTCCCGCGTACGCCGAGGAGTAGAGGACTCACTTATTCACTGCTTCGTTCCTCGTAGGAGCAGGAAACCAGTCATTTAGACTCTATTTCATCACTAGAGATTGTGAATCATACCAAGAATCATCAATTACGTTGAGAACTGTCCATTCTCCCGAATGGGGCCATCGACTCTCTAAACCCGTTGGAGTGAAATTTCACTCACTTGGAGTGAAATTCGACTCAAA
This sequence comes from Eretmocerus hayati, assembly GCA_029851415.1. Classification (NCBI taxonomy): domain Eukaryota; kingdom Metazoa; phylum Arthropoda; class Insecta; order Hymenoptera; family Aphelinidae; genus Eretmocerus; species Eretmocerus hayati. Next base: position 148,445,973 of record CM056742.1, on the reverse strand, counting down.
GCTATGAGTCAGTTTCGTACGCACCGAACTGGACTGGAGTGATTCATCACTCCAAGCTGGAGTCAAATTTTACTCCAACGTGAGTCAATTATCCCTCTTAGGATTGAGTCAAATAATTCAAAACCAAACTTTTTAACATTCTAGATATTGCAATAAAAAAATTAATTCGCGGTGTGCAAACATATTTTGATTGATTTCCTGGGAATTCTGATTATTAATATTCTATGAAAAATGTATTCAACGAGAATTTTGACAGTTATATTCAAGTCGATTGCCAGGCAAAAGTCTTAAGGCGATGCGGTCACCGTGCACCGTGCACGATGAAAGTTATTCCCACTTTTCTCCCATCTTCTTGCGATTTGGGCTAAACGACGAGAAGTCAAATTAGTCTGGCGGCTGAAGGGGTTTCTGTAGGGGTTTTGGTGTCCCCGGATAAAACAAGGTGATTTCGATGTATTTTGATCCGCTGAATCCGAATTTCGATGGTAGAATGTCGCAAAGTGATGCAAAAAAAAGTTATTAACAAATTTTTATAAACAATTGAAAATTTCTTTGAATTGACGAGAAAAAAATTTTTTTAGGTTATTTGAATGATTCTACGTCGAAAAGGTCTCTTGACATTTCTCATGAAAATGCATAGTTTTCCCGGAAAAAATTCATGATGTTTTGAAAAAGTCGAAATTTTCAATTTTTGAGGGCCTACAGAACAGACGTGAGATGAGATTTTTTGATGTACCAAAGCTTAAAAGTTTCGTCTATGTATCCACTTTGAGTTAAACCAATGAAAACCCCGGAAAAATCTAACACGTCTTTGCAAGTTGACGGACAGTTTCCCATGTTTTCGATCCCATCAATGCGTAAATTCGAGCGGTTCACACCTCGTCGTTGGCTCGTTGGTGTTCCCACGTTACCTTAATCCATCCGGAGTCAACAATGGTTCCTTCGGACCATTTTCTACACTTGCTAACATCCCTCTGTACCGGAAAATCCCGGAAAATTTGATTTTCCAAATTTTCCGAGAATTTGATCTTCACTACAAAAAGGATTCCTCGAGACGAGAACCCTTTTTTCTAGTTGAGAGTGTGTGCAAATTTGAGAAATTCCGAATCTCTTGTTACAGAATTTTCTCATTTCGAGAACAAGAACATCTCTCTCTCTGAGAAGCCGCGAGTCTCAAGGGGTATCCTTTTTGAAAAAAATTATTCATTTTACTCGTGATCAAACCACAACCCACTTATTAAATTTTTGTTGCATTTGAATTTTAATGAGCTCGGCTTGCATAAATTTGTCTATTGACATTCAAGATTTGCCTTGATTCATCTTTAAAAAGTTCAACACGGCCATGGAAAATTATGGGTTGCGTAAAATCAATATAATCTAAGGAGAGTATATTTATACAGATAGTCGATGAAGCTCAAGATCAAAGTGTCGTCTTTCGAAGAAACTCAATGATATGAAGTGTATTTGGCTCAATAAAAACAACGTTTTGCAAATTATATCGATAAGGTAGATCTCATCGATATTTTGACTCTATCGCTCGATTTGATGAAATATATTTAATGAATGAATTTATCGTTCTTTCGAGCCACTTATAATCGTCGCGCTCAGGCGGCGATCACAGTTTGACAAATGTCAAACTGCGACCTTCGAGGCTCCCACTTTCATAGTGGCTGCATCACGAAGGGATTTTTTATTTTTTTTTTGGATTTTTTAATTTTTTTGTTGAAAGATTGACCAAGAGATGAAAAAATTCTTCCTCGGGCGGGACTTGAACCTCGCAATCTCCGGTACTCCGGACCGGCGCCTTAACCAATTAGACCACCGAGGCGATTGCGTATTCACTCGCTCGGGGAAGCCTTCTCTCATCTCTTGTGCCAATCTTTCGATGCGGTCAGTCAAGGAACCATGACCATTCGAATATGCAAATTATATCGATAAGGTAGATCTCATCGATATTTTGACTCTATCGCTCGATTTGATGAAATATATTTAATGAATGAATTTATCGTTCTTTCGAGCCACTTTTTGCAAAACAATTAGCCAACTTTTTTGCAAAAAAATTAAAAAATCCAAAAAAAAAATAAAAAATCCCTTCGTGATGCAGCCACTATGAAAGTGGGAGCCCCGAAGGTCGCAGTTTGACATTTGTCAAACTGTGATCGCCGCCTGAGCGCGACGATTATAAGTGGCTCGAAAGAACGATAAATTCATTCATTAAATATATTTCATCAAATCGAGCGATAGAGTCAAAATATCGATGAGATCTACCTTATCGATATAATTTGCATATTCGAATGGTCATGGTTCCTTGACTGACCGCATCGAAAGATTGGCACAAGAGATGAGAGAAGGCTTCCCCGAGCGAGTGAATACGCAATCGCCTCGGTGGTCTAATTGGTTAAGGCGCCGGTCCGGAGTACCGGAGATTGCGAGGTTCAAGTCCCGCCCGAGGAAGAATTTTTTCATCTCTTGGTCAATCTTTCAACAAAAAAATTAAAAAATCCAAAAAAAAATAAAAAATCCCTTCGTGATGCAGCCACTATGAAAGTGGGAGCCTCGAAGGTCGCAGTTTGACATTTGTCAAACTGTGATCGCCGCCTGAGCGCGACGATTATAAGTGGCTCGAAAGAACGATAAATTCATTCATTAAATATATTTCATCAAATCGAGCGATAGAGTCAAAATATCGATGAGATCTACCTTATCGATATAATTTGCATATTCGAATGGTCATGGTTCCTTGACTGACCGCATCGAAAGATTGGCACAAGAGATGAGAGAAGGCTTCCCCGAGCGAGTGAATACGCAATCGCCTCGGTGGTCTAATTGGTTAAGGCGCCGGTCCGGAGTACCGGAGATTGCGAGGTTCAAGTCCCGCCCGAGGAAGAATTTTTTCATCTCTTGGTCAATCTTTCAACAAAAAAATTAAAAAAAAAATAAAAAAAAAAAAAAAAAATTAAAAAATCCAAAAAAAATAAAAAATCCCTTCGTGATGCAGCCACTATGAAAGTGGGAGCCTCGAAGGTCGCAGTTTGACATTTGTCAAACTGTGATCGCCGCCTGAGCGCGACGATTATAAGTGGCTCGAAAGAACGATAAATTCATTCATTAAATATAAAACAACGTTTTGTTTGAGGTTAGTCACATGGACAGAGGAGCCATTGAATTGCACAAAGCAGTTTCTAAAAATTAAGTAACTACGTACCCATTCTAAAATTTGATTCCACGTCACCGCGGCAGATCTCGTTAGCTCGCAAAAAGATGATTTCGAATGGTAGGAAAATTTCCAAACTTGTACGCCCCAACTCGGCAACGATCAATTTCTGTCAACGGAGATGTGCTGACTCAAAGTTGCCATTTGGTCAGAATACATATGATGTTTCACTCGGGGAATATCGCACGCGTAAGTAACGGAATTTTGCAACCAACCTCAGTGTTCGACTTATGTCAAAAAATATGCAAGATGAGCGGTGCCTTGGAACATTATAACCCATCGCCGGAGTTATGAAGATTGTAAACACAATACGGGTATAAGTTTTGAGAAAACTTTTCTTTATGTACGAGATTTTCATTTTCTCAATTCGAAAACAATTCTTTCGAGAACTTCAATTTTTTCTCAAATTGACGTCTTGAGCACATGTTTTCCTCAAAATTTGAAGGAAATTTCTCATCTAGAGCAATCAGTTCTAGATTGAAGAGATCTGACGTTAATTTCATTCTCATTCCGAGAAAATCAGTTTTGAGAAGTGAAATACATTTGAGAAATCCTTTTTGTAGTGTTTTACTAGAATAAATCACCATGCTTTATTCAACTTACACATACCACTGTTATCAATGATGAGATCACTTCAAGATATATGAAAACTTCTATCGTAATAAGATATGCACAAAATTTGATAAATTCGTAGACTTGACAACTTGCGGAGCATTCTCAATGTTCATGGGTAGTCTGCTGTGACCTCGATTTGACTTTAATTGAATCATAAGAAAAACATTCTCACAGAAAAATAGTGCATAAAGGTTATTCTCTTTCGTTATGAAATTTCGAATTGGCGCGCCTACTATATTCGTGCTTAACGCCGACGGTGACGATCTTGTTCAAGCGTGTTCACTGCAGAGTCGGAGCACGAGCCGCCAGCCAGCCCGAACATGCTAATCAGTCCAGTTTATGCAGTCTATTGAGATCAATATGAGTCTTTTAGTTAATGCAAACTTGTGTATTATTTGTCAGAAGAGAAAGAAAAATATCTCAGTTTACAGCACACCATACTGTAAAAAACGTATCAAAGATGCAGCTGCTTCAAGGCGTGATATTGTTTTTGACCGACTTAGTTCAATTTCAGAAGAAGGTGAGTACTAGATGCATTCTATCACACAAGTTCTCCGAAATCTTCCGAGGACTTTCTTGTAGCTCTCCAAGCATTGAATGTCAAATCACGTGAATGGAAAAGAATTCAAACTTGGAATCGTAATGGAAGTTATTGCGTTAACAAGAAGTGAATTTCTGAATGATCTCACTAGCATGATCAACAACACGCTGTTGGAATACGAGTTTTGACACCTCCCACCCTCTACTAATACATCACATTCATCATGTATTATGTTATTGACACATCATTGGAAAATCACACGTATCAAATTTTGTGCATATCTTATTACAATAGGAGTTTTCATATATCTTGAAGTGATCTCATCATTGATAACAGTGGTATGTGTAAGTTGAATAAAGCATGGTGATTTATTCTAGTAAAAGATCAAATTCTCGGAAAATTTGGAAAATCAAATTTTCCGGGATTTTCCGGTACAGAGGGATGTTAGCAAGTGTAGAAAATGGTCCGAAGGAACCATTGTTGACTCCGGATGGATTAAGGTAACGTGGGAACACCAACGAGCCAACGACGAGGTGTGAACCGCTCGAATTTACGCATTGATGGGATCGAAAACATGGGAAACTGTCCGTCAACTTGCAAAGACGTGTTAGATTTTTCCGGGGTTTTCATTGGTTTAACTCAAAGTGGATACATAGACGAAACTTTTAAGCTTTGGTACATCAAAAAATCTCATCTCACGTCTGTTCTGTAGGCCCTCAAAAATTGAAAATTTCGACTTTTTCAAAACATCATGAATTTTTTCCGGGAAAACTATGCATTTTCATGAGAAATGTCAAGAGACCTTTTCGACGTAGAATCATTCAAATAACCTAAAAAAATTTTTTTCTCGTCAATTCAAAGAAATTTTCTATTGTTTATAAAAATTTGTTAATAACTTTCTTTTGCATCACTTTGCGACATTCTACCATCGAAATTCGAATTCAGCGGATCAAAATACATCGAAATCACCTTGTTTTATCCGGGGACACCGAAACCCCTACAGAAACCCCTTCAGCCGCCAGATAAATACTTATTGTCATCTAACTTGAGTTCGTCTTCTGGTCGTTTAGCTCAAATCGCAAGAGAATTGGATAAAAGTGGGAATAACTTGATCAAGAACTTGATCGCAGGCACCTCCTAACCTATAATACAGGCACATTGTAATTCTCTTTTTTATCCGATTCTTTTGCAATTTGAGCTAAACGACGAGAAGACGAACTCAAGTTAGATGATAATAAGTATTCGTCTTCTCGTCGTACAGTCCAAATCGCAAGAATATCGGAGAAAAGTGGGAATAACTTCCAGCGTGCACGGTGACCGCATCGCCTTAACCATTAGACCAAATTTGACTTTGGTATGTTTCAATGAAGAAAGCCTATGTACGGTTGTGAACGGTCGATACGAGTTCTTAAATATACCCAAGTGGTGTTTCGAAAGGAAACTCGGAATAGAGCATCACTCAAAAATTGAAAAGTTTTCCACTTTCTTCATAAGTAGTCCCGCAAATCATTCTGGGATTATACCCTAACCTATAAAAATCTATTCCACTCAATGTGAGGAGTCATTTTTACTCATCTTGGAGTGAAAATTGACTCAAGCTTGGAGCGAATGTAACATTTCTGTGGTTTCACTCCCTATGAGTCAAATTTTCACTCCATATGAGTCATTCTGAGAATCACTCCAAGCTTTGAGTCAAAATTTCACTTCAACAGTTTTGGAGACCGAGAAGACGAGAAAATAGCTTAGTTTGAGTTCAAACATTTTTCATGTGTGATTTCCATTTTTTGAGTTTATGGTGAACCAAATTGTAAGACCCAAGCTCTCCATCGGAAAGATGAGATCAAAATACTCACATCGATAATTACTGAATTGATTCTTTCCCTGCGTCAAATTGAACGGCTCATCAGAACTCCCGCGAAAGGTAAACTGCACGTAAATGACCATTCGTACTTTCATCGTTGCTCTAATCCTCGTGGAAATCGAAAAACCCCCACTTTTTTGAGAGCTATTCCGATGTAAATTTTCTGATCTTTCGATTGGAAATGTCAGAAAGACCTGAAAAAAGGGGTAATTTTCAGTTATTGCCATTTCAAAAACTCAGTGTTGGCTTTTGAGGTTATGGTGGCGCAAATCCGAAAAACAAACCCAGCCATCGGAAAGCTGAGGCAAAAATACCTCGGTAATGATCTTATTGATTTCTTTCTACGTGAATTCTACGGCCTCTATGAATGGCTCAAAATGTACATGTTTCAACCTCCAAAAAGCAGGCTAGAACAGTTTACGTGAATCGCCCCTTATGTTCCTTGACCACTTGTTCAGCGTCAAAAAAATTTAGATAGGTAGGCCCCGAGTTGCGGAATAATCTTCAGATTTTTTCAATTCTCATACACTATTGCTCATAAACTCTGAGATGGTGAACACATAATCACCCTTCCTCAAGATGGCAATCATTCAGACCTTATACAGAGTGTTTTAAAAGTAGTGTATTTCCCCGCATGGGGTGAAAGTACTTCGAATTTCAAATCGGATGATTTTTTCTTCTTCTTCTTTCCTCTCCGTAAATGATGAATGGATTTTGCTGAGACCAGAATTCTTTGAAGAAGAGCATTTCCTCCAAAACCCGATTGAGGATCAGCAACCTTGTACTAATGCAGTACTAGTCTAAGACTCAAGGGGCAGTTTCGCGAACAGTTCTAACACGGATTTCAGCCATTTGGAGCTTGGATGGTACCACAGTAGTTCTAGCGCAGCAGTATCAGTTCGAGACTGATAAACCTTAGTGACATTTTTTCGGACCCTGAATGGTACCGCAACAATAATAGCGCGGTAGTACCAGTTTAAGACTGATAAGAAAACTTCACGACACTTTTTCGGAACTTGAATGGTAACACAATAGTACCAACACAGCAGTACCAGTTTGAGACTAATACGGGAGCTTCACGACACCTTTTTGGAGCTTGGATGATACCACAGTAAATCTAGCGTAGCAGTAACATTTCAAGTCTGATAAGAAAGCTTCACGACACTTACTCGGAACTTGAATGGTACCACAATATCACTAGCGTAGCAGTGCCAGTTCAAGACTTACACAGCATATCCTCGACACTTCTCCTGGACTCAAATTGTACCACAGAAGTACTAGTACAGTCGAATTAGTCTTACGAACCAGCCATGGCAGTTTTGAACTGGTACCCTAGTACTGTTGCGGTACCACCCAAGATCCGAAAAAGTGTCCTGAAGCTCCCGTATTAGTCTCGAACTGGTAGTACCGCGCTAGTACTGCCGTGGTACCGCTCAAATCTGCGCTAGAATTGTTTGCGAAACTGACCCTTGGGTTTTGGACGGGTACTGCATTAGTACTAGATTGGTGATTCTCAATCGGGTTTTGGGGGTAATACTCTTTTCCAACGAATTCTGATCTCAACGAGATCCATCTCGCATCGAGAGGAAAAGAAAAAGAAATTTTCTTAAATAATAAAAAAAATCATCCGATCTGAAATTCGAAGTACTTCCACCCCTTGCAGGTAATGCACTAAATTTGAGACACCTTGTCTAGAGAGTATATGCATACATGCGGGGGAAAACAAGTTTTTTGAAAAACATCTTAAAGAGCAGAAAAAATCCTAACTTACGTGGGGTTTGCATTATGCTCATCAATTCTTCCGAAGGCCATAGGTGCTAGTAGACAATTAGAAAACTGTCAAATTTTCCACTTTTACTGATACACCTGTAGTTCTGACGCAAATAAATGTATGGTGATTCTGGAAACGACATCGTGCAAGGCAGAAAAAATACTAGGTGTAGCTATTTTTCGATTTCACGTCCTGTGCGTGAGAAGTGATGAGCTACCAAGATACTCAAAACCGTGGTTTTTCCCCAAAACGGCACAAAAAACGATGAAAAACTTTACTATCATCTCTGGTAACAGTTCATACGTTCTCACACGCGGGGCGTAAAGAATAATCAAGAAGATAGCTACACATAGTATTTTCTGTTTCACAAGATGCCGTTTCCAGAATAACCATGTATTCATTTGCGTCAAAACTACAAGTGTATCAGTGAAAGTGAAAAATTTCAAAATTCTCTAATTTTCTACTATCATCTACGGTCTTCAGAAGAGTCGACAAAAATCGTGCAAACCTAATATAGGTTAGCATTGTTCTATTCTCTAAGATGCTTTTTCCAAAATTGTCCTCCGACGCACAGTGTGCGACGCATAGAGTTCGAGTAATCAGTATCTCGAGCGAGGGTGACCATGCGCGTTCACAGTCCCAAAATTTATGGATGGAAGTGCACATTACATGGCGATTTTACCATTGGGAAATGAATGTCCCTGAAATCAAATTTTGAAGAAGCCTTTTTCTGATCCATTATCTGACAGGTTAACAAGTTATACGTTGAAGACAATTTATAAATAACGCTGTGCTTCCATCTGAGTTAGAAACTCGGTGCGAAATACACTATTGATCACTGGGCAGTAACATTCTATAGGCTTTAGAGTCGAAATGAGATACTTGACTTGGTGTGATCAGTTTGAAGTGCACCCCCCCCCCCCACACCCCTTCCAAGACTTGAATTGGTAAGTCCTCAAAGAATGTTTCCTTACGTCGAATCCCCATTCAAAGCGGAAAATCCTGCAAGTTAGCCGCATAATCCACGGCTCACACAGCAACAGCAGCAACAACAATTGCAAACCGCATACTATGCACGAGTTTACCCACCTCTCGTAGTGTGTGATGCAATATCAAGCTTGCCTACCTGGTAGTCCCACATATGTCAGCTCTCGTATCTGCTGGTTCGATCAGAGAGCCAGTATAACGCCGCCATAACGCCGTTCAAGTGTAGCGATCCAACGCAACGTCACGGGGTGCCCGTCTCTCATAGACTCTATTCTATGCATCTACTATATATGGTTTACTTCGTCGCGTGAACCTTCGATTGTTCGGCTGTAATAGACGCTTTGTAGACTTTTGCCGGTGCATAAATAGATCTTGAAGGATTTCCAGAACAATTCGTTACTCACATACCTGATTTTGTGATGCAGCTAACACTTCTATCCTCGCATTCATCTGATGAGAAGATGCATTGGTGGCTCGATTTTTTTGGAATTGAGGTCGATCGCTTTAGATCGAAATTCCAAAACCAAGCTACTCGAGCGCTTTGGAATCGTAGTCCTGAAATTGAATGGAGCCCGTGACATAAGTTTAATCCTTTTTTGGGTGATTCCGGTGTTTATTTCTCTTTAAGGGTGATTTATCACTTTGAAGCGGATTTGAGACTTACAACTTGCATTTAGTTCTCGATTTGGATGCATTGATCGTGTTATGGTGAGAGATCAGGAGATGATGTGGTATTTCAAAATTCAATGGTTCTTGTTGCACGAACTGATGGTTACTCGGATGAGCGATTTTGCTGAAAAGTTTTCGAGTGACTTTGTTGACTCCATAAATATTCTGCTGCTATTCCACGTAAACTTGAGTTTCAAACTCATTCACTTTGAAGTTTGCTCGTGCATAAGAGAGCAAGTTGGTTCAACTTAGCATTGTATACTTTGCCTTACAAAATATTTACCCCATCAGAACCCGGTGGATGGGAATGGAATTCAATAATCGATGGAAGAAACAATGAAATAACGCCTCTAACTGTCTCCAACGTTACCAAAATCCTCAGTATATTGAGAGTTTTGATTTGAATGGCAGATATTTGAATTTGATAATTGATATTTGATATTTGAAAGATTGTCCGAGGGTTACGGTGACGAGATGAGTCTGAGTAGTTTTCCGAAATTGGAGAGTAGAAACCGTTAGAAGAAATCAGATATGGAATGGAACATTGATCTGAAACACAGAAATATTTTCACCGTGCTTAAACAATCTGGTACATTCATCACAAAATTGTAACTAAAGACCGCGTTCAACACTTGAAAATCAGATTGACAAGTTCCCGCGTGTATGTCGACAGCTTTCATGATTAATATTCCATCAATTCTATTCGATGTGCGAAAAATCCACCGATGATTGGGAATGTGTCACTCTGCTAATTAGACATTACATATTGTGAGATTGCATTCCATGGATTACTGATCTAAAAATACAACAATGCTTAGGAAAAAATCTCAGTGAATTATAAAGGTTCAAGTATTGATAAGCTCATCGCTGAAGTGATCAAAGGTTCTAGATTGCAATGAAATTTTGCACGTCCATTGTGAATTTGTACGCGAATTAAAGAAAAAAATCAGGATCCTAAACGCACTGAATTTGTTTGCTAGAAATGAAATTTTTTACCAGCAAAAGCACATCTTCAATTGATCTCTGGTTGTCAAAAGAGTACAACGTCCATATAAATAGGTAGAGTAGGAGCAATTTAAATTAATAAGACAACGAACATTCTCATCTCAGTGTCAACTGGAAACATGAAAATGCATCAAGTACAGGCCCTGATTGATTTCCTTTCTCGGCAACGAGCAAGTTACATATCTTCTTTTTCATTATAATTTTATCTAGAATAAATCGAGAAGGTCACTGGGAACTTGACTTACAGATGAAGATGCATTCCGACATGAGTGTTGCAAATTAGTAGCTAAAAATTAAGGTTTCTACTCCATTTGGAATATGAGAAACACGAGTTAAAACAGAATTGAACAATGATTATCCTCTAAATACTGCTCAAATTTTCTCACGCGCTCACACCTCATTCATTCGTGTTCTTTTATTAAACATAATAGTAGATTATGATGCACGGGTGCAAAAGTTGATTTTTGTGTTCCGAGTGACATTTTCCGGCCTGAGCCGTAGGCGAGGATCAACATTGCGACAAGGAGCGAAATTCAGGTTTTGCGGCAGCGTATTGTACCGTCAAACCGGGTATCTTTGGTACACGTGGGGTAACTTTGGTACATCTTTTTAACGCTGTGAGCGAATCCAGAAGAAAGAATAGGATTCTAACGTATCAGAATCGATGGCAGCTTTTGATTGTCGTGGAGCCAATTTCATTTGGTTGCTTCTGAAGCGCTGTAAAGGTGTACCGAAGTTTTGACGATATGCTATTTTTTGACAAACTGTGAGAGAAGATGAATAATTTGAGCGAAAATAGTACATTTCGATACAAGGGTGTAAAAACTTTTTTCCGCGTCCGAGTGATGGGGTTGCGGACCGAGCTGAAGGCGAGGGTCGGAAAAATCACGAGAGTGCGAAAAATGGGTTTTATTCTCATGTATAAGACTGTGTTTTTTGACAAACTGTGAGAGTCAATGAAAATCAGTGCGAAAAAGATTCTTCCTCGCTAAGTTTGTCAAATAGATACTTTCGCACTTACAAGGGGAGGACCAACCTTGCGGGTCCTGGATCTTGACGAATCTCGGGATAGGAGGCCCATTGGACAAAACCCTTTTGGGTACCTTCATTTCTCACCAAAACAAGATGATTCCCAAAGTTTCGTCAAGATCCAGGACCCGCAAGGATGGTGCTCCCCTCGTTAGTGTATCAAAAATAGTATCGTTTCCAAAGCCGATGTATAAGTGTGTTGTAAACGGATTTACATAGTAGAGCTATTCAATTCTCATCAGTAAGTTCTGGGAGTTGCGTACAGTAATCTATCCATCTCAAGCTCCGCAAAAAGCCATCGAAAGTCGTTACAATTTGAAAAGTTAGATAGATAGATCTATTGAAACAATGAGCCTGATCTTTTCAAAGATCTGGTCACATGATCAGTTTTTGCTTAATTTACAATAGAATGAACGATTTTCCTGGTGATCAACGAGATCCAGGCGTCAATTTCAATAAAATCATTCAAACATAGTGAAACATCCCAAATATTATCGTTCAAGACAAAATTAATACACCATAAGTAACGTACGATGGTATTCATCAGGGAAAATCAATATTACATTGACTATAATCCAACTATGGCAAACAAGTTTTCTAAGACTACAAGCTACAAACTCAATCAGACTCAAGAAAATCAGATCTATCGAAGAAGAGCAGCACACGATAAACTTGTCTCGTTCGTGCGATTGATCACGCTGAAAGCTCAAGCGATGAATCAAGGTGCAAACGCGATATCTAGTGATGGCATCCCAACGACGAAGGCGCTTGCCTGAATCCGTGTCAAAGCCACCAGCAAATAGTAACAGCAGCAACATATCAGCAGCACTGAATGAGCTTATCGATTGGCGTGCATTCGAGTCAAGGCGAGTCGAGGATGGATCGATGGCTTGTTCGACGCAGGACTTGCCATTACAGCACATCACGCCTGGTATGAGAGATACGACGGGCCCCTACATCACAAGCTTGAGGCCCATCATACTCACTCAGATGTAGTAAGGTGATGGTGCGTTGTAATGACACATCCTACGACGAATTTGGATGTTGAGGCTTTTGTGCAGGTCTGTGCAGTCCACTGGTTGTGCATATGTGCTTTAGGAGATATAAAAGAATCAGTGTATTAAAAATGTCTGATTAAGTATTTATCTATCAATTAGTTCATGGTGTTCTAATTTGGTGTCAAAAACTATCTCTTATCACTAGTGACCTGTGGACTTGACTCACCACGATTTTCGTATCAAAATTCCTCACTAACGAGGAGAGCATCAGGTCTGCGGAACACGGATCTTGATGAAACTCTGGGAATTATCTTGTTTTGGTGAAAAATTGAGGTATCTCCAAGAGTTAAGTCCAATGGGCCTCCTGTCCCGAGATACAGCTAAAGAAACTAGCATTGTCCTTATAGACCCATGTTGAAAAGGCACATATATAGGTATACTGACAATGCTAACCTCCATGGCTGTATCTTGGAATAGGAGGCCCATTGAACTTAACCCTTGGAGATACCTTCATTTTTCACCAAAACAAGATGATCCGCAGAGTTTCATCAAGATCCGTGTTCCCCATACCTGATGCTCTCCTTGTAAGTACCTGATCCAGAGTATCCTAAGATTAGTGATTTATCACGTGTCAGTAATTCAGATTGAAATCTAAAACAAATCCATTCGTGCCGCGAGTGGTGCTGACATAGCATGATTCAACCCTTTCTGCACGGTCTAACTTTGGCACATCGAAAATGTTCTCTTCCTATCAGAAATCGTTATTTGATTCCGAATTGAGCAAAAAAGTTGCATTTGCGTGTTTTGAGAATTTTACATTTTTCCCTCGAGAAGGGTTGTTCAATAAACTTCCGGTTTATCTCCTGTGGAATTTTGATTGATCCTTGGGGGCTGTTATTTTTCTGTCTTTTTCCAGGTTTTTCCATCCAATCATATCAAAGTTGTCGTCATTTCTTTATTACCCTGAATCGTCTAGAAAGGACATAAAGAAAAGGTCAAGACTAGGGCTTGGAACTCTACCCGAATTCTTGAAAGATCCAACTATCCGGATATCTGGGTTCGGCAAAAGAATCCGGACGGGTCCAGCTATCCAGATGGTATCCGGCTATCCAAACATTTGGACCCGGCGGATCTTATAGACAAATTGAGATATTTCACTGGTACATAATATGTTGGTAATATTACAAAACAAATTTGAGAACCCAGATGTTATCCGGGCTATCCAGATGGTATCCGGCTATCCGAACATTTGGACCTGACGGATCTTATAGACAAATTGAGATATTTCACTGGTACATAATATGTTGGTAATATTACAAAACAAATTTGAGAACCCAGATGTTATCCGGATCCGATCGGGAGTATCCGCGGATCTTCGGATTTGGATGGACGGATACTATCCGGATAATTGGATCCATCCGGATCTTCTCTTTCTGGGCGGATGTGCGGATAACCGGATCCACGCATATTTCCAGTCTTAGTAAGTCTAGACATTGTTAAATATTAACTTAAACCAATAGTGTTTACAAAGTAATAAATTATTTCCGAAGGGGTTAGTAGTTAACAAGTTTAGATGGGAGAAGAAATAAATTCATAAGAAATAGCGCTGAACCAGTTTTTATATACCTACATAATTCAACTAGGAGTGAAGTTTACAGAAAGGAACAGATGTCATGCAAGATATTTTGTTGATAACAAAGCAGACTGACAGGTGTTTAAAGCGATAGCGATCATTTTCGATGGGTCCAGTTGGCTGTTAGAATTCAAAATCACCAAAGCTCTCAAGATTTTCCATCAAAATGATTCCTTCCCGAATGAATTTTCTTGGTTGGTTGCTTTCCTGACGTACAAATCTCCCAAATGGCGAAATTGACGGAATCTGTTGCGATCAAGAATACCTTCCGTCACATCCAAATTCATATTTCGTTGATTTTTCTTCGACTCGGTCAGGCTGAATCGTACAAAAGATAATGTCGCAAGAAGAAATTTCACATCCATGGTGAATGTGGAGGTTTTGAAACATCGGGTCCAAAACTCTTATGAATTGGAGTTACTTTTCAAACTCCAATGGCTCAGCTGAGACCTAAAATCCAATGCATCGTCGGTTCATTCCAGTCATCTTTGAAATATCAATAAGACCTTGTGACTGGGTTTTGTCAAAGCGAACATTGTGACAGAGATCTTTTTCATCAATACCAAAGTTCTCCAAAGAACATTTTCTAAACCTGTCACCCATAGCTTTCACTATCATCAGGATGTCAATCAAATTCAGCTAATTGATACTCGGGTACTCCGGAAGTATTGAGAAGGAGAAAAAACGCATCTCTCATAGAAGATTATGAAACATCTCTGATTCTTATCCCCGAATTTCCGCCTTACGCCGCCGTTTCGAATGTCTCGCAAAATACTCTCACAGGTGTCTGCCAAGCTTTTGCCATATGAATCTCAGTATGTACCGCCCTTCGAAGCGACATTCACCTTTCGGTACATATAAGTGAAAGTATATACTCCCAACTCTACTACTAGGTACTACTGTTGCCATATAGAATCGCATAATAATACGGGCACGGGGTCTCCCCCCCCCTCCCCCCATTCCAATTAATTATATCGTCTATAACGTAACGGTGCATTACATTGGTATTTGTGTGCTATATATGCACTCTCTTTATATTGGGGTTCCCATAAGGTTGATTTGAGAAGCGTGAGAGGCGGCATATCATGAAAAGATAGAGAAGAGAGAAATGCACTCAAATGGTTATACCTAGTACTTCTAGGATAGTGCCGTATATAATGCACTTATATACCGATTGTTCGGCTAAGTATTAAGTACACGCACGAGTTCATAGACTAGATACGTTTTTTTTCACCTTGCGGTATATATTTTCATATTGCTTGGAGCATAGTTTGCGGGGATGATGAGTTGGATGTACTATGGCGAAGATGAAAAGATGGAAGGATATAGGTGCTTGCGAGCTGAGATATATAGGTAATCGTTTGGTTAACCGTGTTGCGTTGAGTGTATTACATATTGCGCTAGGCTTACGGTGGTTCTGAGACTATAATAGATCTGAGAGTATCGTTAGCGAGCTGTTATCAGCGAGGCTAGATTGTTTCATAATTCATCTACTTCTTTGCGCTGATGAGTACATCAATCTCTCTATGTTTTCCATGAACATTTTTGCCTTTCTATATCGCATGCAGTTAGGTCTTACTCTAGGCCTGATTGCTATGATTTCTTCAAAATTCCTCTCAAAATGTAATTTAAAATCAAATTCAGTAATTTAAAAATCAAATTCCATGCATGATATCCACAATATCCGAAATCATGATGAGATGTTAATTTTCTGAAAAAAACTGGTCAGAAGTTCTGAAATAATTCGAGTCATGCTTTATACAGGTATTCCCAGCAGTTATCAATCCGTTAGTTCGAAACATTTACTGTTGCCTCAAATTGCCTAGCTCATCCTCTTTATCATTCCATTCTCAGCAAGAAATTCTTACGACTCATATGATGTCATCATCCTCCTCCTATCAGTTTCATCTCAATCCAACTCATCTAGACGTTTTATTTCTCCACTTTTTACAATCTTTGCACGTGTAAACTTTAGTAAAAAAATCTACGCGGGCAGTCGCCTCATTAGTTTCAAACTCACAACGAGAGGCATCAAAATGCGCACATGGATGATTGAGGAATCAATTTACGACTTTGAGTGCATCTAAACGATGGTTATACAGGAAAATAAAATGAAACGGGAACTAAAATCCGAGGTTATCGAGGAAATGAGGTGCTCTCCCAGATGTGAAATATATATCTTTAAAGAGAATGAGAGGCGGTGAACTGCAAAAAGCTGCCGCGCTGAGCTATTGCGATGATAACCGACCGCACCGTTATAATGCGCTCTTCAAAATGATGGTGACGACTATAATAGACCGGTTACAGTATAGGTTACCTCCCTTCGTCTGATTTTACCGAAATGCACTCGTCTCATCTTGCACTACTGTATTTTTATGTCTGTCAGCTATGAAATTATCATCAGACTGGCATTACTGCATCAAGCAAAATGTCATTGCGTCGTCTTGGGTGTAGTTTGAAGGTTGTGTAGCTAGAATTGGTTTGGCAACGATATTTCACGACTTGTTTGAGCAAATTACTTTACATAGTTCGGTAATTGAGCTTCAAAATATTGAGTTTCTTACGGGCCATGTCGAAGCTGCGACGCCAAATTCAACAACAATTAAGAACTGTTGAAAACAGCTTCCTCAAACTGTATACTCAGAAGAATATGAGTCATTCCCTAGAGGAAACTGGACACAATTGTCACCAAGCCAGACTAGTATTTAGTATTTAGTATTTATTGAGTAAAATTCACGAGCCTATTGGCCCAATATAATCATATACATATACAATCAAAATCATAATTAACATTGAATAATAACGGTGAAAACGGTGACGTCGAAGAGATATGAATTAATTAAATTTGAAATTTAGAGAGAAAAGTATCACAGTTAAGAGAACTAAAATATAGGTCAGTTACATAAAATATAGCATAAAATCTCTGCATCATTCTTGAACTAAGAATTACATAGAATCTTGATCATAGACTTGCATGTAACATCACTCATCTCAAGGACATCATCAGGTAAAGAATTCCACTATCTTAGACGCCTACAAAGAAAAGTATCTAAAGAAAAGTAAATCATTGTGATCATGAAGACTTTCAATAGTGTGAATATTGAAGTGCTCATAAAAGTGATCATAATTGTGGTCAAAGCGATCAAAGTTTATCCTACTCTTGAAAGCAAGATACCTTATAAATCTATGATACATTTTCTCTAAGTCATACATCAGGTAATCAACATGGGGACGCCAGATACTAGGCGCAGAACCAAGTTTCGGTTTGACAAGTGACGAGAAAAGATATTTTATACAATTGATATTATCAAAGTCCAATGTCATTCTCTTGATGAAACCCAATGTTTTACTACTAGCACTTATGGTATCTTCAACATGATCCCTGAAAGACAGTTGAGAGTCAAAGATTACCCCGAGGTCTTTCACTCTATGAACCCTAACAAGCTGTTCAGAACACATATCATAATCAAATGAAATTGGAATATGTCTACGAACAAAACTCATGACATGACACTTTTTAACATTCAATTTTAGTTTGTTGATGCTAGCCCATTCAACCAAAACATCCAGATCTTTTTGTAGTTTGGAACAATCTAGTACACTCTGTACTCGGATGTAGATTTTGACGTCATCAGCATAGACCAGAATAGAACAATTCTTCATTCTACTTGTAAGATCATTTATGAAAATAATGAATAAAATAGGACCTAGGTGAGAACCTTGAGGAACACCAGATGTAGATTCATAAAGATCAGAAACTGAATTATTCAATCTCACAGATTGTTTGCGATCAGTCAGATAGGAAGCAATCCAGTCTATGAGTTCAGTGCTGAATTTATAGCTGTATAGTTTATCAATAAGGATACCATGGTCAACTGAGTCAAAAGGTTTGGAGTAATCAGTATATACAGCATCAACTTGATCAAAATTTACAAGACAACTCGTTATAAAATCAGTGTATATGGCAAGATTAAAAACTACTTTTTTTATTTCATTAACATTAGAAACTACTGATCTCCCTTCCACAAACCCGTGTTGTTCTTGGGCAAGAAATTGGAGGAAATAATCATATACTTTGTGAGACATTATTGCATCAAAAATTTTTGAAAAAACACTAGTAATGGAGATGGGTCTGTAGTTTGTAACATCGAAACGATCACCAGATTTAAAAACAGGAGTAACATACGATAGCTTTCATTTAATTGGAAAAACTCCTTGTTGGATTGATGAGTTGAATAGTAAACATAAAGGCTTAACAAGCACACCACACAAAATTTTAACAAATACAGAAGGAATATCATCTGGACCAGCAGATTTTGAATCCTTCATGGAGTTTATAACATTCGAAATCTCACTTTCAGTAATGACTAAATCAATATCATTATGTATATAATCTTGACAGAGTAATTGATTTATTGGGTTAGACCCAGAGTAAAGACTACTGAAATAAGACGCAAATAAATTAGAAGCTTCAGAGTCATTCGAAGGGGACTTTTTTTGAAATCTAAATTTGTCTGGAATACTGTTATTATTTCTAGATCTATTAACGTGTGACCAGAAAGCTTTGATATTCTTCAATATATTATTCTGCACATTCTGAAGGTATTCCTCTTGAAGAACTCTAGATAAGCGAATGCACTGTGCCCTTAATTTCTTGAATACTATGTTATCATTGGGATTATTACTCCGAACCCGTGGGCAGTTACTTTAGCATCTATGAGATCAATAAGAGCTTTGTTAAACCAAACAGGATATTCCTTAGTAGCAGGTTTCTTCGCAAGAGGAACATGTCTATTAATGCAATCATTAAGAAGGCAATAAAAGGAATCAATAGAATTCCCAATATTACTGTCATAAAAGTAATTATCCCAATCAATGTCACACAGAGTCTCATTAATAGCAGCGTAGTCTGCTTTGAAGAATTTTCTATTCATGAGTTTACAAGTATTCTTAGAGTCACTAGAAGAATGACTAAGATCCATAGAGATATCTCTATGCTAAGATCACAGGAGAACACCGCAGGTACATGATGTTGATCAGTTTGAAGAAGGTGTTCAAAGTGAGCAACTTCTTTTACTATCCCTTTGGTTGAAAAGAGCAAGTCCAAACTGTATGACTTAGAGTGGTAGTAAGGGAAACATTCACATAGATCAAGCATTGAGAGTTCAGAAGACATATAGTTAGCGGCATCTCTTAATCCAGGAGCAATGTAGCCAGAAAATTGAGCACTGATGTTGTCACCATCCATCCACGTCACATTCCTAAGATTATAGTCACCAAAAAGTAGTAATTTAGTGGAGGGATAATCATCGACTAAATTAGTGATTGACTTGATGTGGACCTTATATTTGTCACTAGTTGATCCAGGAGGAATGTAAACATAACCAAGTATACACTGAACTTTAGACACAGATAACTGAACAAAGACACGAGACTAGGAAAAAATCTACAACTTTTCTGGTCAGCACTGTGTTGATACCAAAAAATTTTTCGGGACTCCCCCCCCCCCTGCATGGGAACTTTTCAGATCATCAGGCTCTTTTGAGTATAATTTTTAAAAGTCTCGACACCATTTGAACTTTTTTTATGTGTTCGGGTGCGATATTCTTGCAAATCCACCAGCCATTTTGGCACGAGGCGCATATGCCGTTTTATACGGCGAGACGCGGAAAAACGCAATTTCCGCGTCGAGTCGTATAAATGAATTTTTGACGGGTGAATGTCATCCAATGACTTTTGTGGAATAATTACAGAGAGAAAAACTGGGTGACTTTTGCGTCAAACTCCGGCCAAGACGACCTAGCTCCAAGTAGATATAGGTTGTGATAGACATTTTCCAGTAGTCATTGAGAGAATTTCTGTTCCGCACAAGTTTTTGGAAAAGGGTTGTACATTTTGACAAATTGATCCTAAATGTTCAATTTCTTGATAATCGCTCGAATTCCGAGTCGAATTCAATTGGCTGTAGTTCCTATAGAGTGAGATGTATACGATAATCAACTTTTACAAATGGTCAAATTATAGATGTTTCTAAGACCTTTGATATTACCACCTGCAAATAGTGCTTGGTCATCCAGAGGATGAGTCAGAAGTCAGTAAAATACACCCCCAGTAATGATTTGCATCTTTCCAGGACTCCAGAGGCATCTAATCTCCTCGACTCTCCAAATCTAAAAAAAATCGGTCAAAAATATATATACTGACATTACCACATCCACGAATTTTTAATCAAGTTTTTGAATGGATTTATTCGATAAATGAATACGGTGAGAAAAACCAAGTTGGCATAGTGCATCCAGCTAAGAAAAACTTGGCAACCGAGCTCGACCCCGAAAGAAATCAATTATCTCCCTTTTGCAGATCCTGACGTATTGGATTCACCAAAAGAGGCACTCGAAGTAATCAGTTAGCTTGAGCTCAGCTCTCGTGAAAATTTAATTGCATCGTCACCGCGATAAATTCTTCGCAGCTTTTGCGTAGATATATACACCACACTCTGCAAACTTGACGCACAAAACCTCTCAACCCTCTCGCTCGCAGATGAAAAAAAAAAAAAAAAAATTCTCGTTGCACACTCTGTGGGCACGCTATATGTACCAACCTCATAACACCGAAGGAAAAGTCGCCCATACATCCCCTTGTAAATTTTGTTCTCTACCGCCTTATAATATTTACGGAGGCTCACGTCGTAAATCAGCTACCCTCGCACGATAAATAAACTGAGGAAAGCGCCGTATAGTGTACTTGTGGTAGTTATAACACACAGTACATATGCGCCTAAAGTCTCATCGTCTCTCTATACATACATACTTATCTGGCGCAAAGATCGTCCGGGCAAGGTCGCGAGTATGAGGCAGCATCATAATTTCCGTTGTTAATGAATTATTATCTAATGCTTCACAACATGCGATATTGCTTTCGTTAATTTTTGTAACGGTATATAACGCGCGGATGCGGTACTGAGCTTAGAGTAAGTTTCCTATATACATTGCTCTCCAGCTGCACCCCAGAGAGTGAAATAGACATTGTTGTTGCGGGATACCGCTAGGAATTGCGAGACTGTGCCGTCTGCACCACTGTATTAATGCTGAAACTCCTTGCTCTTCGATATCTATATATAATACTTTGGAACTCCGGGGTTTATTAACGTTATTGAGACAGCAGCAGACGACGTGGCCTCTATTTTTTAACGACAGATGGGCGTGGTTGTGCAAACTGTTTCTTCAATAAATCGCGAAGATGGAAAAAGATGGAAAATCTGGGTAACGTCTTCATCATGCAAATTTGATTATTTGAGCCAGAGTCGCTAAGGTAGAAGTCTTATTTGATGGCTTGATGGATTGACCGAGCTGTTTAGAATTACAGAAATCTACTGGGTTGCACAAAAAAAAGTCAATAAAAATTATGGTTAACGACAAGTAATAATGTAGTTGTAAAGTCGGTCAAAACTGACTATCTTGAAACAGAAAACCAATCGATGTGTAAACACGTATATGGCTCTGGGGTCTGATAAGTTGTTATCTCACAATACAGTAATTTGAATATGTAATTGAACTACATTCTTGTGTTTCTAGATCAAGCTTTCGTTATTCGATCGCAGCTAACGAAACGATCGAATTTGGAATGAACTAATTCGATAATAGACAGACGTATTCGTGTGTTTGGAATGCAGTTCAATCAATGCGGAGAAGTTCAAAAAGTTGTCGGTATCGTATCGTTTCATCGAAAAGCCGAATCATTGCGCCATTCAATGTTGATTCCATGTTTGTCGCACACCTATGCAAGCATCTCATCTAGATCGAGAGCTTTTTGAACCTTATCATTAGGTGAGTGTGTTACAAAATTAAAGTCCTTGGAGCTCTACCATTTCGTGCAATTGTGGTGCTAACTCTATAGCAACACCTTGCACGAAATAATACCCATCAAGCTATGACGGATTTTGATTTTTGCTATGTTATTTTAAAAGTTCAAATTTTACGGGTTCAAAGAATCTGAGAGGATAATAAAAATGTCCCTGTCTTCCACGATAAAAAATTCCTGATAGAAATATCCAAAAGACCTTCCCATGGAGCAATAAAGAAAAAAGATGAATAAGGTTTACAATCAAGAATTTGCTTTCTTTGCGTCGATTTTGTTGATACAAAAAACAGAAGAAAGAATCCAGTTCACCATCCAGGTCATGATTGTTCATTAGGGATTTCGATTAAACACACAGAATCAAATAATCATGGATAAATTATCTTTACAGCCCTAGGATGAACATTTTATCCCTTTCAGTAAATCTTTACTACACTGACGGCGGTTTCTCGACCGAGTAAATTTAATGCTCATCGAGTAACTTGTCATGATTTCATCCACCAACAAAACCACAACAAAACTTGTCCAGAACAATTGGATCAATTAGCATAGCCAGCAATCAAAGCTTACACAATGAGGCAGACAATGCAGTTGCAAAGCGCGTTCAGAAACAGTAGCAAATTGCAATGTACCACCACCAACACTTCTTTACTCACTATATATAATATCGCCAAGTTCAGTGCGAAATTCCACGCGAATCGCAGTATTATCCCGTAAAAGAGCTCGACCATTGAAATGGCTACGTATGTACTGTACACACTCACTATAATACAAACTCGAGCAAACAATTTCCTCGATCGCGTTACGCGGATTCCACCTATAATATAGATCGGGCAACAGCAGTAGCAGAAATACTAGCCTCTGAGGAGCAAAAGTATACTTGCAAGCTCGTGGGATTCAGGAAGTCGAATCGCGCCAGACGCGCTGGTCGCGACGCCAAAGTACTGAAAGTACTAATAATATACTATACCTATCTAGTGCTAATGCACTGCACAAATACAGACTCAGAGCTAATTAAGAATTTAATGGCAGTAGAACTCCAGTGGCATCGGGATGCCGGGACGTTTAATTTTTTCGCTAATTACGTTTAACCCGCATGGCAGTAACAGCAGAGCTCGACGACGACGACGACGACGACAACGACGACGCAGAAACAACGCAAAGCACGCGGCAAATCCTCTCGAGGCATTTCGAAAACTCGCGCGCTCGTGGAGAATCGACAAGTTGCCCGCTCGAGGCTGTTTATATGGGGCTTGTGTGTATTATATACTTGTCCTCTTCCTTGCTTGGCAAAATTGTGTGATTTATATAGCGATCCGGGTTCTTTCTTTCTTTCTTTTTTTCTTTTCATACTGAGAGCTGCATCTGAGACCACGACACGCATTTCACTTTTTGCGATTCAGTAATCGCTTGCGTCATTTTTATGCCATCATAATTTTCGTGAGGACGACGCGTGGGTGATGTAGCAAAAGGATATCTTCCGCCGATTTGTAATGGAGCATGAAGATGATACGCTTTCCCTGACTTTGCGTGCTGCTCGGCTTGAAAGATTCAGATCAAATTTCTACTGTGCTCTAAAACATCATTTGAGTGTGAATTGGCTTGAAATAACAGTAATTACGAAAGATGCAGATCATCATCGAAAACTTTCAAATCTAATTTTTTCTTCATTAGTGATATTGCAGGGAATGGTCCATTGATTTTTTGAGAAGATCTAGCGAACTCAATTAGATTAATGATTACTTTCTCACTCTCCAATCGTACAACACATCACTTTGATGAATGGTCCGTATCAACGATTTATCTGGGTCATACTAATAGTTTCAACGTAAATTCGAACTAGCCCTTTATTGGTGGTTTTATTCAAGAAATTCCGAACTATTTCCAAATTATTACAGTTATGTGACAGGCCAATAAGCTGAAAGGATGTCGAATCAAAAAAAAAATCCACCTAATTCTCATAACTATAAGGTGAGTGTACCCAACTTGCCCCCGTATACCGATCTCAGGCATGGGCACTCGTAGACCTCGCTACAAACTTTTTTTACATTTGTTATGTTAAAAATGGGAAATTAAGTGGTTTGGATCAACTCCGAATCATTTCTGCGTTTCTCAGGAAATTTAAAAAGCTTATCTCATTTTTCGTGTTTGCACAGCTAAAAAATTCCCGAGGAAATTGCGTTCAGTGATAGCGGTGCCAAATTCTCGGCGCACAGTGACAGATTAGTGTCTGAAACAAACACAGCTGAAATTTCGAGGTCTTTAGGAGTCGGGAAGAAAAGTTCTGGTTCATTTCGTAAAATCCGATTAAGACGGCGTGACCTTGAGAATCCATTTTCGGGAGTTGCAAAACTTGGATTTGGAGCAGTTTTATGAGCAAAATTCGGAGATCATTTGCAAAAAGGGAGGCCAACGTCGGAGTGTACCCAACAAGCCCCCATATGTTTATCTCGAGAGGGCGGACAGTACTGACTTCTATGGTAACTGTGCCTAATTTGCCCTCATTCCCTAATTTGCCCCCACTTAAGTTCTCGAATGTACGCACACGCAGACCTCGCCGTGCATTTTCATCACATTTGTTACGTTAGAATATGAAAAAATAAATGTTTCAGGACGATCCTAAATGACCCGCGCGTTTCTTGGAACGGAAAAAGGGGTCTTCGGTACTTTCGACTTCTTTTTGATGAGTCACCAAAAATTGTCCGATAAAAATTGGCATAAACAATCTCCACGCTCATTTTCTTTGTTTTTGTCTCAATTTTAGAATCTTCTCTGCAGAATTGCAAAACTCAATTTCTAATTAATACTATTTGCATATTACTAAAATCAGTGCAGCGTTCCTAATTTGCCCCCATGGATCTTTTCTTGAACTCGTCCCTCATTCCATCAAAATCCACCAATTCAACTTAAAAAGTTCCAAAAGGGGTAAGAGAAGCTACAAAATGGGCTAAATTACGTCTCATTTGGTGGTCTGGGAGCCGAGATATCCCGACTTTACGAAAAACCCGTATAATTTCATGGAAATAGGCCTCTTTTCCACGTGGGGGCTAATCAAAAACACACTGTCAGAAACTCGCAAAAAAATTTCTTTTGCAAAAATCAAGATAGCTCGGCTCCAATTCGTCAAAATCAAACGCACTTTAGCTCATTTTGAAGGTTTTGAAACAAGATTTAAAATGCGCTAGGATACGTTAAAAATATTTAGATGAGCCAAAACTATGAGCAAACCAAAAGTAGTGGGGGCAAATTAGGCACACTTACCTTATTACCACTCAGAACGTGTTTATACTATAGCATCAAAATAGGTTGGGGGTAGTGTTTTGGACCGAATAAGCTCTAATTGTGGTCGCACGATGATGAAATCGGATGGAAACAATTTTACGCACATCATCGCTGGTCTACACAGTCATCGTTTTAAATCATGGGGGCACGTTGGGTACACACTTTTTTATAATCTCAAAAATCACGTTCTGGAAAAATTGAAACAGCTTGGCTCCACTTAATTAAAATCAGACGTACCTAAGTTCATTTTGAAGATCTTGAGACAAGCTTTGGAATGAGGAGTTAGAGTATGTTGAAAAATATTGAGATTAGCCAAAGTTATTGAGAAAATGGTTCAATGGGGGCAAGTTGGGTACACTTACCTTATGAACACAATAATTCGACTCATTCTAGAAAAATTAAGACTCTGACTATAACTATTTATGGTAGAGATGGTGATAGAGCATGCTGATTTTTCTCACTCACCGTCACTCACTTACATCGCCGATAGAATGAGTAACTTCTCCAATTCTACACTAGATTCAGTCAAGTGAGAAAAACCGATGACGGATTGTGATGTACTTACTTACCATGGGTAATAATATTCAATGTGAGCCATGCGGAAGTGAGATGATTCTGGTCGGTTTATGCGCGAAGCGTGAAAACAAACGCGTCAGCGAGGTAACACCGGGTTTCCATGTGATGCTCGACTGCTCAAGCTTCAACTATACTTAAGTACTGACTGAAGCTTTTCGTGTGCATCAACACTAGTATTAACGCTGTACAACCGTGTAAGACTGAAGAGCCGATGCATGAAATGAAGGCTTAGGTAAATCACTTTTGTATGCTTGTACAACAATACATACATGCTCAGAAAAATTCATCAAACTTCTATGGATTAGGCTCGCGTGCAGTCAATTAGATGCAGATCTTTGTTATTGCAAACTAACAACTGCTACGAAGATTTCTTAGAAATTGAATTTGGAATGACGACGAGATGTTAATTTTAATTATAAAGTAAGTGTACCCAACATACTTTTGCCAATAGTTTTGGTCTACTTGAATACTTTTTAACGTACTTCAACGCATTTTGAGGCTTGTTTCAAGATCCTCGAGATAAACTGAAGTACTTTCAATTTTGGCCAGCCAGAGATAGTAAACAATTTAGAATTTCCCCAAAGAGTGATTTGTCGTGAGTTCGCGAGAGGGTATAACCAATATAACCGAAGTATATGAAATCGTTTGTATGTACCTGCAATCACATTCAGAGCTTATTCATCGATCCAAATCGTTATTGGCGCGATAGACATGTTCTGATCGGTAAAAAAGATCATACGGCAAACCTTTTCAGAAGTATGGGAGCATGTTGGGCACCCACCAATTTTGGCCTTCATATCTTGCCTTCAATTTCCTCAGCGATTTCTTAGCTATGCACAAGCGAAAAGAAACTCACTGCAAATTTTCTTGGAAACGCAAATTACATCCGGAGTCGATCCAAACCTCTTATTCTCTCATATCTTAACACAAACGATAGTAAAAATTTTGCCGGAAGGTCAGCGAGTGCCTATTCCTGGGGTCGAATATGGGTGCATGTTGGGTACACTGATCATAATTGATAACTCGATCGAGCTAAAATTCGAAGTAAACTGGTATTTATGTCTATCTTAAAACTATGGTTTCCTAGACAAGTCGGCTTCTTTAATTTTCGAAAATACATAGGAAAATTTTAGTAGTTGGCAGAAAACGGGCACAGCCAGCACTATGTGCTGAACACAATAGTAGTCAAGCTTGATCATGCACGCAATGAGACTACAAGGTATCAACATTTTATGATCGTCGCTCATTCGCAATCATATTTATGAAACACAAGTACCTGACCAAAGATGAAAACTCGAGGAACAAAACTTATGTGATAAAACATGCACATTGACAAGGAATCCAACATAAGAAGAAGAGAAATTAGAGTTGATAGGGTAAGTGTGCCTAACTTGCCCCCAGTACTTCATTTGTTTTGATCTCAATCTTTTTCAACGTACTTTGGCTCATTTCAAAGCTTGTTTCAAGACCTTCAAAATTATGTAAGATACGTTTGATGTTAACAAAAGAGGAATCAAGCTTACTTAATTTTTGAAAAAGAAAATTTTTTGCAAGTTTTCAAAAGTGTGCTCATAATCAGCCCCCACGTCGAAAAGAGGCCTAATTCCATTACATTATACGTAAAATTGGGATATTTCGGCTCCCAGACCTCCAAGTAAGACGCACTTGAGCTCATTTTGTAGCTTTTTTCACCGCCTATGGAACTTTTCGAGTTGAATTGATGGATTTTGATCGAGTCGAGGACGTGCGGGTCATTTAGGATTGGTCCAAAACGTTTATTTTTTCAAATTCTAACGTAACAAATATGATAAAAAGGCGCGGTAAGGTCTGCGTGTGCGTACATTCGAGAACTTGAGTGGAGGCAAATTAGGGAATGTTGCAAATTAGGCACAATTACCTTAGTTTAAATAATACACGCACAATACCCTTTATTTCGAACCTAATTTTCGTGAATGCGTACGTGGCAGTCACTTGAAGAATCAATTAGTTCTCTATATCTTTGAAATCCAATTTATTGTAAAAAGCTTGGCATCCATGTACCCTCTCATGAGCCGGGACATAACATGCTTGCTCAAACTGAGCGAGAATTTTGCGCAAGTGTATCATGTAGTGAGTTGGAATTGACAAAAATGATAGGTCAATAAATGAAATAAAAGTAGAAAAACTTATCCATGTTAACTTGTTCAAACTTTTCCTTAAAATTCCCTCGCTATAGGTGAATAGCCATTGCAAATCTTGAATCGACGGGAACAGCAGGATGCGCCCAGGCAGCAAACACTACTTCTTTTTTCACCCACTGATTCACTTGAGTCCACAATAGTATACTACATATCGAGTGCTGGAAAACTTTTTTCTTCCTGGAAACCTTACTGGACGTCGGCTTCGTCGACGTCCAAGGTGGTTTTCACGGAGAAAAAAGTTTTCCGCACGAGATACGTAATGTGTTTCTACGCTACTCGCATGTAAAATCTGCAGAGGATCGATGCAAACTCTTGGAACCTCACTGGGCAACTGAATGAACTCTGGCTTTGGATTATACACTGGACCGGAATTTCGTTTTGCTGATGACCGCATTTGTTTCTAGTTGAACCGAGAGCACACCGAATATTATATTTCATGATGGAGGAGGAGGAGGCATATATCCGAGACATATTTAACCGCCGTCAGCGCTCATGGATTGGCGATAAAGAATCACAAAGGATTCAGCGAGATGAAGTCGAGAAGAGGGGTGAACGGAAGTTCTTGGCATAACAATATGCTTCACAATAACAGAATCAACTCGAGAATCAAGCCAAGTCCGATAATTTAAATTTGCACAGGCGGTTGGCTCACTCATTTAGTCAAAATAGTGAAATATCCGTCAAGAATAATAATTCTCTTGTGCTTAGCTGATAGCACATTTTTAGAGAAAATAGTACATTATTGCTCTGAGCGCGTGCACTCAGTTTGGGTGCCGCATCGGGACAATTTATTCCTCGAGCAAAGCGAGGGAAACGAGTCCCCCGCGCCCGAAATGAGCCTGCGTTCGAAGAGCAATTATGACTTTTCATCATAAGAACCTTTACACCGCATTCGAATTCGAAAGCGGCATTTGTAGGTTAGAATTATGAAAATGCGATGAAAATGTATTTATATGACTCGACGCGCCGTATAAAACAGCATATGCGTCTCGTGCCAAAAACTTTGTTCTTCGCGAAAACTTTGCTGGACGTCGGCATTTTCGGCACTCGACGCATTATATACTATTTTAATATTAAAATGAATCGTATTCTCAATGCTGAGACTGTCGTATTCTCGCAATAAAAACGGCGAGCATTGCGGGCTTGTTGGAGAGTTGCCTATCTCCTCGCCTATCTCGCTTCGCACGACAGACAAATGTCCTAGTGCCCGGAATGAGCTTAAGCGTTTAGTACGGAGATGTACTAGTGCATTGAGAATGAGCTTTCGATTCAACCAAATTAATATTGCCTTACATGAAAGAAAGAAGCTCATTGAAAACTTGATAACTGGCTTTTAACAAAAGACCATTCAATAAATGAGAAGTTTCTCCTCAGCCACCATAAAGTAGATTCTTTCATTATTAAAAAAATTCATCTCAAATTCAGCGCTGATATCCGATGGTTTAATCTAATTACCGATGACAGCGAATCTCATGAATCTAGTCATGATCTTTAAATCTTTCAAACCAATGGATGAATTTAATCGTGTGGGAAATCAATAAACTGCTGTTTCAAAGCTCATTCACGACACTTTAGACTGCAGTACACCATGAAATGAGGTGTTAATACAAAAGAGAAAAAAAGAGCAAAACATACAATGACTGATTTCGCGTGTGCCCCGTTAAAGAACCAGTTTCCTTGACGCGCTACAATAATTCGTGGCGGTTGAATTTTACTTTTGCTCTCGTTACTTCGACAACCTGAAATCCTCGTCTTGCGCCTACACTCAAACTCAAACAAGAACGTCGATTACTTTCCGCGCATTTCTCACTTTCATCGCAATGTCAGATAATCTGATATATTTTATGCCTCGCTTCATTTATACATACACCTACAACACTGGCGAGTTGTGAGAGTTAGATTGTTGCAGAAAAAGCATAGAGATATTATACATCTCTAATATGAGAAAAAGTCGTTAATTAGTACAAGTAAACTGAATTTCACCGGGGTGAGATAATTTGTTTTCAAGAATGATAACAACGTTTTAGATTTGGGAATGTAAGATCAATTGTTTCTGTGTTAATAATACGTTATACTTTTTGGGATAAAGATTTTCGCTAGTTGCCACAAAGAACTTATTCCAGGAGTGGCCTTGTTCTGAGATCTATGAAATAGAGGGAACGATAATAGATGAAGATCTTACTCAACTGTGCTCTCTAGTATCACTCCAAAATAAGATCAGATGCCAACAAATGATTGGAATAATTTGAATAGCTGAATAAAACATGAAACATGACCGACTCCGCGTTGGAGGACTCTTTTCTACGATACTATCACAAACATCATGACATCATAACGCGGAACGCGACAAGTGGTGTATTTTAAGTTGGAGATGATTTGGCACACGATTTTGGTATTTTTTATTTTGTTTGGCTCGTAATTTCATCGCCATCAGCTTCATGAGCCTTGACAAACACAGCTTTGAAAGTCATTTTTCAGGAGTGTGCCAAAGTTGCACCCACTGTACCAAAATTTCCCAATTTGACGGTTTGTTATGAGTCATTCGAGGGAAGATTTTTCAAAAAAAAGTCTTTATAATCTAGATATGGTGTAAGATTCCATGTTTTGAAGATTCGGCTTCACTCTCATAATTTAGAAGTCAAGATGAGCAAAATCAGATGGTAATAATCATAGCAAGAATCTCAAAGCGGGGTTTCCATGCAATTTCTTGCTGTGTTCAAATATTCTCAAGAGTAATCCATATTGCAAGATAATTAATCATATCGTAGATCAAAGACAGGCTTTGAAGATGTTGATACGAAATTCTGGGATTTCACCCGGAACTTCCACTTCCATGAGGTGATCCAGAATGGTGATTCCTTTAGACGATGCATGGTGGTAAGAAAACAAACAAATTGTCAAAATTTTGTGAGCTCTTTCGCTCTTTATATCTCTAATAAGCCCAAACTTGCTTATACGGAGATCCAAATCCACACTGCATGGTAAGAACAGTTCATAGCTTATCATGAGCATTGAACCAGTTTAGTTTATCAAATGTCCCACAATCAATGAAGTCATCATTGATACTGAGGCCCAAAATTACAGACGTAGTCCGGGGTCCGAATAACCTATTACGAGACGTCGCAACAGTCAGTCCTAATAGATACGCGAACTTGCCCCACTAATTATGGCGCAACGGATTAGCTTATCGGATTTTGCATTACGTCTATAAATTCGGACCCAAATTTTTCACAAATTTGAAGGAATTCCTTCTCAAACTATGGTCTGTGTTACATGACACAAATATAAATTAGTCTACCCTAATAATAGAGATGTTATCATGTCTGTCCAAAAACTGGCCATTGAAAAGCCGCAGCTCTTACACTGTGTCGAAAAACCGGCCAATTCTGGTACGTGCTAGAATAATGAATCTCAGACTTCACCGAACTGTGAGAAAATTTTGATGCTGATGTATTAAAATGCAAGGTCTTAAGCCCATGAGTTCTAACACTTGATTTCGTGACCAACCAATAATCAAACACGTCTCTGCAAAATCTGAAATCGACGTCATAATTTTTCATTATAATAAACAGGTTGATTTCTACGAAGACACAGATTCTTCAAGTCACGTAAGTATTTCCGAATGCACGTCTCGATTGGACGTCAGTGATGAGTCAATCATTTGGGGTCACGCCAGTTGAGGCTCATCATGATGGATGCAGATGTGCACAGATCAAGGGTAATAGTTGTCGAACTCTGAACAATTTCAAGACCTTCCAATGCCACGATCAAAGCTTTTTCTCTAAGCAAAACGATTGCCGAGGAGAGAAAAAGAA
Source organism: Eretmocerus hayati (assembly GCA_029851415.1). Lineage (NCBI taxonomy): Eukaryota > Metazoa > Arthropoda > Insecta > Hymenoptera > Aphelinidae > Eretmocerus > Eretmocerus hayati. The sequence goes on along the minus strand of CM056742.1, from coordinate 148,413,940 downwards.
AGAAAAGGATAGAGTGAAAAGGAGATGGTCGTAATGTATGAGAAATGGGAGAAGAAGAGATAGCAAAAGGAAGAGCTATAAGACGTCGCGAATACGTTATATGTATACATTCGGGCACACTACTCTTGCTAACGGTAATTCTTCAAGAAGTGCATCAGGCAATATACCGCAAGAGAGGACGCATCAAAGTATAAGAGCTGATATCAACTCTTATTCCAAGCTCACGTACTCTCTATGTCTCTCTATCCTTCTTATTCTGCGTCTGCTCTATTATGCAGGCAGGCATTATGATCGAGTCTGCATCAGTCATCCTTTCTCACCTCGATCGGGATATTGCTTCTGATACCGGTAGTCGCATCAAAGTGCACGACCTCAGTGCACAACCTCGTCCTGGTTTGTTTACCTTTACCCAAATCACGCAAATGGGTAATTCTTGTTTCGTATGGTCTTTGGGGTCGCAAGACCGAGAAAAACAGTCGGCTGTAAGAGTAAGCTGGACACGTCCAAACGCTGTGGTTTCACCATGATGCAACCTCGCCAGCACATTATTGAGATTGGAAGCTCACGAGTAGCACGGGAATCGATTATATTATCTATATCTTCTACCCATTTGCACTCAAAAGCAATTCTGACTGTAAACAGTGGTCTTTGACGTAAGACACGCCACTCAAATCGAGATTCTGAGCCAATAAACTATGAAGCTGCGTGTTTATTGTAGTTGTGAGGCAGTGGCATCAGCTACCTTATTGAAAATTTTATATCGTTAGATTTGTTTTGATGGTTATGGAGTAACATTGGCATAGTTAGTCAATTACATGAGAACTGGAGTCGAATTTTTTCCATTGAGGAAAGACCATGCGGTACCACTTCAAGTTCTTTTGATGAATGCGTATCAATGAATCTTCATTGGGACAATGAAACCTGAGTGGAATGTTGATGTTGAGTAGGAGAAGCCTGACCGTTGACGTAGCACCCTGAAACAAAAGAATAGGATGATGAGCTCTGGTTCATTAATCGTCATCAAATGTGGTCAGTTTAGAATCAAGAAATATTGCTATGTCGATTTTTGTAGGGCTACAAGGAAATCCTTAATCAAATGTCCATAAATACAGGAATTTGAATTTTGTGAGATCATGAATTCAACTTTTTCTCAAATGAAAATGAAAGTAATTGATCTCAAAACGCGAGGGCAAAGATGATGACTTTTGCACAATGAGTGATATTTTCTGACCAGAAGTTGGGGCAAGTGTAAGCGTTATTACGAGAATGCGAAAACTATGCCACTCGAGTGTACTTTACTCTCTTTTCATCAGCTATCTGTGAAACAGATCATGAAAACAGAATTATTCTGTGTTTTTCAAGCATCTTTCAAAAACACTTGGAATAAGAATGCTATGCGATGATAAAAAAGAGGTCGCATCGTCTGTTCTTCTTACATGATGTGGATAGAAGTAACAAAATATGCTATGACTGGATCATTCCCTAAAAAAAATCAGTTTGCAATTTTTACCCGTCCCAATTCACACTCTTGATGAGTCTGAAGTTAGCAGACAGATGAGATAGTGACGCGTAGGATCATATGATCGAAAAAATAGACAATGTCCATTCCTTGAAGTCGTAAAAGACGAAATGGACATCTTGTACAATTTCGATATCAGCAGACAGATGGCAGACAGATGAGCTAACTTGAGGATGACGTTTTCAGATGGAAAACGGAAGAATGTCCATTGTCATAAATTGGTCGGAAACACTTACACGACAAGGGAAACCCGCCTTTCAGTTTATCTGTGCGGGGAAATCGATCTTTACGACTGGAAAAACCATATTTTATGCTAAATTCTCGTCAAAACTGGGTTTCGGGGGATATCCATTCTCTGGAGCCGACATATATGTTAGAGAAGACCATTTTAAATATGTATGCAGAGTGACAGAAAATGGTCATCTCTAGATTCGGCCTGAGGTGTCGATTTCGATGGCCCCCCAAGCGTCTGCTGGCCATAATCGGGTCACAGCGCCATTTTGGGACATGTCCATTCTCTGGATCCGACATATATGTTTAGGACGACCAATCTGAACATGTATGCAGAGTTACGGAAAATGGACATCTCTAGATTCGGCCTGAGGTGTCGATTTTTATGCACCCCCCCCCCCCAAGTGTCTGCTGGCCATAATCGAGACGCAGCGCTATTTTGGGGCATGCCCATTCTCTGGATCCGACATATATGTTAGAGAAGACCATTATGAACATGTATGCAGAGTTACAGAGGATTCGTGATCATGTGTGTATGTCTATATACATATATCCACCTATACATACGTATATACTTATACACACATAAATACAGAGATACCTTCATATTGTACACCATCAATATTACCTGGATAACACCCTAATATGGGTCGTTTTTCGATAAATGGGAATTTAAATACGTCAAACAACTTCGAAGACTACGAACTATCTGATTAGAGGGAATAATCAATTCAATTGACAAATATCTTGTTTGATGAATATTCAACATATCTGTTATTGGTCACTTAGAAGGGTTTTTCTCGTCATACAGAAGGATGGACATGCTTAATTTCATCTGTTCATTGCCTCAAACACGCGTGAGCCATCTGTCTGCTATCTGTCTGCCATATCTGTCTGCTAACTTCAGACTCATACTCTTGCTCATGAGTTTCATATGGAACCATTCACAACAAGTAAACATACCTCGAAATATACCCTCAATTTTCGGAGAGAATCCCAGTATACATTTACACTCATCATGGCCGATGACCCACCTCAATCAAGAGTATAATTTTCGGCGCAAGCTCTCTGTAATTATTCGACTGGAACAAAAAATTGAATTAAGCCAACAACTCGCGGACCGAGGCCATCATCTCAATTTGGACAAACTCCAGTCCGGTTCTAACGATGATTGAAGTCTGATTGCATTACAACTCAGTACACGTGTATACATGCGCCCATCTCTCAGCAATGCATTTGTCTCTCCTGCTCAGAATCTCTTCTCTGAATCAAGTAGCCGGACCAGTTCATCTGGTACACCTCCACGCAATCCAAGCCCGCGGGGCTATTCAACATCAGAGCAAAGAATTTACCGCATATCTCGTCGTCGCTTGTACATCTCACCGTTCTTCCTCAGCAAATTCTTTCCGACTGCACCGCTCGTGCACCTCCTCCGCCTCCTGTTTCTTCTCTTCTGTGTCCCATTGATGTGACTCGTAGGAGGTTTTCTTGCAAGTAAGCCGGTCCCCGTTTCTAACTGTGCATTAATTATGTAACCTGTCAATAATTCAAGCGGAAGGGCCTCGCATACTCTGGAATGCTCGCTGCTTCAATCGGTTATACTTGCAAGCTCAGCTATTATATTCGCTTACTGATCAGCAGACCTTGAGAATGTCTATGTGCTATACATCTAAGGACTAGTCCCTTAGTCTAATCTGATCCATATGGTGCATAGATTCTCGAACGTCAAGCGGTTCAGGATGTTGAGAAACTCGTCTACAGCAGCTGACGTATGCATTGTACTGCAGTTGTGTTCCGTATTACGATTGCGCTCACGTGCGAATCTGCTTCGTATAGCGTTTTGGTGATTGCGCTATTCTGATGTGATGTCTTGCTTGATGCGAAGTAAGCCGAATCATCGGTACCTGATGCGAGAGTCAGCTGATGGAGGTGATTCCGTAGCTCGGTTAATGGGCTACCAGAGCATATAGCGTACCTTGAGTACGGTTCATGGGAAAATTTCCCTTGTGTGGGTTACGAGACCGAGTACCGTTTGTGATTGTTCACCCTCGTCATGGCTATATCTGTTCACTGCAAGTGCGCCACTTTTTTATTCTTTTAATTTGAAATTCACGCGCCAGTGGGTATGAATTTATAGAGGTTAACGAAGAGTGCATCATTTGTTGAAACGTTCTACTTGAATTCAATTTTTTTACGGTTACGAACACTCGAACTATCGCGATACAAAAACGTCAAATGTCTTACCTATGTTTCAAGGTTGTTCCGATCTTGATTCGGGAAAAAAGTTTATCAAGATTTGAAAAGATTTAAAGAAGTTTGAATCTTTCAGAAATCAGTTACCTATTTTGTAGTTTTCACCCTGGTTTTCAATCGTATTTGTTATTTGTATTTGATTTTGTATCACACCTTTTAAAGACTTGAGAGAATGTCTATGTTGTCCGGTAGATTCTTCTGATAGTTGAAGCATTTTTCCGTAAAAATGATAGTCACTTACCACAAAGTCACCACATGTATTTGCATCGGTACATATTCCACACTCAGGAGTCGAGCATTTTTGAATTAGCAAGAACTCAATGGGCTAAAAATTTTGATCCTTCTTTTTCATATTAGTGCAAGTCTTCAAAACTGAGAGCTTTCTAGTCAAAAGGGTAAGCAGAGTGACATTAACCACAATTTTTTAGCCAGAGAAGAAACAATGTCTCCGAGATTTTCCATCATTTGCTGCAAATGTGTAAGCACCGTAGGCCCAACCAACTCATATGCCCATGAAAATTGTCTCGATGCTAACATTCCATCATTCCAAATTGATAGCTCGAATCTCTTTTTCTCGTCTTCGTCTACCCTAAATATCCACGTATTGTGCCGACAGCCATACACTTATACACTTATATGGTGGTATATTAATCTCCCTGACGACAATCGCCATCTATTCCGCTCGGTTGAGTTCCATCGCCCACGAGCAGACTGACTCGTCGCCGCATAGCAAAATTCTATCGTTAAATCGTTGGAAAAGTGCTCCCCGCAGTAGAGAGGCTGGGAGAAATAGCAAGTAAGACGAGGAGAGAGATAAAGAGATTCTGCAACGAGCACCAAAGGCAAAACGAGCTCTGAGAGAGATAATGATAAAAGGGCGAGGACGGAAATCTTACACAGGTGGGTGCGGGCTAGGCTGTTAAATCTGAAGGCTGCGCTAGGAAATAAGGTGATGAATGCTTGCAAGATGAGACGAAGCTGTCACTTTGCGGCAAAATGAGCATGGGATGGAGGACGAAGGCCCCTTCTTAGAGAACTTTATCTCGACAAATCTAAACTTGAGACTGAATCTTATGATTTGAGAGAAGCTAAGGTCAGAATTTCTTATCACAGATGATAAACTAAACTGAAGACGAGATTACGAGATTTTGTGATGTTGACATGACTGATGAGATTTTAATATCAGTTATTATGAGGTCGAAATTTTTTCTTGATTCCACTCACTGACTTACGAAAATCACAGGCATGAGATACATATTTTGCTAAGCGATCGAGTAGTGAAGCTCAACCTGAAATTCATATTTAGCTCTTGAAAAAATTAACAGTCAGAGTGAATGAATGAATTGTTGTAGGCGTACACTATACACAGTCCATGAAAAATTCCAAAGTTAGCAACAAAAGTAAACAATACAAATTGGTCCCGTTGTGCCTAACTCACACTTCTAGACTGAAACCTCAGCATGCCTACCTATATTATACATGGGTATAGCTGACGATTATTGGACTATAGAATTTTGATCAGATTTATCACCATTTTGAAAATCCGATTTAGCCTCATGCTGGACGTCTTGATGATGATTCGGTTTTAAACGACAAAATTGGCTTCTTTGCATGCAAGCAAAGTGGGATTGACGAACTCAGCCCTCTTCATATTTCCAATTGCTGAATAAAACAACAATTCTGACCACTTGATGTTATATAAATGAGTGTCATTCTGTTTCAATAAAAATTTTTTTCAAAGTACCCCAATACTTTCCAAAAATATTGCTATTCATGTCCAGGTGATATATAATTTCTCTTAGAATTTCACAGCTGATCAATTTCACACATATCCATCTTAAATTTTAGACCTTTCACCCCTGATAAGAACTTGCTCCCTCAACTTTTTTCAGTCATACTTTCTGCCTTGGTGATCTACTCGTCAATCCCTTTCAGAACCACTAAGTGTGATACTGCGGTATTCTCTAGGAAATTTTTTCTCAAGAGTTTGTCATAGGTAGACCGGATTATGAGCGGAGTTCACGAACAAAAGCCATGTACGGTACTCAAGGAAATTTGGTGAATTTTAATGCAAAGGAAAGGGTCTGACGGGCTGACGTACACCAGCCAGCGGCCTTGGAACAGTGACCGCGTCATGTGCCGTCATGTGCAGATAGATCAAGTTAATCAGTCTAGAGTAAAAATCTAGATATTTTATCAAATAAGATTGGTCGACCTAAGGGAAAATTTAGAGATTTTGCTAGGTAAAGTTTGTCGATTTAGGGAGATATGTGGTGATTTTCCCAGGTAGGGCTAGTAGATCTGGCGGGAAATTAGTAATTTTTTCAGGTAAGGCAACTTGATTTAGGGGAAAATTGTGTGGTTCCGGGCGATTAATGGTAACGCGAATTGATATATATCATTATTACTAATTAATAACTCACCCACCCAACTATGATGCTGGTTTTGTGACTTCATCTTGGCCATGAAGCAAACTCACGGATTTTGCCAATGTATGTATACAGTCTTTATTGGTTCATTATTTATGTCTTTCACAAAGCGAATCGCCATAATGGATTGGAAATATTTTTCGAGACAACATGACTCAAATTGAAAATTGAAAAATTTTGGACCTTACTAGTGGGGCCCACTGCAGTGATAGACCATCTTTTAATATTCTTCGTCCACGAAGATTGGTATTTCATTCAATTTTATTACGCTTTGTCCATTATCTTAGGAGATAAAGATAAGCTAAAACAATCTCAGGATATACTGCATGAAGCATTTCAAGTTGAACCACATATAGCCAACTTTCTCTACATCTTCTCGCTCTTCAGTCTATGTTAAATCTTTTTTTCAGCAGCTCAACACGCCGCACACCTTGCCCTTGTTTTGCCCTTATCTCACCTCATGCTGAACGACAGAATACAAGTCGACGCTAATTAGTAGCATAATTCAGGTCTTAATTAGACAAATGTGACTCGGAGCCTCATAGCAAGAGGTTAGTTTGCGCGAATCTCACGAGCAAAACGTTAGAAGAGAACAAGAAGTTGACACGAAAGCAAAGAGACAGAAGAAAGTGTGCTCGGGTCAAAAGAGACACTCAGGTGCAAAAACTGCGCCATAGGTACACAGTTTCACGCAGAGCCAGTACCTACCTATATTGCGTATGAAAAAGGAGGATGAAGTGAGGTATAGGTAGTTGGCAATCAATTTATCAGCAAACTGTGAACGGAGGCTAGAATTCACTCTCCGAGGAGGCTAGGCCACGCTGCGAGCAAGTTCGAGGCTGATGTCCCGCGTCCCGCGCGCTAGTAATTTCCAGCAATCGGAAGTTGTCAGCCTCGTCTCTTTATCGACCGTGCCTGCATTTGTGTGGCTTGTATCGGAGTATATCAAACGTGTTTCCAAATGGCAAACTTTTGCGAATGCCTCCGTGATTATATGGGACTTTGATCGGAATAAGACATAACGTTGATATAGTGGTATGCACATTCGTTCAATTATAATGCACCATATCGGGAATTTTACACAATCTACGTACGATTCAATTAGAAGAAATCGGTGTATGTAGATCTCTCAGAATGTTTCGGATTTAGTGATGAATTGGGAACTTTAGGGACTCTATTAAAAGTTTTTGATCCACGTATCGGCTAAAGCCAATCTAGGTTGAACTAAGGTGAGTGTCCCTATAGTTGCCCCCATTGAGCCATTTTCTCAACAACTCTGGGTTACTTCACTACTCTGGCCTATAATCTCAGTATTTTTTAAGCTTGTTTCAAACCTTGTGAAATCAGCTAAGATTCGTTGAAAAATATTGAGATGGGCCAGAGTTGCTGAGAAAATTTTGAACAATCATTCAATCACCAATCGGAGATCAGAACATTTATGGGTCTTGATAAAGAGACTGGGCGGGTAAGCATGGTGAATCGGCCCTTGTCGGGTAAGGCCTCCGGAGTAATTTTTTCCAATTTCTAATACCAAACCGAGTTAAAAAAGGTTCCTTAGGTCCTAAGGTCGCTTCCATTGGGTGCCGCACCCTATAAAAATCGTCTAAAAAACGCTAGAAATCGATGTTCCGTCAACTTATCGCATTTGAACGCATCTTGATGAATCGTCCTAAATTCTTTTCTGTATACACTTGAAACTATACTAAATGATGAAGAGATATTCTCGTGTCCACAACTTTTGATTTAGATCCCTAAAAAAATGCCAGAATATTAATAGTACATTAAGCAACATGGGTGAAAAGGAAGATTCTCGCACAAGTGTCCGGAAAGAGTGCGAGAATGGAACTTTCTCGCCGCGGTTCCGGACACGAGTGCGGGAACTTTTCGCCCGCGTTGCTTATACTATTTTATGCAACCTGTCCGGAAAACTGTGTCTCCATGAAATTTGAAGAATTTGACGCATCAGACCTTTGATAAGACAGAACTGGCTTCAATCATTAGCCTCTCATCTATAGTCAAACGAGTACCCTTCTTCGCTAGTTAAGGTTTCGGAAACTGAATCACAAATACTTGTGAGTAGTTACTGTCATAAATTCAATGATCAGGTATTATGTTGATAGTCTATTTCTCCAAAAAAGTTTAGTCGTATCCTGTCCGTATTGATTCGTTCATCCTCTATTAGGTAAATAACTGCTCCGGTCGAAGATAAGGGACGGGCGCTCGAGAGGGCGCAGGGCGGGGTCCAGGGGCGGCAGCCCCTAGTGGGGGTGCAGGGGGCGAAGCCCCGCCGGGGGCCCCCCCGACTGAAGAAAAGAATTCTGAAAATGTCTCAAAAGAGAGACTCTTGTTATAATAGCTTGTCACCGCATAGCTTGAGAATACCTTCAAGTCTCAGAAGTATACTCATACGAATGTTCCATACGTGAAGTGCGAGATGATCAAGTTTGAATTCCATAGTCGGTAAAACGATAATTATGTTGTCTGAATACTATCTGAGAAAGTAATTCTAGAGGTGCTGATGTAATCGTGATACATTATTCTATGCACCAGCAGTAAAGCTGTCGAAAATTTGAGAAATTCCGGGAAATAACAAAGATGGCTCCGAGAGTAACAAAATTTGACCTACGGATCCGATGGAATCTGAGTGAGCCAAAGATCCGCGGGTAAGTAACGGAATCTTCGATTAATGGACTCACCGATAACGAGGGATCTCTGTATCTATCTAATATATTGACTTCTAACAAGATGATTTATCAGTCCTGAGTAAACAAAAGTGGCGTCGCAATGGGATCACACGAAGTTCCGCAAATGTTAATACATCGACAGAAATGATTAAATGATATATTCTTCCAAACTTTCAATTTTTCATGAAAATCATTATTGCACAGATAAAGTAAACTACGTTTTCTCGAACATAGCGAAAAAGTTACTTTCTCGCACGATTCACCAAAATAACTTAAAATGCAATTCAGTTTACGGAACATCGACTCTTAGCGTTATTTAGACGGTTCTTAGGGTACCGTACACAGTACAGATGACCTTGGGACCCAAGGAACTTAATAGGAATTGAGAAAAATGACTCCGGGGGCCATACCCGACAAGGGCCGCCTAGTTCGTTCGAGTAAACAATAAACCACGTATTAAAATTCTCATTCGGCAATAGATCGAATATTTTTCCATCCAAAATTCTGAAGAAAGAAGAAGAAAATTGAAAGAGGATTCAGGAGGTCATATCAATTCATGCTTCAACAATAGAGAGGTTTTGATGCAGAAATTATACCAAGTGACACCGATTTTGGTTTGGGAAATATTGGGAATCTTACGAGATCCGTGCGGCAAGCACATTTTTAACGTGAAAATTTCTTGCGAAGCGATTGGCGTGGTCAAAATTGTGATATCTCTTTTCCTTGCGGAATTGCGAATGAATTTTCACAAGCATGTTTTCGCTATCTCGGCGAATATCGATCGGAGCGAAATTTCAAGCACACCATCAGAAAGATCGCGAAATTTTGAGTCGGAAATGGTTGTTTCCGACTTTCATATTTGCATTATTTCATGTGATTTAATCAACAAAAAAACTTCATGTGGGTTTTATAACGCTTTCTGTAACGCTTGTAACGCCGGTGTTGACATTTCGTGTTTCTGCGCGTCTGCACGTTTGCTGCTAGTGTGCCACGTGGCACAGTGGGGCCAGAGCATCTTTCTAGGGCTCAGCGCCACGCAAATTCTCAACCTATTGCCGTGTCCGGGATCGGACGGTATTCTGATAACTGAGAGCAACATTCCTCGTTCCCGGACATGGCAATGAGTCTAGAATTTGTGTGGCGCTGAGCCCTAGAAAGATGCGCGGGCCCCACTGTGCGTGAGTGCAATGTGTGAGTTTATTTTAAATGACCAGGAACCAATAGGAGCAGTGAATTCGAGTATAGTACATAAGTAGTCTCTGCCGTGCGATTGATTGTTATTAAGTGATACACGGTCGTTTAAAACTATACGTAAGCCCGGAAAGGGGCTGGAGATCTTGCTCGCCCGGGCCCAATCAATTAGGATTGGGGCCCTGGTCATTTTGAGAACCAAATTCGAATGCCGTATGTGTCGAAGATTGCTCGTCGCATTTACGAATTGCAATCGAGCAAAAAAGCAGCCTGAGACGCGAGACGCGAGACGCTATGGGTACTTGATGGGGGTTATGGTTTGCGTGTATCTTCCGTTCGTGGCTGCTGAATTTTCTTATTCAATTCGAAATCGTGGATAACGTAATCTCTTCCTTGAGATGCATTTTTTGTTGGCAATCAACGCGTCACTAACTATAGGGACCCTAGCTGGCACATGTCACGACATTGGACACAGCTGTTGTGGGTCTCGCGGGCCATTTACATTCTATATCAGGTGTTTTGCAATAAAAAATGGACTTATACCGTTCTGGTCCCCAAATTTCTTCGATTTTTTTCCGGACCGGAACGGTATGAGTCCATCATTTTTTTTGAAGTAGAATTATACCGTTCTGGATCGGGGAAAGTAAAGAAACTAGTCGACTTCCAGATCGTGAAATATTAAAGAATTGTCGATTTGAACCCTTTTGCTTTAAAAAACGTCGAAATACTGTGGACTTGAACCGTTTTTTGCGTTAAAAAGTTGAAAAATTCTGGGGGCCAGAATGGTATAAGTCCATGCTTTTTTCTCAAAATGTCGACGGGGAGCTTTTATTTATCGGTATTGGTGAAGATATTTACCAGTGTTCATGAATCATAATCTGTTTAGATCGACAGATCTCACCAAATATGTTACATTGGGAGTACTATGACCGTAATCGATTATATTTTTAAGATTGCAGTCCACGGGTGCGTATTGGAGGGTTTCAATCGAGAAGTATTCACCCATCCACTCTATAGTATTTGGGAAGTAGCAAAGTACGGAATTCTACTTGGAGAATCACAGACGGAGTTCATAGTGAAAAGCTCAGAATCAAAATCCTTCTATTTCAAAACATGGAGTTTGAACGAGTAATCAAACTCTATTCGACATAGCAGTCTGAAACAACTAATACTGATAAACAGTATAATGCGATTCAAATTAAATGCAGGTTGCTCATTTCGAGGAGTATGATATTCTCACAACAATATCGACCGCAATGAGATTTATTTGTAACTGGCAGATAATCGATCGGTGCTCGGCGAGTGACGATCTGGTCCTGTTACGGTCATCAGCGAGTGTCGTCGATCTGGACCTGTATCGGTCCTCGGCGAGTGTCGATCTGGTCCTGTATCGGTCATCGGCGAGTGTCGATCTGGTCCTGTATCGGTCCCTGGCTAGTGTCGATGTGGTCCTGTAACAGTTATCGGCAAGTGTTCATTTGGTTCCGTATCGGTCCTGTATCGGTCCTCGGCGAGTGTCGATCTGGTCCCGTATCGGTGACCGGCGGGTTTCGATCTGGTCCCGTATCGGTCCTGTACCGGTCCTCGGCGAGTGTCGATGTGGGCCCGTAACAGTCATCGGCGAGTGTCCATTTGGTTCCGTATTGGTCCTGTACCGGTCCCCGGCGAGTGTCGATGTGGTCCAGTATAATAGCCATCGGCGAGTGTCGTTGTCCCGTATCGGTCCTGTATCGATCCTCGGTGAGTGTCGACGTGGTCCCGTTACGGTCATCGGCGAGTGTCAATTTAGTCCCGTATCGATGCTCGGCGAGTGACGATCTGGTCCTGTTACGGTCATCGGCGAGTGTCGTCGATCTGGACCTGTATCGGTCCTCGGTGAGTGTCGATGTGGTCCTGTAACAGTTATCAGCGAGTGTCCATTTGGTCCCGTAACGGTCCTGTACCGGTCCTCGGCGAATGTCGATGTGGTCCCGTAGCAGTCATCGGCGAGTGTCAATTTGGTCCCGTCACAGTCATCGGCGGGTGTCAATTTGGTCCCGTATCGGTGCTCGGCGAGCATCGGCGAGTGTCGATCTGGTCCCGTATCGGTCCTCGGAGAGTGTCGATCTGGTCCAGTATCGGTCCTCTTCCGGTCCTCGGCGAGTGTCGATGTGGTCCCGAAACAGTCATCGGCGAGTGACGATGTGGTCCTGTTACAGTCATCGGCGTGTGTCGATCTGGTCCTGTATCGGTCCTTGGCTAGTGTCGATGTGGTACTGTAACAGTTATCGACGAGTGTCCAGATCGCCGATAACTGTTACAGGACTCTTTAAATTATGTGTAGAATGATGAATTACACCATCACTTGAGGGCTACCTTTTTTGATACACTAAGAGGAGCTATAGATGTGAGCAAGGTGAATTCAGTTTTTCACGTCATAATGTAATGCATAACTGCACAATCAAATTGAATCACAGATCAAGGTTTGAAGTTCACTGTTTTCTGATCAATTGATTAAAACTGTTGAGATGCTGAACTCAATAAGACTTGATCACAAAAAAACTATCTCGGAGCTTGTGCTCTTATTCTCTTTCTGCGCATCAAACCCCGCATTCAACAATTCTTGGGTGGCAGTGGGGAATACACCAACAGCATCCGAATATCCTGGAATTTAAGATGGATACGCTTGGATATGCTGCATTGTGATCTACTGTACTGCTACATGTATGGCCCGCGAGACCCGCAACAGCTGTGTCCATGGCGTAAAGATAACGCTGTGTCCAATGTCGTGACATGTGCCAGCTAGGGTTCTTATAGTTAGTGACGCGTCAATTGCCAACAAAAAATTCATCTCGAGGAAGAGATTACGTTATCTACGATTTAGAATTAAATAAGAAAATTCAGGAGCCACGAACGGAAGATACACGCAAACCATAACCCCCATTAAGTACGCATAGCGTCTCGCGTCTCGCGTCTCAAGCTGCTTTCTTGCTCGATTGAATAATTCGTAAATGCGACGAGCAATCTTCGACACATACGGCATTCAAATTTGGTTCTCAAAATGACCCCAGGGCCCCAATCATAATTGATTGGGCCCGGGCGAGCAAGATCTCCAGCCCCTTTCCGGGCTTACGTATAGTTTTGAATGACCGTGTGTCACTTAATAACAATCAATCGCACGGCAGAGATTACTCATGTACTACACTCGAATTCATTGCCCCTACTCGTTCCTGGTCATTTAAAATAAACTCACACATTGCACTCACGTGGCACACTAGCAGCAAACCAGCAGACGCGCGGAAACACGAAATGTCAACACTGGCGTTACAAGCGTTACAAAAAGCGTTACAAAACCCACATAAAATTTTTTCGTTAATTAACTTACATGAGATAATGCAAATATCAAAGTCGGAAACAACCATTTCCGACTCAAAATTTTGCGATCTTTCTGATGGTGTGCTTGAAATTTCGCTCCGATCGATTTTCGCCGAGATAGCAGAAACATGTTTGTGACAATTCATTCACAATTCCGCAACGAAGAGAGATATCGTAATTTTGACCACGCAAATCGCTTCGCAAGGAATTTTCACGTTAGAAATGTGCTTGCCGCATGGATTTCAAACGATTTCCAACATTTCCCAAACCAAAATCGGAAGCAAAAAAAAATCCGCCAACTTATGTTTGTCACTTGGTATATTGAACAATTGTTGACGAAAAGCTATCCTTCCTTTTCAGACTCATTTTTTGACCCAGGTTCAAAATAGAAACATACAATGATGATTCAACAATTTTCACAAAGACAAAGTTTTAAATTAGCTGGGTCATTCATCCTTTGGTATGTTTTACTCGGTTGTATCGTTTTTTGACATACAGGAATCAAATCCTATAGAAAACGAAAATCGTTCGAGATATCTGATGGTGAAGTCGAATTGGAGAGAATTCGCAGTTTCTGACCCGAATATGTAGACTATAGACTACAATCTTATGAAAATGGCCTTAACGATAGTGCAAAAACCATTTCCGAGTTGAGCAAGAAAACCACAAGTCCCATTAAACAGCAATATGCTTGTTTCTGTAATCGACGAACAATATACTCACAACAGTCACACTCGCAAGAAGAGCAGTTTCCAGGCAACTAATTCAAATCCCTGAACAGCAGATCGAGCTACTTAGTGCACTAGCTGTACAAAGCCATTACAAGAGTACAAAAATTCATTAATTACACCCTGCAAAACACGTATAGTCGAGCGTATAGTTTATACGGTCGCCGTACAGCAAACGGAAATTCCAAATTATAATTAAATAAGCTCACTCGTGCGAGATTAATCTGCACCTTACATTTGTCGCTCCCAAATCATCAAAATATGAGCCTATAATATTTTTATACACAGAAGCAACTTCGCAAACTTTGCATCGCCGCCGTATATAGCTTATAGCATTGCCATTATCACTTCCGGTAGAAAGAATCTTACAGATGCGGAGCCACACGGAAGCCGCATCATCGTCACCGTACAGAGATAAGTAATCCAAATACCCTAGGTAAATTATATCGTGTGGACCTTATTCATAGGGTGGCAATATTGTCGGTGACGCCTCAAGCTGCATAAAACTTGATCCCAAACTGCCCGAGCAATGCGACAACCTACAGGTACAGCATATCCGAGTGTAATAGTCGCAAAAAGTTGCTCTTTTCATTTTCAAATTTACTGCACCGCGTTCTTCGTTAGGTAGATCCTTGCCGCGCTAGTTATATGCCGTGCTACGTTTGATTTAAGACGATCTCAGGAAAAATCTGAGCTGTACATATACTGGTGTACATACACACCTCTCGTGGTGTTTGCCTTGTCGAGTGTTGTATTTTAACGATCGATATTCCAGGAATATAGAGTCGTTTCGCGACGGATTAAGTGGTTCGGTCATATATTACGTTAGGCAAAAAAACCAATTATATGGTTGTGCGGTTATATGGGAAGTGTGATGTAAGAGATATTCGCTCGGATTTTTTATCAGATTCTCCTTACACGACTTTTCGAATTATTGAATGATTGCAATTAGACGTATTGTACGACATAATTAGGAGTGAATCTGCCTAAGATTTTTCAGCTCGAGTGTTCAGTGAACAATTTATCAATGGCCTTCTGAAATTTTTATAAACCTAAAGAATGCAGTATGATTTAATATATCTTTGGGATCCAAATAGGAGTTGTCAAGATTTGAATAAAAATGGGCAATTCTACCGCGTCGGATGTCAGTGTTTGCTGCCACTTCAAATCCAGCATGACGCACTGAATAGCTATACATTTTTTATACAATTCTTGTAGTTGGTGAAAAATTGTTTATACTGGCATTGGCAAAAGATAAATACACATAGATCTTGTCAAATTATGACTTTTTATCATATCTATAAATTCATTAGGCTGCATGATAGTCTGTCTATTCTCAAAATAGCACTCTCTAAAAGGGTTCAGAGTCACTTCTATAAAAATCCAAGATTTATTTGCTTTAATGTCTCATCAGCCTCAGTCACTCAGCTTGATAGTATTTTCATTTGCCAGAAAAGAGAAAAATGAAAAAGAAAAATCTAGGAGTAGGAATTTTGTGGTATGCATAACATGGTGTGAGAACACTGAAATAGATCCACCCCACAAAAAAGATCTATTTACGAGTCTATTTATATGAAATCTACTGATGTATTATGTAGTCAACTATAAATCTTCACATCTATTCATAGGCAAACACAATTAGCTCTGTTTCTTGTTGTTTCTTTAAAATGAAAGTGTACAACTTGTATCACGCACTCTCAAGCCTTATGATTGATTGGTTTTGCCTTGCGACTCGACGAACCCAACTCTTCTCGATGTAAGCGAAGTAGATATTGCCCTCTCTTTTAGGATTAGATCAGGCCATAACATTTTTTAATATTATTTTACGTTCAGATCAAAATGTTAAGACAAAGCTGGATTCTGCCGCCATGTAGAATTTCTTCTCAATGTTCATGGAATTTTCTTCCTTAGCGCAATTCTGAGACGCATCGTATTGATGCTAACAAAATAACATCTGACTTAGTTCAATGGAACTTGAGATATTTCCAGAACAAATCCCGATCTATCTTACTAGGCTATTCAATATGGCTGCCTATTTCAGCCTCGCATTAAAAAAACTATCAATCAATCTGTGAAACGTGGAGAGTGTCTTCAGATTTCAAAAATCATATCTTTACATAATCGTGAGCATATCTTATATTTTTCAAAATTTCTCCTGTATTTGATTACCGTAAACCGGGGTGAATGTGTCCGCTTTCGCCAAAAAGATTGTCAGCATCATATCTTCGCTTCTATAGCACCTATACAGAAACCTGCCGGGGGTCATTTTGAAGCTTGAAATCTCTACTTTCCAAATAAATAAACTCAATTCCATGAAAATGGACTCTAAAGTACTTTCTTTGCTGTTTTACGAAGTTTGAAAACTAATGTCCCCAAAAAACAGGTTTTTTGTGGCTAGCAGAGAATTTTGACGCGTTAGCTCGAAATAAACCACGTGATCGTGTTTAGACGATAATTTTGCGTTGAGAACTTATGGTGAGGTACCCCGCGCAAGGGAAAATTTTTTTTCCTCGTGATCTCAACACAGCGAGTATTATTGCAAAAACAGGTTTTTATGAAGAAACAGTTCTGAAATCAATCCAGTGCCTCAACGGCTAACGGACAATTTTTTTCTGAAAAGTATGTGATAGAAAGAAGAAAATTTGACCTTGAACGTTCAAAT
Organism: Eretmocerus hayati; assembly: GCA_029851415.1. Classification (NCBI taxonomy): domain Eukaryota; kingdom Metazoa; phylum Arthropoda; class Insecta; order Hymenoptera; family Aphelinidae; genus Eretmocerus; species Eretmocerus hayati. The sequence goes on along the minus strand of CM056742.1, from coordinate 148,396,889 downwards.
TGATCTATTCTAGCCCGTAATGTGATTTTTTGAAGATTTGTTGCAAATTTTGATTTTTTTTCCAAATACCAGGTGGACTAATTAGCTCATATGACCACAAGGTTGCCTTGTATCATTTTAAAACCACTGGGATCATATTTAGCGGGTCAAAATACGTAGGATAACGTATCTTGATATGCATTCAAAATCTTGAATTCACGAGCTATGCGCTTCAGACGCAGGCGAGGCATAGGTGGACACATTCACCCCTGTCGACGGGGTGAATGTGTCCACCCTGTTTTTTGCAGTTTTTGAAAAACCGTGGGGTCAAAGTCAAAACGAGAGTCAAAATCTGACAACGGGATCTTGTAGCTGAGCTCAAGACTCAAATTTTTACTACCCATACATTATCTTTTGGCATGAATAAGACTAAGAAAACCACAGTGGAAGGTCAAAAGTGTACCATATTCACCCCGGTTTACGGTAGCTCACATGAACTTGACTGGTGTCAAACTATTTTTTTGTGTTTGGGCTAAATTCCTCGTCGAAGAAAGTGTCCACAAATGTCAAGCTAACTCAAATGAAAATCAATTTCTCTGACAATCTCAGCCATTTTTTCACGCGTGAATTGAACAGAATTCCTTGGAAATTTCAATAAAGTCATTTTGATGTTTACAATATTTTTTTCACAAACCAATTCTATTTCACTGAGTAATGTATCACCTTGTGTTGAAAACATTCTCAAACTTCGACAATTTTTCCTCGAAATTATTTCTCATATACCGACCTCAAATAACTCTCGACATAGAATGTTAGAAGCCTCTCAACAGCCAATAACATCCACCTGCATGTGAAGTTGCAATGATTATTATGAACTCTCCGTCCCTCTTTTCTATTAGCTTATCGAGCTTGTTCCACGATTATCACTGAACGACGAATCAAAACTAGCCAATCGACTAACTGCTCTCAAACGACTTGTAAAATGACCCTCACCTAAATACACGATGGACTTGAATGATTTTGCGTCGTAGATAATGATACTCAGCTGGGTCATGTTAGTTGTAGAGCAATTTTACAATTAGAGTATGATCTAAATCAAATTTTCCGCAACTTGAATTGGCATCGAAAATGATCCCCGCAGGTTGAATTCATTGAGCAATCATGAAAGGGAAAATATTCCATCTCGTTGAATTTTGGAATATTTTGATATGATCCAAAACCGAGAACAATAAGGCATTAACTTATTATCGGATCAACAAAGATGACATCCAACATATAGTTATGGCTAAACGCTAGGCTAAACGTGTACTTTTTTGTTGAGTCATTGCCATACTTGGTTTGTACTGATTACATGCACGAAGATACATATAAGTTAAGGTCGTTTTTTCGTTGTGTTATTCCAACTTTTGCTTGATATTGATTTTCGATGTAGACAGACGCTTGTCGAGACATCGAATGCTTATTCTTTGATATGATTCAATCTTGATCTCCAGACGCGGTTGCTCATCAATCAAACATCCAGTGCTGTTCAGATTATGAAATGGCATGAGGTGATCCACTCATAGATTTTCTTCTACGACATTCTCATTTTAACACGGTTCACTAGTGCAAGACGAATAGCAATGTGATTAATGAGGGTTGTTCAGTTATAATAATAACAAAAATGGATTTTACATAAATGAAAATGTGGCATCGTCACTGCAGATTTATGGTCAACATTCATTTACATGGTGTCCAAAAGTAGAGATATTACGATGAATATTACAAGTTATTGATCGAACGAACTTTGCGAATCAAAAAATATCAGCCAACTCCCTGACTCTTTCATTAATAGAATTGAAATACTGTAATTCGGCCTAAAATTCCTCTGAGCCTCACAGTTTTGCGAGGCAACATCGAAAGTTTCTTTTGATGGAATTTATTTACAAAGATGGAAGATAGAAGTGAAAGATGACATTGAGATGAAAAATTCATACTATGGCCTCTCAATCAATTCTGAGTCCCCTGGTGGTAACTTGTTTTAGGAAGATTTTAGAAAAATTCGATGAAATTTCCTCAATTTTTGAAAAGTTTTTCAAGAATCTTCTTAAGAATTATCAGAAGAAAATCATGGAACGAGTTTGTTAACAAGTTTGAGTACCGAGTACAGCAATTATCAATGAGTGGTAAAAGATTAATTTTTCCAACGATTTTTTGAAGCTGTTTATTGTGTCCTCGATTGTGTCGCCTTTTTTACTTTGCGATTTTCGAAGACTGGAAGACTCGCGAAGATAATAGAAGTATTCTCATCAAAAACCAAAGGCAGAGCAATCATGATTAAACGTTGGAATAGCACGACTAAAAAAGGATTAAGCACTGGCCGAATTGCTGTACAGCGAACGCTGCACAGCAATTCTCTTCACTTTTCACTTATCACTTTTCACTTCTCTTCACTTTTTCACATTTCACTTAAGTCAAACGTAGTAGCTAGCTCTTGGTTCGAATTCATGAACTTTGATATCTTTTTATTATTAGTCGAGAAATGAAACGCAGCATCATAGAGTATTGCGAACATGTGACTTTATTATACCTTTGGTTTGAACTGCTGTACATACTGCTCACGATGATAGTAGTGGCTTAGAGTTGCGGGATAGGTAAAACAGCTAGAGTACAGTATAGTTGTTGAATTTTTCAACACTTTATTATATGCTCCATTGTTCCTCAGCTCCTTTTGCTCTGCCAACTTGTCTCGTGTTAGCGCGTCTATGATAATGTGATTCCCGTATGCAAAATTACCAGACAATATGTGTACAGCTAATGCGATGTTTCGCGTCAACACGCGACGTGCATATAATGTCGCTTTTGATACCAGATTGAATTAGAAGAGATGCATATTGTAGGGGTGAATTTCTGTTTGGAAATGGTGGAATAAGGTATGAGGAACTTTGATGAAAATCGTGGAACGCGTCAAACCAATTGTCAACTTTTATACTGCTATCATACCAATATAACATATTTTTTACACGTAATGATTTTTTCTCCAAACCGATCCATCCTTGAAGTACAAACAGAACCTCCGTAACATTTTGGATGGCAGAAAAATCGAATATGGCCAAATCCCAAAATTCTGCTATAAGAAGTACACGGGGCCAAGATAGCGGCATTCTAAAGCAATTACTCCCAATTCCAAACAATTTTCCAAAATATCTATACTGCCTTGCAAAGTAAAATAGCGTAAGTGACATTTTCGAAAATTTTGAGTTATTGGTATATAGTTGTACGCGTAAATTCGTACTACATCTCCTGACACAACCAGTGACGCCTTTCTTAATCTGCAGCACAGTATAGAAAGGACACGCCGAATATAACATCACAGCGTTGTATTATTGATGGTTTATCCGAGGTCTTAGCAGCTGCATCTACCTGACCTAATCGCCTATAAATGAGAAATTATCCTAATTGACCTAAGCCTTTCTTATTCCTACTTTCAAATATACCAGAATCACATTATCTCCTAATTCCATTCGGGCATGTTAATTCCAAGATATTGAAAGAACAGCAACTTTCATCTGCTTTTATTTCAGCAATAATATTTTCAGTTGCAATCTCATCCGTATACATGCAATACTTTACATTTTTGAAGTATGAGGTTTTGGCGCGGCAGACTCGACTCTGAGTATAGTTCGGTGATATAGCCAGGTTTATAAAGATATCAACAATCGAATAAATATTTGTTCGAAGTCATCAGATATCAGAACTGAAGAATGGAAGAATTTAAATGACCATTGAAGTGAAAATCGATCCTGACGAAAGAGCGTCAGGGCCGAGACTAACCCCTTCGAAACTAGATATTGTTTGTGGGGACGAGGGCAATAATCGCAATAACTCATTGATATTGAGCGTTGCTCGATTCTCCAGTTCCCTTCGCAGTCTAACGCGTAAGAGGGTGTGAACTTATAACAATGGTTACTGCAAATTCAAAGCTATATTTACCCAATTTGCCCCCATATGCCGATCTCAATGATAGGCTGTCGTTGACTTTCCTGCAAATTTTATGAGAAAAGAAGTGGTCTGAGTAGACCCCGCGAATCATTTCTGCGTTCCCCAGAAAATTAAAAGTAACTTTTCCATTTTTCATGTTTGCACAGGTAAGAATTCACTAAGGAAATTGCATTCAGTAAAACCGTTGCCAAATTTCTCTATACTTCGACCAATCCTACCGCACTTTAACCTCGACCTTAACGCATTTGATTCCTCATTCCAAAACCTTCAGAAATCCGTTTCTTACAGCTGCAAAAACTGGGTTTGGAGCTATTTTACGCACGAAACACGGAGATGATTTGCAAAACAAATAGGCCGACATCGGAGTGTACCCAACATGCTCACATCAAAAGGCGCGGTAGCGCCTTGCTGGCGAGTATAGAAAAAAAAAGTTCGAATGACAACGACAGTGCGCACACGCAAGGCCACCGTGCCTTATATACGTTGAGTTGGGCCGTTTTAACCTCACTCATTTTTTCTCATCATCATATTTATAGCATTGAGGGCAATGGTGGACATTAGTAGCTCTCGGCCAACAAGCTTTGTTGTGTAAAATGTTATTTAACAAACCTTTTTGCCATTTAGTGCTTTTGTATTGCTAGTCCCGCACTAGCAAATTCGCAAGCGTCTCAGACGATTTGACGCTCGGGACAGAATTTTTCATCATCAAACTTTTTCGAGTTTCGACTCATCTCGAAGTCGACACTGCGTCGGTGTGACTCGAATCAGCCTTGTGTGCGATGTGTGTGCGTGCATGAAACGAGCGACGAGACATACGGGTAAAAATGAGCAGATGAGCCAGCGCCGCGACTGTAGCAGACGATGCACGTGTTTACTTCGGCCGATTTTCTGCACGAGTACAACAAAGTTTAAATGCCAATCGTAATTGTTGGTTCCTTAAGAAAAGAGCCACCTCGTGTGTGTTTCTTTGTTTGAAGTGAATAAAAAATGATGGGCAAAGGCCAATATGCTCGCCGATTTGTGTGTGTCATCTCGCTATTGTACAGCGTCAAGGATACTCCTTAAATTGGAAGAATTGACCATTTGATTTCAAGGAAGTATTCGCCAGCATCAATTCACATTTTAGCAGTATATTGATTTTCAGTTTCATCAATATTTGAGACAGTCACAACTCTGAAGCTATCGATTGTGCATCTCAGAATATTCATAATCTACTCTAGTCAGAAAATTAGCATAGCGACAAATGGAATATCTCTTGTGCTTCTTTCGGTATCTCAAGAAGAATCTGTTCGTGTCCAACACAAGAGGGATTGTCTATCACTTTTAGATGTTGTGGGACTGGGCAGTCTCATTTATCACTGGGTCTATGGAACAGTTGTTGTGATTTGTGCAGTGATCTCTGGTGCTGCTCTGACTATTTTTTTATAACATACTCCTATTGCATATTACTCTCATCCAATAGTTTGAGCTAGACTTTTATGGTATACGAATCTTTGCTGTCTTGACACATCACTCATATTCTTGCTGTAGAGTTGATTAACGGGTAGCTGGCATAGGTTAATTCCTAATTGGGTCTAGAAAGTACTACAGGGTTCATCTGTTTCATCAAAAGTGTTATCAGAGTTAGGAGCACATTTACGCTTTTGGTGAGAAGTAGTGAGTCCAACTTGAAAAAAATGATGGTCGACAAGTCAAGCACTAAAAATAGGAACTATATTCATACATCCATGTGGATATGCTTTAAGGATCACTTTATCTGAAGTCAAAGTATGTCTCAGATGATGCTATTGGAACTTCATTCTCCTCAAAATAAGTTTGCGTGTGTTACTTCAACTTCTTGACGTTTTACATTTTATAAATACCCAAGTTGAAGTGTGTTTTAGTTTTTGGTCTTCAAATAACATTGGGGACCATAATTCTATATTTTGTTTATTAATCATACATGAGTTGATAACTTTGATAGTTAGCACCCTCTCTTGTTGAATAGCGGATGAACCAACGAGTGTGGGAAGTTTTTGCTATCCAAAAATTTCTCATCAACTGAATTTTTCTTGGTATTACAAGTGAAGTTGGGAGTCTTTGCATGCTCAACTCAAGTCAAATTAAATTAACTAATTCCAAGCTTTGCAATCAAAGTTTCACTGCTCGGAATTTCCTTCCCTAGAATTCAAAAACATTTACTTATCTTGGAATTTAACACAGTGCTGCTCATCGGGGGAATGATTGAGATTAATAGAAGTCTTTTGGAGTTTTCTACATGCTACCATTCACAGCTCATTTTTCAATTTGAGAATTTTTAATCATTACCATAGCCAAGTAATGGAATCTTCGCCCCCCCCCCCTACTTCACTTTTTCTAAAAGTTTAGCTTGGCGAGTATGACCATCCTTTTGCCCCATGAATTCATCTGATATCAGAAATATGAATTTCACCCTTTGAGAGTCATGAGATCAGGGATTACATGTCGAGTGAATATTTACCAAAATCTGAACGTGAAACGAATGTAGAGAGATTGAAGAGAATTTATTTAAACTCTTGAGAGTCATGAGATCAGGAGAAAGTATGTCGAGTAATTGTTTTGCAAAATCTGAACGTGCAACGTATTAAAAAGGATTGATTACATTACAATTTGATTATCGCTGTAATTTTGAATCAACTTGAGTTACTCACCATCTCTACTGACTTTTAAATTGGAGTGATCAATGCTGAATCGAATTTTCCTGCCACTGTTTTCTTTTCATTGTTCTACATGGGTTACCATTTTCAATATATTCAGTAAATAAAAGAGATGGTGAGTAACTCAAGTTGATTCAAAATTACAGCGATAATCAAATTGTAATGTAATCAATCCTTTTTAATACGTTGCACGTTCAGATTTTGCAAAACAATTACTCGACATACTTTCTCCTGATCTCATGACTCTCAAGAGTTTAAATAAATTCTCTTCAATCTCTCTACATTCGTTTCACGTTCAGATTTTGGTAAATATTCACTCGACATGTAATCCCTGATCTCATGACTCTCAAAGGGTGAAATTCATATTTCTGATATCAGATGAATTCATGGGGCAAAAGGATGGTCATACTCGCCAAGCTAAACTTTTAGAAAAAGTGAAGTAGGGGGGGGGGGGGGGGCGAAGATATGACTATCTCGAAATGACGCGCAGTAACGACCTCTTTACCACTCAGAACGTGTTTATAGCGTCAAAATAAGGCCGGAAGTAGTGTTTTGAACCGGCCGAAAGCTCTCGTCGATAAAAATGGATAAAAACCATCTATCACCAATTTACATCGTTTATTCGGTTTATTAAGACAGCTCAGCTCTATATGATTGAAATTAGACGTATTTGAGCTCATTTTGAAAAAGTTTAAACAATCTTTAAAATGAGGTAAAGTACACGTTGGTAAATGTTGAGGGAGATCAGAATCAGAATTGTTAAAAATACGCTGCAAAACGACATTTGCAAAATGCTTTCTCGTTTCCTGTTAACCGTGTAATCATTTGAAACCATGGAAACTTGTATCGATTACTTTTTGATATTCATTCGAATTCGAATCAAACTTTTTGTCATTAACTCTTAAATCATAATCCTTATATTCATATCAATTACTCACATGGGAATTCACTTATCACTCCAGATTCTATCATTTCCAATAAATGACTACGCATTAATTTTGTAGTGAGAGAAAATTCCAAGTTGAAGTGAGAAATATTTCTGGGGTAAATTTTGATCTAAAACTGATTCTTGAAAGCAACAGGGCCCATGGAACGAGAAAGTTGAATCACGACTCAGAATATCCAAAAGATCCACGAATGGCCTTTGTGAGATTACAAGTATCATGGAACTAGAAATTAAATAATTACTTTTTTTGAAAAAGGAAACTATGGTCGAAATTTCGTATTAATTAATCTATTTATAATGGAAAAAGATATTTTACGTCGATCACAGAAAGGTTTATATGTTCATAATTGGATGCTGGGGCGTTTGGACAAATATGTTTCAATAATGATTCTTAATCTACTCTAATCAATTTTTCTTGATATACCGATTATAAGGAGTAAGGATCTGACATTGAAATGGGGACATCACTGATACATTGAGAACAAATCCTGAAACTTTTATGGACGTTGGTAGAAGGGTTTAGGAGAGATACGATGACAATGAGAAATAACATGCATACACGTACATATGGCCACAAACAAGGTCTAGTTTTAAATAATTCACTGACTGTGCTATGTAATCGGAAATCGATGTATAGGGGTACCATTTGATAGATCTCGGCAAGTAGAATAAAGTAAATCAATGGTCGTTTAGGTAGGGATTGAGCTGGGGGGTCAAAAAAAGGAAGTTCAAAATTTTTTCATGAAAAAATTCGAAGACGAAAAGTGAAATTCATATAAAAACGACTATTTGTATCAATATGGATCGGCAGATAATCGTCAAAAATGACTGGGCCCATCGCCCAATGAAGCTAAATAATGTGTCAATTTTTCAGAGAGATTCATACAGGCGTTGGCCAAATTTCGAGTGACATAGAACGTCAAATAAAAAAAATTCAATTTGAAAAAATGAAAATTTTCACCAAAATTCCGTATTAACCAATCTCTTTAGAACGATCAAGGAATACTTGGACAACAATGGGTGACCGTTTATATAGAGAATCGGAGGTGTTAGAACATTTGGACCAACAGGGTCTGAAAATGGTCTTGAAATTTAGGCAATCAGTTGAACGCGAGATAGGGAGTATTGAGAGTATAGAGCTGTCAAGAGACTGGACTCATCGCTGATCAATTGAGAACAAACCCACAAAGTTTGAAGAAGATTGATCCAAGGGTTCAGGAGATATCGCGTGACAAAGGGAAGACAACATACAGACACACATACATACGGACATAAGCAATGCGTGTTTGAAAATGTTTCACAGTGAGCGTTGTATTCGAGATGGGGAAAATATAGGGGTACCATTTTATAGATCTCGGCGAGGAGAATAAGATGGACTAACTTTCATTTGGCTATTGTTCCAATTAAGGGGTCAAAAATGGGAAATTCGGAGAATTTTTTTGCAAAAATTTCCGCACCGATACAATACTTTCTCTTCGAGAAAGCAAAATAGCTAATGACAGTTCGTTACACCCTTTTGGTAACTGTAAAAAAATCACTTTTTTGGGAAAATTGTGATAGCTCGGCTTCAGTTGGTTCAGTTTGGATGTATCGCAGCTCATTTGGTAGGATAATGGGCAAGCTCTAAATTGAACTAAAGTACATTGGAAAATGTTGAGGTAGACCAGGATTGTTGAGAAAATGGCTTAATGGGGGCAAGTTGGGTACACTTACCTCACATATACGTGTATATGTCGCAGCTTTTTGGTAGAATCAGCAGTTTCATTTTAAAATGGTTCATTCTACAATCGGGCGGGCTAAAACCAGCCTTTTGGTCAAACGGCTACTGTTTGCCAGCCATTTGGTCAAGTAGCGGATCGCGCGCAGCCTTTTCATATCAGAACTTATGCGCTTTTCAATATTTCGCGGTAGATTTGTAAACTTGAGCTCGTGAAAATGAGGTAATGGGAATAATCTAAGAAATGACAGATGAGTAATTTCACGTGAAATAAATGATCGGTAAAACATGATGTCCAGATCTTCTGCGCATGATTTTTCACTGATTTTATATCGTAAAACGTGATCAAAAACCGACCGTCGGAACCCCGAAAATCTTTTTGTCCAGCTGGTGAACAGATTGGTTTGAATTTTTATTTTTTCGATGAAAAAGCGCTGACACGAGGCGCTGACACTTTGAAGCGGAAAGAGATTTCGACGATAAGTTCAGCACATTTGAAAACTCAGTCAAAATCGCAAGTCAATTCCATTCTCCAGAACAGGGTTTTGGAAAAATTCTGATAACACTTGTCTTTAACAATTATGTTTTCAAAATTTTTTGGAAGAAAACCTAAATAGCGATTTTCCAGGAAGCTTCTGTATACGAGACTGAGACTTTTTACAATATATATCAAAAGGTATACTTTGATAAGTTTCTGTCTTGACTTTCAAATGCGCTCAATCGCTTGTCGATATCTTGTCCCGTTTCAGAGCGATAGCTGTTTTTATCTGAAAAGTGCTTTTTCATCGAATGAGATCAAAAGTTAAGCCAATATGCTTATCAACCACGTAAAATATTCCAAACGGTCGGTGTTCCATCACATTTTGCGATATAAAATTGGTGAAAAATCGTGTCCAGAAGATCTGGACATCATGTTTTACCAATCATTCATTTCACGTGTAATAACTCATGTACTTATCAAGCTTTATACAACCCCCATTTCTTAATTCTCACGAGCTGAACTTCACAAATCTACCGCAAAATATTGAGAAGCGCAAGTTCTCATATGAAAAGGCTGCGCGCGATCCGCCATTTGACCAAATGGCTGGGTAACAGTAGCCGTTTGATCAAAAGGCTGGTTTTAGCCCGCCTGATTGTAGAATGAACCGTTTTAACCCTTAGTTACCCACGTGAGATCTACTAACACTCCAACCCACGTGGTAGCCAAATGGCACACATCACGAAAATTGCTATATTTCCGCGATTTTCTCGTGGAACATCCTGGTTAAAAATTACTTTCATGTACTTCAAACATCTTAGAACCAATATAAATTCCCCAACTTAGGTTTGGAAACCACATATTTTCTCTAAAAATTCCAGAAAATGTCATCTTTTTGTCTTATCTCTGGGTTACGCCGGTGGAAAATTTTCCAAATTCCGAAAAAAATATATCAATTGTGGCTGAGATCGTCGTGGTGATAATTTCTATATCACGAGTAGACTTCAAAGAAACTATTGGCACTTGGTTTGAATGAATATTCTTCAAAATGGAAATTTTGAGTTTTGTCGGTGATGGATTTTGAGTACTCATTTTGAGGATATTTTGAAAAAAAAATTTTTTCCGAATTCTGTGATTGGTCCACTTGAAAGGTAATATTGAAATATGAAATTACATGTAGGCTCCAGAACCCCAAATCATGAGTTTCGACTTAGAGATGAGATTGAAATTTTGCGTGTGCCAAAAGTCTACCACGTGGGTAATCAAGGGTTAAAATGAATAGGCGGCGTTTGGCCAAAAGGCTAGCCTTTTGGTCAAACGGCTGATTCTACCAAAAGGCTGTAACATATATACCTTCATGCGGATAGAAAGCACAACACCCGGCAAGGGCCATCTACCGTCTATTGATTTCGGTCTTGGGGCGTGGGTGCGAGTTGCGAAGCGGATGAGCTAGGGTATGACGGGGGTGGTGATGTCGTCGTCGACGGAATTTTCGCAGCGAGCTGGGAACACGGCGTAGATCCAACTTCAGGTACGAGGTGCCCGCGTAGCTGCAAAGTGAACAAGATAAACAAAGGCAAAAGCGCACACGCCGAGGGTGAAATTAATTGCCAACAAGAACGCGAGGAAAGGTTTTATTTGAACAAATTCACTGATGATATGTACTAACATCAGGTATACGTCAGGCTTGCTAAAGTATTCTATACTACAACCACAAGTTGGTTATGCCTGAATTATTAATGTAAAATGCCTGAGAGTTGGTAATTAATTGGATCTGCATGCACAACGGAATAATTGGGACGCGGTTTTGTAGATATATCGAAGCGCCGAGAGTGGGCCGAGCTGAAAAAGTTTAATTAAGCGAATTTACGCGCCGGATTGTGATTACACAAATATATTCATAATCCAGTAGCGTTGAGTGCTGAGTAATGACGAGGGAACAATGCGTCGTTGCAAATTTCTCAAATATTATAAAGCCGTACAGAGTATTTTATACTCGCTGCTGTGCAAAGAGATGAATAAGCTCCACTCCAGCTTTTGAACTCTCGTGAGAGGAAGTAGATTCATTTTCTTACGAGTTGAGCTCTCTGGCGATAAGATTGTTACCGCATCTGGCAACAGCACAAGCTAGAAATGAAATAATAAGACCTCAGTGGGGCCTTCGTTCGTATTTAATACTCCGGTTTGCCGGTGCATGAATCACTTGAATTTCAGCAGTCTATTCACGGCTCATCATTCGACGAACATTATCCAGCAAATGAACTTCTCAGGTCACGAAAATCATGCATCAGCTCCAAAAATCCTGCACTCAAAATCAATCTCAAATAAATGAAACCACTATACGATTTTGTGTGTTGGGTGATAATTAGACAATTTTCTAGTCTAAGATTTACTTTGGAGAAATTATAAGCTGAGAATAATGTAACAGAGTCGTAAGAGATAGACTACATTAGCATTTAAAGCAGGTCAACAAATCAATTTTCCATCTCGAAAAATCTTTTTCCAGAATAAACGTTGAATCTCAATGACCTGAATGTGAAACTTGGCCTGGCTCTAGAAATATATTTGGAGGGCACCATCCACACAATGATATCCCAGATCCCCATAGATCGATGACACTTCTATTTCAAGCATTACTCAAACCTCCGCAACTGCGTTGCCCTCGGCGTTGCCATATCAAAGTCTTACAAAATTAGAACCTCGAAAACTGAATTTTATGTCAAATGATTATACACTTGGAGTCAATGAACTTTCCGAATTTCCCGAATCTGATGCGAGTACTTGCCTCATTTTTCATTTGTTTGCATTGGCTAACCATATAAATGAGGCAAGGACTCGCATCTCATTCGGAAAATATTCATTGACTTCAAGTGTACACAGAAAATATCCATATGAATGTTATTTTTTGATGAAAACTGAATGCATGGGAGTCAGTATTTTAGAACCATAACCTATAACCCGAGATAGCCCATAACATCTAGGTCATGAACTTGAAAACCCACAATCTGTCGATCCGTACATTTGTTAGGCAACGGCTTCGAGTGAAACGCCTGAATTTCAAAAGTGGGAACTCGTCTAACTTTAATGGAAACCTCAGACAAATCGTGAGAATACTTTAAAAGGGTCTCGTCAAATTTTATCGAGATCAAAGACAACCCATTCTTACGTACTGTTTTCGACAACAATCAACAACGATCCTCCGCGATCAGAAGCCGCAGCAGGAGGCAGCGAACACGACAAAACTATTTCCAACTTCGCAATTCGGTTGTGAGGTGTCTAAATGTCCCAGGAAGAAAACCATCTTTCACCATGTGTATAGATTCATGATTTTATACTTTTGAACCAATCTGCAATTTGAGTTTGACGCAGACAACTTTTCAGTTGCGGGGTTCCGTACTTGTGAACTGTTTCGTTCACCTCGTCCACGCCTTGTTATAAAGGACTGGAATGGTAAAAGCGTAAATGGCTTGCAGAGAACACACAAAATTTGCTGCTGATGAACGGAAGGGCACACCCACCCACAAGTGTATTTATATAGCGAGGGGAAAAGCACTGCCTTTAGCCGAGCAACTTGTCATTTTGCTAATCATGCCTACCAGCTGTTAATATCATTCCCTATATTCGAGCTTCAACATCCTTAGTCGAATAGCTTTGCGAAATTTCTTTATCTTTGTTACATCCCATTAGGATCTCAGGAGCTGCTACTGGAAAAATACACGATCTGTGAGAGATGATTCCCTTCGAATGAAATTCAACTCTAAAATTTCTCTGCGTTGGATTGCTTGACCTAGACAGTTTTGTATCAAAGTTGTTGATAATCCTTCAAGCCTCTGATTCAAGTGGTATTTCGTCCCACGTCTTTGGCACATTCAAAACAGAAGAAACGTTCCCGAAGGTTACGGATCGGCTTTCCAATCAAGTTTAACGAAGTAATATATGTAAATCAGAAGTATTTGAGTTACTTTGACAGCAGCCAGGAAATAGTCAGTATCTCAATTGATGAAGCAAAAAGTTGTAGGTTCGTCTACTGGTTTCAAAAAGGTGGCTCGTCAAGGCCAAGTAGCAGAATTTGGAGTTTAAAATCGAATTTCGAATTTCCCGCGAGCGATTAATTAGTTCAACAAGTTGTAGGTTTTGGAAACCCCACAATTTCGATCATTTTGAACTAATCCACGATATAAACTCTTTATGGCCGACGGTGGACCCATACCTAGTTTGAAAGACAAGCCGTCAATACCGCACAAAGACGATATTCCAGAGCTGTAGGCATTCTGTTTTTTTTTTTTTTTTTTTTTTTCAAGCCTAGATCAACCTTTTTTCATAATTGGACTTCCTTTGAAAAGTTTACCGGGCCATTTTTCCGAAATTTTGAAAGAGCGTAATTCGATCTCGGCGTAATCTCTATCTTATATCTTACTTTTTGATGATGTATGGCGAAGGGCTGAAAACTATTCAAAAGTCGATTTCGGACTTCCCTTAAAGTAGAACCTTGGAGGTATACCCTACCAGTGTAGTTAGCCCGAAGTTAGCCGCTATTCGCAATTTTACCAGGGGCTGATGTGCTGATTGGATCCTCCAGGAGCCATCGTAAATAATGATGTTAGAAGTGATAAAAGAACCCCAAAGAAAAAAGCGTTAAAAAATATTCATTCATTTTCAGATAATCTGGGTCATCAGGGGTCAAAAGTCGAGCGAGATCCTCGAAAACTATCGAAAACCACGGAGGAACCTCCGGGAAAAAATTTCTTCCATCATCCTAAATATTCATAAAAAAACTGAACTTTAAATTTCCTCAGGGTACTTTATTCTTCCCTCAATGAAAATTCAATTATCCAGAAACCTCAAATTATATTCAGTCATGAAATTATATTCAAAATTCATGAACATGACATTCCTACCGAGCCTTACATTGATACACTCACGTTATCTACATAAGCTTGACCAGCGCATAATAATTTGATAGGGCATGGCCGCACTCGAATGAATGCCAAAAATGTCAGATGACAGGAAGAAGCGAGAGACCTCATACGACCCAAACATTCCTGTAAATGCATGCAGTCGAGTGCAGAGTATGCTTGAGGCGCATTACATTATAGACTGCATCTCGCTCTGGGGACTGCTGCATTGTTTACGTTACCTAGCCCTCGCTATGTGTGGGCGTACAGAGAACATGACCTCGGGAAAGAGGACATTACACCAACAGGTCGGTCGAGCTGCTGGTGCCTGCCGAGGAGGAAACTAGATTCTCACAATGGCTCGTATCCTATTGAATTTGCGCTACGACATCTACGATTTTGCATCGTATGTTGTAGCGATGAGATGATTCAGAATTTCCCTGAATACTTTCCTTGAATTAGTGACCATATTTTACACAAAAACGTGACTGAAAACTTGAGATTAGTTTTTTCCAAATTGAAAAGAAATTCGAGACGTCAAATTGATATTACGAGACTCTTTTTGTAATACGATTTTTTTTCAAATTTTTTTTGAATGTGAATCAACCTGATGTACTTATCGAATTAAATCGATAGCTTATAAATTTTAAACAAAACAGTTTTGGATAATGGAAAAAGACTATATAGATCCATTGTTGAATTTTGATTTACGTATAGCGATGCTCCCGTGTTGAAGGATGCATAAAAAGCAACAAGCTCAATATGAAATCTCCCACACGTCGGCCGTACACAAGACCCCCATGCAATAAATTATGATAATCGGAAGCTGGAAGAACTGATACATTCGGTTTTAACGCGCACATAAAGTGCCCCTCTTCTCTTACACTCTTGCAACTCCCGTATGAGCTGATTCTCCGCAAGCGATAAGGGATGCATCTATTAAAACGGTTGCGCTTATGCTCCGGATAACGTATCCGATGCATACCTATGCCCATGTGTGCATTTGTGCATATTTACAAAACAGAGAAAGATATAGGAATAGAGAAAGAAAGAGGGATATGGGTGGGGATAAGAACAAGCTAAAATAATGGGAAGATATGTTAGGAATCAGACTCCTGGGAGTGAACTTGGGAGAAAGTATCGTTGAAAGACACTCAGAGAGAGTCGAGTTTGAATTATGTTGTGTATACTATTAGCTCTCCACACTCGACTTGGTTTGTCGCCAAAGTTATAGTTTACGATTAACCAGGATACTTAGTTAGGCTCAGAAGTGATGACCTCGTGATTAGCTAACCATCAAATATCTTCTTTTCAACACTTTATTCATCTCCTAATGATTCAGCAAGTCTTATAAGTACTTGTCAACACTGGTGTTCAACCAGGTCCCAATTTTGTACTGGAAACGCGACAGTATCTATTTCTAATTGTTTATGATTTCATTCTTCAAAACATCGTAAAAAATCTGGAATACATTGTGAAATGTATCTGTTGATCCAAAAACCGTACCTTACTACAAATAAAGGCACAATGTCAAATGATGGGGAGGCAGAATTAAGAACGAGAACTTTCCAAAATTCTAAGGATTTTGCCATCTTTCCAGCTTTCACCGCATTCGAGACCGCGTTAAAAAAAAATTTCTGCCATGAAAAGAGGCTTCTGTGGTGCTATAGGGGCGGTTCGGCGGTGAATGGATCAAAAGCTGAGACGAAACTCTTGTTTTAAGTTTTTGTCTAATTCCAAACTTAGATGAGATCTGTTTCGCAATGATTCGGAGCTGCAATTATACCTGAAAAAATGAACTCGTGCGTTTTTGAATCCGACCAATCAAGTTAGGCGAATCAATCAGAGCTCGGAATCAAAAGTGTTCGATCAGTTCAAATGTGTGTACAACTTATCACACTTATCATCATAAAATCGGAGCGATATCTGAAAGGTTGCACTGAAGGAAGTTGAACCTATTTCACTGAACTCAAATTGTTATTGACATGTGTGGATAGCTTTTGGATTTTGGGTTTATCTCTGTGTCGTCTCTCTGTGTCGTAGGACTGTCAAAATCAAGACTTTTTCAATACCATCTTGGCAAAATCCATCCGGTAATAGGAATTTTTCGTTGGTTGATTCAAATCTTCAAATCCAAAAAGTCAAAAAGTTACATTAATATCATATAGAATCATACCTCAAATTTTTTTCAAACGATGAAAAATTTTCCAAAGTTTATGTAAATATATCGGCGTCTATGTAAACTGCAAATACCTTTATGATTTCCTGATATGCATGTCCGCAACTTTTCCATTAACTAATCATGAAGCATCTGTTCTTGAGAGTGTTCACTGCGGTTCACTGTAAGCAGTGAAATCCATCGGATCGCAAATAGTACGTCAAGTAACAAGGGCGCAAAGTACTTTTACGCACGAGTTCAGAAACGAGTTCGCAAAAGTGACATTGCGCACAGTTGTAACTTCTACGACGTGTGCAAAGAGCTTTGCGCACGTTTCGCCATGCGCAAAGTTTCACCGCACGAGAATTTCGGGAACGAGAGCGGAAAAGTCGCGCCCGTGTTGCTTAACTATACTTTTTTATATTGGTGCAGAAAGTTACTTCTCGTGTCATGTACCGTGGGTGGCGGGGGGAGAGCAGCGCGTCGGCGGGGTCCAGGGGCGGAGCCCTGGTGGGGGTGCAAGGGGCGAAACCCCCCGGCTGAAAAAAAGTTCTGAAAGTGTATCATAAAAAATTTTTTCAATTGATACACTATATGTTACCGTTTCGTTGAAAGATATAGTTCTCCATTCTCAAAATGACTAATATGAGGCAAATTCGTAATGTGCAAGCTCCTTGACTCAAGAAAAATTCTCATTAGTATCAAATGAAGAATTCCAAAGATGAAAAAATTTACTTCGTGAGAAACTCTATCGTCGAATTCCATGACAAAAGATTGATACGTTCAAGATACTCTAATACTTGTGCTGCAGAACTAAAACTTCTGTAAAACTATGTGGAATTTTGTAAACATGGACTACTTCCATGCATGTTAGTAAAGAAGAATCCGGAATTATTATCTAGCTATCAAAAATGGGATCAAATCATCATATGACCACACTGTGACGTGGGTAAAATTTAAATGTAAACTGCAGAAGAAATGTTCAACAGTTCATCATTATGCAAATGGTGCGGAACTAATATTTTAGTGTCTAACAATTTCCAAATTGAAAACTTATACTACCTTTATGGGGATGATTATCATCACATACATCGTTGGATAAATTGCATCATACCGACCAAAATGAATATTTCGTGAGAATGTAGGATTCAAATTGTTTCCTGTGACGATCCATTAGTTAATCGGATCACGTAAACATGAAAATTGGGAGGAATTTGAGGTACTTTGCACACGGTCAAGACAACTTTGCGCAGGATCGATACAACTTTGTGCACGATTCGGAACTTGGCGCAATGAAAATCGTGCTTAAAAAACAAAATTTGCTCAACTTTGCGCACCGCACACCCATCCGCAAAGTACTTTTACGGCACAACTTTACGCATACAATATCAAAAATGTAGATTGTATGGTTATTTCAAAATTAGATCTACCTACTGTAACTCATCTATGCAATGACTTTGTCAAATTTTTATCAACATAAGCCATAAATTGTGCTTTGTTACATAATGATTAAGTCACCTCAAGGGATTGAGCTAATAAGCCAAGCCTCGGCTCGTCTCAGACCCACGAATGCTCTAGGTCAGGCTTCAGAACTTACCTTTCTCGTTATGCAATTGGCGTGGCCAAGCTGTGGCGAAATAAATAGGCATGGGTGCTCATGCGAGGGCCACGATTTTCACATGGCAGTGGTCCACGATAAGAATCCTAGTGAAATTCGCGATGCGGTGAGCACTGTTACGTATCATTTAATAACTCATTTACGAAGCTTAAGCATCTAATTGAATTGAGAAATAACAGAAGTATAGAAAATTTCTACCAGGATTTCTGTCAGGTTGGTGAAAAGAAAATGGGAGAGGCCAGTTCATGACCCAAATGAATTTCCAAAAAACCATCCTTGCGGTCAACGTGTCGAAAGTCCCGGGTGTATCTTTTTCTTTCTGTTATTGAAATGAATACCTCAAGAACCTTGAAAATTTCGTAAACGTCTCCAACCCTACGACGTCTATCAGATAAGTAAGAATCTCCAGGATGCAAAAATTTGACTTTGAGCGAGGTGATATTTTTTCATCTGGATTTGCAGTCTATGCAATGATATGGAGGAAGAAAAACTCTCTCAAATGAATCGAGCATTTGAGCAGCGGTTGGATTTTCAAACGAAGAACTTGCGAGAATTGATGCTATCGATGCTCGACATCTTTGAAACATTTATTGAGCCGCGGAAAGTCATACTCTCTTCGGCCTCAGTATCGATCCTTTGAATATTCCTGCAATTTCATATTACGTCTCCTCTTCTTCTGGATAAAGTTTACTTGACCTGTTAACTTCCGGAATTTGTGAATATTGTGATATTAGACTGGCTCAGTTTTCCTCGCCAAATGTTGTGATAATGACCAATATTGACAAACGAGTTCACCCAGATGGATTTGTAATACGAGCGAGAGAATCCGAATTAAAAAAAAAACACGTCAAGAAGATATCTACAAATATTTTATCTCGAAATCTCAGTTTTGAGAATAAACGCATACAAAGCAATCGAGTATTTTTAAAATTCACCAGGAATAAGAACATACACGGAATTTCTTTCTGAAATTTCTTTTATTACATAAAGATTACACAATATTCTAGAGGTGGGAATAACTTGGCTTTGACCGCAGGAAAAGACAATCTTTTTCTAAAAAGCGTTTTGAAAATTTCAACACAAAATTGTATTTTAGCACTCTGCATACAGACAGTGACGAAGATACATGATTTCTTAATAGTAGAAAATCAATACCCACTGAAGCTATGGGTGGTGATTGTTCACAATTCATCCTTTATTTCAATTCAGTCTACATACAACATTTTTACACAAGGTATCACGTCCGTTTCAATTTTGCATTTAAATGCAGACAGTCACAGCGAATTATTTCAGATGATCGATCGATTGGTCTTATTACTGAGATGGCGCTGACTTCTCTCAATATTATGATGTTTACTCTAGCATTGAAAAATGAAATAGCATCGTAAATTTCTATTTGCATGTATGATCTACAGAGATTCTCGGCATTATTGCTATACCAAAATTGGTCCCGTCATTTACTTCGAAAATTTTTCGAAGAGTACTAACATGAATTTATTCTGGTTTTGAAAAGTAGACAATTAGTCGGATGCTCGATTCAGAAGTTGGAGTAATGATTCAATGCTTTGTCCACTATTGCACACCCTCGTTGGTTATCACGTCGGAAAATCAACGAGCCATCAACGACCCGGCTGTACTCATACATCCAAAGATTCTAGGGTGGCTTCGCAGAAAATGATTAATTCGTCGAATTACTTCTCAACTGACGCTGCAAGTTTGCATTTTTCCCATTTGTTGTAATGCTTATAAGAATAAATGTTCCCAATATTCTCAATTTCTAAACGAGTTGACAAATATTGACGCCTCTACCTTATAGAATAATGAAGCAATCGACCGATCTATCTCAATCGCTACCGTGTTATGTTTAGATGAGTCTTTAGAAAACAAAATAAAAGTATACGAAAGTAACACTTGTAACATTGTACATAGTATGTACATGATTAGAGTGGAACGAGTTTGAATCTATACTCGTCATGAATAATTGCTATTTTTTCGAATCGAGTGAAAAACTCGTACAAAAGTGTTCGTACGACTAGATAATTTGACAGTGATGGAAATTGATGCATCAATCTACGTGATGGGCAGTGCTTCGAACAATAAAATATAATTGCTAGAGTGGTTCGAAATCTTTTGGGATAATCGATCATCTTATAAAAATTTCGCTCTTCCTATTCAGCTCTATAAAGTTTCAGTAGAAGCTCGAATAGTTCTCTTCCCGAGAAGAGTCAGTCAATCTCGAACTTTTCACTGATTCTAAGAAAAATCATATTTGCACATTCATATGTTGGAAAAACTTTATTGATAGCCGTACGCGAGTTTGGTTTCCGCAAATTCAAAACCATGACAACTTCGACCGAAACTTCTAGTGAGAAAAGCAAGTATTCGACCACCACAACAGAAAAACATTCCAAGTGCTCCTATTTGCAGAACACCTAGGTGTGATAAATTAGAGATAGCTCATCTGTTCCTACATAAAATTTGTCTAGGAAAAGTTACGGAAAATTCTCTCGTTAAAAAGACGTTTACGAAAAATTGAAATTTACCAATTCCAGTTCTGGATACATTCATCTTGGCTATACTATTTACATCTTCGAGGCTCACTAAAATACCGCTAAAGTATTCGAATATTTTGGAATTTGATTATGTTCTGTTATCACATCAAAAATCCATGCGAGTGATTCCATAAATTCACTCATTTTTGTCTTCGAGGGCCTGAACAATTAGAGTTGAGAGAAATTTGAAATATTCACCGTTCAAATTTACAGACCAGAAAAGTAGCATAATAAGAGATGAAGATATCCAATGCTGAAAACGTTTGAAACGAGGGGCATCTCCCGGACTTGGCGTACTGAGAACTATAAGCAACTGCCGGCAACTGCGGGCAACTGCGAAGCGCCGCAGTTGTCGGCAGTTGCCGACAGTTGCCAATAGTTGCTCGCATTTGCGCTGCAGCGGTGGTACCTATATATACGGCGCCGTATATATATGTATGAGTCCCAGCGCAGGTATATATAAGTCCCAAGGAACGGTCGACAATCAATTGATTCTACGGCAATATCATTGCGGAAGATCACGCCTTGGACAAAATCGATTAGTCTATTACATGATAATGACTTTTGGATTGGATACTTTTCACGCGCCCGAAAATGCAGTGCTTGAAGTCACATCACACGTATACCTTTTGTCACAATGCCATGAAAATTTAAAGTCGATGATAGAGTATAAAATGTCACGATGCACTCGATCGATTGAAAGTACTGTAATATCCCACGTATTTGCATCACTAGGAACTCGACCAAGGATAATTACGTGTTTTCAACAGGTGCATCAGTGGCTCGTCACGCACCTTCACTCAGGCAGATGTGATTTACTCCAGGCTCACTCACGTGCACATGCGTATCGTGATACTGAACGAATATGTTGCTCAACTCCTCAGTCATATCGAGGATTTGGGGAATTGATTCTCGGGGATCAACCATCGCGTGCTCGATGCTCGGACCACAGATTCCGTATGAAGCTACTCCCAAACCAAGGGGAACAGTTCAACCCGCAAGTAACCGGGTGTTCTGATTCAAAATCCTACCGATGAGGAAAATCAACTTCGGAAGCTAGGGATTCAATCAAATCCGCAGATGGATGGATGCTCGAATTTAAAATTCTGTCGGCAGAAAATTCAAACCTAAAACCTAAGAAGGCAATCACACCCGCAAATAACCGGATGCTCGGACCGGAAATTCTGTCGAGGGAACGATCAAACCCAAAACCTAGGAAGGCAATCAAACCCGCAAATAACCGGATACTCGGACCACAAATTCTGTCGAGGGAACGATCAAACCCAAAACCTAGGAAGGCAATCAAACCCGCAAATGACCGGATGCTCGGACCACAAATTCTGTCGAGGGAACGATCAAAGCCAAAACCTAGGAAGGCAATCAAACCCGCAAATAACCGGATGCTCGGACCGGAAATTCTGTCGGCAGAAAATTCAAACCTAAAACCTAAGAAGGCAATCACACCCGCAAATAACCGGATGCTCGGGCCGGAAATTCTGTCGAGGGAACGATCAAACCCAAAACCTAGGAAGGCAATCAAACCCGCAAATAACCGGATACTCGGACCACAAATTCTGTCGAGGGAAAAATCACACCCAAAAGCTAGGGGAGCAATCAAACCCGCAAGTGAACGGGTGCTCGGACCGGAAATTCTGTCGAGGGAACGATCAAACCCAAAACCTAGGAAGGCAATCAAACCCGCAAATAACCGGATGCTCGGACCAGAGATTCTGTCGAGGGAACGGTCAGAGCCAAAACCTAGGAAGGCAATCAAACCCGCAAATGACCGGGTGCTCGGACCAGAAATTCTGTCGAGGGAAAAATCAAACTCAAAACCTAGGCTGGAATTCATAGTCGTTTTTCGGAGCAAACTTTTGCTCGGTCGGTAAGAGCCAATTTCCTACCTTTGCTGGAGGGGCGCTATCATCAGATGACCCAGATGGCAACACAGTTTTCCGAGAATTGTCGAGAAGTGTCCAAAAAAACTTTTGCAAAGCTCTAGTGAGAGTTTCCGGGAAATTCCCAGGAAACCGTCAAATTTCCAGCTCGGTTTAATTCTGCAAAGGTAACCATTAACATCCTGGGGGACTCTTGGTTATCGTCATAAAGCTCTCAGAGATACTCCCCGGGAATTCCCTGATAGCTCCACGATAGCTTCGCAAAAGCTCCGCTGTGGCGCTGGCTCTCGATCAGCTCCCCGAAAGCTCTCCTGGATTTGGATATATATCGAAACTCTTCTCCGCAAAATGACGAGAGATATAAATATTGCGTAAATAAACCTCAGCGCCTAAACAAATTAGACGGGGAGGATATACAATTTCTAAACGAGAACTTGTACTTAATGTGATGGTGATTGATGTGAAAGATTTGTCCCAAGTGTTCTATCAAAGTGTGCGTGAATTTGATTCTATATGATATGTGAGAAAAGCACATGCATTTCTTATCATAACCGTTGCAACATAATTTTGTCGTGGACTATATTTTCTTCACACGCGTGTAGTTTCCGTCGTCTTCGGCTTCTGACTTTTATGATTCTATTGGGATGTGACATCAAGGTCAAACATGGCGGCCACATGCCCCGAGATTAACACGGGCTTGTTACTAGACAGTGCCATCTGCGGCGAGTCGTGAACTATTGCATGCCCCCAGAATTCAACATGGATGTCACTTCCCAATCATTAAAGAGCGGATGACAGCTGATTATTCAAAATTTTTAGTCTGCTTGATGTTTACATTTTTGAGAGACCAGTTTGAAGTTTGAACGCTCAGCGTTTCAACCAAGATCGCGACTCGAAAATTTCTGCGAGTTAGGATCAGAGAAGGAACTCGTAGGAAAACTGATAAATCATCATTTGGAAGAACTCGGTTTGGATTCTGCGCCTCCACAGTCTCAGATAAGTAATTTATCCCAATTATGATAGTTTCAGGATAATTTTGATTGTGTTTACTATGTGACATAACCTCCAATATTTGTTGAAGGACACAAATTTAAATGAGCTTGGAAAAAGATTAAGCCTGAAAAATATCCATTATTTCTTCGAGCTCTCTGATTCTTTGTGGGTTATTACTTTTCTGACGCAGGCTTATGGCGAGGCTTAGTCGGGGTCTTTCAAGGAAGATGGGGTGCAGCACACGTCGCGCGAAAAGAGAGCGGTCGAGAGTGGATGCTGAATAATGATGCGTCTTGCGTTCAAAAATTCCGATGATTTGAAGAGCAGCTACTAGCAAACTGTTCCAAGACAATCCGAAGATGAATTTCTATGCAGAAATGAAAGGTAGTGGTGGCCATCTGCTGGACTTGAATCTGTGAACATGAAAATCGTCTAGCAGAGTTCTGCGTGACAAAACCCAGAGATTTTTTATCCTCTAGCTTTTGGGTTTGATTTTTCCCTCGACAGAATTTCCGGTCCGAGCACCCGGTTATTTGTGGGTGTGATTGCCTTCCTAGGTTTTGAGTTCGATTTTTCCCTCGACAGAATTCCCGGTCCGAGCACCCGGTCATTTGCGGGTTTGATTGCCTTCCTAGGTTTTGGCTTTGATCGTTCCCTTCGACAGAATCTCTGGTCCGAGCATCCAGTTATTTGCGGGTTTGATTGCCTTCCTAGGTTTTGGGTTTGATCGTTCCCTCGACAGAATTTCCGGCCCGAGCATCCGGTTATTTGCGGGTTTGATTGCCTTCCTAGGTTTTGGCTTTGATCGTTCCCTCGACAGAATTTGTGGTCCGAGCATCCGGTCATTTGCGGGTTTGATTGCCTTCCTATGTTTTGGGTTTGATCGTTCCCTCGACAGAATTTGTGGTCCGAGTATCCGGTTATTTGCGGGTTTGATTGCCTTCCTAGGTTTTGGGTTTGATCGTTCCCTCGACAGAATTTCCGGTCCGAGCATCCGGTTATTTGCGGGTGTGATTGCCTTCTTAGGTTTTAGGTTTGAATTTTCTGCCGACAGAATTTTAAATTCGAGCATCCATCCATCTGCGGATTTGATTGAATCCCTAGCTTCCGAAGGTTTTAGGTTTGAATTTTCTGCCGACAGAATTTCCGGTCCGAGCATCCGGTTATTTGCGGGTTTGATTGCCTTCCTAGGTTTTGGCTTTGATCGTTCCCTCGACAGAATTTGTGGTCCGAGCATCCGGTCATTTGCGGGTTTGATTGCCTTCCTATGTTTTGGGTTTGATCGTTCCCTCGACAGAATTTGTGGTCCGAGTATCCGGTTATTTGCGGGTTTGATTGCCTTCCTAGGTTTTGGGTTTGATCGTTCCCTCGACAGAATTTCCGGTCCGAGCATCCGGTTATTTGCGGGTGTGATTGCCTTCTTAGGTTTTAGGTTTGAATTTTCTGCCGACAGAATTTTAAATTCGAGCATCCATCCATCTGCGGATTTGATTGAATCCCTAGCTTCCGAAGTTGATTTTCCTCATCGGTAGGATTTTGAATCAGAACACCCGGTTACTTGCGGGTTGAACTGTTCCCCTTGGTTTGGGAGTAGCTTCATACGGAATCTGTGGTCCGAGCATCGAGCACGCGATGGTTGATCCCCGAGAATCAATTCCCCAAATCCTCGATATGACTGAGGAGTTGAGCAACATATTCGTTCAGTATCACGATACGCATGTGCACGTGAGTGAGCCTGGAGTAAATCACATCTGCCTGAGTGAAGGTGCGTGACGAGCCACTGATGCACCTGTTGAAAACACGTAATTATCCTTGGTCGAGTTCCTAGTGATGCAAATACGTGGGATATTACAGTACTTTCAATCGATCGAGTGCATCGTGACATTTTATACTCTATCATCGACTTTAAATTTTCATGGCATTGTGACAAAAGGTATACGTGTGATGTGACTTCAAGCACTGCATTTTCGGGCGCGTGAAAAGTATCCAATCCAAAAGTCATTATCATGTAATAGACTAATCGATTTTGTCCAAGGCGTGATCTTCCGCAATGATATTGCCGTAGAATCAATTGATTGTCGACCGTTCCTTGGGACTTATATATACCTGCGCTGGGACTCATACATATATATACGGCGCCGTATATATAGGTACCACCGCTGCAGCGCAAATGCGAGCAACTATTGGCAACTGTCGGCAACTGCCGACAACTGCGGCGCTTCGCAGTTGCCCGCAGTTGCCGGCAGTTGCCTATAGTTCTCAGTACGCCAAGTCCGGGAGATGCCCCTCGGTTTGAAAAGTCTATATTGTAATTATTACTTCTCCTAAAGATAGCCATACCATATTCAATCAACAAAAACGTTCTACAAAAGTTTCACTCTTACACTTTGTTGCCTTTGCCGCACCTCAAAAAATGTAAATAAAGGGTAAGAAAAACAGTCTAAATAGTATATATATACATGTAGACGTATATATAAGTTATTTCTCACTTAATATAATTCATCCAGACTATTTACAAAAATTTACTCTTGATATCAACGATTTAAAGGACTCTAAGGAGATCTTACTGATTATACGATTTCTGAGTGATCCAAACGTCTATCATCAATCGTAGATGATCAGCACACATTTTCAATCATAATTTTTCAATTTTCTTTACTCACTGTGCAGCAGATAGTATATATCAGTTTCAACTAAAACTAATAATATATTTTAGATAGTAACCTCACGAAAGACGTTCAGCACTCTGTCTCCACCGTGTACATATCTCTCTTGAACATTTTTTCACTTATTGGCAGTGTTTCCTCAGCTGGCGTGTACAGTTTCTGAGTCTTACATACTCATCTCACATTTACTAGTTAATTCTTTTTCGTATCTAATAATCACATACTCGTATTTTTTTCTTGTTTTTCCGCTTTACTATCCTATATGCATGTATGTACAACGTGGCAGTACCGTCGCAGTGATCCCGAGCACTTATCTCGCTAAGAATTTGTCTTACAACTTTCTCTTTTTTTCATATCCCTCTCTCTCGCCATCTTCCTGAGCAAAAAAAAAAAAACATACTTGCAATAATCAATAGCTTCACGTTTGATGATCAGAGTAGAATGATTGAAATTGTAAATCTAAGACTGAAGTTATCGAAAACTGTAAACTTTTCGTCATCACTTGAGGAAATTTTTATCAGTTGTTGGGAAAAGAAGTTGAACTTTTCAGCTGTGTGATATGACTTCGACGACCGAATCAGAATAGTAATTTAAAGAGAAGATAATTACACCATACTCAATGGCAACAGGTATTTCAAATGTCATAATTTGTTGATCAATGGACCTCTTCCAAATTACCTATCAAATTACAAATCAATACCATGATCAGCATCAATTTTCTCCCACGTTACTGTGCTGGACTTAATCAAGGATTTTTCGAAAACAGAATTTGATGAAACACTAGTTGTCATGATCCTCAGTGTATCAATAGATTTCTGATCTGAAGAAAAAGTAGGTGTATAGTAAAACTCTTTCGGTTTTTTGTGGGAAATATTTCCCTTTTTCAAACTCATAATTCGCTGGTCGTGATATTCAGTGCTGACATGGAAATGAAAAGTAATAAGATTCAAGACAATAACCCCAGTCTTCGTCAGTTGCATAACAATTTATCGGGATTGCCCTAACACTTTTTTTTTCTAATACGACTTGTAAGATGCACCGTAGGAAGTTACGAGAAATTTCATATGATTGTTTGTATTCAAGTATTTCAATAGGAAATTTACAGAATTTGGGAAAAATACCGCTTCTCCTTTTTTTTTACTGTATTGATTGCGCGTTACACATAAAACTTTTGACTAAGATGAGACTTCAAATATCTACCCAACTAAATGCAAATAGGCAATATTTATCTATTGCAAAGTTCCACAATCGTATCACATAGAAATTGTAGGCACGTGACAGATGTCCGTTGTCAAAACCTTAAGAGCCATTCATACAAAGTATCATTCAAATCTTTGTCACTCCTATATCCGATTAGAAGATATTGTTGAGAACATTTTTGTTTCATACTATGCAGTTCAATAGACTTCAAAGGCGTGCAAAAAAACGTTCTCTCAACTTACGATGGAGCAATTTGTGTCTGACTCAATGTACATTATTCTTTCAAAAATCATAATTTGGAACAATTCATCTCCACACATCAAGTCCTGATTCGTAATAAATTGGATCGGAAAATTATGCCGTTAATGAGATCGGAACAGTTCTCACAAAAATACTTCACTTGGATAATTTTATTTGAATTCAAACTCTTCTACTGTTTCACTAATTTCTTCTGGACAATGGATCGAAAATTTTTTTATCCTAAGTGTCAATTCTTAAACAATTTTCTCAAACGTCTCTCAAATTAATCTAGCCAGAGAAGAGAAATTATTCTACAGGGTGAACTGAAATGAGATCTAACCATAAGTAATAGATAATTCTTGAAACTATCGCTCTTTTGAAAAAGAGGAGAAATATTTGTGATTGCTCGTTTATGAAAATGACTCTTGAAGGGGCATGAGACACCCTGCGTTCTGATAGCTCATGATTTTTTCTCTTGGTGTATCACAAATCCTCACTACATCTGAATTAAGCATAACTTGATTTCAGTCAGCAGAACAAAAATTCATACTTCAGTCAGTACTAATTATCACACGTACAAAGTTCAAACTTGGAATTTTGTCAAGAGTGCGCTTTTACAGATGAATGTTGTGTGCGTAGCAGCATTTCGGAATTCGAATGTTCAACATTGACGTTCTCTAATCTCATTATGGTCGTGTCACACAATCAAAGAAAAAGGTACTTTTTTCATCATCTTTTGTTTTGATCATCATAACATGTTATGATGCATTATTTACGTTGAGAGTCCAAAATAGTATCATCTGAGAGGACCGACTTCGGGAATCGACTGATTCCTTAAGGCCACGCGAGTGATTATTATTTTCTATTTCCAAAAAATTTTCTCTAAAATCATTCTCGTCTTGAAATCTGGCTTATCTTTGCATTGTCCTCTCTTTTTGAAGTTTCCTTTTTTCATCATATTACATTACCTCAATTTAATTTTAGAAACGAACCATTCAAACGTTGATGAGGCACTTTCGAGGTTTTCTCGGAATAATCGAACTCCTGATACGCAGAGTCTTCCTCAATTTCATTCTCACCTAGTCTAGATCCTAGACATAGCTCATTTGACAGTTTCATCTAAAACTGAATTAGAATTCGGTTCATCTCAGACAGTTTCGTACAAACTTATTCTGCTTTGGAATATATCTGTGCATGTATTTTTGTGAAGACACTCCTAACGGATCCCTGATCTTGTTCTGGGCGCTGATCTCGTAACTCAGTCGATAATTTGTTCTTAAATTTGCTCGGTAGTCATGGACTAGACAACATAGCGGTAGCCTTAATACTAAATCCTGAAAAAGAGTAGATCCATTTCAAGTATTGAGAAAAATTAGATGATTCATAAGAAATGCGGGGCTTCTGGTTGAATTCAATATTATATACACTCGAAATGAACTCAATTTAACAGAAATCTCACATCTGTAACTATGTGAAATATAGAATTTTCCATACCAATTAGATATGCTTAAAGTCTGCTACACTACTTTCATCACGTATTTTTGACAGGTTTTCTTCGCTGCTTAACTCGCTGCAGCGGTAATTTGACGCTACTAATGGCAGGATAAAGAGCGTGTTTGACCTCCTCTGGTAATTCATTGGCAACTTTGCGGATGCTCACATGTTTCTTTTCTCGGACCTCTGACTCCAAAACCCATTCGTCAGGTTCACTGAAAACATAGTTTATTCAGAATTAATTACTTCTTTCAATTTGTTTATTCAAAGGAGGTAGGATTTTTTTACGAGGCCTTGGCCAGCAGATGGAAACCGCGGATGAATTGACATTATTCAAATGGAGGAACATTTCAGTGATCAATAACGGATCGTAATATCAAGCTATCAGCGTTGCATTTGTAAATATCGAAATTGAGAATAATCCTTGCTCAGAATCCTTAAGAATCACTCAAATAAAGCTAATACTCACATATCTGATGGTGACCATCGCAAAAGCACTTTGACCTTGCCATCTAGTTCGACCCTCCTTGCGATGACCTACAAGAAAATTGAATATGTTAACCCATTAGCGCCTGAAATGACACATTCGCGAGACCTTTTTGCGGCTCATTTCTGAGTCCAAAATGATAGCCCTTCAAAAAATTTGGAGCACGTTCATTCGACGTAAAATTGTTCGAACTGTCGAAGTATGAGATGAAAAATTCCGTTCGAGGTGATCCTGGAGAGCTAAATTCAATTTTCTGCCATGGAGACGAGTCTTTACATTCGAAATCGTGTTGAAGCGGCATTAGTATGCCCTAAATCGATATAGATATGCCTCTCGGAGGTCGAAAATACATGTCAATGCAGGGGTCTCTCTTACAAAATCTATTGGTCAACAAACTCTTAATCGACGTATCTGAGCCCGAGGTATCGACCAAAACAAAAAATGTTGTTGGAACGCCTTTTCATCGTCGTTGAAACTCCTCAACCCTTTCGATCTTTCGATCTCAATTCTGAGCAACAGACAATCAAATATCTTGCAACATGTCTTTGACGTGAAATTGTCTGTTCTCCCAGACTCTGTGATCAGAATTAGGATATAGGATAACGTTTGAAGCGAGAAAAGACCGTGCTTTCATCAAAATTTATCTTTTTTCGAATGATCCTCACTTCAAATCCATTGTAAACGTGAAATTCGACACCACTCGAGCGAGACATTGAAATATCAAATCTGCTGACTCTTGACCCTCGAATCATAGGATCAGGTGGCAGCATCTAGGTCCGGAATTTGCATCAAACCGGACAAGTTCTGGATCGCGCTAGCATGCTTATTATAGACTCGTCATCAAAATTTTGTTCTTTTTGAGCTCATTATGTCCGTACAAGCAAAAATAAGTATTTTCTTGAAATTTTTCCTTCTTTGCGTTATGCAGCTTGAGTACGATTCAGACTGCGACACCGTTCAGTTCTGACTGTACATTTTGAAAGAACAGACGATTCTACGCTGGAAGACTGTTTTATGATCGTTTTTGGATGGTTGTGATGGAATGAATCAATCCTTCAACCCCCCGCAGACAAAATACTAAAAATAGTCTCACAGAAAAATACACACACACACACTCACGTGTAAATATATCCATACATCCAAGTCGATTTCAATTTGATCAAGGATACAGCTATCAAATAGAGAGTTTTAGTCGTTTTATAATTTCAATGAGGAGAGAAAGGTCAAATAAATCATCGAAAGAATTCTGGAATGTTGAAAAATGAACCAAATGGAGTCACGTCTCACTCATGTCTATCACAGTTTAAACTTTTGTCATGAAGTTACAAGGCATCTTTCAAGCGATTCGGGCACCGGGCACCAAACACGCTGAAAGGAATAACTTGAGTGCAGGTACCTCCAAACCTATTACGGGTAGATTGTAATTTGCACTACTATCTCTCGCGATTTGGGCTAAACGACAAGAAGACGAATCAAAATTAGATGGTGTCAAATATTCGTCTTCTCGTCGTTTAGCCCAACTCGCAAGAGTACCGGACAAAAATGCGACTAACTTTCAGCGTGCGTGGTGATCGCATCGCCTTAAAATAAGAGGAAGGAAGAAATCTTCGGTGATTAAAAATTGCCTGGTGCCCACATTCATATTCAAAGAGGGGGGGGGGGCGGACATGGGTTCAGGAAGAACAAAGGCTTCATCACGAGTATATGATGCGCATACAGGCGCGGTTGAGAAGTTGTTCATCATCTATCGATTTTGGAGCCAAAAATTGCCGTTTAGGCACAATTTTAAATGTAAAAAATCGAATTTACGCTCACATATTTTGAAAGGTCGGACAATTTTACGTCCAATACATGTCTCCAAGGACTATTTCGGACACAAAAACGAGCCCCAAAAAGGTCTCATGAAAGTGGCATTCCAGGCGCTAATGGTTCAAGCCGAGTTTGACCTCAAATCTCCTAACAAGAGCTCAGTACGGTGAGATTATGGTTGACCCAATAGATCTTTCTTTATTATTGTGTACTCTATAGTACAAAACTGCGTTGAAGGTAAGGGTGATGACAGATGAAGCTCTACGCCACGATTTTTCGCCACGCTACGATGCGCTATCGCACGTCACGGGTCCAAAATTCATTCCAGCAAACGCAACCATCGATGGGTTAGATTTATTGTCACAGTACCAGTCATGGATTATGAGAATGAATTCAAATTCATCGATGGTCGGGTTCGCTGGAATGAATTTTGGACCCATGGCGTGCAATAGTGTGTCGTGGCGTGGCGAAAAATCGGGGCGTAGCGCTTTATTTGTCATTACCCTAAGAAACCTAAAATGCACGTGTCGCGAAAAAAGTTAATGACGTTTCAAGCATCAAAGCAAATTCTTGAAAATTGTTGAACAATGCTATGACTTTGAAATAATATGTAGTTTCTACGCCATCGCTGCATTGCAGACATCTACAGCGTTTACAGTGTCAACATTTTCTTGAACATGTACAGTAAAGGTTTCTCGTGTCTAACTTCTATCAAAAGAAGTTAGAAATCTCATTTCCTGTGCAATTGTTTCAAGAGTGGCAGGGATCCAGAATGAATTCTTACTTGACTAGTTAGAACCATCGCATCTCCAGGTGTTTCAGCCAAGAGACCTTGTGTTCTGATTTCAGCTAACCCCATCAATCTATGCTGTAAGCCTTCCATAATTCCTGGGTCGAAGTAGTCGAAGATTCGTGCTGCAAAAGTGATCATAATAAGTTAATAAGACATTTCAAATTGATTTTCTACAGAAAGTACGAAGATAGTTAAATTTTACATAGAATTCTCATATGTAAAAACAAAAAACCACCATGGGCAGAAGAAACACTAATAAAAAAATACGTAATAAATGGCCATTCAGTAGAGATGACGTACACCACATTTGTTCGAAAAATCGCGAATTTAGGAAATTCGCTGATGATAGACAATTTTTCAGAATTTTCGGGGATAGAAGATATCAATTTCTACGATTCAATGCAGAATGGAAACTCACCTGACCAAGGTTGACGTCTATATCTCAACTTTTTCCCATTCCTTCGAACCAGCTTTCCACTGTTTTCGGTGCTTTTTCTAGATGTACTATTGGTACCCTCTGACTGATTAAAATGTCCATTCACATGCCTCTCGAGAGCAGTCTGTAACGTTATACACAATGTCAATTTAGTTATTAAAACTATACTTATATGTTATTTTCTTATTTCTATAACATGGTCGGTACATCTTGTATTATCATGGTGTATCTCGAAGCAGAATGTTGTCAAGAATTATATTTATGATTGTGGGTGGAGCGAGGCTTTGTGAGTGGGTTATTCACCTCGCTACAAAGAGTATTCTACTGTAGTATTTTGGGATATTTGCTAGAAAAAGATGTCAATTTTCTGAACTAAAACAGATCATCAACAGTCTTTGCGTTTTGAACTTGAAAGACGTCCATTTCCACCAAGATGCCCAGTGTTATTACATACATTAGCAAAAAGTTGTATAGATCGACGTTTTGACGAATTATTCAGAAGCAGATCGAAGAAATTGCAAATCAAAGCATGCGTTATTGGGAAATTTTTTCAAAGAAAGTGTTCCATTTTGGACAAAATATTTCATAGGAATGAAGAATATAATAATTTGCATGGCATCAGTATTATTTTTTTAATCGCTAGTGAGAGTAAATGGATCCTGCAAACGGACACAAGATTCATTTTTTTCACAGACGACCAAAGAAAGTACTCGATACCCGGACAATATGATTTCCACGACTCCAATGATGATTCAAATCCAGAACGGGACTGAAACAATCATTCGAAGAACGATACCACTTTTTCCGGACTTGAATATCGAAACTCATTTTATATATTAAAATAAGAACATCGAAGACTCCTACTGGAATGTAATGATTGATCCTTGGACTTTTTCATGTATATCTCAATCGGATAAAACTATTCATCATTTTGATTCATTGGATGTCAAAGCTCATTCATTCAACTGCGTGATGATAATGGTTTCTTGTAGAGGGGTGAAACTGTATACATTTAATTGAGATGCGACTAATAATCATGTGATTGTTGTTACACGATTTCGCATGAAATGAACTCCAAATTCCTTTTCAAACGAAATGCGGTAGAATTTTGAATAGAATTCATGAGAATGAGATCAAAGTCGTTTTCAAGACGTTGAGATGGTCGTTTGAGGTACCCAGACAGTGTGCCGCGAACCATGATCGATAAGCAGGTAACTTTCATGTCCAATCTATCTCGATACTCGCAAATCTTAGCTTCCTCAATACACAAAAAAAGAGGATGACGAGGAAAATATTCAATAGAAATAATTTAGCGAACTACAGGGCCTGCAGGATTGTCATCATTACAATTCGTAAAGAATGTTGCCAGGGCAACTATAATCATTTTTTGAAATCCAAAATCATTAATTTCATAGAATTCGTAGAAATACAATCCTTTCAAATATTGGAATCACTTCATTGAAGAAAAAGAGAAAGAATAGCATTTACTCAGAAGCAACATGTTGAGTCCAACTGTCTGACCCAATCGGCAGCTAGTCATATCTTCTCGCGATAGAATGGTTCAGGTTAAAAATGAATATTACCGAGATAACGCCCCATAGAATAATACCAATGATTTTTCATTACTTTAACCTAAAGATACAGCGTTCAAAGTAGATTTCAGGGTAATCGTTGAGAAAAAAAATATCACCGCACTTCGCTTGCGATGCTATTTTGGATATACTAGAGGACATGGCATTCCTTAGCTCCCGAAATGGGCTACCGCGTCCAGTGCATTTTTAAGTAATCCACCGTCAACTTTTTGTTAGTATTGCTTAAAATAGGATTGACTTCCCCGTATCAATTGAGCATTATCAGTTGTGGCAAAATAAGCCAATTACATAGGGCAGAGTCTGATTGAATATTTGCCTTGAGCTTGGAACAATAGTACGTATCAATGATAACTCAATCAAGACACGGAATTGACAGTCGCAAACCCTACAGTTCTATTGCCCATTTATTGCAATAAAAGTATGATCCGATCAAGTTCTAATCATATCGCATGTAACAGAATGGAATATAGCTGAATATGAATAATCAATATGATATAAGTAATAAGAATTGTGATGGGGAATAAATCTGTTCATCCGCCCTTTTATTCTCTCAAATTATTTCATAAGAGAACTATTCGTATCAAGATGACGAACCACTGAATTGTAATCATCCAATTTCAATGTTCTCAGAAAAGCTTGAGAGAAGTTGCCGTGTCGAAATTTACGATTTTCTCTAAATTTCAGCAAATCTGTTTTCTGGTGATTTGAGGAAGCTTTCTGCCGTCATTTCATTAGCAATTTTTCTTATTGAGATGTATAAGAAAATGTAAAAGACTCGATCATTTTCAAACCGATAAAAGGCTAAAAAGTTCAGAACAGAAATAATTTACATGTTCATAGTACATTACCTTTGATGTTGTAAGTGCAAGCACTTTTACATCAAATGATGAATCATACATACGTATAGAAGGTGGTAGAAAGTTCGTTGTCGATTAAATATAGAATTACTTTGTGATTGAATATACATACATGTGAAGTTGTGAAACAATTTTTGAATGCACGTGACGAGTAACGTAGAAATTGAATCAACGAATGCGATGCTCGAAAGTCAAGCTTTTGTTTATATTGAATATTTGTGAATATAAGTAAAAGTTCCATTCATTTATGCAATGTAAATCAGCTGATTGAGTTTAGAAGTTTGTCAAAGTGATAAGACTCCGCGAGAGAATTAGTTTTAATAAGACAAAAATACGTTTCCATGGGCTGCATACGAATAACTCGGGACGTTCGCCGTGCAGTCTCGGAATCGCTCGATCACGCCGGCATCATTTTTCCAATCAACAGTAATCTTCATTATGTGGGATTAGTTATAATTTCACTATTGGTTGACCAGTATATTTTGAGATACCCTTTCATGAGAGAGTTTACAGGATTATAATATTTGACAAATAATGTCTTTGAGATGAATGCGGGGTGAATCATCATTAAACTCTCTATTAGTTGTATACGAAGAGACTGTTGACTTGTAAGCCATCTACTATGTAGTCAGTGAAAGAAGAATTCTTAAAAATGACGTGACACTCTGGGTAATATCAATAACCTACCGATGTGTGAAAAATAAAATCAAAAACGATTTACCATACCTGTGAGCTAAATCTATTGCCGCAGCCATCGACGATACACAGGTAGAGCTTATTTCCGCCATGCGAGAGTACATGTCGCTCAAGCCATCGCCTCGAGCACGAGATCTTACCCTCGACCTTGCAGCCTTGCCAATGGCAAACAAAATTGTCCCCACCTGTTTGCGTATTGATATGAGCCGTCTGTGAAAATGAACATGGATGAAATTATTCAATTTGTTCGAGGCATATATCACTATCAATTATACGACACACCTGTTCTCATTAATTCGAAAACATACCTGTAAATGTTCGAGAAGAGCCCCACTACTCTCTAAATTGACACCGCATTTGTTCCATCGACAGAAACCGCTATCGTTGCTCTGACCTCTGTCTTTAGCAGGAGTTTTAACTGGAAATCTTATTGTTGTTGGCGTGGTCAGGATGGGCGAGGGTGGTGAAATTGATGATTGCTTTGATTCGGCACTATCTCTAGATGATTCCTCCTCGTCGTCCTCGGCCTTTGTAGGAGAGGCACTTGGAGTTGTTGGCAGTATTAGTTTCGTTAGCGATTCCCCTGTTAGTTTGCCACTTGTAATGTTATTGTTTTCGTTCACGAGGCTTGATTTCGATGTGTGCGCGTTCGCCTGAAAGGAGGAATTTTCTAAGAATGTTGTTGTGATGTATATTGATAACATTTCAACACCTGGCCGTTGTATTCTTATCACGACCTTGTTTATACAGATCCCGCGAAAAGCAGAAATATTGCCTGGGCTTTGGATCTGTGAACAACTTGTCAACATCTTGATTTCAAATGAGCATAGATTATACTTTGGTAGTTAAAAAAATTCTCAAAATTAGTTTAGCAGAGTGAATGAAAGAAGTATGGGCTTGATTACAGCAAGTTTTCAACGTGTAAATAATTTTTAAAAAATTTAGCTGCGTTCATTATTGATGAATTCAATCGAGACTAGCTTAAGAATTTCAATAAAATGATCAACAGAAGAGCTCCTACAAAGAACTTGCATGACTTGAATTTTAGAATATCACGAAAATTTTGTACATCCTGATGCGTGTCTAAATGATTACGAAAACCCTCAAAATCGGGCTCGAGAAATAGTAACTTCAAATTTCAATGAAAAAATAACATCAAAGACAAACCTTGAACTGATTGGTCTGCTCGGTGAGCATTGTGGTTGACTTATCGGGAGTGAGTGGCGGAGATTCGCTGGGGCTTGCTTCGGAAGTAAGCCTTAAATTAGAGATCTTACAGGATGGCAGTGTTGAGAGCACGTCGTTCGGGATTGGCAGTACGGGCAGTGTTGAACTTTTTTCGCCGTTTGTCGTCTTCGTCGTCGTCGTTGTCGTTGTAGTGCAATTCATCGCCGTCGTCGTTTTCTTCTCGCTAGCACTGTGCGAAAGCTTGCCGTTCAATCGCGGCTGTAGGCTTTTCAAACCATGTGGCAGTGCTCGAGCTTCCCAATCGATTCGGCCCTTTATAAGGCCATTCTTGCCGTTTCTCTGTACAGTCACAGGACGCCGAAATTCTGTTGGAGTCTTGGCCACAAGCACTGACATTTCGTGAGTGATACACTTTTTCTGTGAAAAATAATTTTTGAAAATTTAATAAAATATGTCTTACTTCAATAGATAAGACGTAATGTTCTCACAATTGAAATATGCGCGGTATCAATAATTATACCTTAGTAAATACAACATTAGATTGAATACTTAATCGATGAACATTGAAGTTTTATTTCGGTTCGACTTCAGAAACAACACTGATCAGGGTGTGAAGTGAAGATTGTTTGGTAGCACAATCGAGAAAACTAATGAATTGAGCCATTATTTTGATCGATAATCTATTGATAAATGACATAAGAAGGATCAGACAATGTACTTGGTTTACTATTCGGTCTTCACACGAAGTCAGTCGACGTGAACTTGATCTAAAAACAGATGTTTTTCTCTTCGGTCAATACGGAGACAAGCTGTATGCTCAAATCGATAGTTGATATCTCTGTACAGCTATAAACAATCCTATGACTTGCTTTGGAGAAAATCGAGAGTATCACACGGTTCTTAAAAGCAAACCACGAATAATTTCTCAGTTCAATCGCGAGCAACGGTAAAAGTTGTGATCTATGCCGAAAAATTCAATAATATGGTTGGGATAGTTTTCTTTGGGGGGGATGATTTTTCTGTGTTGATTTTCCGGAATTCATTCAATTTGGATGTCAGAAGCATGAGAAACTGATCAGTTTGACGAAAAATATGACAACAAGCGACCTCAACAAGTGTTTTGACTTTTTTCTTTCCTTCAGAAATTCAGTTTGGGAGGGGCCGTCCCATTGGGCGGTCCTATATTGACCATGTTAAATTTTTGGCTTGGGGGGGGGGCAATCGCTTCCCTGCCCCCCTCTGAATCCACC
Source organism: Eretmocerus hayati (assembly GCA_029851415.1). Taxonomy (NCBI): domain Eukaryota; kingdom Metazoa; phylum Arthropoda; class Insecta; order Hymenoptera; family Aphelinidae; genus Eretmocerus; species Eretmocerus hayati. The sequence continues at coordinate 148,358,291 of CM056742.1, read as the reverse complement.
ACTTCAACTGACAAACACTACAGCAAATCGCCCCGGCACGCGAATCAATTAGACAAACCTGATCAAATTACAAAAGATTGAATGAAGATGGAATGCTCTCTCAGCTTCTTTGTGCAACGCGCTCCATCAAAAATTTCCAACCACCGAAATCACACAAAAAATTTTCACCTTGGACTGCTGTGGCTTGACGTGGGTTTTGAAGTACTCGGTTATTTTGACCTGCGACTCTTGTTGCGGCTGCTGATGTGGCTGATGGTCCTTCGAGTACGAGTTCGGCTGCTGCTGTTTAGTATTATTGCTACCAATTGTAATCTTTGTCTGCTGGGGATGGCCAGCCTGTTTAGGCAAACATCCGTGCTCCGGCTCAGCCTTGAACCTCTTGAAACCGTTGGAACAAGCCGTGGCAGCAAGCGGCGGGGTCCAGGGCCATTGGTGGGGCCTTGTGGGCCCTGGCGGTGTCTGTTGCTGCTGCGAAGGTGCCAGTTTGCAGCCTGGTGTTGAGGATGGACCCAGACCACCTAGCCCCTCGTCTTCGCCACTGCTAATACTGCTTGTAGCGCTGCAGGGTGAGCCTGGCTCGGTTATGTCGCTACCCGAGGTCGAGCTGCCGATTCCGCTGCTGCTGCTGAGGCTCAAACTGCTGCTGTTGCTGCTGCAGTCACCACATGAGATTGCCACACCGCTGAAACAGACCAAACACGAGCATTCTTTTACTATTTTGATGTTCAAGTGGGCTGTGAGATGTGTCATGGAGCTGTCTTCGCTCTATGGGGGATCCATGGATCTGTGGGGCTTGTAGATGAGTTTTGGAGGGACCAATATCGTTATATTGTGCATGTGTCAAGAGAAAACTGGACGCAAGGATTGATAGAAAACAGACGAAAATTTCGAGAGCCTTCGTGGGTAGTCCTCTTAGGTGATTCAAAACAGACCTCAAGATCGAGAGGGAACTTATCCAAGGAGATGAATCATCGGATAGGTTCTTCTTTGTGGATATGTTCAGGATTTCCATTCGTAGGATTTCTTTATCGACATCAAGAAACATGACAACTCGAGCTATGAGGTGAATTCGTGGTTATTTTTTTTTTTAGATGTATTATGACTCGGGGTTCATCATACGATGAGTTTGGGTTCAAAAAATTCATTACTTCTGCAATAACCTCTTGATGTGCAAAGTGAGAAATGGTCACGTAGGTTGATTACGGATAATGCTCTTTCAAATCTAGATCCCACTGATCCTTGCTACAGGAGCGATTTTTTGCATGGACTATCTCAGTTTTCAGCTTGATAGTGAAAAAATAACAACTTCGGAAGTGGGTTATTTGATCGTCACTTTTATATTGTTGGCATCAGTTTCGATCCCGGACCTGTTTCTTTTCTCATATGTACTCTCTCAAGGGAAAGATTGACAAGTTGATTGATAAGATAAGTTCATGAATGTTCAGAGACCATATGTTTGAAGATAAAATTAATGTGGCTGGCAAAATTAAGCGAATGCTTCAAACGGGTATTTTTGAGGTTCGATCCATGTTCTATACTCAGACAATCTACTAACAATTAGAACGTTGAATCTAATCAAATGGGATAAGTTCATTCATGGGATGGGGAAAATTGGTTCCAAATCCTACGTGGGTAGAGAATAACATTTTGTGATGTAACCGAGGATGTCACTGAACAACAGGGGAGAAATATCAAGCAAGTATGCCAATCAGAGTTAATTCAAGGAGCAAGTGCGCGTCTGCCAGTGGCCCTTTACTCATGATTTACCACAAGCAGACATTACACAATCAGCAGTAGTTTTCATCTCAATGTCCAACATCTCTTTTCCTCACTCTTTCGTTAGATTCTGGTTCTGGTGTAAACTATGCCCCCTCCCCTTCTAATCGGCTTACCAATCAGAGCCGGCAAAAGCTCTCTAAGGCTCGAATTTATAGTCGTAATCCGGAATCCGGATAAGCTAATCCGCGGCGCCACGATCGCCAGTCCTAATAGATTCGCGAACTCGCCGCGCCGATTGTGGCGCCTCGGATTAGCTTATCCGGACTCCGAATTACGACTATAAATTCGGGCCTAAAATCCAATTTCTGCTACAAATAATCTTAGGCCCAAAGATGGATTTCCTCACTTCCAGAAGTATTCGAGGGATACTTGAATTTCTCACGAAGATAAGAATTTCCAAGTGTTGGACATCAACGAGGAAAGAAGGGCGAATAGCTTGAAAATTGTATCGACGTACAGCAGCATGTTTTCGAAGCTTTTTCATGAAATGCTCGACGAATTCGTGATCCTACACCGTAAGGGACTTTGATGATTGAAAGGAGAATCGATTGATGATGTTACCTGTATCTATACCACATGTCAATGTAGTCGTTGAATTTACAGCCTAACTGCTTTTTATCTCAAGACAAAAGAGTCGACCAGGTTCCTGATGGACACTCGGCAGGATCCCAACAAGCATAAATATACACCAAGCACGAGACCAAGCATCTCGCCAAGCGTTTCAGTTCAAAATAGATACAAGGTTATAAGGCCCCTTTCACGTGACATTCTAACTTTGTAAGTTACAAAGTTGGGAATTGCCGTAATAAAAAATTTTGTTCGATTTTCCATTTTCTCACTTTGTAATCCATTTGTCTTCGAAAATTTGCCGCGTCATCCCTGCGCGCTCATGACCTAACCCCATAAACGTGTCGTAAAATCTTTCCGACCATTTTTTGACTTATTGAAATAATTACAAATTGATGGTTTTTATTGCACAACTCGATTCTTGCCACGAAGAAGATCATTTAGAAACTTGAATGGGAAAAATCGGACGATTTTGAGTATCACTTTATCAATCAAAATGATAACGCCGCATACTACTTGTGATGCTCAAAGTCGTCCAATTTTTCCCATTCAAGTTTCTAAATGATCTTCTTCGTGGCAAGAGTCGAGTTGTGCAATAAAAACCATCAATTTGTAATTATTTTAATAAGTCAAAAAATGGGCGGAAAGATTTTACGACACGTTTATGGGGGTAGTTCATGAGCGCGCAGGGATGACGCGGCAAATTTCCGAAGACAAATGGATTACTAAGTGAGAAAGTGGAAAATCGAACAAAATTTTTTATTACGGCAATTCCCAACTTTGTAACTTACAAAGTTAGAATGTCACGTGAAAGGGGCCTAAGGCATTATTAAAAAAGCTATAATCAATTTGATACTGTTCACTACATATTATTTCCATTCTTAGTGCTCTTCAAAAACACACGTGGAAAATTTCACATTTAGATCTCTGCATCATTTTCCTCCATCAAAATATTAGTAAAGTAGAAAATTTGAAACTAGTTCGGTAAAATCGAAATCTCCATATCATAAGAAACATCAAAATTCAAAATAATAGGATACCTAATTGTAAGATTACCAGATTTTTGTCCTCAGCCAAGAAGAAATTCAGCTTTGATTGGAGTAGCGACAGATATTCAATAGAGACTAAGTAAGAAGAACATTGTGTCTCACAATTACCAAACCCAATTTTGATTAATTTCAAATTAAGATGGATCAATCTCGAGCGTGACTGATTGATTGATGATTCATTCTCTCCTCATAAAAGATGATTACCTGAAAGATCAATTCCTCAAGTCGACATTGATGAGCACAATGCCCTGATTCAACGCGACGCCAGGTGTATTCTCGCACAACTAAAGAAGAATTTTGTAGAAATTAGAGAACGCTTTAGGGGCCTGGTGCGCGGTGAAACAACATACATAACTACAACTACAGGAGCAACAGAGCATACAGGGTGAGAGTGGAGTGAATCCTGCTTGATGGGCGAGGAGATGGTTAACCTGTTTGCGAGTCCCGGACCCAGCAAAGTACGATTATCGCCAGGTATTGCCGTATATCGCCAAAAGGGCCCGATGGCACGCGCGCAGCTGTTCCCAAAAATGCTCTCCCTTCTTCCTCATTCTCTATATACGACCTTTCCATGGATATTGCTGCTTTATGAGGGAGAGAGTCGAAAACCCATCGAATCCCTCCATATTATACCATGTACATATAACAATACAACAATGCTCAGCTGGCTATGCTGCTGCTGAGATGATGGTGCCGACCGAAAAATTGATTGCCAGACTTTTCCGTTCCTCTTTCAGCCACTTTCAGCCTGTCATCTTTGGAGCCTCACGCGTCAAGAGGAAATGGAGTTTTTTTTATCCTTCGAAGGTAAGTATGCAGTACAATCTGGTGTGGTCGGATGTGTAGATGATCTTAACGAATTGAATCGAATTTTCAGGAGGTGTATTGTGTTAGGAAGAACAAATTTATTAATATCAAGTGAGTAATCCAGTGATGGTAAAGCGAACTTGAACATCTGTCAGCGGCGAGTTCAGAGGTCATATATAACGAAAATTTTTCTATTTGGTAAATGTTTATAAGTCGTAGGTTACTAGGATCATTTCATGTACAAGACAGAACTTGCTTCTCGTACACATTGATCAAACTTGATAAGGAAAAGAGCAAATTCAGTTCCGAAACTCTAAATTGTAATGACTTTCAGATAGAACGTTGTAAGCAAACGATAACTCGGCAAAACTTGGATTTGGTACTTATGCTTTTAAAATTCCTGTGGATTACGAGGTGGATTATGTGAAAAAAAACTGCTCATTTCCGCCTACAAGACACCTTATGAATTCAAAATATTCTACAAAAATCAGCAGATTCCATGCATAACAGCTTTCAACTAGGGACATGTCGAGGATCGCGTACTTACAACCGAATCTTTAAAGGAAAGATCCTTAGAAGTCAAGAAAACAATTTTGAAATTGATGCGGATGGCGGAACTGACATTCTAGTGTTTATACATCATGGAATGATTCCACAAAGTCAACAAATCCAGGACGACGCGCTTGGTGACGAGCTTTAAAAATATTCCGAGAAGATACCTTGAAAAACTGTGATGGCTAGACAACGACGACGTAGGCAGCGAGGGAGTGTTTCGATGCATTTCTATTAGCTGCGGCTTGATAAAAGTTACTGCATCACATTTACAATGAGAATAGGCGCAGCAGCTGCAGCGTTCATCACTGTAAACATCCCGACTTGATGATCCTCCTCCTCCTACGCGTCCATTTTCATCGTCATCGGGCAACTCTTCACGCGACATGGGCGAATCTCGATATAGTTTTCACGCTGCACTATTAGATACGAGACTCCAAAAATTCACAATCTTCCACTCATAAGCTAGGCACTGAACACACATGCACGAAACATTAGAAATAAAAATCACACGAGGGTAAGAAGTCTCAGCGCTTTCCCACGCGTTCCGCACACAGTGTATTATTACAATGGATTCAACATTAAGGGGAGAAGCCCAACACAATAACACACCGTAATATCGAACGCACGTGCACGACCAAACTATATATTTATAACAGCAAATGCAATAACCACACTACATCGGTCTTATTATAAAGACCGCAAGTAACCGCGTGGGGCCTTTGGTGCATCTCCAGCTCGGAATGCACTCGTGGCATGCACCGCGGTGTCGGAAACGAGGGACAAGAGATGTCACATTGCACTATATACGCTTTGCACCACGATTCGGGACTGACTGAACATGACTGAAATCTAAATGCGGCGGCCCGTCGGAGAAAACGTGTTGCGAGACACAGGAGGCCCGTCGTCGTAGGGCAGGGCCGGACTTAAGAGGGAAGGGGAAGCTCTCCAGACCGCAGGCCTGTGCCTTGTATGTTTACAGCGAGGGAGGGGTATCCCTGTCCAACTCCCGGTGAGGGTCATGCTCTCCCCTCGCCCATTTCTCTCGCTCTCTTGGCTGCCCATGTAAATATATATATATATATATATATATATATATATCCCTGATGATGTATCAAGGCGAAGGTGTGCGTGCGTGTGTCCCTTTTGCTCTCCCCATCACATAATGCCGCCCCGCTCGCCCATTGACGGATTATGCCCCGATGTTGGCCCATTATACTGCTGCCTTCCCAGTTTTTTTCCCCGAGCTCAGAGAGGTATGTACCTACGTTCTTCCTAATCCGGAATGCATTCTGGAGTGTCATGGTGTGTATACATATAGTTTTGGACGATGGCGTGGGCGTGCTGGATGTTTTTTTTCTGATCCGAATCAGGTAGTGATAAAAATGGTTGATGAAAATGAGCTAGGGAAGAAAATGTGATGAAAAAAACTGAGGACGTGCATTTTCATGAAGGATATCAACTAAAATCCGGATGACCGTAAATGACAATTTTTGAGACAATTTTGGATGAGCCAAAATACTTGGAAAGAATTTTATGTAATCCTTCCCACGATATATAAACTCGAAGGGTCGGATGAGACAAAAATAGAGCGTGGGTGAAGGGACTCTGTTGATGCAGACGTATGTGTACATGTGGGTTCATCTGAAAATAGTTTTGTTCTGAAACACGTCTGCTATGAAACTCTGCTTCTTAGCGCTTATATGCCCGCATTCCCCTCTATAATAGGCAACTACTTATAATAGGTGACATAGACAGGCCCCAAAATCGTGTTATATGAGAGGCCATGACCCTACACTAGAATTTCACGTTTTTAGTTGTCTATAGACCTCGCTTTAGACACCTTGAACTACAAAAGAAACACCACCTCAGTACCTTCAGTACCGGTCATTAGTCGATTCACTTGTGATTTATTGTTATATCGAGTCGAGTTGCACGGACACATTTTATCGAGATAAAACCGCCAACCAGACGAATCGAATCACAAACTTGTTCATTTCCGAGTTGATTTCGATCCTTTCTAAATTTTTGCATTAGATCAATTTTTCCTCTTGGATAATTTTTTTTTTAAATAATATATCTTCTCGAGCTTCGAGAAAGCTAGGGTTTGATTGATACTTTCTCTGAAAATCCTCACAACAAGATAGACGGAGAACTAGATGCATGCACTTATACATGCGTCGAGCAGTCGAGCAGTCTCATCATTTGCACCACTATACAAACCGTGATGTATAATAGTGTCAAATGATAGACAGAAACTATTTTTGCGTCTTCATTTCGTGAATTTCAAACACGATTTCTTAACAAATTCTCATTGCACTAGCCGTGTGACATACTCATGCATCTAGTTACTTGAGAGAGTGAATTTGAAAGACCGCGGGAAGTCATCACTAATACGAATTATAAATCAACCCCAGATTTGATGAAACAATCATCCCATGAAACCAGCAGAAGATCAAATATTTTTTGAAAATGATGATAACTTAAGGTGAAGGAGATATCGGTAAAATGCGATTTCCGTGAACTTTTTCAAAATTCTCCGTAGTGCACGGTCGAGATTTAGTAGTACATATTCCAAAATTTTTCACCAAATTTTATTTTGAGATGATATTCTTCTAATATCTATTAATATTCTTCTTACAAATGAACACAAAGAGTAGAATATTTATCCAATAATGATGTTCTTTCGCTTATTGTCAATATTCTTGATAAGCGGTTGTAAGAATAGTCGCTCGAATAGTCGAGATGATTTGAGCGCGCAATTAATAATCATACGCTTATCGCTTCCGCCAGGATGATAAAATTCTCATGTTTGATCAGACATAGTCGAATGATTCGATTCCAATACCCTCAAATTCATAATGAGCTCTCAAAGATTATCTGAAATGAGATAACGAGACACAAGTGTCAATATCTCACTCTTTGAGACTGCGTGAGAAGAAAATTAACAAACACTTCAAAAGACCACCATTCAATTTTTCAGATGAATGATTTTTATGCGCATTCATCAATCTCGCTGTTATGATAGTCAAATTGAATACCAGATATCTTTTTTCAAAACCTGCACAGTAGTGCTATTTCGATTGCTAATAAATTTAGCTAATTAATCAATCACTGCATACTTGGGGTCGCTTAAAATTTTAATGGGAATCATAAATCTCACTAAATCCGTTGAGTAAACAAATGAAAAATAAGAGGATTCGCAAGACAAACTGATTTTCAACATTTTTAGCATCATTCCAAGCTACTTTACAGATGGAGTGGCATAAAAAATGAGGTGAAAAAGGAATCTTGGCACGACTCGAGCCTTAACCACCCACTCGAAAAAAATGTTCGTTCAAAAAAAGAAGAAAAAACGCGCAAATCTCGGGAAGATCAAGATCATAATGTACAAACACGAGACAGCGATGCAGCCATCAGCAATAATATGTGACGGGATTGCCGGAGCGCACTTGCGTAATATCGCCGGCGTTGATGCACGCCCATTTGCAGTGACGACGCGAGCCGAGTGCGTTTCCGGTTAGTCGTAATAAAATAAAGCTCGCAAGTCATTTCCGCCCATGGGAGATGCGTCCTACAGTTTTGTTTTTGTACGCCATTCTAATAGTATTAGATATTTGCTGATTATAATTTGGTGTGTTCTATAGAACGTGTCTTGAATAACATGTAACTCATTTTTGTACCTCCAATTTTTGAACGTTTTATTCATATCATTTTAATTGATATTGGCGCACAATACTGTTCTATTCTACGACCTGAACTGGACCATAGCTTCGATCGATTGGGCTGCTCGGTAACTTCAGACGCATAACACGTATGAATACGCGAGCAGTTATCAAAGGTTACCGAGTAATTCGGTTGAATTAAGCACCGTCCAGGGATTTATTGTGACGAGCGCTCCGTACGCTCCGTCCGCATCGAGATCGTCCGTATCTCTTATTCCAATTCCTGTTTTGTGATTGGCTATTGGGAGTAAACCTTTGTGTTATTTTAGATGGCAGAAAAATCCAATATGGCCGAATCTCAAAACGTTTCCATAAAAAATACACGGGGCCAAGATGGCGGCGTTCCAAAATCGGTTCACTCCCAATTTCTCCTAGCTGTAGCTAATCACAGGGCAGGAATTAGGATAAGAGACACGGACGATGCGGACGGAGCGTACGGAGAGCTCGTCACAATCAGATCCCGCGGTTCAGGTCGTCATCGTGTAATGACTACAATCACATAGGTCAAGCTAGAGACACAGAGATAAAGCCAAAAATTTTGGGGGGAAAGAAAAGAAAAGAGGAAGAGAAACCGAGAAGAAAACAGGTCGGAGTGTATATGAACGTACAAGTTTTGTCAGGTATCCTTTACGAATCGAAAGAAATTTGATTCCCTAATTTTGAGCCTACAACCAGTTTTCCAGCTTGATTATTTAATCATCATTCTCATGGCACGTCACACACATTCAGAATTTTTTGGATGTTTCTTCCAAGTTTATTGCCATCTTATGGGGCCAAAATCTTGAGCAAAATTTGATTTCATCTCAAATCTCATCAGAATCATTTACTCGATTTTTTTTGGTTAGTCGAAAACTCTCTCGTCATAGATAGCAAAAATTCAAATGAACTCATTTCATATGGACTAACTTAATTTCAATCAATCTAGTTCACAATTTGTTGCAAGATTTCGAAATACGGGATCAACTCCCCAAAATAATGGGTCCAAACATTGAGTATCACATCGATGAGTTGATCGATGCACTTTAGCATGAAAAGATTACACACTCGACACAAGTTTTATTGGAAATAGTTGATTCTAAAAGATGACAGTTTACACACTTCGATCTGAACAAACTGCATCTCTGGGAATCCGATTATTCATGGGCGTGTTATAATTTGAAAGTCGACGAACAGAAAATACATACTGAGTTACAATAGATTTTTTCAACGTGTCTTTTTCTCTTGCCTCTTTCCGCTGCCAACATCTGGAGTGACTGATCCCATATATAGAGCACATTTATACAGGATCCCCAGAGTGGAACAGGAAATGAAAGCGCTTGAGGGAGTGTTTACATCAAGTTCTGTTCTGGTTGCATACGAATACACAGGAAAATGACAGCAGCGAGAGATGCAAAGAATAAAAGCCGCAAGAACTTGATATAGAGGCACTTTAGACAAACATCAACATGATTATGCATGCGCAGGTGGGCAAATAAAGTGAAGTCGTATGAGGCTGCACAACTCAGTAATGCATCTCTAGGTTTTTAGTGCGAGCAAAAACAGATGAAGAAGTGGTGAGATTGAGAAATGAGCACATTTAGGGGAGAGTGGGGCAAATTAGGACAGGTTTTGCAGTGGGGCTTTATGGCGATTGAAGGTTTTGAGTAGTTGGCGTGATGGATAATGATGCACCAGGAGTCAGCTGATCATCCACTTTATTATACGCTTATACAAAGAGCAAGCGTCTAGAGACGCTGCCACCGTCCAACTAGAGTATGCGCAGCGGCGCGAGCGCCACAAGCGAGCGAGCGGTCGAAACCGCACACACACACATACACACATACATTCTAACACTCCCTCCCGGTTGAGAGGAAGCCTCGTTCGCTTGTAATTCATTATTGGCTTCATTTAAACAAGTCACAATCGATCATATAAAAGATACAAATATAAACTGAGATTCTATTATGTACATATAAAGTGGTTTCTTATAGGCACATTTCGTCACACTAGATCAACATCCATCATTATTTCTTCTTGAAAGATACAAATAATCAGGTACTGTTTTTTTTTTCTCCTTCTTGTGTACATAAGAACTTCGCATTTACAGATTCTTCATTTAGTTTTACATATAAATTCTTTGTGGACTATCACAGTGTCGATTGCTCAGACTTACATTTCTACATTTAGTTTTACTCTTCTACGTCAGCTTCATTTTCTTCTTGTTCGGGTTCATATTCTGCAGAGAATAAAATAAATAAAAATAAATTGTAGTTTTCATCTCACATTCCTTTTAATCTTAATCTAGGTTCATCAGAGTTCGGGTCATAGCGATGTGTGGATGAATAGGCAGAGCTTTAGTGAAAATGTCCGCGAGTTGTTCGCCGGATTTTATATGCTCAATATGAACTAGCTTCCGCTTGACACATTCTTTGATGTAATTTTGTTTTATTTCTATCACATGTCTCAGCCTTTTCCCACCATTCGTTTTCGCACAGGCTGCCGCAGCTAAATTATCACACCAGAGAATCATGGGAGCGAATGAACTTTGAAAGATAAGTTTCAAGGATCTGTCAGTTCCTATCAGCTCCTGACATGTGTCACTCATAGCTACATACTCGGCGTCACAAGTAGATAAGTTCATGTAGGTATGTTTGTTGGTTTTCCAGGCAATTGGGTCACCATACAGTCTTATTACGTAACCAAAAGTGGAGATTGTATTCTTACAATCTGCGTAGCTAGCGTCTGAGTAACCTTCAAGGTGGTCTGTCTTCCCCGTGAATCTGAGACTGTAGTCAAGAGTATGTTTCAAGTACCCGAATATTCTAACAATCATGTCCCATTCGTACTCTGTGGGATTCGATTGGTGTCTGCTGACCAAGTTTGCTGAATAAGCTATGTCAAGCCGTGTCGTACAACTTATATACAACAAGCATCCAACTGCTTCTCGGTATGGTCGGCCTAAGGCTGGAAGCGTCTTCAGTTGGTCTGTTGCTTCGGGTGAGTCTTCACGATCGCGTCTGTCCCGATCTCTCGCTTTACTTGTAACCATAGGGCTGTGGTGTGGGTAAACGTCTTGTAGTCCAAATCTGACTAAGGCTTTCTCTATGTATTTGCTTTGATTCAATTCCATGATTTTATTTTGTCTATCTCTTTTAATAGAGATTCCAAGGAACTCTTGCGGCTCACCAAGGTCAGTCATTTTGAAAGATGATTTTAATTTGTGTTTCACTTCTTCAAGTTTACACATGTTATTGCTAATAATCAGAATGTCATCAACATATAAAAGAACAATCAGGAATGATTCACCCTCGCGCCAAATGAATAGACAAGGTTCAAAGTCGTCATTTTCCAAACCGATTTCTTTTGCAACTTCAGTGAATTTGTCATTCCATTTCTTTGGACTAATACGTAGACCATAAAGAGCCTTTTTCAACTTAAAAACTTTTGTTCTTCTGGTTTCATCACTGCAGTGAAATCCTTGCGGAATTTCCATATAAATTTCTTCATCGATTTCCCCATTCAAGAATGCGGTTTTTACGTCAAGTTGACAAACGTCGAGGTCATGTTTGTTAGCAATAGCCAAAACTGCTCTAACTAAAGGGAGTCTGGAGACTGGTGCATAGGTTTCTGAGATGTCATAATTGTTTCTGTCCTTGAATCCGCGAATAACTAGTCTGGCTTTATATTTTATATTACCATTTGCTTCTGTCTTACGACCCAGTACCCATTTGGAATCTATTGCTATTGCCCTTTTTCCCTCTTTGGTCATGATAGGTCTGTCTACAATCTCATAAACTCCATTAGAGTCTAGCGCATGGAGTTCGCTTTCAATGGCCCCTTTCCATTTCAGTCGATTTGGTGAGTTTAGGGCGTCTTCATAAGAGACAGGGTCTTCATTAACTTGAGCCAATAGTCCATGCGTTATTTCGTCTTCAAGTTGGGTCAAGTCGCTTTGATTAAGGTCTCGATCGGTCATTTTGATAAGCTCTCTCAAGTCTTCTTTTATTTGGATAAAATTAGCAAAACTAACATCTGTCACAAGTCGTGTTTTGCGAGGCCGTCCTCGTTTTCGTTTGGTCTCTCCCTCCGGTTTTGAAGAGTCTTTTGGAGTCTCTCCCTCCAGTTTTGATGGATTCTGTGAGGTATTAATCTGTTCTCTCTCAAATTCTATCATCCATTTGTCTTGGTCAATTTCAGTCTCAGTTGTTGGGAGGTCGACAATCGCATCTTTCTTGTACACATCTTTGTATACCAATTTTTCATTGAACCGCACGTCTCGACTCTCATAGTATTGGTTTGTTTCCGGTCGTAAGAAGAGGTAGCCAGTCGGTGTGTATCCTACTAAAATTACTCGTCGACCTTGTTCTCTGAATTTTGGACCTGTCTGTCGTTGAACTTTGATATAGGCTAGACAGCCGAATCGTTTGAATTGACTCAAGTTGAATTTATAATGTGGAGCAAATTTTTCCAGGGGAGTGATCATGTCATTCGACTTATGGGGAGTACGATTGTACGCATACACCACCGATCTAACTGCGAGATCCCAGAGATTCATAGGAATACCTGAGTCGAACATGTAAGCTCTGACTTTACGAGATACTGTTCTATTAAAACGTTCCGCGACACCATTGTGCTGAGGTGTTTCTGGAGCCGAGGCTCGAAATTCAGCTCCTTGTTTCTCTAGGAACTCATCAGTGTAGCCCCCCGTAAATTCAGCACCTTTGTCTGCATGTAAATAGCAAAACTTTGCATCATAACCTATAAAATTCCTAGCTGAAATTATGTATGATTCTAAATAATGCCCAGTTTCAGCTTTAGATTTCATTGGGTATGCCATAGCAAATCTGGAATAATCATCTATCAAGGTCAATATATATTTGTATTTCTTGGGATAAGTTAAGGGACTGATAGGGCCCATAAGATCTCCATGAACTATCTGGAGTGGGGCAGTTGCTCGTCTTCGAGTAGTATTGAAAGGAAGTCTGTCAAAGTTAGCTATTTTACAGGTTTCACAATCTGCTATTACCTCATTGCTAAAGTTAGCAAGTTTGAGTTCGTTATTATCGGGAAACTTATTTTGTAAAGCTTTAAGGTAACTGACAGATGCATGACCTAGTCTCATATGCCAGAGTAAGGCATTGTTATTTTTCTTAAACTTATCGTAATTTCTAGATTTTTCATTCATATCGTCAGGTATTTCTATAATAGGTAGCTCATCTATGTTTCGCACATTTCGGTCCATAATTGTGGTGTCCATTTCGGAGAGTTCGTGGATGACTGGGGATTTATTGTTTTGGGAAGTTGTCGTCGCTTGGAGAGCTCTGGCTAAGTTGACTAGAACAACGTTATCAAAGTGACTATTCGATTGCAATTTGGGACTTCCCTCTGTTTCTAATTTTACAATCCAGTATGGTCTTTTATAGATCCCTGATAAGAATGATTGATTTGAATTTGGGTCGAAGATGTTGATTCTTTTGTTATCTAAGTACACGGCTAAACCCATTTCTGCAAATCGTCGAAGAGACAAAAGATTCTCGGATAAAGATTCTGAGTAAATGATTCTGTCTAATTTCATTTTACCATGGTTTGTTTGAATTTCTACAGAGCCAGCTCCCTCCGTTCTGATATCCGCTGAAGAGTCTTTGTTTGCGCAACAAATTTTACAAGTGTCTGTCTCATCAAATGTTTGGAATATCATACGCGTCTTGGACATGTGCTCTGTCGCGCCCGAGTCAGCCACGAATTCTTCTAATACTTTATTATTTCTATCGGTCTCACCTTGATTCTCATAGGCTTGGTTAGCTCTTGCGTTGGATCCACCACGACCACCACGATTGCTCTGATTTCCCCTTACAGCCGCATTCCCTCTGCCTCTGCCTCGACTCGTACTATTTCCTCGACCTCCAGGAGCATAGCTAGCGCCACCCCGACCATGCAGCCGCTCGTAAGGTTTTTGTCTCTTCGCTGGCGGATTTGTGGGAGGTATATTGCGTTTCACCCCACGGTGGTGCTGATGTCCTCTTTTTGATGAATCTAACGGAGGGCCATTATAAGGGCAATCTGCTGCCTTGTGATTGGTTATTTGTTGACAATTATAACACTTTTTCAACCCAGTGTTCTTCCATGGGCATGACGCTGCTAGATGGTCGGTGATGTCATCGCACTCGAAGCATCTTGATCGTGTTTGAGCCGAGTTTTGCCGTCTTTCCATTAGATATGCACGAGGAGTGTCCTTTTTCGTCGACTCTTTCTCCGCTTCCTTTTCTCTAAATACTGTTTTCATCTCTTCTAAGCCCAAAACTCGATTTTGCTGTGATGCTATGAACTTGAGTGTTTGTAGAAGTGGGCAGGCTCCCCGTACGGCAGTGTAGAAAGCGTCTCTTATTTCTGCTTGAGATAGTGGCTCTTCTCCTTCTATGTTGTCATGTCTCCTCACAGCACCCTCGAATCTTGCCAGAAAACTCGTAACATTTTCATTCCTGGGTTCGAACCTGATAGCATGTAGAGCAGCACGGGCAGCTGAAGAAGTTGTAGAACTCTCAGCAAGCTTTATCCTCTTCAACTCTGTCAGCATTTGTGATGCTGAATTAGAAGCTGCCAGTTGTGTGTAATACGCATCTTCTATTCTGTGTATTAGAATATCCTTAATTTGGGTGTCTATGTGGGAGGCAATTGGAGTTTGTAACATCGTGTCATGTCCAAAGACACCAAGTCCATGGGCCCTGAGCTCTGACTGGAATTTTTCCCAAAAGAAGTGCCACTTGTCATTTCTTGTCAGCTTATAATCGAATCTCATCCGGCTCAAACTGGTTGGCCCATGGGACCCTGAAGCTTGTGAGGTAGAATCGATGTGACAAGAACTTGCTTCTGACTGTACACTTGGCTGTTGTACTCCTGTGGAGGAACTTGACGGAGCAAGGTTCGAGTCCTGACGTACTCTGAGTGGGCTCTGTGGAATTCCGTTGGACGAATTTGACGCTGTTGGAGGAGCGCAAGGTTCGGCTGAGGTGCTTACCCCTGAACAGGATGCACCTTGATTTACTAGACTTACAGACGTGGATTGATTTAAACTTGATGGAGATGAGGCCGCTGCTATTTTCCTGCTCAATTCCTGAAATTGGCGATTATGTGCAATTGCCAAGCTTTCCACTTTGGCATCACTCAGGGCCAGTTTTTCACAGTTCGCTTTTGTCAAGTTCAATGTTGTCTGCAGTGTAGCGGCCATGTCAGAAATCAGTCGGCGTAGTTCTGCAGTGTCATCTTTCCTTCCTTGCTTTCGTCTTGCGCTTACTCCACCCAACGGCTCCACTTCCGAAAGCTCGGAGTCGGTATATGTCCGGTCATCAACTTCAACACGAGCGTGTCTTCTCTCGTTATATCGCAGTCTTGGTGCAGGCCGTCTCCGTCTCTGGTGATCCGCGTTGGCTAGACTTGATGATTCGTTTTCGTCATCAGCCTCTTGGATGATTGGGCGGAGACACTCTCGTTGTTCATATGGCATTTCCATCCTGTCATTCTGATCGTAGCTGGCTGTTATTGTTTGTTGAATAATTCTCCAGTCGTTTGTATCAAACAGATCTTCATCACGCACTGAAACAGTCATAAATGCATACACATTTTTATTTCTCATCATACATCAGCAGCTCTAGCTTGCAGTGCTACAACTTGAACACAAAGTGTCGCAACTGGAGCCACGATAACTCCAACTTTCTGAACTCAAGAAAGCTCGAGGTTATCGCCTAATCACTTCAGCCTCATCAGGGAACACACCTGAATCGGATGTTGTGATCGAGCTGTAGGGTCTGACTTTCCCTTCAACAACCACTTCATCCCATCAATTCCTTGTTTCATTTAGATTTTGGGCTCAACGAGAGCATTTTCATACACTCACCTAGGATATAGGAAGCTCCATCTTGAGTGTGAATAACAACAGTGTCTTCCTCTACTTGAGTCCAAAATCTTTGCCCAGGATGATTTTCTGTAAGGCCAAACTCTCTTACACAGTGGTTCCAGAACACTCGGAACAATTTCCGATCACCTGTGGCATACAGAGAAAATCGTCTGTCTAAGTAACTCATCTTAACTCATCTCTACTCATCATCATTATTTGATCAAATACTGTCTATGCTAGCTCAGTCTGTTCTATTCACTTCATTTCGTATTCACCCATATGTATTTGACTGTCGTTTCTATTTTTCAGTCATCTCGTCCATTCATTCTGTATGTTAGACATTTTACCATTCATTCATTCCTAGAATTAGTTAGTTGATATTCTGTGCATTCACACTATTCTCAGTCATTCATTTTATACCTAGACTATTATTCATCTACCTCATAATAAATCTATTGCTTTGTATTATATTTTGTATATATATATGTATATATGTAAGGGCATTATTCCTGAAAGCGGAAGATATTTAGGTTTGCTGCTGGGCTTTCTCGTCCGTTGCTGTAAAGAAGCTTTGTTAGTGTTAGCGTTCGAGATCGGAGCTGTGCATTTTCGAACTACCGGAGCAGACGACGCTCACACTGTCAACCATACTTTCAACCGACCCATTCGAGTGCGCCACGAGTCGAGGAGCCGCCTGTTAAGCACCACTGCTCAAGCTCAAGAGCCCCCATTTGAGAGCCACATCGCGCCTTCACTCCCTTTCTCTCTCTCTCTCTCTGTCTCACTCTCTCTTTCTACTCCCTCCTCTCACGAGGGAAACAGCAACGCGTCTCGACACTAACATGGCTGCCGTTTCAAATTTTCCGCTAGCAACGGTTTTTCCATCTTTTGTTGCTGCCCGGTGGCAACCATTTTCCCCGCGCGTACGGCTTCCCCCAGGTGTAGCCGCTTCCACGCCCGCGACGGCCACGATACAGGACTCTACTTGGACACTCGCGATATACCTATCCGATGGCAACTACTGCAATTGTCATCTGCACGTGGTCCGTCGGATCTTTCGCCGCGGGTGCTCCAATACGAGTCTCCGACCTCGAATACTTTTCTCGCACGCACAGCCCCGATCACCGGATTCACTTCCGAATACAGCAGTTTGCTTACCTGGTCGTTCGATTGTTGTTGCGCGGGAAGATGTGTTGCCGCCGTTGTCCCTGTCACCGCTGTTGTTTGCTTCTCCGTGGCCCCGTGCTGACGCCATCCCCACCCGGTGTTGGTCGTGCAGTTCCCGTTGACCAGAACCACGCTCTGCTGCCATGAAGGTTTTGAGTAGTTGGCGTGATGGATAATGATGCACCAGGAGTCAGCTGATCATCCACTTTATTATACGCTTATACAAAGAGCAAGCGTCTAGAGACGCTGCCACCGTCCAACTAGAGTATGCGCAGCGGCGCGAGCGCCACAAGCGAGCGAGCGGTCGAAACCGCACACACACACATACACACATACATTCTAACAGCGATACTTGGGGATAGGCGCGCTACGGGACTTTGAAGTTCAACTATTGAATATATTGTAAAAAAATTTTCAGACCCCCAGGTCACCGCTTTCATAATTTTTTTGGAAGTTCGAGAAAAAAAATCTGTCCTAATTCGCCCCGCGTTTGGGGGCACTTTAGGACAGTATTGGGGGCAAATTAGGACAGCCTTTGAAAATTGAGGTATACTACAATATTCCTCAACTATTAGAGTCGAGTTTGCTCACCAAAACATGTAGTAGTGACCCTAAATACCAGAGGTAAACTCGCCCGCGACCTTTACATCCTCCTAGAGCCTCAGAAAGCGAGCCATTTTTATGTCAATTTGGGACATTATTGAATCAGGCACTTTATTGGCGCACTACCGTCTTTAGGAATAAGCAACCGACTCGCGGCTTTTAAGAGTCGACTTTCTTCCTTTTTTCTTCATATTGGAGGTACTCATACTCGCCCTAAGTAAACAATTCAAATGATAGAGTGCGACAATCAATCGAATATCAGTGAATGCGAGAGTGAAAATGCTTAAATCGAGGACTATCTTGGAACACGGCGAGAGCGACTTCTCACCTCCAATTTGACTCCTATGACCGTCATTGGACATCGTAACTTCATTTTCTTACCCATTATCAATCACCTAACTATCCCTGAACCTCCCGCGCCTCGAAAAACGCCCAATATACATCATTCATATATAATATACCCAATATACATCATATATATATTATACAATATATAATATACATAATATATATCAATATACAATATACATCATATTATATCTATATAATATATATAGATACGGGTAATTATCATCGAAAAACACGGACTCGCGACCGGTCGACCGATTTTATATGGGATTTAGCATTGTCCTAATTCGCCCCGTCCAGTTTGTCCTAAATTGCCCCCAAGCGTTTTTTTCGCAAAATTGCGATAACTCGGGTTCAACTGGGCCGATTTTGACCCACGACGGCTCAAAATCTTTGTTTTGTAGTGTAGTTTTTGACCCCCAAACGGCGATGAAGTTCGTCCACTTATGCAGAAGCAGCGTGTAATCTTGCATTTTCAAAATAAACCGCGTGAGGCCCCCAAAAAGCACCCCTACGTCAGCGAGGACGCCCAGTATCGTTTCGGGAGGTCTAATCGGGATAAAAACCATTGTCTGTGATGGTATTGAAAATGTTTTTATGCGGCGAAAGCCTAGACTCGCCTCCGACCGAGCTATCTTGCTTGTCCTAATTCGCCCCTGTCCTAATTCGCCCCACTCTCCCCTACTCATGCAATCAAATAGTTATTGTTTTATACGAGTCATCAGAGATAATGTTAAGCCAAATTCGAATTCATTTTCAAAATGACAGTCAATATTGATGAAAATGAACCGAAATGCATCCAAAACTTAGATAAAGCATTCATACAAGATACCCATATACTCATCCTTTCTCCCACAAGAAATTGAAAATCTTCGCGAAAATCAACTGAAGCCGCTCCCGGCAATAAATAAATTCATTAGAAGGAATTCCATTTTTAATTTTTCCCCTTATCCGGAGACTCTAATGCAAATTCAATTGTTTTTCAGGAGGCAAGTGAGCCTACGATATACATGTATGGATGAGCAATAAGAATTTGCACTATATGTGAGTAATACATCTTTGAAGTGTTGAAAGCGATATTCCGTTGAAAAAACATCGTGAAAGTGTGTGTAGAAACAACAGAGTTGGTGGTTGGCGCTTGACTATATTACAAAAGAACGCAAAAAAGAAAATGAGGCATATGTAGATACTGTAGAAACAGGCAAAGAAAGGAGATGAGATGAAAAGGCAACAAGATGTTTCGTATCTTGTCTCCTTTTCATATCATGCCTGACACGTTCCGCGCAGCCTCAGGCTCACTTTGCGTCTCTTTGCGCTCGACTTTGCGTATATACCGAAACGGAAGACATGCGGCTGATGTGGCTTCGCAAGGGTAATATCCAAGCCGCAAACTCTGGTAACTCCCTTCCTTTTGCTCTCCGTGTGTGAGTTTTATGTACAATGTGGGTAAAGGACGAATGACAAATATCGAGAGCGAAAGAGAAAGAAGGCAAAAGAAAAGCAGAGAGACGGACTGATAGGATGATATGAGCGAAACTACAAACTTTTCGTGGACTACAACCACGCGTGCATACGACACAGTTACGTGTTTTGCTGATGTCCGGATGCTGCTTTTGCTGTTGCGCAGTCGTGTTGTATCACCGAATTCATTACGCGATAAGCTGATGCCTGTGAATGTCATTGAACTGTTGCGAGTCAATTAAATCAACCACCCGTGCACGAGACACAGTTATATACTTTATCACTCATTTTCTGATGTAATTACTGCTGATAATAATTACAGAATGGTCGAGGCGAGTCAAGGTCCCTGTCTGCTACAGTCGAATTGGCTGTCTATCGTATTAGACCGAATGTACTATTTTTGTCACGTTACATTCGCAATATTTTTATTCCGTGCCTGATCAGCAAACAAGATTTCTGATATGTTTCGATGTTGAGAAAATTTTCCAAGAAAATCATGTTATTTCATAAGACCCAATAGGTAGTGCACGTGAAAGATATGCGGAACTAGATTTTTTAAAAGTCTTGATTCCAGAAGTTGGGAAACAGTTGAGATACGGACGTCGGCAAATGGAACATTCTTTTCATATGGATATCAAATCCAAGATATACTTTGTGTTGTTTGTGAACCCTCGACAACCTCAACTCAAGCCCAAAAGATCGACAGCGTACCTGAAAAACTCTTTTGAACATCATAGAATTCTGGTTAATTGGAATAATTTGCGGATGATATTTTCAAAGACTAAAAAGTAAAAACTCATTAGTCAGAACATTCGTCGATTTACAATATGGCAATGCAATTTATTTAGAATAAATCTTTTGTGAATGGGAACCATTCCGGAAGCGATGCAAAAAATACAACCAATCATAGCACGTGACTAATCTCGTCCATCTCATCAATAGTAGTCCATCTCATCCAAACGAGCATCCAAATCATCAATAGGGTTTCAGTAAGATGAATAAGTTCAATTCACTAATGACGTTTTCTCAATGGCTGCTTCAAGTAATAATAGTAAATGATCTCATTAGGGATAATCGAGGGGATAATGAGTTACTAATAAAATAGAATCGGTTTTTCTATTGGACCAGAGGGCTCAAGGTTTTTCGCCAGAAGATAGGCAGACGTCAAAATCATCTGAATAAAAGTGCCTTCGGTCAATGGTCAAAAGATGCCGATTTCCTGTTATTCAGATGAGCATTCGAGGCCGCATTTGTTTGGACACCGCTGCCGACAAGCTGCAGAATCTGCAGCTTGTCGGCAGTCTGCAGTCTGTCATCTGATGACATTGCGATACCTAATAGGTCTAACCATAAAATTTACAATATTGTTATACTTCTCAAACTGTCCAAAGAGTGGATTCTCCGAAGCTGTTCATAAATCTTGAACGAGATTACGATGCACCACGTCAACAACTATCAACAAAAAGTACAGACAGTTTGTGACCGGAGTGGTGCACAGATGTTCAGATGCGGGTACAAAATATTCTTGATGAATTTTCCAGATGTTTCGGAAATTATACGAAATGATGGGAACTGACAACTAATGACTTCAGCAATCATAATTCTCACACGTTCTTTTCTCAATACACAAAATCAGATTGAGTGCTCTAACTGTTCGCGATCCTCTGGGTATCGTGCTCTTCTTTCCACGCCAACTTTTGCTTTCTCGAAGAGAAAGAGTTGTATTCGCGACAAGATATTTTTGCTCAATTTTTTCACTCAAATTAATTTTTCATTCTAAAAATCTTCACTCATAGCGAATCGGTTTCCACCATTTTGTTCCTCTCGCCGATATCTATCTATTGTAAGTCATGGTTTTTCCTCCAGGCTCATCCCTGGTCCTCCACCACAACTTCATTTTTCGTCCACGGTTTCTCCTCAGCCTTTCGACCGATCTTTCTCAAATTTATGTGAGTGCTAGAGCACCATGTGAAGATGTGCTGAAAGGATTTATAGCCCAATCTATCAAACAGTTCTCGATTAATGAGTGTCAGAAAATAAAAATGTCAAAATTTTCCAAAAATCGATTATTTAATATTCAAATATCTTTTCTGAAAATCAACACATCAAATTTTGCGTCACTTAAACAACCATTTTTTCATCATTTCCCGTCAATTGTTTAATGTGGAATTTCCATTCATATCTATCTCTACCGATTAAATCATGAATCTTCTATCAATGAAAAAAAATCATGTACATTTCTTTTCCCATACAGTTTAACGTAATTCCGTATTAACCAATCGATCAAGGATGGCCAGATTAACATTTTATTAGGTCACCTCAAATTCCCTTATGAAGTTTTTCTAGACATAAATTCTAAAAATACCTAATAATTTCTTGAAAATTTTAACATTTTTATTTTTCGATACTCATTAATCGAGAACTGTTCAATAGATTGCGCTATTAATCCTTTCAGCACATCTTTACATGGTGCTCTTCCACTCACATAAATTTGAGAAAGATCGGTTGAAAGGCTGAGGAGAAATCGTCGACGAAAAATCATAGAATTTATTCCGTGACAACAGATTTTCCACCAACTTTACCGTCATTGTCGTTATTTCTCATAACCATAAAATTCTGGTACTCAGCAGTTAATCAACACTGATGAATACCAGAATGCTATCGACATCTATGATAAAAAAACTTCGATATAATACTCATTACATCGAAAATCATCATTAGGTCAAAAAATGTTGTGACCTCGATTAATGAGTCTTCGAAGATAGAAAATTCAAACCTTTCGAAAAATCGATTATTTTATCGTCAAATATCTTCTTTCAAAAACAGCACACCAAGTTTTGCGTCACCCAAACAACCATTTTTTCGTTAATTTCCATCAATGGGTTAATGTGGAATTTCCATTCTACCAATTACTTCATAAATCTTCCATTAATGGAAAAAAAATTAGGTACAGTTCTCTTTCTATACATTTAAACGTAATCCCGCATCAACCAATCGATCAAGATTGACGAGATAAAGACTTCATTAGGTCACCTCAACTTCCCTCATAAAATTTTTCTAGAAGATAATTCGAGAAATTTGGAATAATTTTTGGAAAATGTTGACATTTTCATTTCCGAAGACACATTGATCGAGAATCGTCCAATAGATTGACCTATAAATCCTTTCAGCACATCTTTGTGTGGTCCTCCACCGCCCTCATGAATTTCAGAACGATCACTCGGAGGGACGAGGAGAAACCGTTGACGAAAATACATAGAATTTATTTCTATTTTCCTACCAATAGACTAGAATTTCAAAATTATAATCTATTGGTCTACACCGATAGTCACATTTCCCCGTGAGAAAGCATTCTGCTAATATCATTTAGCAGCGTATTTTTCAATTTTGAATGGAGAACATTGAATATATGAATATATTTTTTTTTATTAACGCATTTTCAACCTCTTTTTCACATTGATGCCGGCCGAGATTCGAGCCGCAGCCTTCTGCGTTGAAGGCAAAGGACCTTATCCACGAGGCCGCGGTGGCCCGATCAGAAAAATCTTAGGGGGAACCTGACCAAAGATCAGATCCTGATCAGTTTCTGGCAGGGGGAGCCCTAAGATTATGGTAACCCATGTAAAACATACGATTCCATGAACATATATGATCATGGAATCCGAGGATTCCATGGTCATAATATGACCATGGAATCCTCGGAATGGAATATATATTATATGATCATACGTAGAACCGTTTCAAACATTTTATTTTATTCCAGAAAGTTGTGATGTACGAATTCAGACCTGTTCTAAGATCAATATGTCACGGTACTGATCATATACTACTGAAAAAAAATCTTCCCAAGAGTCGGTCTCGAGTTTCGAAAAAGTGCCTTTTTTACGAAACCTTTCTCTTCAGTGCTTCAAATGTTCAAAACCTGAGAACGACCCCGGGAAAAAATTTTCTGAGTAATGGTCAATCACCACCGTGAAGTATTGATGTTACACCAGCTTTAAGTTAGTATATCACGTCTTTCCGGAATAAGAATGACAAATTTTCAAACCGATTTTATACCTGATCATATATGACCATGGAATCTTATGTTCTACATGGGAAGGTTATGCGTGGGTTGGTGGCCAGTTTTTGATCAGTTCATGATCAGGGTACCCCTATGTAAGGCAAATCGGAGCGAATCCGTAGCAAAAACTAAAGTTCTGCTTCAAGGGATTTTTGATGTTATGAGGGAGCAGAACATCAAAATTGCCATATTGTAAATCGACGAATGAGTATATGACCCAGAATAATATTTCGAAAAATATTGGCTTGCATTTAATTGAATTACAGAGTCACCCTCTCATCAACGCCACCCTGAATCCAATCCACATCTGATTTTTGTCATTTCAATTCTACCCTCGTTTCCACCATAACCAACGAAGTTCCCATGAAATCGAGTATAAAATCGATCTATTTATGCAAAACGCATCCCAACCAATATCTTAATGATCGTATACGACTGTGATATAAAATCGCACTTTATATTCAGGCTCAGCACACAATTGGAAATTTCACGCTCGCGGTGAATTCTAAAACGGTCCGTTTTCTCGAGTCAACGCGTGCACTATTTGCCATACGACTTCTCTTCTCTCTGTGTTCGTGTCTGACACACGGTCTTTACAAAATTGAATATGTAGTGCGCGATCGTGCGCGAGGGTCAGTTTCGTCTTGAGGGAATAAATGGAAGGAGACGTGCATGGAGGCACAGCTTCTCTCAGACCCGTCTTCAGCCTTTATAATACGTTTGATATAGGGGAGAGCTGATCTGACATTAGTGGTGCAGTAATCAAGTGTGTTTGGAGTGCGCGACTATGTAACTTTTATAAGAGCATCAAAGGTTCTTCGTGTACAGGTGACTTATTATAGAGAAGAGATTCATAGGCTTTTAAGCTTTCGACCCCTGATGAGGTGCATCACGTGTGATTTTGGGGTCGGTAATAGGGACCAGACCGTGTCTCTTCAAAATTCAAAAGTGACAAGCACCTGCGACTTGACATACTGTTTACATTCAAAAATTTGCGAGATAATTGGCTAACAAACGCAGTTTTATCAGAACAAATCTGAAAGAAAAAAAAAAAAACAATTTCAGCGGTTGAACTTCCTTATTTAATCGACCAAAATTCGCGTGTTGCATGCATCAAAGATATTCTATTGGTTCGAGGGTCACACTGATTCACCCTGTAAGTAAATATGTGCAAACGAGGGCGAGTATGGCGATGATGTTGGTAATAGCGAGACCGCTAGTTAGTGCATCTCTTTGGGAAAAAGTCGCGTTCGGTGCTATTGTGATTCTGCAGAGGCTGTTTCGAAGAGTGTATTATTGGCTGGATGTGTATTCAGAGGGGATGACATACAGGGCACCCATCATTGCACACGTTAAAATTGATGAGCTAACCTCGCTTGATTTTCGAGTGGGTGGCGGAACAATGTCGAGGGATGTTCAGGCACGTGTACGAGTGTTTACCTTTCTTATCCGTGAGGGGCTACTCTACAAAATGGGCTCATCATGGGAAGACTCTGCGTTTGCGTATACATCATTGTGTGTCGCAGGAATGAATGTGGGATCCGAGAAGATGCCCAATTTTTAAGCTCATCTCCTTCAAAATAACCAGGATTCGAGCAGAAATTAATGGGAGAAGTGATGAGCTTGTCAATAGACAGCTATTATCACTTTGAGATTGGTGTGCCCAAACGATTTGATAAATTTTGTGAGTATCTTTCGCGAGGATGAAATTCTTTCATTGAGTGAATGGAAAATTTCGTTATAAATTTGGAAAGAGTTCTTCAGCTCGAATATTTCTGGGCATTGTGATGAAAGTGAATTCCAAAAAATTTTCCACAATACGCTTTTGCTGCAATTTTCCGGCGTTTGGGTGGCTACAAATTTGCAAAAATAGTATTCGCGCCTGCTTCATAAGCTCCCCGGTTCCGAGCAATTACTTCGACCTTCATCTACGGCTCAAGCTCGGGCTCAGGCCGAAAACCAACCGCTGCGAAGCGAGCTACAACTACAAAATAAGTTCAGTGCGAAATGTTTACCATTTTGATACACTGTGGGTGAAAGTGTATATTTTGCGCACAATTTATCGACCTTTATCCACAGTTTATCAATAAGTATAGTTCGATACACGGGATTAAACTAAAACCTATTTCTACACCCTTGTATCGAAATATGCTACCTCCATCTTCTGTGCGGAAAATCACTTTTCCGCGTGGTTTTTTTGAATTTTGTTTCCCAGACAGCAGATGGAAAAATATTGTTCGACACTCGGACGGGACGGTTTCCGCATTCTCGCAATAACGCCGACCCTCGCGGAAAATATCACTCGTTGGGCGGAAACCAACATTCCCACCCTCGTATCAAGATAATGTACCATTATTCCACAATTGAAGACGAGATCGAAGAGCAAAATCATCATCTGGTAGCTCTTCATTCAACCCCTTTCATTTTTGAGAAAATGTTCATATTCAGCCATCACCTACAGCTGTTTTCTCAAAGTTTTTCCAGACTGTTCCAGTTATGTTGTCCAAATATTACACAATCGTCCCCTTGATCATAGTCTGAATACTTTCATTTTTCACACTCCTACATCTTTCGTTTATTGCGATGCCTCACTTCTGCGCATATTTCAAATAATGCATAATGGTTGAACAATCTTGTTAACTTGAAGATACACGTCGCTGAATGCAATAGACATCGCAATTCAAACTTCAATTCGCTTCAATCCAGTTGGGTATCAGAAAATGATAGCTTACAATTATATTGTACACTGCGCGATCGGATCGTTGAGATATAATTAGGGAGCGACGATAGTCGTGCCTTTTTGATACACAAGCCTATTCAAGCAAAGTGTATCGCGATTCGACGTTGAGATTCGTGCGAAGGCATTATTGGCCCGCACGCATAATACTCGCTCGCTCCCTCGCCATCGTCCCTGCTTGATCGCGCTCTGCTCGCACCCTTAATTAATCCCTATTTAGCGAATCGGTTTGTTCAAGGGTTGCTGCTACTGCTGCTGTTGTTACTATATACGTAGGAGTGTTAGAGGAGGCAAGCGCCACACCGCGCGACACGCCGAGGGTGTCGCGGGACTTTACATCTCTCTCTCGTACTCACGTTCACCGGCTATCTTTCCTCACTCTCTCTAATTCACGCTTGTACATACATCTGATAAATCTATATGCAAGGGTTTGAGAGTACACAATATGTAAAATGAACACGTTTTGATAGCCACAAGCTGGGCGTTAAAGCACGCCTGACTGATTCTATTTGTCCGAGTTTCAACCAACTCAATAATTGCTGCCTGTATTTGTACACAGCTTCTGAGGATTGAGAGACTTTTCTCAGATGGATATCCACGTTTCCATGTGTCGCCATGCGTGCTGCCCGACGATATTTTATCGAATTTTTCTAGAGAATCAATTTTCTGGTGATGAAGCTTGTCTGGTTTGCCAGACAAGCTTCAGGTTCGTAGATATTTGAGCCGAGACTTCGATTATTCTAACGTCTAAAGGAGAGCGATATAAAATCATACCAGTTACGTATTCGACATTTTCTACTGATATGCATCAATTGCCCTCGAGACATTTAAAAAATTCTTCAGCTTTGGGCCTACGTCCTCGGGGGCCTACGATTCACCGGCTTGTCGTTGCACCGATACTTTGTTTTGTGAAATACAAAAATATTTTTCAAATTTCAATGGCACTTTTTGCGAGAAATATCGTACAACATTGGGTTCATATAATATTTTGAGGGAGCGGCTCATAGCAACCACAAAAGAAAAAATAAGTACATCGACTCTATAAGTCAATTTTTTCTCCAGGAATAAATAATGAAAATGAAATGATGTATCCAATTCATTAGCGTTCCCAGGGGGAGGGGGGAGGGGGGGCGCCGCCCCTAGTTGGCCTGATCCCCCCCCCCTCAGTTGGACTTTGGGAACGCCACTGATCCAATTTGATAATAATATATATGCTGACAAGTGTGATAATTCGGAAATTGCACAAAAGTATTGAGAATTATTGATTTTTTGAGGACACGAGAAAAAAAACAGCATGTTAGTCAAGTACATGAGCGAAACTTCTCAGAAAGCGACCAACACATGACCGAGAATTCCTCAACACCCTATATAGTAAAAATTGTTTTTAAATCGTTCTTTCCGTTTTTCGCGATATACGATTCTTGAAAAGCACCCTCTCAATTCTCGTTGTCTCCCACACTTTACAAGGCTTTTATATCATTCTCTCGTCACTTACTCTCGGCACAGAATGAAAACCGAGATGAAAACACAACGCCGCCGACGAACTTGATTGAAATTTCCAAATGCTCGAGAGCTCAGGACGAATTTCCTCGCGCGGCCGGTGAGAGAAAAAGCTACGAGCACTCTAAGAAATTAAGGGCTCGATTCGCAACTGCCGCAAGGATAAAATGTTACCGGCAGTATCTATATACATATACCAGTGCTTCGTTCGCATTCGCATTTTATGCACGGAAAGCACCGGTGCTCAGCTTTTGGGGTACTTATTACCCCGACGAGGAATGATTATGCTTTCGCAGAGCTTACACACAGGTATATTATACATATATCTATATTTGTTTGTGAGGTGGAGAAGGAGGAGGTGGAAAAATGCGCATCGTGAGTGGCGTACTTTTTTCATTTCTCAGCTTGATAGTAATGTCGACTGGGCGATTTTCACGCTTTTGTGACATTCATGAGATAAGCGAACGTTTGAAAATACACTCGAAGAGATGATGAAGTAGCCTTTTCCGATTTTAAAGTAGTGAGGATGTACAGCAAAGGTAACGTGAGGTGCACGATATGAGTAATAAAGTCTTTCTAGATGGAATGTATTTGAAAGGAGGGTAAGCTATTTCGTTTCGATGAGTGTATGCCAGTTCAGGACAAAGTACCGAGAGACAGACATTATGTCACAACTACTTATGTACCAAGTCTGAAGAACTTGTGCAGGTCTTTCAAATTGAAATATTCATTAAATCTAACAACTTTGAGCAACTTTTTATGATTCCCTATCATCAATCATCGAATGATCCTTGATACTGGTCGGCTGTACCGTAAGCATGAAAAAATATCGCCAAAACCACACTGAATGGAATCAAAGTCAAATATATTCATTATGATTCGGTTGAATCTAACATATATGCAGAGGTATCTCTGAGATCGACCATAACCATCCAACTATAATTAGCCAAGGAATAATTATTCCAACTCAACCCGCTGATTGAAAATCTTCAGAAAAACTTTGAAGAGAATAAATTCAATCACTGAGTTGTAGAAAAGGGGAACTCAAATAAGATAAAATTTCGACAACGAGGAAGATGAGCAAAGAAAAGGCTGATCGTGGAAACGGAAGGGTTGGCAAGGGTCGAGATTCCCATTGTAATGACTCGGGACCACCTGTGAAGCAAAAGCTTGAGCAAGATGATTAACCCTTCCTCGAGGCCATAAAAAACAGTGTCTCGAAATTTATTCTGCTTCTCTAAAAGGGCTTACAGAATGAACGGATCCTGCCACTTTGGACTTCTTCCCGACTTTTTACGCAAGTAAACAGATCTTTCTCTGCAATTCTTACTTCTAATGAATTCTCTAATTAAAAATTAGTTCTCTGAACGATAAGAGCTAGATAAGAGCTCCTATTGATTTCTTCCATGAAATATGCTTGGCTCCAACTGTGCAATTTCGTGCTTTAGTTAATTAGTCAGCTTTTGTTGCAAT
Source organism: Eretmocerus hayati (assembly GCA_029851415.1). Classification (NCBI taxonomy): domain Eukaryota; kingdom Metazoa; phylum Arthropoda; class Insecta; order Hymenoptera; family Aphelinidae; genus Eretmocerus; species Eretmocerus hayati. The sequence continues at coordinate 148,328,590 of CM056742.1, read as the reverse complement.
AGTTTTGAAAACAGCATAATTTCATATTTATTTGAACAATTTTTTTATTCAACGCTGCTCAAATAGTTGGCATGAAGAAAAATCAAGAATTGGGAAGTCCGTTTCCTGTCGATTTTAGGTTCTTTTGTATCGCCTTTAGTATTCAATTTAAAACACGCAGGGCCTCCACACTGATTCCTTAGAATGAATTCAAATAGGATTTGAATAATACCCTCTCGTCAGTAATTGTATTTGGCCACATTTTCAATTTTCTCACTTCAAAGGGACCATCATCGAGGTACATTGTGAGGGGAAGAGAAAAGAGATGAAAGAACTCGTAAAATAAGGAGCTCTTCCGAACTTCTCTACAGCGTGTCGCCGTTGTCCTTTGATTATTTCCTTCTTGAAAAGGAAATACATGTACCTTTATTAATTTCTATAATTGTATTTCTAAAGGCTTCATCAGTTTTTGTGGTTCAGTTCTGGATCTTTCCTATGTCTTTCAAACTCATATAATTGACGGAAGGAAATAATTTGTCACCTTGATAACGGATAACTATTCTTATCAATAAAGCTAAATAAAGCCATTCTGAAGTCTCGTCTGAAGTGAACCCTTACAAAAATAAGAGGGCTATTTCCAATTTTGCACCTGAGTGCATCTCTGATTTCATTCACACACCCCTGGATCTATGTACGAAAAGAAAAACGTTTTTCGCGAATAGTTCGAGCAACTCACGTTGACAGGGCAGATCGAGGGGCAGATGAAACGTTTCGAGAATTCGCTTTGGGCAGCAATGAATCGTGTCGACTGGTGTTGTTCAAACAGCTATACCTAGCATCAAAGTCGGTTTCCTTACAACTTTGAGAGCAATCTCCAAGATGTTATCCTTTGCTCAGAGCGACGACGATGAACTTTGCCCAGGTGGCTGTCGTAACTGTGTGCCATTACACTTACAACAGACGTGCCGAGTAAGAGGGAAGAAGGCGACGAATGAGTTCAAGTTGCGGTGTTATACCCTTACAGGAAAGACGGGTTGAAAGCAGAAGAGGGTGTAAGTGAGTTTGTGTGCAGCTAGATAGAGATGGTGAGGAAATCGACCCCGTGCGGAAACTCGAGCGTATTATAGGCAAGATATTCGCGGTGGTGGTATAGCGGAGGCAACTTTCCAACTTTTCGATGGTTTTATTCACTCGAAAATTTATGGTCGACTCGAAAAGATTTCCCGGAGAGCTTCTACTAGTTGGCCTCGTTCTCTCGTATGATTTAACTCGATCATACCCTATTTCATCGGGAATTTTTATTTGAAATATTTGTAGAGGTTACGAGACTAAAGTAATGTTTCCTGAGAGTATAGGAATAAAATCCCATGTGTTATTTTGTTGTTTGAACATAGTCTTGCAAGATTAAAAATGGCAAAAAAAAACGTCGGAATTATACCTTTGTTAAAATTTAAAATCTTATATTTTATACAAAATTCTATGATGAGCTCATCGGGCTCATTTCATTTCTTTCACTTGATTGTATATGGAATATTAAAATTCTGATTTCCAGCCCTTGTGATGATTTTATGTTCAAGAATGACATATTTTGTAAGATATTATGCCACCATATTTACTTATCACTCTTGCACAATCGGTGTGGAACAACAAAGTAAGCGTCATATTTATTAGGATCAAAGACCTCCAATCAGAGGGAGATCCGGCACTTGAAACACGGTGGGTTAGAAAGGCGGGAAAGTTGAAGGTTCAGAAAAAACTCCTGTGAGGTGTGATTCTAAGTACTTTCGGGTTGAAGTTCCCAAAAACAATCGAAATCTTTGCTTAATAAGTGAAGAAATAAATTCGGAAGGGATAAATTTTATCGAGAAATATGAAGGATAGCCTTTTGTGAATTTTTTGAAGATCTACAGAATGATGTGTTCACATACATGGAAGAATCGGATCTACTGTGCGTAACTGAAAGAAATCTGAAGAAAGGCAAGGAATGTGTATTTTATCCGAGAATCTCACAGTGGCTGTTCCTCATTCCTGGGTGAATGTAAACATATGATCTTGAAAAAAAAAACCACGAAAGAGAAGAAAAACCCTGGAGAAAAACCGCGATGGAGACAATTTTTTACCTATAATTAGGATGGAAGAATCCAAAAAATGACTATTTTAAAATCCACCGAAAAATGATCTTGATTCTTTTTGGAAAATAACTCTCGAGGTACCGTGAATCACTCCCCACCAGGTTTTTTTCTGAACCTTCGACTTTCCCGCCTTCCCAAGCCACCGTGAAGAATGATGAGTTCTTGTCTCGCTGAATGAAAACATTCCAAATGATGTGAATTTTATGAAATGGTCTTTGCGAGCTAATTAAGAAAACTTTCGAGAAAATTTTAGAGAAACTAGTCTCAGAGAGAACAGGGCGGGTCACGGATCAGAAGTATTCCAGTTCGATCGAAGGAAGGGTAATGAAAAAGCTCAACAGAAGTTAAAAAAACCGTCCAGATTAATAGATGAGCCGGAGGTTTGCGGCGAGAGAAAAGTAAACATGGCAGTAGAGATTAAAATTCAAACCTCAACCCCTCCGGGCCAATCGCGCTTGGGACGATTGGCTACACGAATCTCCCCTCATATTTTCTTCCCTCTACATACTCAGTGCTACTATAGCTATTACAAGGGCAGTTGCAGAGAGAAAGAGTTTTTGTCGGCCCTTTCAACTGTTTCGCTTTTGTGTTTTCACTTCCTCTCGTGAGGTATACAGGATTCTGTGCGTGTGTGAAACTTGCGCTGCATCCGACAGCTTTATTATTGCGAATGTTGTGTGCAAGCTCTACACCCTAGAATTTCCCATCCTCGTACTTGCGCTGACACCAGAGCGAATATTATTGAGAAAATTCTTTTCATGGAAAAGTTAGATTCAATCATCGATACAAGAACTTGGAACTAGTTTTCTGCCATGGCAATCTTCGATAAAGCTAAGCTTGTAACTTGCTTTTCTCAACCCAATCGATGTAACGAGTCTCACCGGTGGAGTACACACGGTAAAGGGATTGCGATTTTCGGTATCACCGCGAACGTGTTAAGATAATCCAATGAAGCTTTTCTGAACTCCCTTGTTTGAACAGTTCACAACCTAGGAATCCCAATTATTACAAATATCCAAGGCAGACATCATTTTCTGCACAAACGGACAATGTTATCTTGAGATTCTTATCATCCGAAATTTATCAGATTCACCTTGATATCAATTATTTGGTCGAGAATTGAAACCATAAAACAAAGCTCGAGGTAAAAAAACAATGTCTGAAGACGAAAAAAAAAAACAATGGCTGAAGTATGTGCTTGAGATTTTTTGCTTCAAGAGCTAAATTGGTGCGACTATGTGTTTTTCAAATGTTTCCCTCACGACAAAATAAAATTGGTTTTAATCCACACAAAAGACCAATTATAGAAAAATCAATATCAGGGTAGATCTACACTGAGATCTTTGCAATGCAAAGAAGGCCTTTTGATGGATGAAAGTCAGAAATTTCAAGGACTTGGCCGAAGATTTGGCTATGGGACCTACATCTTCTTCAAGAACCAATAACATTCTCAAGTCTACTTTTTACCATAATCTATGCAAAAACTAGATTGTTGAAAGTTCTTGCAAGAGTTCACAGTTAAAAGATCCTGAGATTCACTCACTGTATCTCTTTGCTTGGACGATGAATTGTTTTATCCAGCAATTATTGGCTAAGTTATACAAAGTTGTTTTATACCTCCGACAATGATCACGACTGCATCGTGCACAGATCGCTGCGCCACTAGAGACTTTTTACTGAAATTTTCAGTGAGTATCTGATTTCTTTATACTAAAAAAGCTCTTTTCCGGCTATCTATTGCCATGAGAGATGATGATAGTTTTCTTCATAAAATTACTGAACATATGCCTGCAACCTCCTCCTTTGAACAAATCGATAAAAATGTATGAAGACGGTGATTCGACAGTTAAATTCCTTGAATTCCTCCTGCAAACTCTCTCTCGCAAGAACTCTGTCAAAATCTCTACCAATTATGTCCAGCATCAATTGCTAAATTTTATACTCATTGTCAAAAATTTCTTTAGCTGATTCGCTTGCGTATTTGTCGAGGTATTTCTGATGATCATATGCATTTTTGCTTCTAAATCTCAAATTAGTTAAGAACGATTCATGCAAATAAGAACTTTTTTGGGACAGATGGGCTCGTGTGAGAACTTTTCAAATCAAATATAGACATAATTCTAAGCTTTAGATGAACTGGAACGACTGGTTAACACCCCGAATACCAAAAACCTTCGTTGATGAAATATAACGAGATGCATCCAAAAAGCATGAAATTAGTGGAAATTGTATGTTTGAGTTCCAATTTGGTTAGGATAGTATACATGTATGATCAATAGAATCCTTGGAGATACCACAATTTTTCCATTAATATATGTCTCCAATTACGTGATACCCAATCACAGCTCCATCTCGATACATCATTATAAGAGGGAATCCATGTAAACGTCAGAAACAATCCTTACCTGTAACAGAAAACAAATCATTTTATTAGTCTATGTAAAATTATAGCTCAAAGTCTTAATAGGTCTTGTTACATAGAAGGAGGATAAAAGCTTATCGACAGGTATTCTGTAATACAAAGTCGTAAAGGTAAATCGCTCAGCAGAGCTTTCGCAACAGCCCATAGAAGCGTGCAAAAATGTACCTGAACAAAGGGTGTGGAGGAGTCTGCACATCGGGCATAGATAGATTGCAAACTCAGCTCGGCGTATCGGAGTTATACACCGTATAGAGTTGGTGTCCCTGGCCCATTTGAGGATTGCGCAACGAGTCTATATAATACTCGTGCGTTATTCTGCACGCATGTACGAGCTCTAAACAACCTCACAATGAAAGAGTATATACTGAGCCGATTAATTGATGAGCCTCAAGCGGCATGTGCTCTGTCTAGGTAAAACCTTCCTATTGCTACTCTCTGGAGATTTAGTTGAACGTGGATTTGGTTTGCAGAAGGTTTGATTGTAGAGGTAGAGTTTAGGGTGTAAAACCAACTCTCAATCAATGTCGATTTACCAAATTTAGCTAGCTTTGTGAAGTTTTTGGAGGTACATGGAACAATACAACGTTTGTACGCAGGGTAAATGTGGAAAACTGAATAGGCGAATACATAGGTAAACATTGGACTGTTCATGAACTTCCTGGTTGAAATAATCAGTCGAAGAAAAATTCGAGAAAAGACCAGCCAACCTCCAAATTCACGATTCTAAGCGATACAGTATATTCTTATGAAGTGCAGTAATTGTGCAAATACAATGATCATCATACAAACATGGAGTTTTAAATTCCATGCCCCAAATGGTGGCACAAAAAACGAGACAAAAAAGTTATAGCAATTCCAATCAAGTAATTCTTCGCAGTTCTAACTCCATCTTGGGAGCTCTGCAAGTTTTGTCTACTCCCCCCTACACCGTTACTTTGTGCACAGGTGTGCTCTCACACACGCCTTGGAAAGTGAATTCGTGTGTTAGTAGATGCGGTCACACCTTCTCACCCTATAATACAGAATAGAGATATAGAAGCTCGGATAGAAGAACCACCATGTGCACCTGCACGCAACATTGGCCGGATATTGTGCTTGTTACCAATAAGGAGCTCTTTCTAAGTGTGATATAATACCTTGATTATACGGATGGCACCAGATGCGTACTATCAACAGAGTTGAACAAAACTTGAATTGTAATTTTTTACATGTTTGGACCCTGTAATCGTGACAGGAATTGAGAGTTCAAAGTATTGATTAACATGCTTTTAGTGTTAGGTGCTATGATTGATTTTTTTTGAGCTTCTTTTTTCTAACAGGAGACAGCATTTTGTTTTGCCAATGCGCGATATACATACTTGATTATACTCGACATTTGACGATAGATTCATGTAATACGAGACAATCCATGCAGGTTCGTCTTATTCATCAACGTCTCAGAAGACAGTGGATGAGTCGCGAGGTGAGTCTGGTAGAAACGATAGTATAGACTGAGTTTGTATAATATTTGCGCTACTTTGTAGCAACACTATGCTTGACATCACAGTTCTGTGTTCTCTGTCAGTAGTTTATGCCATAGAATGTTCTTTGATCCAGGGTCACTATGGAACGACTTGATGCGTACTATAACGAAAGTATCTTGTGCTTGATATGGTCGTTGATGTGGGTTCTGATACATTGGTAGAAAAGGAATATAAATATCCATGTACTCCCATATGTTACTATATCTGTAACATTGGACTTAGGAAATGCGAGAAAAGATGCATTGAATTCACAAGATGCAGTTTCCAATGAAGACTCGTTTGGACCACTTTTGAAGAGATTAGTGAGATGATCATATAAACTATGGCATATTCGATGTAATCCATTGGAACCAAGAATGTTAGTATAAAAAGAGACCATACCCGTTGAATAAAATTTTTGCAGGATTAATGAAGCACTGACATGCTGATAGCTTGCAAGGTTTAACAATTCAAACGATGATCCGACTTCAACGGTCAAGTATTCCGAAAGTATCAGAAACTATCATTCATGACATTAGTCTGGTCGGTATTTCTAAATGTGCGGTTTTGACGTGCGTGATTGTAGCGGTAATTTTACTATTATGGTCTCCGAAAGGTTCAGTCATTGCCAGAGTGAGATTACTTCTAATCTTTAGCCAAATATATGGAACGTATCTCAAACACCTCTTTGTCAAAGATGGAGAATGAAGTGTCAATTTTCTGAGAAATCATCTACTGCAACAAAACCAAAAACTATACGCAATCTTGAGTGGCGCATCAGATTCAAAATCTGTGGGGTAATATTCTCTTAATCAATAGATTTGCTGATATACGTCCGAGTGTAGCAAACTCTTCAGATTTCAGAAGTTTTTGTCAACAAAATCAGTCATTCGACTCCACTGACGTGATCATCATTCGAATCGACCAAAGGTTCCAACTGAGAAGAGTTTCCAACTGCTCAAGTTAATTATTTGTAATATGTTGTGGTTGTTCATGCCATATCCACGTTTTACCAGATTATAACCTTATGTCATAATTTAGCTCAAGCGCAGTGTAAATCACTCTCTAGAGGTGTGAGCAGTTTGGAATTTTTGCCGCATTTTCACGTCATACATATTGCACGCACTGGCTTTTGCTGTGGTGTTAATATGGGAACGCAAATAAATGGCACACAACACCTTCCTTGCATACGCTAAGTCGGCCAGTGCACCTTTATGGAGAATACCGCTTTGCCTCGCGCTTCGCCGTGAGATCGCTTGCATTTCTTTCGTCTCACCTAATAGTAAAAGCTTAATCTCTTCCCACGTGCGCGCTCATAACTCTAAAGCTTTTCTCCTTCTTGTATGCACCAGGAATTCTATCAATGATGCTATCAGTTATTACTTTCCCATGATGATCTTGTCTGAGACTAAATGAAACCATATCATTTTAGATCCCAGATTATGTCTATTATCTTGGATGAAAAATTCTAGAATCATTTGAACACTTATCCAAGTCAAATAAAGAATCAACTTTATTCCAGAAAGCAAGGAAGGAGCTAGAGCTTCGAAAAGAGCTGGAAGCCATTATCTCGCTACTTTTTTAATCGGTCAGCTGGGCTGAGCGGTTGGCAAAGTTTAGCTGATCTGGCGGACGTGTGCCCTATTTATTAATCACGAGGGGTTTGCAAGCGTAATATACACATTTATACTATACTCGTTCATCCAGGTTCTGCTTTGCTTGAAACGACGACGGCGGCGTCTGCGTTCGCGTAATACCGCCGGAGCAGAAGAGGAAGCGTTATATACTCTCATGCAATCTCTCTCACTCTCTCTTGGAGGGAAGATGGAATTAAACTTCCTCGTCTGGCAGACATTTGCACAGCCAAGCTGCAAGCACTACTGGGTTAGCTATATAGCTTAGCTTTTACGAGTACTAGCTTGATTGCGCAATAATTTAACCCAGCGCGCACAGCCAGGCTATTAATACATATTCATACTTTTTATTTGAGAGAAAAGAGTGTGATGCTTGAGTAGTATATAGTCTGATACATACTTTGGACCCTCTTTACGATGACTTTCACACTCTTGGATGGATGACTGCATCTTTTGAGTTTGATGTGTGCAAAATTTTATAGGTTGTTTTACAAAGACGTGTCAACCGAGATGTCAACAGTGTTTTAAAAAGCTCGTTACGGATTCTGTGAGAGAGCATTTGTCGAGGAATTTGCAGTCTTGTCTTTCTTTCCTGATGGCGATTCACAGGGGATCAGAATTATCTGATTCTTGCAAGTGAATCGAGATTTTCACAATTCAAAGACGTTTAAAGATTTAAGGCAAGTGTGTAATAGAGCTACACTTCTCAAGAAGTCACGATGAAATGAAATATTGTGTAGTAACTTGTTCTCATCAAATAAATAGTGTTACAAATCGCATGGTTAGAAAATGATTTTATAGCCACAGTGACGCAAGGCTATAAAACAGTGTATGTACCTTGTGCCACAATCGAGGTTTTCCACGATTGTGCTCGCGATTGTGGCACTCGGGTACATAATCTACTAGATCGATAGGTACTTGACTCATTCGAAGTTTGCATTTTACTTGGAAAATAAATCAACTACCCTCAAATTTACCAATATGCAGTTTTTTTTTTTTTTTTTATTACTTTTTAATATCCTAAATTAATATAAACAAACCTCTCTTCCGTGTTTGATTGATGAATCCATCACTCACAAGGCTCATGTTCATTTTTTTGAAAACTTGATTCTTAGGTGAACTAAATTGTGTGGGTACCTCATGTGCTGTTTAGTGCTTTTCATTTACCTCTTTTCTCTATCATAATTTTCCAAAACAGTTCGATTGCATAGCGATCAAATGTGATACCAAACCATGCACAAGAAAAATTATCTTCGATATAAAAGTTACTCAAAGAAGCAGAACTAGAGCCACAGGAAAGCGAACCGAATCACAAGAAATATTCTATAACAACTTTTCAGAGGAGAATATTGCAATAATACCGTCCACATTTCACACTTACTGACAATGGCATCCACAATCAATCAGCAGAAATTTTTTCAACAAAAATGCAGTCTTTTTTCCCGAGAGAATGAAAAAGTTAACGAATGGAATATTTTGAACTACGCGTCAAGGCTCGGAAAGCGGAAGCAACAAAAATGAAAATGAGCTACCTCGTTTGTGTGGCATGAATCGATTCCGGTGTCCCTATATATACATATTGCCTCAGTGATAATGCGGCAAAGACTCTTTCACCGATGTAGATATTATAGGAAGGTACAAGGTTCGCGCTTCGAGCGTGTATCGTGCTGAGAAATATTCATCAGAAAGCGGACACGAGGGTGCATCGCTGAGTGGCGCTCAGAACACTCCGTGACGTTATGGAGGTTCTTAACCTCGCTTGCGCTTGGGCTATTAGTCTGTCCCCATCGCACGATCATAGGCGGACGCCCGTTCCATTACTAACCGGAAAATAACCAACTAGTATACACACATACTCCTTTCAGTAGCTGAGTTGGATATCAATTATGGTATTAGGTATGCAGGTCAATCTTGTGAGAAGAGGATGATCTTTTGAGGTTATGTATACTCTACCATTCTTAAAATATTTGTGAGAAAGGCGTAAGATTCATTTTTGAGTGATTTTGAAAAATTCAGAAACTCCGCTGTATTCTTGTTTGATGATTCGGAGTAAATTGTCTCGAAGTTAGGAGGTGTCGTCACATTTTATAGGAAAAAAATGCATTTCAAGTAGGTTGCACATCTACATGTAAATTATCAATTACCCACGTAACATAATCTACAATGTCTGCCACGGAAAAGTTACTCGACTGCACAATCAAGATTCATTCTCATAATTACAGGAATGAAGATTGACTGAAACACGCAAGTACAAGTGGTAATAAGTACTACCTTATAAACGGAAGGATCGTTGCATATTTCATAACCTCATAACATTCATACTTCATTAGCATTGTCATGAGTCGAACTCATTAAAATCTGAGTAAACTGTTCTACCCAAAACAATTTCATGGGATGAAAGAGATCATGACTCAGTCACCAGATCGAATAATTAGATACGTTTCAGTACAGACATAACTGATTGAAAAATTTGCAATCTTTGCTAAAGATAAATACAAAATTCAACGGCTTATTCACCAAAATGAATTACGTATAATGAACCTCCTACAAGCACAAAGATAAAGATGCACCAAAAGATGCGAGCGAATCCGAGAATGAAGAGGGATTCCAGAATAATCGAGACCCATATAGCGGCCAAGATGAATCGAGCGATAATCGGCCGCAGGACTCTAAAAAAAAACCGGTCTAGCGCGTGGCGCGATCTGCAGCGATGCCTACGCGCAATAATTGACGTCTTGCATTAACACAACGTGTCATTATGCTTTATATTGTTGACGCCGCGAGGTGCCGATTATCTCGCTGATGGGGATGATGTTCAGCGCCCGTTGATTATCGCGTCAGAAGTAAGTGAAGATTGTCACAGGCCGCGCGTACTTAATTATGTTCGAGTTGATCGATCGTCGCATCTCTGTACATATACTCTCGGTAATGTTGTTGACGATGAGACATGATTTTGATGCTGCACAGGTGCTGTACATACATACCACACGATCATTACGCTTGGCGGATTACAGATTGAAAGAGATGAGTCTGACGAGCTGATACATAACAGAGATAATTTTTGCTTCAGACATTACATTCTTGCGCGAGTAGTCATCACATTTATCACTCTCGTCATCACTTGTGTCATCTATAGATAGGCATTTTGATTTGAGAAGACATTTGATTAACTATTGAGTCCGAGACTGATTCAATATACCAATTGAGGGGGTGGGTGGAAAAAAGGCGTAACCGCCATTATACCCTTTTTCCGGACATCGCTTTTTTTGAGCCTCTATACCAAGGTCTACCACCACCCGAAAACCGTTTTTCGTAAGACCCCAAAAACCGTCTGGCAGATAAAAGGGCGTAACCAAAATCACGCCCTTTCATCTGCACAATAAAAGGGCGTAAGTGCAATGATACAATGTTAAAAGGGCGTAACTGCTATGATAAGATGTTAACAGAGCGTAACTGCTGTGTTATCATTTCAAAAGCAGGGCTTCCTTTTTTGCTCAGCCCAACAGGATTTGGAAAAAGGGCTCAAGTACCTGAGTGAGAAGATTTAAAAGGGCGTAATTACTCTGTAACAGAGCGTAAGTGAGGCCGGATCTGGAAAAAGGGCCTAATTACTGGGGAAAAATTTTATAAAAATTCTCCAGAGCCTGGAAACGCTTCTCCACCTGATATAACGATGTAATCAAATTTAGTGTTTTTACCCTTCCCTGGTGAAAAAAAATTTCTCGTCATTTTCACACGACTGATGGAAGCTTTTCGTGTCCATAGAACCGTGGAACATGAATCGAACCACCCCCTAGCAATCAGATATCTTTCAAAACATGCTCAGGAACACTCTCAAAAAATTTGGAGATGATTGCACTTGATCGCGAGATTTAATTCCACTTTTTGTGAGGAAGAAAGGCCGAAATTCGACCCTGTATTCGGAAAAAGGGCGTAATTGCATTTTTTGAAATCGCCGAAAAGAGCTCAAAATCAAATCTCATCTCCCGGCTCGGGTTAGGCTATTTCGAGAATGTTATTTTCTTCGAAATAAGTCAGGTCAACTCGTCCAATCATGTCTGTAGCGGTTTTTATCAAGTTTTTATTGATTTTCTCAAAATGACCGTTTTGCAATGACACCCCCTTTTCCACCCACCCCATCAATTATATGCACTCGAGGAATTCCACGAATTTTTATTGATACTGGTTGATTTCCATCTAAACCTTTTGGTCCAAATATTTTATGGTTAAATCCCTTCTTTCCTCTAAATGGAGGCATGGTATCTTATACTGATATTAGATTTATTGAAGGCTCGTCTGCTCTAGCATCTGGTATTCGAATAGCCAGAAGCTCATAGTTGCAATAATGTCGAGTCGAGGAAGCTTGCAAAATGCTCACACCATTTTTCGATCATTGAGCCTTCAAATATTTTGGATTCATGGACTCTTACCACGAAATTCTGGACATAATCAATAATGATTTAGTTTGAAAATAAGTCCAAGAATTTTTAGTAGAATCTACTCGAGAATCTATCATCTTGTAACGGTTCGAACTTGAGCAGCACTTTCAACTCAGGGAGTATTCTTATACCTGACATTTAGATAATTTGTATAATTATTATAAGTGCATGGCCCAAAACATCCAACAATATTAATTTTGAGAAAGTCGAGAATATTTACTGTCACCATTTGTGGCAGTGTCAAATTTTCCGAATTTTTGCCCATATTCTAAAAAATATATTCTCTCGCGTGTAAGTTGTACCAGAGTACCTTGAATTTTATGTTTCTTCATGGTAAATATGTTTCCCGAGATGTTTCCAAATACGGTCTCGCTCGCGGTCTCCTCTTTGAGCACTATTTCTCAATTCTGTCAAACATTTTTTTACAAATCGTGGACACGAGCATGGACAGCACCGTAGCTAAATTCAAGGGGCACATCAGTATAGTAGCACTGATGTCTCACAATCTTAATAGTTCGATTCCGGGCTAAAAGCTGAGGGTTCAAGAGTCTGAACTGCCACTCTCACATTGAAATCCGCATGCACGCTTTTAAATCCCACAGTCCGGAATGATTACTCAGGTTATAAAGTTCCAAGTGAAGAACACAGACATTGGTTCAAGCGATAATCAATCTCTGAGCTACATCGGTACAAGACTCATGTGGAAATGTGTCTGGATCTGAGCACTTGCTCCTTTCCTTTAGTTCCCGCTCCAACCGTTTTGTTGGCGGGTCATAATTCTGACCATCTTCGGAAAATGCCTCCGGAGTTGGTGCTGTCTCGGGGGTGCGGCGAGGGAGGCGCATAATCCAAATGACTTCAAGCATCATCTGCGTTTCACACGGAGTCACAACGGCGCGCGCCGGCGCTTGGGCGAAATATGAATACCACAAATGCGCGGTCACCAATGACGAGTCCGGTTTAGCAATTCCGTTAGCTTGCGACGAGGGTAGCATAGGTAAAGACTATGGCCACACCGCGGGGACGGTATCATTTTTAAGCGTGATGGACCCTGGAGGACCCAATGGTGAGACGTGCCGTCATTTATAAGGACAGCGGAGCATTGGTGTGTTACGAAGCTTTGCTACGTCACGTGATACAAAATATGGTCACACCGCTGGCAATATGAGACAAAGTATTATTTTGATGCACTACTCATGGTTTCTTGGAATTAGAATTAGAAATGTGACTCACATATCACGTGATACGAAATATAATCACATTGCAAGTAAACGGATCGTGGTCACAATGATCTCGTATTCATTCCACAGTGTTGCGCAATAACGTGACCCAAGCTCTCGCGCGAACTGCGTCACGTGTTCCAGAATGCGGTCACGTGATACGAAATGCTGTGACATTGCGGACAACTTTGTTGCAATATCGTATTCACATGTTTCTAGTATTTCTTAATGTTGAAGAGTTGGATGGTGCCAAATCGTGTCATGTGACAAATGAAGTGGTCACACTGTCAATAACTTTGTCGTGATATGATCCCAATGCTATCATGAGCACTTCTTGGACGTTGAAGTACCCTAATACAAAACAACGTCACGTGATGAGTAATATGTTTGCCTGATGCGAGATCCTATCACAAGAAGGAAAGTTCGAGAATCTGAAGCAGTTTGAAAAATGGAGAGTTTTCAAAGAGTCAATTTTCGACAATGTCACTTGCAATATAGTCTGCTTAATCTGTCAAGAAGTCTTGATGCAATATGGACATCCAATCGACACAAATCTCCGCATTTCAGGAAATATCATTGCCTAGATCTTTGATGCACCTTGCTCGCCTTGTATCTACAGCTCATTCGTGACTCCAACACTGATCATAGAACGCATGCATAACCTCCCGTTTGGTGCTTTGTGCTCTCCAGCATGAAGCTATAACACCGACATTGCGAAAGCACCAAAGTTGTGTTAGGTCCGTTGTTATCCCTGTCGAGACGACGAACGGATGGCGGGTGGTAGGAGGTGAAGGAGGAGCAGAAGGACTCGGAGATAGTATTGCACACTGCAAAGCATCAGGATAAGAGGAGAGGACGCGACGAAACGAGGAGGGAATACACGGCAAACAGCTCAGCGAACCGCGCCGTGTCCTTGGGCATTGCTGTAGCAGACGTTGACCCTTGCATGCATTCGCGCGAGCAAATCCTCCGCGCCGTCATCGCTTTGCTTGGCTTGCTTGCTCCTGCTGATGCAGGCCATTAGACTCCGAGTGCATCGACAACCAACCTGCATTCACAACGGCTCTGTATTACAGCTGCGATTGCGAATCTCGAGGTCAAAACAGCAAATTGATGTACATACAACAGAGTTTTTGTTACTGTTTGTAGGTTAGGTCGGCGTGGTTGATTCTTCACTATAATAGTTCACCTTGTATAATAGAAAAATAGTTCCATTATTCGTATGGTCGCGTAGACTTTCATTACATAGATAAGCTTTGACTATACGAAACTCAAGAGTTTTGGAAGATACCAAAGTAAAGGATGAGATTATCTAACAAGACATATTTGGTGAAAATGTCAGAGTCCACAAACTTGTTGACGAATGAATAAAATCGTGTTGGCGATTATTGGCTGCAGGAAGGAGAAGGGATCCCATTCGTAAAACTCACGCCCTACAAAAGGAACTTGATCTGAAACTCATGTCATGACCTGAGATATCACTAATTAGGTTTACAATAAATTGACGATTCCTCGGACGGTTCTGTGGTGACCCAAGTGGTGACGGTATTAGACAGGATAAGCAGTTAGCAAAATTCTGCAAGAATGGTTTTCTCACTCTGTAGGGTTGCAATTCAAAGTTGTATAATCTTCCAGATGAGCACGCGAACTAGAACCAACCAAATCTAGAACCAAATGCAACATACAACTGATGGTCTTGCAAATCACGGCGTCTGAAACCATTTGAGCGAAAAGACCTCGGAAAGGACCTAAGCCCGGCAGACAGTGCATTGCTTCGAAACAAGCACTTGCTCGATTCCCCTTCATCACAAGGATTACATAATTACTCAACATGAACACGTGCACCAAGCTCGGCACCAAGCTAATACGGGGCGTGGGGTGGTATGTATAGCCGGGGCGTAAAGACAAAATCCAAACAAGCGTCCCGTTATAGCCACTGAGGATGGTTTGCGACCAACGCGATTCCAAGCTTGGTATGTATGTAGTGCTCGTATTTGCCATCACAGATACATATGTCCATGTAGAAGTTCGTAAGGTATACGTGTTGGTTACACACGTGAGCACATGCAAAATATATTTGCATCCGTACCAGAGTATGCATCGCTTTTGCAGCTCATACTCTAAACTCCGAGAGGCTGGACTTTTGAAGCGCCTGGTTTGAACCATATAACAGGGAAATCGCAGAGGCCCGGGCGTGCGGAAAAATTTCACATGCGTAACTCTCGGATTTCACATTCATATTCATCGCTGGCTGGCAATGAATATGCATATGTATGAGACGAGAGGGCGCAGTCAGAAATCGTTCTCTATATAGAGAGCGAGATGCATGTATCGCTGAGCTTTAGAAAATGGTTACAAAGATTATCAGAATGCACGAGCCATGAGTAGTTCAGCTACGACTTGACAAAGGTAAAATTTATTGTAATAAGGTAGATCTGCATTTAAGGCTGTAATGAAATACTTGAATTAAGAAGTTAGCTTAAGCTAATCATGCACAGAAATAAATTGTGTCTTGGATTCGTTCTTGTGTCAATAAGAAGGCCTAGAAGATCTCAAGATCTTGCTCAAGATTTTTCCTGTAAAGCGTTTGTCTTCAAGCTGTTGAGTGGAAAAAAGAAGTTCTGATTCTAGTTGAGCTCGGCCATGATGAATTAACCATCTGCATGAATAATTGATCTCCGTGTAAGAAAAAACGAATCAAACTCGTACCAGTGAACATTCTCACAATGGATGAATTCGTTTAATCCGTATCGACGGAAAAGTGTATGCAGAGAGAGAAACTGAAATTGAGAGTTATGCAATTCTACTATCTGCCTTTTTTTTGTCGAATCTTTTTCGAGAATTATCTCAAACTGAATTATTGAAGCAAACTTTAGTCTAACCGGATACGCTAGAAATATACTGTCACTGTGTGCAAATATTCCACACGTGAAAGATTGATATTCGAGCTTCATGTGTTGGCTTTTCCGAACCAGTGATTACTTTTTGCTCCCTCTTTCGTAATTTTTCCAGTCTTTTTTGTGGCTTGCCGGTGAGGTGAGCACGCTTTGTTGTTATTCATTCCACCTTTGTAGCACACGATCCGGATTAAATCGAATTCTTTCTCTATCGTTGCCGTAATGATGAGTGTACAGACAATCTCATATTTTAGTTTTATGAGAGAGTGACAGTGGTTTTGAGGACCGAAACACACGGGATATGATATTTAAATAGTCTGCCTTTGAGAAACAGACAGTGAAAGTGTTTACTAATATATGGGACATAATGACTTGCAAGTTGATGAATATGAGACTACTTGTGTAACAAAACATGCATTGAATTAACAATGCATCGCTATATGTATGACAGAAGACTTTGTCCACCTTCTTCCACTCCGAATTCTGTTAGAGCATTATAGAGTTGATTTTCGTTTTTATCACGTGACGAAAAGTTTGGCCGTAGTAATATATTACAAAATATCATAGTATATCTGAAAAAAGGCTAGAAAATTTGATATTGGAATCAGATCTGAGATAAGTGTCCATAATTTGCACTTATTCCTTAACTTGATGCCACCCAAGTCCCGAATATACGCACCCGCGACCTTGCCGCGCATTTTCCTCGTGTTTGTTACGTTGGATTATGATATTTGAACGTTTTGAACCAATCCTAAATCATCTGCGCATTTCTTAGAACAAAAAGAGCGGTTTGCGTTACTTTCGATTTCTTTTTGTTAAAAATTGTTGCAACCAATCACAACGTAGCTCATTTCTTGTGTCTTTGTCCCAACTTTGAAATGCTCCTTGCAGAATTGCAAACTTCGAATATGACCCGATTTTACGCTCTTATTACTAGAAGAAGTGCAGTGTGCCTCATTTTCTCCGTAGTCTCTTTTCAAACTCATTCTTCATTCCATCAAAATCCATCGATTCAACTCTAATTTGGAAGGGGATGAAAAAAGCTGCAAGATGAGTTGATGTTTATATGTCTCATTTGAAGGTCTGGGAGTCCCAATATCCTGATTCTACAAAAACCCCGTATGATTTCATAGAAATAGACCTCCTTTCCACCAGAATGCAAATTAGGTGCATACTCTTCACAAAAATCTTTATTTCCAAAAATTGAGATAGTTTGGCTGCAATTTTCAAGGTCTTAAACCAAGATTTAAAATGAGCTACAATACGTTAACATATATGGAGATGAGCCAAAACTATGAGCAAAACAAAAGTACACTGTAAAAAATTGGTTGACTTTCCACCAAAATCGTCAACCAGTGGTTGGTTGTCGAAATCAACCAGCTGGTTGGAATTCAACCACTGGTTGGAATTCAACCACTGGTTGACTTTGTCCCCACAGCGAATATATGAGGATGAATGCGGCGCCCACGATATTGGTCGATGGTGGTCTCCGGTTGACACTTTTGATTCGGAAAAACAAGTTTCGTCATTTTTTTTCACAAACAAAGAGGGATAAACATTAGCCCCGGTCGCGTATGGACGACAAAGCGGGTTGCCTGTCCTGCAGGAGTCGAATACACGTCGTAAGACTGGAGAGATGGATAGATGGACGGATGGGGTGGGAGGGTAGATGGGATGGATGGATCGATGGATGGATGGATGGATGGAATGGAACGGAATGGACCGGACCGAAATGGAACGGAACGGACCGGAATGGAACGGAGTGGAATTGAACGGAATGGACCGGAACGGAACGGAATTGAACGAAATGGAACTGAATCGTATGGATGTCTCCCATCCATATAATTCAATTCCATTTCGTTCCGGTCGATTCCACCCAATTCAACTCCGTTCCATTTTGCCCCACCCAATCCATTTTGCCCCATCCGGACAGTTCCGTTCCCCTCCATCCAATTTGAGTCCGTTCCATTTTGCCCCACCCATTCCATTCTGCCCCATCCGGTCAGTTCCGTTCCCCTCCATCCAATGAGACTCCGTTCCATTTCGCCTCATTTCGTTCCATTTCGCCCCATTCCGGTCCGTTCCATTCCGTTCCATCCATCCATCCATCCATCCCATCTACCCTCCCACCCCATCCGTCCATCTATCCATCCCTCCAGCCTTACGACGTGTATTCGACTCCTGCATGACAGGCAACCCGCTTTGTCGTCCATACGCGACCGGGGCTAATGTTAATCCCTCTTTGTTTGTGAAAAAAAATGACGAAACTTGTTTTTCCGAATCAAAAGTGTCAACCGGAGACCACCATCGACCAATATCGTGGGTGCCGCATTCATCCTTATATATTCATTGTGGGAAAAAAGTCAACCAGTGGTTGGATAGTTAGTCAACCACTGGTTTGTGCCAAAAATCAACCAGCTGGTTGATTATAAACCAGCTGGTTGATTTTTGGGATAAACCAGTGGTTGAGGGAAAAACTGCAACCAGTGGTTGCAGTTTTTCCCACAAATTTTTTACAGTGTAGTGGAGGCTAATTAGGCACACCTATCTCATGTGATATATATTTATGGCCCCTTGCGATAGGCAACTCTTATGAAATCCGTGAATTCATCCTGCGCATGGAGAAGTTTCTGTGTTCTCAGAAAGGCATATCGTTGAAGCAAATTCGACTCAATAGAAATCATAGTACACATGCTCTATTTACTATTTGAGAAAGCAAAATCATTCATCAAAAGCAGTTCAAACATGAGATTCATAAAGTTAACGTAATTCTTGATTCAGTGTAATTGAATCCACGAGGAATCCACGTTTTGTACGTACACTTGTGAACTTATGAATAATGTATGCCTCATGTATTATAACAATTAACGTTTCATAATTGGACGTATATTTTCATCACGGCAAGCTCGGATGTACAGGATTCTTGATGTTGAATTGATCAATGATTGACATGGAATAACCAGCTTTGTTTTCAAGTTTGATGAGTCGTTAACAAGTTCTTTGTTGTCTGGATTAAAGCCATAATTTGCAGTATCAAAGAAGAAGGGTGGAACTTTTCTATTTCATCCTCGTGATTTTGCCCTATTCATTCACATGATCCAATATAATGGACACATTTTTTTGGGTTAATTCCTCAACCGCAGAATGATATAATCTGAATGTCAGAAATGCGTTTCTGGATGCCCAAACCTCGCAGAGATAAATGGTTTAATCTAACTAAAAGAGCACGATGAGATTCTGTACGTTACCAGGGAGCAACTCAACAAATAGAAACACCATTCAGAAATAACGGACCTGAAACATAAATACAAACTTTGGTGAGATTATTGCTCTTGAATTATGATGAATTCAGTATATTTCGCTTTTTATGAGGTAGATGCATACTTACTAGGAGAGGTCATCACAACCGGATCACGGATTTGGCTGAAACTTTGGGAATAGTATTCTTTTAGTGCCAAAAGATGGTAGCCAAAATTATAGACCCTAACGCTCAAGCGTTTCCGAGCTACAGCCACGGACATTAGCATTGCAGGTATACCTATAGGTGTGATTTTTAACATGGGCCTATATGGGCAACGCTAATGTTCTTGGCTGTAGCTCGGAAACGCTTGAGCGTTAGGGTCTATAATTTTGGGTTTCCTATTTTGGCACTAAAAGAAAACTATTCCCAAAGTTTCAGCCGAATCCGTGATCCGGATGTGATTACCTCTCCTGGTTAGTGGGAGTATTTTACAATACGATATTAGATTAGGTTATTAGATGATTAGGTGATTAAGTGACAACTTATTGATCTATGATCAAGAATATAGACTGTACTCTCAAGTTCGTTTACTCAAAATCAGACTTGGAGGAAAACAGACTTCAGAACGAGCTTCCGAATCTGATGCCACCGCGCGATTGAAATGAAGTAATCGCAAGAACGAATCCGCAAAATGCCACACTCCATGCACGAAAGAGCCGTCAAATGCAAATTGTCCCGGCCTCTTCATCGAATCTTGCCAATTCAAGCTTTAATGCGGCAGCCAGAGCCCCGGCACATACACGTAATTTGATTTGAGCGCATTTGACGGTGCTCGCGTGGATGTCGGCAGATTCGGTGAAGTAATTACAACACAATGACACTCCCAACCAAGAAATCGTGTCGCCCAAGCGCGCAGAAACGATTTTCTTCTTTTTACGAGCTGTACGGGGGTGGCGATGCGCCCTTTCTTTCTCGTACTTGTACCGAGAGTTGGGAAGAATGTAAGGGATGACTTGCGCCACTACTGACACTCCCACTATTTGGTGAATCCCATCGAGACCCTTCTCACAATATATCTATAGATGTAAGTGGACATAAGTGTACTATAGGATGTGATGCGGTTTGAGAGATTTACACCCTTCTCACGAGCAAAATGTTCCATGTCTGCGAATTATTCGAGATAAGGGTGGGATGTGCATTCCATAGAGGATTTTATCAGATTAATGGGAAGTATTATTTTGCAAGAAAGAAGATGTGAGTCAAAATTAGCCAGAATTCTATTATTGGAGGGTGAGAAATGTTATTCTCGGCATCGATTTGTTGCACTGAATGACCACGAAGACATCCCGAGAAGATTTCGACACTTTCTTCACTTAATTAAACTCTATATTCTTCGAGCGTACAACTTTTCTAACCAAAGACTATTCCTCCTTTCTCTTAACCCTTAGCTGGCACACATCTGCGACATAACATAGCTGGCACACCTGGGTGGATTACACCCACGACGAAAAATTAATGCTGTGGCTACTATAATCAATCTTTCGGTCTCAAAAGTTTTCTGTAGCCTCTTTGAAATGTTTTAAATGGATCATTGTACCGAGATAGTCGCCAAGGTCGAATGGAAAATTGAAAAAAATACAAACGTCCAAAAAATGCGAAAAATCACCTTTTTCAGTTAAAAAATTCTAGAGGACGCAATTTTCACCCAAATGAGCTGAAAATTCAACTGTATCATCTCAAGATGAGGCCAATCCGAGAAAAAAATAGCGCGAGAGTAGACTTTGAAAAAAGGTATTTATTCTGACATATTTCGACGCATGAATTGAGCATTTTTATTCTCACCTAAAATGCCGGAATGAAGACCTCCATTGAAAGGCCGACCACTGTACTATTTTTTTCTCATATCTACTTGATCTTGAGATGACTCAGTTAAATTTTCAGCTCATTCCATTGAAAATTGCGTCCTCTAGAATATTTTCAGTGGAAAGGCCTTTTTTGCAATTTTTTGCAATAATTTATTATTGCATTCAAAATGCACTCAAAAATAGCGCACATAGCTGGCACACCTGGGTGTCGAACACCCAGTCAGTTTTTGACTCGGCTGTGGCGGAGCAGCGAGCGCGCCAAAACTGGCGCTCTGTGCGCGGTCGGTAAGTGGCAAGTCTTGACTACCAACAGAGGTCACTATGAACTTGGGAAACTTTGAATTACGAGCGTGGCGTACTCGTGAAGGAGGCCTTGGGTGGACTCCACCCAAATGTGCCACCCGAGGGTTAATATTTCGTCAATTCTCGCTCTGGTGCGAATCTCGCTATACGTAGCGTAAAGCAAAATGCGAAGAGAAATGCGGAATTGTCATGGCTATAATCAACTTTATTTCGAAAAACCTTCTCTCTAAGAGATCCTCGGCAAAAGTTGTCGTAAAAAATTTTCAACTGATACTTGAATAATTTTTGCGCACTATCATCAGAATAATTTAAAACATGAAAAATGTTCACAAAGTTCGTCTCTTATCAACTCAATATCACTTCATACCCAATAAAATGTTAGATAACGCATAAATCTCGAAGAAAAGCTTCGACAAATTTACCACTCGTCTCACTATTATAGGGCTGAAAAATTAGAATATCCCTTCGAAAGCGGACGATTACAGACGAAATTGTGAAATGTGAACGAGCTACAGATGGGCGGCTTTGGCGGCGCGCTGTCGGCAGAGCTCCAATATTCTTGACGATAAATTTTCCAACCCCTCGAATCCTGGTGCGTGGTGCGGTGCCCTCTCACTGAGAATGGAAAAGCTCGGAGACCAAAATAAATGAACGGCGAAACTGGTGGGCTCTCGAAATCTTTGGTTAACGCAAAAGTGGTGGTGTAGGGCTTGCTGTGTATCGATACAGGATAGCAAGGCAAAAACCAGAGAGTGAGCTCTGAGGGAATGGGGAAGAGAGAGAGAGAGTGTGAGCTAGACGAAGAGGGTTGAGGTTAGGCTCCGTTGAACTCGCAGGGTGGCATCGAGGCGAGTATCGAGGTCTTTAGACCCCCGATGGCACCCTTGTGTTGTCGGAATGCTATACCTTGCGCCTCCTTTGCGCGCAATATCGCACAGGTGCAGCGCAATTACGCTCAGCTGTCACTACACTTGTAAGGATTTTTCTCACTCTTTCTCGATTTTTGAAGTTAGTACGCTCATTTCGGTGCATTCGAACGAGCTCTGGCCTTCTCGCGCGCTGCCCTAAAGCTTTGCATCCTAAGTATCGCGAGTGCGAGCAGACTAATCGATTTGCTTGTCTGAGGTGAAGATTCTTTCTTCTACAGTTGCCAACGATTGCCAACGAAAGGCATGGTTTGAATTGCATTTTGCCCGAGTTGATATATTTTACCTGCGGGTATCATGGTATTTTGATTTGCTGCGAGGTTTTTATGTATTAGCAGGCAGCTTGGGCCCATACCATAGCTCAAATTGGAGAAGAGATAGAGATGTGGTATCATTATAGTTTTCAATAAGATAGTTGCAAATTTCTCCGTTTTATCTACGCAAAATAAATAATAGTAGATGATTAAAGGTTTTCATAAAAACCTAGCGATAGCTTTTGATCGAGACAGATGGTTCCTCTAGTTCATTATGTCGAAAAGCTCACTCCATTGAAATTATTGCTACGATAAGAACCTTTTTCTGCAATTGAAATGTAGACAAATTTCACACAGCTTGATCCGAGTTCATCGCGGGCCGAACGTGCTTCAATAAATAACGGATATGCATCCGTTTACTTCAGCTCAATTCAAAAGCCGATGTTGGCGCGCTAAATAGTCACGTTGCTATTGAATGATTCCGAAGAAAGTTTGCTTCCTCCAAATGAAAGTTCCTGGCCTACCAACGATCGGAGCCTTCCATCCTCTACTCGTCAAAAGCCAGCTTTAAAAAAGTCCAGTTTAGTAAGTATGACTACGTCCACATCACCAAGAAGACGTTCCTCTTTTGCTCAAATCTTCGAGTCTCCTGCTCTCTGCTGCTTTGATTTGGGCTGTCACGGTAATTGCACCGCTCCAAGGTCGCGACAGCAGCTGCTGATGATACTACCGAGCTGCCGTCGTCGCCAACTTGTGTATGATACAAGCCGTTTGATTTGGCTATGCACACATCGATACGCACCACTGCACATCTCGCACCTTTATACACGTGACTGTACGTGTAATACATTCATACATATGCGATGTGTTGGCTCTTTTCGCAAGGGACTCCCCTTGAAGAGAATAAGGCGTATGGCCAACCGATGTGTATCTTACTTTTTGCATCCACGCTTCTCGTGTGGTCGCGTGCACACATGAGTTCCAATCTCTATATGTATATATGTACGTAGTTCAGAACTGGTGAAGAATATTTGGTGGAAAAATTTGCGAAGATCGAAACTCCTGCAAGCATGATGGAATCTTAGGATCAAGGAATTTATTAGAATGTACTTGTAGCTGAATTGCATGAAGCGAGCAAGGTCAACTCAGGTCTTTGATAATATTTTATGTGTTGATTATATGAGCCAGTAAGTTGTAGCCTAGTTCTAGTTTCAAAGAGGTAGTATAAATAGAGGTAGGCATTTTAATAAAGTCAAAGACTTTGATAAAATGACCAATAATTTGCGGGTCAAGTTTAGAATGATGAGATGAACAGCGAGGACGGCAATTATGGTTTGCGTGCCCAACAGCACAGGTGTAGCACCCTAGTCGATGTCGATTCACCTATAAATTTAGGGGAATAAACCACATGATGAGAAATCGAGGGACACATTCATTGGAGTCACACAGCTGTCATGGCGTGTTGCTTTTATCGTGACATTGTCTGAATCCACACGAAGCGTCACGAACACAAGTTTACACACTCATTCTACGTGACCAGATGTGGAATGTCAGAATGTCTCGATAGGTAAACAATCGATTTCCCTATACTCATTCTATACTGAAGAAAATATGAAATGAATCGGACCGGCCAACATGAGCGTCTATTTTCAGACGCAGAGTTTTACTCGATCAAGGACTCGATCAGGAATCAAACTGAAAAAAATCTCCAAACTGTGCGATTCCTATCTTGGCCAAATACAAAATGTATCAAATGCCTGACCGAACGACATTGAAGACGTCATTATACACCAAAATTCCAACCGATCAAACACAAGAAAGTCTCATCTCAAACTAAGTTACAAAACATTGTTCAACAAGGTATGCAGTCTTACAAATCCTAGTGTGAATTATTCACGGAGAGAATAGGGCCATTCTCTAAAAATTCGCTAAAAATTGCAAATAAAAGACGAGTATGTTATGACTGTAATATTGAAAAATTTCAATATTGGCGAGATCGGATGCAGAAACATTCTAGTCCAAAGATAGTGTTAGATGACAAAGACCAAAGTTCTTTCGATTTCCTATCGTGTGGGATGGTGAATATTCTTATCCCTTACCAGATGCATAAAAACACGCGTGCACAATGTTCATCCACTGCCTGGAGTCGAAAAGGATGTTTACGCTATCTTTAGCGAGCCAAGCCTTTCTCTAAGAGTGTATCCTCTTTCAACTGCGAGACACCAGCCAGCATATTCATATGATAAATCTTCTAGGCAAGCGATGTATAGGCTATTTTTCCATATCAGAATGAGAACAGTGTTCTGAAAATTATATGGAGGGGAGATGCGAAGAAGAACGAGCAGCAACATTTGTGATACAAAAGTTGTCCTAAGTCTGGAGGATCATTCTTAAGAGTCCGTTGACACACGCCGCAATCCACGTGCATTCTTCACTTCTCGTTCTTTCTCGAGATGAGTGCGCACATCATCACACAAACACCAACGCATCTAACCCAAGAACTTTCATTGTCAAACCAGTTTTCTGCTCTCTCTTTCTATCTACTTTATATACAATGAATAAACCTCTTCTTCCCTCTTTTCATCCGTTCCTTTCTTCCGCTCTCCGAACCCTCCTGTCCTCTTGGATTCCTCCAACTTTGTGATGCACGAAATCCAGGACTTACAAATGCAGCACCTCGGTCACTTCATCACTCCAAATTGACTTCGAGTTTTTTGATGATTCGACCATTAAATTTACTTCGATACATGACATTCTGAGTGAAGACTAAGAAATTAGTCGTTGGAGAAGATTATGGAGAAAGACAAGTTGTAATCTCTGGAATTTCCTGTCTCTTACTCGTCGACAACTGTTATAATCCCTTGTAAACCAGGTGATCTTTTTTGAATGGAGGGAGTAGTGTTGCTAGCGGAAAGGTAAACTTTGTCCATTTGGAAGGCTAGAGAAGTACATTTACCTAGTTGAATCGAGATTCACGGGCTAATTATTCAAGTGAAAGAAACTGAGAAAGAGATATGAGCTTTGAAAGTGCAGCTGCACTGTATAGTGGCGAAGTGTACAGGCACTGAAATATGCTCTCAAAACAGACAATGGCAAGAGTTTCATTTGTGTTGTTTTTATAGCACGTCGACTTTGAAGACACGCTCAAAGGGTTAAGAATGGCGCGGCTGAACATGCATAAAAGAGAGCTCTGAACAATGTGGTAATCAGCTCCGTGTTTATATCAACAAGAGCTGCGATTTTGTTCCAAAATTAGGATAGGAATTTTTAACTAGCATTCCTTAGCTTTGTACATGGGCTATTTTAATTGTATGTAATGTAACGCAATACAACTTAGTTCGGAAGAAGAAATGAATGTGTCTGTCATAAGGAGACCTACGGTAACCAATTTGAATCCATTGATCCAACGCTGCAGCTATCTTTCAAATAGATCGGTTCCACAATAATTCTTTTTGAATCTGATATGTGAGAAACCATCTTCAAAATCTCAATTCCCAAAGAAAATGGTTTCGTTTCCTTCTTGACGCCTACTCCTCTGATAGTATATTATGACACTGCGCGTAGATGGGTATTTTTGTACGAAGGACTGTTTATAGCACGAGCGAAGCGAGTGCTATAAGTCCTTTCTAACAAAAATACCCATCTGCATGCAGTCTCATACGATATTTTATAGCACGAGAATCTAAAAATCATGTTCAAACTTGCGATTTTTAGATTAGAGTGCTATAAAAGTATTTGGAACATCACCAGAAAGTAGGTGCAAAAACGACTTAAAGATTAAGACTGAAGATCTTACATTTGAAAGATCATTATACTAAGATTCGAAAAATGGGATTTTAAAGCTTTCTTTTTAGCTTCCCATTAAAGAAATCTCTTGTACAGAGAGCGAATCGTGTCGGCATAACTTTGTTCATATTTCAAAGCAACTCTTCCTCTGTTACTCCAATTCTTGCTTCGAAAGACTCCAACCGAGATCCGTCTCAGAAATCTCAACAACATCCTCCAAGTCGCAAGGTTTCCTTCTCATGCATGCCTTTCAACTCCTAAAACATTATTCCACACCCTCGTCGCGTATAATTGTACAATATCTATCTTCCGATCGAATCCGCATATAATAGCTCCTACCTAAATCAGTAACAACGCGCGTGTGCAGACGCGTGTCAGCGCCTCTTCCTATGTGAACTGCTCTCCATAATAAAGCTCTGGAGCATTGTATTCACGCGAATCAAAGCCAGGAATCGCTCTCTGCATAATCGCAGCACCCATCAGAGAAATCCATATTCAACCATATGAAAGCAAGGGTTTCGCGTGCATTTGTATCCGTGTTCGACTCGTTCAATAATCGAAACACACTCTTGCAATCTTGAGAGAGCATAACGCCTTTGGCAGCAGCCCCTCTGTTACGAGACGCGACGACCGCGAAATCGAATTAATAGTCGAGAGGAATGGAGCTGTAAGCTCAACTGTAAGGGTTTACTCTCATTGTGCCTCCTGGTGGCTCTCGTATGCAACCGGGCATGAAAACAATCATGAGCAAGGGCTGGTCTGTGATTGAGAAGAAGGCAGGCTCTGCAAATGAGGATAACAGACACACTTGAGCAATGCAGAGGAAAGGTCTCGTAGAACTTTCACCAGCTTGCTGTCCCATGTATTGGAAAATCCTGCGCTAGTATGCATCAAAAATGAACTTACAAAATCAAACCCTCGCGAATTCGATCAATTAGAAAGAAATATCGATAAAAAACTCGTCCATAGGTATCACTATCATTTGAATTCTTGTACAAGCCTTCCCATGGAAATGTAACCCTCAATTGTGAACTTCCGACATCATGAATGAGATACGACATTTCTGCCAGCTGGATAAGATATCTCAAATGATCCCCCTGTTCAAGTGGTCAAGAAGCCAAGGTCCGAACAAACGAGGGTCACCCTACAGAGCTTTTGAATGAGACATAATACTCATCACTGGTCAGCAGCATGCCTTCATCCCTTCATTCCGTTATTAAGTGCCCTGAAGTATAACTGCTGTATCGTATCGTTTGATAGGCGAACCCTTAATCATGAATTCATAGTGATGGGAATCTTGAGGACATTGGTTGTCTACAGATAATTATAACCTCAGATTAATTTGCTCGTCCAAAGTCGGAAGCTTCTTCTAAGGAGGTTATTCCTTTTGGATCAGAACATTTCAACGGGATTATCTTCATGACATTTTGATCATTACTTTGCTCAATACATTCAAAATTATTGATATCGATATTTGTTGTGCATAAAAATGCTTTGGATATGGTGATTCGTTGATGTATTCTTCAAAACAATGTTCTGTATCGGATCCAAGCCAATTTTTGATGAATTGTGTACAAGTAAACTGGTAAAGTCAACATTAACAGACAGGATGAAATCAATGTTTCAGATATGAGTCTATTTTGTTAGCTCCCCGAAACTCTCTTGAATCAGTCAATCAAAGTAGCAATCCACTGTTTTTAACCATGTGATCAAATAGTTCCTAGTTTACTACCATTATTCAAGAAACACTCTCATCAGTTCATGTTGGTTCATAGGGACCTCGGAATTCATCAAGAAAAGAAATCACGTAACGGCATTTCAAACATAGACACGAAGACCCAACACAAATTCCGGATTCTAAAATAACAATGACTCTTGTCGATGATTTCAGGTTCTTGTTAAATACCGCAGAAACCAAAGATTAGTTGTTTCCTTCCAAATCCAGTTGGTAGAAGGATGGCTGTCTAAAAAAAGTGAATAACTCGGAGCTCGGCTCGGAGTAGTACATACTTTCGACTCGAGTTTCGACTAGTACAGAAATCGAACAGCAATATTTAGAAAAAGTCTGAGGCAAACGGCATCGCTAATCATCATTATCAGGAATAAGTTGAAAATAGCGTACCTACAAAAACGTCTCATTAGAATATTCTTGAGAAACGGTGGCACTAATTTCACCAAGAGTATAAAGAGAGAACACAAGAATATGAGGATCTTGGAGCCAAGGAACGAGGACGAGGCTCTTTACAATCGCTGCTCTTCGTAGAAGTGATTGGCCCTGACATAGCCTAAGGCGCGGCTCCTTTATCTCGGACTGGTCTTTTTCGTTAAGCTCCATCACATCAGCCACCATCAGAGCCCAAGCTTCGTGTACAGTATACATCATGAGTTTTATACGAAGGTATATTCCAAGCGAAGCAGCTCTCGAGAAAAAGCTTGGACGCGTGCTCCTAATTCACTTGCTTATACATCCGTGCCATCGTTCGTGGGTTGGATGGCCTGAGTCGCCTGAAGAAATAAGAGGGAGGGCCTCTACCTTCTCATGCCCCTACTCTTAGCTTTTATGATTTTATCTCGCCCGGCATCGTGCAAATTTTTTTTCTAGCAGCGTGAGTTTTCGTTTCAACCTAGCCGCTCCGTTAAGAAATCTCTGAACGCCATCTATCTATCAGATAATAATGACCATTTTCTCTGTGCAAAAAATTAATTTTTAAGTGTTGTATAGCAAAGTCCACAGCAAAAAAAATTCTCAAAATGAGAAAAATTTTCTCTCATTTCGAGCGCGTGTAATTTCAGGAGAATATTCATTTCTTGTTTGAGAAGTTCCTTGAAATGAGAAATAAAAGATAATTCGTACTACTCACCTGAAACAAGGTGAAAACTAACCCCTATAAACAATGTTGATACTCGCGAGATTCTCGAGTCATTCAGAAATGTTTATCTGCTGTTATAATTCTAGATCGGACAAGACTTGGGTGAAAATGGTAACAAAAATTGTGATGCAAGGGCGCAGTACTCTTTGGGTCGACTCTTGAAGTCGGATACAGAATACGGAGAGAATTTAATAAGAGCGTATTGCTTTGGTTTCCTCGATACAAAATCGAAGATATATTAACGATTTGTCGTGGTCATAACCCCATTTTTCATCAGTTTGAGAATTTTTTCTCGCAGTGTCGTTTTGAGGAAATGTTTTTTTCATTCTTAGAAAACACTTCTCGTCCTGAGGAAAACAGTTCTCATTCTTGGGAATGATTTCTCATCTTGAGAGGGGACTTCTCATGGCGAGAAGAATCGCTTGTTTTCGAATCTTTTTTGACAATAAATTATTTCGAGGATCAATCACTTTAAGAAATCCTCATCATAGTATCGATGAAGCAAGAATTTTTACAAAGGGAAGAACTTTCCAGCTTTCACGAATACCAAAAGCTCGCGTTTTGCTCTGGA
This sequence comes from Eretmocerus hayati, assembly GCA_029851415.1. Classification (NCBI taxonomy): domain Eukaryota; kingdom Metazoa; phylum Arthropoda; class Insecta; order Hymenoptera; family Aphelinidae; genus Eretmocerus; species Eretmocerus hayati. The sequence continues at coordinate 148,298,549 of CM056742.1, read as the reverse complement.
TCATCCGAGTTCCAAGTGTCAGATCCTGGAATGACAGAAATTCGAGCCGAGATGATCCAGTGCAGTACTCCGAAAAAGCCAAAAGCGACGAATAGTCTAGCGCAACGCTGCACAGAGCTTGCAAGCTGCTCTCGTCACTAGAATGTCGCAAGCAGTAGCAAAAGCTCCCTAATGCGATAAGCGAGGCCACGACAGAGAAGCTTGAGCTTTTGTCGTGGCACAAAGTAGTACTTGTAGTTCCGCTATGGGACTAGCCTAGCTCTCGAGAGAATTGAGACGCGGAAGCATAAATTCAGGAATCTGAAGAAGCTATCTCAATTCTTTTTGAAAAGCAGTAGGTAGTTTGAGGATATCTGAGCGAATCTGCTCTCGGAATTGAATTCAAACGTTTGCATCAAATTTCTCTACTTGTGATAGAGCGTAACAAAAACGGGGCCTTTGAATTTTGATAGTCTGAACTTTGTCAGTTCATTTACACGTATGCACGCTTTTACAAATACGAGCTAAATTAAGAAATTATTGCTGATTATATATGAGTAAAACGGAAGTATTTTCGACTAATTCGATTCGATTCCAGCTAACTGCCAAGCTCATCAAGCAATTTTGCAACTCATTGTAGAGGTAACGAAGGTGATTCGATGAATTGTTCAACAATTTTATCCAGGAATTATGAAATTGATGAAAACATTGAATAAATTATCCTCTTCAAGTTTATCACAGAGATTTCAGTATGAGTACTAGAATAACCCAGCTCATTTCATCATAATTGATTCAATTTTTGGCATTACAGATAACAATTGTACAAGTAGACTTGAGATGAAGTTTACTACAATTCGTAAAAACTATTTAACGACGCTTTATCTACTTTTTCAAATCACCCACATCACTGACATTCTTGACTGCTAAACTCCCACTCTAACCAAAATGCAGCCGTATTCTCGTCGTTCTTTCACTATGAATTTCAAACTTTATATAGCGCCCAGAAATTGCTTCACGAGTAATAACGGTAATGACCAATTATTCGCTGATACTTTCCACCCAATGAACCGACAACATGGACTATATATCCCATCAGCACGCGAGCACTTTCTCACGGACCTTCAGAGCATCATTGCACCAGCTCACCGGATTGTGGTTTTCCATCCGCTGCGAAAAGCTTGGAACAAAGACCGACACATCCGACCAACCCAAAAAAATATAAAAAAATGAAAAAGTAGCATCAGCCCTTTATAGAGAGGAGAAAAAAAATTGCACGTGTATGCGGAAGAAGGGGCTTTTCACCTGCCACGTTATAAGGTGGCGCCCTTTTATATTATATATATGTATATGCGAATGTAGGCCACGCATCCAGTTTCTCGTGTTCACCCCTGCTGTGTAAGTATACGGCGACGACGACGACTTACTTTCGCACGTGCTCCCTCTATGTTTCTCGCTTACGTGAGCGTGCAACCCTTCTTTTCTTTACTATCTGAGCACTGCCCCTTTTAGAGCCCTCGTGCCGCCTATGTAGCAAAAGCACGCCTCTCCAAGAGTGCCCTCACTCTTACTACTCGTCTTTTTTCCTCTTTTTCTTTCACTTTGCTCTATCCAACCTTATACAGGCTAACTTCGACGTCATTAAGCTGCCGCTAGTGCTATTGCCTCGGGTATATAGGCTCGTGCTCCCGTTTTTTTTTGCAACTGAGTAAAGATTGCGGGTTGCGAACTGCTCTCTAAAACGACCATCTGGCAAGTGCCGAGGTGCGCTAAGCTTTGCTATGCTCACGTGTGTGCTATAGAACGGAATTTATCTGAAAATTTATTGTAAGTATATTTTCATCCTTGATCAGAGCCGTTGGCCATGCTCTAGGTGCATCAGAGTTGAATTTAGAGGCCTCAAGACAAGAAAATGATTTCAGGTTAGGTGGTAAAAAAAAGACGCCTGTCGTTGTTGGATAACAGATAAAGATCGGGTCTTTTTTCACAGCTGATATCTGGAGATCATATCTGAGGTGTTGTGAAAGTAAATGAGACATTTTCAAATAATACCCATAAGGTAGATGTCATCAATGTATTGACTCTATCGCTCTATCTGATAAAAGTAGCTTTGAAAAAACGATGAATCCACTCATTAGTGAACAAAGACAGAGTTTGAGCATTCAAATGATTGAGTTGTGGCATTCTAATTCCAAATTTTATAAATTTCCTCAATCTTTCATTATTCAAGCTTAAAACAAATCTTGCTGTTACAATGACAAGAAATTGATGGTCTCTCGAGTACTCTTGATGACTTGTACGATTTGTTCTGACAACTTTCTATTGCAATCAAACAGATTAAAATGATGGATAGCCCTGATATTTTTCTGAACTTCAATACTATAGAATCATTAATGAACAGTTTATATTTTGATCAGAATGATGAGTTTGAGAAAAGTTTGAAGTTTAATCTCATGTGAAATAGATGCCTAAAGAACAAGGAAAAAATTGATGGGATTGCATCAGAATCATTTTGCCAGAGAGAAATCAATCATTTGAAAATTGTCATCTTCCGGTAAATTCACATTTTTATAGAAGCTATAATCACTGGCTTGGGACACATCTTCCTCCATCTCTCCTTTCATCGCAACCCCTATAGAAGAGCCTACGACGGTTTGAAATCACCGAATTGTAAAAAATCCACTCGATCAACCAAGTATCAAACGCTGAGTGATTGTGATCAATCTGCTGTCATAACTCAATCTCAAACTCTAAAAAATTCGTTCGACTACATCCCTACACGCCCTTATAAAAATATCTCTCTTATAGATAATGACGAAGAGATCAATCACGTGCATCCAAGTCTCCCTATAAAAGCTTCTCAGCTTCTCAAATAACAGGACCTAGAACAGAACACTCGTTGCAGCCAGGTCTATACAATTTTCGCATCATGTCTCATAGCTCGTCATTCACTGAAGCAAAAGACAGACTACACAACCTATATATTCCTGGCCAAAAAAGAAGTCTCATCTGTGGTGTCACAGAGCAAAGCACGTATTCACGAGAAGAGAGAGTTCTGAACGCTCCAGGGGCGCGTTATCGCTAGGCAGCAGCGCGTTACGTGCTTTGGGGTTTACGTAAAAGCCTAATCACCACTGCGTCTATAAGGGCTAGGACCACCGACCGGTAGGAGATTTGATACTCGCGGGGGAGATACACGTCCGTTTCGACACAACGTCGATGCGCACCACTGCACTTCTTGCTTTCGCAAAATTCTAGCCACCACCGCGCGCTCGATGAGCTCTGATTGAGTTGTCAACTCTCGAGAGTTTGATATAACCCTCGCTGCCTCTACCTACGATATATACATATATGTACTCTTGTCGTTTGTGCTTTTGACAGAGGACTTGAGAAATAGCGACGATCGTGAGAAATTTGACAGATGACGAAATTATTCTGTAACTGCTGAAAGTGCTCTTTTGACGGATTAGCAAAGTGTAGATCCGGCAAGCTCTCGAGATCTGTGAGGCGTTTCTGGGAGTCATGTAGTTGTGCGGGCCTGGATTGTAGGATCCACTCTGGTATTTGACCAAGTGGCACTTAGGGATCAAATCCGTGATATCTCCATGATCGAGCCTCGTCATTGAGTTGTTGTCTGAATTTCGCATCTCTACAGTGAATTGTTTGCTAGACTACTGAGAATCGTTGTAAAAGATATCTTCTGCATGTATTACAAGACATGGCAAATTAATTTGAGTATGATTGAAGGAAATTTTTCAGAACTCAAAGATATTAGGTGCTCAAAAATGCAAGCACGATTGTTGATGGTTATCATAACGAAGAGCAAACTCCAAATCCTTTTTAGGTTTATTGAAACTTAATTGATTGTGGGTCTCTGGAAGATGCTTCAAATGTCTGATGAATTGTCTTTCAAAGAGAGAACAATGCGAGGCAAGTATAAGGCCTTTTTCCATAAAATACTCTTTGTAGTTATAATCCCTCCATAAAGTAGTTATATCAAACTTGTGAGAGTATTCAAATAACTATAGAAAGGGCAAGTAAGAATTCAGTTTAGTTTATTCGTCGCTCTGGACTGGTGTTTAAACTTTGTACTTTTCAGGGCGAAGCGGGACTACTTGAATGTGATCGGAGCAATGTATTCAATATTTGGTAATTGCGATGTGACGCCGTAAGTTGTGAGCGATTTATGTACCAACATGAGAAAAGTAAAATTTCCGACGCCACATGGCAATTACCGAATATTGAATACATTGCTCCGATTACATTCAAGTAGTCCTTTTTCGCCCTGAAAAGTACGAAGTTTAAGCACCAGTCCAGAGCGACGGATGAACTAAACTGAGTTCTTACTTGCCCTTTCTATAATTATTTGAATACTCTCACAAGTTTGATATAACTACTTTATGGAGGGATTATAACTACAAAGAGTATTTTATGAAAAAGGACTTATACTTGCCCCGCATTGTTCTTTCTTTGAAAGACAATTCATCAGACATTAGAAGCATCTTCCAGAGACCCACAATCAATGAAGTTTCAATAAACCTTTTTAGGAGTTAGATAGCCTTTAGTCCATGGGTGAGCTGAAATCCAGGATCCAAAAGCCTATAACTTTAGAGAGACATATGAATATCTCTGGTTGTCCACAAATGAATATCACATTGTGAATGAGAGGTGATAGCATAATCGTGACGTGAATATTATTATTAGAGTCTAAATGACAAATCAAGAAAAGTTCCTCGAAAAGTTCTATATTTGTTAGTGGTTGAGTATGCTCGATTCAGAAAGGAAACTTGTTCACCCTAAATTTTTTATTCCATTATTCGATTACATTCCACAGGAAAGAGAAAGTTTCATTACACACCCGATTATGAAAGACTGATGTTATATTCATCGCGAAAATTTAAAAGGAATCAAAAGTTACCGGTAATTAGTTATGTCTTGATTACCCATTCTTCCGCTATGAATTTTATTTTTATAGGAGTGACCGTTAACGTGGACGTCGATGAGTAGGATGGGTGGGTCCAGGGTCAGTAATATTTCTAAATCATAACCTCATTTCATGATGATCGGAAGTGATCGTTTGGAAAAGAACGAGTGTCGAGAATCATAATCTTACTGATTTTGGAGCTCAGGGTCTTGCTCTGGTAGAAACTACTATAACACGTAGTTCTAGCCAGCGCTGGAAAAATTTGCTCGGTGATATACTTATTACTTATATTTACAATGCGCATGCTGCACACTCGTGCAGCCGTCTGCTGTGATGTTGTGATTGGAACATAGTTGTAAACACAACTCGAGTTTGTATGATATGATCGGGAGGACCTATGACTTCACTTTAGAAGTTATTTTTGCACGAATACGAATTTTCGCTTGGATGCAGAGAAAAACACTCGCTCAATTCTTGTGAAGATAACATAAATGATATCTCAATCGCAGATAGGTACCGAAAATGGGTTCATTTAGCAAACGAATACGGGTACTTCAATAAAACGAGAAAATCACGGGTTCATCTATCTGAGACTATATTTACGAGCCCTAAATGTTGAAGTCTGGTCCACGGCTTGCAATCATCATTCTTTGCCCGCCAGCAAAGCCTTTCCCATATTTAGACACTACAACGTATGGCAATCGTTTACAATGGACGATCGATCGCATATTCTCACACGGATGCTCTAACACGAATGCATGTCGGAATTTTATCTTAAACAATTGACAAAGAGTTTTTGGGGTAACCCTCACACTGAAATTTTAAATCTAATAATATGAAAAGGCGAGACATGTAGAATCATTGCAAATCATCTACTATTAACTCAACAAAATGTTAGGAAAACTTTTTTAGGCCTAAAACCTTTCTGTACATTATTGGAACGCTCATGGAGTGGTTCGGCGAGGTTAGGGGCGACAAATTCAAAGAATAGTTACGCGGTCGCTCATTTTCCTTATACTTGCCTCGGCGCGCGACCGCGCGCCCCGATTACCACATCTGGATTCAAAACTTTGGCGTTAAAGGTATACACACGAGATGAATGGTTAGGTATTTTTGTTTGAAAAGCGCCTGATAATGGCTAGTATTTGTTCATTCCTAGCAAAATTTTGCTTGCATTTGGGCGCCAGCACTTATTTTCAATCAAAATATTGATCCCAACAAAATTGACTTTGATGGACTTTCTAGGCCACAGATCTCAACCCATTATGACGAGCCACAACTATTTTAAAGGAATTCTTCCCTCACATATACCGACAGATGATTTGGATTCATGATTGCAAGTCTCATTGCAAGCACGAGTACTTTGAACCCGGCCGAGTACGGGAATCGGTCGGAGAGTAAGATTATCGATTGAAAATAAAAGGAGCAAAAGATAAGAAATGAAAATTACGATAGTAATCAAAGACGATTACCATTGTTGGCCGTCGAGTAATGATGATGACTGTAATAGGTCCGAGAATGATATATGAATACGAACGTGAACTCTCCAGTCTCGTCGTTGAATACCGACGAGATGAGGGCTCTCCAAGTACTTGCGGTGCGCCACAGGCTACTTTCAGAGGCTTATTGCGATTTAATACCTGGCTGCAGAGTGGGATTATATTGACCGATCTTGACGTCAAGAACTCCTCGACTGTGAAAGTATCGATTATATTGTTATTGGAGTCCTGGTCGAAACTCCAAAGTCTAATCTTGGGATATATGATGTGTAATATTTGTCCATGGATTTCAGAAACCCGCTTGTGTGGAAGGGAAGGCGATATTTCTCTTTGAAATATCGATCAATGAAGACAAATCTTTCCTTGCAGGTAGATAATAATGATACTAAAGAAATTCATACTGTCAAAGTCTCAGGCATCCATGCATACTTCGAAATTAAACTGTTTAATCAATTAGAGTTTTCAATAAAAAATTCCTCCCCCACAAGCAGCTGACGAACTTCGAACATCTGAGATATCCAACCCCATTTTTTAACAATCGAGACAATTGTATGATTTACCATAGCAAACCACTAGTACAAGGGACCACGCAACATCACCCAAAGCTCATTATCTACCTTGAGCAGATTCCTCGAGAGATTCCTGCTCAACCATGTATCAGGAGCATACGAAGGATCTTTCCCAATCTAGGGATCACCCCTAGTGATCCAAGTCGGCGGTTTTCGATGCTATATCGAGTAAGATAGGGCTGAAGGACTAATACGGTCCAAATCCCATCATCGAAGCTATTTGCCAAAGTAATGATAAAGTCAGCTCTCGGCATATCTTCGTCCTCGCTCATCGCTCGTCTTTAGAGTTCATCAAGTCGTGTTACTTTAATGTGTCTCCAACCCTTCTTCTCCTCGCAAGATATCCTTTCTCGCCTTAAAACTCCAAAGGATCCCAAGAGTCTAAGTTTCCAAAGTCGTTTTGATGATCGCCTATCCTCGACCTTACTCTGTCTGTCTCAAATCACTCTGGTTATCCGTTTTCTCTTGAAATTCTCGTTAGAAGATGTCAAGAGGGTTAGGGCGATAATGAGTCTAGAACAAATTAGTTTAATTTTGAAAATAGTTAGTATTCTTTTGATATACGAATTGTGAAACTGTTGAAACTGAGACGAATGTGCTCAGAGATCTGAATTCGTCATTGATGTTCAATCTTGAGTCTGAAATCGAATTAAATCCAGAACTCTGAATATTGTCTCAAGCTTGTACAATAGTGACATAAATGAATATAATTTCATTTGTCTTGATAATTGTCTTATCACAGATCTTGAATCCGCTATATAATCAGACTTAAAGTCTTAATTTTATAGACTTGTGATATTCTCGAGAAATTCTGTAATGTCAAAAACACACAACTAAAGGGTAAGGCTTGTTAAATACGTCACTCAGCGTGGAGAGGGCGATGAATCCGTTTGTTCGCCAGTGTGAAAGGTGCAGCGTCAGTCGAGCAGAAATTTTGTGCGAGCTTGAGGTTGTACTTTGGCACTTTGGTAATCCCTGCAGCAGCACTCACGAGAATGAGGCTTGCTAAACTTTTGATGCACTCATAGTCATAAAGAAAGTTCGAAGCTTTCAGAACCGTCAACCCCTTTGCATTACACGAACTTTGATTATATGGTCGATGGAAAGTAGAAGTACACTCTGATAGTGACATCGTCAGATTTCTTGCACGAATACATGTGCAAAATTAGGGTTGTAACGTTCGTTCAACATTTTCTAAGTAAGTTAGGGCGCAGAGGGAAAATTCTAATTATTCAATAGCACACAATTCTTCGAACAACCTTGTCCTATGTGAAAATGATCAATTTATCATCAGATAGGACGAATTTGCCGGTTTTAAATGCTTTGCGGATAGAATGATGCCAGTTGGTTACCAAAGAATGGAATATTTGAAAAAGCGAGCTGCTGGACAACGATATCACACATAACGTCTTTTTGTGATCACAACACATAGGAGACTGGTCCAAATAATGAGTCGTGAAAGGTTAACTAATCTTTAAAATTCGTTTGATACGTTATCAGATTTCACATTCCTCGCCTCTATAATAAAGTTTCTGATAATAGGAATTCTGAACTTTTACATCATGAATGTCCTGAAATATGGACATACAGGATGATGAGAAATCATCAAAAATTTGATAAACATAGAATGAGGGGAAAAATCTGAGAAAATTCGGTAAACTAATTGAGCTTTTTTGAATCAAAATACTTCAGAAACTTTCTGGGAATCTCATTTTAATACAATTTCCGGATATTTGGGTGCTTACAAAATTGCATGAAATTGCAATTGCGTTGCTTCGCTCGTGAGTTCCCCCATTCCTGAGCGATTATTTTGATTATCGCCTCCGGCTCGGGCCAAAAACTAATCGCTCAGAAGCGAGCTAACAACCTCATAAACTCGGCGCGAAACGTACTGTTACGAGCCTGCTGGAGCTGATAAGAATAGAATCTTTCAGATTTCTTATTCTATTCATTAATTTGTTCTTTGTCGTGTAAATTCTGCCCGACAAAACATTTTTCGATAAGATAAAATTTTCTCCCATGTATCGAAGTGGTTTTGTGTGCTGAAAGTTGTAACGTTTGAGATGAAGCTAAAAGCAGGAATCGAGCACGAACGAATTCTCGAACGAATTTGATCTTTCTAATTTCGTCAGAATGAAAAATTACCCTACCCATCGGTATTTGTCCATGCCAGACTTATATGAAACAAGCGAGTAGTTTTATAATTGATAAAGTTTTCGATCTTGCGAAATCATCTTCGTCCTTTCCCACCTCATTTTCCACAGGAGTACGTACTCAATTCCCGTAAAAACTCCCAAAATGTTTCTCTTTTCCTTTTCGGTTCCGCATGATTACCCAGCAGCTCATATACTATCCTCAACTCAATACAATCTACTCTCTTCGCAAAATGACAAAAATGTGAAACTGCTACCGCATCCAGTTTGAAGTGCGAGGGCCACGCATAAAACGCCCGGTACGCCTATAAAGCCTCGTGTTTACTGCCTCAGCCCAGCAGCTCCATATGTAGGCGCGTGAATTGAAAATCGTCCCTTTTGTTCACCAACCGCGTGAAAAGACTGCCACGCACGCATATAATACTCTACACGACATATATATCGAGAGAGTAAGCTTTTGCAGAGAAGATGATGAAGCTTCACGCGATGCGTGTGAAGAAAAGGAAGGGACTCTCTGGATACTATCCTCATATTATCATCATTTAATCCTGCGTCGACGAGCATGATAATACAAAAGATTCGCTCGTTTTAGCATACATATTGTGTTTAGCGACTCGGCTGCAAATATTTTATGGTAAAGGAAGAAGCAGTGAAGAAATTGGCTCGTACGAATACCTCGCATTTTTTTCCAACGTGAATTTGTACTCCTGTGGGATATATTGGTTTCTCGTCGTCGTTGTCGGAGTGGGTTGACGTTGGAGCTGATGGCCCATACCATGCAACACGATGAGCCAGTTTGAGATATATTACGTTTTTTCCTCCCATCTCTCGCAGGTCCCATTTGTATGCATGAGAGAGATCCGTTCCTCCGGGATAATGTGCTACTTCGCAAACTTCTGCTATTTCTCATTGACTTTTCTCATCCATGCGATCACTCCAGGATACTCTCTCATTTCGGATATCACAAACATCTTTATGTAATGAGGTGTTGAAAATGGTTCATATCATACTTAGACGGAATAGACGTGTTGATTTTTTTGTTTCTTTTTAGGAATATTTCGTGTTACATACAAATTGAATGAAATCAGAACTTGGAACGCTTATTCTGGAGTTTGCCAGTTACTTTCGAAACTTTATCGAATGACATAACATACTTAAATTTTTCTCTAATTGACCCTATTTTTACCCGAGAAAGAAAAGTCTTGTTGGAAGTCTTGCAAAAAATCTTGCAGAAAGTTTTGTATAGGAGACTCAACAAGACTTTCAAGATTATATTGCAAGTAATACTACAACAAACTGATCCAGACTGGCTTCAACGACATACACAGCAATAAATCCCTCAGATAAGCGTAAAGAAATGGATTGGTAATTTAAAATGCATCATATATTTGTTCTAAGCATATGAATAAAATTGCATACCCACTTGATTGCGGAACAATGACACTGTACAAGACATCAATTCTCACAGAACAAATGCATTTCCTGTTATGAGCACAAGGCCGTTGCCTTCGACTTTGATCTTACGCAACCTCGCAATCAGCGACTATATGTTTATGACATGTGTCTGAAGAGATTCTATGACTCTCGTTCGCTGGTGAAGACTGTGGAAATCATGTCAATATCATCCAGAGAATTATCAGGATCATTTTTAGTTTGAGAGGGGATGAACAATTTTGATTAATATTTTATTGGTTCATCGATGATACAAGTTTGATAATAAAGTTTTCACGATTATCGATCTGTATTAATAGACGTTGGGGTCAATGCTGTTGTAATTCAAGGTCAATGTAATTTTTCGATAGTGTATTTTAGCCAGGATACGAGTAATTTTGATGCAACTGTATGTAAGAGCAGATATTAAACAAGGTTTCAAAAGCATAGACATTTGTGAAATGATCATCAACGGAACACTATTGTGACAAAGGTCTTGATAAAAATATTTTCAACCATGAAGAGGAAAACAGCAGAATAACGAGACTAACGGAATACACAATTTTCCGAATAAGCTGACTATTTCAAAAGAACGTACACTTTCATGAAAATTAATTCAGCAAAAAATTGCTTCAGCAACAAAGTTTGAAATGCATGCAAGCGAGATATAAAAATCAACAGGTAGAAATAACGAACTTTGTTTGTGTCGAGTAGTTTGGTTTGTGCTGTTTATAGCAGCGAGAACAGACAAGCCGGGGCGAGTAATTAAAGGTTTACTGATACTTTGTGAAGGCAAATTAGCAAATATGTTCAAAGAGGTGGATTTCTTTTCCCTTGTTCATTTTTTATACTATTCTAAAACTAGTTTTTAAAAATTTTCTATGTTTTGCGATTTCTGAAAATAATGGATTTTCATATAAAATGCCCGTCAATTAAAGAATGTTTGAATTGAATATTCCTCGAAAATATTCTTGTACCTGTGTGCCGTTTAAAGTCCAACAACCTCGAAATAGACTCTAGATGGTAATACCACATCTTCTCATCAAGATCATCGTGAATTTATCCAAGTCCGACACATATTCTGAAGTTGAGTCAGGCTGCGAATTTTCCAACTTTCTAGACAGGTTCGAATACAATGAAACGCTTGAAAAGCGTTTTGTTGCACCCCTCGGTTTTTACAATTTCATGGCATAGCAACAAATATTACTAAAATTGAACAAACGTATGCAGAGAAACAAATCTTAATAAAATTGATCAAATGTATCCGACAGTCCATCAATAAACCTAAAGCCAAAGTTCCACACGGAAATATCGTAGCATGGGAACAGCTCTCGCTTCACACGATGAATCGCTTCATGTAAATTAGTCGTAGCTTTAGGAGCACCGGAGAAAATGTTCATCTCACGCATCGGCGAAAATTTTCGAGCACGAGGGTGGCGGTAACGCACCATAAACAAAAGTTGAGCAATTAACGAGAGGAAAGAGCCGACCCTCTCACTGTCACCGATTCACATGCAAATCCGCGTGCTCAGACCAGAGTTTTACCGTGGAAAAGCGCTCGAAATCGCACGCACACATAGCATATATAGCCATCCAAGCAAAGTGAGAGAAACAGCTCTATAGATATGTTGGTCATATTATGCAGAGGCTTGAAAGTATATATGTATAGTAGATGAGGGATGAAGGAAGTGAGCTTTCTCTGGCTACTTGGTACGAAGGATATTAGTGGGATTACATTCCGTTGGATTAATGACTCGAAAATTTCGTCACGCGAGTGGCAGGTCGATTATATTATATATAATACTCTTTGTCTGCGATGAAACATACAACAACCCGCATGAAAAACCACCCCCTCCTGTGGGCGGATGAGCAAACAGAGACCACAACATATATATTATAGTGAATCTACGAAACGCCATGCCACCGGGCCACCGGGACGTGGATGAGAATTAAGTTCTTCAGCAGAACTGACATTGTACAAGCTGTTATGTGTGTATTAAATCGTGTAATGCGAGCGATTGTGTATATCTTGGCCATGAGGGAGAAAAATATAATCACTGGAATAGAGTGAGGCAAAACAGTAGAGGTCGCAGATGGTAAAATGTGCGAATTAATGCGGTACGTCATTAAAAGTAATAAAAGGCTAGTGGATACTAAATTATAAGTTGCTTGTATGAATGGACAGTACGACGACACTATAGTTGTGGAACTTATATCATGTAGTGAAAGAGTATTTTTTGAATTTTTCCAAGCTAAGATTATTAGTATCATCATTGTCAATCAGTCAATGTCTATCTCGAATCTGGCTCAAAAATATTCTCTCACAAATGATATCATCGAATCTACAGAAATCATAATTTGTTCTCTCGTCATATTTCTCCAGAACAAAACAGATACATCGTATAGATTCGATGAGGATACGAAACTTTGCGTCTACGTTATTTCCGACTGATGATATTTCTTGATAAAATTGCACCGAATCCCCTGTCGATCTGAAAAAGTTTAAGACATACCCTTAATCATGTTACCAACAAAAGTCAATATCAGTTAGGAAACTACTCCAGTTGTCTGATTGGTTCATCAATATTCGAACCCGAATTTTTCCCTCGCCCCCCCCCCTGCTAAGTTCTGAAACAACTCTAATTTTTCACCATAAAAAGCCCTTCGTATTGGAACAAGAGGCACATCCAACTTTTGGATTCAGCTCAGCTTTATGAGGACTAAGAATGTGAAGGCGGGACGCAAAAAGAATGATCCCGCGCGCAAAGTCTCCAGCCCGCGGCATGGAAGTACATACCTATATGTATACACATATACATAGAAAAGGGCAGAGGTGAGCAAGAAGGGCGCGAGGGAGTAAATAATGGAGAGAAAAGAGAGGAGGGTGCGATTGTGATGGTGAGGCAAAAGGGCCGATATATAGAAGAGAGTATATGTATATGTATTATAAGAGGGCACGAGTTATATATGATGCACACCACCGCTTTGGTAATCCTCACGGCGGAAGCAAGAGCACCCCACACGAGAGGGCGTGGCTCACCTCCCGGTGATGCCTTCTATAACCCGACTTCCTTCTCTTGTTCTCTCAACGTCAACCTCGTCTCGCTTCGTAGCTCACCTACCTCTATATCTTTCAGCAAAATAGCTATAACTGTATACATATAGGTACGAGATACATGCTAGAGAGACCAGAGTTTGGGCTGCCTGGGAGCCCTCCGTAGTACGGCTTTGACTTGATTTTTCCCCGCAAAAGCCTCTCTATGCCTCCAGCAAGTGCAATACGCTGTTTCGTGTCAGATAAAACTCCCGTAAGAGGAAAAAAAATTGATTTTTCTTCTTTGGGCGCGCGTGAGCTTTTCTGTGTACATTAGCTGATTGAATAAGATTAGGACAAGGAGGCCTTTGGAGGTGACAATTCTGTTTGAGGAAATCGATGCGTCCTTACACAATGGAATTGAAGCTATGCAGGTGTTTTGGACTGGCATCGAAATTTCATGAGCTTTCGTCTTTTAGCCGATATGAGATATAAGACAACGCTCTGCATGGACTTTACTGGGTTAATTAAAATTGTGGACAATTTAAAATGGACAATTCTTTGGTAAATTTCCGATAATCGGTGATTCTTCTTTCTGGACACATCAGGGATATCTGAAAAATTTTCAAAAGTCCCCAGTGATAGAAGGAACGAGTCTAACTGTCGACCAACGCTCAACACCTCATTAAACATTTTCAAGGTTTCAATTGGGCCATTTCTTTTTTACTATTAACCAAATTAACATAATCTAAAATGTCAGAGATAATGTCTTTGGATGCCCAGAGCTTGCGGTAATGAGTGAGTTAGAGTGATCCTCTCTTCCATCTAATTTGCATAGTTTAGGACTGTTTATGTGCCCTGCTCCTCAACGGTTATATTTTGCATAGTTTCTTTGGCGCTTCAAAGCGCTTTCTATGCTTATGATTCCCCACCATGAGATGGTACTTTAATACTTCCAAGTATATTTCAAACTCAACCAAGAGTAGAAATATGCGTATCCATTTATAAAATTCGCACGGGTCTCTGATAGTATTTGTCGATGTTCTATCAGTCCTTCTTCTTTCCTCAATTTCTTCACCATCGAAGACGTTCATTGAAAGTTCAATTGTACTCCTACTCATCAAGTTCGACACGAAGTTGTCGAAGTCCGATTCTTCAATTCCGGAATTCACTTACTCCCGAGCTTACTCCTCTAGAACTTTGACCTAGAATACATGGTGAGGCTAACCTCGCACACAATTTCGACTCATCTTATGGGAATGCCGTGATTCGAGCACATCGTGAATAGTTTGTCGCTTAGCACTCACCAATTTTATGCAGAACAATGAAAGGTGCATGATCTTTTAGAGTAACTGAAAACTTCATACCTGAAACAGAAAAAAGCAATGATTAATTTTGATAGGTAGTTTTCCATTTCCAAATGGCAACAAAGTCAAAGATATGGAAACACCCCCAGGAACAGGATATGGTTATTTAGGAGTTTAATATGATCTATTTGGAACCAGACTCATAATCGATTCATTCTCATAATTAGAATAGATCGTTTTTGTGTTCCATAGATGAACCGAGCCAATCCAACACGAAAATGAGCTTTCTTCATATCGAATTTATTGGTCAAAACTTCGAAGAAACTTTGATGAACACGTGGGCTGAAACAGCTTGTGTGTTCTATGAACTTTAACAAAGTGGGTGCTCGTGTAATTTGGCGCGTGTAGGTAGCTGCGTAAGTGGATAACTTGTTGCTCGTTACAGCATATCTTGTCATCAGTCTCGTGTACATTTCCGCCTCTGCTAGGATTGCTATGATTTACACATTCCAAAAGTTTACAAAACGTATGTGTAGGTGGTTTGACGCGGTCAACAAAAAACCCAAACAGTTTTTCTGGCACAAAAGTCGATAGCGTTCAATAACTCATACTAGACCAAACTTTCATCAAGATTTCATCAATTTTGCGTTATACTGGTTTCTTCAAAAATCTCCAACTGAATTTGCATGTCGTCGAATTCTTTTGAAATTTAATCGACATTCTATCCACGCAAAAGCTTTCGCTAAGAAGGTTTCTGATCGATTTGACTGACTCGTGCTCCGTTATGTTACTTAGAGATCTTATCCATGTCTTTTGGATGTTACAGCAAAAAATTAATCAATTGGGATATGCCACTTTCAGAAGGTTTTCGTGAGGGTTGGAAAAATAAAAATACGAGGGTAAGAGACCTCTTGATAAAATTATGTAGAAAAAACATTCTTGAATATGCATAACAAATCTTGGGAATTCATACGAAAATAGAATAATTTTTTCCCTCCGGGATTGCACAACTATCCATCAGTGCGGAGGATGTTCACGAGTAAAGAGTCACACTCTTTGCCAAATGGTCACTGGACAATACTCTCATAGCTTATTCTCGGATCAATAATCGTATTCATGGGTGCGTGTGCTGTGTGTGGTATAGCCAATCAGCCAATCTCTTCAAATGTAAAAGAAAAAAAAGAATATCAGAACTTGATACCAACTCTGAATACACTGGAAAGATGCGACCATCTAACCGTCGTCGAAGAAGTTGGACCCAACTTTTTGCTCCTAAAAGTTCTCAAATTAGAAGTTCAAGTTGGTGAGTCCCTTGTGGGACAAAGTGCCTCTCTTTTTCAGCCCTCGTGAACGCTTTCACGCTTCTTCTTCCTACTCATTCGTGTTAACACACCACAATATATTCTGGATGTCAAATTTGTGATAAAATTCACGAAAGGTTTATAATCAGGTTAGGGAAGGGAAACCATCATGGGACGGAAGATAAGAGGAAGGTAAGTTTGATTAATTGTATAATCTTTAAGAAAATCTGGAGTCTAGTTGCTCAAGTTCTTCTGAATTATCGAGTAATGAGTTCATGAACGTATTGAAATTTGTTTCTTTTTATGTGTGACTTTTTGTTTGTAAATGGATGCTCCCCAGACCTTACTTCATAGAAGATTCGTTATCTTGTCATTTTCAGCAACACTTTTTCCTTTGTTGTTTACTTAGCACATGTTATTATGCATGAATGGTTTGCATATTATTGCATTCTACAGATTAATTATGAATTGCATCCTACTTTGGGGTAGACGGAAGTGTTCAATTATATAATTACTCTTCAAGTTATCAATGTAAAAGTAATTCAAATCTACCAGGCAAAATATTTTACTCTATAGTACGCAAAGTCTAGCGATATTTGACCCTAGTAGATCACCCAAACTTCCAAAAATCGCTTCTCCTGCACTATCCAGAGATTACCTTGTAGATTCTACATTGTAAACTGAAATTCTTGGCAAGACAATCAGAAAATGATATCAGTATCTAGAACGTCGAGATTGCTGCATCACAGTACAAAGTATAAGCTCAGCGTAAATCGTATCGATGCACCCCGTTGAGCTACAAACTCCGAAGTGACCTGGCCACTGCACCGCAGACATATCAGGCCTGGCGAATGAGGGCACGACGATGGCGATGCAGACGACGACGTAGAGGAAGTGGAAGTATAGAAGGGTGAGGGAGTACTCTCGTATACCTTTACAGCACATCTCGTTCGTTCGTGTTCTGAATAGGCTTATATATCTCAGCCACCCCGAAAGTACCCTTTTGCCCTCGAGGCCACTTGCTCTATCTTCCCAGCTCGATTTTTCGCTTTCTTTTACAGCTACTTGTGTCGTCTCACGTATTCATTTTTTTATTTTTATGCGAAAACACCTGAACCTGGTGTCTAGTTATCAATCCTATGAAAGGATCAATAGTGCTGTAGTGTTACCCCGAATGTTGGAACAGAATTAATTTTCCGCTTACTAATGATCGTTTTTCGGCTTTGATTTGATGAATTATAAAGACTATTACTACAGATGTGGCTATCTATTAATACAGTCGTGTTCGGCCCGTTTGAATTCTGATGCAAAGCATTTCATTTTCATAAATCTCACTTACGCCTAACTAGAGGTTTGGATCCATTCCAAGCCTGCATTGGCGCTAGTCTAAAATATGACAAACGAGACATCAGCCAATTCCAGAACAAACTCCATTGATCTTACACAAAGTGTATTATACTAATCGATGATCATCTAGTCCTGTGAACATGATAAAGAAAGGAACCTGGACAAATTCGATCAATGACATATCCAATAAATTCAGAGAAGGCTCAGTGACTCAAAAAAGGAAGATGACCATTATACTCGTAAAAGTGGCATCAATCGACCGTCGACTTGTCCAGCTTATATTTATATACTGGGTGCTATTTATTCTTTCCGCCCCAAGTTGATCTGCGATGTCCGTCGTCCCCTGATGTTCAGTTCAAACATTGAGGATTCGCCGACCCCCTCGACGTCTTTATATTGCAATATATAGTCTCCCTTCCACTCGACTATATCACAGAAAGCCTTTTCCGCTTTTGCGATTGTCTCACACTTGGCTCGCGTCGCGAAAAACGATCCTGACTCTGATGTCACTGTTATAGATGTCCTTTCTACCGCCTTTGTATAATTCTCTCGGCCTTTTGTCTGCAGAGCGATCGACACCCTCTGTGATGTGCAATCGCATGTATATTACACATTTGCCAACACTTTCTCTGTGTGTTGCTGTCGTGACACTTTTTGATTCTCTCAATTGTCTCTTCTTTCATTCGTCTCCGGATCTTTCTCATATCCTGCTCATCTACACTAATCTTCACTTATTCTGCAATTTCATCAGTTTATTGCTACTGCTGTCTGATACTCGTTGATCACGGCGGAAGAACTCGTGCTTGATACGCAAAAAAGAAGACGGATGTATAGTATTATATGATGCCCGTGGTATTGACTGCTTTGAAGTATATTCGAAGGCACAATTTTCACTCACTATTTTGAACATATATTCTACTAAACCTCAATTTTCTGCAAGAGTCATTGATATAGGAATCCATTCGGATCATTTGATTTGATGTCAAGATCTCTTTATGTGGATTCTATTTCCCACGACATCTCGCGCGACATTCATCATCACAATAGTTTATCCGAAATTTATCATTCAATTAAATCTGAGGCTTCTGATAACAGGATTTTGAAGGATAGTTGCTATACTAAAAACTGGAATTAGCTCGATCAACTAATCGTTTTCGTGGTTTCATAGAAAAAATGACAGAGATCTATTTTTCGAAAATTATTGATTGAATGTAAAAATATTTGGTTATCATACTATCCACAATCACGTGTCACATGTTCAGTTCAACTGGTGAGTATAAGCCACGTAAAACTTTCCGCAAACTTCGAAACCAGGCGTTTCGTCTGGGCGACGACGTGGAGTTGAGTCTTGCAATACAAACGTCTACGGTCGATAAGTCTAGCTTCCCCCTTTTCGTGTGCCGATTCCTCCCTTCCTCCGTATTTGCCCTCCTCGACCTTTGCCGCGCAGTCTTCAATATATATTTCCGCCTCAAACTCGAATGCAACTGTGCAAACAAGGCTAAAATAAAGATAAAATACATTCTACAGAGAATTGAAAGATGATCGAGAAGATGATAGTCATTGGCGAATCTAAATTTTCAATTCATCTATGAATATGGAACAATCAATCGGGAATGATGTTCATTATTCCACAGAAACGACGTTACAAATATTTGAATAGTTGTGAGGGAAATGTAACGAACAATGAATTAAAAACTATTGTATCAGAAAGAAAACCTATGCTTCAACATTGCTAATAGCATCAGTATTTCGTGAGCCAAGAGTCAGGCATCTGCAGAAATAATTCTTGCTTGATGTGGGCATGAATATTACGGCTGGCACACCGGAAGCACCCGCTTTCGATAAGAATCTCGAACGTCCAGTCATCCCCTTCCTCGTTAAACCCTGCATAAGCAAATGTACCCAGGTAATACTTGACTCTGATGTGATTGCTCGCACTGACTGACAAATGCATGCTAATGCAAGTGGACAAATCAATTATGATTTTTTGTCCGCATGTTTGTTTTAGCTTTGTGCACGTCAATGATACACATCCAATGATTCAATAACTTTGCGTTAGAGGAGAGTTGTTCCTTTGGTGTTACACTTAGCACGACCTAATTAATTTTTAAGAATATATTTTGTCTGAGATTTATTCCTTAGCGGATGATTTTTCAATTATTTTCATTCAAATAAGTTTCAAAATAGACACAAGTTTTTCTCGATTTTGGAACTAAAAAGTGCCCATCAAACAAGTTCTCAAACATAATAAGAACTTTGGCGACTCGAAGATTACTACTATAATTGTTTCTAAACCTTTCTGCGTTTTCGAAGTCACAAGAATTTCTTCAAGAACTCAAATCAAAATTTGAATCCCCGATCTAACAGTGGTCTCACTGTATGTGACCACTAACGAGTCCCTATGGCACAACCCTGCTATCATGCTGTTTCGTATTCACACGATAAACATTTACGGAAAGCGGAGATCGATCTTCGTAGCTAAAGCCCTTGATTAGAAGCCGCAAGACGTTTGTATTCAGTAAAGGTGTATGTAAGTAACTTTGGACAGTATTTCACTGGCGTGAATCTCAGTTAAAGAACCTCACGCATACTGAAGGCAATGGAACAACAGTAGCTTGAGCAATTTGTCTAATCAAAAACTCCATATCGTTGAATTTTATTTGATATTCTGGATCATACATTAAGATGGCATTGACGAATATCGAGATAAAAGAATGAGCCTTCATATTTGGTTTGATAAATAATCGATGAACGATTTTATAAATAACAAAGATTTAATTGAAGTAAGGAGACAACAATGAAAACATTCCCTTTGACCCCTTGCAAATTCCAAGTTGAAGCGATTGATTAGTTCTGAATATGCATGAATCTTCAGTAATAATAAACTGCTGGCTATTTTGATAAAGTAAAGGAGTTACTTGCTGGCTCAATACCACTTTCGTCCCAGGCCAGAGATGATGAGAGAGGCTCGGCTCACGCACAATCACAGCGGGATAGGTTATATACTCCAGAGAAGCTTATGGACTTGGTATACGTCAAAGGAAACTGCAGATTGAATATTCAGAAGGATTTTCTATATCCTTTTTTTATGAGGATTCGGCCATAATTGCACAGAGATCTATAAGAAATTCAACGTGTACAACACAACTCTTTTTCAAAGAAATAACCTGATAGACAGATTGTCCATGAAATGGATAATTATAAATCAATTCATCAAATGGTTCATTACTAAAGAGTGTGATATCCAGAGGACTCATATCAAGACTGTGTCCATCATCATCGTATCTTTCTTCCAATTCTATGAAACCTCCAAGTGGATGGATAACGTGGATAATAGAACCTCCTACAGACAAACTTGATGACTAGGAACCAGGTATCTCAAGATTATCAGATTTCGCTTTTGCCATTGCCATCAAAAGCTCTGAACGGAAGAATGCTTCGTGCCAACGATATAGAAAGATTGAAAAAAAACCACTGGTGGTTAACTCATCGTAAACGATGATGGGAACCAAATACATCACGACAAAAAGATGTCAGTTTGTTTTCAATAAAAAAAATGGACATTTAGAAGTTGGAAATTCAGAAGACATATTCCGACTATATATTCGGCTGCTATCAGGTGTTAGGATATCGAACAGGATCTTATCCTCGTTCATCGACATAAAACATAACCTTTCCCAATAATTACAATAACATGTCACAATACTTCACTCCCTACTCTATTCAATACAATACTATTATTCGTCTTAGTTTTACGCTTGGTTGACAATCTGAAATCCGATATTTGCCTTCCCAGAGATGAAACAGCCCATCTACTGAGCTCATATGCGAGTTCTCTTATATATTGTCACCAATCGTACATATGGTATACATTCACATTGTTTGGCAGTATTATTAGTATTTCGTTTCATATAAGAAGAGCCAATTAGTGATGCTTGGACTATCATTTTTCTCTCAAGGCAACGCTCATTAGTGAGGCTTCCAATATCCTACAGGATTACGGAAAATAATTGATAAAGGTCCTTGCTGACCAGTCCCTTTCCCAATTACTAACCTCATAATCAAGATACAACCATAAGAATCATAGGTTTCTCCCCTAACATTCAATCGACAATCAGGAGACTTAGCCCGACTTGGTCCGAATTGTATCGATTTACTAAAAGGATGTGGGCGAAAAAGTAATTAGATTCTACGCAGGGTGCATACTCCCATCAAGAATCAGGCAACATCTGTTAGACTTCAGAATCCATTATAATCCTGTGTGTTGAGTAACTCTTATAATCCAACTAAAAATGGCTCAGCAGGTCATTCAATTTACCCCATCATGGATCAGATAAATAATACCACATTTCTATAAAGTCCACTATGTACATCTTTTAAGTCGACAATTTTGATAAATTGGATCGTTCCAAAGCTCTCACTAATGACAGCAAAGTCTTTCAAACGGAGCTCATCTCATTCACCACAGTGACGCGATATTACTTCGAGTCAATGAACCCGGAAAACACATGACAGGGCTGACGTTGATGGTGACACCTTCCGCCTCACCAAAGCAAATTGTATCGAGACCAAGACATTCGTGCATCGATAACTTTCGAGGGCAGAGTCCAATCAATATCTATAGAACGTTATCGTTTGGTTGAAGACAATACCCGCCAGTCTAAGAAAGACTATATTTGGCGGCAAACAATCGACGATTTGAGCGACTCAATGCTATAAGGACAACCCCTCGCAAGTCCTGTTTTTCTGTACTACTATCGCAAGCCCCTTGGCTTACGGTCCATTACAAGTACAGGAGCTCTTCTTCCCCTTTTGCTACATAATATACGTGGCTAGCGACACGCGCGGCCGCGCATATAGGGGTTTTATCTTTCCTCGCCATGTGTCATCTCAGAGAAGCCACGTGCGGGACCCGGCGGCGGCGATTGCATGATGCAGTACAGCCCCTTCTCCTGAATTCTACCCTTCTCCTAAAGTGGCCACGCGCTCCACCCACTCCGGGTGCTTTTGTTTTCATTTTAATTCTCGCTTTTTTCTTTCATTCTTGAGAAGGATCAGTATCTAAGTGAAAGGAGCGTAAAATGAGGAGACTCGCACGATTAAAAATAACAAAACTGAGTAACTTGGAACAACTTTAACTAACAAGGGGAACACCAACCTTGCGGGTCCTGGATCTTGACGAAACTTTGGGAATCCTCTTGTTTTGGTGAGAAATGAAGGTACCCACAAGGGTTTTGTCCAATGGGCCTCCTATCTCGAGATACAGCTATGGAGATTAGCATTGTCCATATATGCCCATGTTAAAGTGACACTGACAATACTAACCTCCATGACTGTATCTCAGGATAGGAGGCTCATTGGACGAAACCCTCTTGGGTACCTTTATTTCTCCCCAAAACAAGAAGATTCCCAAAGTTTTGTCAAGATCCAGGACCCGCAAGCTTGGTGCTCGCCTCGTAAGTATAGTCCGTCCTCGAATTTGACTCTCCAGGCGCCAAAAATTTTGCCGAGTTGTGCACGTCGAGTGCCTTTACTAAAAGACATGAGAAATTTGTATACGAAAATTTCGTAGGATAACAAGATTTTGACTGGATAATAAGAATTCTCTTTGACCCCACTAACATTGGTGGTGAACATCAAGAGCATGTTCGAATAACAGTATGAGATGAACAATAGCCCAACCTTTTTGAAGAATCAGTGAGATCCTGATTTTCTGTCGCACAGATACATAATACTCTATAAAGAGTATTTCATACACGAGGAGACACCTTTTTTAAAACGCTTTTTTGACTCTTCTATTGAAATGGGAAAAGTTGTTGAAAGAGCCGTCTTATGTATTTGTACCTGATTGCTGTCACTGTTCAAAATAACCAAAATGACTAAATAATCAATCCATAGGTATTATTTGTTCAAGATCTGCTTTCAATGTCACTTATACATTCTTTGGGCTATACTCCTTATATAATCTGAAGAATTCTCATTTTACTGACTTAGACACGCTTTAGTAGTAGCCAAAACAAATGTCACCAACAGCCCAGAGTCCGAGCTAGAGTCATACATTTTTTCTTTTTTACTGCAATTCATGTCTAAATATCTTCTTAAACTTCACCACAATGAGCGTAAAACATAATATAAACTACACGAATGACATATATTGCTGGTGCTTGAAACAATTTGCGGTAATAACTTTTCACCACGACTGGCACAGTCATTTTCAACTTCTTGACAAGAATAGATCACAATATTTTGTAGCATACATTAAGCTTTTGAGTTGGTGGAGGAGAAGGGGAGGTTGTAGGCTGAATATTTGGTCAGAATCAGTGCAATTTCGAATGATAGCACTCTCTTCTCAATTTTTGAGATTGTACGTAAGTCGCATGTGATTGTGCTTCAAGCTCGGCTTCAAGTGCATTAGTGGTAAAGTATCTGGACAAAGATTTGAAAAGACGTGATCTGCGAAGAGATGCGCGAGACGACTAGACTGATCACAATAATAGCTGGCTGCGCCGATGGCTTTCTAGATATGCAAGCTCTGTACAAAGGTTCTGCACTTGACATGGCTTTACTAGAAGCCTGTAAGAGAGAGAGATTGAATTGACGTCTGCAGATGAGAAAGGAGGGATTTATTATTTGATCATGCATAGTAGCAATTCATGCCAGCAGAGGTTGACAGCGTGGAAATCATATTAGGAATCAAATAACAATTTTATCCCTAGATCAAATTAATCTCTCGAGGTTGCGCACGAAGGCTTCAAATCTTGAAAGAATCGAATGAAATTTTGGTGCATTGAAAATTGCTCCAGATTCAAATTACTCATTTCAAAATTTTATCCATGGGCAAATGCGATAAAGATTTAGCCAGAAGTCATAAACACTCTATGCACAAGTACTCATTAAATTCAACCTAAGTTTTTCGCATTTCTGCTGATCATCTTCTAAAATTACGAAGATGAAATGTCGACGGTGAGCCCATCACGAAGATGGATCTTGTCGATTTTGATTGTCTGATGTTCATCTTGAGATACCTCATCCTATAGTTTGTCAGACAACGCTCGAAGGGGGCTAAAGATAACGAGATTAAAATAGAGAGGAAGGGAGGCACTTTGTGTGAGAAGAACGGATTACAAGGAGACGCTTAGTCGTTTACCTCTCGATTAGATGTTTCGATTTCTCGCTTGAGATTCTGAATGGTAATGAGTGAGAGTAAGAGACGTGAGTTGACGGAAGGGTGAATTATTCTCTTCAAGAAAATCTCTGGCGCTTTCGAGCTCGAGTCGTTCATTAATACGCGAGTAGTTCTTGCACAATGGAGGTGGAAAGCTCTCCGTGTAATTTATGTAGATTGAGTAAGAAAGTCAGACAGAATTAGAACTGCTTCAAATCTCTGGAATGCGCATAATACGATGTTTGAAGGATTGCATTGTCAATTTTGGCTCACCGTTGAGCTTGAAGTCTAAGAACAGCAGATTTGATAGAGAATTTTTGATTTCAATCTTATAAGTATGCCGACTTCCATGTATTGGAGACTTTTTATTCTAGATCGAAGAACTTATCTTTCAGTTCAACAATATGAACTGAAAGATAAGTGGCGGAAACGGAATGGAGTATTCCGCGTTGGTAAAATCGATGCACGCAGCAATTTCGATGAGCCTTTCCAACAACGCTCATCAACCATTTATAGAAAAACGATTTTCAAACTACAGCTCATGCGATAATAAAATTGCTACCAATAAAATATGGGCTCCCTTACACGCTCCCTTGCCGTATTACAAGGAGTACAGCATTTTCATGCGAAATATAAAGCAATTGCGAATCATCGTGATATATTGATCAGGTAGTCTGAATAAGGACGTGAACTTATTTTAGGTCCATTTTTTATGATAATTTATGCCCAGTAGTCATCGAAGAATTTCAAATAATTCAAAAAATGACGCCGGATGAATGAAAACCACGCCAAAAGTTCAAGCAATGATCAACGCTGACTGACCAACTGAATTCAAAAGGGTGCATCTGACAGTGCCGCAGGGGATTTCACTTGCACCCCAATCACTATATTCTTCCTATGCACTTATTATAACGCAACCCTTATTCAACATATCCATGCGTGAGCCCATCAGCGTTGAAAATCGAACGCTATATCGAAAGGAAGATATAGTTGATGGAAAAAGAAAGAGTAAAGTGACGAAGGTGAATTTTTCATGAGCTATACCCGTCTGCTATCGACTAATATGATAGGCAACGCTCTGATGAATATTCTGATGAACTCTTGCCAACAGCTATATATGCTATTGTGGAAAACGCCCGCAGTGCTGATGATGCGCCCGAGCGAGCGTTTGAGAGCTCACATAATTGACAGGACGCTATATGGGTGATGGATGGATTGCATGGTTAGATGCGAGGGTTCTCGCTCAGTCTGATCTAAATTATGGCTCTGTTTGTAGTGACGAATGCTGCATACAACGGGATAAGTGATAGATTGAGGATACGATATTGAAAGTGGTTTGTGATCATTTTTGAATTCAAAGTTATCGAATTGATGTAAATCCTCAACACCGATATTTGACCATTCGAGCCCCAGGTATATTTTCACAATCTTTGTCCTTTATTAGGAGGTGAGATCTGTCAATACTGCCGACCAAACTTCATTTGGAAATCTACATGCCATCAATTTCTTAGAAGATCAGATTGGGATGAGAGATTGCACATTTTACTCCATGCGCATGCGCCATAAAAGCATGAAAAAAATAAGTAAGCATAAGCCTCAGCGTCCATGTAGTACAGTCAATACTCTTCATTTGTGTTAGTCTCAAATCTTTCATCTATCTCGTTATGATGCAAATCTACCGATCACACGCATCCACTGCCGGAGATTTAGCTCTATACACCACCGACATATTTGCTCCTACACGTATACTCCTATCGCTTGCTTAGTAGGGAAATAAAAGGGTGGTACGAAGAGATTACAGAGGAGAATAGACGAAGTGTGTATGGATCCCAGAAGAATTGTAGCCCAGCAGGCGTTCAGATTTTGCGTATATAGGGGGAGCGACGATGTGTCACGGCATCATCGCTGCGGGGATTCTTCGCTAATTTAATGACTGTTGATTAGCTGTATGTATCAAGAGGTGTTCTGGAGTCTCCTATTCTTAGGTTTATAACGCTATCTTTTTGATCTCGTCAGTATAATGAGGTCTGGTTCGAAGTCGGGTTAGTTTCAAAGCATCGTTCTTCAACACCACGGTGAAGAAGTATTATAGTTGATATAATTAGAGAGTTTCTCAGTTCTCCGGAGTGGCGTTGTTATGAAGAATCTATTTAGTCATCAACACATATACATACAGTTCGAAATCATCAGTTTGTTCCAATTTTTATTCAAATACCGTAGTTAAGGTATTGGCTAGAAATTCCACTAAAACAGATTAAAAATTACCGGTCCCGACGATCGAAAGTTGAGTGTGGACAAAACATTCGAAAAAGATTCTATTGTATCATTGTTGCCTAATGAAAAATCCAAGATTCACTCACGAGATTTCTTCTTGCCTAAGTGAGGTATTAGCCGTTGTTCGCCATTGGTTTGAAATATCATTAAAAAAGAAGATCAGCCGATCACGATTAAACTTTTCCAGACTCCAATAAAAACAGTCTGTATAATTGTCTTTGTCCTTGTCCAACTCTTAGCTGGCACAATTCCGTCGAACATCATAGTTGGCAGACCTAGGTGGATTCCACCCAGATCGAAAAATCGATACTGTGACTTCCATAATCAATCTTTCGGCCTCAACATTTTCTTATAGCATCTTTGATATGTTTTTAATGGAGATGCGTGCCCGGATACTCGCCGAGATTGAATGAAAATTTTCAAAAAATACAAACGTTCAAGAAGATGCGAAGAAGACCATTTTCATTAAAAGGATTCTAGAGAATGCAGTCTTCATTGAAATGAGCTAAGAACTCAACTGAGCCATCTCGAGATAGGATGGATTCGAAAAAATGGTGCGAGGATCTCGGGAGAAAAGTATCTATTCTGACATATCTTGACATGTAAATCGAGGATTTTTATCCTCACTTTATATGTCAGGATGAGCACCTTCCCCATCAGATCGACTAGTATACTATTTTTTTCTCATATCTATGGTTGATTTGGAGAAGACTTCGCTGAATGTTTAGCTCATGATGATGAGAACTGCATTTTCTAATGAAGATTCCTGGGGAAATTTTCATTTTCTGCATCTCCTGAAATAATATATATTGGTAGGAAAACTTATCCCTGTAATCTGTTGCACTCCTCTCGCACGGCTGTCGATGATATTTGGCCGTATGCGTGCGAAAAGAGAGTAGGAAACAACATATGTAATTGTAAATTACACATCATTCATTTTGACAATGGAAAGAAACTCCACTTGAAAAGAAACAATGCGTGCGTAGCTGCTGGCACTCTGGGGTGTTCAACACCCAGCGGCCATTTTGCTTTAGCTGTTGCCGAGACATGCGCACGCCCAAATCGGCCCGATGTGCGCGATAGTCGAGTGGCACGCCTTGAAACGTGTCAATCTCAAGAAAAAACCTTTGGGTGAAATCCACCCCAGTAATCCAACCAATGGTCAATAATCAATAAAAATTTCGATGGTGCATCGTCCACAGAAACAAGACTATCAACTTGTTCAAAATCCATGCAGTATTGAGTACAAATAAGACCAAGAAACTTACTCATCCTTTTTTCGCTCTCGCCAACCACCACCCCCCCCCCCTCCCGCCCTCTCCAGGTCCACCATTCATGCCATTCATCAAAACGCTGCCACCTTGACAAAATGGTGATAATTCATCTCGAAACGGAGCAATCTTCCACTCAAGTAACACTCCATGCACGAAGATTTATAGGAGTTCATCCCGACTCTGGATGCACCCCAGTAGCTCAGCTGGGCTTACACTTCATGTGTTATGTGCATCAAAGTATCGAGCGCATCAAGGGAACCAACACCATCGAAGAAAAAAAGCTCCAGAAGAAGAAGCAAAGGGCCAAGAGAGAAACTGATGCACAGAGCAACGAGGGAACCTCCTGTACTGCCCGTCTGCAAAATATACGTGTGCGTTACACATATAGGGTGGGTGGGGAAAATATATACGAACGGGGAGAAGCCAAGCAGGGGGCCAAGAGATGCAATATGAGCCTCTTACGCGTCAAGCTCGCTGTCTGAAAGGCGCGCTTGATCCGGTTGCACGTGTGCCATACTCGCGCGAGATTATTGCGAGTCGATGCAGAACGTGAGAGTTGAGCTGAAAAGCACAGGCTGGCACTTATAATATCTAGGAGCCAGTGAAAGGACTCTGTACAGTCTTTTTAACGTGGACAATATGTTTAAATGACAGAGGCAGGGTTGTTTCATAGATATAGATCATCGGGTGACTCAGCTCATGAAATCTATAAGACGATTCAGTTGATGCACTTGAAAATCAATTTAGAGTCAGTTTAAACTTGTCAAAATAAAATTTCAAATGAGGGATCAACCTCAAACTTGTAGATGGGACATTTGTGGATTTGAGTACTGTACCTGACTGACAAGTCGGACAGGAAGTGTAAATAGAAATCATCAATTTCAAACCGGGCTCTCCCCGATACAAGTTTTATATTACTTTACAAGTTGGCAAAGATGTATGTACTTCGAATCCGTACAAGCTGCAAATGCACAGCCCAATTCTCATACGGTCTCAGATTAAATTTCAACCCGCGTATTCCATTGTGTACTCATAACCTCAAAGGTATTGTATCCAAGAACTCCTTACAATAAAAACGGTAGCGCTCGAAACTGATAAGTTTCATGACCGCATTCATATTCAAAAGTGCGGCATTGAGATTCTAATCCCCGGTATCAAAGGGGCAGTGTTTTGATCTACAAATTCCTTCATTCTCTGAGTGCCATGTATATACTGTTCATCGTTTCCATCCATCACAGTGAGCAAAAAAAAACTCTGGGCATTAAAAAAAAAAAAAACGAGGAACACTCTCTGCATACCTACCTATACTACCGCCTATCTGCCCGCGAGAGCAATGACAAAAAGAGCCCGGATAGACGAGAGAAAATGCCCGAGTTGAAAATCATTTCACCGAGCTGAGCAAACAATGGAAGTTGAAATTGCAAAAATTAGAGTGGAGACTACTGTGCTACTGTACTATCTCTTGGTGCACTCGTCGCTTGTATACAAAAATAGAGACGATGAACACTGCTACTATACTGCTGCGCAGTCGTCGGTGATTACTCTCGCATCATACTTCCTACTTCACTTGCTATTTCATGTTCTAGCTTCAGCCAAGCTCATATCCCAATCACATTGTTATTCAAATCGAGAATAGCGGGATTTCCCAAGTTGTATATATGTTAATTTGAATATTCTCATATGCTTGTTCAGCAGATTGTTGAACATGAAAGCTTCATGGTTGAAAATTCATTAGATTCGACTTTCATCTGATGAACAGATATTTTCTGTAATTCCATTAGAAACTCTGCCTGAGTAAAATTCAAGTTTTGAGAAAGTTTTGGAATCACAGAAATTGCAGAAATGACTTTTAGATAGTTGCTGTCAGTGCTTCGTGTGGCCCTTCTAAAAATTAATATTTATCACCAAAACTCCTGGGGGACATAAATTCACTTAATTGTATCATATTGTTACGGGTATTTGGTTTATACTTCAATTATAATCAATGTATAGTGAGCTTGAAACGAGGCTTGGAAGGTTATAGTATCTTTGCCAATTTTATTTGTTGTCTAGGCAACATATGACAGATGATTGTTGAGGATACTGCACCATTTTTTAGATGTCCACTCGTCGAACATAAATTTTGCACAAATTTTGAAGAGGATTTCTGTCTTTGAGATCTGCTGTTGAAAATCCTCAAGTCAGATCTCGATTTCACATAAGACGGGGTAAGGTTACCAACTTCCGAAATCCCTCCAAATAGTCTGACCCGAGATCTGACCTCAGTGTGGAAACAAATAATGCAAACGAGTTTTCAAGATTGATCAAGATTCATCCCGTCGGGTGTACAAGATATCTGCTGGAAGATTCACCGATCAAATCACATAGGTTGTTATCAACAGAGCTTTGAACTCCAAAAATGTTCATACCTTTTGACATGAATTCGAAAAATTGCTGAAAGTGTATGTGTAGTCTACTAAAACTTTCTGGGTACTCCAAAACAATCCAAGATGTTTTCAGTACAAGATAATACCAAATTTCCCAAATTTTGACATAAATAAAACCTGAACCCTTTCATACTTGAGTCTTCAATTCCACATCATCTCATACTTGAACCTACAAAGATGTGATGTCAATTTTATGCTCGTCTCTATAAAAGTATCTTATTCCAAGCCACGAGTCTCATACTGTAAAGCTTTTCTCATCTAGCTCATAAACCCCTTTAGAATTTTCAAAGCAACATCAATCGAAATGTCCCGTGGTGCGTTGGATGGACACTCGAGTACCTTACAAGATGATGAAGCCTCCTGTGAGAGAAGGTTCTCACACGATTAAACATTACGTGCGGAGAGGAGAGTAATTACGTGTATACGCGAGTGTATACGAGCATGTATCACATGATATGGGGTGGCAGTATAGTTCAGCCACATCAGCAAAAGAGGTCCGTAGATTTCATATCATGCTGTTGCCAAGTCTCTTACTATATACATGTACTTTAAGTACACACATACACATCTGTAAAAAGTACCACACTCCAGAAGAGACCCATGTATAATAGCAGTCATGCATGCGCGTGATGCACACACAACAACCATATACACATGTATGTCATGACTCATACATGGCGCATCTGCTAGAAACGCCTGAACGCATCCAACCTCCAACCCCCGGTTAGGGACTTATCATCCGATATGCTCTATATGTATGTAGATCCATACCGCGGATGCGAGCAACCCCTTGGGATAAATATGTATACATATTATATCTCTGCTCACGGCCGTTATCAAAATGGTCGTTATCGATTTGTAAATTATTTCACTGACCAATCGCCCATATTAACCTCGTTGTTAGACGCACATGAAAGAACACTGATATTAGCATCTAAAGTATGTTGGTGAATGGACTATAAATGGCTGCAGGCTGATGATGCAGTCGAGTTTACAAAAGGGGAGATTACGCGCAGGTGTTTCAAACATTCCATCAATGAATGCAAGTGAATGAAGTGCTTTGTACTTTGAATTGGAATGAAAACCATCTGGACGGAAGAGAGTACAGGGGGTTTAAATAGAGTGTCGGTGATAATCTGCTTCAATCATGTGATTGGATAAATGCTTGGTTTATTCATGGAGACAGGAAGTAAAAGTAATGGAGTGAGCACAAAACGTCCAGCAAATTCCAAAGGTCCGAAATTTCTCTTTCATGAATACTCCAAGTTTGAGAAAGAACACTTTGGAGGCAAGTTTAAACGACATGATCTCCTTCTAAGCTATCGATCAGATTTCGTGGTTGAGCCGTTGCTATTTGACACTCTCAAAAAAAAAAAAAAACAGTTTACGACTCGGTTTACGAAGGCCTGAGTATCTCCGTCTCAAGTCTCGAGTGGAGGTAACTTGGTATATTTCCAAATTAATTTAGTTTATAGCGATTCAGAACACAATAAATTATCAACAAATGCCTATCCTCCAGAATTGAAACCCAATAAAACTGGCTTGGCAAGCTGTCTGTGGGTTGAGAGTTGTTTTGGAAGGGCTATATGAGATTGACCTTTTTCTCGTTTGTACCCTTGCCAGAGCTCTTTTCTCGTTGAATCAGTATATTGGGGATGCAGCTGACGCAGTGGGGGTGCACGATCCATTTATATTCAAATGTATCTTTGTGCGATGCTTTGTAGTTTGACGCTTGCGGATGATGAATCTTTGCACCCATATATGTTTTGCCACCGAGCTGTACCACAGCATCAATAAATAAAATTCAATACTAAATTGCACATAGATTTGTAGCTACTAAGAGATGCATATTTATAATCCAACATTTTTGTTGGCTGCAATAGTTGATTACTTGATATGCACTAGACAAGATGCAAAATAACATTGAAGGTGTCGTTGTAGACGTATGAAACATTCGATGACCATTTATGAACCTTTGTCGGTCTGTTCAAATATTCTAAGAGAGCTCGCAATGGGAAACATTCCTCTGTCAAGCAAACTTTGATTGCAGTTCGCCGTGACCAAACTGCAACTAACATAGAGTATGTTAGCCTTTAACCCTCTAGCGCCCAAAGTATCGGACATTGTTTTTCTTTTGTGTGCTCCCAAAAACTATGTACGCGTTATCAGGGTCTCGGATCGTCACTTACAATTAGTTTTGGCTTAGAAGAAAGTAATTGACATGTTCATTTCGGCAAAATCACCGTAATATCGCCATGAAGCTTGGTAATCTAGATTTTAAGGGTGGGTCCCACAGGACCCTTGGGCACTAGAGGGTTAATCAGGAACATAATGGTTTTGATATGTTTGATTAATAAGATCCGTCAATGGTTTAGAACGAAATTCCAAGTGCAATAATGAGCTAAACTATACCAGCTAAGCATGAAATGTTGCCCGTTGGGCGTTGACGAATAACGAATTGGATTGGGAATATAGGATCGATTGTTTCAAACTGACCTATTACGGTATTCAGAACTGTCCGTGGCAGTTCAAGTAAGTATTGATCCATTCCAATGATCAAGGTGAAAACGCCCAGCCAATTCATGTTCATTCATCACATGATTACTGCAGCGTATCCGACCCCAGTTGCGAACGCAAAAGATGTCCAAACTCGTTTATTACGCATTTCTAACATGAGATCAAGATATAATCGAATCAAACGAATTCTAGCTCATTCTGAAGAATTTTTTCAAATCTTCTGAATATGGCGAGAAGAAAATTTGAGAAACTTGGTGATCTGCGTAGAGTAGCTGAATCTAAAATGACTGTGATAACAACATCATCAACTCCAGCAGTGAAAAAACATGAATCCGGCTCAAATTTTCTAACCGAGTTCACCCCAAGTTCCTAAGCGTAACCGATGCCTATAGTGACACCGGCATCATCATCATCGCCACTACCACCCACCGTGCCAACATTATGGACTAACAAGAAAGCAAAACCAAAAAAAAAATTGCAAATCGCGCTCACTACCGGCAAACAGGCGCACCGAGTTCTCATTAACGAGGCGCCTCGTTTCTGCCCCCCTCGCCATCTACTTGCTCAGTTATAACAGCGGGCGGGCGGGTGACTATTATCAGAAAGTATATCAGCTGAGCCGAGGAACAAAGTGGCGCTCGCTCGCTCGCGCGCGAACAATGCGCCCAAATGAGCGAAATCTGCACCACCGCCAGAGCCATGCAAGGATTAGCCAAAAGCTGTATAGTGGTAGAATAAGAAGATGAGCACAAAGCACCCTGAACGCAAGCTCCCCTCGAAGCTCCCTCCAAACCAAAGCCCAACACTGCGCTCTTGCAAAGATATATAAAAGATGCACCCATGGTGGAATCTGTATACGCATGTGCATGTAAACCCAAGATATGCCTATTGCTATATGAGTGATTTCGCCGAAAGTGTGATTTCTTGGAGCCAAATTCGTCGCAGGGAGTGATTTGGGTCGAAAAATTATT
Organism: Eretmocerus hayati; assembly: GCA_029851415.1. Lineage (NCBI taxonomy): Eukaryota > Metazoa > Arthropoda > Insecta > Hymenoptera > Aphelinidae > Eretmocerus > Eretmocerus hayati. The sequence continues at coordinate 148,264,378 of CM056742.1, read as the reverse complement.
CCAGCCCCAGGCCAGTTTCGCTCGCTCGTATCGCAGTTGATTTACACTCACTTGGATACAAAAAAGAAGTACTTGAAGAAGTATGTGGAGCTAGGTATCTCACAAGATCGCTATTCACAAGTGAAACCAGACGAAGATATGTCAAGTTTAAGGAACCGCAGAGGGGACGGAATTGACAGGGATGGAATTAGCATTTCGCCTCAAAAAGTATTGGCACTGCTCGCCAAGTAATGGTAGACTCTTTTCTCCATGGGTTTGGTCTAATGCAACCAAATACTACAAGAAAATGTGTTTTACAGAGCTATATAACGGATCAGGGAGGAGCGTAACATGGGGATGGGATTGACCGAAAATTTTGTACCCCTGGAGACTTTGCGGAGCTCCTGTGCAAGGTGCTTCGGCGTAAACGAGTCTTCAAAATATCGGATAGCCGGGCGCGAACTGATTTAGGCGCATTTAGTTTTGACTCCCAAAAAGGTGGAATATGTTGTTTGAGGTATTAAAAGTTTATATGCATAGTTACGAATATAAGGGTTTTTGACTCTGCATATGCGTCGCAGTGAATCCAAAAGTTGGAGTTCGATTTACTCCGACCATTCATCAAGTACTAAAAAGTACGGGTACGTTGGAATCGTCTCAGAAACTGTCAACATAGTTTCGCACCAATATGATACACTCTAAATAGATATTTACGATACAAGGGGGAAAAGTGCCACTTTTGGCACGGCGTGAAGTTAGCGCCCGAGCGCTTGCGCGAAGGAGCTAAACGCCGTGCCGACGAGTGGCATTTTCGCCCCGTGTATCGTACTCTATTTTTTAGCACGTGTGCTCCTATACGTTTTGGAGGAAGCGGGGCGGTACGGGGGGGGGGGCAAGCGGGGGGTTTGGGGGTGGCAGCCGACTGAAAAAAATACTCCGTTAGTGCCTCAAAATCCGTATCTACTATCATCATCTGCTTGCATATGTAAACTAGAGATGTAAACAATGCGACCGCGCGAAGCAGAAGACACATAAGTAGTATTTTGTGAGTAAAAACCGGTCAGCTCGAGGGTCAGCTCGCGACTCGCGACTCCTCGTGAGACAAGCAATGCTCAAGTTATGTTCGATTTATCGTAACTCAATATTGATTTTGAGATTTTGGTGCTTCGCGATGTAATGATCACGTCCATTTGATCCGAGTGCCTACACATTCTGCACTGCAGCAAACGCGCGCGTTGTCGGCGACGAGTCGCTTGTGGCCAACTTCGCACCCTGCATTAGAATCATCACTCGGTGTTTACTCGCTTCCCGGAGCTTCTTTTTGATCGACAGAAGCTTCTGAATGTGTTTTTAGTTATAATTTTGCTTAAAGATTTTCATGCCAGTGATTTTGACGTTTGAAATTAGCCTGTGAAGCATCTCCGATAAAGTCAATTCCACGGCCACGGCGCGGCGGCCATTGACCGTGCCGTAAGGGTGATGACAGATAAAGCGCTACGCTACGATTTTGCGCCACGCCACGACGCGCTATCGCACGCCACGACCCAAAATTTCATTCCAGCAAACTCGACCATAGATAGATTTGATTCATTTTCATAATCTACGGTTGATACTGTAACAATAAATCCAGTCCATCAATGGTCGGGTTCGCTGGAATGAATTTTTGGGTCGTGGCGTGCGATAGCGCGTCATGGCGTGGCGCAAAATCGTAGCGTAGCGCTTTATCTGTCATCACCCTAAAATGCTACTTTTGCCTCACGCTAAGCGTGCGTAAAGATGGGCTAAAGGGCACCTAGTGCTAAAAAAATTGTTATAATGTATATTTCAAGTCGTAGAAATGGGGGGGGGGGGGAACTTGGAACACCGAAAATCCTACTTTCGGCGGAATTACTCATGTATATGTATGAGTCAATCAAGTTCATCCTTAGAGTAGTGCTATGGCGCTTTGGTACCATATGAGCGCGGATGCAGGGGCTAACAGACGACAGCGGAAGACACAATGATGCCAAAAGACTGGACCGTATTCAATTGCCGTGATGCTGACTGATCCGACGTCGACGGGGGTCTGTATGGGTGGGTGATTGCAGATCCCCTTATGGATGCATATATCCAGGCCAGTGTATAGGCGACGAGACGTATAACCTCTGCTGACAACGTAACCGCGACAGAGGAAACGCTGACCCATGCGTGAGCTTTTGCTGATCAAGCATGGCACTGAACCACACACGATGCGCGGGTCGATCTTGGACCACTATCGACGGTATTGGACTGTGTACATATGAGAAGATCGTTCATGGTTGAAATTTACGCTCGGATGGATACTTTCTTTTGAGTGACCTTTGGTGTGCATAGGGACAAGATTTGTAGTGGCAACAGTTCATTCAGAGAATCATTGGGACATTGCCTCGGGAAATGCTACTTTCAATTGGAACTAACTCGGAAAGTTTTTATAAATCAATGCTATGGAATGTGATCATTGTCAACAAGTAATGATCCAAGACTACATTAGTATTAAGTTAGAGCCTTTTGCAAGATGCCCGTTGAGTGATTGACACCAAAGATCTGTTTACAGAGAGCATTAAATTACATAAAGATTCTGCTGACAAATAATTATTTCTCAGACGACTTGTGGAAGCAAAAATATAGGAGTGGATTTTGATGGACTGCATTCAATTCGGGGGTTAATGGGAATCGTCACTATCCGATGATTATGCAAAACTAATGCATGATCTTTTTCCGACGTTGACTAAAGGCTGTTTGCGACCCAATCAATACGTCAGTGACTGATAAACTCCAGATGGAATATGATGATCATTACAAGCTCGCATTATGAGCATAGTCGTGAATGGAGAATCCACAACATAATCTATTGCATCCGATTACATCTGAAACCTTACCGTAGAGTAGGAAGCAACTAGCTTATGGATCATGATTCTGTAGTAAATTTTGTGGATGATATGTCAATTCCGTCGTTCAATAAAATCCTTACCTGAAACAGAAATAAGAATAGAGCAATCAGCATTTAAACAAAAGTATTTCATTAGACATAAGAAGTAAGATTTTCGAACAAATTAGCAACAAATTGTTTAATTCAGGACAGACCCATAACTCCCAAATTCATGATACAAACCTAAGAACGGCCCTAGACACTTTTTCCTAATATGTACACTGCCTCAGCGGTGAAAACGTCCCAAGAACCCCTTACACAAGCCCTACCACATCCTTCCCCATCAAACGCCCTTATACATAGGATACGAGAAGGCTGCATCAGACTCTAAAAATCAGTCGTGCGGCCCTTCTCTAAAATAAATCATATCAGCCATGCCATCTGAATCGAACCTTCTTTATATATCCCAATGGCCCCATCAGAAGGTACACACTAGACAACGGAATTAACTTTGGTAAGACTCAAAGTTCCATCAACGCTTCTAGCACAATCCATAATAAAAGAAGACTGTACGCGTGCTCTCGCAGCATCACTTTTGAAAGCTCACTTTATATAATACGTTATATATTCGCGAGCAGCCATGCAAAAGAGTCGCGTGCCATGAATGGCATCATGAAGGGGAGTCACTACTCACTAGTCAGCTGGTACAAAGTATCCCAAGTGAAGGAGAGAAAGACAGAGAGTCTGTTTTGCATCAAACGAGAGCGTCTGGCGGGCCGCAAGCAAACATGGCAAGGTGCGCGGTTTCTGCAGGTGTTCGGCGCATGCACGACGACAGACTCTGATCTGATCTCTTATACATGTATAGACATGAGGCAGAATTGAGTTTGCGGCGTGATTGGATTTTGGATTCTGAGGTCTCCAGCTGCTGGATGCGTATGGCAGACATCAGGGAGAAATGTCCGAGGAAATGTCTGCTTTGGGATGAAGGCACGCTTGATACAAAGGTATGTTACAATGAGGATGTGCTTTGTGTATGAGAAGAGACGTTATTATCTTACCATCTTCTGAGTGCTGTTCATCACCTTCTGATACTAGATCGTTCGGATTGTAATCTGAGATGGATCTTACGAGAGAAGATTTCATACAAACTAATGTTTCCTGGTGACATTGCTAAACTCTAAGAAGGTTTTTCTGGAACTCAACTGTAAGGCAACCAAGCTCGCAACCAAGTCAGATCTCTTGGGTAGAAGCACTTATACAAAGAGATATATCAACGATATATCTGCGATCGAGGATAGACTTCATAAGAATATGATTTTTATGTACACGCGTTATCAAAGTCGTTGATTATAAACAACACCAAATCAGTTACATCTTCCAATTTCACACCACAACTTTCTTGAACCATCTGTTAGAAGAAGAAGGGTTGAACTCTTGAAGCAACGAGCTTTGTGGGTTATACACTGATACATTGGGGAGATCTTCAAGAATGCCATCGTAGACCACAACGTGACTCAGTACTTGGGGGAGCAAGCGAGAGGGTATCGGCATCACGGGGTTCGACTAACCAAATATCTCTGCATACTTGATTAGGTTTGTCCGGATTCGAAAGCGGTTCATCCCTGCTATCCATACTCGTAAGAGGAGCCAATTTCGGCCTTGACGGATACAATCTTGAGGAATGGCGTATAACGGTGTCAAAATCAAATTTACTACCCAAAACACATTGCTCTATTTTGAGTTTTGATTTCTCCTTAAGTATATAGACAAAAGCAATACAACTCATCTTCTTTCCACTCCCAGAAAGAGTAATCCCTAGGAAGAAGTACAAGTTTGATTCAACTATGCGTTATTGGTACTAACGAGTACTACATTCCTCGAGTGGATTGGCTGCGAGCAAAGAGTTGGAAGAACTTTTGGAAGAACAATCTGAGCTTCACTCCAAGTGATTCTTTTCCATCTCCAGTAAGTTTTTCTTCTCGTCCAACACTTTAGTAGCGAGGATCAAACTTTTTCCTCAGTGGAAGTTAGAGGAACAGACAGATATTGGTGTGGACAGTTATGAATCGATAGTAGAGGGTGTCTGATCAAACAGCCCAAGTTTCTTCGACTTTATTTATTGAGAATCAGTCTAGCTGATGGACATTTTGTATGGGATTCAATTTGCTTCATTCCATGCTCTTGAAACTTTGCAAGGAGTCAAAGTCGAGGGGTCAAATTAGAAAACATCATCAACAGGAAATGTGAGAGATTTATAATACCGTCATGGTTGCCTCATCATCTTCTTGTGATTTGAAACATCTTCACTTTTCAATGGTAAAGTTTTATATATTCATGAAAAAAATTGGTGGGACTACAACCGAGTCATACCAGCAATGAATAATCGTTGTCATAGTAGCTCACTTTCTTAATAATAAAGTCTAAAAATTGAAGAAAATGATGATCACATTTTTATGAAGATCAACATAATATCTCCCTTCTGACCGAAGAATGTAGTTGAGAAGGTTGAACTGGAAATGATATGTGTTGAGTTATACTTTTGATTACATGGATATGTGAGACTCTCTGACACAACCTCAATAGGCCGAGCACTGGGTCCTCTAGAAAGAAATCAAAGGAATCTGGCACAAAACTCTTCTCTTGGAGTTCTTCGTGTTTTCCTCTTCTCCTGTCTCAGCTAGATAGAGCACGGACATTTTTCTTTTTGATTTTTTGAAGTCGATTCACAGACTCGGCTCCGATATTTACCGCTCCAAGAAAATCTACGCAAGATGAAATCAAGTTATCTAACAATAAAACAAGTTCGCAAACTGAATAATGTCTATAGCAAGGTCATAGACGAAGTACATTTAGATCGAAACTATAATCACAAAGAAAAATCAATCAACCAAATTGATTTGAACACCGTACTTCATCATATCTATCTACCGCGCTCGTTACATATACGTGGGTTTTTGAAGCTAAGAACGAGATGAGATAGAGATCAATCATGTTGAGAAGACCATGTCAACCCGAAGATAAACATATATTACACATCCGCGCTAACAGAAATTACGAGAAATTCGTTAGAATCAATGTGGATTTCGTGACGAGTAAAAGGAATGAGTAAATCATGTTTAATTACTCAAATTTTGAATGGTATCAGCATCGATAGTGCCAATGCTACTTTCGTGATTGATGACATTATTAACTGAAATATTGCGAGACTACGTCCATATGAACCTTCTACACTCTGTTCCCTAAGAGATGGCATAGCTTAACTCGTAAATACGGTCGATAGGCTCGAGGAAAGCCTTCTCGAAAGCCTCCCTCGTACAAGTTCAAAACCAGCAGTCATATCAATATCAGACACCCGCATAAATTCCATCCTTTCCATCTGCAACCGGCAAGCTTTTAAAAAAACTTCCACACTTCAAAAACCAAACTCTGAAAATACACCTATCCCAAAGAGGCATACGGAGTGCTATCAATCAGCGACAATGAAGCAAACGCCTCCCTTCTCGTCGGATAACAGCAGCAAGAAGTCTCTCTTATATATAGCAGGCGATAACGTAGGTCCACATCAGAGTGGCTGTTGCTACCCGGGTCTCCATCTGCGGCACCCTATCGATTGGCCTCGCGCCTCAAATCCTCCACTACATATACTGGCGTTGAAAAAAAAAGGATGGCTTTCTGATACTTTAGCATACAAGGGAGAAGGAGCAGATTCGCGTTGCTGTTCACCCTCCTGAACTTGCATATATATATGTATATATGCACTCATATGTATTAGGAATATGGTTCCGGCCTGTGCCACTCGTGTGCTGCGCCGATACATAAATACAATATTCAAGGATAAGTGTTTGATAGGGGATGGGATATAAGAGAGTTTGGCGCGGCGCACGACCCAAACGGTTAAGGAGGTGCGACGAAAAACGAGTTTTGAACGGCTTCATTCGCGCAAACGCGATGAGGAGGTGACAAAAAAGGTGTCCCAAGTTTTGGAATGGACTTGTCTATGGGAGCTGTAAGGAAGTGTTCAGTCAGGCAGTCTTGAGGGATCATTTATCGAGTTACATACACTTGAAGTAATTCTTTACCGCATTCTCTAAAGCCTGGTGATTGCTATGACAACAATTCATCAAATTTGGCTTGTGAAGACAATTCTCATCGTACTCTATAGATTTCATCGGTTTGAAGGGCACCCAAGTGGCTAGTGAATTTGGAAACTTTTTGGATGAGGTTGAGTTTCAGGAGTGGTGAACTTGCGAGTGCTATAACAACTTCAATAAACCACAACTATAGCCATGCTTCACTTGAAATCTCTATCAGTTGCTTTTCGAAGGACGTTCATCGGAGGTTTCTTTCAATTCTCTTCAGGTGATTGTCCTGGAACTACGTGAGTCAAAGGCTACCTGACCTCACTTTTTTGGTAACATCGATCTAAACAAATATATAATTTGGGCAAATTAACCTGTTTGGCACATCGAAAAGTAAGTGAAAATGGGCTAGAATACTTCTGTGATCAAAACTCATTCGAACCAGGTGATAGTTTGCGCATAAACAGAATTTTCGTGGAACCCGTTTCGGGATTTCAATTTTCCGATAGCGTACACGGAAAAACTAAGCAATCAATCTTGAGTGGACTTGGAGAGAAAGTTCGTCTCTGTATCACCTTTTCCTCGACCTTTTCCCTCCTGCGCTTTCATCATTTTCTGTTGTCGGGATCAATTGTGAGACTCAAAATAGTGTCGTTTTATGTGCCATCTCCCATAAGCATAATGTTAAATGTGATCCAAACATACGGTTTTTTGATGGCCTGGGCTCTGACACGAAACGATCGATTGACTTGAGATTTCGTACAGATACTCATTAGAACATGAACTAAATTCTTACCAAGTGACGAAGAAATGTTCTGTTGTCAATCAATTTTACAGGACAACCATACCTTAAACGAATCCTTGGGATAAAAATCTATAAGTCGTGATGGTCGTCATTGCTATGTAACAATTTATTCCAACCTCGTCATGATTATAGAGAATAGAGCAATTATCCAAAACAGTGAAATGCTCGGTGAAATGTTCATAAGTGGGAAGGGATTGGTTGGTAGATTGACGAAGAAGGATAGGACTCCGAACGGTGGTCCTGAGAAAAAAAGAGACATTCTCGAAATTGAATGGACAGAGAGCGATTCCGATAAGTCACCGGAAAGGGCTGAAATAGCTGAAGCGTCTCGAGCATGACGGTCTTAGCTCCGAACTGTTTCGAGCTCTCTATCACTTTATTACCTCGAAAAAGAATTGCCGAATCCATCTGAAGCTGAGTAGAGAGAGTGGAGAGATACTATGTATAGAGGTACGCCGCGCAACATCCGAGGCGACATCAGGAATGACTTCCACGCAACCTGATATAGATGTTTGGATTTCGAGACTAACGGTATTTAGTTTGTCAACGGCCATTTTGACTTCCTTGCTCAAGTATGATTATTTCTCATCAATAATTTTTTTGGTCCAATACTTGGCAAGAATTTGTTTTTGACTCTAATTCATAATCCACCCTTGTCAAGAATGTTCCTAACTTATTGAAACCACTCAATCTCATTCATTACATACGGAAAATCAAGCTGGTCCATCGATTCATCTTGTCCGATGTCTAGTTGAAATCATTTCATGAGCCATGATATTATTCAAAGTCTTGGGTAATCGTGTAACACTTCATCGTGGATATCTATTCAATAAAATATATGTATACAATAATCCTCAACATTCATTTTGATTACTTTTGTGTATTAGGCAATACGTCGTTTTTCCATGTAAAAAAACTGACTACGAAATAGTTTTGTGTCACGCAAGATGAGCTAAATGCGGTGGATTACCAACTCAACGATCCAAACTTTACGGAAAAAAAGGACCTGGCTCTATTTTAGATCAGTCGAGCGTTCGGAGTAAGTAGACGTGAGATAGTTCGTAGTTTGTGGCTTTGTGGTATCTATTCAGTGGTCTGCAGGTGAATAATCACTTTACATCTCTATCTGGTTAACTTTCAAGAGACTCAGAGTGTATTTGAGAGAGAGAAGAAGATATGGGTTTGACCCCCGACATACCAGTTTTTTCTATCACAAAAGATGAGGTCTCAAAAACCTTTGATATTGAAACTCTTCCAAGTTGACAACGCCGTTTATTATCAAGAGGTCGTAAGATCGTGAAAGCTTCAATCGAATTTTCGAGAGAGATGTTATAATACAGTTTGAAAATTATTGCCAGTTCTTACCGGGCAATGATAGATGGGTTTGGCTCGTATAACGGATAAATTCATTCTAATAATATTCAATTTCCGCACGAGCGATAAATGCAAACAATTGATTCCTACTATATCGATCAAAACTTTGATAAAACGCCGTTTAATGTTTGTACTACTCATCTTATTTCGTCCTAATTTACATGATGTGTCTCTGCTGTATTGATCCTGGGTGAATATCATTCTATCAAAGTTTCATAAACTCTTGAGCTTTTAAACTTGAATGGATGATAGTTTCATAACATACCATTTCCAATGTTTGCAAGTTCGATCAACTTATAAGTGGCTAACAAGGAGAGGTCCAACCTTGCGGAACACGGATCTTGATGAAACTCTGGGAATCATCTTATTTTGGTGAGAAATGAAGGTATCTCTATGGGTCTAATCCCATGAGCCTCCTATTTCGAGATACAGCTACAGAGATTGACATTTTCGGTATATCTATATATACGAATTTTCAACGTGGGCCTATGTTGGCAATGCTAATCTCCATATCTGTATTTGAGAATGGGAGGACCATGGGATAAAATCCTCGGGGATACCTTCATTTCTCACCAATAAGTTTCGTCAAGATCCGTGTTCCGCAAGGTTGGACCTCCCCTTGTAAGTGTCCTGACACATTTTATGGCACATTTACATCGAGTAAAAGACATTTAAATAACCTATGTTTCCATCCGATGTGAGTAAATATATACTAATGTCATTTCTAATTCGAGACCATTTAAAGTACATTATATTTAGAACTTGAATGGCGGATCATAGAGATCCATTACTTTCAAAAAAAGGGAGCCAAAAGTACAACCGCAGGAAATTTAGCTCACCACATCCACGTCGGAACTCAAGTCCGGAAAGGCAATGACAGACACATGCATACAATGTATAGAGCACAATCGCTCATGGCCCTTCTAAAAAGGAAACGGCATTCTCTCAAAAAAGTATTGGTTTCGAAACGAGTTTCGGCCTCATTTGTCATTGGCTCGTATATAACTTGAAACTTTCATGAGGGGATGTTGCATGGACGCGATCGATGGCTCGAGCTCAACAAAAGTATGGCATCAGTATTGACGCGTGTATAAGTTCCAAGTCTCACAGTTTACTTTTTGAAGTTCCATGCAGTCAGTTCAAAAACTATGCTCGGTGCACGTTTTTATTGTGTACAAATGAGTGCACACATGAATTTATAACCGTACTGCGTGCATACATGCATGGTTGAAAATTAGTATCAGAACGGGGGAAAAAGAGCAATCTCAAGCAGAGGCAAATTCTACAGTTTGAAAGATATGAGGCAAGACGGGCAAAAAGAGTTGAAAAAAAAAAGGAATGAGGGAACGTGTGCATGCGAAAAAGAGAAAGAGTAATCTCAAGGTAAAATACCCAAGCTTAGCGCAGTGGCACGTGAGCTACGACGTCTGTTTCCTGCGCTCACCATTTAAAGTTCTTTGCTTGAAGCCATCTAGTAGACGTGAATACTTCGTGAAAAACTGATTCATACAAAATTAAATGCTGTACCAAAGATTTTGATAAGTATAATAGTTTTAGGGTCAAAATTTCAAAAATATAATAAAACATGATGATACGAGTGTTATAGAGCTTGATTTAAAGAATGTATTGTGGAGTTTCATCAGTCAATGTAACTTTCTCTTCAACACTAAACTTTGTTCAACTTTCGAGGTATGTGGATCAATTGATCAAATTCTGGTACTTAACATAATCCTCGAGGGTTTGTCAACGTGTACATATTTCAATGTAGCATGAATAATTTCTCTTCCATATTTACCATAAAATTGATATTATATCGGTAATAGTAGCAAGCAAGTATCTAAATCAAGACGAATTGATCACCAAACATTCCCAACTTGATACTTCACCGATTTGGAACTGATACAATCCCTCGAAACTATTACAGCAACGCATTGGGCTGCACCGCAATCTATTCAAGAAATACTCGCACAAGGCCTTATTGGTGCTGCTACAAAGGCAGAGCAGCAACATGACCCTCTTGAAATTCCGGACGGCCGATACGAGAAGGGATATAACATAACCTCCAATCCAATCCCATTGAATTACGGTCATTCCAGAGTTACGTAATCTCCGCCTCGACCACCACCGATTCCCACAGGGAATTTCTAAGCCGCAATTTAGATGGGGTGGTCAACTACGATTTAGAACACGCTGTGTGTGATAGCTGACCGCGTAGAAAAGAAGTCGACATATTAGACAGAAATGCAATATTATGGAGAGGTTATAGAGTCCGCTGCGGTGATAAGAAATGAAAGGGTCGAGCAACTTGGAAAGATATCATAAACTGTCTGATTAGTAGCAAAGCTGCTTGCGAGGCTGCTTGTGTACGATATGAATTGACCTGAAAATGTCAATTGTGAGAGTTTTACTCGAGACATTATGTTCAATATGTTTGATGAGCTGATTGAGTAGTGTTTGAATTCACGCGTCGAAGTTGGCCTGTCTTATTGTCTTCGATGCTCTGAAGCCACTCAGAAGGAGAATTAGCTTAGAGTCATCCACATGCGTGGTCATTCAGTGCATATGCAAAAAATGGACAATAAATCATGTCGAGGTCCTGGAGAAATATGGAGAGTTTTGAGGGCAGCATTTTACGAAAGACTTGTGACTCCGTGTACCATAGCTTTGGCATAACTCGAATAGAGTTACAGTAAATCGGCAATGATTACCTTTCTGTATAGCTATAACTCGGATTAAGAGTTCAAGTATCCGATTAATTTTCTATTAGAATAAATAGAAACATCAATCCTGCCTCCTTTTTGACCATAAAGTTTCGACCATAGTGAAATTTTGTGAAATTTTTCAAAAGCTTCATAACTTTTCCAATACAGATATCTAGTCTGTCTTATGACATAACTGTATTGGAAAAGTTATGAAGCTTTTGAAAAATTTCACAAAATTTCACTAAATGTGAATTAAAAGAGTTGGTTTTCACCATCGATTTCCGTTCGAAGCTTCTTCTGTTCAGGTTAATAATCGAGAAAGAAGAATAACGAGCATAGTTGTAGAAAATGGCCATGCCTTCTATAGGCTATTCTGCAATGATGGCTCGTCCTCTTTGCATTGAATTTGCGATGGTAATGGCCAAAGATTGGTCGAAGCCATTTTCTGTCTCTCTTTTTCACTCTTCACCGTTCCCCCTCATCGTCGCTCGCGCAATATGACGACCATCACGGAGTTTGCTGAGGACATATCAAGTGTTGCATGTACCCGACGAAAAAATTAACGTGGTCATAATGTATTCGGTTTATGGGCTACGGTACGTAATTTTTCAATTTGGCTCCTGGTTTTGCACCAATATTTCTCTTTCTCTCTCAGCTTTGATCTGAACACACCAGGAGTCAAAAATTCACATTTACAGTTTCACGCGTCAAAACATTGAAGAATCGCAGATTTGAAATTCCATGTGAAATCAAAGAGCCATCGAATAATTGCATTATAGGAAACTTTCCGTTCAGAATCTCGATGAAACGGGAGCAAAAATTGAATTGGAAAAGGCATTTTTGATTGAGCTGATAGAGGTAATAACTCATCGAAGCGTTGCACGTAATATGCTACGGCGAAGAGGTGAATCAGTGAAGGCGCAACGTTCGATATGGTTGCAAATAAACTCGCCACTGTTATCTATTCGAGATCCGGCTTCTGTATCATACTCCTTCTATACCCAATAAACACGGAGGTTGTATCATTGCCTGCGAGGTACCTATATATTCGTGATGTGCGAAGCCCAGTCCTGAAATAAATCGATGCTCTTCAAGAGAAGAGCGACTGTATCGCCCGGTTAGATTCCTCGGATCGTTTTTCGAGTCTATATACCTTCCTATTTCTCTGTACAGTCCTCTCCCTTTTCGACCGCCCTCGACGACGCGTATATCAGCTATACATAATATCGAGAGACAATTTTAAATTCAATGTTCCAACTTTGGATTCGAGCTGTTGAATCGATGTGTGAAGGAACGATGGATGAATATGTTGACTCTGGTGTGGTCGATTCTGACGAATTTGTAGGTGTGTCTGACGGATAGAGTGAGAAAAGATATAAATATGAGTTGGAGGATCGAATAATCGTGGGTGCGACTGAATTCTATGCCGATAGGATATTTGATCGGTGAAAAAATGGTCTTTGAATGATTCTACAGTTTGGAGGTTGGGTAGAATTTTAACTTCGTTGACGTATCTTTTTCCAAAAAAGAACTGCAAGGTATTTATCTTTTTTGTCGAGTTTTTTGTAGTTTAATATATGATTTTCTTATGAAAAGATTTGGCATGTTCATGAAAATTATAAAGAAAAAGGGTACAATTAAAAAATCCTGTGAGACTGTTCTCTGAACAGTTGTTTTGACTGTCGAGGAACCTGGAAGAACGAAGAAATAATGTTCCTTCACAAACTCATTCCATCACACCCTCGATCATTCACCACTTGATTTAATCTTTTACTGTGACATCACTTTACAACACGTTTCCACATTATCTAATCCAAAGCCATTCCAATTGATGAATTGACTGCTTTTACTAATTTACAAATTTGATGCTTCAATCATAGATAATATATTGGATAATAATATGAGCTATAATAATCAGATAAACTTAGATTAGATTGGGTCAGTCAAATTTGTGATCCTCCTTCTCTTGTGAATCCCAAACTTGGAACACATGAACATTCGAATGAGAATATACTCGAGAAATAGGACTCAAAGTCGAAATATCGTCGTTATCGAATCATATATAGGGGCGTATGCTCACATATGCGTCTCTGATTCCTCGTAACGGCTCATTTCATAGCTCTCCATTTGATCATTTATATATAGGAGAGCTATACAGGTAGTAGATCTGCAGCTCGGGTATATAATCAATCTTGCTACCTCGGATCGTTATTCACAGATTGGCAAAGAGAGAGAGAGAGGCCGATTGGAGGAATCGAGCAAATGCAATAAAAGAACGTAATATCCCATTCCGTACGACAGCGGCATGAAAAGAGACTGCGAAGTCAAAGAAAGTATCGAGAAGTATACATATATTAGAGCCTTGCAGAATCCAAAGTCAAAGAACTCGCGCGAGCGCGAGAATTAGAGAGAACGAAGAGGAAGAAAAAGAGGGAGGAAGGAGGGGAGGACAGGTTAGCGCATCTGTGTGTGCATCTCGGAGATGCTGGGCTGCATATCAGAGTATAATAATAAGGAGAGGAGAAGTTTACAAATCAGAGAGGCTGGAGCGTGTATATAGATATGTACATCGAATGATGATGGTGATGAGGAAGAGAGGGATATGCGAACGATAAAAGAAACTATCACGATAGAGTGAGAAAGAGAGATTGTGGGAGATTGACAGAAGAGTGCAGAGTAAAGAGGCAGACAGAGAGAGAGCAAAGCAAAGCATATTCCAAAGGAGAAGAGGAGGAGAGAAGAGATACTTCAGTGCGAAAAACCTGTTTGGGGTCCATGCAGAAAGACTACTGTAGAGAGCGTAAGAGAGGTAGGACGCGTGCTATGTACCCATGCCATCTGATGTTGGAATCCAGTGAACTCATCTGAACGCTGGTGCGCGTCGGCCCGCAGGCGATAACCCGTTGGACCGAGCATTATTCCGACCGATGACACGCGAAAGGTGATGGTGCATAATTAGCTCTCGTTATGTCGAACGCGAAATACAATTCGCCTGGACAAGTACGTCCGATCGTTGATTCAACCATAGTCCCAAAATCATAGATTCTGCGTATCCAATAATTTGGTTGTTCGGTAATGTGTACATTAATATGACAATAGACTCCAAAACCACCTGCAGTTCAAGTTTCGAAATCTTCTGTCTCACTTGCACTCATTTATGGTATCACAACCCATCATGAGTGCGATTAACATAGGAGATCTCGAATGTTGAACAGTTCATGTGGAAAAATGTGAGGTTATGATGGGTTGCAGCAATGGCATAAGTGCCAAGGTAATCGCCCATTAATTTTGAGCTCGAGTCTATTTCAGTTTGGCATTTTATTTGATTTTGATACTGTGAGGCATATGTGTCTGGTATATATATCTGGCAATGGTGCTGAATGATTGTGATGTGACACAATTTTCATAGACGGTAGCGATATAGCTGCTCATTCTGCTGCAATCAACAATTGTCACGAGCTCTCCAATTGCGAAGGTGAGCGAGAGTTGTAAGATGTAGGAAAAGAAAAAAACCAATTCTAGTTTGACTGGATTGGTGAAGATATAATGGTGTAACGATTCATTTAGATTGAATCACTGCATCTATACTTGACTATAAAAATGAAGATTAAATCTCGATGTGCGGTGGCATGTGCAAAAAGTGTTGAGAGACCCTTGATCTCATGAAAAGATGAAATATTCTCTAGTAAGCTGCCATAAAAGCAATAAATTGAATTACAAATAATCATATTGTGACAAAACTAATGTAAAAGAATGGCGCAAAACTTCAAATCTATCTCGTTTGTATCACCAATTCTCGACAAATCACTAGAGACATTCGATCCTCAATGAATACACCCATGTTGACACGCCCTCTACTTTTTCTATAATCCTTCCTTTGATTTTATTACTCGTCTCGATAACACCGAGAGTCGTTAGACGACTTTCTTACCGCGCTAGCAAGTGCGGCAAAAGAAGCTTACAGCACTTATCGAAGCTTTCCTTCGACGACGAACGAGAAGGTATATCACTGACATGACAAGATCGCGGCGAGCACATCAAAAGAGGTGCCTTTGAAGAAACCATCTCCGTTCGTTGAGAAAACGAGCTTTGAATCATTTTTCCATGCGATCATATTCTCCCCTTTTCATATTCGCTTTCATCTTCAAATCCAAAGCTTGCATCGTGTTGTTGAACAACTTAATACCCACGAGGAGTATATCGTCATTTCAGACAGAGTTGTCTGTATGGATGAATAAGATCCTATGGTCAATGAGATTATTGAAAGCCATCTGTACATAACAGAGCACATGAGATCCAATTAGTTTTCACCTTGCAGAATATGTATAATTCAACAATACTTGAATTGTTAAACTAAGGTGAGTGTACCCAACCTGCCCGCACGAAGACAAGTTTTCAACAACTCTGGTTTACACCACTACTCTGGCCCACCTCAATATCTTACAATGTATGCTCATTTTGAAGCTTGTTCTGAACCCAACAAAATGAGCTGAAGTGCGTTGGAAAATATTGAGGTGGGTCAGAGTAGTGGAGTAAACCAGGATTGTTGAGAAATGGTTTAATATAGGGGCAAATTTAGTACACGCAACTAATATTGATAACCACAAGTTGATTATAATGATCCATTGAGGATGGATCGCTATCAACAGCATGACGAGATATCAGATAACAAGAATCATCCAATAAAACATTATTTTGATTGTTGACATTATGACGGCTATATCCAATAATATTGATAATATCCAGTTTATGCGGTGATGATCATCAGACCATCTCACACATATAAATGATGAAAGAAACTAGTATACACATAAGGAGACACTGTATAATAAAGGTTATTTGACCAATTCGTCGACATGGACGAAAATTACACCCGATTTTGTTCCTTATGTCATTTTGGAGACCAACCTGGGGCCCACCCATGGACATATCCGTTTGAAATCCGCATCAGATGATGAAACATAAATCAATCTGAACAATGAACGTTTCTGGATAAATAATACACTCTTCAACAGTGTATCAGATCATCATTCAGCCATGCATACAATTCACTAATTCAGGTGGTAAATGTTTTCTACATTATACATATACAGAAAAGGAAAAGGTTAACTTTTATAATTAATTTTGTTATGAGTGGAGAGGGTGAAGCTATCGCGAAAAAATAAATAGTGTACACCTTCTGGAAGTACATCAGCTATGTATATGCATTTTGCATACATAGAATATTCAAAACTTGGGAAAAGTCACGTATTGGACTTTGTTTCTTTCATTACACTGGCAAAGTAAAGACGCACACTTGCATACATCTTTGTTTCTCGCGGATCGTCTGCTTTTGTCACGCTTTTTATAAATACGCTTTGTGTGAACAGTTGTTGCAGCTTAGTAAAGTAGCACCTTTCCTTCTCTCTTTATTGCCATATACTGCGGTGCACTCATAATATAACTGCCACGGAAGCGCGAACGCACTTTACTTTACTTACTCTCGTGTTTTATATTATACATACACTTATCGCTTGCACGAGACAGGTGCAAAAGTATACGACACCAGCTCCGTAAATAATAATCAGGATTCATCACGTGAGCAGCTCGCTTAACTTCTCAATAAAAGGGGGGAAAAACCAAGCAGAACATTCAATTGAGTCCTCGTTTATGTGAAATTTTACGACCAGCTAAAATGTGCATCGACGCCATAAATTCGATCGCCTTGATATCAAAGCCGTTTTTTTTATAAGCGTGGAAACGTCCAATTTCATGATACGATATGTGTGATAAGTCGATGTTGAATTAGAAGTGACATTCATCGCTTGAGCAAAGTTTGTAAAATTCAGAAATGAAGCAAAGTCGATCGCATCGAGATCGCGTATCAGAAATCGAAATTGTCGATCGGTTATGAGGTGCGAAAAAAATGTTGAAGTTTTTTGAAGCCTGTGCATAACTTCAAACGTGTCCAATGGAAAACATCAAACAGAAGCGCAAATGAGACGATAGTAGCGATACATACTTGTACAAGTATCAGTGTGTGTAATAATACATGTCAAGAGTTTGCATCTCTCACGCGAACGTTCGGGTGCATTAAACATCAGACACTTTAGTGTATGTATTGGTCTGTAAAATACGTGTACTGCACGATCGTGTACGTATACACAATCAACGAGTGCTTCACTTTCGAGTTCACTCGCCGAGCCCATGCACATCACATCATCACATGCATGCATGCATCGGCTCCTTGCACTCATTATCGAAAAGAGTATTGTGTTACACCATACGACGCTTGTATTGTACACAGTATCAATGTATAATACGTACGTATATGAAACGAATACACATCACATGAGGTTGTATATAACATGGCTATATGTATACCAAAGTGCAATGATATCGAACGATGTCGGTAAAACAAAAGAAGAGTGAGTGTATCGCGAGCTGCGTGTTTAGCTCAGTATACACTTTCTGATGAAAAATGACGTTACAGCAGTGATAATGACGGAAGTGACAGGAATTCTGAGAAAATTTCATTGCATGGTATCAAACACGAGCGTTCGTGAATATTTTATTAGGCAAGATGGTCAACGTGGTATACGTGGCAAAATCATCACGAACAATCCGAATTCGATTATAATCGTAAAATTCAAATTTCAAGAAGAAAAAAGTTGAGTTAGACGTCGGGAACAGAAATTATCATCATTTTGTTCAATCGTATATCTACAAAATTCATAGTTGAGTGCTCATGAGAGAGAAAATTTGAAATTTTGAAAGTTGTGAATTCTTATCGGATCTTATTTAAAGTTTGAAGGATTTTCTTTTGGCGCTCCAGAACAGCGAACATTGTTCATGCGTCGTTTGTAGAAAAGACACGGTTTCTTCACAAGACTACTCTTTCAAATAAAGATAAAGAAAATTGAATTTATAAAATCTAGTAGAGCTCCCGATGGCGAAAATCACCAAATTACAGTCATTTATTCGTGCAAACTTCTTGTTGACTTTTGAATTACTTTTGATCACTGCGGAAGGACTTCTAAGCTCACCATCCAGAAATCTGAGATTTTGCAGACTCACAAGGACAGATCTAACCTTGCGGGTCCTAGATTCATCTCAAACTCTGGGAATCGTCTTCTTTCGGTTACAAATGAAGGAATCTCAAAGGATTCAGTCCAGTATGCCTCCTATCGTGAGATATAGCTGTGGAGATTAGCATTGGCCCTATAGGCTTATGTAGAGAAGTCGTACATATAGATATACTACCAATGCTAATTTCCATAGCTGTATCTTGGGACAGGAGGCCCATGGGATTAAATCCTTCGAGATACCTTCATTTTTCACTAAAGTAAGATGATTCCCAAAGTTTGGGACGAATCCAGGACCCGCAAGGTTGGACCTCTCCTTGTCAGAGTATCCAGATTGCCATATCAAATATCCATTCCTCAAACTAATCCAAAATCAATATCCATCAGTAAACTGGGACAACCTTTGAACCTTTGAATTTAATCAGTCTGGAAATATTCCAAATCCGCAAGCAAGAAATAGCACTCGAGGTTTCATTTTGCAGAGAGAAGTAAAATGCACGTATAGTTTTTGAACCAGAATGGCGAGCCAAACAGAGCATCGATTTGCGCGGGCTTTTCGCATCGAGCTCAAATACAGCTCCCTGCAGACTATGTAACTATTCGTATGAATGTACATTACGATGAGGCTCGAGGGCCAAAGCCCGGTATAGGACTCCAGAACCATATACATAGATTATCCAGGGCACTGGCATAGGTGCGCGTATGTCCATATCTTGCACGGCCTCGCCTTCACTCATTCATTATACGTACAGAACCAACTCTCCTAGCAATGACTTCAAATTATTATTACTATCCACTCGCAAGGGACAACACTGGAATTTCGTACACCGTTATATGGATCACCATCATGACCTTACATGTGTTGTATTTTGGGGTAAATAGTTGACACAAAGGTCCAATTTGTGACGCCTTAAAATGTTTCCAAAGGTAATTGTTGGAAATGGTACAGAATTTTAGACGACATAAGTTGAAGGGTAGAGAAGGTATGAAAGCTCCTCGTATAATGTAACTGCCTCCGGAAAAGCTCTCTTTGAAGATATTTGCGCGTGGTTCTGACTTTGGGGTTAATATGTGGCGGCACGAGTCGCAAACTCACAAAGCGTTGGCTCAAGTGCTCCCGGCAGATTTGTTGGACATTTGTGCCTTTTGCTACTGCCCCAAGTAAATTCCAGTTTCAGAAACGGGGACGAAGGCTGAATTCCAAATTAAAAGAATTTTAAATGAGCGAGCCGAGACTACCATGATGGGATCTAGGGCAGTGAATACGCTTCTCACTATGGAGAAGGTATACCTTATAAAAACGAGCGCTATATGCTTAATTTTGCATCTTGCTTCCTGGAATTTTGCCAAAGTTCAGCACTCACTCCAGATCACATGCAAGTTTGTCCAATGTAAGAACAAAATTATTTGACCATCGTGACATTTGATTTTGAGACTTAATTGTTTCTTGTCTGCAAATACCTGTGGTCTAAAATTTCACGCCACAAACACGTGACATGGTTCGCATCTATTCATTTTAACCTGTCCAACATGGTGTTAGCTTCTATTTGTCCACGCCATGTTCATTCGCACTCTCATTGTCTATCCATCTGGCTGGATTACGAAGTCTGGACTTGGCTTGGTATTAGATTTTACTTGTAGCACACATCAGCACCACTTTACTTCCACAAAGTTCCATGCTGTTATAAACGCAACTGTAACTGCACTTGCGCAACCATTGCTTTTTCGCGTGTTGCAAACAGTGCACTATATAAAGGCGGACTTGAATGTACATCTGCGACTCTATGCTGCAAGAATGTGTCGATCTCGTTAACCCAAATACTGTTATTAGTAGAGTTACAGACTCGTGCTGCCTCGACACTCCAAGCTCACTCCATCTGACTTGATTCTTACGTATACTTGAGCACATGCATATTTGCGATTGTACTTCTGCATCCGAGAGTCATGATTTAAATTCCAGTTGAGCAATTTCATCGATGTGTCAATTCGTAATCACTCAGATAATGAGTCGGAACAAAAATTACAAGATTTCGCCACGAAGGCCACGAACAAGAATGGTTTCATTTGTATCATTTGTAACAATACCTTTTTCAGCATAGAATTTTTTATAAATCGTGATAGTTGAATGAATTCCATTCTAATAGCTTCCATTACCATGCGCAAGTGCTAAATGAGCCCCAGTGCACGATCATCATCCATTGTATCATAGTTCTACGGATTGTTTGAATGAACCTTTGGGATTCTCTTGGAACATATTTTTAGTAGTTTGAACAGCTTAAAATAGTATACCATAGCTTCTCAAAAGGTGATATACGCTGTTGCAACTCATTTGGTTCACAATCACCCAAAGATAATGAAATTGCTCTATGGAACAAAAGCTAAATGAGCTGATAAGGATAAAAGAATACAGCCAGGCTTGCATAGGGAACTCATAATTTGATTGAAATCACTGAAGACGCAGCAACACAGAAAATTAATCACTTTTACTTTTTGAGACGCTCGCTCAAATTGCTGCCGCCGCACAACCAGCAATATCAAGCGAAATGCGAGCTATCTCTTTCATTCTTGTGTCGGCAGATGCAAGCAGCAGCGAATCTTTGCTGTCTTTGCAATTAAAAAACCGGCCGGACGGGTTTACCGAGCCAGTGCATTCCGCAAATTCTGAAACCACTGCTGTTCTTGCACACAAAAATCGAACATCGACTGTCACAAATGAGAACTCGGCTCGGAGCCGAGTCGGAGCTCGGTTGAAGAGAATAGAATCATCCTTTGAGTTGTAAGCGACGAACTACTGCAAGAAGACAGCTTATCACACGGAGATTGGTTTTTTGTTACAAATTCCGAATGTGGTAATTCCATAAAAAGACTGAATGCTTCGGTTGCAAAGTATCAATGAAAAGATGAAAACTTTCTTTAGGTCTACAAAAAATGTATGCTCCAGACCAGATGATTCTCATTTAAGAGAAGATCGGATCCTGGAGTCATCACCGAAGCCACCCAGAACGATCGAATTTCTGGAAAACCAGACCATTGAAAAGCAAGGACAGTCATTGAGATTTACTTTTTTCAAAAAATTATTGTTCGCAGCTGAAATTGAAACATAATGCCTTGCCTAGCTCAAACCATGGCTGAAAGATAACAAAGTATGGGACCGCGCATGTTTCGACAAGCCCACCGACAACCACCATTGCTGGCCATGTCCAGGCCTCGGGCTACCGTATATCGACTCTCCACACATTCTTATTTCTGGTGTAAGTGTGATCCAATCAGACTCTGGTGGACCGTGGCCATGTCT
Source organism: Eretmocerus hayati (assembly GCA_029851415.1). Taxonomy (NCBI): domain Eukaryota; kingdom Metazoa; phylum Arthropoda; class Insecta; order Hymenoptera; family Aphelinidae; genus Eretmocerus; species Eretmocerus hayati. The sequence goes on along the minus strand of CM056742.1, from coordinate 148,242,190 downwards.
GCGCAACATTAAACGCAACAGATGAATTTTGACTCGCCGGGGTTCCATACCTTGTTAATTTTCTGCCTTGGCTCAAACCTCAAACTATCATATGTCATCTGCATGATTTCGAAATAAATTTGATACGAATCGATATTGCAAGGTGTATCTTGGAAGCGACCAAATCAACTTCTCAGATTCTGCTCGCGTCGTTTTCTTCTTTAGCGCCAGTCATGGATGTGAAACGACCTCTCTTATCCCCAATAATAACGGTAAGGCATCAGCATGGTATGTCTCACGTGCTACCTATTAGATATGCAAATGTCGTGTGTCCGCCGTGCGTATGTACATGTAAAGTTACCCGGATGAATGCTCTTACGCAAGCAAAAGCCAATTCGCCATTCGAGTCTAGTCACACCTTTACCCTATCCCCAGTAGAGTCTCGCTCTCTTGCCGATCTTGCCTGATCTGCAAGTAGATTAGCCTTCCCCCAAGAGGATGGTGTCGGAGCTCATGCGAATCATCAGTTGTGCTATCTGGTGTCTTACCTGAAACAGAAAGGATGAAGAAAAAGTTAGCGAGTTCGGAATAAAGTATCTTATTACAAGGAATTTTTTCTTCCAAGACTTCGAAGCAATGTGGATTTCTTATATTTATTCATGAATGTTTTAAGGAGTTATTTGATATTTCGATTCTGATGGAGTCTGATTTATGAAGTCAATTTTGAAGATGGAAGGAATAGCTTGGAATCTCATGGCATTTGGATTTGGTCAAAATCAACGCTTGTGTCTGTAGATATTGTGAAAGTATCTGCCTTGACAGGAGATGATCTGCCAGAATGGGTACTAGACCAGAACGTGGTCCACAGGATCGTACAATAAAAAGTTGCAGAGACCTCGTCTCTTGGCAGTTGATATTGACGCCGTAATGCCAAATATGACTTTTCAAGATACTCTTCACAATTTTTATCAATCAAGGCATGATCATCATGTAGCACCGTAAACACTAAGAGGTAAACTAGTTTTATTGATTAAAATGTTGTAAGTTGATAACAAAAAGTATCTTCTCCCAACTCTAAAACAAAGAAAAATTTCCATGCAAATTGGCTCAAGTTTTACATCAGCTCTTCAAAATTTCGGACTCAACTCAGGTTGCAATTTCCTGACGAATTTCATTAGTTTAACTGCTCTGAGAGTATGGCATACTATTTAATATCCGCTAACACGCTACGCAAATCCATTAGAGCCAATAGCATTAACACAGTTTATCGGTAATATTGAACGAGGTCAATGTACAGATATGCCGCTGCTCCGCTATTTCTTGAGCTATAGCCAACTAGTTTTAGACATTCAATTTCGCGGGAAAATTTTACCAAGCTGCAGCGTAGCATGACGGCTATTGAAGCTCAATCATCTGTTCTATTCCACCAAGAGGCAAACAAGATTTTAATGGGACTAAACTCCAAACAACTAATGAGCGTGAGTCCTTGGAAAATTTGAATGAAACAGTCAAAAATAATTGTGTTTCTCTACTTTGACGGCAACATTTCATCTCAACAACATCACTTAACGGAGGTGTCATCACGTAATATTTGAATTGGATAGATACTTTTGAAAATCATTTTACAGAGAATGATAAACGCTATAATCCAAAAAAAATTATCCAAAAGTCCAATGTTATCTGACAGTGCAAGATTGATTTGTACTGGCGGCCGAATGTTGATTTTTGAAATCTCATAAGAAAGATTGAGAGCCTATCAGAAAGCATGCGGTCTTTGAGTTTATGGCTCGATTTATGGAGAAAAAGAGATGAAAGAGGCCTTTGATAAGATGAATGAACGGAGAAGAAAAAAAAAGTAAAATCAATCAAGTTTAAGTAAATTATCCTCAACACGTGACCGCATAAGAGCCAATGGATAAGACCCTGACTGACAGTTAGCGATTGAATCAAAATGTAGCACTTATTTGGATGTTAATTTGTTACCTCAAGATCAATAAATGCTCATGCAACTGAACTGACAGCAAAATAGCACGTGACAACAAAAAAATTCCAAACTGTAATGTAATTGGCATATATTACATTTTACACAATGATTACTTTTATATTCCTGTCATATGGATTGATAGAAGAACAGTGATAATGTCTGGCACATTAAAATACGAAAGATAATTAACATTTATTCGTTCCGGCTCCAATTCAATATTTCCGTGCAAATATTATCATTCCCGGAATATTAATTGTTGGTTTGCACAAACGATGACAAAGCCGTACAAATTAGTCACGCAAGCATTGTTAATTGAAGAAACGATAACGAAATCAGTTTTATCGAATCCCACAATTGACTTATCCTGTCACATCTTAAAAACTTGCGAGTATCGCTTACTTCATTCAGGATCCACTTAGGTTTGTTCATTAAAATCAAGTTAAATATCGATTCATGATCTTTTTGCTCATGTTAATGATCTTGATGAATTTTGGTGTATTGCTTCACACTGCAGATGATATCATCTATTTTACATAAGAAAAGTCAAGAGGAAAATACTATTCTAAATCGATAGAATCAAGTATAAGAGAAATGTGTCACATGGCATAAGCTTAAATAATTTCTGTTTTCACAATTTACACGGTTTTAGAGGTTCTCATGATGGAAAGTCATGCCTGTACTGGCCCGTCCATTCCGTTCAATGATGACTCTTTCTTGCTCCACCCGTTGAAAGTAAACTGTTCCAATAGACCCGAAATGGGCGTGCGCACACGTCAATAATGCACTCGAATGTACTGGTTTTAGAACAAAAGACATTATAAAAACCGATGAAAAATGTGAGAACGGCCAAAATCTGATCTGATCTCACGCTAGCACAACTATTACTAGAATCTTACGATTTATTCGATTTTTCAACAATGGAACAAATCAATTTCGCAAGAATTGGATTGCTGTCAATCAATTTTCAAATAATCGCCCTAGTTTTTGATACGATCGAGGGTAAAACTTTGTTGGGTCAAAGGTCTTCAGCTCATATTTAACGTGTAATTTATTTCGGTCCGACAAAAGAAGACGAGGGGTGAAACCAAGTTAAAGAGGCATGAAGTAAGCCATCACGAAAAGAAAAGAACAAGATTGAAAAAAAAGAAAAGTACTCCCGATGTATTGCGCAAGAGTCCACACACGCGGTTCTGCAGTCTAAACAATATTTCGATCTTTTGCGAAGGGTCTGTTGCTACTGCTGCTCTGCTTTACTATAATAGTCCAGTCCTCTCGAGTGCAAGATGAATGTCTAGAGCGAAGGGCTCGAAAGAAAAAGAAAAGAGGAGGAAATTGAATGCGAGAGAAGCCCACACACAAAGCGAAAAAATCTCATTTCACTTGAACAAAGAGAGCACTTGTAGGTTTGGTTCATGTATCACAGTGCGAAATATTTGCGAATGACTGCCCATATAATATACTCTTCTTTTTCTTGGCCCTCTGATGTTATACGCTTCATCCAATCCGTCAATATTTGCCGTTTAACCATTAAAGACCCCAAACTCTCAATAATAATAACATATTCGCTCATAGCCGCGCGCTTTTGAGACTCAAAACGGGCGATCGTGCACTGTATATACAGCGCACGATCGCCCAAAATCATGGTTTTTCACCGTTTTCTGTGCCGTTTCCGATGATCAACAGTCATTTTGGGTATCTAGATAGCTCGTACGTTCTCATACGCGGTACGTAAAAAATAAACAAAAAACGGCTACACATAGCATTTTTTTCACTTTACAAGATGCCTTAAGGCTTCTTTGAAAAATTTTTCAGAATTGCCGTATCTTCATTCGCATTAAAACTGCAGATGTCTCAATGAAAGTAAAAAATTATTAGATTTTCTATTCTTTTATCAGCGTGTAGAACCTTCGAAAATATTCGATAAAAATCATCCAAAGTTAGTATTTTTTCTGCTCTTCAAGACGCTTTTCTGACAATTTTCGTACAACGCATAGAATTTGACTTATTGCTGTTGCAAGTCAGGGTACTCGAGGGATCACCCATCGAGAATTTTTGGACGGTACTGTAGCTCGGATAACTTTTGGACTTTAGCCAATATCGCGCACAACTTCTTTCCTGCCTTGGCACATACACGATGCTTTGAAGTATAATATCCTCTTCTTTATCGGTTGAAAATACGGATATATTATGTATACACACCCGGTAGCAATAGCGCGCGTCAAACCGTCCAAACTAATGAGCCAACTAATAAGACAATAAGTTACGATGCTCACAGCTCGAATTTATGGATTTGGTATAGTGGAAAGCGGAATGAAAAATTGGACCTACAAAAATAGCTAATTCGCGTTAATTTCAACAGTTGGTATATGTTGAGAATGGAAAGGGAGAGCAATTTAAAAAATTGACGAAATTTATCAGGAAAGTTGGGATAAAAAAATGCAAAAAAAGGGAGTGGTATATAAGGTTTGGTCCATGAATAATCTCTCGGTAAAAGTCTGATAGCGGTGGCTACTCTATGCAAGTAGATTTAGAAAGCGAGCTATTGTCGAACAATGTGATGCTATATAGAGGTTTAAAGTCTGCGCACTACTGATGGCTTCACTCTCTCGTGTGGGTTCTCCCTTGTTGCAGCGCAGTCGTGCTCGATTGAACTTTCCGTGATAGCCGTATTGTCGAGAAAGAGAGAGAGAGAGAGAGAGACAGAGAGAGAAAGAGAGGATAGGGAGAGCTTACGCGGTGATTGTTAAATGCGCCAATTCTACTACTTTACCGCTAACTACTTTCGATCCGCGAGCGATGGTTATTTTGTACTGGAAAACGTGATCGGATTATTCTGATTGCTTTTGATTATTTCCGCATTTGTGGATAAATATAGAGATTTTGTTTGAAGTATCGATTTTATTACATGTGTCATTTAGTTTGTTGACAAATCGTTAGTATGGTTTTGAATGTTTCCCGATAATTCATTGATTTTGTGTCATCGTCGCAGGCAGCGTGTGCAAGGGTTTTTGAAAAATTAGAAGTGAATCATCTACGATTGATTCTAACTGGCTCACCACAAATCAACTCAGGCATCGCAAATGACGGTTTTTGGTCAACATGAAAAGGGTGACCTTAGCCAATTTTGAATTTTGACATTGTCCCGTTATTCATTTTCTTCCTCTTCATGATTTTACAGTGAAAAAGTGCCTCATGGTTTGTCATGTTCCTTGATGTGTACCAACAAAAGGGTTTCAGAATGCTCTTCAGATTTTTCGAAAATTGGAAGAAAAACATCATTCGAAATCCATGGATTCTATTCGCTCAAGAGGTTGAAATAGTAAACGGTTAATATAAATGTAAAATTTGTATAAAATCTTAGTGATAGATGTTTCATCTGTCCTTTAGAATAACTCATCCCAAGTACTTCAATTCATCTAGTCATATTTCATGTCTCGAGGACTTTTTCTTGTTAATTCTATTCTACAAAACGTGTTAGCTAATCTTAGAGCTAATCTATGAGTCGATTTTTAAATGTTTTTCTGCGAGTATAAGAGTTTTTGTTTCATTTCAGCACCAAACCAAACAACACAAAAGAAATAAGACACTCTTCTTGGTGTACATACACGTCTACGAGTGTGAATATTCAGTATCAGGGTCTCCTATACTTGCAGTAACTATTTGCAACAGAGTGGATGTATAGAAGAAGTTTTCAACTCGTAATAGTGTGAGCAAAGTGTGTTGACCCAGACTGCGTTGCAAGCTAGCTGTGCGAATATAAGCCTTTCGAAAAAACGAACAAGTCGACTGTTCGGACTCTCATAGTCCGCTGCCGTTATATAGAGCCGACGAATCGCTCCGAGGCGCGTTTAGAACTCTGTAAATGTAAATGTGTGAACTGTGGCTTGTTCATCGTGTGCAAAGTTGCGTCGTGAAATGATATTATGTACGAGAGCAGTGCAGTTCTATACATGCAACATGCACTTTGATATATAATATATGAGAGCGTGAGGAAAGGTCTATGTTGCAGCTGCTGCATCCCGTTTCTCTTTAAGCTTTTCCTTGTGTGCTTGCGTTTGAAATTTGTGCTTTGTCATTTTCCTCTGACTCGAAGTGTGTAAACAGTTATGGTTATAAAACAGTGCAAAATTATAAATCATTGGCTATTTCTCTTTCATTCCTTTTCACTCGTCTTGCCCGCGTTGTTTCATGATAACACTGTTTCACAAACTGTTCTATTACTACGAGTATTACTATAAGAATAATAACTCAACACGACATCATCTAAGGCATTAAGCGTCAAGTAGAAGGCTGAGTCATTTTTTGTATTTTTATTTTTTTTCATCCGTCTGTTCAATTTTTTCTGTTCAGTACACCACACAGTGGATTATATTATTCAATCAGTCTTCTGCAAGGGTGAAATTATTATCATTACTGAATTCATCGGTATATTATATGAATAAGTATTGCAAGTTGAGAGACAAGTGGTCTAGGTATTTCCCGTTAGGTATACTCCAAAACGGAAGTGTAGTCATAGAAGAGGAATTTGATTGATTGGGCATTTGAAAGATAATGCAGCATACGGGTTGGCGTGTGAAGAGTAGATAAGAGCCGTATCTATGATCTGATAAGGCCTGCATGCGTACACGTTATAGGTTATATCTAAACATGGTTGAGTACATATTGATGATACGATGACGTGAAGAGAGCGAGTTTATGTGGGTGGGAGAGGATTTTCCTGATACGCATAATGACTTGTCGCATCAAGACTATGATTGAGTGTGACGATTTGGGAACTTTATTTTCTGCTATCCCAATCTTATTCTTGTTAAAAACTCAATTCAAGCTCGTTAATGATTTTACTGCTTCTCACGAACAATACGCCATATGACCTCTGTTTCCAACAATAAAATACATGTACACTGTAAACAACTTGTGCAAAAAACTGCAACCAATCGGTTAGAACGATGGGTTGGAGCCGAAAATCAACCAACTGATCGTCTTTTGGGGGTAACTATGAGTGCTGATGGTTGTCTACCTAATATCCAACCACTGGTTGACTTTTTTCCCCACAACGAATACGGGGATGAATATGGGATCCATGAAATTCGTCAATGATCGTGCACGGGTGACACTTTCCGGTCAGGAAACAAATTTCTTCGTGCTTTTTTCATAAACAAATAGAAGTAAATACCAGTGCAGGTCACGCGAGCTTTTTCGAAAATAAATCCAGGTTCAGTATCCGGATTGGTGACCGCTCAGCTTAGCAAAGCCTATTACTTCTACCCCATAGGGTCAAAAACTAAGCAAATGCGAAATAAGTGGTTATCAATTCGGGATACTGAATTGCACAAACGTTGCATAACCTGGATTTTTTCTGACTATGCTCGCGCGGCCACTGCTAATGTTTTTTCCCATTTGTTCTTAAGAAAAAATGAAAAAATTTTTATTTCTGACTCAAAAGTGTCACCCGGAGACTACCATCTACCAATCTCATGGGGCCCGTGTTCATCCCCGTATTCGCTGTGGGGAAAAAAAAATCAACCAGTGGTTGAATTTGGTAGGCAATCAGTCGTTGAATTCGACAGCCAACCAGTGTTTGAAAAGACAACCACGTGGTTGATTTTTCAACCATCAGGCGATTGCCGATTTGGTAAAAAGTCAGTAAAGTATTTACAGTGTACACAGGAGAACCAACTGAACTGTCCACCAAGAGCTCACTCCACCGCGATCTGTCTGTCTCCCTTTTTTCCTACTTGAATCAATTTAGTCTGAATGAGGCAACGCGATGTCGAGCTTGGAGCTTACCTCGTTCGTGAAAAGTGGCGATTTTCACAAACTTGGTACATAAAATATCATCATTGAGATTACTGACGTACACGAGTTGTATCGTTTATCCATCGCTGTGAGCCTAATAAGTCTCTTGAGTCGAGCAAGTCAGATGTAGGAATTACAAGTAGAATTCATGATACAACAAAATATTCAATCGTGTTGAAAAGTCGAATGCAAATTTTTGGCATTAGAAACTTGTATTAAAATCGTTTTTGATAAGAGAGTGGATCAACACTAACAAAACGAGATTTCAAATTTCTTTCGTTACACTTCTGCAAGCTCTTCAAATCCAATGGAATGAGTTTTCGACTGAGTATTGAGAGTCGTATATCACTTGTTTTCATTAGTCAAGTATTGTATATGTATGGTCATTTTTAAAGCAACTGCAATCGCCGACTCCATATATTCCAACCCAGAAAAAAAATACTACGATAACGTATCGATTTCCTTGGGCCTTATCTCCATTTAGTTTGTGGAGACGCGAGCATAGCCAACTCAACTCTGCAAATTTACAAGAGGCATGTTTTATACTCTATATATATATATATATATATTTTATATATATATATATATATATATATATATATATATATATATAGTTTCTACGCGAAAATCGTCACTGGCAAAACCAAGAGCGACTAGACTCTGCTCCGACGAGCCTTCGAGGAAAACGCGTTTTAATTAACGCTCAAACTATATCCATATACATATTTCGCAAAGTAAATGCATGGCCTCGCATGCAAGCACGTCTTTCCAGCAGTCTATTATGTCAGAGTTCTCCTACCTCTTTCCTTTTGGCTATATACATAACCCCTTGCCCAAGTATCATATAGCTATAAGCGGATGATAGTAGGTACTTACATACATGTTTGTCCGTGGGTGATTGAGTGCACTTGCAATATTACAGCTATGCTCAGACGAGTTGTCCAAGATACATGCATGCAACTCGCATGATGATGATGTGCCGCGTGGGCATCTCTAATATCGTTTCTGCATTAACCATAATAAGCAACTTGAGCTTTCTGCTGTTGAAGTGAGAACTGGTGTATGATAGGCAAGGAGTCAAATTTTGGCTCATATTGGCAAAATGTGCAGTATACCATTTACGATGAAAGGTTTGAAGGTATTCTCCGAGCTATTTCAGAAATCGTACATTTCTCATGGTAGAAACTCAATAATTAGAAATTTCTGATTTAGTTTTGACACGCTTTGACATCAGTGCATAAATTAGCCATCGAATTGTTAAGAAATCCTGCGTAATTGTCTTTACCATTCATTACACGACTTAATTGAGGGCACGTCGAAACATTCCTGACCGTATCAAACTCATCACAACTTTTTTATAATACCATGGTTCAAAATAGGAAATTTCCAGTTGATCACATTCCTCAATTTGGAGGAGATTTTTAATTTTTTGTGGGTTTCAGCCGCTTGATCTTCTCACTTATTCCGTCCACTACAATAAGAATGTTCAGTTATCGATATTCAGGATTTGATTGAATCATACAGGGTAAAAATTTGACAAGGTTCAGATAACTTTTGAAAAGTTCAGGGACACATGACCCCAAGAATGAAGCCACTAAAATATGTCTGTATTTTAAAAAAATAAGGAAAAATATTTCAACTCTAGACTTAGAAAATTTGACATTTTTCAAACAACTCTGATCTTTTTCGTAAGTCAGGATGCGTTGCCGAGACGAGGAAGAGAGATCTGAAATGAGCAAGATCTTATTTTCCATTTCTCGAAACAATATTTATAGAGGTAATCATTGTTCGTTCTATTTCAAAATACTTACAGGTTCCGGAAACTTGTAATACAGAAAAATTTAGTTCTGGCATTCATCAACCCGAGATTGGCTTTTAATTCAACTCGAGATTCAACTCATAACCATTATCAAATACTCGCATTAAATAGTTGGAGTAATTACCTGATTACGATGCATTGATAACTCATATGAATTATAATGCACTAGTTACCATGCAAACGATAGAAGCGTGGATAAAACAGGGAGTTGAACGAGCTCAAATAAATGCAATTATTCTCTCACGAAAAGAACATTCAAGCAAGATTAGATCTTGAATTTATTCGCTAACTGCAAGCGGAAACCTTTCTTTGATGGCACGAGATAAAGCCATTCGTTATCCACAAGCTTGAGAGATAAATCGAACAAATCAAGTTGCAACTATATCCTATCGATAAAATCTATTACACTCCACGAGAACGATGGCTATTTCCTCACTTCAAACGATTTTCCAATCCATTTGGTTTCAAATCGAGTTTAATAGATTCAATTTTATGAATGTGTGTTCCAAGACGCTGATCTCACTCTACAATAGGTTCTCTTGCAAAAGCACATTCTGCAACACGATCACATAAATCTTATAGTAAAAAAAAAAAAAAAAAAAAAAAAAAAAAAGGATAGAAAACCGAATGTTTTATACCTGAATGAGACATCGATCAAGACTCAAGATGAGATCGTGTGATCAATCATTCGATATTTATTCAATGAAGCAGAATGGAAATATCGTGTCAACAAGGAGCTCTAAAAAAATCTGCATAGCGCCATCAAAATGTTGTAAGACTTATCTGCGGACGGAATCGATTAATTAAAGTATTCAAGCACTTTATAACATGCGCGAGGGCATAAAACCTCGCTGAATGGCCGCATCGTACACACAGATAAGAATCTTCTATATATGCGTTGCGCGAGTGGATTGCAAATGCATATACATGTAGAGAGAAATACCATCACCGCGCGACCATCCGTATACTTTTCCAAGTTTTTCCTCTCTAGTCGTAAAAAAGCTAGAGTTGGGGTAATGAGTCTTTGAGTCCTTTGAAGTTCTCTTGGTTACAGAATAGAGTATTCAATTTTCCTCAAATGCTTGTCCCAAAATCACGCTTACCTTTTGCACGTTAAAACTCATTTTTTACAGAATTGTTGTAGCAAAATTGTAATTGAGTCAATGCATCTCAGAATGCCATAGTGAGATGAGACTACTAGAGGGTCACATTTTTTCTAGTAATAATTTGAGACTCATTGCCCCACTCGTTTGTTTCAGATTTTACAAAAAATCTATATTCATAAGCTCTACGATAGAAATTGTAGACAAAATACGACATTATTAAATAATCCGCTATCACCGATGTTGAAATTCCTGGCTAAAACCGGTTCTCCTTGCATTTCATTACTTTTTTCGCAATTCCTAGAGCTGAGAGATTTAGAGAACTACAGTCAACATAAACAACGTAGTTCAAAGGCAAATGCAGATGCCAGATTTCAGAAATGCGGTTGAGCTGCAAAAGCAAGTGCAGAATCAAGCAACTGCAAGCGACTCGTGTTTCACCTCGGTTGGTTTAATGGGCTTTCTCTAACTTTGATGCTAAACCAAGGAGATACTCTATGTTACGGTATATCCATTCTATAATATGCCAGCCACATCGGTTGGTCCATACTTTACGAGGTTGTACTATATATCACGATTTTCGAAGGCTGAAAAGTTTAATAGACTCTGATAATTGATAGATCAGTCAAAATTTGTTTGCTAATTCATTACACGCTAACAGTAAATTTTTTCGAAGTATACTTGAAATCATTCACGATTTTGTTGAACTTCAAGAATATCTAAAGATTTTCAAAGAATTTTGCGTGTTTGAATCAAGCTGGTGCTTGATTTGTGCAAAAACACGATAATTTTTCGAAGATGTCGTAGTAGACCTCTGGAAAACAAATCTTCCAACTTCCAAAATATCCAAATTTTGAAGAGACTTGCGAAAGAGACGAGGAAAAATGAACCTTCTTTCCACATCCAAAAATACTCTAATAATGTTACCCCGAGGTAATCAGCATTCCCAGTCCAACAGCAAAGCGAGTTGTAAATTTGCTCGCCGAGCATTATAAAAATGTGCGAATATTATACCTCCTACGAGAAACCGATAAATTATGAACTCGCGTGGGGGTGTGAAACATCGGCTCTAGTCAATTAAATCGAGTGCAAAACTCAATACAACGTGTGATAGATATAGGATTATTCTTACTATATTCAGTATATATGGGGGCACGTATAAGTGCGAGCACGTTTTGGCCTTCTTTCTCGTTTTGCCGTCAATGTTCATCCGCCTCGGGAGTGAAAGTTAGACATGAGCAGCCTGCTGCAACCATAGAGATAAACAGCAACCACATAGAGGATAGATTTTATGTAAGGAACATACAATCTCGGTATAGGTGAAGCTAGAATAACGCCTCCCGATTCTCCACCAGCAGCAGAAGCACAGCAATCGAGTAAGAGGTAATTTTCTTCTATGGCATGCGCCTTTTTACGCTAGCTATTAGTAGGCGAATTTGACCTTTTTCCACCACATATTAGTGGTGGAGGCATCGAGCGGTAGATTACGCACGAGATTGAAATTAGCTTTCGAATTTATGTACGACTGAATGAAAAGATAAATGTGTAAGGTAAATATGTATACCTAAAGCCGCGAAAACTTGCTTGGATATTCAATATCTTGGTTTTGCAAAATTTATGGAACGTTCAACTCATCTATTTCGATGTCGGAGAGTTGTACTAATAAATGTGAGATGAGCTTATGGTGGAGAACATACGCAGGTCTAAAAAAGTATATTTCTAATGGTTTTAGATGAATTAGAGATGTTCAAGTTGTATGTATATGCAACTTATGATTTATTATGAATGCAGGCTATAGATAGCAATACTCCCCATTTTTTATGATGCCGGAATTTAGAGACAATGTTTAGATTGTGATGCAATACCAATTGGATTTTCTAATTTGTTCTGATTTATGCCTAATACAAAGGATCGTATACATGAATATTATTTAGGCACGCGGGTACGAGCGCGGGTATGAAAATAGGTTTAAGATTAGAATCAAATAATTCTACGATTTGAGGCGTAGTCCAATGGGCATGTAACATGAATGCAAAATTCAAATATTCTTGTAATTGATGCATGTAATTCATATGTGAAACGAAGATTACCGACGATTTTAGGATAAGTAATTTGATGTCGTTAGAGATCTCTTACAAAACAACGAAGCTAGAGGAGTCATCTATGCGTGCGACTCGTCCGACATGATGTATACTAAATAGCTTATTTTTCCTCAAGTTGCAGTTCAAAACCTTCATGCTTTGCAAAATTTAAACGAACAAAAGTTGAGCCTTGAATTTATGAGAAATGGATAAGAAAGAAGAAGAATGACACTTCGTGAAGAGAAGGAAAGCATCTTCCAATGAGCTGACATTTTTTTCATAAAACTCCAAATGAGTATTATCACTATACATCAACCTTACTCCTGAAAACTTGTCAGAGCAATCATCAACACACGCTGCATGAGACATTCCGTTATGTATTTAACCACAAAATGCGTAATTAGAGAGCCAAATTTCCTCGAGTTAGTGTAGGAACGCAAAGTCCATAGGAAAATGCTCGTATGAAAGGAATCCACCCTCGCGAGTCTTGGCATGAATTCATGAGCATTTCGCAAGTTTAGTGAGGGCGCTCGTCGTAGCGTGCGTGATACGTATTACAACGCGAGCAAGCAAAAGAGGTATATGAATCTCGCGCATTACTCGTTGTAATTAATCATTGCCAACGGCATCAAGAATTCCTGCAAGACATTCTTTGCACCAGCCAACCATGGCAATGTTGCTCTTCTATGAGGGTTCTATAGTAGATTGACTGCAGCCTTTTTCTCGAGCAATCCTTGCTTTTAATTGAGACACGTGAACTTTTCTACTTTTTGTTTTTCTGGGTAACTCTCGTGAATACACATGCATGCGACCACTTGGCACCTTTGAATGCCACATTCATAAGGATGATAAGACCATGGGTACTTGAACAGTTTATAAAGACTTTCGGAAAGATCATTATGGGTAGATTCATGGGAAACAACTTTTTGGTTTGAGAATCCCTGGATCCTGATAGCTGGTAGTTTCATGTGGATATAATGATTCCACTGCTCTGATGTACTTCCTTGGTCAAGGCAATACTGAAGGTTAATAAGTTTGAAGATTGGAGGCCTTTTGTCTCATTTCAGTCTGTGTGATCAACCTGTATGAATTACTTAACATGGAATCTCTACCACGGTTCGTTGGTTTCGCAGACTAACTAACTTTGTTGATCAGAGTACTAATCAATAAATTTTTGGATCAATTTCAGCTGCTTTGCCAAACTCAAGATAGCATAAAAAATCTCAATATTTTCAATTCATTCCAGGCAAACTGCTCACATGAAGTTGTTGGTAGTGCAGCAAAAGCAACATCATATATACCGTAACAGCCGGGAGCAAACCAGCTAGACCACGTCGTCGTTTTGCACAGGGTCTGATCATACACGTGTGTTGCTATCGTAACTCGAAGCTGCGCTCCATGGGCGTAGGCTATATAATGTGTGCCCCGACCCGTCGTGGACAGCTGGGATTTTGCGCAACCCGACGCCTTTGTCGCATGACGAAGAGGTAATTGGCAACGCAACGCACAAGTAGCGATCCCGAGTATTATATGCTGACCTTTTCAGGAGGCATGCGAAAGTTGTTGGGATCAGCGATTTATATGGAGTCAAAATTTTTGACCCAAATTGAGAGAGGGTCGGTCGTTGACTCTTTATTCTTGGCTTGTACACATTTTGAAATTCGAATCTTTGAATAAGTCTTCCAGATGATTCGATTTTAGTTCTTTAGTAAGAGATTTGACAGTGCCAAACTTCCATGCGAGCCCAAGCTTGCATAAAAAGGGCAGTTCCAGACCAAATAATTGGAAACGTTTTTGAGCTAGTATTCAGATAGATAGATAGTCTTGATAGATAGATGGTCTTTGTCCATGACTACTTCTCCTTTGATGTCATAGAATCATCTTGGATTCGCTTTGGAGCTCAAGAACTAGCTTCGATATTAATCTTCATACATCATATGAGAACCTCCAAAAGGCATTGCGTCAAAAATAGACACGACGAACCGAGATTTGATAACACCGCTATTGGAAAGAAATTAGAGTTTTCTGAGCAGGAAACGACTCTTCAGTAACTCAAGATGGACTTGTATTCATTTGGTTTGAAGCCGACTGATGACGATGAGTGTTAAAAGGCTGTGAGAATGTGCGATATGTATCATAAATTATACTCACTAATCAGGAAAATATTGCATTTTAGCAAGCGGATTTCCAGTCTTACCTGAAACAAAAAATGAGAAAATTGTAATTCATGCACCATAAAACTCTTACAAATACTATCATTGTAATAGCATGTATCAGAACTGTGGAGTTGATCGATCTTAGTTTCAAAAGGGGTCCCAAAAATTCACCATCAATCACTTTTATTGGAAAGACATGGGGGACAGGCGTTCATATTACAAGAAGCGAAGAGCGCCCAACTATTCAAGTTGAAGAGGGCTCGGAATCGTCTTTCCCCCCTGATGCCCAAACGCGTATCAGATCCATTATCACGCATCAGACTGACCGCGTAACACAAGGCAAATGAGTTCCCAAAGGCATACCCCACTCTAATCTCGTAGCACGCATGCATAGACACATATGATATGAAGCCTGCATGGAACCCCTTAGGGCCACCCCCCTCACAATATAAGACACTATCCCAGCTGCACAAAACTCAGATCGACATCAAAACCATCATTCCTCATCGACCACAAAAAGTCGACGCAAACTCTCATCTTCTCTATCCATCCGCAGAAAATGAGGCCATTTCTCAACATCTCCAGAAAGCTTTGCACCAACCCCGAAGAGAGCCAAGTGAATCTTCCAAGTTGCAGAGATTCGCACGGCTGCATGCCAAGACGGCAGAAAAATAAAAAAATTGCCGCTCGAGAAGAGAAAAGTTGAGCGAGTGCACCCCGAGGCGATTTGTCAATTTTCACGAGAGTCGGCTTTGGGGCTTCTCGTCTCGTGCAAAGCTACAAAATTGGTGGCCTGTATTCGATATAAAAAAATGTTACGGTGTTGAATTTATAGATATACACAGAGGGTTGTACAGGGTAAGCTTGTGGGAGCGACGACAACACGTATGCGCATAACATGCATGCACCCGTAAATAGAGAATATAACAGGGCAGAAAGAGAACCCGAGAGAGAGCCGTGACGCCCCGCCGACGACGACGAACCCGTGATGGTGGTGGTGGATCAATACTGAACTGCGAGAGTGAGCCCATGATGGCGCGGAACGGCCCTTCTGGCGCCCCGTCGCCCCGTGCGAACTCTATCTCTGTTTCTATCCGCTCCCTTCGTTTCCGCGACCTGATGCGGCATCAGCCTCGCGCTGAGGTTTCAAACCCCTAAGCAACAAGTTCTTCGCGCGATTTGTTGCTCCTCCCACTTTGACTCAATCAAACGTTTCACATGTTGTGTCACTGTGCAGAAATGTCAGGTGAAAATCAACTCAATCGGATTGGTCTAGATATGTGTCACTGTGCAGAAATGTCATGTGTGTGAGACAAACTCAATAGGATTGATCCAGCTAGTAACTCTGGACTTTCTTTCATCATTAATGCCAACATGAGCCAAAATTCTATTTCATTCTATTCTAATACTAGCAATTCAATCATCGATATCATTTAGTTCTTGGTAATATAATTGTTCGGGCTTTTGTTACAGCGCCATTTGGTTTCATTCTCAATATCGGTATTATTGGTTCAAAAGGTTTTAGATCCACTCCCAATCTTCCAATTCTTTAAAGTGTTCTTTACCATACAGGATAAGGAAAATCCAAAACTATTCAGTCCAATGGACATCCTAGACGGAGATAGGTCCTAAAGACTCATCCTCGAACTCATTCTTGCCCATAAGCTCTTGTAAAAAGTCATATGTGTTTATATGGTTACTTGGAATGGAAAAGTTTTTGATTGTATCTCCGGTCAGGAAACTCATGAAATGAATAAATGCTGGGTTCTTATTGTTCATAGAAATTACTGTAAACTAACTTTGAACAAGATTGAGGTTCTAAAAGTCATAACCTTCTCTGGTCAGACTGATACTAACCTTAACTAACCAGGAGAGGTCATCACATCCGGATCACGGATTTGGCTGACACTTTGGGAAT
Organism: Eretmocerus hayati; assembly: GCA_029851415.1. Taxonomy (NCBI): domain Eukaryota; kingdom Metazoa; phylum Arthropoda; class Insecta; order Hymenoptera; family Aphelinidae; genus Eretmocerus; species Eretmocerus hayati. The sequence continues at coordinate 148,225,354 of CM056742.1, read as the reverse complement.
GGTCTTCTTTTAGTGCCAAAAAATGAAACCCAAAATTATAGACCCTAACGCTCAAGCGTTTCTGAGCTACAGCCACGGACATTAGCATTGCAGGTATACTTAAATGTATGATTTTTAACACGGGCCTATATGGGCAATGCTAATGTTCTTGGCTGTAGCTCGGAAACGCTTGAGCGTTAGGGTCTATAATTTTGGGTTTCATCTTTCGGCACTAAAAGAAGACCATTCCCAATGTTTCAGCCAAATCCGTGATCGGGATGTGATGACCTCTCCTGGTAAGAATCAGTGACAACTTCGTGGAAAACTATGTGTCTGGCTGTATTCGAGAAGTACGAAAGTTCTTCGTTCGGATTGTGTGAATGTCATTTGTTATAATAGGCAGAAAATTATTCACCAACAATCCCAGTACATCCACCTTACAATTTCTTTGAAAAATGATTTACGCCCAATTACGGACATGTATTGCGACAGATCAAAGAATATTTACAGCCGTACAGGTCATACAAGAATAGAAGAGAAAACGTATCTTTTAGTCGCAGGAGGCTATATATATTTTATGATCACCACACACGTTTCATTACACGATGAGTGTGCCGAGTGCGATGAACCTTTATAGATTTCTAGCGCTATTGATTTTCTCATTACGCTGTCTTTTCTGAAGATTGGAATGAGAGTTGGACGGATACATAAGTGAGTATGAGCTTATCGATCAAATCATGAGTGGCAATTACTTTTTATTGAGTGATAACAAGTGCCCGAAGTGATGGAAAATTGCTACCTCTGGAGAGATTCTAAATCCATTCAATTGATATTAAAATGTTTCTTAGTGAGAGCTTCTATCCAAATATCGCCAGGGTTCATCAAAACGAGTGTTTCCGTGGTTTATTTCACATCTTGCAAATGAGCGTGATGTGGTTTTATAATGAGGCGAGTCAGCGAGGCAAAGAGACATCTCAGTAATTATGAATGAGCTTCACGTCGCACACATCATGATATCAGATGAGAGATTCACTATTAGAAAAATCGAGAAAGGATCGACTCCGCTGTAAAACAGTCTCGTCCACCACTCATCTTATATCCTAATATCAATTCGCACGTGATTAATCGAAGTCGTGCAAGAGCGTCAACTCTCTCGGAACACGATTGGTAGTCAACTCTTGTTCACGAATATGAGTTTTCCCATTTACTGGCTTACTGCAATTAAAGTGAAACCAGCCATCACTGATCAGTCTCTGGATTTCCATAGATGACAATGATTCCTTCCCGCCAAGTTTCAATTTCCTGTCAAACTGTATTACATATAGCTAGACATGAATTTTTCTCGTAAATTAAAAAAAAATCCAAAATGTGATAAGTTTGAAGAGGTCTGACATAACTTTTTGACGTTACAATAAGAGAAAAGTAAGCATCTTCTAAAGCTTCTCTTTTGCAAAAGTTATTCTCCAACATCTTGGTAACTACACATTTGAAACACATGTGGGGTTTTCCTGTTTTGTATGTTTTCACTCTGAATTCAATCCCAATAATGTTTTTGGAACGGAGTTCCTTTCCCGCCGTCAGGTGAGGAGTAACAGGTTTATTCGAATGCGGGTCGGAGCGCTCCGAGCGCTCGGATCGGTCCGGTCTCGTCCATCACCGAACGCGCGTTCGGACAAAAGTTCGCTCGGAGCGCTCCGAACGCTCCGTCCAAGATTTTCAGCCGAGGAGAGGGGAGGAATCGTCCACAGCATTAGAAACAGGCTGTCTCCCCTCTCCCCGGCTAGAAATCTGTCTTAGACGGAGCGTTCGGAGCGCTCCGAGCGAACTTTGTCCGAACGTGCGTTCGGTGATGGACGAGACCGGACCGATCCGAGCGGTCGGAGCGCTCCGACCCGCATAATCGAATAAACCTAAAATCGCCGAGTGATCACGTGACCGACATGCTTTAACCGCCATCTTGTGACGAAAAATCGTCACGCGATAGATATAGGTATACATTTGGATAGATAGGCTTGTCGCATGCTGTGGCAGCATCAGAGATTGCAGCATATGTGCCGCGAGCTAAGATACCATGTGACCACGATATTTTGGACAGAACATACATTCGCAGGTGCAGGGCATGGGAATAACCTCCAAATTTTGTCCAAAATATCGTGGTCACATGGTATACATGTATACTGTATGGGCAGCAGACAACTCGTCTACTGTGTAAGCAAATTCGTCCACTTGATTTTATGCATAAAATCGTATGTACATGCGAAGGATGATCCAAGTGAACGAGCGAGGGAATCAAATAATGACAATGATGGGGATTCTATAATAAAACCACCCACAGAAGATGGATCGGGCGAAGAGGCGAGCAGAGACGAGTCTTGTTGTTGTTGCATCACAACATGTTATCGCTCTAAGGAACTGTCAACTAACCTCTCGCTGCATTCTCAGCAAATTACAAGAATTCACGAGTGTTTGGTGGTGACAATAATTCGACTCTCATGTTTGTGGTGCGGGCTCATTAACGCGAATCATAAAGGTTTTTACGCTTTGCCACATCCTTAAAATTAAAATCCTGACGCCAGAAAATTAGGATTTTGCACGATCCCTTCTGCCTCATTTTCTCAAAGTGTATTCAATACCATGATATCTATCTCTTCTGGATCTTTGCTGTGAAAAGTGTCACGTTGCAGCAACCATAACATTCCTGATGATGGAATCTCTAATCAAAATATTGGTTATTTTTGCCACCACTGACGTGGCACATGACACTACTTATTCTCACTTCAACATGTCAAATATCTGTTTAAATCCCCACAAAATGGATCAAAATGTAGCGAAGGATTGTGACGCATTGGTTAAAGTATTGTTCAAGACAATACAACAATAACAAATACTTGTTGTCAAACCCCATCACCAGGTCAATCGAGAAAACTGTCTAGTTTTTAGGCGAATGTGATCCCACTAATGAATATGATACTCTTTCTGACTCCAGCCAGTAAGCATGTACTTGCATAAAATCATGAGAAGCTAGTTACGACCTTCAACCATCTTACTGAAAGTGTCAATGTGAGTTACGCGTATCATTACTTTCACTCTACATGTGTGGCTAGACATTCTCTTCATTGACATACTTCCAATATTCATTTAATTCTATATTATTGGAATATGAACAGGAAACAACACCAAAGATCCTCCGATTTCCTCAAATAGAGCAAGAACTAGTCAAGGAAAATCACTTCATATAATGAAGTGAGGTGTCGAATAAGATCATCTGTTCAGTCAAGAACTTAAGACAAGAGTCACAGGTCCCCACTAGTTTGTTCAGTCATCAAGGTGAGTTGTATCCTTTTACTTGATTGGTGAATTCACATAGATTCTGTTCAACTTTTGAGGGCTTCAATTAAAATGAACTCAGTGATGAGAGACTGGGGGGAAGCATCCCAATTTGAATTTCTCCAAAATATACATTCATCGTCGAAAGCCTCAATTTATTCAGGAGAGTTATCTGTATATTCGCGGGGCAAAGTGTGAAGTCTCAATAAATGATATATTTCTTTCTTTCTTCTTCACTCAGTTAGTACACAAATTCATTGGATCATATGAGGAATTAGTACCAATGACGAGTGAATTCCAATAAAATGTTTCTTATTTCCTTGGTTTTGATGCTTTTTTAGGAATCCATCAAGTGTTGATTGAGACTCATATTTGTTAACTATCTCTCATGCCTCCTACCATATACTGCTGTAAAGTCTACCCACGGTCAAAAACGCATAATTCTATTTGAGACTGGTGCATATAACTAGAAAAAATGGTGCAATTATTATTCAATATCTTAATCACTCAAAGGCCCATTCCCATGTATCTCTTTGGGTGTGGTTATAGTGAGTCAGTGAGTCCCGGAAAACTCGTAACTTGGTTACAGCTCTGTCAAATTTGAGGATTATATAGATTGATCAACCGCGTAAGAAGATCATTATTGCTCATCGTTCCTTTCTCTCATCTCTCCAAATCGTTTAATACATATATCACACCAGAGCCAGTACTGGAACTCCGTTCCTCGCGCGTTTCTCAAACGCACACGAATTTTGTACCGAAAAGATGATTTTTGGATAAAATCACAAGAGTTTCCATAGAGTCCCAAAATATTATCAGCATCGGGCCTGCACTCTTTCATGTAAAACCAGTCTCATAATTCTCAAATACCCTTTTCAGCAAAATTATCTTTTCATCATTTTTTCAACGCACCTGATCACGACGACACTTACGTTTGACAAATCACGTTACAAGTGTTTAAATTTATTGCGAATGACGATCGAGGCCCGGCCATGGCCGTGAAAGTGAAATTATTCGTGAATGAGACCATTGCTCCCTCTCTTCCTTGTCAAACCGTTATCCTGCTTGCAAACGTAATTCGTAACGCATTGCGCGAATCCCGGTACACGCTTCGTTGACGTTGAGTCTCACTGATGCTTGAGGCTTTTACGCGATGATGCTTGCGTAAGATGTCTTTTTGTTTTTTCTGGCTGCTGGCTTATAAGTACTTCCTGCACGTGCAGTTTACGCAGTGCAAAGTGCGGCGCTTGCGACAGGTTCGCGATACCGTGAGCACATTTTTGCATTGATACACTTTGAAAAGCTTTGAAGGCTATTTCGTATAAACTGCTTTTGCTGCTGCATCCGTTGTTTTGCTTTTCTAAGCGATTCTGTTCTTCGATGTTTTCGTAATCGTCTTGACTGATGTTGCAACAGCTTCAATGGCAGTGATCGCATTGTTGATGCTTGTGTATTTGTTGAGCCGAGTGCTGTAAGAGACTCGAACGGATTCAAAGGCGATATTATGCTGCAGACTTACCGATCATCAGCGTAATACATGAATAGAAGGAAGCAGATTTATATCGGAAAGAGGGTTATGTCAGATATTCAGATTAGCTGTTGCTTGAATCTGCTGATACTTTTTCAACGACTTCAGTGTCAATGAAATGAATTCTCCGGGTATAATAGTACGATTTGCCTGAAATCAAAGAGTTGTGGGGTCTTGGATATGACCAAATCCTTACGGGAGAAAAAACACATTACGATGATTTGGATATTACCTTCTAACAAATATGAAATGATAAAAGTTGCTGAAATTTAATCAGATGTTTACATCAATTACGAAAACCGAATAACATTACAAAAATACAGAGGCTGGTGATTAGAGAAAAATATTCGGGACAACCGGATGAACTCACAAAAATTTGCGCAGTTTTTTCAGGAAATTGCGAATTTTTTCAAGGACTACTTGGCAATCGGATTATTTTTGATGAAGCCCCAGATGCACTAACCAAAGGATAATAAAAACGATACAGCAAAAAATGGTTACGATATTTCAAAGACAAATGATACTTGTTGGGATTTTGTGTGAAAATATTATCCCATGATCGTTGAATGAAAATTCAAGAATGCCTTTTATATGAATCGGTCAGGAAATGAGTTGCAAATTTTACTCAAGTTCTCACACCATTAAAATCTCTAGTTTTCAAGTTGTCCAAACTTTGGAAAGTTCTCAAAAACTGCCCAGAATATGCATCTGACTCTGGAAAAGCCATCAGATAAGAACTACAAGCATCCAAGAGACTCTGAACTCTTCTTGAGTGCGAGCAACTTGGTTCCTATAGGGATTGGACATACTTGTCGGGTTGTGGCGTTTATTACACAAAGATGGCCGCCGTCAGATCTAGATTTAGCATTAGGTGCATAGGGCCGTGTTCATAATATTGTGTTTTTTACTCTTCTCAGTCATTGGTCATCCTTCAAACGCAAGAGTGAGTAGACCTGGTTCAAGCATAATTGTTTCGTGTCAGACTGAGTGAACGATGACTCGAATAATACAATAGCCTTATCCCTGCCAATGCTGAATCTAGATTCAACGGTAGCCATTTTACGCCTTTGTGCAGACAACCCTACAACTATGTCTAATCCCTATAGCGTGGAAAGATTATTCTGGGAAAATCTAGGTTTCCAGGTTTACCCAGGATCTGAACACTCGATGCAACTCGCGGTGCAAGCACAAGTCAATGACAAGTCAATCGTGACAAATTATCAAAAATTCCTTCTTGAATACTGTTGTACTGCTTACGAAAAACCTGTCGAACTTTCCTATCGTTCTTTCATAGAGCCGGACGCAATACAAATCGAAACAAAACGAGCTAAATTGCACTCTGAGATATCCAATTTATCTTAAACTTTGTACCTCCACGCACACATACCCATAATTACACCATCGTGTTCTTGTTTATCTAGTACAATTATGCTCAAGACTCGAGACTCTTTTCTCAGAGATCGCAACAAAGAAGGTATGTACGTGCAATGTAACGAAACCATACAAACTATCGCAGCTGCATGCTTATCCGTGTAATTCGTGCAAGTGAATGCATCAGCGACGATGAAACAAACCTGTTTTTGCAAGCTATATTCCAGATCTTGGCGCGAAAAATAAATCAATTGGTTCGCTCGGATAGGCATGAAACTGCACTATGCAGTCGAGATAGACAGAAGACAAGTTCGTAAATGCGCATGCAATCACACGGTCTCCTGTGACATCGATACAACTCTCGAAAGCTTTGGCTTATATTTACACAGACAAGCTTCTGCACACCTACACATGTCAGAACGTTAGATAATCAGATGCATCTTGGCATATAGTTAATACACAGAGGAATCGAATGTGGCAGTAGTATAGAGAACGGCTAGCATATTAGGCCAGACTATATACAGTGAACACGACGAACGAAGTCGCGCGGCCTCGACAGCTTTCTAATTCGCATTGCGAAACGCTTCTCTTGACTTTATATACACATTTTCTGCAGCAGCAGAGTCTAAGTACTCATACTGCAGTTAGTACGATGATATTGCCGGCCAACGACGACGACGACGACACGACCATGCAGTTATATTGGAAAACCTTGCAGAGATACGATGTGCTGCTTTGCCATGCCTTATAGCATAACCTGTAATACTTCATTCCACTCTCGTCCTCTGATTCTCCTATTATCTCCTTTACTTTCCTTGCGCTCCTTTTGTTGCAAATGTAGATACGGGTTCTTTTTCTGTTCTCCGAGCTGTTCTCTAATGTACAATCGCGTATCAGCAGTTTCGAGTGTAAGTAGTCACTTTTCCGCAAATGGAATGTGTGACTCTCGACGAGAGAGCTGCTTCATTGTTTCTGATAATCGCCGAGCGTGGACATTTTAACGGTTACCTACTCGTATATATAGAGAGAATTTTGTCTGTTAGGAGTTGGGGGTTGAGTACCCAATATAATACCCAATACAGATATATGGTGAAGAGGCGAAAGTTTATCGAGGCATGTGTAACGTAGTTAGTACTTTTCTCTCGATTGGACGCTTGGAGCTTTAGCACACTACTGCTATAATATGTGTGTGTGTGTGTGTGTGTGTGTGTGTGTGTGTGTGTCTGTCTGTCTGTCTGTGTAAGTATGGGGTCTGTACTGCTGCCTGATTCTATTCGTTGCCTACAGTAGTATTAGATGCAATTATTGAAGATTTTCACTCTGTCGGATTACTCGTGTTTCAGAGGAAATATCGAATGAGCAGTAAGAAGCTGGCAACCGTGGGAGCTTTCATTCGATTGAGACTTGAAAAATTCAACTGTATGTTTATATGAAAAACTGGTATTCAAGTTTGTAGGAACAATTGGGAAATTTTTTGTGTCACGGTTCTCAAGGATTATTCAAAAAATGTTATTCACAAAATAGAAGCTTGGAACAAATTGTTGATAAAATTCAGTATTCAACTTTTTATACCCAGGAACTAAATAGAAACTCTAGATGGTAATTCTGACAAGGGAGCTCTCAAGAAATTGGAACTTCCTTATCAAAATGATAACTGACTGTTGGATGACTCACTTCACGCGTTAATGCAAACAATATTAGAAGGCAAAGTTGTTAGGATGTCTAATTAATTTCATGACAAGTAACTGTTATGAAATCAAATACAGGTTTGAAAATAGAATCCATGCACGAATGATCGGAAAAAGAAAACGATTTCGGAAGCAGAATTTCGGAACAATAAAATCGATACCACCGCCACGCCAAATGAGTTGAATAATTGAGCAATTATTTTAGTAAGTTATGCCACTTTATTTAGGAGTAAACTAAGCTCATAAGGTGCACCGTCATGAAAACCTAAAGTTGATGTTTTTTTGCAAGTTATTTTACTTTCATTATATCTCAATAGTATGCCGATGAATGCCTGACAACATGAGAAATTTCCCCCGTATCATTTCACTCGTTGTACACAAATGAAATATTCTACTTGAAGTCCAATAAAACTAGATTCGCACGTACACTTACCAATGGTAAAATTATACCGCGAGTTTTGCACGCCCCGAAGCATGAGGAAAACCGATTGGTTGCAAATATTTGCTTGGGAAACTATTCCGACTAGATTACACTTCTTGTTTATACATCCCGCAAAAAGGACAAATATTCTGGCACGACATGGCATTTTCCATATTTGAAAGGAGCAAGGTTAGAAAGATAGAGAGAGAGCAAGTAATTCTTTCATTAGATAGCGATTCAATGCGCGCGAGGAGTCATACGTGCAATGCGCGATAAGAGAAAATAAAGGATAACCGTGTATCTTTTATGGCCGAACAGCAAGGCAACAGTGAGAATCTATTCAGACGACGTGAGAAACTCAAAATACTGCAGAAATCTTCTAATTCAGAATGGAATGGTGCGGTGTTCACAGAATTAAAATGTGCAAGTGTCCAATTCGAATGAAATGAAATAGGAAAATATTTACGAGCAGAAAAAGCTTATCTGTTCTTCTACAAAATAAGTATTTGCAGATTTGATGATTTATTTTTGAACATTCCAACATTCATTGACGTTTGAAGATTTTTTCTCGCATATTCAAATTTTTCTGACAACAGAATCAACCCCAGCCTTTCATATTTTGGCCTCAATCTCAACATTTACAGTTCAAAAAGCAGAAAGATAAGCATGCGTTCTCTTAACCATTCACCAAATCCAAAATTTTAAGACTCAAATCAGAAACTGACGTGCGTTGTCATACATTTCTTTCAAGTGAACTTCCTCGCCAGGTTAGAATAATTCATGGAGTAATATGTGTGATAGATATATCTTGTGAAAATGAGAGTGAACTTTAATCAACAGAAGTACAGATTTCAGAAGGTTCTGTATCGAATCTTTGCCCGACAAAAGTTGAAAAGAATACCGTGTTAACATCCATACATGTCTGTGAAACTCATTTCAAGAATAAAATGTCAATAAGGATCAACTATCAAATCAGAGCTCAATAGTTTCAGATGGTTTATGACTTTTTTCAACATACGAAATACCGACCCCCTTCATAGAGATTGCAAATAACGACCTAATTCAAGTGACAAAAAAATGTGTAGGCTTTTCGCAAAATGAGGGCACCAAAATTGACACAGCCACGGCATTGTTCTAAGCTCTTCACACATGAAAATTAGATTCAGAGGGTGCGTATTATAGGAACATCAATGAGAACAATTGAATAAAGCTTTGTCGACAAAAACAGCCGATAGGGATAACCCGCCCGTTGCACACCCGAATCGTATAACAATACCCCAGCATACAGAAACGAATTCGGAAGGGAGTGACAGCCTGATAAGAAGCATAAGAACAAAAAAGTGGGAGCAAACGCGATGCTCAAATATGCGCTTGCGCATCGTCATATTCTTTGGCTTGTCATATTCTTTGACTGGTTCCAATGCGAGATCGAAAAAAGCAGTGGCAGAAACGACTATCACAGGAGAAAGATAACGATGCTCTGAGCATACTCATTAATCCGCATGGCTGTGCAATGCATGAGGTGTGAGATGAGCTATTTTCTTTCTCTGATGCGAGACTTTCATCTATCAAGTATGCCATTCCTGAATGGACTCTTTCGAGTTTTTATGTCTTTTTTTTCGTGACGAACGGTGCTTGCGTCATTCCAGAACAAGATCCGGTTTGACTCGACTTTCGATCAAGTGTGACGAGCCTGACACCGCGTTCTTATCGTGCGTTGACGCGGGCTTATCTCCGTAGTTTTTTATCAACCTGAGAATTACGAGAGATTCAATTGAATTGGTCTCAGTTCGAGATGCTCATGAAAAAAGCGGTGTGAAACAACTACTTTCTTCCATGAAGTTCTGACTCAAATTCTGAAGGTATTCGTGTCATTTTTGTTTTTTTTTCCATTAGACATGCGTTCACATGGAATGTTTTTCAAGTTTTTGTTACAATACTGTTCAGTTCACCAAAAAAGTTTACAACCAATCAAGAAGTTCACCATGTGTTGCACACCGCATGAGATCCGAAAGTATTAGGATAACCAAAGAATGATTGAATTATTTGTGGATGGACGTAAAGAGTTTACAAGGAGGTTTAGAAGATACGATGTCAGACCACTTCCACTTCCTGTGTATTACATGAGGACCTGAACGAGGATAACAGAGGAGTTTTTGTTGTATTCTGTTTCAACATTCACCCAGATAGTGATATGTAGAATATTAGCCAAACAATTACAGCGAACAAGTGGGATGAAGTTCATCGACTCGCTTTCTAAATGAGACGACACTCGTGAACATTTTGAACTCTTTAAACATTGTGTTATGATATAGATGATCATTCTACAATCTTATCTCAAGTATATCTCATGGTTATTTGTCAAATTTGACGACATCCTTGTTCTTCTTTTAATGACCTTTGCCGGGTGCGATCCAAAATATTCATGAAATTATCAATATTGAGATCCATTTGCTTACGATAGTCGTTATTCGACTTGTTGTCATCTTACGTTATGTTCTGAATACAGTTGTGATCATTGATATGAAATAAATTGTCTGCTCAACATTCTAAACAACCCATGATCAGTAGGGAATGAACACTTCTTTTTGTCTTCCCGTTTGAGGAAGAAGAATTGCCAAATAGAAGATGAAGTAATATCAATCTGCTCGAAACTACTAAGCGATCTTAAGAATGCTCAAGTAATCCAAGCTTTTGTTCATATTCTGCGAGAGCATGCATCTTTGTCGGGCGTTTCAAGCAAATTCAGCATTTGACAAATGACCACGTGACCTCTCGAGTGACTCAGACTGGAATTCATCGCAAGATGAATTCTTCCCATTATGATATTCTCGATTCTCATCGAATGAACTTAATAAATGACTTCCCAAAAAAACTTCGCTTGCTTAGTATGCAGAAGCTAAAAAATTATTCTATTAGAGACCGCCGTGAAAGATTGTCCACACGATTTTTCTCATGAAAGCAAGCAAATCCATCATTCCAGCGTCTCACTTCCATCATGCAAAACGTGTCCACGACTACATAATAGAGAGTCGGACATGGGGTAAATTTTTCGCTGAGATCGCGCGAGAACCTCATCCTCCACTCGGAATTATCTTCATCTCGCGTATACTTACATAGAGCTCTCAGATGATGATGGTCTCTTCTTCCCGACGCGCATCACCGGAAGTGAGCAGTTGGCTTCGAGGCGTCGCTGAAATTCTTCTCACGACTCGCAAAAAGAATATTTCTCTCTTATACCCCTCTCTCTTTTTCGCGCAAACTCATTCTCCACTGTAATACAGCGGCCACAAAGCTCCTGTACCATACACCGGTATATAACATTACCGTTTTCTAGCAAGTTTACGAAAACACTTGAAAAGCTATACTAATACATATTCACAGGACCATTGCCCGACTCTCTTTTTCTCTCTTTCTTTATTGAGTTTCACGGGGACTGATGCAAATGAACTCGACGGCAGACTGAGGTGCTAATGAGGGTCAGATACGAGAGAGTCTCTCATACACACACGTGGTTATGTGGAAGACCACCACCGCAGCTGAAATATCTCAAAAGTGTACAAAAAGAAGTGAAGGGGCAAAAATGGAGAAGAGAAGGATTCGGACAATCAGGATTAGTTGGAGAATTTTATTCTTGTTCGAAATACATCCCTTTGTATAGGTTCAAGAGTCCGCACTATCAAGCCCTGGCATATAAGTCGTCGATGAAAAATGTGAGCCAACTCGTGCCTCTTAGAGTATCTAATACAAATGCCCCAATATCGTGGTGGCCACGGTGTTCAATTGATGGAGAAGGTTCAGTGTCTCGAGCTATCCTCGTATAATTGTGTCAAGAATCATTGAGAATTAAGGAGATGCGCGGGTGGCTTTGTGCTGAAAAACACGAAGATGAGTGGTTTTTGTTTCGGGACAAAGCCCGCACATGTGAGGAGCATGTTATCAAACAAAGGGTCTATGTACATTGTTGATGAGGACAAGGCCACTCTGGAATTTTCAAAGGTCCTCTTATGATAAAATGAGGACTGATAAATTAGCTACATTGACAATTTGAAGTCCACTAAATAAGCCAAACATTTCGTTTCTGAGACGCGACTCATGAGAAACTTCATGCAAAGAGATACTTTATATTTCATCAACGAAGTTAATGATAATTATTCAATGAATGTTGCTGAACAGTGAGATGGGATAACTTTTGAGAAGAAAGAAAAACAGCAAACTTACGTTCAATAACAGTATAACATGAGACAGTCGCCTTTGTTAGGTAGAATTTGCATTTTTCAAAGTGTACAAACGAGGCTGTTAGGACAAGTAAAGCGTGTAATTTCACAGGCGTGCAAGAAATAATCAATTGGAGCATTCCCAAGTTAAAGACAACTGCTATTTCCACACCAGACGAAATTAAGCAAGTTTATTTTTAAACAGACGATTAATGTCTATATCTGGATATCGAAAGGTTCGATCAAGGGTGTTGTATCGATTGGTTTGAAAAGAAGCTTTGCGTGAAAGAACTTTTTACGGAGTCGACAACTTTTCCCACGCTCTACAAGTATAAACGGGCCGCGATGAATGACCTCAGTGCAGCGGTGCTTAATGCTTCGTCGTTGAAAAGGAAGAGCCAATGACGAGGCGAGTGTAGATTGAACTGGTCTATTACTACTTGGCTCTAAGATAAAAGGGAAATGCGGACTTCGAACATCCGATGTTTTCAAAGAAATACAATTGCAGGTTGAAACTGAATGAGCGAATTGAGAGTCCAAAGCGGGAAATTCGTACTTAAAGATTTCAAGTGCCAAGGAAACTCAGACTAGTATGTTTAAAAAAACACACCACAGCGGAATTTTCACAGTTGGACGTCAAGAAGTGATTCGACCCCTATCGACGGTGTGAATGTGTCCCCCCTGTTTGCAATTTTTGAAAAACCACGGGGTCAAAATCAAATCCTGACAACGGGATCTTGAACCTGAGCTCGAGACTCAAATTTTCACTACCCATACATTATGTTTTGGTATGAATAAGACCAAGAAAATCACAGTGGAAGGTCAAAAAAGGTCCACATTCACACCGGGTCACGGTATATTTAAAGATCGATAACTTCAATTATCAACAAGTGGAATATGCTAAGACGTAGAGGAGATAAATTATGTATGTTCTTATCTAGAAAAATTACGATGGATTGAATTCGACCGATATCAGAATTCAAACTATTTTCTTATTTTATGATAAGTGATGAAGCACCACTTGTGGGTCGATGTAATTATATCAATCATCATAACAAAACTACTATCATACCGCCGGAAAGAACATTATATTGTTGTTGGGTAATTGACGTAATGATAAGAGATATCTTTATTGTTATTGGATTGCACACTCACTCTGTCTGCGAATGTTTTGATTCTATATTAAATAATGAAGGAGGGGAAAAATAAATAGATGTATTTGCTTCTTTAGAGACAGCCTGTTGAAAGCCAAACGACTCAATTTTATTTGGTTTGAAGATCGTATAATCTCTAAAAATTGACTTGGGAGAGACTTGAGGAATTTTTGCAGATGGACTCCATCGGGTTTGAGCGAAAAGTGAACGAATAGTCGAGAAAATATTGGGTACAAATGCACCCACAGTCAGAGAAAATAATAACTTAAAAGAAAAGAATTAGATTTGTCGAAATACCGATTAGAGTATCCTAATACGATACAAAACTATCCAGTTTCTTCCTATCGATTTTCTCGAGCTCGACATTAATCCACGCAGTTCTTCAATTCATCTACAGGTCGTTTTTTTATTACGAAAATTAGAATAATCACTGCAAACAATGATTCTTCCTCGCAAAATGATTTTATTTGAAAATATCAATTATGATGGAGTCCTTCGTCATCTTAATAGCGATCTTTATTTCACTTGTTCGCATACATTGCACAATTTCTCGTCTCATGGTAATTTGGGACGATTTACACTAGTGTGCTTTGCAGTCTAAAACATCGTGTCTCGTGCATGCACAGCGTTCTCTATGAATTTTTGCGTTGTGAAACGATGACATCCCTTATTCTGTGCAGACTATAAAGCGATTACGAATAGAGCGCTCTCTCTCTCACAAAATTTCATCTTGTGCGCGCTCAATATCTGAAACCTGTCTGTCGATGGCTGTCGATGAATATTTCACCGGGCGTTGAACTTTTTCAAGCCTAATAAAAATGACCGTACACACCTATATCTACTAATAATATCATAAAAATTCTATTTTAGTCAAATCTATGCGCGCACACGTTATTATTTTTATCCTGGCTCACGTGTAATTTTTTGCTTCCCCAATCAGCAATACTCTAACACCAAAAATCTCTCTCAATAAGTACACGAGTGCACCAAAAAAAAATCTCCCCTTAGTAGTAGACGCCGCTTCTCGCCGTGGGTCGCATCTGCTCTTGGCACATTGGGAGAGTATACCCTTATATATTGAAGAAAAAAAAAAGGGAATTCATCCCGCATCGACCCGGGGGGCTACTGACACTATGACAAAACACACATAACCGACCCATTTGCTGCACCACTGTGTGTATTTACTATATAGAATTTTCGATGCATAAGCAGTGGTACTAGGTACACTACATATTACAGACTTATATTTTACAGCATCCCACATCAGGCTTGGAAGAGGAGGTGATCGTCCACGTGAATGCGTCCTCATCAGGATAATCTCCCAACTTATGAAATCCAGGTGTGTTCGTGTATGTATTTTGAGGTAACAAAAAAATCGTATCAGGATAAAAGGTACTATGAAATACGAGTAAAGGATATATAGGGTGTAGGTGAAAGAGAAATTGCAAGAGTATATAGAGTATTTTACCTGTCGGAGCTCTCGGAGCTGTCGTATCGATCGGCGCAGCGTTTCTTGGCGCCGACCGCGTTGGTGTTGTTGGCCAGGTTGGCGGCGTCGCCGGTACTACTACTAGTACTACTACTACTCTCCCCGGCGGCCGGCCTCCCCTTGTTCACGTGCTGCTGATGTTTCGATATCTTCTGCTGTTGATGATGTCTTTTAGACTCAGTCAGAGAAGCGGACGCTGACCTTTTGCTCTTCCTATTATTATTATTATTATTACTCAATTGTTGTTGACAATCCTCCTTCTGATGTTCAAGAACAACAACAACCGATGCACTACCAGCACTACCAGCACCACCAGGATTAACACTACTTGACACTTTATCCTTTATCACAACTTTGACAGAATCGGGCCGCTTTATAAATTGTGCGGTGTTTACAAGTCCACCACCGGCACAATTAGCACTATTACTAGCACCACTACCACCACCACCACCACTACCAGTAACACCACTACCAGCAATACCGGAACTACTACCGGCAATAAGGACTTTCTGCTGATGTTGTTGTTGTTGTTGTTGTTGGCGTTTTCTATTACTTTCAGCAATGATAGCAATTTCACTACGCTCAACCAGCACTACTGCACTCGCGATTTTTAAATTGTCGTTAGCGAGGTCTAGCAACACTGATGATGATGATGATGATAATGATGATGATGAAGATGTTGAAGATGATAAGGACGACGAGATCACCGTTGAATTTGATGAACTGGACACTACCGTAGCAGACTGGTTAGCAGCAGCAGCAGCAGCAGCCGCGCGTCTCTCGGAACTGCCGCGCCTTGGTTGACCCTGCTGATCCTTAATACCCCAAGCTAGTTGTTGACGTTCCCGGGCTATACGACTCAAGGTCACTGGATCCTGAATTATCAGCGGCTCCATAATTGGACTAGTCGTTGAGGACGAGGGTGTAATTGATGTAGTGGACGACGACGACGACGGCAACGACGATAACGGCGGGAGTGATTGGGCGGACGGCCCGTCTGCCATCTTGCGAACGAACGCACTGAGGGGATAGCAGAAGAGAAGCCGATGTCTGGCTCTGGCTTGCTGGAGAGTTTAGCGCGAACACCGATTCCCCTTCCGCGAACCAAAGTATCCATATAGCTGAGCTAGACGGCGACGCCACCACTGCACCGCCGGTTTCCCCTTCTTATCCCCTCCATGGAATTCCAACTAATACTATATCGCTATCTGATATGGGTATATGTAGGTGAGTATTCTGATTCTGTTTCATGGTAGAGGCTTGAGCTTGGCGTGTATCCTGACTGTCGTCTGCTCGATTACCTGTATCGAAGAGAAGTACATACATCTGATGCACGTGCACAAATGCCATTCTGTTACGCTAACTTACCCCATAAGATGATGTCTACCTACACACAAAATGGAACAGCATCAACAATCTCAAAAATACGTGCATGTGATACTGAAATGCATACGAGAGTGCAAAAAAGGTTATTGGCATGATTTTGTGGAATTACTGAGAGAGCACTGGAAGTAGAAGATTAAAATTAAATGTAATGCAAATTCGATACGCACATCCCTATTCGAAAATAGCTTCAAAGGAAATGATCTCCATGGATCATGAAAGAAGAAACACTGCTTCTGGAATAATGATGGAAAAGTTTAACTTGAGTATTTCAGAAGTACCGTACAAGTCCCGCTCAAATACTGGTCAAATACCTTAAAAGTACTGATGAAGTACCGCTAAGATTCCACGACAGTAATATTGCGATCATACTCATTGAGAATGCGCCTCTTCTATCCCTCACGTCCATATCGTGTACTTCACAAATTAAAAAAAGTTTCCGATTCCTCAGACTACTCCAGCAATTCCAGCAATTATCTACATTTTGTTTCAATCTGTTTCTATGTTAAGTCCCATTGGTCATTTTAGTTGAGTAGTAATCCTTTGTCTAAACCAGTTTGCGGAAAGATCATGAAAATCAGCTCAGAAAGACTCTTTTAGATAATATTTTCAGTGGACACCGTCAGGAGGCCGTTATAGTTAGGGTTTTACTTTCTCGGATTAGATGAAAATTACACCTCATCACTCAACTGTCAAGGTTCATCGATTCCAAGAGACAACGATCTTCATCATTCGAAACTGAGGTCTCGCAGAACGTATAACATCGAACATTTGTAGGCCTAAAATTTGATCCAGTTAACTTCATGGATTCCAAATATAGAACGCTTCCGACTCCCGGAGGAAGTTACTCCCAACGCAATCAGTAGTTACAGCCGGATATGGTCAGACGGGCCACACGAAATTCCAATGATCGAGTGCGTTTCTAATTCACAAATCTTTTTCGTTGACAATAGTCAATCCTTCTCCATGAAGGTTTTAGGAGCATTGATTGGAATCGGTTAAAATAAAAACTAGCACAAATCGCAAGATAACGCACAGCGAAGCTGCACGGAATCATAGTTCAGCCTCAGCCAGGTTCACCTGTATCCAGTTTCGTTCTGTGATTGAAATAGGGACAGTAATCCCATCCCTACACATGCTCAAACATTTACACACGACCTTATATAGGCATATGCGTATGCGTATCCACGAGAAGCATCATTATATGAGCGTCTAGGCGATTTTGGTCATGGTTGCAGTGTGCTGAACGCATGCGCGAGTCCACCCACCTCGTGGCAAATCGAAAGGGGATTCCTATCTTCTCATTCGTTCGTTCCCGGTTTGCTTTCCCCTCGTGGTGCTGATCACAGAACACCTACAAAGCAGCACCGCGTCTACTCATCTTTCTCCCTCTGTTCCTGCCGATGCCCTGTCTGCTTCTGAGTTATAATGTGTCTTCTTACCCCACGTCCGAGTGCTGTAAAATCCTCACCATACGAATCTTGCCGGTTCTGTGAGTCCTTGTAATACTGTCCAGCGCCTCTTACTATACTATACCTCGTTCGCATCGTTGTGCGTCCACCGTTGTTAGTCGCCACTTTCACCTGAGCTGTTCTCCGGATCGTTAAAAAGGTGTTTCCAGGTGTCTCCGAAACCCTTCTGAGCAATAATTTTAGAAACTGTCTAGTCGCTTGCGCGATTTTCTGGCGTGCTAAACCAAATTTACTTGCACGGCGTGCAAACTCTGAACATTTTCAAGCTTACGATATTGATATCCTAAGAAGAATAATTCAATTTTACTTGGGAAAAAGACCTAGGGAGCGATTATTATAAACGTCACTTTTGTTAAACAAGAATTTCGTCCTCCTACCCCCCCCCCTCCCCAACGGTGATCTATAATACCGAGTCTAATACTCAAGATGAATTTAGAAACTAACAAACTTTATGAGATATGCGCACTAATTCGGTTAGTGTCTTAGCCCTTAAGCCATTGTCGATGAAAATGATACCAGTCTAGCGTCAATTTACAATTTTTCTATTCTTTGATTGCTATATTCGAAAATTATTCCTCGGGGTTAATCATATCCTTCTTCCTCCATCTGGTTAATCAACCCCATACTTTTGTTCTCCAATTTTGTTAGAAAAATTGGCCGAGTCTAATCTTTAAGATTTTCTAAGCTAGAATTCAAATTTTTCTGAGATCAGATCGCCGACACTGTGCTCTTCATTTAAAATTTTGAAAAGATGCCTGCCATCGACTAATAACGTGAGCAAAGATTAAATCCCAATGAAATTCGTGGAGAAATTGAGAGAAATTGAATATTATTTCCATCTATTCACTGACACGTCTCATAATTTTTGAGAATACACGGAAGATTCAAAATGTACTGACCAGGAGAGTGTTTCAGATCCGGGTCACGGATTTGGCTGAAACTCTGGAAATAGTCTTCTTTTACTACCAAAAGAAGATATCCAAAATTATAGACCCTAACGCTCAAGCATTTCCGAGCTGCAGCAAAAAACTTTAGCATTGCCCATATGGGCCTATGTTAAAAGATAGTATATATAGGTTTACTTTAATGCATAGGTTATTGGCTGTAGCTTGAAAACGCTTGAGCGTTAGGGTTTATAATTTTGGGTATCGTCTTTTGGTACTAAAAGAAGACTATTCCCAGAGTTTCAGCCAAATCCGTGACCCGGATCTGAAACACTCTCCTGGTGAATTTGAAAATAAGATTCTGAATCATATACTATGTATCTTTCGCTTTATCCCAGTATGGAAAATTTTAATCAACGTGCTCACTTTATGATGGATATGGCAAGATCTCTGAAGCTTTTGACTTTTGCTGTCACGTCTTGGAGATATGTGCTGCGAGACGTTCCTTCGGGTCTAGCCTGTCAATCTATCTTCGTTTGAATGTCCTGAAAGTGGTCAACATGAAGTTCAAGGTCAAAATGAATGTGGGTCATTACTCAAGCCGATAATGTGCCAAGAAACACCGGAAAATCGAAAAATTTACGTGTCATAGAGCTCGCACAGAGTGGCTTTTGTATCCATACAAACCATGATTCTTAAATCTTTGAACCATAGGCGCCTGACGGGTCCTGCAGGACCAGTGCAGGACTCGTGGACAGTATGTTGAATTTCGTACACCTGGATCAATATTCCATGCCTCTCAAGATTCCATCATCTCCTTTTAGGCCACACCTAATTGTTCCGCGAGGTTATTGAGGTCTATCAACAGTCTCCGATATTCCCGACCACTTTCAAAACATCGTTAAGCCAAATTTTCAATTTGGTAAAAATAACTCGTCACTGTAAGAACAATATTTTACGAATTCTGAGTTTTTGGTCGGGTTTGACTCTACGGGGTTTTCCAATGGTGTGAATACCACCTCTTTGTCCAAAAATTCACCCCTAGAATATTCATACATAACCAAAATTGTGGGAAATCTCGTTATGACGCTCTGGATGACCCAGTTGATAAGTAACGTTCTTGAATGCTTATGGGATTCTACGTGCATTGCACCTAATCGGAACCTCCTAAAAAGTGGATCAAGTCAAAAATCAAAATATCTACCCGTTTTCAGATGTTCTCGGTTTCTATAGGTGAAAGAAGCTATTCAGAGAGCTCTAGGCATGTACCACGATTTTTGCCATGGTTTTACTTTTTGAGGTCAAAAGTCAAAATTGTCAGAGGTATCCTCGGAGGTATCTTCATGTCCCTATGAACGTGTATAGTCCGTTAATTTCGAAAATCTTCCCTTACATAGGCTGTGATCCCAAAATTCTGATACTCCTGAAATTCAGATGTTTTTTGTCACCAGAACCATTTCTGATTTGACATTGGTCCTTGGAAGCATCTCAATTAACGATGATCTCTTAAATGTCTTAACTATTATTTTCAAAACGAACCTCCCACTTGTTGATGAGGAAATTCACTCCATCACCTCAAGCATCCCCCAATTCCCAAGCATAACGAGTTTCATCACGTGAACTCGTTGAGCAATGGTCCACTCGTGAGTACCCACACATACTTACTCTGCCGATTCCCCTCGATTTGCTTTGCGCGAATCCTAATCAAAATGCAGCCAGTCTCTCCTGTTTTCCTGGCTTCTCCCCCACCAACCACGACTCATATCCCCTCCAATCATCTGCCGAACCCCCACCAAAAATTATTTACCCCCACTACACAAATATCCCGGCGTCTCGTGTCTCTTTTTCATCGCTTTTATTGGTATATGCTTTTGGTCTCGTGCTTGCCGCTTATATGACGACGCGCGGGTGCACAGACCTCAAGCCACGAACGGGGTAGGGGTGGCGGAGGGGTAGACAGTCGCCGCCACCTCTACCGCGTTTGTTTTGCTTTTGTTCGATATATAGCACGTCGAGGCCAGTGTACTCTGCTTCTGTGAGGATCTACATAGATATAAACATGCACATTGCGCGCTTCCCGCATGGTTATAGGTACGCGTATGGAGCTCTTTTCTTTTCCCTCGTCTTTTCCAAATTTCCACCGACGCACAACCAGGTCTAACTAAATTTTTAATGACTGGTGGGCAAATAAATTGAAATATTTCGTCTTTTGATATTAACTATTTATGGTGAATTCGATAATTGTATTGCTGTGAATTTGATTAGACACACTTGAGTTAGAAGTAACAATTCTGTGGTACTCGAGAAGATTTCTCGTAGTTGCTATTGTTCTCCTTCCTCAGGGCCTCTCTAGCAAGTTCGAAACAAATATACTTAATGCTATCGATCTGTCTGTTGTATCTTTCGACCATCAGAAGATACTTAAATAGTTTCAATGGAGGAAAAAAAGATGAATGGATCAATGGGACCAATATTATACGAATTATTGAAGTGAAGAATTTCATGAACGCAGACATTAACCCACCCGGATTGGATAAATTATTAAACCCGTAATTTCTAACCGCTATGTATATCATTAAAAATTGCAGTGTGGGAAATTCATGACTATTCTATCACAATTTTCCCAACTAGTGTGCTGTACATGATTCTTTTATGCACGATTGGATTTCTGTGTAAGTTCCAACATGACTTTCAGGTGCTACCAACGACATCTATCGGTTGAAAGAGTCGTGGCATCTGCTATCCACTCCTCACATGGTAAGTCCAAAAAAATCAAATATTGAGAAGGTCAAAACTATGCGAGGAAAATCTGGTTTATTTGTCACCTTTTACAAAATTGCAATAATGAACATTATAACAAAGTTACACCTTTTTTGATGATGGAATCGTTCAATATAAAACTGTAAATTTTTAAGGATCCTAATAGTAATATTCCATTATATGATGCTCTAACACTTCCTGTTTTCGTTCTTTCGCTCAAAATTTTCTCAAATCTTCAAATGCTTGATATAGATGATTATACATTGATACCTATGCACATCAAGTCCAAAGTTAATTTCGGACTTGAGTAGTATCCACCCGAAACCTAGCATGGAAAGGCGCAACCTCACGTGTATCAGTATACAGAATTTATCCGTCAATTTTTATAGGATTTTGTTCACTATTCGGGTTTAATAAAATCTAATAGTTAATAATCCATGAACGCAGACACTCGATCGAATCAAATACTTACAGACATTACTAACGAGATAAATAAAATTAGAAACTTTGAGCTCATCAAGTTTGAACGAGAAACAGAATAATTGTTCACATCTCATCTGATACATTTCTTTAGAGTCCCTTGAAACGATACTCACAAGGTGTACCCACGTATTGTGGGCCACGGATTCGGCTGAAAGTCTGGGGATAGTCTCCTTTTACCACCAAAATTTGAAGCCCAGAGCCCCACTTGCAAATGCCCAACCGTTTTCAAGCTATAGCCTATGACATTAGCATTGCCCATATGGGGGCTCATGTTTGAAAACAAAAAAATAATAAAGATATACTCGTAATGATAATTTTATAAGCTGCAGCTCGAAAACAGATAGGCATTTGCAAGTGCGGCTCTGGGTTCCATCTTTTAGCGATAAAAGGATACCATCCCCAGAGTTTCAGCAAAATCCTGTTCCACAACCCCTGAGTGTTCCTCGTCAGTGAACGCGCTTGATACTCTAATAAGTAAGTCGTTAGTCTTTATCAATTTTAAATGAGTACTTTATGAACATTTGTCACTCGTCTCCAGATAAGGAGGACATTTTTCATTCATCAGGAAGATGAATAAATACACGGTAGCAAAGTATTATGTGAGTTCTCGTGTGAGTTTCAGTCACCATGGACTATCAAACAATCTCACAGTTCTCAACGAGAGTATACTCTCTCAATACTTAATATATTGAAATATTATTGATCTTCTCTGAAATCCTGCATGTGAGCCTCTGAGTCCACCAGGAACTATTAGTATTCTAAGTGACGTCCTCTTTAGGGCACGCCAAAGTCAATTTTTATCGACCTCGTGTGTCACGACAAAATAGATTTCTCCACAGAAACAACGAGATATTTGGATAAGATATTGACCAGATTTACCATTTGGAAGAATATTGAGACTCGGAACCATTGCCTGAATATTAATCTTGGTGAAAATTGTTACAACAATTTGCTCTCGGCGGAATTTTCTTCTAGAAAGTCAGCATCCTCCGAATAGTTCAGTCGATTGACTCTATCCCTCAAATTCCACACCTCTCTTTGAATAACGGGCTTAAAAAAAATTTCCTGAGTAACTTGCGGTTTCGTGGAAGAATCTATTTCATCGTAATCTGTGGAGTCAATAAGAATTTTCTTTGGCATGCTCTTCATTAAACTTCAAGTGGATAACTATTCCAATAAAACAAGGTAACTCGGTGTATTCACTACTATATGATAAATATACATTTACAGTATGTACACTCAAACAAAAAATTACAGTCATCTTATACAATGCCTGAAGACCATCACGCGAGCTTTAAATCGTGACAGTTTCTCTTGTGAAGATCAATGAGGCCCTTACCTTCATAAATAACAAAGAAGTCGATAAAATGAATGGAGGAGGAACCGTCTACATCCCAAATGGAATCTATTCTCATATTCTCCCTGTGACATTTCAATTGCGCACACTAAACAAAACTACTCAACTAAATTTTAATTGAAATTTCATTCATTTGAGCGAGAAAAAATTCTCAATTGCTGGGGTTCTGGTTGTGATTTCAGTTGGATTGTCTTTAGACGAGATGATATATTATGGTTGACTTGAGTGAGTATAAATGTCCAAGATCCTAGATCCTTTAAATATTTGACACATGAAATTCAGCAGGGAATAACAACTTTGGCAGTGTATGGTAGTTTGGAGTTTTTTTAGAAAGGCGAAATTCGATAAATGAATACTTATGAAGGATTAATGAAATCATAAGATGTAACTCATACCCTTTTGAAGGAATACGCTCAACGATGATATATCTTCACCTAGAGTGGAGTTAGGAAATTATCAATTAATTTCGATGAACTTGAGTAGTTTTCTAGGAAAATATGCCACTCATTCTTCACGATAGAATTTGAGAGTCATAAAAGATAACCCACAACAGAAGATATATAATATCAAAACAGAACTACTATCATGCAAAAATGCTATCAGCTTTTGTATCACCATCTAGTCTTTATCATAGAGAATATCAAAAGATAAGGAAACAAGTCAGTGCCTGGTCAACGTACGGTGAAATAGTTATAATGAGACCTTGAAATAGCGCCAAACCAGGACACAGTCAACGTTGGATCGATTATTGTAAACCCTGATTATGATATAATGTCAGTATCCATTGTCTTAGCTTCGTCTCAAGATTCAAATTTTGGATTCAATCTGTATGATGTCTTGGGAATTATTTTGAAAAATTCAATCACTCGCAACTGATAAATTTTTGGAAAAAAATCTACTTTAGAATTAAATTTTGTCACAATCATCATAGCTCAAATTCGGACCGTCTTACTCGTGAGTAAACTTGCTAAGCTCGCTTTTGATGGATGAGATCAGTGGGACCGCTGGATCATCAGCTCGGAGTTGTGTGTCCGCAATGACTCGGGCGACCTCTACTTCAGGCAAACTGGGCCGGTGGAATGGACCTGCGCTAAGAGGTCGCGAACCCCACGTCCCCCTATGCTTCAAACTCGTGTACCCCGTTTCCATCAGTGCTGAATCACTCTGTGGCAATGAAGTTCGTGGTCGCCATACCTTCTGATGTTGCTCGTCAGATGTCGAACTTACACGGTTACTGAAAACATAACCACCCATTATTCAATTCTGAAGTAATTATCCATCACTAATAAGTGAGAACCTGAGATTTGAAATTGTGAGTTTTGTCAGGAATTTGAAAGAATCATTAACCCTTTGCGGTATAGTGGTCACTATAGTACCGACCTAAATTTGCGCTCGGAATATATTTAAATGGCGATTAAACAGAAATGCCACAATGAAATTCAAAAATTCTTTTTGGAAATCATTCAGCTCTCACCCAAGCATGATCTCGTGATCAATTCACTCCTTCCGGACTTTTCCTTTATAAGATACAGGTTGAACAATGTCGAAAAAAAATTTTTATTGTAAAAAGTTGAGGAAACTACTAATTAATATGGCCATTCTCAATAGGAATTGGAATTGAGTCCAAATTTGTCAAGGAAAAATGTGAACGTGTAAGGGTTAATCTAATGCAAATGGGAAGCCAGTTATCTACCAACCTATTTACTTGAAGAGACTAGATTAGTAAAAGCAAATATAGAATCAATGAGGAACACTCGGTTTGAGATGACTTATAGATGAATAAAGATTTAATTTTGGAATCACAGCTATCAAATTAACCAACGCGGATTTATTATAATCCAGATAGTGTTTTCATGAATATGTTGCATCAGGTGATATATCAACGACTCCCCGGATCCATGTGATTTGGGAAATTTCTGATCAATCCAGCTCTGGGGGTAATGTACACGAATCCTATACATATTTTTGTTGGTTCTGGAGGATAATTGTGTACCTAACGTGCCCCTCCCCCGCCCTCAAGCCATTTTTGCCAATATCTTTAACCTGCTGCAATATTTTCCATGAGTAATCGAATATTTTCTGAACATAGAACAGTCTGAGCTGTCCAAGCTTCCAGATCTGCTGTCTCACTCGCACCCATAGGTTATAGTACCCTAACGTATGAGTGCAAGTGAGATAGTAGATTTCGAAGCTTGGACAGTTCAGACTACAACCTAGTATATTTTAGCACATTGAAAAGCTTGTTTAAAAGCCTCTAAAATGAGCTTATAAAGGATAAGTCTCAATAATCAGAGCTGAGCTATCTCAATTCTCCCGAAGACTGACTTTTCGCGAGTCCACTGGATGCTGTACCTAATATGCCCCATCATTGAAAACAGTGTAGATTGACGACGAAGTGCATAAAATCGCTGTTATCTCCGTACAAGTACGTTTGGGGCTTTTTCAATCGGTCCAAATCACTTCCGGCTTATTTTGCTATGGTGAATACATTCTGTGTGGCGAAGAAGGTCATACTGCACGCTCTTTTGAGATGAAGGCATGAGTGTAAATTAGGTACACTTCTTGGTACATTTCGATGTTGGCCTTCAGGTTTCACAATTGATCTCTGTATCTTGGACATAAAATAGCTCCACATTTGAGTTTTAATTGAAAGGTATTGAGTCAAGGAAACGAATGCGCTAAGGTACGTTAAGATTGATAATCAAACATTCTTGGCACCAGTTTTACTGAACGCGATTTCCTTATCGAATTTTAAGCTGTGGAAACGCAAAGAGAACAGAAACCATTTCAAAATCCCTAGGAAACGTAGAAATCTTTTGGGGTCGGTCTAAATCATTCATTCTACCATTTTTCAAAGATCAACGAATTTCTATTCCTAGATCGGCACACTATAGGAATAACCTCAAAATTTTTTAACAAAAGTCAACAAACGTTGGCGATAGCAACCGCCTTGACCTTTGAGAAAATTCTTTTGTTATTCCTATAGTGCGGCATATCAGGGCATCTTGGGTACACTTATACCTTTTAAGCGCGATCTAAATGAACCTTGAAGGCGTTTAAATCTAGTCATGAACTGGAGCTTCGATCCACAAAAGGGAGCATTTAAAATGCCTGTCTGATCTAATAATTTTGTCAATACTCTAGATTAAAAAACGTGCCTGCCAATAAAAACCACAGAAAAATCGTCTCCATCAGCCGCATTGAGCTTACCTGATTTGAGCAGACTTCCCACGTGTTTCGGTCAGCACGGAGAAGCGCTCGTGACGTGAACTTTGGTCGAACGAGGTGCATGAATCCTCCTTGTCGAATCCAGGTCGTCTTGGTTCTCTAGTCCCAAAGACACCGAGGGAATCTTCGATGAGTTCGTTGAGGCGTCGACGCGCGCGCCCCACCTGCCCGTGAGGAAGGCGTCCAGGTTCCACGTCCGCTTCTTCCGACCACGTTGCGCCGTTACCTGGCAATGGGTAACCTCTTCTCAGACATTGCAATATTTACTCTAAAAATTTCACGTTCGAGCTTCGAGTCGAGTAAAATCAACACTCTATTCTTTGAGTGATGGATTTTGATTTTACCCACTCGTCAGCTCGCGATTCTACTTTTGAGAGCAAAAAATTATTCGTGAGGTAATGATTACTCGTAAAATACCTTCTATTCCCTTTCGTTTTAAATCCCAAACGATGGGTCCCAAAACTCCCGGATCTTTGGTCTCACTAGATGATCTGAGAAAGTACTGATCCCCAGAGTCCTTAATTGTAAGATCATAAGCCTTCATCTTCATTTCAGGTGACTCCAACTCCAAATCTAAGTGTTTCACCTGAAACGCATGCACTATGTTACATGAGTCTATCCTCAAGAATCAACTTCAGAAGCATGGGACACTGGTGAATTCTACAACTACGAACCTATTGCAACTATTATAAGAATTAAAAAAAAGAATCAAAAAAAGTTATAAGGATTACATGAATAACTCGAGATGTTCAAGCAAAAGTCACTCACTACAACAGGTTCGAGAACCTTAGAAAGAGGCTGAGGCCCACGCATATTGGGGAATTGCTTGCACGATGGCATCGACAAATACGAGTGTGGTGAACCGCTAGCCTCACGAGTTGGTTGTGGCGCGGGAGTTGTAATAGTCGACTCGCCAAAGCCTTTTTCCAAAGCTTCAAGACTCGTCCCTGTCTTGCGTTGAACTTGCTGATGTTGCTGTTGTTGGAGTTGGCCCGCAGATCCAATTCCGCCAAGGGAATCCACTGAGTCTGGAGTGCGAGGTTGATCGATGGCATTAGCTCGTTGCACGCGTCTTGCACTCGTCACCCTAAAAAATGTTTCCCTGCTATTTGAATATTGCAGAATTTGAATACCAATTCAATTAATAATTCACACAACAAAACTATATTGAGGATTATCGCAAGTGATACTCGATTTCTTGCTCAATTTCGATGTTGAGATCACGATACTGAAGTCCTCTACCACCCGAATTCATCTTACAGATTCGAATTAGTCTGAAAACCTTCTCCCAGAATTTTTTTACATCTTTCTCGTGTCTTTATGTGACGTAACAGTTTTGATACCTTTCTAAGAAATACCTTGAAAGATTAATGAAGAAGTCTCTTGTGATACAAAACATGTTTTGGTCTGCTCGGACTGTGAACAATCTCGTAAACCACTCATATGATAAATTAGCCCTTTCATCTTTATCAACTTGACTTCACGAAGAGAGTCCTAATAAGAATAGATAATCGTTCTATCTGACACTGGAAGTTGTAAACATGGTTTTTTATTTCTTTCTAACGCATTTTCAATCTGTTTTCGAGATTATTCTGTGGGACCTACAGTTTAACCCGTTGGACACACACGGGGTCTCTGGGGACCCCACGCTTTCTTTAACGTTAAATCCCATCCATGGAATGATGAAAATTGTACTTGTGGCGCCATCTGTTGTTCGCTGAGATGTACCACTATGCATTCAAGACGATGCGCGGGTCCGGAAGCCTCTCAGTATGCCACGAGCAGCGTTCAAAGTTGCTACGCAGTTATCCTGGGGTCCGTGGTACCCCGTGTGTACTAACCGTCATACAAGTTGTGATTTTTGTGGTTGGCGATCCAAGACTTTTAGCGCCATCCCTCGCTCATTGAGATGGACTACCGTGTATTCAGAACGATGCACGGGCTTGGAAGCCTCTCAGTGTGCCACGAGCGATGGTCAAAGTTACTACGCAATTATTCTGGGGTCCGTGGTACCCCGTGTGTACTAACCGTCGCGCGTCGTACGCGTTGTGACTTTTTTGTAGTTAGCGGTTGAAATAGTTTCTTCGGGTATTATATTCAAGTATCCTCCTGTAAAGAGACCAGATTGATGGCTTTCAGCTCATTCGAATAGATATTTTCACCATAAAAATCGTTGGTACTGTCCAATACGGCTTGGAACACCCATTACCCCCTAAAAGCTGAAATATCTTCTTCCATCTGGAAAATAAATATGGTTTTGCCGGCGTTCGTCATTCGTTTCATGTTTTCTCATCAGCACTGTTATAGACGAATGAAATGGCGCAAGATTTTTTGGAAAATTCGTGAAATTGTTGATTTGGCAGCCATTTTTGCAAAAAAAGTGATTTTTTTACGAAAATCCGTAATTTTTCAAAATCACACCCAAAATCGATGATCCGGAATGGAAAAACTGTGAGATTACATAGTAGTGATGCAAAAGAAGACAATCGTTCAAGATTTGGGTCAATAACTTCACTCCACTTCAAATGAGAGCGATTCTCCGTCGTGGGGTCCCATGTACCCCCTGTGTCAAAGTCGTATGCTTTTATGAAGTGTGTGTCCTACGGGTTAACCACCGAAAAGCATATACCATCAACTGGGGTAACTTTGGGACAGGGAGGGGGCTAACTTTGAGACAACCAATGAAAGAGTCATTATCACGCGCTGTCAGCAAGGCAAATAAACCTGAGGCTTCGGTACCTGTTCTCCCCAGTTGGGGCACGCATGAGCAATGTTTTGCATCGGTGCGATTAATCGACGTCCTCTATCAGTTGTGAGTTCGTTTATAAACAGACTTCTTCAAGAGCATGTTATTTATCCAAAAAACAGTCTCTCGGAACAATGAGTGTGGTACCGACCTTTGCAGGATGACTCCAAGGAAACTGGGCTAGATTTCACTTGTCTATACAGACATCTAAACGAATCCATCGTTACATTGGCGTACCTTTACCCAGTTTCCACTTTATAGCGGAAAAACTAAAAAGTATGTGTTCACTTCTGTAAACCGGGGTAACTGTGGGACACGACTTTGAGCACCCATAACTCTGAACAAGGATGTCCGATATCATTTATACCTATCAATCGAGAACTGGGACTGTAAGTTTTCGACTGACGACAGACTCATTGCAATTCTCATGCGACTGGTGCGGGATATACAGGTTACATGAGTTTCAAGGGGAACAATGCTATTTTTGTCTCAAAGTTACCCCAGTTGACGGTAGCCGTGGAATCTCCTATATAATGTATGCTGTGTCATGGTTACCCCAAACCGGCTTAGCTTTGGGACATGACTTTGAACGCTCATATCTCCAGCTAAAGATATCTAAATCCACTTTATAAACACCGCAATCAAAAGCTGAAGCTGTAAGCTTCCGATTGACTACACATACAATGCGCCTTTGGTGTAAAACGTACAAGCTACACGAGTTTGAAGGGGAAAAATGCGATTTTTGTCCCAAAGTTACCCCAGTTGACGCTATGAAGATTCACATTCCGAGATTCGAACCCCAGCCTTCTGCGTTGAAAGTAAGGACCTTGTCCACGAGGCCACGGTTGCTTCCTTGAGAACATGGTTCACCTCAATGATAAATTACGAAGCTTCAATCCAAGAACTTCAAAATCTGTTCAATCACCATTCATCATATAGGTCAACCAATTTTTCCATCAGTAGAATGATTTTTGTCACTTTCTAAAGAAATCAGGTGGATATTAAGGAACAAAAGTCGATATAAGCTTGCAAACTCTGATACCCATAGAAACTATATCGCACTATTAAACAATGGAAATTTGAAAAAAATTACTGTTTATGTGTTCAAGATAAATTACCATGCGATTTATCAAGAAAAATCTGTATATGGTGAAAAAATCTCATGCATGAACAAAATGGGGATAACACTATAATGTGTGAAGGATGCAATATACTCACCCTCGTCTTGGAATATCAACGTAGTTTCGAGAGTCTTGGAATCTGGTAAGGGCGTCTTGGCGCTCGCTTTCGTGCAGTAATTCCCTCTCACTGTACATGTCACGAGCGTCTGCCTCTAGGGTATCTTGAGAGCCTGGAGTGCGCGGAAAACTGCCCGGGGTCGTCCTCCTCGCCGCGCTCGTCACCTCGGTCTGCCAAAGACCAAGAAAAATCATGCTTCCATCAATACTGTGTATCTCTACCCTCGCATGACAGATACTTCTAATATTATAAGACACTCAAAATCGATGGAACCACTGACAGCCTGGCACGCGGAATATCCGCTTAATATTCCAAATCCATGGTTATATAGAGCTACCCCATTATCTAACATGTACCCAGGCAGATGGCATGGGTTATGCGGTGCCGAGATATTCGTGACGATGGCGTATTGGGTGATCCACCGCGGTAGAGTCGAAATATAGTCTGTGGAATTGGCAAGGGACTGCAAGGAGAGCTCACGACTGAGATCTTGGCTTATGGCACAAAAAGACCACATGAAGGATCGTTTTATTACCCCCTCGATACATTTTTTCACTCGTTATACGAAGCTAATCATCCAATGCTTTGCAATCTTCCACTCAGTGTGGACTTACCAGCGATCACAAAAGGAGGAAAAGAATGATGGGCTAAGTTTTACTGAGTTCTCAGGGAGCATTTGTATAATGTGACTCGATTCCACGAGCCTTGGTGCTCTAAATTCTGGTCTTCATCTTTTTGTCTGTCGAAGTATCAAATTTTGTGCAAGGTTGTAGTTTAGGACGATTTGCCTTCAGATTTGCTCATTCTTCGATAGCAATCGCAGAATACTGAGAATTCGCCATCTAAACTTCCAAAATTTCCTTGGAGTTTTAGCCGAGCTCCAAATCACCGAAGACGCCAAAAACAAAATTCCGTTAACTAACATCGTCAATACTGTTGCAAAGGCTCCGAGTGAGTGTCGATCATCGGCACGACCACACCTACAAGGAGAGATCATGGTCTGTGGGTCGTGGAATTGCTGTGAATCATTTCCTTTAGATACCAAAAAATGATATGCAAAACCGCTTACTTGAATGCCAAAGTATCCCAGAGCTACAGCTATGGATATTACCATTGTCAGTATATCTATATATGAGAATTCTTAACATGGGGCTACATGGGCAATGCTAATGTCATAGGACTGTAGCTCCAAAACGCTTCAGCATTCAAGTGGTTTTAGATATCATCTTTTTGGGCCAAAAACAGATGGTTCTCAGTTTTCATACGAATCCACGACCCACAGACCATGTCATGACCTCTCCTTGTTAGTCTACAAATTTTGCAATAATTTTAATTGATATACCTAAGCCCTTGACAATTGTCGCTACTACGGCAAATCACGGATTCTCGCATTATCATCTGTCCAGTATATCTTCAGCCCGAAAACACTTTATAATATAAAGTTTATATTATGAAGTCAGGGAATATTGTAAACTGCGATCGTCTTGACATTCGGTCTCTTACGTGACACCTGTATCATGATATAAAATTGCCATGCTGATCGAACTTCCCGGGACGAGGACAAAATAACGCCGACAATGAAATTGTGAGCTTCGTGAAGAACCCAGTATATCACGATCCCTGAAAAGAGCTCGCGTGTCCTGAAAGAACGTAAATAATCCATGCCATGCGCGTATAGAGCGAGGGGTGAGTCGAGCTCTCTCAATGCGGTAAGAATTTTCGACTAAAGTCGGCTGCAGGGTTACATTGATGCACAGGGTTGTACTGTTGCACGCACACGCGCGGTTCATCGTACCCTGGCCTTGCCAATGCCATGCAGATATAGCATTCCCCGCTCGTGCCGTCACCGACAGGCGCGCTTCTCATATTATACATATTTGCAGTGGGTGCATTGGCGAGGCGATGCATTCGAGCGTAATCGCTGTTGCATGCTTCCTGAACCCCAACCTCTCTTACCTCGGTACAGAGATATCCAAACTATTATCCACTGCACGTGGCTCATGCATATATGGTGTAAAACTACCCTCGAGGGCTGAGCAAATGCTGAACGGGGTGTACCATTTTCAAAGATTATTTTGGATTCAAGATTGGCCACTTGATGACGAGTTTCTGAAATCTAGCTGAAGCTAGTTACGTGTACAGTCTCTTCCGGTTATAACGAGCTTCAAGGGACCGGACCAAAGTGCTCGTTATAGCTAGCGCTCGTTATAACCGGCAGTGGTCCCATTAGTTCGACACAAGGACCAATCAAAACAATAAAAAAAATGTCCTCGTTATGAGCAAAATCTCGTTACAACCGGCTTCTTTATAACCGGAAGAGACTGTAATACAACGCGACACAAGACAATAAACTTTCAGACCAGAGCGCACTTCTCCCTTTTGATCCTTCCATTCTACTTGATGCAAAGTATAACACGTTCGCTGTCTTTCCCCCAGTGCTGAGAGTTTTGGCCTTATGGGAAATAATATTGGCCAGGGCCTACCGGTGGGCCCCGCGGCACCTGGGGAAAGATCACCAATTTCAGCCTCCGCAGCGAACGTAATAAACAAAATGCACAGAAAAATTCGATACCAACAGTCTCGTCATTTTAGGAAAAAGTTGTGTACTTCATTCCACTCATACCGAAATATAATAGTCTCTTCTGGTTATACCGGGCTTCAAGGGACCGAAGGAAAGAGCATTTTGTAATCGAAACTGGTCCCATGAGTTCGATACGACGGCCAAACGAATCGATAAGAAAAATATCCTCGTTTATGAGCGGAATCTTGTTACAGCCAGCCTCGTTGTAATTGGTACAGATCGTACTATTGTTTTAGAACGCAAAGACCGGTCAAATCTACAGTACCGTGCAAAAATTCCTGAACGGGGGTATGAAATCCTCTCTTGTAAAAACGTCGATTGCTCGAGCCCAGATCAACGTAGAGGAATTTTGAAAAAAGCATCTTAAAGATAAGAAAAAATGCTAACTTTTTGTGGCCTTCGATCTTTCTTTCAGCCCTTTTTGGTACCTCAAATAGCTGATGTAATTTCAAGGATTTCGAGAAAAAAACCGTTTTTACTCTATCGGCTGTAATTTGGACGCGGATAAAGATAGAACAATTTTGCAAAAAGCATCTTGAAGAGCGGAAAAGATGCCATTTGCAATGATTTTTCGATTATTTTTTACGTCGTGTGAATAAGAGTGTGAGAGCTCTCAAAGTAGCCAGAATCTCGGATTTTCGATGAAATACGTGTAAAAACGGCAAAAAACTACGGTTTTGGCTACTTCGAGAGCTCTCACACTCGTATTCATACGACGTAAAAAATAATCGAAAAATCATTGCAAATGGTATTTTTTCCGCTCTTCAAGATGTTTTTTGCAAAATTGTTCTATCTTTATCCGCGTCCAAATTACAGCCGATAGAGTAAAAACGGTTTTTTTCTCGAAATCCTTGAAATTACATCAGCTATTTGAGGTACCAAAAAGGGCTAAGAGAAAAATCGCAATCCACAAAAAGTTAGCATTTTTTCTCATCTTTAAGATGCTTTTTTCAAAATTCCTCTACGTTGATCTGGGCTCGAGCAATCGACGTTTTTGCAAGAGAGGATTTCAAACCCCCGTTCAGGAATTTTTGCACGGTACTGTATGTAAATGTTTTTTTTTTTCAACTTAGAAGGATAATAAATTCACGATTTACATGTGTGGGCTCTCAGTTAGATCAGCTACAGCTCAGCTACATTTGAGACACAATTTATGATATCAACAATGTTAGTTCATCTACTATTGTATCAAAATGATAGTATACTGACAATGCTGATAAACTGGATTGTAGTCCAAACAGCTCGAGAGTTTGCATTCGTGTATCGATGATTAACTTGTTGTGATGTTGATATAGGAGTCCCTCTCTTTGTTTCAGCCCAAGTCATGAGCTACAACCATATAGCTTTGCTTTTGTTGGTTAGTAGTGAGTATCGTTGAAAATGAGTGATTCATAATGATAACGTCATAGACTCACCCTGGCCTCATTTTCGGAGGTATAGGCAGTGTTATCGATGCCTCTGGGACTCCTAGGAACAAAGTCATCACTTCCTTTGCGGATGAGCTGACCACGATGTGGGCCAATTGCAGGTGCAGACACAGCGCTCTGCGCTCTTTTGCGTTTCGTCGCAACGATCAGTGCAAGAAGGATGAAACTGAACAGCAGTAGACCAGCACCTGCTGCTCCAGCCAGTAGCCAGGCATCTCGCGACCTCGATAGCGCTAGAGGACGAGATTCTTTTAGGTACGCTGCAAGTAATTTATTACAATTGTATGATGTTTATATCAATGCTGCAGAATTTTTTGTTTGAAAAATAATATGATTCCACATCAGAATTTAATTCCAGTCTTTATAATCTGCGCATTCTTGCATTCGATTCAACTATTAGGTTCTAAGATTGAATTGTCGGTACATCCTCTGATTCTGACAATGCGTTAGTAACATTCGATTCTCTACTCATTTTTTGTGGTCAAAGGTGTATGTAATGATTGGTGAATGAATCGAGGGGTAAGTTTCATTTAAATTTTCTTAAATTCCTTCCACCACAAATGTCTTAAAAAGGTAGGCACGATTTCCAAACTCTGACAAACTTTCCATGTCTTCTAACTAAGTTCTACAGCACGATTCTTGTATGAAGTTTTCTCACAAGGAACTGGGCACTATTATCTATCGATTTCACTGTCGTCTGCTGGAAAATTGGGAGGCCACTCGTTCTTATGAAGGATTTGATGAAATCTGAGACTTAAACGAGCGTTACAAGGCAATAGAAAGCGTTTGAAATTGATAAAAGAAATGCTTAGCATGATCAGATAAAATTCAAGATGCACGTTATTGTGGAGTCTGTCATCAATTTTTCATATTGTAGCGTAATAGTTTCCGTCAAGCACCCTCACTCAAAAAATAGGTTCGTCAGGCCAAAGGAGAGGATCTTTCGTCACAAATGAAATCGAAATTTGTTTGTTCTCAAACTGTAGCCACTCTGCGTGGTCGACTTTCATCCCCACAGAGTTTCCTCATAATTCACGATTACAAAGAAGATGTCAATGTTTATCCTTACGTTCGCTCTGGATAATGACCGGTGCTCCGAGTTCAAGAGCGACCTCTTGTGCCGAAAGAAGAGCCATATCCTTGGCTGCGGTCTCAGCTGGCACTGGTTTACCACCCAGATGCACTGTGTACACCAGTCGGGTGGCGCCATCGTCGAGCTTCGATGTATTCTGCATGCGTACCTGAACCAGTCCCACGTCAGGAGAATTTCCGGACGCAAGTCTTGCCGGACTCCGTTGCTGCCTTGATGTGCCATTAACAGACTCGTCCTCAACGGTGCTTGATTCTGGGTTGATGTTTGGCTGAACCTCTCCTGATTCGTCTGGCTCAAATATTGGCAAAGTACGCTTGCCAATCTTTGATATGTGCACGGTTCGCATCCGTAGCGTGTGAGACCCGACTGAGGGACGCTGAGGTCGAGGTTCTTCCGAAGTGAACCGCGGCGTTTGACTTGTGGTCTCGTCGGTTGCACTCGAAGATGCTACTACTTCGAGAGGCTCTATCGTCTGTGTGAGAATAAGATATGGCAGATCAGAACGACTGAATTGAGGAAAATCGGTTCTTCCGTCAATCAGTCGCAAGATTTCTCGAATATGATGGAATGAGGTGAGAGTTTGGTGGTCGGTTTAAGATCAGATGTAATTTCTTATCGAACGGGTGACCCTCGCAGTGCTTTGAAACGAAAAAGCTGTGAATTTAGGTAAGTAATGTCTCCCTCCTTTAGTAATTCTCAAGAAAATCAAGCCTCAAGTTCGTAGGAGCAACCAAAACCATTTGGGAGGACGTCCCCTTTCAGTTGAGCGTCCGTGAAAATTGTTTACTGCACTAGAAAATTGTTTACTCCGTGAAATTTGTTAACTGCACTAGATGGATATCAATTCATACATTTCCGCAGATACTCCACTCTGAATTTCTATTGGAGTCTCTCAGAACAGAATCGAAAGTTTCGCAAACGATAGAGGGAATCATTGTTCGAATAAAGTATTGTATGAAATTTCATTGCCACAAAAAACTAAAACGTAAAATGCACCTACGAAGGAATAGCGATCTAGATCTTTGAAGGAATCTTGATTTCTGTGCGCGAAATTGTTTGAGGTATCGATGGTTTCTTATTACAAGCTGAGACTGGCAGTGTCCTTGCTGCGTGGAACTTTCTGCTTCTTCCATGCACATCTTGTCAAAGTTGAAAGATACACAGAAAGACCCTGTGGATGATTCGTTGACGGTTTTGGTGAACTATTCAGCCATTATTTTGAATTTTTAATTGTAATAATTAGAAGTCCAGCCAAAA
The DNA here is from genome assembly GCA_029851415.1 of Eretmocerus hayati. Classification (NCBI taxonomy): domain Eukaryota; kingdom Metazoa; phylum Arthropoda; class Insecta; order Hymenoptera; family Aphelinidae; genus Eretmocerus; species Eretmocerus hayati. The sequence continues at coordinate 148,188,270 of CM056742.1, read as the reverse complement.
TTTTTCTGTAAGGATCCCGGGTATGGGGCTGCCCACATGGAAGGGTGAAGCGAATTGGGAGCCCGTGTGGGTCATAGATGGGTCAATGGGTGGATGGGTTGGTGAGTGTGTGGGTAGGTGGTCAGTTAGATTGATGGATGGTTGGGTCTGGTCCGGTCTAGTTCGGTTGAAGACAGTTTAACTCACGAGGGGAGGTCCAACCTTGCGGAACACGGATCTTGATGAAACTCTGGGAATCATCTTCTTTTGTTGCAAAATGAAGGTATCCCCAAGGATTTAATCCAATGGCCTTCTATCCCGAGATACAGCTATGAAGATTAGCATTAACCATATAGGCCCATGTTAAAATGATACGTATATAGATATACTAACAATGCTAATCTCTGTAGCTGTATCTCAGGATAGGAGGCCCATTGGACGAAACCCTCTCGGGTACCTTTATTTCTCACCAAAACAAGATGATTCCCAGAGTTTCATCAAGATTCGTGTTCCGCAAGGTTGGACCTCTCCTTGTCAGTCTAATACATCTCTAGTCCGGTTGAGAACGGTTTAGTGCGGTCTAGTTTATGGTTCGGTATAGTTTGGTCTAGTACGGCATAACACGGCCTGATACGTCCTAGTACGGTCTACTTTGATTAAGTACGGTCTGTCTGTGCTAGTCGGGTCTAAAACAGTCTTCTACGGTCTAGTTCGGTCTAGTTGGTATATTTTGATTTGGTTCTGTCTAGTACGGTACAGTACGGTAAAGGTCGGTTTGGTTCAGTCTAATTTGCTCAAATTTGCTCTAGTTTGCTCTAGTTGGTTCTAGTGATTCGGTCGTGTTCAGTGTGATGCAGTCTAATATGGTCTACATGGATCTGGTACGGTCTAACCCAGCCTAGTCAGTCCTGGTCCTGGCTAAAACGGCCTGCTACGGTCTAATACGGTCTAGTACGATTTGGTACGGTCTACTTCACTCTGGATAGGTCTAGTTTGGTTTCATCCGGACCGGTCCGGTCTGGTTCTGTCTACTTCAGTCTGGGCCGGTCCGGTCCAGTCTGGTTAGGTCTTATTCGATCCAGTAATTAAGTCTGGTGTGGTCCAACACGGTTTACTAGGTTCTAATACAGTCTAGTTCGTCATGATTTGATCTAGCTCGGCCTGGTTCGGTCTGGTTCGGTCTACTTCGGTCTAGTTCAGTCTGGTTCGGTGAAGTTCGGTCGAGTTCGGTCTGATTCGGTCCAGTTTGTTCTGGTCCGGGGTGGTCTGGCTAAAAAATGTTACGTGGCCGTGTGGGCTACGGATAGATTCGACTGATCAATTGACTTTGACCGATCGATCATGTGTAATTCGTTGTACGGTGTGCGTCGTGCATCATTTGTCCGGTGTTGAATTGACTTCGGCGTGACGTATCTTGAGTTCGTTGCATTATTGAATATTTTTTCAACATATAGACTAGGTATTATTCATAAAAAAAAGCTCCAAGTACTTAGTATTTTGATAAGGTAAGTGTACCCAACTTGCCTCTGTACCCAACTTGCCCCCATATGCCGATCTCGGGGATGGGCACTCTTTGGCCTCCTGGCAATTTTTTTTCACGTTTGTTATGTTGAAATATGAGAAAGTAAGTAGTTTGCGTCGACCCCGAATCATTTCTGCGTTCTCCAGAAAATCTAAAGTGATTTTTCTATTTTTCGTGATTGCTTAGCTAAGAAAGCACCGAGAGAATTGCGTTCAGTAAAATCGGTGCCAAATTCTTTGAGATCAACCAATTTTGACGTAACTTAGCGCATTCGATTCCTTGTTTCAAGGCCTTCAAAATCCATCTTTTAAAATTGCAAAACTTGGATATGGAGCTGTTTTATGTGCAAAACACGGAGACGATTTGTAAACAAGGATGCCAACATCAGAGTGTACCTAACACGCCCCCATATTTTTATCTCGAAAGAGCGTGCAGTACGACTTTTTTACCACTCAGAACGTGTTTATCACGTCAAAATGGGTCGGAAATAGTGTTTCGAACCCCCGAAAAGCTCCAAATGTGCGTGTACGGCGATAAAAACACTTTATCGCCGATTTCCATCATTTATTTCGGAAGAATTGCGACAGTTCGGCTCCAATTGATCCAAATTGGACGTAGTTTAGTGCATTTTAAAGATCCTTAAACAAGCTTTAAAATGAGCTAAGGTACGTTGAAAATTGTTCAAGTGAACCAAAGTTATTGAGAAAAAGGCTTAATGGGGGCAAGTTGGGTACACACTTTTGTAAATTCTCAAAAATCACCTTTTGGGAGAATTCAAACAGTTTGGTTCCAGTTGGTTCAAATTGAATTTACCTTAACTTATTTTGAAGGTCTTAAGACAAGCTTTAAAATGAACTAAGGTACGTTGGAAAATATGGAGATGGGCCAAAGTTATTAAGAAAATGGCTTAATGGGGGCAAGTTGGGTACACTTACCTTATATTAAACTTTGCCGGACCGGAAATTGAGAATGGTCAATTTTATATTTTTAAGAGATGATCATAAATTCTAGAAATTGTTCTTCAAATTTCATGTTTGACCGATCGTGATTCATACTACTCATTATAATGATATTTTTTTGAATTCCAAAGAATCTGACTATGATATCAGTATGTGAGTGAAATGCATTGTCTTGAACGACCCGGAACCGTCATCACCATTATATTATCCAAGTTTTCATCGTATGTACAATTTAGAAGTATTCTTGTTGCTTGCCAAAAGTCATAAAAGCTATAAGCGGCACCAGTTAAACAAAATATCTTCCTCACGAAGTTCATCAGGAAACTCTCCCTCATATAGCTGACTCCCGTATTCGCGGAGGTGACGTTCCAAAAAAATTTACCGCGAATACAGAATCCCATGAATACCGAAGCCATGAAGCATTACTTTTATGGAAATATTGAGATAGGGGGTCATTCTTCTGTTCGCGTATAAGCGAATTTCGCGAGTACGGTCATCTGTATCATCAATTGATCATCATCCATCATTATACAAATATCATTTTTGAGCTGCAAAAGTATTTCAGAGGCCACCAACTTATCAAAAAATTTACTAGCCAGACCAATGGTAGTGATCGGAGAAAAGCAATAACGCTTAGTGTATGCAACGTGTCACATTTATAGGATATCAAAAAACATTAGAATGCATCTCTTGAATATGAAGTCTGCAATTTCACGTAGCTCTCGGATAATCATATGTGAAACTGTATTATCCTACCGTCGTTACGTTCTCCATTAAAATTTGGCGCTTGGGAAGATGCTTTCGCTCATTTTTATCTGGAGGTAGGAGGCCTAGATGCTTCTGCTGTTGCCTCGTAAAAGCTGCTTTGTACAATCGAGCCAATTTCAGCTCTACTTTGGGCGGTACATCTTTACCTGCCTGAAGGACCGTCAGCAACCAATACCTTTATCATAAAAGAATATTTCTGAGAAACAAATCTCCTATTGTAATGACGTTAATACATGAAAATGTATCGGAAGACGTGGGAGAAGTGACACTCAGGAAATAAAAATAGATATTCTGTTGTCAGAGAGTGCAGTCTATAGAATACTGGTACTGACAAGGAGAGGCCAGGGAGTGCGGGTCACGGATTCGGCTGAAACTCTGGGAATAGTCTCCTCTTAGCACCAAAAGATGATACCCAAAACCGCAGAGTCTAACGCTCAAGCGTTTCCGAGCTATGGGCCACAATACATGCATTACAGTATATCTATATATGTGGGAAAATGGTATATATAGATATATTGTAATGCATGGATTGTGGCCCATAGCTCGGAAACGCTTGAGCGTTAGACAGTGCGGTTTTGGGTATCATCTTTTGGTGCTAAAAGGAGACTATTCCCAGAGTTTCAGCCGAATCCGTGACCCGCACTCCCTGGCCTCTCCTTGTGAGCAAAAATTAGAATTTTCGTGTTTCTTGTACTAAACAATCATGTGTTGAGCTTGACCTCTCACGTTTGTGACTATACTATCACCATACAGCAATCCTTATTGCAGGTCAGGTTTATTCGAGTAACATTTATGGGCTATAGCTCAAGTTCCACCAGTTTCGATTATGTTTCTATTGTCAGAGCTTATAGTTAATACGTTTGAGTCGAGGTTTGAGTAAAGTTTACTCTGACTGGAAGCACTCGTAATTTGTTTTAAAAGAAAGGCATACAAGGTAATCTGTTATGCGCTATCGCATTTGAGTAATGATTTACCGAGGTCCTGGATCTTCATCAAGAGATATGCCAATATCTTGATCAACATCTTCGTCAACTGTGGGGGTAGGTTCTATGCAAGCAGCGCAGTCTACCGGCTGCCCTGGTCGTTGCTCTAACTCATTCCCCAACGACGGCGATGAGACATCAGGCTCCGGAAGATAAACTGTTGAGGTATGATGCACGGTGTGAGTTTTATAGTAAGTGAGCAACTGCTCTGGTTCCAGCCAAGGCGGAGCGTCCTCGGGTCCAGTCCAGAAAAAATCCTGTAGGTGCACCCGGCGCCCGGGCAAGTGCTCGATAACCACAATCTCGTCCTCTAAAAATTCAAAATGAGATGACTTATTTCAAGCGACCTCAACTTCTTAGTCCGGTAATCGATCAATGAAAGATTTCACTTTATCTAGAGATAGATACAAGCCTCACCACCCTTCGATTCCCGTCTTGTCCTTTGATATTACAAATAGGTGACTGATAGCTCCAAGTGTACCCGTTATAATTGATTTTTAGCTCCCTTGGCGTTTCTCTCGAAGATGGATGAAACTTGGCCGATTTATAGACGCGTATATGACGAGCGATCGATGTATACCCCTTATGACTGTTCAGCTATAGCGTGATGTTTGTGCTCGATTTTTCACCCACATATCAAACGGATCGATATCTCTGTAAGGCGGTATATATTCGGATTGCCACCTGAGCAGCTAGGCTTGCTCGTTTTATTCATTCAATTATGGCAGAGTACTACAGAACTATGAGGGAACCCTGACATACGTAGACGCGAGTTCAATGCGAGCCAGCAGTAATGACATGCTTCCAGTTCACTCGACTACTACTACTCGAGCAGTACTGGAGTTATAATGCTATAATGATGTTGTGGGAAACTCGAGCAAGTTCATGAAGTTATGTCGTGTTCATTCTTGGCTATGTTTGCGCGAGTACGTGTCGGTACATATTCTGTGGTGCTTCTTTCATGAAAAGTCTAATTTATTCGATTATACATGCAGCTATTACTTAAACACAGAATATCCTGTGAGCAGATTTTGGAGTACCTTAAAGTTACCAAATCCACAGGAGTTGCAGATAACAGCGAGGACCGTAAGACTTGTCAGATTTCCATCTCAGAATGAACAATTGAGAAATGCATTCTGACAAGACTTACTCGTGTGGTTGCATGAGGTACTTGCAGTTTACATAGTAAAGTAAATGAGAATAGATATTCCTTTCGACTTACGCGCACTATGAAGCCACAAAGCCAATACATAGATGGCAAGGAGTATCAGCTATGAGACTATTGAGTTCCGTTGCTCAAGTTTGCACGCGATCACGTGACTCTCGATCATCAAATTTACATCAATGACTGTATGGGTGTGAAATCCCCAATATAACATCATCTATTTCTTAGTGAATGACTCCAATGATCACGCAACTTTCTTTATCTCATATTTCTTGGAATGATTCAAAGCAATAGGTAAAAAGCTCGATTTGTGTTACTGTCATAACCATTCAAGAGGTCATCTCCACAAATGAATGGAGCCGATGAATTACTAAGAGGCTTGACAGGGTCTCTGGCAAACAAGTATTCGGATACGTGAGGTACTCAAAGATCTGACATTTCCTGTGCAACCTAATGAATTTCATAGATAGTAAGAAATATTCCAACTGGCTCACGGAAACAGTGTTTTTCGCGCGAGAGGGCGGGCGGATAACCGCTGTTTTCGTGCGTGAATCGGGAGAAACCCCTAAGTATCGAGTTGTGGAAAACGCGTTTTCTGACACATGAAACCTAATCTTCTAGTTCGATAACTTCAAGTCTTCACAAATCATCAACTGTCGTGATTTAGGAAACTCGGATCATCAACTTACCGTCATTATCCTAGGGGTAACTTTGGAACACTTTTGATATTTTTTTATTGAAAATTCTCTGTAACTTTCAAGTCTCACAGCAATAGTGCAATGTATCTCTGGTAATCAAAAGTTCACAGTTCCAGATTTTGATTGACGGACGATAGAGTCTATTTGGACGTCCCTGGTCGGAGCTATGAGTGTTCAAAGTAGTGTTCCAAAGTTAGACGTTGTAACGGTAAGAGTGAAACGTGAGAACTTTCGACATTGTTCTGCTATACGGCCCTAAAATAATTATTCCCATGAACATCGAAAATCCAATTTACCAAGCCTCTAATGTCATTAAGGCTCTCATGAGTCATGGCAGATCTCGTGAAAAAGACTTTTGAACCTTGTTGTGCGCTTCCTGAAGCTCAATCACCAAGTGTTCCAAAGTTACCCCGCCCTGTATCCAAAAAAGCCTGATTCTTTTCGGTCCTCTGAGGTGTTTCAAAGTTATCCCATTCATCGAAAAATCGTGTGTTTTTCCATTCAAGTGTTCCACAGTTATCTCAATTTGCAAGGAAAACATGGATTTGTTAACAGCTAACTTTTTAATTAGGTAACTCTTCAATTAACACGTTCAATGCGGGGCCAATTCTACATGATTTTATTCCGGTCATGAACTGGACTCTCGTATTCTGGCAAATTTGTCTGTATGGAAACAAAATCTTTCTTCGCTCGTTGTTCATACCCTCATCAAATCAAATCACCTTGAAAGTTTCTTATTGGGGATATTCTCGAATCAATACGGATTGTTAAAGGCTGAAAAATGAAAAATCGCCGCAGCAAACTTGTCAACTTTTCAGTTTTTACTCTACAAAATTGAGTGAGGGTGAAAATACACCAAGGTAACGATGAAATCGTCAAGATATTGGTATGGTTCGGTGAAATCTAGCGCCATTACTCTGGATTCGGCCTGATAGTGCTCGAACCATACTGATTGTTAGGAGCACCTTTTTCTCCGAGTTTTTCTCGCTGCAAAATCATCTTTTCGGAAAAGTTTGTAATAAACAAACACACACCTGGTCGGGGCTTGCACGCCGGTGTAAAACATTCCCGACATCCCATGTAGAACATAAGATTCCATGAACATACATGATCATGGAATCCGTGGATTTCATATTCATATATGATCAGGTATAAAATCGGTTTGAAAGTTTGTCATTTTTATCCCGAAAATACGTGATATTCTCATGTACAACCGGCGTAACATCAATACTTCACAGCATTGATCAAACATCGCTCAAAAAAATCTTCCTCAGAGTCATTCTCAGGTTTTGAACATTTGAAGCACTAAAGAGAAAGTTTTCCTAAAAAAAGTCACTTTTTTGAAACTCGAGATCGACTCCTGGGAAGATTTTTTTTCAGTAATAAATGATCAGTATCGTGACGTATTGATGTTAGAATAGGTTCAATCAATATAATAGAAACTTCCTGGAATAAAAAAAATTGTTTGAAATGGTTATACGTATGATCGTGGATGACCATGGAATCGTATGTTTTACATGGGACATGAGCATAAGCGGTACAAGAACCGGAGAATAACCTGGTTTTAAGGTAGCGGAGATGTAAAAAGTTTAACTCGAGTGTTCCACAATTATACCTGCTGTGCCAAGTGACTCCAGTTGACGCCACTTGAGTACTTTCCACAACACTAATCCGTCCCTGATGGAAGAGACCATGAATAATTCCTGTATGTCAAATTCTGGGTATTGTGTTCCATCTTGTCCAAATGTTTCTTGCTGAGATTCTGTGTTTGATATCTCGACGTACACAAACGATTGCAAACTAAACGAAATCAAAGACCGTTTTGATCAAGATGAAACCTTACGCATATATGAATATAAGATATTTTTAAGATATTTTTTACACATGTAACACATCGACGCTCTTGCCCACGAAATGATCAGAATAGTTTCTGATCTACTCATGTGCAGCAGTCCAAGCGTCTAAATTAAGCGAGAATTTAAGCTAACTATCCAAATACATAAAGGTGTTTAAAACAGGATTGGCTTCAGAAATCACTTTCATTATCTAAACTAGAATGTTCAAGGTCGATGGAAATTAGATCAAATCTGTGCAAACGGAGTGGGTTCGTGCGACAATGAGATACTCTATGCTGAACGTACTTTGTAGTTCTCTATACCTAAAGCGTATATATCGTAGGGCCGACCCGATTGCACGGTCTGCTTGTTGCTTCCGCTCCGGAAGTGTCGCGGAAACACCAGAGAAAGAAATAAAGACAGAGCTAGCCTGAAACGCGTAGTTCAGCAGCCAAACAAATCCCTTACACTTGGATCGCGTAATTTTGTAATTCTTGGGGGTCATTCACGTGGAGTTGGTCTAATTCCTCAATACTCATTCGAAAGGCTCTTGTGGCAAGTACTTTCATGATAATGGATACACGCTAATCAAGAAGAAAAATTCATAATGAGGCAGATGGTTAGCTAACGATATTGTTTGACAAACCAAGAATGTTTTGATCTTTATTGAAAAATGACTTGAGCATGTTATAATTGCTTAGGACTTTGTTGTCATATGATGAATTTCCCAGAAATGAATCATTAGTATGTAGAACTTCCTGCGTCGATACATACAGCTTTGAAGTTTCCTATTATTTTGCTATATGATGCGAGTGAAGATAAGTAACATGAAGACATTGCTGTACATATATAAAAGGCGAATCACTTCAGTTCCTCAGTTATTTTTAGCACGCAATGCAAGTGTTAAATCAATAGAAAAGTGAGTTTCTATGGTAAATTTATCTAGTAACGTTTGATAGCTCAGATTCTCCCGCTATCATGACATTCCATCGACATATTCCACAAATGGAAACTCTTACCCCTGGAGTCCATATATTCCACATATTCCACATATTCAAATCCTACCCCTGGAGTCCAAGAAGAATGACAGAAACATTTCATGTTCATTGAGTTTGTGATCTAGCTTACTGTTAAAAAAGTATGACGAACTAGATCCATAAGATATCTCTATCGGAGACATTTCATCAACAATAGTCATGTAAAATCCGGAGAAAGGCTTGATTTCTCCCTCCAAACTCTCACGTCCTATGTAGGCTACAGCCAGAAGAGGTCAAATATGAATCTTGACTCAAACTTAGAACTCTCAAAATGAAGCTTATAGAATGCATATCTGACAGGCTAAAGAATTCAGTTGCATCCATGCACTCATTAAAGTTTCCTAACCCGACTTATACCTCACTAACACATTTTTTCATGGATGTCCAACAGTTTTCTCACATGATAACACGTTAAGTTAACAAGCGCGTGTTCTGGTTAAAATAGTCCGGTATGTTCATCGCTCATCAACTTTTATACTTTTTACCTTGACCAATTATTCAAGAGTAAGAAAGTGATTGGGGAATTGTTGGGTTCAGACCGAGTTGTCCTGCAGTGGAAGACTGTCACAGGCACTTGAAACTTACTTCGATGATCTTTATCATACACGGTCTTTATAGTTTCAATGCTGACTCTGCCCTTTACCTCTGTAAATTGCATTGGAATGGAAGCGTAGGTGTAACTATACCAGCTAGCCTTCAGTTTTTTTAAAACTCACGTTGCCTTTTCCATTGGTCAGAAGTCTGTCGATGTGTCAACAAGTTTCTTGGCTGTCATAGAAATCAGTAGAGAAACTACTTATTCCACCACGATTATCTAACAACTCGTAACGGTGAAGTTTTAATCGATCGCGAATCCTTATTTTTTTGCTCTATTTTATCGGAAATGTTCTCAGCAACATGATGGGACGCACAAAATTTTAGTCTGAGGTCGATTTCATACCTCAATAACGATTTTTGTACGGAACGAGTTATTTCCTCTGAAACTGCTGGCTGGAAATCGTTGAAAAGTCGACAGATTTTACGAAGAAGTCAAAATACACATCACACAATTTTTCCGATCAGATCGATTGCTGAAAAGACATAGAAATGGGGCTTGGGCTGAGAGCGACATTCACTTATACATCGATTCTTTGGAGATTATGGGTCGGAAACCGGTAAATACCTCTGAGATATATTCTTCGATTGGGAAGATATGCCCGTTCTGTTTTTCGAACGAATCGACCGCTGAGAACACACAAAAACGAGTCGATGAGAGGGCCGAACAGGGGTTAATCTGTGATACTTTGCAGATTATGGGCGGGAAACCGTTAAATACTTCTGAAATGAAAAATTTATCACCCGTTTCCCAGACATAACCTGCAAAATATCTCTGATTGATCCCCGTTCAGCCCACTCATAGACTCGTTTTCGTGTGTCCCCAGCGTTCGATTCGGTCGAATAACAGTACGGGCATATCTCTCCAATCAAAGAATATATCCCAGGAGTATTTCCCGGTTCTCGACCATCCCGACCCATATTAACCTTCAATGAATCGATGTACAAGTGAACATCGCTCTCAGTCGAAGCCCCATTTCTATGTCTTCCCAGTAACCGATCTCGTCGGAAAAAAATCTAACGCATGTCTCCCTATCTGAGCAACTCATTCCAAGAGTACTTAATGGTTTCTCAGCCATAACCTGCAAAATATTAGGGACTAATCCTGGTTCAGCTCTCTCATAGACTCGTTTATGTGAGTTCCCAGCTATCGATTCGGTCGAAAAATCGCACAGACATGTCTTTCCAACCGAGGAATATATCCCAAAAGTATTTACCGGATTCCAAACCATAACCTTCAAGGAATCGATATACAAGTGAACGACGTAGATGTGAATATCGCTTTTAGCCCGGCTCTCAGTCTAAGCCCCATTTATATGTCTTCCCAGCAATCGATCTGGTCGGAAAAAATTTTGTGATGTGCTTTTTGACCTCTTCTTCAAATTTCTTGCCTTTTCAATGGTTTCCAACGGGTAGTTTCAGAGGAAAAAATTGATCTTGTACAAAAAATTGATATTATCAAGAAAAGATATTATCAAGAAAAAATTGAAGACATGGTTGATAGAGGAAAACACTATAGAATGAATTTTATAATCTAATCCTTGTGATTGCATAAATCGTCTAATCTGAAGAAATGAAACGTTATTGTACAAATATTTCTTTTATCTCTTTCATACAATTCTTCCGTGTTTTTTCTCTGAACCTAAATATACTGTAATCTTTTTCTCTTTTCCTGTATTTTATTAGATTTCATTTCTAGATGTTAAGTATTTATATTTTTATTCTTGTTAATATTTCCAGTCCTGCGCTCGGGTTATTCCCATAGCAGGTTACATGTGCTTATGTACCTATGTAATCATTTTGAATTGGCAATAAATATCAATATCAATATCAAAAATCGTTACATAGGTATCGAATCAACCTCCGAGTGAAATTTTGAACATTCTATCGAGTTCCTGAGAAGTTTCCTGATCAAATAGAGCAAAATAGAATTCGATCCGTGATCGATCAAAACTTTACCCACATGAAAATTTATCAAGAACTATTGAAGTATCTAGGTAGCGCTCCAATTGGAATTGGAACTATTTCCGAAAATTGTAAGATGGAGTTTAATCTTGTTGAGTTCGACCCCTGCTTCTCATGTCATCTGAAGACAACATAATATCAGACAATAATTTTATATATAAGGTAAGTGTACCCAACTTGCCTCTGTACCCAACTTGCCCCCATATGCCGATCTCGGGGATGGGAACTCTTTGGCCTCCCGGCAATTTTATTTTACGTTTGTTATGTTGAAATATGAGAAAGTAAGTAGTTTGTGTCGACCCCGAATCATTTCTGCGTTCTCCAAAAAATCTAAAGTGATTTTTCTATTTTTCGTGATTGCTTAGCTAAGAAAGCACCGAGAGAATTGCGTTCAGTAAAATCGGTGCCAAATTCTTTGAGTTCTACCAATCTTAACGTACCTTAGCGCATTCGATTCCTTGTTTCAAGACCTTCAAAATCCATTTTCCATAATGGCAAAATTTGGATATGGAGCTGTTTTATGTGCAAAACACGGACATGATTTGAGATTCAAGAAGGACGACATTGGAGTGTACCCAACATGCCCCCATATGGTTATCTCGGAAACGCGTGCAGTATGGCTTTTTTACCACTCGGAAAGTGTTTACCACGTCAAAATAGGTCAGGAATAGTGTTTCGAACCACCGAAAAGCTTCAAATGTGCGTGCACGGCGATAAAAACACTTTATCGCCGATTTCCATCATTTATTTCGGAAGAATTGAGACAGTTCGGCTCCAATTGATCCAATTTGGACGTAGTTTAGTGCATTCCATAGGTCTTCAAACAAGCTTCAAAATGAGTTAAAGCACGTTGAAAATCGTAGAAGTAAACCAAAGTTATTAAGAAAAAGGCTTAATGGGGCCAAATTGGGTACACACTTTTGTAAACTCTCAAAAATTTGGGAGAATTAAAACAGTTTGACTCCAGTTGGTTCAATTCAAATGTACCTCAATTTATTTCAAAGGTCTTAAGACAAGCTTCAAAATGAGCTAAGGTACGTTGGATAATATGGAGATGGGCCAAAGTTATTAAGAAAATGGCTTAATGGGGGCAAGTTGGGTACACTGACCTTAGTTTCAATTTTTGCGATAACTCGAAATCAACTGGTCAAAAAAAATCTGACAACATTCTGAAAAGTGCCTGGAAGTTTCAGTAAATTCTCCCGTCAACTGACAAGGAGAGTCCAAGGGGTTTGGGAGCTGGATCTGGCTGAAACTCTGGGAATCATCTCCTTTTAGCACTAAAAGATGATACCCAGTCTGTAGCTCGGAAACGCTTGAGCGTTAGAATCTGCGGGTTTAGGTATCATCTTCTGGTGCTAAAAGGAGATGATTCCCAGAGTTTCAGCCAGATGTAGCTTCCAAACCCTTTGGACTCTGCTTGTGAAGTTAGTAAGATAAGTGAAGTCAACTTGCTTCTTTGAGGCTACTTTCTGAACAACTCCAGTTTACTTCTCTATTCTGTCCCATCTCAATATTTTCCAACAGTACTTTTGCTCATTGTGTGAGGTTTGCAACAGGCTTCAAAATGAGCTAAGGTATCCGTGGGAAAATATTGAGATAGACCAGAGTAGTGAAATAAACTAGAGTTGTTAAAAAAATGGCTTACGTACACTAACCTTACATGGGTGATTCCACCGAAAGTACGTTTTTTTGGGGCCAAAACCGTCACGTGAGGAGTGATTTGGGTCAAAAAATTATTTCAGCCCCAGACGAGTTTCGTTGGCTTGTAGCAGTTGATTTCCACTTGTATTGTCACGAAAAGGAAGTACCTAGAGCTACGTATCTCAAAAGTGTAGTCAAACGAAGATATGCCAAGTTAAAGAGGTTGCCTAGGGGGGCGGAATGGACAGAGACGGAATAGACATTTCACCTCGAAAAATATTCTCACGGCTCGACAACTAATCGTAACCCTTTCCCGCATAGATTCGCTCTAATGCAGCCAAACATTACGAGAAAATGTGTTTCACGAAGCGATATAGCGCGCCAGGAAGCAGCAAAACATGGGGACGGCATTGACCGAAAATTTTGTGCCGCTTGGATGGAGATCCGAGATTTCGGCTAGTGTCGCGCATGGATAAGGTGTATTTGGATTTTTAGATGACTATCTCATTGGTACGATCGGGGACTTTGCCGAGCTACTAAGAGCTGTGCGAGCAGTTTTGGTGCAAACCCGTCTTCAAAATGTCGGATGGCCGTGCTCGAGCTGAGGATTCAGTTTCGACTTGCTAAGTTGTGCATTATGTTACTTGAAGTATCACAAATTGAATTGCTTAGCTACACATGGGGGCTTTTGACTTTGCATAGGCGTCGTAATGAATTCAAAAGTCGAAGTTGGATTGCGTACAGGGGACGGTATTGACATCTTGACCCTTTATCAAGCACTACAAAATATTGGATCGTCTCAAAAACTATCAACATAGTTGCACACCAATAATTCTATATATATACTGCTTAATTAGATTAATTAGAATTAAGTAGATAGTAGTATATACATAATTCTATGTATATACTACTATAGAATACACCATAGAAAACTGCTATGAATTCCATTCCAAGTCGTAGTAACTTGGGGGAACTTGGAACACGAAAAATCCTACTTTCGGCGGAGTCCATGATATACAGTTATAACATGATAATCGCGATTCATTGATTCTTGGAAAGTACCGCGAATACGTAAATCACAAATACCGGGCACACGTCTGCTAGAAAATTCGGAGTTCCAATTCTGACCCGAAGTGATTAATTAATCATGATCGTTATAAGTAGTTTTAATATCGTTCAGAAGTGAAAAGCCTTTTTTTTTAATGCAAATGATCACAAACACGATTGTGAGGGTTTATGCATATAGTGTGGAAATAGAGAAGTAGGTAACAGTATGATATTTTAACACGGAAGTTAAATATACGTGTTATTCATGATCTTCTTCTGAAAACTTCCCTATAAGAAAGAAAACTTCACTATAAGATGTACCAAAACGATTACACAGTCGTGTTTAAACTTTTCTTCAATGAATCTATAATCATAAAATGAAGTCTAAGACACCCAGATGGTTGTATCTACCCCACTTCAGTGACAAAACAACAACAAACCCTTAAAATAAGAGTTGTTCAAGTGTTGACTATCGTGGAACGTGGAACCTGCCATCAATTGTGCACCCCTTTGACGATCACGCATGCAAAATCCAGTCATTTCATGGGGTAAGCTCTCTTGCTAGCACTTTTGCAATGTTATACGACCACGCCGGTACGATCGAAAATGAAAATGAGCCAGGTCTACGAAGGGGTATGACGCATCGCAACAACACCATTGGATTCTACTATAAGGGCTCTACTCGGATTCACGAGGATTATCCTCAATTCGAGATCGGAGCGGATGCCTGAATATATTAGCTCGAATTCTGCAGGTGAACACAAAGTCATTCGTTCTCGTATGAATGAAATATACAGCAGTGAGATAGCACAAAGTGCACAGTACGATAAGGCACAAAAAGTTATGAGGGTACGCGCGGTCTGTGACAATAGAAACACGTGCGTTCGCGGGATGACCCCTATTACTACGGCTCAAAAGTGCTCACTCAATCATTCGAATCAATCCTTTGCAAATGTATATATTTTTCACTGTACAACCTCAACCGTACACTTCATTGAATCCAGCACACATCACTTCGATCTAATCAAGCTCAGCAACGAGCTCAGTAGTTCACTTTAAACACAATTCAAGCACTGAAAGCTCCATTAGAGCTTTTCTACGATTGGGCAATATTTTGTATAGTCATATTGAGTAAAATTGTGAAAATTTTACCTGCTCCAGGTGGCAGGCCAGCCTGCAGGAGACGTGGTACAGGCAGTAAAAGTAGCAGGTCGAGAAGGGCGAGCTGGTGGCGAGCCCCGGGCGCCCGGAGCATCGCGAGGCAACACGCGCGCGCGTTCCGCTCCCGACTGAACCGCTCGATTCTCCTCGATCCACAACCGCTGCTTGTATCAATTCAACGCCCGCGAGTATTCACCTGCATGCAGCATTTCAAAGCAACTATGGTGCTCCTGCCTTACGGATGTTTGACTGCGATTCGCGCCTGCGCCGCCGCAATCCACCTGCAGGTGCTTTTATTTCGCGCCTTGCGTAAAATACACCTGCTGTAATGTATGCGCTCGCATTCATGGCAAATGAGAGCTTGCGTGCTGACGATATTGTTGTCCATTGATCCAAGCGAATCGAGCAGATCGTTGACTCTTTGATCTGATCAGAATGAACTGTGGAAATTTTGAGTTGCGTAACTCTGTACTGCAAGCTGAAAGAGTGTTTTGGGGGATTGTTCAAATTATTCGAAATTTAGTTTATTAAATGGATGGGATTTGAGCTCCAAGTCACTACTATTAATAAGAATGATTTCAGAGATGAATATAAAATAGATGCCCGAATATGATTTACAAAAAATATTTCTCAAATCCTCATTGCCTGGTTTGTCAAAACTTATTGATAGCTGTATATATTCTACTATTCACTGATAGTGTGCCCTGGGGTGATGGATCTTCTATAGGGATAGCCCTGGGGTGATGGATCTTCGTATAGGGATACAACTATCATTCTGTGAATTCATCTCTCATTTCAAGAGGCGATTTCTCATAACGAGAAAAATTGCTTGTTTTTAATTCTCTTTTTGAGAAAAAACAATTTTGAGAAATTTTGAGAAAAGAAACCATTCTGAGAAATCCTTTTTTCTGTGTGTAGAAGCACGCTCAAGGCCTGGATTTGTACATCTGCTCAAAAATTGCCTCAAAAATTGTAAATCTGCTGTCACCAGAGAAGTTTTAGTTGTTTCCCATTGTATCTCGTACGAGGAATATTCGTTTGTGTACATACGACCATGAAAACTATCGCACTCATATTTGCATTAACCCATTTACTATCGCAAATTTTGTAATCACAAAAAGTATTATACATCTATAACTCTTAAAATACGTTGCAATGTTTTTGAGTGAAATAAGATAAAAATATTGTGGGACTAGAATTTCGAAGAATGTTTAATTTCTATATTTTTCAACCTCATATTCTCGGTGCAAAATCTACTATTTTGATGTTCTAGTGCGTGAAGTTGGGAAGAAGAAAGGTCCATTACTTGATTTGCAGATGTGTGGTGCGCAAAGATGCAGAGTGCTCATTGCTCTTGTTTACACACGATTGTCAGTGCGTGAAAGCAGTTGCTGAAAGCCGTTCGATGCAATGGGACCCACCGGTGGGTCCCGCAGTCTTTTAATTTCCGATCTTTACCGACCCGTAATAGGTCGAAAAATATTCTCAATCAGGATCTTTCGAGGTAATTTACGTTATTTGAGACATAAACAATGAGCCATCAAAAAAGAGTTTGCTCCCATGCAAACATATTTGCCAGAGTTCGGGAGTCGAACTCATTGCCGAAGTGAAATTGTGAAAAATCGGCCTTGCAGCGAACGTGTTGAAACTGTGCGCAAAAAGTCAAAACTCGTGCGTGAAGATGAAATATGTGACTGAGAGTTCATTGGGTAATCGTTCTCCGAGTTCAATTCTTATGCAGGAATTGGTAAACTTCAGTCCTTTATATGTATAGCCATATACGGCGCGGCATTGGGAAAGAGTGAGCATTCAAAACTTCGCGGACTACGAAGTTGGCCGGGTTACATTTTTTAGAGAGTGGTCCGAGAAACGTTGAACTCCGACCTTTTCTGTGTCGATTTGAATCCAAATCCATTGCGTTCGAATTCTCAGTGTTTGACTTTTCTGATATATCAAAAAGCTCTGACTAATACCTACTTATGGCGCTGACAAAGCCGATTAGTGAACAAGATGTTTCATCATTGATTGAACTGCCTTTCCAATCTTAATCATGAGATGACAAACTCAGCTCAAAGTCTTCAATACAATGCAATACGGGTTGTTCATCACTCAAATCTTGACGAATAAAGTGCTCCAAATTAAAACGGCACAAGTGGATTTCAAATTCTCAAAATATTGCTGTATGATTTTGAAACTCTTTGGAAAATCATCTCGAAATCATATAACTGCACTCCTCCAGTTCATGAGACTATTCAGACTTTCCCAAATAATAGTCATGGATAAGACCAATTCCGAAACACTGGCGCAGTTTTTCCAAATCTTGAGATTGTTTTACACAATTCTCGTCCGGAGCCAACCATCGGATTTACTCATGAGGACTGATATTCTACTCGGTTGGCTGATATTTGGATAACTTATTTGATAAAATTGGGGAAACAACTAGGTCTATTCTTCTCCCGAACCATATTCATCATCAAGTTCTTCAAATTCAAATCTCTTGTTACTCACGAAGAGTTTCTCGTTACAATGCTGCCAATGCAAACAATAATGGTGTGAAAATCGCGTCCGAACCATGTGATGTCACAGAAATGTATTAATGTTTTCAACCGATAATCGTTTTCAACTAATAGTAAAGAATGACTACTATCAATTGTAAACCACAATTCAATATTAGAAGTGACTCATCGGTTCAAGACTTTGTTTGGTGCATAGATTGCTCCAAAGAACGATTTTCTTGAAACTTCCATCACAGAGGGTGTCTTTAATACCACGTTGATAAGTCCTACGTTGATAAGTCCTAGTCATTTAAGCTTCTGTATTCTTAATTTTCATCCCTAGATTGGACAATGATTCACCTGGAGAGGACATATTTAGATGTTCGAAAATAGTCGTTTCTGATAGAGAATTGAATGAAATATATGGGTATTATCGCGAAAACTTACCCGGAACGTGTTATGGCCTCGCATTTATACGAGCGAGCTCCGAATTACTCCACTCAAATATTTCTGCACGCATTCTATTAGGATACGATTGGTACTGAAATTTCAGGGCGATCCGTCAAGTCGTCTCTTTTATTTTCAAAGATCAAGTGTCAAAATCACACGTATATTCTTAGCGCCAGCGTCGAAATACTCGAGGCAGCAGGTATCACAAAATTTTTCCCCCGAAATACAATGTTGAACCAAATATTTTTCATATGTTTTATGTCCAGAATGCCCATTTTAGTCTCCAAGCCTTGTTTTTGTTATGGGATTTTCACTAAATTTGAGAAATTTTTTCGAAATGCTCTCAGCGTATCCTAAACTTTGGTCTAGGTCGCTTTGTCATGGACAGAATCTCAAGCAAACATGTCAAACAATCAAATCATATTGCGAGAAAAGGCCCAGAATTGAAATTCCGAGCGCTGCATAATCATTTATGGACGAATATTAGCCATGTAATTCACTTATGTCAGGTCCATGTATACCACGCTACCCTACTGAAAGTTAATTTATCTGGGCGCGAACAATTTTTTTCATCAAAAAATGATGGGATTAGATGAAATCTACGTGGAGAAGATTCTATTGGGACTCCTCGACATTTGCGATCGATTTTAAGGGCGAAATGTCAGGTCCATGTATGTCAGGTTCATGTACTCAAAACCCATTCCCTGGGATACTCAATAGCATGAAAAAGACGGAGGAATGAAATTACTTGATCCAAAGCATGTGTTTCCGACTCAAATCAATCATCTAAACACGAATTTCGAGGTCACTTGGTCCATTGCGTCAGGATGCTAGACAATAAAACATCGAATACCGGTAATGTCATGTCCATGAACTACTTTCCTTATGTCTTATACATGTGAAAATCATATATACCGTTCTAGCTCGTTCAAAAAAAATTTTTGCATATGTTTTATAACATATCATCACTCAAAATGCGAAAAGGAATGGGGGAAAATGGGATAGGCATGCAGGGTATCAATTTTCAACTTCTGAATTTTTGGGTCCAAAATGTGTAAGTTTTCGCGATAATGCCCATATACAGTACCCGTCAAAATTAATGGATCATGCATAGTATTACAGAATCGACTTTAACTCTAAAACGTTCCATCGTAAAAAAATTTTTTTACACTCGACGCATAATATACTATTAAAAAAGCATCTTGAAGATCACAAAAAATCTATCGATTTATAGGTCCTAAAAATTTTTTTAAGGATTTTTTCGTGCTGATAATCAATGGGGAAGATTGAAAGAAAACAATACTTGCAGCGGATCACCTATAATTTTAACAAGAGTTGTCCGATCACAAAAATGTCAACGGGATGTTGTAGATCGTTCAAATACTCCAAGTTTGTCATTGGAGTTAAGTTGTGGATTCCTCCTCGTCCGTTGGCAAATTAGATGTAATGAGTGACTCCAGTAGACTCGATACGAACGGACTTTATTGCCAAAGTCTTGTAACAATAGTACAAGACTTTGGCAATAAAGTCCGTTCGTATCGAGTCTACTGGAGTCACTCATTACATTTGTCATTGGAGGTTTTTTTACGACCTCTCTGGTCCGATCCACGAGTTCCGGGAAGAAAACTTTCTAATACATAGTGGAGATACTGGACCTCGTACTGGACCACGCGCTCACTCTACTTGCTCAAGCGCTGTTCTATCGTCAAGTAAGTATCGCCCCAAAAACTATCAAAACGCATGGTTTCGACGTAAAATTGTCTGAATTTCTCAATTATGCTATCAGATCCCCCCTTAAATATGACCTGGAGAGGCTAATCTAGAATTGAGTAGGTTTTTCAAGCAAAAGTTACAAAAGCAACTGTTGATCACATCCAAGCGAAAATCTGATAGCATATTTGAGAAATTCAGACAATTCTACATCAAAACCACGCGGTTCGATAATCTTTAGGGCGGTTCTTGGCGGTAGAACATCGCCTGAACAAGCGATGTTGGCGCGTGGCCCAGTATCTTCATAAGGAACCATGAATTAGAAATTCTAAATCTGACTCGAATGGCCTGTTTACAAATTTACGTGTAGAGTAGGGTGGGCCGAAAAGGGGCTTTTATCGAAAATTGATACGCCCTAGCGTGGAAATGTTGTGTTTGTACATATAGATGTGAAAAAATTTTTGCTGGACGCTGAGAAATGAGATTTTAGGTTCCAGCAAGAGCCATCAAGCTTTTGTCGAAAGTAACGCAGGTTTGAATGAGAATGTGCCTAATTCGGCACTTTTTTCTTCCTAACTTTGCTCACATCCAAGCATTTCTCATCGTACTTGAGCTCATTTTGAAGCTTGTTCCAAAACCTACAAAATGAGCTAAAGTACGTCCAATTTCGACTAACCCAAGCCAATCTATTTCAATTTTCTCAAAAAGTGATCATTATTGAAAATCCCAAAAATAGGGCGATTCTCCCTTCAAACTTTGCTTGTATTTCTGGTGCATCCTGAACATTTTTCAACGTACTTTAGCTCATTTTAAAGCTTGTTCTAAAACCTATAAAATGAGCTAAAGTACACCCAATTTCGACTAACCCAACCCAATCTATCTCAATTTTTCTAAAAAGTGATTAGTTTTGAAAAATCCGAAAATAAGCGACTTCCCCCTCCCGCCTCACTCCTTTCAAAACTCGAAATGGAAAAGTTGAGATAGATTGGCTCGGGTTACTCGAAATTGAAGTACTTTAGCTCATTTTGTAGATTTTAGAACAAGCTTTAAAATGAGCCGAAGTACGTTGAAAAATGTTCAGATGCACCAGAAATACAAGCAAAGTTTGAAGGGAGAATCGCCCTATTTTTGGGATTTTTAATAATGATCACTTTTTGGGAAAATTGAGATAGATTGGCTTGGGTTAGTCGAAATTGGACGTACTTTAGCTCATTCTGTAGGTTTTGGAACAAGCTTCAAAATGAGCTTCTTTCTCAGCGTCCAGCAAAATTTTTTTCACATCTATATGTACAAACACAACATTTCCACGCTAGGGCGTAACAATTTTCGAAAAAGGACCTTTTTCGGCCCACCCTAGGGTAGAGTACTCGAATTGCATAAGGTCCTTGTATTAGGCCAATTGGGTCGCTCAATCCAAATACAAGGACCTTATGCGATTCGAGTCTTCTACACATGAATTAGAAAGTTTTATTCCCGGAGATCGCGGCTCGGGCCAGAGAGGTCGTAGAAAAAACCTCCAATGACAAACTTGTAAGTTTTTGAATGATCTGCAACGGGCATGCAACGTCCCGTTAGGATTTTTGTGATCGGACAACTCTTGTTAAATTAGAATGAATTTTTGTCTCGATCGATATGAACGATCGAGACTTTATCGCTCGCGGGAACTTCAAATCATATTATTACATGACTCGGCCAATACAAGCTAATATTAATCAACGGATCTGTTGATTAAAATTAGCTTGTTAAAATTACAGGTGACCGCTGCAATTTTCTATTTTTTTCACTTGCGCATCAATTATGAGCACGAAAGAATTCTTGAAAAAAATTTTTAGACCCATGAAATAATAGATTTTTTTTGTGATATTCAAGATGCTTTTTTCAAAATTTCCGTGCGATAGAACATTTTAGAGCTATCATCGATTTTGTAATACTATGCATGATCCATTAATTTTGACGGGTACTGTAGTTGATAAAAAGCATTTGATTCAAACAGGTTATCATTAACCAGAATACTTTTTTAATCCGGTGACTCCGCTCCTTGCCATCCCTGAACTCCGTCTGCGCCCCTCCGTCCTATATCACGACCACATATGTATAGTATAAGAGAGGTCCCAAGTTGAACAAAGCAGTTTCAATTGTGATTCCAGCAAGATTTTCTCGGTCTTGGCTTGTAGAAGAAGACCATGTGCACCGTGTGACGACATTTTCGTCGGACAATCCGACGCTTCTCGCTAAATACCAGTAAGATGTGCCTCAAAAAGCTTGGTTTAAGTTGCTGAAGTAAATTTTACGGGCAAAGTAGACAGATATATGTATTAGTCAAGATAGAAAGTTGATGTTTACCGGCCAGAGTGTGAGTCCGTCCTTTCTTAATGTTCAACCCAAAAAATCATTAGATTTTTGAGGAGGCTAGGTTTAGGGGTGGTGATCTACCTCGATGACATTCTTATTATATCAGAGAATGGGGATACTTGGAGGAAAAATTGCTCCGTTCCCAATGGATCTCCTTGAAGAACTTGTACAGTACCGTTCAAAAGATCTCGATGGGTGATTCCTCAAGTGCCCTGACGACTTGCAACAGCGATAAGTCGAGTTCTATGCGTCGTACGGGAGTTTTCAAGAGAGCATCTTAAAAACCAGAAAAACACTGACTTTAAGTGGGTTTGGGTGATTTTATCGAATATTCTTGAAGGCCTTACACGCTGATGAAAAAATAGAAAATCTAAAAATTTTTAACTTTCATTGAGACACCTGCAGTTTTAATGCGAATGAAGATACGGAAATTCTGAAGAAAGCATCTTGTAGAGCGGAAAAAATGCTATTTTTAGTCATTTTTTGATCATTTTTCACGTACCGCGTGTGAGAACGTACGAGCTGCTCGACGAGCTGTCTAGTTACCCAAAATGACTGTTTATCACCGGAAACGGCACAGGAAACGGTGAAAAACCATGATCTCGGAGATTTTGACAGCTCATACGTCTTCATACAGGAGGCGTAAAAAATAATCAAAAAATAGCTACACATAGAATTTTTTCCGCTCTACAAGATGCTTTTTTCAGAATTGCCGTATCTTCATTCACATTAAAACTGCAGGTGTCTCAATGGAAGTGGAAATTTTTTAGATTTTCTATTAATCCATCAGCGTGTAGGATCTTCAGGAATTTTTGATAAAAATCATCCGAACCCAGTAAAAGTTAGTCTTTTTTCTGCTCTTCAAGATGCTTTCTTACTTTTTTACCACGCATAGAACTCGACTTATCGCTGTTGCAAATCAGGGTACTTGAGGGTTCACCCATCGAGAACTTTCGAACGGTACTGTATTTGTAGTTGACTTTGTTTATCTTAGCAGATCTTTTAGAAGCATGCAATACTATTAGTTTCCGATACACGAGCGAAGAAACTGAATTTAGCAAAAATCAATTGGTATCTTTCATGAACTGAGCTGGTGATAACGGTTAGAATAATCATGTGGATCAAATTCAACTCAGGCGCATTTTCATTAATTGTAGATGGAAGAAATTCAGAGTGAGTGCATCGTACCGGCGAAATTGT